>CM070877.1:9395100-10792600 GCA_036365515.1 Torymus aiolomorphi | reverse complement strand
ATAATGTGTTTATGGTATTTCATATACTTAGAATAAACTCATTCATTAAAACGTCTACTACTGAAATTTATTACAAAATTATAAATAAAAAAGATAGTTTATTTAACAATTGTTATTAAGATATTCATGTGGGACCCACGTGGGATCCATCTCGAAGGCATGTGGGAACCACGTGAGTCCCAATGGTATCCCGCAAAAATTTCTCACATGGATTCGACAAGGTCCCATAAGGGTCCGCATGGATGTGTGGCTTTTACTGATTCAATATCAGGTTCAGCCTATAGCATTGCAATCAATACATTGCAGGTCCCCTCAAATTATTCTTCCGCAAATGCCCGAGGTGCAACAAGGTGCAGCGGGAGTGGCGAACGAAAGAGGGAAAGGACTGCGCCACCTGCAAATCCGACATGCTGTACGAGTGCACAGTTTGCAGCGCGACCTATCACTCCTACTCAGGCGTATATCTACACTCGCGTCGTCAGTGCCAGCCGGCCCATGGCACATATTACTGCAACGATTGCGAATACAAGTGCGCGAAACCCGAGATTCTGATCAGACATCTGATGCGCAGCCACGTGCAGCTGTACCCGGAGATGGTCTGTTGCGCCAAGTGTAGCAAGAGATTCAAGAAAGAATCGACACTGAAGGCGCACGAAACTTCCTGCGGCGTGCCGTATTATAAGTGCAAGTTCTGTCAGTACAAGCCAAAATTTCAGAACAATCTGAGGAAGCATTTGTTGAATTGTCACAAGGATCTCATGCTGTCGGATGAGGATCTGGAGAAGATTATCAGTGAAGTCGTCAATGCAAACAACCTCATGAGGGGTAAGATCATTTTTTTATGGAACTATTAAGAAATTTAAAGAATTATTGAACATTATTGTGTTCTTGCAGATATTGATTTAGCAAATATAAATGCTGATAAAGAAGAAAGAGACAGTAAGTTAATTATTATTAATATTTTACACTAGCAGGCTACTTTAGTCTTGTCGAGTGTTTTGCCTTTAATATACTTGGTCACCTAGCGGTACAAACATAAACTGCTTCCATACCATAAATCTTATCGAAATCAAAATTAAAAATAATACAGCGCGTTAGCATTACTTTTTCATAAACGTTGATTTATCCAAGTATTTTCATCGTTATTTTCCATCACTCAATAATTAACAAAACAATCTCTAGTAAACTAAACGATAAATTTTTCCCCTCTTCCGCGCGTTCAGATTTGAAATCGCTGAGGTACACCTACTGCTATAAGTGTGACGAGACTCGTCCCTTCTATCCGGGCCGGTACCGTTGCGCCACTTGCAATGCCAAGGTGGGCTTCGCCTGCCAGGTCTGCAACAAAGTCTTCAATTCGACGACCTCGATCTACCGACACATACGTCGGCAGCACGGAAAACTGAGACACTGCTGCAACAGGTGCGGTCGCAACTTCTCTTTCTTCGGTGACGCCAACGAGCATCGCAAGACTTGCGGCAAGGCGCCGCGCCATTCCTGCCAGATATGCAACTTCCAGACGCGCTACAAGTACAATTTGCACTGCCACATGACCAGCATGCACAACCAGAACAGAAGGTCCTTTACTTGCGGGGATTGCGGTGTGACGTACAAGACGCAAAAGTCAATCAAGAAACATGTGCAGGAGGGCTGCACCAGTACGAAGAAGAGAAATATAATAGAGCCGCCAGTGGCGAATGAACTGATGTTGGTGAACGAGGATATGGAGCTGTTTAAAGCTGAGATCGCGATCATGTAAAGTGGATTCATTCATCATCCGAGATGACATGAAGAATCATTGTCATGATTACGAATACACTGCCTGGTGCACACTCTCAAGGTGGCGACGGTGGCTTTAATACCGTCTGATGCATTGTATAGAAAAACGCGCTTTCGATCCAAAGTAATAACTACCTAAGTTGTTTAGGTTACTTAGTTGAAGAACTGTTCGGGCATGTCGATAATGTTTAATTGTAGATTATCGCAATATAAGATTTTATTTATAAATTACTCTCGCGTGACAATATTATATGAGAATATGAGATCTCATATGATATTTTCACGCGGGCTACTATTCTATACATTTCCTGCACATTATTGGTATGCTTTAAAAAAACAAGATTCTTAAGTTCCTGTATAATTTCGCGTCAAGTTTCTGAAAAACCTGTATCTATAAGCAAAGTTATAACTAGTATAAGCAGTCAATACAAAATATATAAAACTTTTTTCTATCAACGATATATGTATAATAAGTAATACAGTAATATACTGAACTATTTTGAAAATTTTCATTTACAGTTTTAAGACTTTTAGACATCTTTTAGCTTAAAATAGTCTTTTGTAGAATTAGTTACCATTTTTATATTATCTTTTGTGAATGAATTTATTAGATAGTTAGTGTTAGGGAGGTACATTATGTTAAGTAATAGTGATAACAACAAATTTTTTATGAGTTGATTTAATACTTTTGTATATGTTTTGAATCATAATCGAGAATTTTTTCCATTCTTATTAACACTTTATTAAGTGTTCCTAATTTGATTCTTGGTTTTAAGTTATGCATGATGTTACATTGTGAATAACTAATAAATTGTGTTCATTGTTACAAATTATTTGCTTGACATGTCATTATTAGCCTATCTAATTTAAGTGAGCTATAGTATTTCCTCATATATGTACAGGACAAATAATTTATTTACCAACGCTACCTCATTTCTATGTATGTAATGATGGCGTCGTTTTATGTACATCAATAATGCTACTACACTGTTTACGTACTACATTTGCTTTATATGCATTGCTGCATAAGTATCCATTTGATTTTACTATTCGAAGTCTATTACTTTTTAGTCTTTTGAGTCTCGAGCTTTTGTCATAGAAATGAGCTACTTTTTTACACAACATTCATGAATGCAGGTATAACTGGTTGAAAGGAAAAAGGTGACAACTCGGCTGAGCGCTCCCGGCTGCAGATATTCAGCTGGTTTTCACCTGGATTCCACCTAAACTATCACCTGAATTTTCACCTAAAATTCACGTAAAGTTCATGTGAAACCCATGAGATCTCCCAAATTTTATATGATGCTCTACTGAATTCCACGTGTCAAAATTCCAAAAACGCCACATGAATTTTATGTGAAATTCACGTCTTTTCACCTAGATATTCACATGAACTTCACCAGAGATAAATTACAGCTTTGTTATCGTGTTATCCTTTATACAGCTGAATTTCACGTGAATTACAGGAACTTTTTGTGTACTTCGCGTAGGTTTCTGGTGATAATCACATGAATGTTAGGTTCAATTCAACTGAAGAGACCGTTAGACGGAAGTGGAATGAATCTTGTACAAAATGATAATAAAATATATAGATCTTCTCATTCAAATAATCATATTTTATTTAGAATTCGACTAACTGGAATTGGACATGGTTATATTTAAATTACAGATAAGTATACGCCTTAACAATCGCAATAATCTCTCCTTCACTCTTACACCAAAGAAGTAAGTTATATTGGTCGATCACTATGTCATTATATAATCACTCTTGAACAATCGAACGATCGAGCGTCGAAGTACATACAGCGAAAGTTTATATTCGATAAAGTTTGGCGTTGCAACCGAAGTTGACTGTGGGGCTGATGATTTCGGCGACGATCTCTCAATCGTGTAATATATCTTTTCGCCAAGTCGTCAAATATCAGGGTATTGATATATAAGATTACATATATATCACACCGATACCCGTGTCGGGTCCGATGACTCGCCGGGTGAGAAGGAGAGATGCGAGAATGAGACGTCTGTCTCTTAAGACTGATTGCGACTTTCTACCGTGCTTACGCTAACGATAGAAGCCACAGGCTTAATCATTTCGGTAATACTAACATTGAATACATATACGCCGATAATATTTACATGGCACATGTTTTGTGCCGAGTCATATATAGTCTCGCTCGAAATATCCGTTACAATTCACCCCTCTTCGATTTATGCTCGCTTAACATCGAACTCGTTCCGTCGTTAAATCACAGTAAAATAAGCACAGACTTAAAACAAAGCGAGATAGTCTGCACTCTCTGTACCATCATCGTACGTCGTCATCATTTACACATTAATGTATAGGGTGTATCGCTTGCATGATATGATATAATTTTAAACAAAAAGTTCATGTGCATATTGTAAGATAGTCAAGTATACATCGAAATAATATGCTTATATAATCGCCTAGACATCGCTAGACGGGACTTCATGGTAACGCCGGAGGCTTAACCGATTGTACACACCTTTAATCTGATCGCAAGCTTCCGGTAGGCTTAATTCAAACGCATTAGGTCCTGCTTGTCGCGTTATTTTATAAGGACCCTCATAGATGTGAAAAAACTTGTGGATTTGATTTTGTGCAGCATTCGAAAGATGCGGCACGCGTAACAATACCAAATCCCCTATTACTAATTTTACTTTACTAACAGTCTTTTGAGTAGCACATCGCTGTTCGAACGCCCGCTGTAGCTTTTCGTTTGCAACTTGTATTTGTACTTCCCGCGCAACCACCTCTTTTTGTAGCCGCGGAAACATAAATAGAATATTTTCTTTCGGTTGTTTATTATAATGAAGGAAAAAGGGAGTATACCCTGTGCTCTGGTGGGTTGTATAATTTAAACAATCTTGCACATATTTAATGTATGACGCCCACTTTGTGTGTCTTTGTGAACAATATGTTCGAAGAATACGGCCAATTTCGCGCATGGTCCGTTCAACGGGGTTTGACTGTGGATGCCTTATTGAAGAGTACAAAACTTTTATTCCCAATGATTCGAGCTTCGACTTCCATTGTAATGAAATAAATTGCGTGCCATGATCAGATAAAATCTTGTTAGGTGTACCGACATGAATGAAATAGTGATTTATAAGTTTATTTACACATGTGCGTGTATTTGCTCGCTTAATTGCATAAATTGTTACTAATTTTGTAAATAAATCTTGCGCAACGAACAAATACTGAACTCCCCCCGTGGACTGCGGAAGAGGGCCGTAAAAATCTACGCTGACGATTTCGTTGGGTTCCTTTGCTTGCAAGAACTGATAAGAACCTTCCATCTTATAATTCAAATATTTTGTTCGCTGGCATAGATCACAGGTTTTTGTGTAAACTTTAATATCTGATCTCATATGACGCCAAAAAAAATATTCATTTAAATAAGCAAATAATTTATATGAACCTGCATGCCCAAATTGTTCGTGTGCTAACTTTAAGGTTTTATCAATTAGAGTTCGGGGGAGATATAATTTCCAATTCTTAGATTTAGCTTGTTTAACATATAGAATATTGTTGTCCTTTAGGAAATTTAGTTTATTTGACGGTTTACTGTATAATTGTTGCAGTATAGTATCGTTTGCTTGGTGAGTTGCAAGATTACGAAGCTCGGTAATAATTTCGCGTTTCATTGTGATTTCCGCGATTAAACTTATGGAATTGATTTTGACAGTATCAATTGCTTGATTTTCTGGGAGCGACCGCACGCAGCTCCAAATTAAACGATTCGGATGTGGTTCATATGACAGATTTTGAAAATTCCTACTAAAGAAATCAGCAACCACGTTGTCTGTTCCTTTACAATGGCGGATTTGAAACTTGTATTCCTGCAAGGCTAAAATCCATCTAACTAAACGAGCACTGTGGAACGGTGATGATAATAAAAATGTGAGAGATTTATGATCGGTAATGATATCAAATTCAGCTCCTATTAAATAGTACCGGAATTTTAAAACTGAATAAATTATTGCTAGGAGTTTCTTTTCAGTTGTAGTATACCGACTTTCATACTTCGTAAGTACTCGACTAGCCAAAGATATTATGCGCGCGTCACCCTCATTATCTATCTGATAAAGGATCCCGCTTATGCCTATATCGCTGGCATCGGTTTGTAAATAAAACTTACGGTTTAACATGAAATGACAAAGTGTGACCGTGCGCATAAAATTTTCCTTGAGTGCTTCGAACGCACGAGTATGCTCGTCGGTCCAATACCACTGCTTTTCGGCTTGAAGCAAATCTCGGAACGGATCTACATAATTCGCGTGTCTTACACTAAAGCGCCTATAAAACCCGCATACGCCTAGGAACGCTTGCAGTTGCTGTTTATTTAAGGGGAGTGGAAAATCACGAATTTTAGTCAAATGCTCTGGATCAGCTTGAATACCCTTTTCGCCTAAAATAAACCCTAAAAACTTTACACTTTTACGAAACAAAAATGATTTGTCTAGGCTCAGCGTCAAACCAGCTTCTCGCACGCACGTAAACAATTGATCTAAATGATCGAGATGTTCATCAAACGTTTTTGAGGTGACCAACAAGTCATCTACATAGATCGTAAGCAAGTGTAACACTTTATTTAGTGCGATCGTTAAGCCTCGAATAAATCCTGATCCGGCAGTACTTAAACCAAAAGGTATTCTCGTAAACTGATATGTGTGGCCTTTATGACGAAATGTTGTGTATTTTCGCGACTCCCTTTTTAAACAGAATTGATAATATCCTCTCACTAAATCAGTAATCGAAAAATATTTCGCCCCTTCGTGTTTTTGCACTAACTCATCTATATGAGGCGGACATTCGTTGTCTGCGGATATCCCTTTGTTTAAAAACCGCGCATCGAGACAAATACGCACATCCCCATTTTTCTTATTCACGATACGAATTGGGTTACAATATTCGCTGCATGAATACTCTATTATTCCCTGCTGCAACATGTTTTCGATTTCTTGGTCAACAGCTGATTGCTGGTGTAAAGGAATAGGATATGATTTTCTAATGAATGGTTTATCAAAATTAGGCTTTATCTCGTGCTCATATACATATGTGCAACCCGGTTGCTCAGAAAATACTTCTTTATGTTCCATTAAAAGTTCAAGGACTTGTGATTTTTCATTAGCATTTAAATCGTCAAGGTTGTGTACATAAGATTTTACTTTATTCTCTAATAATTCCAATTTTTTGTCCTCCGAATTATTATAAGGTTTTATTTCGTCGCGCCTTTCAACACAGTTTGATTCTACCCTCGCACCCCCCAGAGTATATACACCTACGGTAAACTTGTGGTTTTCTAACTTATCGTTCGAAAATACTTCAGTTTGTTTTGAATTTACTGTACAAATTTTAATCCCATAACACCCATTAACACTTTCGGCAGATTTAGGTTGGTAATCTACCAGATCAGACGGAATCGTTACATTCAAAAGTTCGAAAGTTTCATTTTTGAAATTAATAACTCCACCGTATGATTTTAAAAAATCTGCTCCTATAATAATATCTGCTGAAAGACCAGGTACGACTAAAAAGGTATATTCAAGATTAAACTTCCAAATACAAATGTTTAAATAAATTTTTTTAGAAATACTAATCATTTTCTTTCCTACGGCTACATATACAGCTAAATTACTTACAGGTAGCACTGGAATATTATTATTTTGTTTTAGATTATTGTATATAGTATCAGACACACAAGTTACTTCGCTACCCGAATCAATCAAAATATTTACTGTACGCGCACATACTTGGCCTTGTATACGTGGACTTATAACACGCGAATCTAATTTATCTTTGATATGACCATGATTTTCGCCTACATCCCAACAGAGCTCTTGGATAAACTCCGATTTATTAATTGATCGAATTACACGATTATTTGAATTATTCTGCGATGTATTTTTATTCGAAGTGTTGGCTGAACTTGGAGGTGGTTGCGAGGTATCGGGTAACGCTACACGCGATGGATTAGACAGATTATTTTCACGCCAATTTTGAGTACTTTGGCTCGGTCTTTGGTAAGGGTACGGTGCCGATCCGCGATACGCTGGCATAGCAGTTTTCATCTGCGTGTTTACCCCCTTACTCTCGTTAGACTCTTTATGCGCGGAATCAAGCCTACCCAATGCCTGAGAGATACGATCTGTGTCCGAATAATCGATCACTGACAAAACTTCACGAACTCGCGATGGCAACTGACTTACTATGTGAAAATTTATTTCATACGGATCCATAGGAGGATTTATGTACTTCGCTGCACGGCGCTGTTCCGTATAATACTCAGATAATGATCCGTCCGACGACTTAAACTTTCGCATAGTCCAGCTGCTTTTCGTCTCTGCGCGGGCTTCAAGCGAATAAAATTCACTTAAAAATTTAGTTTTGAAATGTCCGTAATCGATAAATGAACCAGGTTTCGCATCGAACCAAGCACGCGCACGGCCTTTTAAAGCATCCTCGGTTATATTTAATTTTTGATCGTTCTCAATTCTTTTTCTACTAAAATATTTTTCCAATCTCTCGATGAACTCGGCTGGATTTCCTTTATCACCATTATAATGAGGTAAATCTATAACTATTTGAAAACTTTTAAAATGATTTAAAATTCCTTGCACAAGTTCATCGTTAAGATTACCCCTCTCGCTATTATGATTTGAATTTACAGAGGAGTGCACACTAGAATCTACATTTTGCGTATTGTTGCTTTCGCCGTTAGAGTTGTGAGTTACATTACCACTATTCCTGAGTACGTTTGTAGGTCGGGACAATTCTTCACGTTGGGCCAGCAATGTCTCGTTCAGTTGCATGAGCTTGTCAATTTGTTTTCGTAGTTGCTCATTCTGGCTCCGAGCTGTGGCCGCCTCAACAGACACTCTCTCAAGATCCTGCTTCAATTTCTCCATTTCCAGGCTGATTAGTTCGGTCGATTTTGTTCTGGTTGCCACCATACCCTTGGGCGGTGTCCTGTCCAATGCCATTAAAGTTCTACCCTCTTTAAAACTTAAATTTAGATTACAAAATTTTCGTCAGCTTTCTGTTTTTTTTTTTTTTTTTAATTCCAGTTAGTTTGCCACGAGTTGAGCGCCAAATTGTACAAAATGATAATAAAATATATAGATCTTCTCATTCAAATAATCATATTTTATTTAGAATTCGACTAACTGGAATTGGACATGGTTATATTTAAATTACAGATAAGTATACGCCTTAACAATCGCAATAATCTCTCCTTCACTCTTACACCAAAGAAGTAAGTTATATTGGTCGATCACTATGTCATTATATAATCACTCTTGAACAATCGAACGATCGAGCGTCGAAGTACATACAGCGAAAGTTTATATTCGATAAAGTTTGGCGTTGCAACCGAAGTTGACTGTGGGGCTGATGATTTCGGCGACGATCTCTCAATCGTGTAATATATCTTTTCGCCAAGTCGTCAAATATCAGGGTATTGATATATAAGATTACATATATATCACACCGATACCCGTGTCGGGTCCGATGACTCGCCGGGTGAGAAGGAGAGATGCGAGAATGAGACGTCTGTCTCTTAAGACTGATTGCGACTTTCTACCGTGCTTACGCTAACGATAGAAGCCACAGGCTTAATCATTTCGGTAATACTAACATTGAATACATATACGCCGATAATATTTACATGGCACATGTTTTGTGCCGAGTCATATATAGTCTCGCTCGAAATATCCGTTACAATCTGAAAACCACGTGAAATACAGCTGGAAAAGGGTAACAGGAGAACGAAGCTATAATTTATTTCTGGTGATGTTCACGTCGATTTCGGGGAAAAATCACGTAAGTTTAGGTTAAATTCATTTGATTTTTCACCGTATGTTTCACCTAATTTTTCACCTAAATTTACCACGTTATATATTATGTACATATTGTAACCGCTTTGTATGTTACTACGGAGTGGGTGGGAGAAGCCCGTGGGGTGGGAGAAGTATGGGGTTTTTGTTCAGAAAAGTTTGAAACTATTAATAAGAGTTATAAACTGTTAAAAATAGTTATAAAATGTAGGATTTTGGGCGTTACTAATTATTTATAACTGTAACATTTTTTAACAGTTAATAATAGTTATTAAATTATTTAATAACTATTAAATATTTATCAATTATTATTATTAATATAATAATACTTTTATATTAGTAATGTCACGTCGAGCATGACTGACCGCTACTCACACTTTTGACACCCGTGCTACCATCTATCCTTAACACCCTACAACCTTTTTCTTCCTTCATGTTACCATGAGTCCTCTTTCCTGTCAGTGGCGCTACATGGTAGCAACTGGGTTACCTACGTGAGCCACAGTTCGCATGGTAACGAATCCTACCTTACCCGTATTCATACCGCCTATCGATCCAACCCTTGTCCTTGGCAGCGCCACATTCAAACCCGAGTTCCCCACCCGCGTCCTTGCCACCCCATGCAAAAGATGAGATATCCTACACTCCCTTACCTTTGCATCTGCCCTAGATACATGCGCGGGTATAAAAGCCGCGACGCGCCTCCACTCGAGGCAGAAGCTTTTGTTCTTTTTGTTTCGAAGGGCGAAGCCCTTGACCGACGACTATTTAATTGTAACAATTGGACTTAGAATAATTTCCGACATTTTGTATTCTGACTTAGAATATTTTCGAGCAGAATTAACTTAGAATATTTTCGAGCAGAATTAACTTAGAATATTTTCGAGCAGAATTTACTTAGAATAATTTCGAGTAGAATTTACTTAGAATAATTTCGAGTATAATTGACTTAGAATATTTTCGTGTGGAATTAACTTAAAATATTTGTCAAGCTTCTCTGATTGTAGTCTCGCGAATAATTGTTGATATTATATCTCGACTACAATCAGTGTGTAACAGTTTTAACGTAACTTTATGCAATTAATAACATCACATAATTGCATTTTTGAGAGTTACTTTATTTCTACGATCCTCTCCTTCTGCCATTTCAATTGCCCGCTGCGTTTGGGTCCTGAGACTGACGAGGGCTAACTGAGAGAACGAGCCAACCGCAACCGCCCCAAAGTAAGTAACTCTGAAGATCGCTATCCTTTCTCTTTCTCTGTCACTCTAATTGTTCGCTGACGCTGTCGCTTGCCGCTTAATTAGTATCGCGAATTATCATTGTGTAATTTACCTGTCCGATTAACTGTTTTCACGCGTTCCTACTCCCGTGGTTATTACGTGTAGGCGTAAACCGAAACTGGAACATTTATCGCGTTAACTTTATCGTTTTCGCGACATTGTAACACGGACGTTACAGTAATTAATAATTAAATAAAAACTAATAACTAAAAGTATTAACTAATATAATTAATTATTAATTGATTATTATGACTAGAATAATATGGCTGTTAAAAAATGATTAATTACTAATTATCATTATTAATAATAATAATTTAATAATTATTCAATTTTTCTTAAATATATCTTATTCTCAGTAATACCCATTAGATCTGTTTCGTTTTTTCTGGTTAATTTCCTTAATTTTCCTAAGAGCGGAATACACGTAGGATTCCTACACTGATGGAAGTATTTATTTACTGTAAGCCCCGTGACTTAACTGTTAAGCCACCGAGCTTTGAAATTTCGACAAATGAATATTCCTTAACTATTAATCCACGTGGATTAATATCTAATAACGTGGTGTATTAATAGTTATAGTGAGTAGTGTATCCGTCACTGCACACATAACCTTCAGAACAGCGGTCAGAGATGCGAAGAGAGATCGCCGTAAACAGACACACACACACCCATCCACATTATACACGCACATAATAACCGCGGGTCCGCGGCCGGTGAGCACAACATAGAAGATGGTGGCGCATGGCGCTCGCTTGTAGAAGACGGCGGTAACCGGTAAGTACGTCACACAGCAGCGTGCCGTCTATTATATGCAAGTTCGTGCATGCAAACGCATGCGTGCTCGGCAGCTGAAAACACATGGACAGCCCGCCCTTTGCCTTCTCGCTGCTTGTCACCTCGTTTTTCGATGCCGTTCGCCGCGGAGAATCGACGGCCTCACTGCACGCATGAGGACAGAACGGAGTAGGCCGTCCATATGTTTTCAGGGACTCAGTAGTCTACGCCGTGTTCTGCATTGCCGACACAGCCAAACCTTCCAAATCCTGCGGAAGTATGCGCAAAGCCAGATTCATTAACTATTAAGAAATCTGCATTTAGACTAAAGTAATTGATGGATTTCATACAAAACATATACGAACGTACTGGTTATGAATATTATGTAATAGTAACGAAATTTGCCTTTAATTTAAATACACCATGTTTTTAGATTTCAAAGGAATATATTCGTTTACTATAAATGAATACTTCTATCAGTGTATCCGTTTTTCTATTTAAGAGCAGCGCCACCTGCTGATTTCTGTAAATTTTGGGGAGTTCTGACTTCTGATCGGATTCTGTCGAGGAAAACTAATGTTCGTTTGAGGTTATGTAGATTCGAGGATAACAAACAGGGTTCTGGTCGGATCCCAGTAAGTTTTACGCATTTAGAGACGAATCATGGAAAACTTACCGGGATCCCGTCAAATGTAGGGAGGACTCGGGGAGATTTCTACACGCGGGTTATTACATGTTTTTACAAAGTTTTATATTTTCTTACGTTTTTTGTTAGATTTCATTATATTTTTTTACAAATTTATAAGTTGGTAAAAATTCTACTACTTTTTTTTTATTTTCTTACATTTTCATACGGTTTCTAACATTTTATTACGATTTTTTATATAAATAGAATTTTTAAATAGAATTTATTATTTTTTTAAATTAAAAAAACGTAACAATTTGTAATGAAATGTAAAATTGTGTAAGAAAATGTAAGGAACTGTCTCCATAAGTGTGCCTGTGCCTAGGCTCACGGACTCTGACTCAACAATGAACCAATCGAAGCTAAGCTTCCAAGCTCGAGGCTTGACTTTGAATACTCCGATTGGTGTAGAGTTGAGTGAGCCTAGGCACAGACACACTTATGGAGACAGTCCCTAAACTGTTAGTTTTTTTTTACAAATGATGACATTTTTTTACACTTTCTTACAAATTTGTATGTTTTTTTATATTTATGTGAAAATGAAGTAAGAAACAAAAATTTCAAAAAATGTAAAAAAAGGTAGTGAAACATAAGAGAAAGTAAGACAATGTAAGATAGTATAAAAAACGTCCGAAATCTATCATTAATGTACGATTCGTTACATTTTTTCACATTTTTTTAACATTTTCAATTTTTGCTAGGGAAATATTTTATTTTTATCAAAGTATGAAAATATTATTATAAGGACATTTTCGGCTGATATTATTCTATGTGCATTGGAAAAAGACGCTGCAGACATACGTACTCAGGAATCGTTACTTTTACAAACAAAAATAGACTTGATGTTTATCTTCCCTGTTTTTATCATAAGCATATCAAACACCAATATCAGGCACCCAATGTAGTTACTACCTTAAATTTTGATAATATCTTCATCATTTTATTTATATCTCTGACAAAACCCAAACATTAAATGCACTTTAAAAATACACGATAAGCCAAAAGTTTTCTTTGTAAACTCCTTACGATTACTAGGTATAAGTGTTTTATTTTCAAGAAATAAGTAATCTCTTAAAGTATTTTTATTTATAATATTTTTATCACGAATATTCGTTCAGGAAGTAAGTATTATCAAGGAGTTAGAAAAGAGTTCTTTACTGATATATTTGCAAAATAACATGATTTCAATGGCGTAGTAATGTAATAATAAATAATATAACAGTATTCACAAAAACTGTGTATTGTAATAAAGTGCTTTCAATGTCTGAAACAAAAAATCTAGATATGATTCAAAATAAATTCAGTCGTTTTTTCGAGTCAGTGGTTTATTGATTGACAACCTTTCGATGATTAGTTTATCATCATCATCAGGTCTATTATTTGTCAGTCATTATTATATAATACATCCATACAGTTCGTCAGAATAATAAACTAACTGATAAGAGTTAGAATCATTGTAAAAACTGTAGACAAAGAATTAAAAAAGATTCAAAAGACCCAGTCTTGTATACATCAAGTTTAAAAAGTGCATAGTGACAGCGGACGAGAACCATTACGTATACATTGACAATTAAAAAAGGCCAAAAGTATAATAAATTATCCATTACGAAAGGAACAGCACAATACGGCTGATTTGTATCAAGTGACTAGTAATACTAAATCAATAAACCACTGACTCGAAAAAACGACTGAATTTATTTTGAATCATATCCAAGTGTCGAGTGCTTTGAACTTATAGCAAAAAAATCTAGACAAAAGTGAGTATTCTCTGGGAGTATCCTTTGTCCGCTTGCGAGAGTACACTGAAAGAAATGTAGGGCACGCCGGGCACGCGCCGCACGATTCGTAAGACGGCAACGCTTCGAGCGTTTCGTACAGCAGCATGACGAATTTCGGACACCAGCAGCCCAAAATCACCTAACACATGTGCCGAGCGCCATCTTTCGAACGTAAGAGTCCTCTTATCGGGCAGGCCGCAGGAGCTGCCCAAAATCAGCAGCATGGAGTTGCACGTCGTTTCATGTACAGGGAGAAAAGTGGGCAGGTCCAGGAGCCTTTCTACAATATGTTCAGTTCAACTGTTCAGTTCCGTCGAATACATTGTGAATATATCTATATATATTTATGTACATTGTGAATATATCTATATATATTTATGTATATAGATATATTCACAATGTATTCGACGGAACTGAACAACTGAACTGAATCTATTGTAGAAAAGCTCCAGGGATCGAGCAAAGCGAGCGCGCGAGCCGTGTGCTGTTTGCGTCGCCGAGCTGCGTGCGCGCAGGTCTATACACGAAGCATTTGACGCGCGGATTTCAGCTGCATTTTGCACGCCGTATAGCCTTGCATCTTGGTCGAGCCAGCCAAACTACGCGTCGCGGCGGCGGCGCTCGATGGCGTCCAACGACTCAGGCCAATTAAATTCTGCTCTGTACCTTCTTAAATATAAAGTTTAGCGAAAAGAGTTATTGACAAAGGTTGTTTGTTATTAAATTATCTACAAAAAAGTCAGTGCTTTTTTATATTTAAGAAAGTACAGAGAAAATAAAGGGAAAGTATCATCGACAACACGAAACCCTTTATGGTTTTTCTCAATTTGCTAATAAACTATTGCACTTGGAGATTCGTCGTCACTGACTTTTTTGTAGATAATTTAATAACAAACAGCCTTTGTTCATAACTTTTTTCGTTAAACTTTACATTTAAGAAGGTACAGAGCAGAATTTAATTGGCCTGAGTCGTTGGACGCCGTCGAGCGCCGCCGCCGCGACGCGCAGCTTGGCTGGCTCGACCAAGATGCAAGGCTATACGGCGTGCAAAATGCAGCTGAAATTCACGCGTCAAATGCTTCGTGTATAGACCTGCGCGCACGCAGCTCGGCGATGCAACAGAACACGGCTTGCGCGCTCGCTTTGCTCGATCCCTGGACCTGCCCACTTTTCTCCGTGTAGTGGCTAGCTACACGGGTTCGGGCAGATGCTACATACTGCCCTACACTTTTTTCAGTGTAAGCAACCTCCTAAACTCTCAACCTCATCCCGAAGACTTACAGAGGGTCAAGGGACCGTGTGGCATACTACGTCCGCCATTAATAGGAGAAGCATGTTGCTATTTTTTAATTACTATATAATATATTATTGAAAAATATGTAAGACTCACGTTTCTTTCTTAGAGAATTATTTGAAATAAGTAACACTAAATATTATTTACGAAATTTTTAAAAATTTTTATTGAAATAAAATAGGTCTGAAAAAATTGATTAAAAAAATAACTTCATTCTACTTTACGTAATTGATAAAAAAAAGGATGTGATTATTCGCACCAAGATTCACGTAATTACGTGACTCTACGTGACTGTAAGGATAGCTTTTCCACCAAATTCTTAGAGTCACGTAGATTTTCCGGGCCACTTAGTCACGTAAATTTTCCGGAAAATGGCTTACAGTCACGTAAAATTTACGTGACTGTAAGTAGCCCGGAAAATCTTGTAACTCTAATAATTTGGCGGCAAAGCTATCTTTATAGTCACGTAGAGTCGCGTAATTACGTGAATCTTGGTGCGAATAATCACTTCGAAAAAAAATTATTCATACAGCTATATTATAAAAATTTAGAAAATTCGGTATATGTACATAATTTGATGTATAAAATAATTCTTATATATTGATTCTTAAAAAATTGATCACCTTAAAAAATTGTGCTGTAAAAGCAATTCATCAGTAGAAATTATAAACAAAATTAATTCATTAAATACACATATTCATTACGTGAGTTCCACATCGAATGATTTTATTTATTACATTAATTTTAAATAAAACAAATTAATAATAAAACGTTAATTAAAATTGTTTCAACAACATTAAATTTTCATTGTTGAAAAAACGGAAGTTGTTATTTAAAAATCATGTTTACATTATATTATTATTTACGTCTTATATTCAAGGTTAGGTTTACATTTTTACACCGATTTTTACATTTAAGCATTTTATCTTAGTTATTTTATAAAAGTTTAAAAGTTGTATTATTTATTGCAATTAATACTTACCTTGGCATTATCTTATTTTTCAGTCTAATCAATACAAAATAATGAATGATGCTATCACAGTTGCGGTTATACACAGCATATGATATTCGCCTTGTTAAACCAGCGTCAGCGCTCCTCGCGACCAAAATTCGAACTGCTTATTAAAGGATAAACACAGCTGATTAGCATGAGCGGTATACGAACCAAAGATTATTTAATTAAAAAATAAAATAAGTAGTGATCCGATGAACGTCTTAAAATCATTTATTGATTTGTCTGATATTATCAGATCTATTGGCAATGGAACAAGGCCTTATGTGGAAGGTGAAAGAATTTATAAGGCTAATCATATAATATTTTGTGGGTTAACCAAAGAAAGTAATGATTGCTCAGCAGAGATAATAGCACGGTGCCTAAAAACGTCGGGTTTACAAGAATCTCCTCATGAAATAAGAGTAAAGATCTCTTCAAATGTATGTGCTGATGAAAATATCATTCATTGTGTGTGCTCTTATAAAGCTGGTATTTTAGGCAAATGCAAACACTCTGTTGCAGTTTTAATTCACCTTCACAAGTCAGTTCAAAATTATTGTTTTGTTTATTTTCTTAATGATGAGTAAATATATAAACCATTTACTTATAAAATGTATTAATTCTTTTAAGAACTCCATCATGTATTATCCAAGATTCATCTTGCACGGATTTAAAACAATAGTGGGATAAGCTAAAACAGACAGCTTCAAAAATGTATGAAGCTGTAGAATTGAAGCAGTTTTACCACTTGAAGAAAACAAATTCCAAATTCCTCAAAGTGAAATGTTCTTGTAAACCCGACGTTTTTAGGCACAGTGCTATTATCTCTGCTGAGCAATCATTACTTTCTTTGGATAACCCACAAAATATTATATGATTAGCCTTATAAACTCTCTCGCCTTCCACATAAGGCCTTGTTCCATTGCCAATAGATCTGATAATATCAGACAAATCAATAAATGATTTTAAGACGTTCATCGGATCACTACTTATTTTATTTTTTAATTAAATAATCTTTGGTTCGTATACCGCTCATGCTAATCAGCTGTGTTTATCCTTTAATAAGTAGTTCGAATTTTGGCCGCGAGGGGCGCTGACGCTGGTCTTAACAAGGCGAATACGTATATGTATATGTATATGCGTGCGTGCGTACGTTCGGGCGTGTACGTGCGCGCGTGTGTGTGTGTGTGTGTATGCATGTATATCTATATGTATCGTTTTCTCCTATAAATGGTGGAACCAATCAGCGAAGAGTGAGCCATCTGCCACACTGTCCCTTGACGTCCTTTCCACATGGCTGTGAAAGTACAATGATGTTCCGTGCCATGCTCCGTGCTCTGTTCCGTGCTCTGTTCCGTGCTTTGTGCCATCAGGGGCCTTTCTACATATGTGTGTTCTGTGTGTTCCCGACAAAGACAGATAGATCTGTTCCGTTTATGTAAGACAGAGACAGACATAGAGAGAAATTGTTTAGAACAGACAGAACACTCATATGTAGAAAGGGCCCTGTGCCATCTGTGCGCGGCGTCCACACTGTTCCTGTTGATTCCATAATTCTGGGCTAAAGTTTTTTTTTCTTTTTTTTTAACAATTTTAATAACATTACTATTTTTAATAAATGTACACAATGTTCTGCTACATTTATTGCTCTCAATATTTTATTACAATTATAATTTTTCTGGAGTCATTCGTTCATCTTTTAACACTTATAACATCACTATCACTGTATTACTATATACTATATACACTTATATTACACTGTAAAAACTGCTGTCTAAATTTACGACTTTCAAAATTATAATAAAATTACAAATTTTATTAATATCTCAATTATATTACAAATTACAAACCTCGTAAAATATATAGGATTATACTGTTTATAGTATTATAGTACGTAGATAAAAATGTTATAGAGATGGCACACCAACGTTAAATTTTGAACCAGAATTATGGAATCAACAGGAACAGTGTGGACGCCGCGCACAGATGGCACTGAGCACGGAACAGAGCACGGAACAGAGCACGGAACAGAGCACAGAGCATGGCACGGAACACCATTGTATTTTCACCGTGCGTCGTGCGCAGGGGCCTTTCTACATATGTGTTCTGTGTGTTCTGTGCGTTCCCGACAAAGACAGATAGATCTGTTCCGTTTATGTAAAACAGAGACAGACATAGAGAGAAGTTGTCTAGAACAGACAGAACACACATACGAGGGTCATTTGACAAGTACCTAGCCTCACCGCCAGATGGTGCCACTATCGCACCAGAAATACACTACAGTGCAGTATCTTCCTGTAAACGGTTACAGACGAAATTTCAGCCGGATCGGAGTTGTAGTTTATTTTTTTTTGAAAAAATGGAGAAAGAACAATATCGGTCGGTGATTCGATTCTTGTTTTTGGAAGGGAAATCGCGCAGTGAAATTAAAGAACGCTTGGATGCAGTGTATGGGGATGCTTCTTCTTCGATGGCGACCGTTAAATTTTGGTATAACGAGTTTCAACGTGGTCGTACGTCGGTTTTTGATGATCCACGCCCAGGTGCTCCGAAAACAGCCACTACGGAGGAGAACGTGACAAAAATACACGATATCGTTTTGTCAGACCGCCGATTAAAGGTGCACGAGATAGCTGCGATAGTAGGCATCTCAGAAGAACGCGTGTGGCATATCCTACATGAGATTTTAGGCATGAGGAAGCTGTCAGCAAGGTGGGTGCCGCGTTTGCTGACTGCAGACAACAAGCGCATCCGTGTGACCAGTTCAGAGCAGTGTTTGGAGCTGTTTAATCGCAATCCAAAAGAGTTTTTGCGTCGTTACGTGACCGTCGACGAAACATGGATTCACTACTACACTCCAGAGACCAAGGAGCAGTCAAAACAGTGGACCTTACCCGGTGAACGTGCTCCGAAGAAGGCGAAAACGGTCCCGTCGGCCGGAAAGGTGATGACCACTGTTTTCTGGGATTCTCAAGGTGTGATTTTTATTGACTATCTGGAGAAGGGCAAAACGGTCACAGGACAGTACTACGCCGAACTATTGAGCCGATTTGACGCCGTGTTAGAAGAAAAACGCCGGGAAGAGATTCCACTCCAATAACGAAATAATCGCCGCCACGGAGGCCTATTTTGCAAACCAAGAGAAAACATTTTTTTCAACGGGGTTAAAAAAATTGGAACACCGCTGGACCAAGTGTATTCAACTAAAAGGAGACTACATTGAAAAATAAATTTTATTTTTTGTAAAATTTTGTTGTTTTCATTTGTAGGCTAGGTACTTATCAAATGACCCTCGTATGTAGAAAGGGCCCCGTGCGTCGCGTCGTGCGCCGCGTTCCGATCGCTCGAATACAGCAACTGTACACTGAGAGAAATGTTGTAGTAAAATTTATTATAAACATAAGAAAAATTACTATATTTTGTAGGAACGGAGGGACAAATCGAAATTATAACAATTTTTGCTATGCAACATAGTAATTTTTATGAATGACCTTAAATTTCAAAAAATTAAATTTTTTCTCGTTCTTCCTGTTTTCAGAACTATTTTCAGACTCTAATCATACAATATTTAATGTGAAAATAAATTAAAATGAGAAATAAAAATATTTTTTTTACGAGCGTTGGGATCGAACCTGCAACCTTCACCGCGGCAATCGGACGAGCTAACCACTTACCCAAATAGGATTCTTGAGTGTAAAATTTTGGAACTTGTACATGCCAAACCATCGATTTCAAGAAAATTTCAGATAATATTAAATAATGACAATAAATAACTTTGATAACACAAAGAAACTTATCATTAATGTGCATAATATAAAAATAAAATAATTGAAGTAAGGTTTGGAATGTTTTGTAAACTTAAAAGCAAGACAAAGTGAAATTCCCGTAGAAACATAACCTCAATCAGACACGTGGGCGCCTTGATCTGCGCAGAAAGTGCTAATGTTGTAGCAATTTTTACTATGTTGAATAGCAAACTTTTTTATGGCCTGTAGCAATTTTTGAATGTGGCACTTTTTACTATGTTTATAGTAATTTTTAATACACTACAAAATAAAATTTATACACTACAAAATAAAATTTAAACGCTACAAAATAAAATTTATATTCTATTCTAATAACAATTAAAAGCATATATTTTAAATTTTATTATATCACAGTTTTTGCTATGTGTATAGCAATTTTTCTTTTATTTCGTAATACTTTCTAATCAACAACTGTCATAAAAATTACAAGAAATTTTGTAATTATTCATACAATTATAATAAAAATGCAGCATAAAGTGTATTTGTCTCACCCTTCCTATACTTTATAGTAATTTTTATTACAGTTATAATAAAATTTACTACAACATTTTTCTCAGTGTATGCTACTTGGTTAATTCCTTTGACGAAACTAGATAGTAAAAGAGAATTAACTAATCAGCATAGAGTTGCTGATTCAAGCGATCGGAACCGCGGCGCACGATGCGACGCACGGCGCACGACGCACTCCATGTGGAAAGGACGTGACGCTTTGACGACTTTTACCCTGGACGAAGACTTTTCAGGCCTCGACACCTAGCGGCCAGCCGGATAAATACCTATAGGTCTGAAGTTTGCAACATTTGAGTGCAACTTATTAAAAAAAAAATTATTTCACTTCGAGGTTACATCAATTAATTAATTAATATTAATTTTGCATGTCGATTTAGTGTTTTACAGTATAAAATAACTTTACGACAAAAGTTTAGATAAAACTTCCATTCTTTAAAACTAATTAATCGTAAAAAATTATTTCATTACATTCCAACGATGCAAACTTGAGACCCATTATAAGGACGTTAACCGGCTAAGCGAATGATTATGTAAAAAGACTTGTAATTTAAATCACATGTTATTCATATGATCACTTAGTAGTACCCTACATGGTAAAAGTACTAGCCATACCGACTTCAAAATATTTACATGTGAAGTTGAAGCAAAAATTAACACGTGTGGAGTAGGGGAGGCTTGTAAAAACAAGACATTTTTACTGCTAGCGATAAAATTGATTATGTATCGTACTGAAAAAATTGGATTGAATAGATCGATTAAAAAGATAAAGCAACTATTAAAATACAGAATACTACAAAAAAGTAGTAAAGTGACTTTTATTTTAATGCACAATATACATCGTATTGAGTGCTATGGGGTGAAAACCTGTAATTTCACTTCTTCGAATATCAAGGAATTCTCTACTACAAATAATATTGCAGTATACTAATAGATTTGTTTAGTACACGTAAGTGCCGAAATCTGCTCAAACATGTGATGAAGCCATAATGATCAATTCGAACTCTTAAAAGGACGCCGCATCAATGAATCAATTTTTCAAGGTTTTCTTTGTGAGTAATTAGTGGATTGAGCCGAAATTTAGGGAAATAACTCATAAATAATGTACGAAACACGGACAAATCTCAGACTTTCAAAAAATTTCATATTTTTAATTTATAAAATAAAATATGGTATGTTACCCTCATATAGTAATATAATAATAGTATGGGTTTGGCTTGGCGCAGCAGCGCTATCTACAATTAGTGTTTACAGCGCCCTCATAACTCAATTAAAGGAATTACGTAAAAAATATCCACACATTTAAAGTTCATTAAAACAACGAATCAATTCTCTCGTAATTAAAAAAAAACACTCAAATTTTTGTAAATTTTAACAAGCCAATATAATCATGAAAAACACTGTAAAAAACAACTTATAACTTTCAGTTTGATGTCATGGCGGCTGTCCTGCACTTTACATGCAGCGCCACCATTTACGACTGAGGCTCAAGTACAGACTTTCAGAGACCAGATGTTCGGTTTATTTGTCTCCCACAGCGCTACAGTAGTGACCTTCCTGTTTTAATTTCCACGTTGGTTCCGCACGAAAATTATCAATGGGATTTCGTTATAACTTCCACGTTGGTACCGCAAAAAAATTTTCGATGTGATTTCGATAATCAAAAATTTTGGAATTATACGAAAATTATAAGTTTTACAAGTTAAACATTATAATTCTTGTGATTAGAGTTCCAAAGTTGCAAGGTGCTAGTGAAATAAGTGAAGTTAGTTGTTTATTATTCCTCTGCGTGCGCACCATTCAATGATTTCTACCTGTGAAATTGACGTTATTTACATTGCAAAACTAAGAATTTCGCCAGTGCAATATTAATTGTCACGGGTAGTGAGGAGCATCATAAGTTAATAAATTTTCATCGTAAATAAAGTAAAAATTTACTTTCAAGTAAAATTCTAATATTTAGAGAATTTAATTAATTTTGAACTAAAAAAAATTCAATATTAATAATTTTTTACTACAATTTCGAAATTAATTATTTATCATAAATAAGCTTTTTTGTTAATGAGTTTTATTAAAAAATGTGTATATAATACATAAAATATTTTTTTAAATATATATAAAAAAAAACATATTTCAAGTTACAGAAAACCATAATGAATGGAAATATTATGATTTTACCAATTGTGGAACCTTCGTCAACACAAGGTAGTACAAAAATGATAAATTATTATTATTATTAATTTATTTTATTAGCTTAATTTTCTGTCATGTTTAATTTTAGAATTAAGAATAGATTCATCTGATATTGAAATATTAGAAGAAATTAGAAAGCAAAATTCAGATGAAGATTATAGTGAAGAACTATTACCGCAACCAATGACAATTTTTTCAAGTACTGGTGGGTTTTGAAAAATATATTTTTACACTTAAATTTAGACTTCTTTATTATTTCTTAAATAAAATTTATATTTTATAGACATAAGATCATGGGAAGAGCAATACCATTCAAAGGAAGAACTAATAATACCAGATCTAATCAATCCTTCAAGTTGGTATATTATTAATTTTTGTTAAATTTATTCTTATATTAAACAATTAATTTGTTTTTAAAAATTACAGTAATCAAAGGACTAAGTAATGATAACAGTTCAATCAAAACTAAGCTGACTGAGGAAGTTATTGATATTGGTATAATTATTTTACTTTTATGAAATATTTTAAGAAAATGTCTTACATTATTACACATTTATTATACTCATACATTATACACATTTATTATACTCATACATTATACACATTTATCAACATTCACTAATTTTTCAAATTTATTTTTTAATATACATACTTTCTCTAATGTTCGAGTAAAGGCTGTTTGAAGTAAACAGATTGTGCATATGTTTCCATAACTTTGAAAATACAAAAATTGATCAAGAAATATGAAAAATCAAAATACAGAAGTCTGTAATTGAGTACAGCCTCCCCTTTATAACTTACTTTTATATACATACACATGTAACAGTCATTTTTTTTTCGTTTATGCTATCAAATCTTAAAGAGAATGGACAATCACAGTCACCCAATATTATGCTGATTTCACATTATCTATATATAGCATTAAAAATTTTATACAAAATAAAATTTAATCAAAGTACTTCATTAATCTTTTTCATTACAGAAAAAGAAATCACCCAGACAATGCAAAGTCAACCACTGTATGTAGATAAAAGTGCAATGGTTGTGAATACCATACAAAAGTATACTGTTTCAAAAGTCATAACAAGTGTAAATAAAAAGAAAAAAAATATTTTGAATCAAAAAAGAAATAGTAATATGAAAGTAAAAGAAATATCAGTCAATCAATTTCCAAATGAAAAGGCAAAAATATTTATAAGGACTAGCACTAAAGATTTAACAAGAGGTTCAGAAGAATTTTATCAACCTCCAAATAAAAAAATATTAGCAGCGAAAACTAAAGTGAGAAGTGTAACTAGCACTAATAAATATATCACGAAATCTCCAAAGCAAGGGATGACTCCACAATATATTTGTACTAATTCCAATCTTACAATGAGTCATGAGGATATAAAAAAAGATATAATCGGTTATTGTAGAATGTGTGCCTTATATCAAGAATTCAGTATGGCACACTATTTATGTAAAAAATGTAATATGAACTTGCATTACAAATGCCAGAAGTGTGAAAAACTATTTTTTTCCTGGCCCAAGATTATGCATCACATAATTGTCCAGACACGAGCAGTTCCCAAAAATGTATATAAGTGTAAATATTGCAGTTTTACATCATTTGATAATAGCAGTGTAAGAAAGCACATTACACTAGCACATAACGAAATAATACTAAGTTGATGCTAAAATGCTTAAAATGTGTAAATATCAGAAGAGGAGAAAATGCCTTGAAAAGTATTAATTTGTTAAATAAAATTCATTTACCAATTTGTTCATTAAGGAATAGTTATTATTAAAAATTGAATTTTTGGTGCTGTACTTCATGTTATGGTAAATTTATATAAAAAAATATTAATTAAAGATACAGTTTAAAT
Source organism: Torymus aiolomorphi (assembly GCA_036365515.1). NCBI lineage: Eukaryota > Metazoa > Arthropoda > Insecta > Hymenoptera > Torymidae > Torymus > Torymus aiolomorphi. The sequence goes on along the minus strand of CM070877.1, from coordinate 10,767,781 downwards.
ATTAATTCCTGCTTGTTAAAACTAAATGTTTACGATGTTAAAACTCAATATTGACTATATTGATTGTATAATAAGAACCAAAGAAAAACTACACATTCTAATAAAATATCTATTTTTATATTTTTAGAATTGTGAAATATGAAAAAAAGATACATGTAGAGGTTTAAAGGAAATATTCTTGTATTTTTTAGTTGAACTTTGAAAAGAATATTCTGATAACTATCAAAGTTTAAAATAATGATAGTTAAGCTTAAAATACTTGGTTAATTATTGTCAATGAATGTTATTTTGTAATTATTTCATTGAAATTGAGTATAAATTGTAATAAAATGTAATTAAAAATTTATAATAATAGGTATCTGAAAAATTTTATTTACCTTTATTTTCAACTTTTTAAAATTTGAAGTTATTCTTCAATTGACATTACCAAATGTAACCAAGACTAATACTTATTTAATATTTCATTTGAAATAGAAACCATTCAAATATAAGTAATAAGAATAGGTATATTCTGATACATCCCTTATATAAATTGAGCATTCGAGATAATCTATTTTGCCCTCGAACGATCTCGAATAATCGAATCCGTCTCGAATCTCTAAAGGAGAGAAACAAAAGACGAAACAGTGGCGCGCGTAGCGCGCTGATTAACGCTAGTCCCTTATATAAATTGAGCATTCGAGATAATCTATTTTGCCCTCGAACGACCTCGAAATCTCGAATAGTCGAATCCGTCTCGAATCTCGAAAGGAGAGAACAGTAAAAATAAATTGAATTCATAAGAAACGTATTTTATTTACTATCAACTGATAAGAATTTTTCCATCGGTATTATAATATCCATAAATATTAATTATTTTAATTTAATTTGTAAGACTGTAAGACCGATGGAAAAATTATTATCAGTTGATACTGTCAAACTACTAATCAATTATATGAATGAAGCTATGAATTAAGATATGCCCCTTATATAAATTGAGCATTCGAGATAATCTATTTTGCCCTCGAACGACCTCGAAATCTCGAATAGTCGAATCCGTCTCGAATCTCGAAAGGAGAGAACAGTAAAAATAAATTGAATTCATAAGAAACGTATTTTATTTACTATCAACTGATAAGAATTTTTCCATTAGTATTATAATATCCATAAATATTAATTATTTTAATTTAATTTGTAAGACTGTAAGACCGATGGAAAAATTATTATCAGTTGATACTGTCAAACTACTAATCAATTATATGACAGCGAATCCACATTACAAGCCATGAGCTTTGAGCCATGATCTTTGTGCCATACCAAAAAGAAAGTGTTGTTCGACATCTACATACTCATCACCACAGGATAAAGGGGGAGTACCTACTCTTTTATTGAACAGAGCATAAATGTCAAACATAGATAAAGTTACATAGATATCGAACAACACTTTCTTTTTGTTATGGCACAAAGCTCATGGCACAAAGATCATGGCACGTAATGTGGATTCGCTGTGAATGAAGCTATGAATTAAGATATGTACAAATAATTTTGACATTTTATTAATTGTTTAGAATATTAAACAACAAAACATATTCTCATATTTTCAAATAAAATATTGTATGATTATTTGTAAAATAGTAATTCAGGAAATGAAAAAATTGATAAGTTTCATGAAATAAATATTTTCTTCTTATTTCAATGTAATCAAATAAAATAAATAGCTTTATCGCCAATAAATAATTACAATTTTGATAAAATATTAAGAAATAAATTAAAAAATATTTTACAATAAACATTAAACCCTAACTTAGTAGCTTCTCTATTATTATTTGTTTATACAAATATTAATAATAAAATTTAAATATTGATCATATTTTAAAAATGATCATCATCGATAATTATGGAGATTATGGGTGTGTATTTATTATTATCATATTATAATAATTATTATTATAATAATTAATTGTTATAATAATTATTATTACAATAATTATTATTATAATTATTATTATAATTATCATTATAATAATTAATGGTTATAATAATTTTTAGCACTTTTTTGTCGCTACTGGTAGACTCAGTATACTATTTGTTTGGTTATAATAATTATTATTATAATTATTATATTAATTCATTAATTATTATTAATTCTATTAACATTCCGAAAAATATTCGGTTTTGCGCACGTGCATTTCGTACGTTTCAATTCCTTATGTGTTTATGTGCTTATATTCTTATAACAGTATGGGTCTGTCTCCACGCCACCACACACCACTACAATACACCCCACCACACGCATAGTCCGGATGTTCCACTCCGTTCCCCCTCGTATACCAAGTTACCGATTGAGTACAGAAGAATAACAAACGCGACTGCCTCTCTTTTCTATTACGCTGTCAACGCTGTATTCTTTATTGCAAAATCCCCGAAGAAAGGTGTATAAGTATAAAAAGGTGCATGTAAATTTATTGTTTTGGAGAAGATGAATCAAAATAGGCCTAGTAGAAAAGAGGTAGTCGCGTTTGTATGCAATTGTCATAAGGAATAATTAAATTTTCATAGCTCCTGATATGATTACAGTGCACAATAAATGATGATTATATTTTGATTCATCTTCTCCAAAACAATAAATTTACATGCTCCTTTTTATACTTATACACCTTTCTTCGGGGATTTGCAATAAAGAATACAGCATTGACAGCGTAATAGAAAAGAGAGGCAGTGGCGTTGGTTATTCTTCTGTACTCAATCGGTAATTTGGTATACGAGGGGGAACGGAGTGGAACATCCGGACTATGCGCGTGGTGGCGGCAGAGGCGGATTTAGGTATAGGCTTCGAAGGCTATAGCCTAGGGCGGCAGCTTTCAAGGGGCGGCAGATTGAAAAAAAAAACAAATTATATGAAACTAATAACGGAAAGAAAAATGAAAAATGTTATTACGAGTAAATTATTGGAGGCATCATCGTCGCGCGTGCGTGATTCTCAGTCCACCGCGGTAGCAGCGGCAAACCCCATCCGCGCCCTTCGCGCTGCCGCGCCGCGAGACTATGCGGCATATCGAGTTTGTAAACAAATGCCGACCGCGAGTTTGACCGCACAAGCTTTTCGCGTGAAAAATGTTAAACGTAAACACTCTGAGTTGAGGGCCGAGTGCACTGCAAAAAGAAAACAGCATTTTCATCAGTCTTCTCATCGCGTTGTCGAGAGAAGATCTTCACTGCGAGACCTATGATATTCTAGCTTTACTTATATTAGAAATACATTTTAACATAATACTAAATAAAAAAATTATATTGATCAAAAATGAGTGATGGTAGAAAAAAATTAAGTGGTTTCGAATACAAAAAACGCGCTAAAGAAAAGGCAAAAAAAGTGCAAAAAGTTCTTTCTAAAACGCCAAAATTAAATGATTTTTTTTCATCTTCCCAATCTGGTCCTAAAAATAGTGATAGTGCAAGTGATTTGTGTACATTACAAGAAACAACTAATCGTGAAGATGAAATACAGTGCGTTGAAAATCTTTCGAATATAACGCTTGAAAATGTTAATGTTGACAATGTTGATTTACAATTGACTGTGGATGTAAGAAATGAAGGTAATATTGAAAAGGAAGTTTTTGAAAGAAAATCAACTAATTTTTTGCTTAACAATGATCCAGTTTTCTGGGAAATCAATGATGTGACTAGAGATTATATAGTAAAAAATGGCTTTGTACAAAATATGGATTGTGATTTTATAAAAAGCAAGAGACAATACGATACTCAAGCACGTTATTTTTCAAAATCTTTATTTGAAAAAATTTTACATAACGGTGAAAAAAGCTTAAGAAAGTGGTTAATATATTCAGAAAGTACTGGTAATGTTTATTGTGGACCATGTTTAGCATTTGATGGAGGCACTCAATTTGGAACAAAAAAAGGTTTTGATGATTGGAAAAATTTTAAAAGAATAAAACAGCATGAAAATAGTGACAGTCATAAAAATTGTTTGATAGATTTAAAAACACGTGGAAGTATTATTGGTCGCATCGATACACAAATATTGAAAGAATTAGAAACGAAAATAAAATATTGACGAAATGTACTTCAAAGAGTGGTAAGCGTAATCAAAACGCTTTCATCTCGAGGACTTTCATTTAGAGGCCATATAGAAAAATTTGGAAGTCCACAAAATGGTAATTATCTAACGTCTTTAGAACTGTTAGCAGAATATGATCCATTTTTAGCTGAGCATATAGCAGAGAATATAGAATATATTATCTTTACGCATAGAAGGTCGGATCGGGGGGTTTCGGTGAAGCCGAGTTAAGCGTTAGTTCCGTACCCCATGAGGCAGGCGGCGCTACGTTCGGGGTACGCGCGAGATTCAAATAGCATTAGTAAGGAATCAACTTGAACCGTAAATCTTGGTCATTTATTTGGATAAAGTTACTAAATATTTAGTTTATAATTTTTTATTAATATTTTTAAGTAAATATATACTTAATTTATAGATGGACGTTACATCTTTGAAAACTAGACAAATTATGTGGAATTTAATAAATTCGTTAAACGATACATATTAAATTAACTATCACACATTTTAATGAAAATTAAAGTTAGATAAAATGTTCTACAAAAGTTGTTATGAGTTTTAAAATAATTAGAACTTTAACGAACAAGATTTTAGCAACTAATTTTATGATAATACTCCTAAAACATCAGCAGTATTTAAATAAAATTAGTTGCCAAAATCTTGTTAGTCTAAAGTCCAATTATTTTATAACTTGAATGAAAATGTTAATAAAAAAATTAAAACAATTATAAGTAAGCTTAAAGTATTTAGAAATATTATAATTTTTTATGCAGCATATTGGTAAGTATTTTTTTATTTGAATGCGTGCACAAAGTGTAGATGTTAGTATATAAAAGAGTAATATATTTATAAAAAAGATACAATTCATTTCAAATAAAATTGATTTTATAAAAGAATCTTACTTTTCTAATGATATCATAAAATTAAATGCATTAGTTATGCATATATACAATATAAAAACGGCGGGAGAACAGCAACAGAAATTATAGAAAAGCGCGGCGGCGCGAAAACAACAATCAATGTTTGTTTTGTTTTCATTCCGCGAGTAACGGCCGATCCATGCAGATGTGCCGTATATAGTTTTTACTTGAAGTGCATTTATCATTCAGTTTTATAAGTTCAGAAGTAGTAAGTTTTATTATTAGTGAAAGTAGTATTATTATTAAGTTTTATATTTTTGCATATACTTTGTAAAAATGCCTCGGGTCGTGTGTGCATACAAGTCGTGTAGAAACACGTCTTTTAAACATCAACATCTGACGTTTCACAGGTTTCCGACTCAAAATACTCCCCGGTAGGTATTTTATCGTGAATATATTAGCGGACGTGAATTTCTGAAAACCATTAAGTCAAAAGTTTTTTGTTTACTATCTGTTAAGTAGATAACATGAACGTAGATTTATTAATCATGTAAATATACACATATATTCAAAGTTAAATTTTATAAAGTAGTACAATTTTAATTGGGATTCTTTTTAATATTTATCGTTCAATGTTGTGCCAAAATATCATCTAAACGTTATCACACATTGAGTGAAAATTATTATTACAATATTTTGAAAAGCAACATACTCAATTCTAATAACAAACTTTTTATGTTGTACTTTATTATTTATTTTGATTCATTCTCAATATATTATAATATATTATAATTATGTAAATAGTTAAGAAGTGTATAATAGAAAGTTGAGTGAATGATTTTAATAAAAACAAAGATTCTGATTTCCCCTTTAGGTAAGGAAATAACAACTAAACCTTAGTAGGAAAATCAAAAAATAACAGAAAATTTTTTTCCTGATTTCATTTCCCACATTATCATAATAAAAAATAACATTTCGTACATTAATTTTTTGTACACGAAATTTTATTCTATATCCCCTATACATTAGCCGTAAGTAAATCATAGTTGTTTGTAATTTTTAGAGTATGGTGATTTGCTTTGGTGATTGCAACTAGTAAATTTTCAGATTTTTATTGTTTAAAAGTTTTCAACAATACTTTGCGATGTATTTGCATGATTATTTAAATATACTTTTGATATATTTCTTTTACATTAAATAAATGAAATGACCACTTTTTACAAAATATAACCAATCAATAAAATATATAAAGATGTGTAATCAAATTTCTGTTGAATAGTATCTATTATACACTAAGAGTGTAAAATATGATGTTATATTGTATTAAAATAATTTTTTATATTACTTATTATTGATTGGTTTAATATATAAGCTGTTTTTGCGGTTAGAGGTTTTGCTTTGTGTGCTCATCCCTAGTAGAAAAAAATATGTTTCGAGTGGCTTTTTTGTAAATCGCATTGTACGCTAAACTATATGCACTTTTATTTTTCCTTTGATTATAAAATTATTAACTTTTTTAGGCGGTGTACATCATAAGAATGGTCATTTTTAAATAAGTTTAATCAATCTAAATTGGCTTTTGGTCGCTTAAAAATATTTGCAAACGTTATATATATATATCTGTGTGTCATATCGACGCCCGGTACGAAGAAAAGCACAATTTAGGCCTGTATAAAATACCGTTCGAAACGAGTGCGGAAGTTGATTATTTACTTCATGTGACTTTTCGTTGAAAAACGTCACATGAAGTAAATCATCACCCTCCGCACCAGTGTCGAAATGTACTAATAAATTATTCGCATATCGTTTGACATTTTTTAAATTCATTTTTATAATTTTTATTATTCATTAAAATGATGGTCTTAACGTATTATCAACATCGTATGAATAATGTAGTCTGTATCAATATAAGTAAAATTGCTATAAGGGTACAAAATATTTAAAAGTTTAAATCGTGATGTTAATATTATAAAAATAAAAAATAATAAAACAGATTTATAACGGCTAAAATGGTCAATTCAGTTTGATTTAACTCAGCAAAAATTTCATTAAAAATCATAGCGATGTGAAGTATTATATATTTAATACTATACATATAGTTTACGAGAGTGGTTACGTCGTTCTGGTATTGAAGATTTTGACATCAAGAAGATTGAAAGTAAGCGCCTTTGCAGTGAGCATTTTTTGATTACCGACTTTTTAGTTCAAGGTGTTGGGAAAGAAGTAGTTAAAAATGATAGTTACCCTATTGATGTAAATGACATTATTTTGAATGAATCGCATTTAACAAATGATCCAACATTATTAAATAATGACAATTTAAATAACAGTTTGATTAGTAACAAAAGCGTTCATTCGGATAACGTCATTGATAACTCAGATATATCTATTGAATATCTTGATGATAGTAGTGTAAGTGCATGTATTCCGAAAAGCAGGAATGAAGTAGTGCATGATCAACTATTTAATGAAAAAGACTACTTGAATGATGTAGAGAACGTGACAAATGTCACTGTACAAAAGGATGCTAAGAATTCAGATTCTCCAGCAATTTGTACAAATCGTGGCATGATTCAAACATCAAGACGTCGCATGAGAAAGAAATTAAAAAACCTCGATTCACTTAAAAGTACATCAGCGGGTCTGATTAAAAAAAATCTAGAACTCATTAAAGAAAATGAAAAGCTACGGAAGCAAAATAAAGTTTTGTTGCAAAAAGTTCGACGTCAAACGAAACGTTTAAACACCAAAAAAGATTTAAATGTAAAAGAGATATTGGAAGCTGCTTCAAAATTTTTAAACGAAAATGCATTAACATTTTTAAAAATGCAACTAAATCATACTAATAAGAAAAAGAAATGGGAAGATGACGAGAAATTGCTTGCTTTGAGTTTATATTACAAGTCGCCGAAAGCTTACAAGTTTTTAAAACAAGAAAAAAAATTAAGTTTACCATGTTTAACTGTAATAAAAGAGTGGGTTAATGAATTAACTTTGATACCGGGTATCAACGAAGATTTATTCAAATTGCTTAAAAGTAAAGCCGAGTCAATGTCTAATTATGAAAAAGAATGTGTGCTAATGTGGGATGAAATGTCAATTAGGCCGTTTTTGGAGTACAATTTAAAAGAGGATTATATCGAGGGTTTTGTTGATTTAGGTAAATATGGAAGAACGGAAGAGCAAGCAACTACCGTATTAGCATTCATGCTATCAGGTTTATCTTACAATTGGAAGCAAGCAATTTTCTTTGCATTTTCAAAAGGTCCCGTACCTGGTGATAGATTAAAAGATATCATTCTTGATGTGATTGATTCCGTTAAAAAAGCAGGGTTAAAAATTAAATCAATGGTTTCGGATCAAGGCGCGTCAAATCAAAAGGCTATAACTGACTTAAATATTAGCGAAGATAAGCCCTATCTTGAACGACACGGACATAAACTTTATTTCAATTTCGACGTTCCTCATCTCTTTAAATGTTTTAGAAATAATTTAATGAAATACAATTTTGTATTAGACGATGAAACGATTTCATGGGATGCTATTCGGGAATTACGTGAAATTGAACGTTTTAAAAGTTGTAGAGCTGCCCCAAAATTGACCGATCGACACTTAGATCCTAATAATTTTCAAAAAATGAACGTAAAGTTAGCTGTACAGATTTTTAGTGGATCAGTGTCGAGAGCGATGATGGCGGGTTTCGGTACTAAAGAATTAATAAATCCAAATTGCGTATCGACAGCTTCCTTTTTATGGTCAATGAATTGTATTTTTGATTGTTTGAACGCAAGAAATCCTAATGACTCTAATCCTTTTAGTCGCGGTTTATGTGATGCTAAACCTCAAGTAGAAAAAGCTTTGGATGATGCGATACCGTGGTTAGAAATTTTGCAGATGTTTGATGGTAAAAAGTTTAAATATCCAGATTGCTTTGTAAATTTAATACTCTCGATTAAAAGTATTTTAATGTTTTGGCACGACTTAAAAAATGACGGTAGATATTATTTATTAACCGGGAAGCTAAATCAAGATCCGATTGAAAACTTTTTTTCTTTAATGAGAGCTTTGTCAGGTTTCAACTCTAATCCTACCGCAATGCAATTTAGGAAAAATTTTCAGCATGGCACTGTCACTACACTGCTTTTCCCACCTCCGGGAGCAAATTGTAAACCTGATGAATGCATGATCTTATTGACTAATTATACCGAAGTAATTAAGATTCGTAAAAATAATGAATCTGATGCAGAAGAAAAAGCAAATGAAATTAATGCACGATTGCAAGCATGGGCAATTAATGAATATTATGATGAAGATGATGTCGATGATAATCAAAATGAAAATGATACAAATGATTCCTTAACGATTGTCAACTCAATTGAAACTGTTACTTTAGAAAGATATTCAATGAAATACGTAGCAGGATATTTAATTTATAAATGTTTGAACAAATTTGGTTGCCTGAAATGTAAAGAGACATTAACGCGAGGAAATCAAAATTTTGAACAGTCTACAGATTTGTTGATTTTTTGGAAAGCATATGCAGTACCAGATAAGGAATTAGGCAATCTAAAAATTCCTTGTGACACCTTTTATTCGATTATTATAAAATGTTACGATGTTTTTGATAAACAGTTTAAACTTCATTATACTGAAAAAAACATTGGCTTCATGTTAACTAAATATATTGAAAATGAAATTTTAACTGAGTTTAATGATTTTTGGCTAATTGAAGAATGCTTGAATCATAGAGAGTACATAATTAAACTTTTTGTTCGGCTTCATATTTTTTATTTCCTCAAGTGGATGTCCAGAGATCATCGCGATTCTGGAAGTAAGAGATCTTGTAATTCGAATCAACAAAAGCCTTGCGCAAAGTTGCAAAAATTGCAAAAGTAAATTGTTACGCAAGTTTTTTATGAATTTGTTTGTATTGAATTTGAGTAGATTTCTTAATAAATTAATTAATTAATTAATTTATTTATTTATTTATTAATTTATTTATTTATTTATTTATTTATTTATTTATTTATTTATTTAACAATTTATTTATTGATTGATTTATTTAACAATTTATTTATTGATTGATTTATTTAGCAATTTATTTAGCAATTTATTACGTTCTTTTTGGAAAATAACGTATCATACTGTTTTATTGCATGCTGTTGATTGCCATGATTAAACTATAGGCTTTAGTATTTTGTCATCACGTTAACTTTTGCTAATGCTGGTTTATTAAGCACTTTTTTAATATTGAAAATCTGCTATTGAAAATGTTTATAATACTTGTTTTAACATTTTTTTTTATTATAAATATATGCATGTTTAGATGTGTACGTCGTACGTAGCTTTGACTTGAAAAATCAAATCTCATCCATTCCGATTATCCAACGTATGTATCTTCGTTTCCCTTTATCCTATCCTATCCTGGTGGAACGAAAACCTGCCACCTTCCCGTGGTTTCCATCGAGTAATGACAATAACCAAATTTTTTGTTACTTAATTAAAGATTTTTTATTTATTTTTAAATCTACTTATATGCAAACTCTATTTATTATTACTTATTAAATAGAAAAGTAAAACTCTTTAATACTAAAAATCTTGTATTAATTTAATGTTATTGGCATTAGTTAAGTGCAGGAAATCAAAGTTAAAATCCTTAACATTAATTTTGTGAACTTTTTAATATAAATTATTCTTTATATAAATATTTTATATATAAATTAAAATGTTATTATTTAAAGTTATATGAAGTCAAAAATTTAGGAATTTTTTAAAAATCTGATAATTTCTATTATTATTTGAAATAATAATTACATAATTTTCTTATAATGACCAATATTTCGTTTTATTATTGTATCTTTATTAATTTGTAATTATTTATATTACGTTTTCTATAACCAAAAATAGCTTTCTTTGATTTTTGCAAATATTAAATGTATAATATAAGTGGTTTGATTTGATAAGATGTAACGTCCATCTATAAATTAAGTATATATTTACTTAAAAATATTAATAAAAAATTATAAACTAAATATTTAGTAACTTTATCCAAATAAATGACCAAGATTTACAGTTCAAGTTGATTCCTTACTAATGCTATTTGAATCTCGCGCGTACCCCGAACGTAGCGCCGCCTGCCTCATGGGGTACGGAACTAACGCTTAACTCGGCTTCACTGAAACCCCCCGATCCGACCTTCTATGCGTAATGCCCTGTCTACAACCACCGATTTTTTTTTTGCGCATGCGCAAAAATCACCAGAGAGGGTTAGTGATGTAAGAAGAGCCAATCGTAAAAAAATTAACCCTAAATATTGAGTTTGCGTTGAACACACCTAAAAATCAAAGAATACGAGTTTCTGCTTTCTAAACTGAAACCTAGTCTGGAATGATTTGGTGAATAGTTGAAACATCAATTGCATAAAACAATGCATTTTTTTGTACACCATCGCCATGTGCTAAATAGCTGTAAAAATATATGTAAATTAACATTCAATCTAAACTTGCATTTATTATATTTACTTACTTTAGCGTTATACACAGTCTTAACTCTGGAGAGGTATTGGTACTCTCCGACTATATTTTGTTATTCTATCTTTAACTAAATTACATAAATACATAAATGCTTGTACATTCATTCTAGTAAAATTCATGAACTCTTCTTCGTCATTCATCTTAAAATACGTAAAAACTCTCTCATAAGCACCATATCCTGTTAAGTAATTATTTCTAATTAATGGTTTGCACCACCATCTTCTGAATTTTTTTTTCGATTTCTTAGTAATTGTATTAATCGAAGGTAATTAATGCTTATTTCCAGTACTTCAACAACCAGATTATGATCATCCATTTTACATTAATTGAAAAATCTTCTTATAATAAAATCTCTAAATCACTAATCTTCTTCCAACACTTGACTCTTTGTTAATGTTAGAAAGCAGAAACTCATGTAGTCATGTTTTGATCTTTTTAGGTGTGTTCAGCGAAAACAATATTTAGGGTTAATTTTTTACAGTTGGCTCTTCATACATCCCTAACCCCCTCTGGTGATTTTTACGCATGCGCCAAAAAAAAATCGGTGGTTGTAGACAGGGCATAAAGATAATATATCAAGGAGCGCGGGAGCGCTCCGAAGGCAAGTATAGAAGAGCCTTAGGAGTGACCGCGCGATGATTCTATATCACGGTCGTATACACAGGTCCGGAAACTCAGCGATATTTTTGGTGGTGGGGGAAGTAACCTTAGCGAAGTCAATTTTAGTGTGCGCGACGACCACTCGAAGCGTTGGCAACTAGACGACCACTGCAGCGTACGCGCTTATTTTACCATCTCTCCCAACTCCTAATTCAAATAGTTACGCAGTACGCACGCGGTAAGATATAAAGTGCGCATGCGCGTCACTCAGTGGTCGCTAGCCTAGCAGCGCTGGTGGCTTGGCGGAGAACTATAAAATCGTGCTTCACTAAGCGTACACGCTCCGCGCGCTGAGTTTCCGGACCTGTGTATATGACCGTGTTCTATATTCTCTGACCCAGCCTCAGGCTTCAGGGTTGGCGTGCCAGTCGACTGTTTTTGTTTTTTATTTCTGAGAGAAATGAACATGTTTATTTTGTATTTGTATATAACTAAATGTTTCATAATTATTTCTGAGAAATGGGTGAAAATTCGCTGAACATGGAAACCCATATTCTTTTCGGAAGACAATCAGCATTGATGGAAGGTCAGTTTACGGCTTACATAATTACAAACATTAGTAATTTTAACGTCACAAATTTCTTAACAACAATTACATGTAGTAATAGTGAAAAATTCTGCTCCTCTATAAATTTTCATTTTCGCTATATGCATTCTATTCAATTTCTTCCAACATAATAGCAATTTATAACCTTAAATCTTAAATTATAGGTTAGAATAACAATAAAAAAAACATTGATTTAAATTCAACAATTCAACTTAGATAATTAGTTGTTTCGATTTTAGTTATACCATGAATTTTATTGAATACACATAAATATGCAATAAATTACTTTTTGTTCATAGATAACTCGGTCCAAACTCTAGAAAATAAAAACCTTATACATATTAATAATGAAGTTTACATAGTAGTGGCCCCAAACGGTAAAGTACAATTTACAATTCATTTTTTTATATAAGTAGATTGGTATAGATCATCGTATTAACCCTTTCGTACCATAGGGGTTCTGTAGGACCCACTTTATTCAACATGCTGTAGAAAAATGAAATTAAATAATTTCTTAAATCTACCCATTTAGTCGTGTTCTTCTATTCAAGAGGAAGCCCTCTGGCCATTAAAATTAAATTTTTTTTTTTTCCCATTCCGTTTAGTAAGTACATTAAAAAAGGGCTTAGCGATGAAAATTTTCACGATAATTCGAATCTTGAATGGTTTATTTTCGAATAGAAAAAGGGATTTTTTGTTATTCTGAGTGGTGGGTCTTGTTAATGAGACAACATACTAAGAATTTATCACTTTCCAAGTTCAATAACATAATCGGATAATCCTGTTGGCAGGGCATCTTACGCAAATATAGTGGGTCCTACAGAACTCAGTTGGCCTTACCGACAAATAAAATATAACGGTCCTGTGATTTAGGTGTAATATGTAATATACAAACATGCATGTACACACATGTCTATATATGTATAACCTATATATATAACCTTTACATATCATATATAAAGTTATTGTAAAATTGCGGTTTAGATTAGGATTTAATTATGTTTTTTGGGACTTGTGTATAAATTAATGTTTAAAATATATAATTCTGTATACATTTCTATGTATATATATAATTTGTTATATTTGCTATGCTATGTATACATATAACTATGTAAATAAATAATTTGTTTAAATATAAACATTTTCTGATTTGAAAAAAAAATTTCATTAAGACCGTATGGGTCCTCCAGGACCTACTTGGAAAATAGTACTTATCGACACTTTTGAAAAAAGAAGAAAAAACTGTAGATTGATCTTAGTTGAAGCCTTCACAATTATAATATACAAAAAAAAAGTCACTTTTGTCCCTGGGAAAGGGGTCTCGGTACGAAAGGGTTAAAGAATGTATAATTTTTCAGATATTGCAAATAATGGAGTAGCAGATGTTAAAGAGGAAATAATTATTCCTGACGATATTGATGATTACCTAGGTAAACTTGATCAGAGAATTAAATTCTATATATTAACACACCCTTATCAAATCATAATTTTTATTCATTTGTTTTTTATATTGTAGAAAATAATAAAAAAATCGACAGTTACAATAGTTTAGAAAATGAGAGCAATTGTAGTAAATTTGTTAATGAAGTTTCAAATTTCACTCCTTCACCACGGATATGGGTGAAAGATAAAATAAAACTTGGTAATTATTATTACTTGTCTTAAGATATAATGTTAACAATTATGTAATTTCATTGTTTTATATTTTATTTACATTGTTCTAAATATTTTTCATCAATTTGATTCAAAAGTTGAAAGAACCGGTTCAACAGAACTGCAATGTAAACTCTCTTCTAGTCAAAATGAAAAACAAAAAATCTCGCCTCGTAATAATGAAGGCTTTTGCCAGCCAATGTCCATCTCCCAATTGGAAGAAAATGGTATATATTCTGAAGAAAATCTATCTGTCAAAAAATCTGAGTCAGTTAGGATGTATATACCAAAAATAAAGAAAAAAGTGCTACTGCCCATTGATGGTGACAAAGTACAAGGAAATGAAAATCAGACAGAACTCTCTTTTAACCCTGAAACACAAGAAATTAAAAAAGAAATATTATCTCCTCTAGATGAACAAAGTAAAAATAAAGAACCACATTTAACTGATGATTCTGAAATACAAAAATGGAAAAAGGGAATATTACCTATTGAAGAAAATGAAAAACAACTAGATAGAAATGAAGTGCTACATATTAGTATGGATGAAAAACAAGTAAATAAATATAATAATGAGAGTATGTGCATTAGTAATAAAATAACACAGGAAAGCAAAAAAGAAATAATAAACATTGATAAAAGATTATCACATGATCGTAAAGCATCTGTTATACAGATTGATCTAATTGATACAAGTGATGATGAATCTGATGAATCTCCAACTGAATTTTCTCCAGCATTGATAACCAATAATGACAGTAGTAAGTTTGTTGTTTAGTAAATTTATTATTATTTTGAATGTTAATAATTACTACTTAATCTTTTATTTAAGTACAAAAGTTTTTAACAAAAAGCTTTATTCATTAATAAAAATAATCATATTTACAGAAACAATCAACTCAATGATCAATCAACAATGTTGTAAATGTGGTACAATTGGGGAGTCAATTGATATGGCTAAAGGAGGTGCATTTTGCAAAGTGTGTGGACAAAAATTAATGCATAGATGTAAAATTTGTGGACAGATATTTCCTTTCGCACATTCAATCATTCAGCATATTATAAAAAACCATTCCAAAAAATTGATTGTAGCAAGATCCCAACTAGAAATAAAAGATAGTCAAAATATAAATCTTGATGAGTTGACTTGTCAAGAATGTGGTCTTACCTTTATGACAAAAGAGCAAATGACATTACATGTTTTTGAATCTAAAACTGCATTGGAGCTTCCTTGTACACTTTGTCCTAAGAAAGAAATTAATAGATGTAAATTAAGGCATCACATTATAAGTAACCATAAAGGACATTATAAAGCAGACTCTTTGAATGATATTATCGCATACGCTGCCTCAGCAAAAAATAAACATATAGGTATGTACTCTGAACCTTTCAGTAAATGCATATTTACTCTTACAATGTGTTTTTCAAGAACTACCATCGTAAAAAACGGTCTACTATAAAGTTCAAAATTATTAAATAAAAAGTACAAAAAACTGAAAGCTTTATAGTTGAGGACTATTCTATATAAATACTCGGTTTTATTATCTTTACATAATTTTTTTATTTACTTCATAATATTTCTGAAATTTTCATTATAGCATTAGCCTAAAAATATTGTTTCTGCTTGGTCATATCTTCATATGAGAGTGCCAGCAATACTGTAGAAAATAAAATCTTCTGAAGTATAGAAGCATACTTTATATTACTAAAATTTTTTTTACACTCCGTGCGTAAAGTACTACTTTCACACACGCTTAGGTTTGCAAGCGTGCGCTAAAATAGCACTTTACGCACGTTAAGTCAAAAAATAATATTTGATACAGGTGGTAAAAATGATTCTCACACGAGTGCACGAATCATTTTTATCGCACTTGTATCGAAAATAGTACTATATGAGGAGAGTATTCTTAAACTACTCACTTCTAGAGTGAAGAATATTTCTTTGAATTAAAAAATTAACACATAAGAGTATTGTCTAATTTATACAACTAAATAAATAATCTCTGATCATTTTTTGCCTTTCATAGCTGTGAACATTCCGAACTACTACAAGTACGTGAACGTCTACTGCACGAACTGCGACGAGAAGACGAGTCTTAAGCGTTGGCGCAAGGCTCTGTGCCTGAACTGCAGCCAGCCCTACGTCCTGGAGTGCGCCGAGTGTTACGAGGTACAATCGAGCGACAGCAGCCTAAGAAAACACGTAATTCGTCACCACCTCCAAAAGCAGTATTACCATTGTACTACCTGTCCTCGGCTGTTCTGTCATCATTACGAACTGCAGGCGCACGAGGGCCGTTGCAGCGACGAGAAGGAGTACATCTGTCCAGACTGTCCAGCGTTTTGCACCACGTCGAAGCAGGCGTATTTGAGGCACTTACACGGCCACCAGCAGAAGACAACGACAAACAAGCTCAAGTGCAAGTACTGCTACAAGTTCTTCGTCAATAATGCCACGCTGTCCAAGCACTGGAGGTGGTATTGCCGTGAGAAGAAGAGGCTGCAGTGCAGTGATTGCGGCTGGGTGGGACTCTCAAAGAAGGGTATGATATGGCATATCCAGAAGAACCATGAAAAAGAAGCAAGGGAAGAACAGGAGGAAAAAAAGCAGAGGTTGAAAAAATGATTGAAGTGGAAGAGGAGAAAATAGGGGTTGAAGAAATTATTATGGGAGCGGAAGAAGAGAAAGGAGAGATTGGAGAAATTATAGAAATGAATGAGGAGAAACGAAGGGTTGAAGAAATTATGGAAATTGAAGAGGAGAAATCAGGTGACGAAGAAATTAAGGAAGTGAACGAAAAGAAGGAAGAAGAAAAGAAAGGTAAACGAGAGACTGAAGTGAAGGTGAAGCGTAGACAGAGGAAGAGGAGAAGAGTCTTCACGCGATCAAGGAGCAAAAAGTAATGCGTAACGTGTTCGTATGTTGACTGCAAATTTAATTTATCTCAATTAGTCAAAGCATTAGATCTTGTAAATTCTGTTTATTTAAGCCTTTAAGTACTGTAAATGTATTTTTGAGTATAAATATTGTTATAGTATATAGGAGTATATGAGCGGATGTGTATGTATGAGCGTATAGGCATGTGTGTGTATGTATGTGCAGCTAAACAGCAGTTGTTTTAACAATCCAGAAAAGGCAAGTCTTATCCTGATGAAAAATGTAGGATTAATAGTAGAAGGACAAGATGCCTATGTTGAAATGACAAAGGAGGCATTTGATACCCTTCCTCCTATATTCCAAGAAGGATTGGAACCTGTTGATAATGAGGACATTTCCTCAGAAACATCTGAATTACAAGATGAAATCTTTGATGAACGAAAGGCACTCCATTGCCTGTTACTCCAGGGCCATCTGCTATAATCAAGCCTGACCAATTGATAAAATTATATGATTTTGAATAATGGAAGTCAGATTTTGAAACTATGTATATAGAATGGATGACTACTATCAATGGGAGAATCACTGATTTGGAGTCCCAAATGTCTAACATTACTAAACTTCAATTGTCTACAAAGACTAAAGTTTCAGACCAATAAAGCATTGGTCAACCAAAATGCTATTCTACCTACCATCAAAAACAAGGTAGCTGAGAATATGGTTAGATTGGGCTCTAAACAGGAAAATAAGTCTGTCCCAAAACACAAAATAGCTTCTCCTATATCAAATGTTCATAAAAGTCAGATTGCACTTAGGAATAAGCAGAAGCTTAAAAATCATATAAAAGGCATTGCTGGAATAACAGACGATAGTCATAACCATGACGATATAGTAGTATATAGTAGCATGGAGGAATTGGATGTAGGTCATTTACCTAGTTTGTGTTTAAATGATAAAACGTTAGATCTGCTCATATAGAAGACATCTTATATGGTCTTAACCCAGATGTAAGATCTAAAGCAAAAGAGCTTGGCTCACAACCAACTACCCTCGCGCCCATCATCAAGATGGTGTGCCGCACATACACAGACACATGCCTATGCGCTCACACATACATATCCGCTCATATACTCTTATATACTAGAACAAATATAATGATGTAAGTTTGAAAACATATATAAGGCGTTTCACGTCAACTGTCCCAGCGCGCGGCGCGCGAGCCCCAAATCCTGCTATTTATAACTCATGTTTAAGATACTAAAAAGTACTTTAAAAAATTGTTTGATATGCGTTTTCGACGTATTTTCTCCTCAGCTTTCCAATGATGTTGGTAGTTTTTTCAAAATTTTCCATTTTCATCTTCAAAAACTCTTTCGCATTCTATTTCTCGCAAAAAACATCTCGGGCACTCTTTGGAAAATATCCTTTCCTACGTAAAAAATGCTCAGCTTTCGATCTAGAGGGTCAAAAAAAATATTAAAAATACACTTTTTGAGATATAACATGTTTTGTACTTTTTGAAGGTGAAAATTGAAAATTTCGGAAAAACTGCTTACGCCATTGGAAAGCTGAGGAAAAAATACGTCGAAAACGCTTATCAAACAATTTTTTTAAGTATATTTTAGTATCATAAACGTGAGTTAGAAATTGTTGAATTTCGAGGTGTATGGGTGAATAAATAATAAGCCCGATGTACGAGAAGACACACAAGTATATTCAGTTACATTTGAAAGTGTTTATTTACATGTGAGACGCTTGAGCGCTTGGTCGCACGTCTTGCCACGATGGAGTCTTGTAATCGTCTGATGTGCGTGCGCGACACCTTGCTCGCGTACGCACTACTGTACAGTGCCACTCAACTTGTACAGTGGAGCTGTCATATATACATACATTCCTTATATGACTAAGCTAAATTTACTCATAATTCAACAGAAATAGCACGATGTGGGGCTCCAGCGGCGCGCGCTGAGACAGTTGACGTGAAACGCCTCATATACTGCAAGAAAAAAAATTGTGATTTATACGTAGCTTATATGCTACCTGGGGCGTGATTCTGTAACGATAAAAAAGTGATAAATTCATTGATTATCACAAGTTCTTATGACGATAAACGAAACACAACCGGGCCCCTGATGATTAAAAATTATAACTCTTAGAAATTTTATGATGAATATCTAATATACAAGTATTATATTTTTTTTATCTTCCTTTATACTTTATCCTGTTTTCAACGTTTGAAATAAATGTATGGGAATCTAACGTTTTTTATATACTTGCCTCCGGAGCGCTCCCGCGCTCCTTGATAATCGTTACTTAGGACGGATAAGATCTTAAGAGAATACCGAACACTAATGTAAATTTTTACTAAATCCTGTAATTTTTTTTATTTAATTTCATTTAAAGAAAATAGCTTACTTAAAATACATAAATTCATTGAGATGCTTGGTGGAATAAGGTGTTAATTCAGCTTATCCTTTACCCATCAATTCATAAAATTAAGTCTGCAAATCATTAGCTATTGATAAGTGAAAAAATATATGTCAAAACATAAATTTCAGCATAAAAATTGGAGCGAGAGAAAAAGTATGCGTCGAATTATACCATTATTCGGAAAATTTTAATAAAACTACTATACTTAAAGCTAAACAGGGATGTGTAGTATAAACGTAGTTTCTTTATATTTTATTCCCTTTCGAGGAAAAATAGAGGATAACACTTACTCGTACGTAAGGTTATTAAGATGTGCGCGAATTAATCAAAATCAACAACGAGATTTAATAGTTCAAAAAAAGAAAAATTAAATGATTCGAAATCATTATTAATTTATATACCAAAAAAGAAAAAAAAAAGAATATTCGAACAATGTATACTTAATAACAAGTATAAAAATTTTGAAATAGTTTCTTTCATGAAATTTATTTTGTAAGTGATTAGAAATCATTATTAATTATGTTCTTTTCTTAATAGCAAAGGCTCATAAAAAGGAAAACAAAGGTGTGCGCCAGAGACGAGACGACTGTATTAGAGCCTCCCAATACATCCCTCCATAAATCTGATACAGCAAATATTTCTTAACGCGATGAAGCGATTCTAAGATTCTGACTCAGAATTCGTATTTAGGTATCTACAATGTGGCGCATACCTTTTTTCATGGGCTTGTATAGTTTATTTTCATCAAGAAGTTTATTGTACCATGATGTTTTTGTAAAAAAAGTCATTATAATCAAGTTGTATGTATATTATTTACAATAAATTTATATTGACGAAAAAAGGGGACTACACATTTTGTTATGGTTTCATAAACTGTTAAATGTTTCTATCCAAGTTATTTTATTTACGGTTAATTTAATATGGTTAAACTTTCATTAACCCATTAACGCTCAAATAATAAGAATTTTTGCTGTGATTTTGAGCTCACAGCTTTTAATGAAATCGCAATAAATTCTACTCGGGACCAAATTTTTTCGATATTTTCGGGTCCCTTCAACACAATCCAACCACTTAAAAAGGTAAAAAATATAATTTTATGTGCTCGTAGTAATAATTTTATAGCACTGTATGACCTAAATCCGCACTTAAGTCACGGCTTGCTGTGACTTAAATAGCCCATTATTACACTGTGAAATAATGAATTTACTTAAGTCACAGGCACGTAATTAACGCCAATTATCTACCAAAACTATTCAAAAATACGATTTTACATATAAGAATGAACAGGAAAAGAATTAAAACTTCGTTAATAGTTGACAAACCACAAAGAATAAATAAAAATGATAATAAGGCTTGTCTATATTATAGATTAGTTTCATCTGCTATGGGATAGCAGACCGCGCGCTTTTTAAATATTCAATATTAAACTGCATGGATTTTATTTTTAAAAGTCTTTCTCTTTAATGATATAACGTGTACAAATCTTTCACTTTCATAAACTTCAACTTATTGTTAAAGATACAAATCAAATTGCCAAGAATCTAGTTTTATGATTTTTTTATGTATATATTCAATATTCTAGATTCAATAATAACCATATTCTATAAGGTAAAGTAGGTAGTAGTGGGACAGTTTTGACCATACTTTTTTTATAATCTTTTCTATTGCCAAAACTAAGCACAATACATAAAAACTAATTACCTCAGCAGGTAGCTCGTGTCAAGGTTTATTTTAAGAAAAAAAGATGCTTTCTTCCGTTGTTGGTGCATTAAAAGAATCTCATTAAAAGAAAATAACTATCGACTAGTGTAGTGGGATACGGTAACTTATTTATGACCGGTAGTGGGACGCCCATTTGACGCAGTTGTGGGACAATACTTTTTAAATGTGTCCCACTACTACGATATGGGAATTAAGAGGTACCTATAGTGGGATAAAGTTTTCGCTATGCGTACAGCTCAAACATAACCTCAAAAAGCTTGAATCTTGTTATACATTAGTTTAAGAAGTAAATCAACACAATAATGAAGTGACTACGTAGCTAACATCATAAAGAATACTAATGAAGTAATGCTTTTATCACCTTAACCGTTCATCGTAGTTTTTTACTGCTGTCCCACTTCTGGTTCCATAATAGGTTTTGTCCCAGTACTCCCTCCTTTACCTTATCAGGTATTCTATTATTTAAATAACATTTTATTAATTTTATACCACTCTAACCTCAAAATCACAACTTTGATATGATTTTTCGGCGCTCGTGGTATAAAATACCGTTCGAAACTAGTGCGTAAGTCGATTATTTAGGTGGTGTGACTTTTTCGCACTCGCTTCGCTCGTGCAAAAAGTCACACCTAAATAATCGACTTCCCCACCCGTGTCGAAATGTATTATTTTTCAAGGCGGGGGGGGGGGGGGGGGGGGGGCTCGCTGCGCTCGGGCGCTAACCTCACGCCGTGCAATAATGGGTCACTTAAGTCACACGTATCGTAATATACTAATTTCGATGTAGAATCTTAAAGTCATACTGATCTAATTTTCCTATCCATCTAGCTAATTGACCATCTAAGTTCTTGAAAGAAAGAAGCTATGTCAATGCAGAATGATCAGTACCCTAGTGGAAATCAAAAATGAAAATAACTGTAAATAGCTGTAAATAACTGTAAAAAACTGTAAATAACTGTAAATAACAGTTTATAACAGTTTATAAGTGTTTGATTTGAGACGTTAATAACAGTCATTTACAGTTATTTACAGTTAATTACAGTTATTAACAGTTATTAACAGTTATTAACAGTTATTTACAGTTTTGCAGAAAAGTACCTGCGAAAACAGAGGTGCTGATAAAAGTTAGTTACAGTTATTAACGGTTATTAACAGTTTTTAACAGTTTTTAACAGTTATTAACAGTTATTAACAGTTATTTACAGTTTTGTTGATAAGAAAAAAGTTAGTATTATAGCGAAAAAAATAAACTGTTTATAACTGTAAATATCTGTAAATAACTGTTAATAACTGTTAATAACCGTTAATAACTATTAATACCCTTTATCAGTACCTCCGTTTTCGCAGGTACTTTTTTGCAAAACTGTAAATAACTGTTAATAACTGTTAATAACTGTTAATAACTGTTAATAACTGTAAATAACTGTAAATAACTATAAATAACTGTTATTAGCGTCTCAAATCAAAAACTTATAAACTGTTATTTACAGTTATTAACAGTTATTTACAAAAATCATTTCCGCTAGGGTACGAATGGAGAAAGGCCTTCCACATAAATAATAGTGGAAATTTTGAACTGAATCTACTACTGCTAATAATTCACGGCTAGTAACACAGTAATTTCTCTCAGCTTTAGTCAGAACACGGCTGTAATAACCAATGACTCTTTCTATATTCCCTCCTGAATCTGTGACAAAATCGCACCTCTTCCATGATCAGAAGCACCTGTATCCAAAATAAAAGATAAATCTGTACGAGGAAAAGCTAGAATGGGTGGAGTTGATGGAACTTGTTTTAAGTGTAAAAATGATTTCTGACAGTCATCTGTCCAATCGAATTTAGCTTTCTTTTCAGTTAATCGATAAAGCAATAGAAGAAAATCCGCTAATAAAGCGTCTATAATAAGAACATAGACTTACAAAACTTTTTACCTGTTTCTTACATGAAGGAATCGGCCAAGTAACCATAGCCTCTATCTTCTTAGGATCCGTCTTTATTCCTTTTTCTGAGACAACGTACCCTAAGTACTCAACCTCGCGTTGAAAGAAAATGCATTTTTTCCTATTCAGCTACAAATTGGCATTTCGGATTTTTACAAAAATCGTATGCATATTATCTAACATCTCGTCGAACGATTTAGCCATAACCATAACATCATCTAGATAAATTAAACAGATATCATTTAGAAGATCTCGGAATATTTTCTCCATCAATCATTCAAAAGTAGCTGTAGCATTGCATAGTCCAAAAACCATAACGACGAAATGCCACAAACCATTACCAATTGAAAAAGCTGTCTTTTCTCTATCTTCTGGGCGAATCTTAACTTGCCAATACCCGCTTTTAAGATCTAAAGTCGAGAACCAAGACTTACCAGCTAATTTATCCAGCTAATATGTATTCCAGTCTGCGCCCTTACCCATCATATGTGTACGTCCTCTCTGGCAGAAAAATGTGATGTTTTTTTTTTCTGTATTTTTCTATAATTTTTTTGTACATTTACTATATGAATTGGAATATAATAAGCAAATATTATTAATTATTCCTCTACACTGAAATAAAAATTTAATTGAATCAATAAAATAAATTTCATTGAAAAAAACCTTAATTGATTCAACTAAAGTTTCATGGAATTCATCATATGCTTAGTGAATATAAATAAATATTTCATTGAATGCATTGAATTTAATCAATTAAGTAACCTAATTAATGACTTAATTGAATCAATAGCAACTGTTATTGAATCAAGAGTGGGTGAATCAAAGAAGTTAATATGGTTCTTTTGGGACAATAACATATGTGTTTGCTTGGTATATTGGAAAATTTTTTTAATTAAATAACTACTTGATACAATATAAATAATACTATTAAAGCAATAAAAAGTCTAATTGATGCTGCTAAAACTTCGATTTAATTTCTAATAAAATAATTATACCAAATAAATAATGAGCAATCCAACTAAAATTTCATTACAACAAAATAAGTATTTAATCAATATGTGACAATAAAATATTTCATTTATTCAATTAATTCAAACTCCATTGATTTAATCAAATATAATATTAAAAGAAAAAAAATACATAAATAAATACAAAAATAAATAAATAAATATAAATATTTACTTATTTCAATTATCATCGCCTTTCAACTATATGCAATGAAATATTACTTTGCGATAATTCATATAAAGCATTAACTAATGAAAAAACCAGTTAAGTAAAAAAATACAAATTCAAAATAATCGAGACTCCCATCAAATCGAAAGAAAAACCTATATATACTTATAATATAACCAAACGTTGATCTATCACCTCAGATTTTCTAGCACCAACGACATGAAAGTATAGGTATAGAAGTATACACGGACAGTACACTGCGTTCGCCACAGGCCACAGGTGTGATCGTGTGATATACAGCGGTACGTAAAGTACGCGCACCTTCGTAGGTAAAATACGCGGCGCGATCCGACGACTGACAAGGACGACACAATGCACTACACCACATCACAGACACATACACATACGCGCGCGACGTGGGCGCATCGTCGTCCGCTGTCTCGTAGTCGTCATCATCATCACGATCATCATCAGCAGCAGCAGTAGCACTCCGTCGTCCCTCGCAGCGACGTCGTCGTCGTGATCATGACTCTCGGAGACTTGTGATTCGTGCTCCTGGTACCTACAATCGGCTGTACACCTGCGGAGATAAGAAGCAAGAGAGGAGAGAGAGAGAGAAAGATAGGTAGAGGACATGGCGAGCTCTGCCGTCGACGAGGTTAGGGCCGAGACGTCGCTGCAGCCCTCGCCCCAGGAAGTCAGAACCAAAGGTGCGTGTTTGTCCCCTACTGTCCTCCCTACTGGTGCACGGAATTTCGGAGTTTCGTGGCTGACGAAGACGAGGAATCGTATGATGTGTGTGTATGTGTGGGTAGGGATGAAAGTGTTTAAAGAAGTGTCACAATGTTTTCACAGGTTGTGTATCTTTCGTAATCTATTTACTTGACAGTGTGTGTCAATGGTCTCTCAGCTTCATAAATTTTTCATTGATCTGTTTTGATCATGTACAGTGGAATTGTATGTGTATCACTGATTTGCATAACACTGCAATGAGAAAGGAATGGGAATAATAAGTGTTTGTTATTAGTATTGATGACAGCATAATTGTTCAATCTCAACGAATGTAATAATTATTGAAAAGCTTGAATGGAAGTAAAGATTAAATGTTGTTATTTGTACGTGAGAAAAATTAATTATTTTTGTATTGGATGCTGAAAATTTTTATTATATAAAATTTTATACAGGTAATTTAATGCTTTATGAATAAACCTAATTTATTATTTATTTAAACTGTACAATGTGACATAACAAGGCTATTATTATCATGTTTATATTTATAGTAACTAAAAAATTGATGGTTATAACCAACAATTCACAATTGTTATTAGTAAATGGCCATAAATTGACAATAACAATCTTAATTTAGGATTTAATATGGGTAATTATAGTAAGCACAGAAAAGCATGACTATGTTTGCTTTCTTGATTATGCTATTCTTTGCTGTTATTTTTGGTATGCGGATAAATTATGCAAAATGAATTCTAATCACCTCATTTGAATATTTCAGGGGACGGACAAAGTGCAAGCATGATATCCTACGAGGAGATAGCAACAAAACTACTCAGTGAAAGACTACTCCTCACAGCCTTGGAACTTCATGCTGAATTATGTGAGGCAGACCGAGAATTACCTGTCCTAAGGGATTTTTTTTCAAATCCTAATAACTTTGAGTGCTTAAACATGAAGCCAGAACCATGCTTACCAATACGTAAGAATTGTAATGATATGTTTATTATTATTTATTTGATTTTAGATTTAGTTGTTTGTTTTATTATAATACAATAGATTTTGTTTTTAAATAATTAATATTATTATGCAATGTTTTTAAATTACATTATTTCATCAATTTAATTTTAAAAATGAAAATAATTTTGATGTCAGGTATTTATTAGTTATTACTAAAATTTTAAAAATAATTACAGCAAGATCGTCCAGTCAAGCAACATTAGATTCTCTTGACATGACAAGATACTCTGAAGATGGAGGTGGAGTGGATGAAAGAGTTGCAGTTCTTGAATTTGAGTTAAGAAAAGCAAAGGACAACATTAATTCATTAAGAGCTAATCTTACAGTAGTAACAGGTATGTTTATTTAAATATTCAATTTTAAATAATTATTAAATCTTAAATTAAATAATAAAGACTAAACCTGTTTAACTTATATTAACAACTTACAGAATCTGAAGTCAGCACGCCTGATAAAAATTCAGACAAATACGGACTCGAGCACCCCATCAAACCTCATGAACAACGAGCTTTAAATTTTCTAGTGAACGAATACTTGTTAGCCCATTCATATAAATTAACATCAATCACATTCAGCGACGAGAATGAAAATCAGGACTTTGAAGATTGGCAAGATGTAGGCTTGAACATACCAAGACCACCAGAACTATTGCAAGTCTACAGAGAATTTATGAGGTCCACTGGATACGATAAACCACCTTCCAGTGACATTGCTATACAAACCGATGAAGTGGAACCTGAAGAAACGGAGAAAGAGGTAGAATTAAACAAACTCGTTACTGAACAAGCAGAGGAGATGGAGAGATTAAAGAAACAAACAGCTGAGCTGGAACAGGAGAAAACGAACCTCCAGCAGATGCTCACCAGTTCAAATCTCACCACCAACACTGCTGAGGTATTGTAGTATCAAACCACTCTTCTTTAACACCTAAACTCAAAAATCCACCTAAAATATAACATTATCCAAAGCAACAGGGTGGCAGCTCCGGTACGATTCAGACTCTGAACTCGAGCTCGACCACGCCGGACAAGTTCGAAATGCTAGAGTCGCCACCCCAGGACGCCTCGTCGTCCCATGCTGCTCAGGAACCCGAGGAAGATGACAGTGCCTCCATGGTCGTTAGCCTTGGTGAGACTGAGACGAGTGAACGCGACTGGACTAGAATACACTTCCCCAGAACAGATCTCACCGACAGCTCGGCTAACGTTCCCAACACGCCGTCTAGGTATCTATGATTAAAGCACAATGCTGTCACAAAAAGTGAATGGAATGATAATCAGCTATAATTATTGAATTTTACAGGTATTTACCAGCCACATTCAGGCGCGAGGTACTCAAGCACTGTCAGATCCCTACGCCAACTCACGCGCCACAGATAATCGAGGAGCCGCTGAAAGACGGTATATCTCGCGAAACGCTGCCCGAAATAGCGGCGCACACGTTGCCCCGTATCATCCCGAATGTCATACTCAATCGGCGCGAGGAAGTGATACCGTTGTTGCTGAGTGTCGTGAAACTGCAAGGCAGTGCAGTGGAGAGAGAGAAGCTACTGCAGATTCTATTCAACTTGCAGAAGAGGCCACATGATGACGAGAGGCAGATGGTTCTTGCTGGTAATTTAAATATAATTATGTTTTTGTCATCAGTGTCAAATTTCGATAAAAAAATAACAAGAATAGTTTTATCCAACAACTGAAAAATGTATTTTCTCTAGGCCTCGTAGCAATCGCAAAACTAGAAAAGGAAATACCAGACAACGAAGAGGTGCTGAACATGTGCTGGGAGCAGAGCCAACACAAATACTCGGAGCGCCGGCTATTGGCCGCCGAGTGCTGCGCCGCTCTGGCGCTGCACACGGCCAGCGGAATTCGGAACTCCCTCATGATATCCATGCTGCAGCAGATGCTGCTCGACGACAAGGATCCCGGCGTGCGCGTAGCGGTCGTGAAGAGCCTGTCGTTGCTCGTCGCTCTTATGGACGATACCGACAAGTATTTTCAGGTACCGCTTTACGAAGATACCATCGTGCGTTAATTGACTAAAGTATAGTTGGTATAATAGTTAAATGATGAATTTTTTATTGATTCTTAGTGCGAAGAGCTGGCGTTGACAGCGATGGACGACGCATCGTCGGACGTGGTAGAGGCGGCGAGCACGATTCTGATACCCATACTCGCGCAGTGGGCGCTGTCGCTCAGAAGGCTGCAGTCGCATCTGCTGGCGCGGCTGCTGACCAAGCTCAAGAGTCTGATAAAGCCATCGAACTCGCCGAGCAAGGATCACATTGATAACAATAGAGCAACGGCATTAATTGTCGTGCTAAGGTACTTGTTGCCTCACACGGTACTCTCGGTCGTTGACACCGAGACGGTAAGGAAGCGGATGCAGGAGAGTTTGTCGTCTCAACTACGTGAGTGCCTCTTTATACTAGATTTTTAGTTTTCTTCTAATTGATTGAATTTCATACTTGATAGGCATTAAACAGTGCACGAGAGAATAAAAAAAAGAACCATTATTTTGGTTGGTTGGTATTTAATTTTGAGAAAATTCTTGTCACAGTAAAATGTTTTATTAAATGTTTGTACAATCTTTTTAAAAGTTTTATAATTGTCTTCCAGTGTTTTATATTTGAATCGGCTCATGCAGAAAGGGCCCTTAGATGTAATTCCATACACGGTTTCTTTTTGCATGAGCCGATTCATTTAGTATGCTTAGAGGATTCGTACATTTATTAATTTATAAAGCAAAACCAAAAGGGATTTAAAAAGGGCAGGATTCCGTTTAAATAGTTAAATTTAAGGAATTGATTTCTAAAATGATGTCCTTATTTCAGCTCTTGAATTTATGAGCCTCTGCAGTTTACCAATAATCACTCCGAAAGTTTTCTACGAATGCGAAGTAGATCTCGGTGTCCTGCTGAACACATTCCTTTTGAATGAGTGGGATGACTACAGTTGGCCTGAATTGGAATGGTTGTGTGAAAGATTGTACGTACCATACACGGAAATAGTATTTTTCGTCACAAGGCTGTAAAATGCGATTTCACAGATCGAAGTGATCGCAAAGCACGAGGACAGGCGAAATCGGTCCGAGTGTCGCTCGATCACACGAGGGCGTGAAAT
The DNA here is from genome assembly GCA_036365515.1 of Torymus aiolomorphi. NCBI lineage: Eukaryota > Metazoa > Arthropoda > Insecta > Hymenoptera > Torymidae > Torymus > Torymus aiolomorphi. The sequence continues at coordinate 10,738,463 of CM070877.1, read as the reverse complement.
CTTACGGTCGGGTGACGAAAATTTTTTTTTTTATATATTGTCCCTAAAATTCGATTTTACGGACTCGTTTGCGGACGTACAAATGCGATTGCACGTATCCGGGAATCGGGTACATGAAATCGCATTTTACGAATTGTTTTTATTGGTTGTGAAATTCGACTTCACGGATTCATGTGTTTGTAAACAGTGTAAAATCAAGTTTTACGGACTATCCGAAAAATCGAATTTTACGGCTATGATATCAAAAAATAAATTACTTAATTTTTCGTTAAAAGCTAATTTACGTTTTATCTTTTTGTAGAATACTCGATTTCCTGGAAATTACTCAGACTGCAAACGCGGCGCAGGAGAATCTCGTGAATGAGCTCTTGACATATCTTCAGTCCCTATGCTTAGGATTCGGAAAGTACATTAGTCAGCGGAAGGTCAATAATCTTTTTACCCGTTAACTGATGATATATTTTTTCATATAACAAAAATCTCTCATTTTCACCTTGCAGATTCTAGCAGCGTTCAAGCCTTACGTAGACAGCATAGACTCGGATCTCACGGAGCTACCAACGGACCAAAAAATTCCTAACCTCGTCCTTGTACCCGTCTACCTCACGATCCTCTCGAGCATCGACCTAAACGAGTTTACCAGTGCGCTCAAGCACTTCCTCGTCACCCTGGCGCTGCGCGACGAGGACCTAAGTGGCCTTCGAATCGCGGTTGTGAAGTACTGCGGCCAGGAGCGGCTGCAGGAGTACGTTCTCTCAGGAATGTGGGATGGTACTGCAATATTTCCTTCTTTTTTTCTTGTTATGCCAATTTTGACGAGATGGGTGTATCATATCGATTTGGTTCTTAGGTGTCGTGCATCCACAAGCAATCGTCAAGTGTGCGACGGCTTCCCTGTTCAGTTCGATTATCTCGAAGATTTCCAATAAACTAGTCGATATGAGGATAGCCCCGGCGATAGTCACCCTTGCCAGTGATACTGATTTGTAAGAACATCTTATCACCTCGAGTTTTCAAAAGTATGAAGGAAAAAAGTATGTAATATTTCACTGTTTCGCTACAGAGTCGTGAAATCAGCAGCTATACAGGTGCTGGGCAAACTCGTGACGGAGAGTGAGGCGCGAGAAGCAAAGGACAAGGCGCGCCTGACGCTAGAGACGATCGTACGAGATCCCCAAGGTGTACCATCGGAATTAGCTGTTACGTTAGTCCTGACTCTAGCCACTATAACCCCCTACTGCCCTCAAAATTATGTCGAAGACGGTAATTATTCGCATTTAAAAACTATAATTTCCGTATTAAAATAAAAATGTATAAACTGTTATATTTGTTCAGTGATTGCCACCCAGTTAACCGGAATAACAGCGTCAACGCTACAGCAGAATCGAAGACCCGATTTAGCAAATGCTCTCGTAGAAGCATACTCAACTATAGTTTATTGTCCGCTCAGTAATCAGTGCATTACCAATGCCATTTTACCGGGACTGAAGTACCTTGATAGCTTAGTAAATCAGGTGGTGCCACATCATAAGGATGCTGTTCGCACTCTTGTGCGTGAAATCGAGTCGAAAAATGATCGGCCCAAGTCGATGGACAGGTTGGTTGATACGTCACTTCATCAATACCCTACATATCTATTAGATATAATTATCATTTTAACAAAACAATTTTTTTATTTAAAGGTCGTCATCCATCGGCAGCGGCTTGTCTTTATCAATGGCCTCTGTGAACGTCGGCCAAGGCGTCGAGGACATGCGCCAGCGCATGAGCAAAATATTCCAGCAGAAAACCAACTCGCCCGGCATGCCCAGCATCTTCCGGAAGAAATGATAGAAGGAGCAAGCACGACAATGGCGATGATGATATATTGTTGTCGGCGATATTCGTCGCGCATGGAATCTCAACTCGTTTTTTTTCAACGTTGAAGTCTATTGTATTTATATCCATATAAGTATGAAAAATTTAACGCATAGAGGAAAAAAGGATGTGATCGAATCCTCGGAAAATGGAATTTTTAATTTGAAATCATGTTCGTTTTGAAATTGAGATTTTTTTTAATTGATTAGACTTGTGAGCATTGGAGCTGTTTATATTACATGATTTTTCATTGATTCGTGAAATATTAATGATAATCCTTGTTATGTTATGGATATACAGCTGACATTAGAAAGTAAACTAGATTTTTATTGTGTGTTCAATTTAGTTTTTAACCGATGAAATTAGACATTCCATAGATTTGGTTCCTACGAAAAGACTATTGAACAATGATGGCATCTTTTTCTTCCTCGTTATGCATATTACCTCGTTTTCATGTGCATGACTACACATTCAACACCAAAACGTATTAAGACTTTTCTGGATAGAAAGAAGACACGTCTTTTGATCTATCAACGTATCAACCTTGTGATTTTTAAAGATTATATTTATGAAACTTTTCAGAGAGTTTTGATGTTTAGTGGTTATACACGCACAGCGCAAGAGCAACGTAAAAACAAAAATCAAAAATGATGTGTAAAAAAAGGAAAGATTAAGAAACGAATACTATGTTGAAGCGTGTGTTGTTCAGAGGTTATTACGAATTATTCATTGAGAGAGTCTACAAAAAGTTACAGCAAATATACATATATTATAGATATACTCCGTAATGTACTTAATGTATGCCTGTATATACGAAAGAGGAAAGGAAGGAAATCTACGAAGCTTACGTCCCTTATACATACCACATAACAGTTGTAGGGCTAGACTTAAGAAAATTTTATATTTATCAGATATCCCTCAGAAATCAAAAAAGAGGAAGAAAATCGTGTTGTATATTTTTTATCGAAGAGATGAATTTCGTGAAATTATAGATATTTTTTATAGGTAGGAGAAGTAGAAACTGCGCGCCTAGCGTTTAAGGAAAGTGAAATAAAATCAAGCATGTAAAGAGCACTTAAAAGTCCCCTTCGATCCCGCGTATTTTTGCAATGCATATTTGAGTAGCATAATTATTAATATATCATACCGTGTGAAAGATATTGTCGTAAATCATAAGCTGCAATAGAATCAAAGTTACTCTTTCAGATGAGCCTCGATTGCTATAATATATATATATTTTTGGAGTTCGCAATAAGTGATTTTAAAGTTTGTTACGAAACGATGAAATTTGAAACACTTTACGTACAGCAATACGTGCGATTACGATTTCTACAAAAGCCTTAAAAGATTTTTTTGATTGTTTACATATTTGTTTTGTCATTTTTACACTTTTAACGAAAGTTGCGGTTATTTGCAGTTTTTAATCTTATTTTAATAACTTGTTTTGTTGTTTACAAAAATTATAGAAAACTATTTTTTATGAGAATTTTTATTGAAAATGAAAGTATAAATGTTATAATTAAATAGCGCCGATTTTATGATTTATCGTACAGAGTACTTCAAATTCTGCAATGATCTTACTATTTTGATATTGGAATGTAAAACATTTCGAATGCTGTGAAAATACATATGGTATAGATTTGTGTTTTTCAATAAAAGAATATTGTTATCTATAACTGTATTTATCATTCACTTTATACCCTGATAACAGAATTGTAAAATATATTGTAATGATTAATGCTTACGAGAAAAATACAAAATAAAATTGTTAATACACTGGACAAAGAATACTGTTATGGCTGCTGTAATAATGTTACGCAATACAGTATGTTGTTGCAACTAAAGTTTATAGTAACCTATAAATAAAATTGTGAATAAAGACCATGGAAATGGCATTAGATATTTCAAATTGATTATTCTTACAAGAAATTCTTACCGAAAATACTTTTATAATTTTGATTTTTTGCTGTACTATTAATTCAAATACAAATAGTAAAAAGTTTTTTCTTTAATTTTCTTTTACTATTCAATCAATTATAATTTTATACACGTAGGTACAGATAACTTTATTTTTCATTATATATAATCATATGGAAAAAAATAACAAAGCCGTATAGATATATTCTTTGTAAGAATATTTTATTTTCATTATATACAATTCTTACGCTAACGCGTAGAACGTCGCATCTCTAAACGTTATATATAATAAATAACTTTAAATAATAATAAATAAAGTTATACATCTCTTTCTCTCCCTTCTCGTTATGCTCAGCAAACTTTCTTTCCTGGTCGCCTCATCGTTTCTCTCTGTCACCCCCACACACACACTTAAAGACTACGTAGAGAAAACGAAGAAAGTTATCCGCGCCCTTCTTCTCGCTGAATTAAGTATACGAATATGAATTGAAGACGTAACTCAAGCGCAATCGTTCAATCATCGAAAATTACGTTCGCGCGTGTATGTGGGTATATGTGTGTGTACAAATAAAAAAATCTGCTTCTTCCTTTTGAGCAATGATGCTCTGCGCACGCGCACATTAGCTTGATTATTGTTACTCTCCGGCCGCGTGTAATTCGATATTAATGCAATGACTTTTTATATCTTGTATATACACTCTGTGATAATCATCTGCTCTCTCTCTCTCTCTCTCTCTCTCTCTCTCTCTCTCTCTCTCTCTCTCTCTCTCTCTCTCTCTCTCTCTCTCTCTCTCTCTCTCTCTCTCTCTCTCTCTCTCTCTCTCTCTCTCTCTCTCTCTCTCTCTCTCTCTCTCTCTCTAAGTATTAAATACTGCAAGGATGTACTCAAGCGATAAATAATAAATCTTATTTTTACGTATATATAAGTACTTCTGCTTTTTTCCTTTTTTAATGATTATATGTATACTTTAAAAACGTGCGTATTTCTACGTCCTATGTGGCTTCTCTCCTTCGTATCGAACAATTTGGCGTTCGCTTTATCTTTCCGTCCTTTACTTCAAAACACATACTTAGCGTCTGGATACACGTGACTCTACCGAGCTAATTATGTTACAAGCTAAAACTAATACAATTTCGTTAGCTATACACATAAACGAGAGAATATTTTTTGTAGAAAAAAAGAAAATTATAAAGATAAAAAGTAGTAGCGTGCAATTCAAATAATTAAAAAAATAGAAAAGACAAGTACTGCTGCATCAATACAGTATAACGTATTTTCCTATGCAAATTATATTATTATTCTCCCTGCTCTACACGGAGAGCTCAATTTAGCTATGATAGTACGGGATCTCGCGCTATATAGAAGCATCAATTTTTGCTATACTTGACTAGCATAGTAGAGCAGCGCTACCGTAGGAGGAGTAACTCCAAACGCAACTCCTCGATTTCAAGAATCTCATACCACCGTGGTATGAACCTCTTGCAATTGACGCTCGACAGTTTCCAAGCTACACTGGTATGGTAGCATTACTCTCCACGCATGCATTGTTTGCTCCTGTGGCAGCGAACAGTATGATGTATTAGCACGCAATAACTTTATGCTGCCGTAGCTAAAATGAGTGCTCCGTGTATAAAGTAAATAGGTCACGAAAAATCTATCAATTCTGTAACAAATGTTTGCTATGGACTTCACTATAGCAAAAGTTAATACGCTGTATACGAAATTGGTAGACTTTTTTGTGACCGATTTCATACAACCGTTCGAAAAAAAAGAACGCTTACATCGAGTGGACGATGGCCGGCAATTCCCAGTTAACTTTCAGCCCACCTCATAGTTGATCTCTGAGCTATCTCTCAATATATACGTGTATCATGTATAATATATGTATATATAAGAAATAGGAATGACAATCTACAAAAATAATCATCTATCGTTGCGCGCGTATAAGAGCGCATAGTCCGCGACTTCCGATTCCGCCATGAAAGCTGCGCGCGCGTATGTATATAGATAGTATTATGAAACTAAAAAGTGTATAACGTGGGATTCTTAGGTATAAACCTTTACAAAATATAATATGCACAATAATACATTTCGATATTATTTACAACTTACGTATCCACGTGTCAGATGGAATCATTGCCATCCGAAAACTCAAGTACAGCGGTTCTTTAATTATGTGGCTAAAAACTATAAATTGTAGGCGTATACATCGGTAATAGATACACCGAGAAATTATAAAAAAAGGTAATCTTAGACTATTTACATATAATCATACTCATTAAATACAGTGTGTGTGTGTGTGTGTGTGTGTGTGTGTGTGTGCGCGCGCGCGTGTGTGTGTGTGTGTGTGTGTGTGTGTGTGTGTGTGTGTGCGCGTGCGCGTGTGCGTCTGCGTATGTGTGTACGACAGTGTGTGTGTGTATATGCACTTTCTCGTCGAAATCGGAAAGGCCAGGGCTACATAAGCGCGTTCGCTCGCATTTGACCACAGCCAAACGCAAGCGAACGTGCTTATGTGACCCTGGCCAAAAGGGGAGTTTACGCGCAGGTTGCCGCCGATGATCTTTTTCATCACGCTCTCTCTCGCTCTTTTCAATATAGTAAATATTCGTCTCTACAAAATGAGCTATATAATATATAGTTTATGTATACTCGTACAACATGTGTGAGTGCCTACTATTTACATGACTGTGTGAATGTCCGAGCTTCGCTTGGGGAATTATAATCTTATTTAATCGTTCGTTAGGTATGCGCGCCTCTGTATCTCTTTCTCTTCGCGAGCGAACGCGCCGATGATGGGGATCTCTTTTCGTTTGGCACCGAATTTATTGTTTCATGCACGGATTGTCTTTTTCTTGTTATTCGAAAGTATAGCTTACATTTTAGGCCGTTATTTTATTATTCTAAAATTTCGGAGAAAATATAATTTCGTTAAAATCACTGTTTCAAGGATTTTGTAAAAAATAGCTATATCTGTTTTTGTTTCGAATAAACCAATGACCTCCTAACCCGTGCAGAGAATACTACATGCACCCAGCGTCCGAAACGTCAGCACCTTTATTTTCCGTGCCTGATTTATAATACACGCTCTTACGTACACGTTCGCTCGCGACGATGAAAAATGGTAGTACAAAGCATCCGTACTGCAAAGTACAGTAGAACATCGCTCATTTGAATGTGTTGCTCCCACTCTCCCGCGCGCGCGCGCGAAGCTCGAGAGGAGGACTTTCTCTCGCCGCTCGAGCAAATCGAAGCCGTCGCTCTGACTCGGTCTCTAGCCTGGATTTACTGTAATCCCGGTCAATTTCAATAATGATCGCTGATGTTTGTTCGGAGAAAATGTTTACTATTGGTAAATTAGCGCAGTTTGAGTAATTTTTAATAAAAACAAAAATATTTTATAACGATAACTGTCGGTAAAGTAGGAAAAAACCTAAAAAATTGAAAATTGATATTTCATATTTCAGTTAGACAGTATTTTTGTTAAATATAAATAGTATTTTTCATCAAATTAATAGAAATAGATCGCGTTCTCTAGTCCAATCAGCCATCTAACCTCAACTCGAACCGAGCGCAGCCCCGAGATCCTCGACCCTAACCGACCAAAAAAAGAAAGATTCATAAAAACACCTCGACATCTCTTACGCAATTCAAACAGGCGAGTTCCTTCTGTAATTGACTCAATTTATGTATATAACGTATGTACGTATGAATGTACTTCATCTCTCTCTCTTTCTCTTACATTCACACTCTCTCTTTCTCCATCATTTATCGAGTCGATTTCTCCCTATATAAATAAACCAATATATTCTCTCAACACGCTCACATCCTCGTATAACCTCGCACTCCAAAGCACATACGCAACATAATTAAACTTTTTCTTCCATCGTCGATCGATGATCGGTTACAATAATCAATATACGAGTAGGTAATAATAAGATATCCTCTTGAGTGCGCACACTCTTTCTCTCTTTCTATCTCTCTCTCTCTCTCTCTTTTCTCTCTCCGCGGCTACGATGTAGGAGAGATGCAAGAGGGGGAATATACAAGAGGCCTAGGTTAGACGAGCTGGGTGAAGCCGCCGCTGGACGAGACGTCGTGCACGAGGGGCTTCGTGTGCGAGTCGCGATGGTAGCGCCTCGAGGACACTGGAGGACTTCGTGATTTTGGAAACAGGCGTTCTCAAATGCTCTTTTTCCGCTTTGCCTCGGAACTCTCGCTGAACAGGTGGGCGAGCTCCGGCCGCGTGCTCAGCGCTTCCAGCACCATGTCTAAGCAGGAAAAAAAAGTTTATGTGGTTACATTGTGATTATATTTCGGTGAAAAACGCGCGACATTTGGGTAACCAAGTGCTCTATATAAGGATCACTGAAGTTGTGATTTGTTTCATTAAAATTTTTATGAGAAACATTAAGGTTTTTATATATTACTTACAAAAAATAAAAAAAAAAAAAAAAAAAAAAAAAAAAACTTGTGATTAATCATGTAATTTTATTGACCTGCACGTAATTAAAATTACACAGCCCCACAAAAAAAAAGAAAAGGTTCTGTACTTGAGATCGGACTATCATATTTCGGTGTATTTTGGCCCCCTAAGTATGATTCCAAGGTCAGAATTCGTTCACCACGTCTGAATTTGGAGATATCATTAGGTATAAGACTTTTGAAATATCTTAAAAAACAAAGTAAAAACAATTTTTTTGTTAATCTTTTCTACAAAATAATGTAGCATTGTTTGCGCCCTTCAAGACCAACTTTACACTATCCCTCTACAATTTTTTTCTCGGAGATCTGAATATGTAAATTTCGAGATAGAAATAAAGTATTTGATTTTAAGAGATATGTGCGAGTTTACAAAATTCAGATATTTAGATCTCGGAGAAAAAAAATTGTAGAGGGATGGTGTAAAATTGGAGACCAACTTTACACCATCCCTCTACAATTTTTTTTCTCCGAGATCTAAATATCTTGAAGGGCGCAAACAATGCTACATTGTTTTGTAGAAAAGATTAATAAAAAAATTGTTTTTACTTTGTTTTTTGAGATATCTCAAAAATCTTATACCTAATGATATTTCCAAATTCAGGCGTGGTGGACGAATTCTGACATTGGAATCATACTTAGGGGGATAAAATACACTGAGATATGATACTCCGATCTAAAGTACAGAACCTTTTCTTTTTTTTTTGTGGGGCCGTGTTATTGCAGGATTTTGGTTTTCATTATTATTATTGACTTCAATTTTTTACGAATATCTTAAATACTTTTTTAATAAAATAATCACGTGATTTATAACGTGATTTCATCAACCACCAGTTGATTATGTGCTATCCAAATAAAGATTCTTCAGTTCTCAGAAGAATTACTACGAAATTCACTCAGCATCCGTTGATATATTTTTCATCTCATTACTCATTTGATTCTAACAATACTAAGATTATATATAGAAATAAATTAAGCAAATACAAACAGTAATCAGTGCCATACCGTGAGTTACGAAATTACAATTGTGTTCCCGCTGAAGTTGCTGGAAAAGCTTGTCAGATTCGTCGGCGTGCAGGGTGAGGGAGAGATGCAGGGCTTTTCGCAATTCCAGGGCGTTCAGAGTGTAATTCGTATTCGAACTACAAACCTAAAGTACACAATAGACAGTAAATTAAAAACACCTCTTGCCGATTTATGATATAAAATCAAACTGTTCGTACCTCGAAGGCGACTTTGACCATGTCTAGCTCGGTGTTCGCGTTTGCTATCGCCAGGACCGTAAAGATGTACTCCTCGAAGTCGATCATGCCACGATTGTGCTACGATGCAATCGAGCAAAAATTAAGTAACTCTCAATATATACCTAATGTTCGCGTTTGTTACACACACACACACACACACACACACACACACACACACACACACACACACACACACACACACACACACACACACACACACACACACACACACACACACACACACACACACACACACACACACCCACACACACACACACACACACACACACACACACACACACACACACACACACACACACACCTTATCGTTGACTTTGAACAGATGCTGAGCGGACACATTGTTCTCGTCGAGTCGGAGCAGACGGACGAACTCGCGGAAGTCGACCATCTCCGGAAACCTGGCGCACTTCTTGTGCACCAAATCCTCCTCGGTGTTCTCTTTCAGCAGGCTGTAATCAAACGGATTTTAATTATAAGTATTTTCGTTTGCATATATACATGTTCTACAAAAATGTATAAATTCAATGTTCCGTTCGTTCGTAAATTCGAACGGAAGTTTCTGCATTTTTTTCCAGAACGAAATAACTGAACGCATGTGCAGCTAAATTCATAGAAACGAAAATGCGATGGAAACGTAAGATACAACGATGAATAGACTCACCTGAGCTTGAAGCGCAGCTTATGCGCCTCGACTATCGTGGAGGCGTTCGGTATGTGCAACTGGTGCGCCTTGCTGATTATTCGGCAGTCGTCATACGTGTAATCCGACACCGGAATTTTCAGAGCTCTAAAACGACAGACAAATTTATTTATTTTTTTAAATAATGCTGTGTTACGCAAGTTTTAGTGTACGTCGAAAAATCTCGAAGCGAATAGAAATTTAACGAAATATCAGAGTTAAAGAGACTCGACAGAAGTTTTGAAGACTATATATGTATAAAGATATTCAATAGACGTTATTTAATATGTATAGTATTTAGAATATGCTATTGTATATCAATTAGTATTCGAGCAAATGGATAATAAGCAAAGTAATTCGTAAATATTCAAACTTAAAAAATCATAAAAAGAATAGTAATATTAGCAGATATCTCCTTAACCATAGGTCCATAAAGACATATACTATATCAATTTATCAGTTAATACACTTTTTCAACCAACTTCTATCTAAATTAGTACAAAAGCCAAATCGCACGAAAAACCTCACTACTATATATCTACATGCTGCATCTCAATGCCGAAGCACGAGCAACGAGATATAATATAACAACAACTCACTCGGCCATGAGGCGGCGCACGTTGTTAGCATAGAGCTTGGGATCCAGCTTTTCGGCCTCGCTCGGCTTGTACACAGGAAGAAACTCGATCTCGCAGCTGCTGTTCAGTTGCGTGAGAGTCAGCCACAGCAGCTTCAACCTGTATAACACGCGCGGTTATCGTACATGAGAGAAAGAAATTTATGCATCACGCGCAGTGATATCATTTTTGAGGAAAATATGTGTCTGGTGAAAAATTGGATTATAGTTGTGAGGTGTGCTGGGATGGGCTAATGTAGTGGCTCGGTTTTTAGTTGAATGGTACACTGCTTTGAAATGATTGTTTAGCTGAATAGCAAAAAATGTATGAGAGCTAAGAATGATATCATGATTAGATGCACATAAATTTTTGTGATACTTTTGAAAAGGAAATTTTCTATACAAAAATCTCGTATGATATAGCTTTCGGTTCAGTATAAGATTATTCTTTTCGAGAAAATAAGTTCAAAAGATTGAGTTAAAAATTTTACAAAATAGGATCAACAATTTATCAAATTCTTTTAATTCAAAGGTATAATGCAATTTTCAATTAAGGAAACACCTTTTGTTATCCTATCAAGGAATAGATACAATTACGCGAGAAGCTAAAAATAAATTCATCTAATTTCAAAGATTCTATATAGCAAAAGAATGAAGCCAGTGATCACATCGGTAAGTAAAATTAGAGGAACTTACGCTCCAGGCCCCTCCCAGGTCCACGTGACGGTGTCGAGTTTGTTCGGGTACCTGATGCAGACCGGCTGCACCGGCACGCCAGGGTAGAACGCGCCGGACTTGAAGGTGATCAGGCACGAGCGGTTCGTGCACGTGCCCTCAGGGAATATCATCACCTGGAAGAGAAAATGGGTCTTGTGTTATGCATGGATTTTTTTCAAATTCGCGAGTCTTGAGATGAAACTGATATGTAAACAGTGTATAGATTGTAGTAATCTTAGTACTTTGAATCTCGTTATTTCAATGTTCTATTTTTCTGTATACCATAAAGGAATGTCGATGTTTTATAACAAAAGAGACAGATAATTTTTCAAGATTTCTATTTTTTTTTCAACATTCGACTAAAAGTAATCGTATTTAACTTGACTTTATTTCTAACCGAGCAGCAGTAAAGCACCGACAACGAACGAGTGACTGAAAACACCTAAGTAATGATAACCCTATCTTTAAAAAATTCATGACGTCGACGAAAAGTTCAGAGTCTAGGTGTCCACAGAGTCGCGCGCGTTTTTGCATTCGTTACATAATGAACAACATATTCATTGCTCGGACAGGCACTTAGTCGGCAATGTGCTTTGCAAAATTTCGATTTTAACGTCAGGTGTCAATCGAATTTTAAGGGAGTACTATCGGTTTTGAATTAGTGTTCAGAAATTTACGAAACTTTGTATACTGGTATGTTTTGACCTCAAACTGACTCATAAATTTTTGGAAAGCTACACCAAGCCAGCAAAAAGGTATTAATAATTTTATGTTTACGCCATTAACACGTCGTCTTATGGGACATCACGTTTTCGACAGGTTTAATCAAGAAATTGATGAAAATGGCTGTTCATATTTTGATGAAACGTTGAGAAATGTATAATTTAATATGCCATAAATATAATGCACACGTCCAAATGTTGATTCACCATTTTTTTTAGTTAATATAAGCAAATGAAGATCATTGCACACACGATTTGTCAACGTCGCGAAGAGGTTAGAAAGTCCGCGCAATTTCAAATAATGCGCTTGGTATGCATACGCAGCACTCGACGCTTTATATGAAAACTTTCAAAGATCTTTATATTTTTTAATAATTAATAACTACACAAGAACGATCAACCGATCTTGCGACGTTGACAAATCAAAGAACCTCGGAGGTCAAAGACGACCAAACACGCACTTGACTCACGGCGTACCGATAGTACCCCCTTAAAATTTTTTACACTGAAGTAATTTAACCAATTATTTTTTTTTATGATAAATTAGATACCTTTTATTTGGAAAACTTACTTGAGGCCAATCTTCCTTAGACGTGGCTCTCTCGATTATCTCCTTGACGGTGTTTTGTCGAGAATTCGGATCATCTCTCCAAACGTAAACAGGTTGCGTGTAATTTATCAGCTCTACGAGTGGATCGGCAAAGAAATAAACGGTTATATTGTGCCCAAAATCATCCTCGAGGTACTATTTTATTAGATAATATTGAGTAAAGTAAAAATATTGTCCTTTTTCGTAATTTAAAAAAAAAAAAAAAAAAAAAAAAAAAAATTGTAGATGTTGATAACCTTTGAAACGTTTTCCGATATTCACACTGTTTGCATTTGAAAGGACAATATTCTTGCTTGTGTGAATCCTAAAACTTTGATTTTATATAGTTAATGTACCTAAGGTTCTTTACTTTTGCTTGTAACGCTAAGTTTAATTCCAATGTTTACATTTTAGTGAATGGAATAACATATTAATTAACTGCCTTTTTTATTTAATTTTTAAAGCAAACTTCATCTCATTAAAAGTATTTTTGACATAATAAAACTGGTAAAATAAAACAAACATTGACTGTGAAAACAATAATGTTGTGCGAATGAAATGTATCAACAAATGTGTATTCCAAAGAGCTTACATGCTTTCATTAAGATATACGTATTACTTTTCAAACATTGTACGAAACAGTCATTGCATATGCTGATTACTTAAAAAGTAATGCATACAAATATTTTAATTAATTCTAAATTGAAATTCAAATAAAATACATTGCACACCATATTATATATAACACGACATAAATCCAATAAACATTCTGTCTATTTTTCAATTGCTAATAAAAAGATCAAATTAAAGCTGAACCTTCATCCAGGTAACAAATCCCGAAATCCCAAAATCCTCTTTAGAATACACACTCGCGCAACGAAAAATCTCACCTCCCCCTTCCCAACAAAAACTACCGTAAACATAATATACACCCCTCTGAACACGAAAAATCTCTCTGTCCGCATCCTAATCCCCTTCCACGAAAAAAAAAAACAATAACAACAATATCTTTCTCCTCTTATTTCCCCCAAGACAAACATACTTCCGATGAACGGATTCAGGCCGGACTCGCGCCTGACGATGATGGAGGGGAAGCCGGTGACGTAGACGATGCCGCCGTCGATGAAGGTCGAGTGAGGCGCGACGACGAGGATCGGCGCCTCGGCCCGACTGGCCTGCTTGCCGCGCACGACGATCTTCATGCCGCCAGCCTGGTACGTCCAGCGGCCCAGCAGGCATAACCATGGTACCACTTGGCTGTGTACGGTGAGAGAGAGACACGCGAAGGGTGAAGAAGTTTATTTTACGTTTGGTTGCACTGTTTTTTTGCTTTGTTTTAGAGGTTAGGGGTGCGTGTGAGGGTCGGTAACGAAGCTGATTACTTTACCGATTTGATTGGTCGGTATATTTTGTTTCTGTGTTTTAATTGGATTTCATATTGTTTCAATATATTCACGTCACTAAAGATACCGAAAAAGGTTTATGTAAATATAGATTGTGAATTATAAAAAAACATAAAAATGTCGGTAAGTGCGGAAATATGCATAGATTTCGACATTTCTTCAAATATCACGTTTATAAGAAACAAAAACTGCAGTTTTCAGAGAATGCCAATCACGAAGAGTACTATTTTTAAAATAAATATAACAAGTAGAGTCAGCTTTTTTATCGTTGATTGATTATTAGTTAACAAAGTAGATTTACTGAAAACTCCATCGGTAAAGTAGTCCTTCGATATATTTCATTAATTTTACTATACTGATAAACAATATTTTTTGCATCTGTTTAATCCTAGTTGTAAATAGTGCATTTATATAAAAAAATCACAATCAAACATTTGTTTTCGTTAATATTGTTTATTAGTGCAAAGAGAAGGTCTATATACATACAGAAGAATCGGATTTGTCTTTTGACGCGCAGAACCGTTAGACTATTATTGCAGATACCCAAAATTATTTACAGAATCCTGCTTTGGTTAAAATTTTTGTCAAGTATCATTTTAATGGAGGTAACATAGCTCATTACAACCCGTTAGATGGTTTTCCCTGTTAAATGAAGCATTGCTGTGTTAGTCATGTCATTTCCAGTTATGTTAAGATATATTTTGTGAGTCGAGCATTGCATTATATACTACATTTATATACTTATTGTATTATCCCATTCACCAAATATGTACACATTGTTTGTTTAATAATATTTTCTTTTTATAACGTAATGTTTCAATATCAGTTTATTGTAATGATAATGCTACTGTATTCTTTAAAAGTTGGCGTCATATGAATGCAAACTATAACATTAAAATAAAATTAATTCATCGATATGAATGTAAATGTATTAGTTACAGTTATTTGTGTGCCATATGAAAAGTAATATGGTGCATTGAAAGATTGTTTTCATTTGCTTTACATTATTTTACACCTTTTGTACAGTAATCCGTTTATTTACTTAACACCAATTTATTTAACGCATGAAGATTATGTCAATGTGAGTAAATACAATACGCAATGAGAATTTTAAGAAGAAAATGTTTCGTTACCGACTGAAGATAATTTTTTTTTTTTTTTTAATTTTAATTTTTTCTCCGACAGATTTTGTTTTTGAGTGAAATTTGAAACAAATAAAACATTTTACTAAGGACTAAAAATCACAATAACATTTCTTTTTAGATATAAAGCAGTCGATAAAACATAATTTTCATGAATTTCTGTCATCCTAAAATTCTCTTGCACCAATAGATTATCACCAAGAAAAAAAAAATTGTACTAAAGGAAAGAGAGCGAGAGGATCTCGACACGTACTCCCGAAGAAGGGAAGCCGGCCGGTCTCGGCTTTAGCGACGATGCTTGGCGCGCCGAGGTAGACGACCGGTAGGGCGTCGAAGAAGCTGGAGTGGGGCGCCAGGGCAAGTATCGGCGCCTCCTTCGTACCGGCCTGCTGGCCCTTCACCTTCAGACAGTGGAAGCCGCCGCAGACGAAGAACACCCGCATCACCCAGCAGACCACCACGCGCAATTCTCTACATTACCGACGTTCATAGCTTGTTATTTTTTTCTGGCTTTTCTTGTTAGAAGGAGGGAGAGGTTGAGTATGCGGTTCTACTGTGCGGGGTTTGCAATTCATGCACGTGCAGGGGTTTTTCATTGGGTGGTTTGAAATTTTTATTGGTGCACTGCTTTACCGACAGTTTAGGAAAAATTGTATAATTAAGTGATATCTTCAGAAAAAAATGTCGGTAAAGTAGTACCAATAAGAACAAAAAATTCTACACTTTCTATATACGATCAAATTTGTAATAAACGCTTTAATAAGAAAAAATAGCAACTTAACCATAATTTTAATTCAACTAGTAGACACAAAACGAGTTCTGCCATACGGCGGCGAATACACTTTCTAACCAGCTTACGCGCATGTCTTAAAACAAATTTAAAACGAGAGTGCATTGACGCACTTCGATCAACGGATAGAGCAGTTTTTCTGCGATAAAAATATGTTTTCATACTTTTCTTACTGTGATCATTATATTCTAAAAGTGTAAATAAATTAAATGATAAGATTCTATAACCAGCATTCGAGCTAAAAAAAAGTAGTTTTCTAAAAAGATATTCATAACGACTGAACTTCCTGATTGTAACAGAACTTTTTTTTCTCGCGATGCTGAAAAAGTGCCAAGTGCAAGTCGGGAAAAATTATAATATACAAGTGACATTGGCCACATTGATCCCCCGTTAAATAATTCACGCGGCGGTCGAGAAAGTGCGCCCGTAACACGTGCTTTTCTTCCGCTTCGCTCTAAGGTCGCAGCGCACGAGACGAAGCAGCGCGCTCGCATTGTAAGTATACGCGTCGGAGAGAAACGTTTTCGTCTTTCTCCCTCCTTTTTTTCTTTCCTCTGATTTATGGATCCGTGAATCATGCTTTTCGCGTGATTGACGTGGCGCGGAGCGGTGACTTTTTATCGCGAGAACCGATGTAAATGTCATCCTGTTAGTTGGTATTTTTCGACCTATCTATATATGTACAATATTTTCATGCAGCTGCTCTCTTAATATATACACATTATCTACGAAAACATATAAATAATAAAGCCATAACCATTCGCTGAGTTTAGAACTGAAAAATCAATTGAAATAATATTAGTTACATGATACTGTAAAGTAAAAATAAAGTCTACCCAACATACACGCACACACAAAAAAGCTGAAGTGCGAGAAAGAGAGAGAATAGCATTGTATTTTCGTGCGCAGAAATAATTAAAGGCTTGAGATGCGCCGATGTAGCTCTACACAAAGTGATTCCAAGATTCTTTTATAGCCTCGATGATATTGTATAAGTATCAAATGGAAATCCAGTGAGTATTTCACCTTTCATAATTAATTTACTTAGCCCACAAAACTTTTGCCCCACGTGATACGACAGCCACGATATATTATCCGCAAATAATGACTAACGAGATACGTTAAACCATAGTAAACAATAACTTCATTTGGAATTTTAACAAGACACCACGCGCAAACTGCCCACAGCTACAACTTTTGAGTCCCTCGTAAATTCTGAATTTTATCGAGAGAGTAGTGTCTGTACACTCTTCAACCAAGAGATATACGACCTAATGGTCCAACTTTTACATTCTAAACACGAAAACTCTGGATTTCCATCATAAACTGCACAACAACAAAAAAGGGACAGGGGACCAAAATTTTCTTGACACACTGTTGCGAGTATAGGGACTTACCGTCGCCAGCCCTTGAGGGGCGCGGTGCGCAGGTCCTCCTCGGACAGGCCGTGGAGCCCGAAGCAGGCGAGCAGCCAGGCCATGATGACGAGGGCGGTGATGGCCAACAGTCGGATTGGCAGCAGGGCAACTGTGAGAAAGGCCGTCTGGAAAAGGAAGAATTTTGAATTCGTTAAGTTGGTACTGTTTACTGTAAGATTTAGCTGAAATTAATTCATGTTTGCGAGCGAATTTGAGAGACGGGCTCATGTTTTATTCATTAGGTTTCTATTATTTTATTTGCATAATTTATTTCATTAAATATAGGTATATCAATTTTTTTAATGCTACTGTTTGTACGGAAATTAGAATCAATGTGACACTTTCATTTCTGTTATTTTTTGTAACCGGACACATTCGTAGTCAAGTGTAACATTATTTTGAAAAAGCGTTATCATGATTATTAAAAGTATATTCGTTCACTAACGTGACGAAATTTCTAGATAAGAGGATTAGCATGTCAATTGATTTTTTTATTATCGTTCCAGCACTTTTATGGACTCATTTATTCTCTGAGTAATCATAAAATCTTTGAAATATAAATTTCGATTGGTTTTTATGAAGTGTTTGATAATTCGACAGATGTTAATGTAAATCTCAATATAATTGGTGTAATATAATTCCGTTAATTGTAGTAATGAAATGAAGTGGTCTATAACTGAAACTTTCAATAAAAAGATAGCAACGATTTTTACTTGATCTTGTGATCAAATCTCAATTTGCTTATCAACAGTCTTTGTTTCATTCTAATCTGTCAATACCGATAAAACTGCATTGTTCAATGACACATACAGTATAAGCTCCGTAGAATCAAAGTTCACTTCTTGCGGTCGGAAGTTCATGTACCTCAAGATGCATATCAGAAGGTATTATTTTATTCTTAACCAGCAAATTATTCAGAAAAGAGCCTATTTAACTTGTTAAAACAATTAATGATGGGTATAGTATCAATCCCTATTGATTTGATGTGATCAATCTGATAAAAAATACGAAAAGAATATATACATAAATTAGAACACGTTTTTGCCTATAGCTTAAAACTATTGGAATAATTGAATAAAGAGCGCAACCTAATTAAATTATTGTTAATTCTGTACCTATTAGTTAATAACAAACTAAAAATATTATAAACACTTCCGCAATTCACTCATTTTTATATTAACCCATTAACGCCCACGGGGACACTCTTTTCACCACTTCTTCAGAGCTCTCTAGATGGGATAAATTTGCGCCTCAAAAATTTTTGAACACTTGAAATTCATAGATTTTTCATCAATCTTTCAAATGGTGAAATCCAAAATTAGAAAAAAAAATTTGTTATTACTCAAAAATGAAGTTTAAGTGTAAAAACCACCGAAATTTTTTTTTTTTTCATTAGATTTTTTATCAACTGTCCGTTATGCAATCATCTTGAAACTAATTCAGATGGTGGAGGGATTGTCTGAACTTGAAGAAACTGTATTTGGAAAGTTAATTTTGTCACCTGAATGATCCAAAATGGCGCCCGAAACGAGAATTTTCGCTCATTATGTTTAGGACGCTTTAACTACAAAACTATAAGCTTTTCGAAAAAAATGATAATTACAAAAAGTGCTTAGAATTCATCAAATACTACAATAAAATTTTTGCAGAATTTTTGGAGAAAATTTTGAAAATTTTTATACTCGAATTTTTCATAAATTTAAAAAAATTCAAGAAAAATTCTGAAAAAATTCTAATGCATTCTTTGATGAATTCTAAGCAGAGTATAAAACTTTTTAAAATTATCTCCAAAAACTCTATTGTATTCTTTGATGAATTTTAAGCACTTTTTGTATTTATCATTTTTTTCGAAAAACTAATAGTTTTTTAGTTAAAGCGTCCTAAGCATAAATGAGCGAAAATTTTCGTTTCGGACGCCATTTTGGATCATCCAGGTGACAAAATTATCTTTCTAAATACAGTTTCTTGAAGTTCAGACAATCCCTCCACCATCCAAATTAGTTTCAAGATGATTGTATAATGGACAGTTGATAAAAAATCCAATTAAAAAAAAAATAAAAAAAAAATCGGTGTTTTTTACACTTAAACTTCATTTTTGAGTAATAAAATTTTTTTTTCTAATTTTGGATGTCACCATTGGAAAGATCGATGACAAATCTATAAATTTCATGTGTTCAAACATTTTTGAGGTCCAAATTTATCCATGTAGAGAGCTCTGAAGAAGTGGTGCAAAAAGTGTCCCCGTGGGCGTTAATGGGTTAATCAATGAGGATGTTTAATTTGACCAAAGTTTATACCTCAATTAATTATACATCGACCCCAGCCAATCGACCACTCAAAAGCAGAAATGACACAGTCTTTTCCACCTCAAAACCATTCAAACAGTATCTCCAGCCTTCCGTTCCAGCCGCTTCTCGATTATAGACATCAGTGTCTGTCGAAAAACACGGCCACGAAATAAATCACCTTCGCCTTTCCTCCTTCGACCCCAAAATAAGAAACTCCCAATTAACGGCACACGCTCTTCACCTACATACGACGCTGATAGATGAAAGAACGTAAGTTTTTTTTTCCTTGCGCCCGCGTCGTTCGTGTAACTTTCGCTAATCCGCCCGTCGAGCTTAGAAATTTCTCGTTCCCCTTGTACTTTCGACGGAAATTCCTTTTAGTTTTTTTTTTTCGATGGGCACATGCGGGCGAAAGTGGCTCGTCGATTTTTCGGTGGGAAAGAGTGTGAGAAGAGAAAAATTGTCAGAAGAAGTGTATGGATTTTAGTGTTGAGTTTGGATGGGGTTTGGATGATTTCATTGGACTAAATTTGGGGTAGGTAATAGGGGCAAAGAGAGTAAGGAGCAGTCATGTTTTGCTATTGAAGAAAATGGAATTCATTTGTTGGTTTCTCATCGGTTATACATGCAAGTCTGAATAATTTAGCTGAAAATTTTTTTTTGTCAATGTTGGGAGAAAAACCGTTGGCTGCCATAAACATGGTTAGATTCCCGGTTTAAATGTAGATTTTCTACCAGGTGTATAGAATTTAAATTTATATAATACTTTTAAAGTTTTTTATGCTCAATTTTTATATTTATGTGTTAATTAAATTGAAACATGAGTACTCTTCTCTTGAAGCAATCACCATCATACTAGAAGTATAAAACCCAATTTTCCGCATTATTTTCAGTTATCGTTGACTTTTTTAAGACGTTCTTAAATTCTGATCTTCTGAACGTTAAATAATAAGGCATGCTATTAATAATTATTCCACATAAAACTCCGT
Organism: Torymus aiolomorphi; assembly: GCA_036365515.1. Taxonomy (NCBI): domain Eukaryota; kingdom Metazoa; phylum Arthropoda; class Insecta; order Hymenoptera; family Torymidae; genus Torymus; species Torymus aiolomorphi. The sequence goes on along the minus strand of CM070877.1, from coordinate 10,717,588 downwards.
TCAATAAATTCTACTTTAGAGGTATTTAACTAAAAATACATTCATATATCTTGCATATTTTATATAAAAAATGCTATTTACAGATCTTGAAGATTTTTAATAATTCAGGACTTCATAAAAGCGATGAATTTTAAAACTTTACTTCAAGACTTTCTATTTCAATTTTATAAATGCAAACCGTTGATTAATTGCACAATTCAATTGACAATGCAGAACCCATATATTTTATTATAGGAAACCGAAAATTTCTAAATATGAAATAAAAACTTCAAAAACCCCTCGGAAAAAAAATGTGAAAGTACGCCAATTGAACCACCAAAAGTGATGAGCCATCATCGAGGACCCTCCACATCCTCTTCGGAATTAATCGCCTCTCCAAAACTTCGCATCTCACGTGCGCCTAGAGAGAAAGGAAGACGACTGAAAAAAGAGGCACACATACACACGTGCACAGACTCACAGGTGAGTAGGTCAACCTGTTTCGGAGCACGCGTACGAGCGAGCGAAATGAAAAGCGACCGGATTGTAATTTGAATTGTAAATGTCTAATCTCGCGGCATCGTCGCTACTTTTTTCTACCTCTCGATCGGAAGGAATATATTAAATACGCGTCGATCCCGCTTTGATGTGAATGTGGTGGCAGTATGGGATTGAGGTGTTGCGCGGCGTTTATTGTGTTTGATCCGGGGACATGATTTATTGGGTTTGTTGAGATGAAGAGGAAGTTAGACAAGACTTTTTATATGAACAAGTTTTTTCATTAATTTTTTGTGGTAGTGGACCGTATTTGTATGTTGTGCTAGATAAGATTATTTTAATTTAATCATTCGACTGGCATTATTAGCATAAATTTAAGAACTTTATAAAAAGTTAATATTTCTTTCAATTCTTTTTCTTGGTGTATAATTGAGAAGTACTTATTTAAAATCGAGTAATTCGGCTGCTTTTGAAAGTTTCGTGGGAATTGAAAAAGAAATATTTTCAATATTTAAATTCAATAAAGTTTGAAACAAATGACCAAATTCAAATGGGAAAAATTAAAATAATTTTTTTTTCAAGTATAATTATAATGATATTCATAAATTAATCTTAAATTATTTATCTTATTTACAGTAATATTATTCTAACGTTAATATTGGATACATTTTATAAATCACTGTAAAATAACGTCATTTAAATGAGTTCTTCGACGTTTGGGAGCGAAAATTTGGAAAATTCTCCCCCCCCCCCCTCTCTCAAAAGCAATAAGCACTTAAAGTGCTTTCCTTTGAACGAGCCAAAAACCTGTCGTAACTATCGCCTCTTATGTACCCGATCAGCGGCTTGCAGAAAGCTCAAAATCTACTTTTCCAATCGCGCGTGATGTCTCAGAAGAAATCAAACGGGAAATCGCATTACTCGCGTGTACATGTATATATTTTCTTAACCTTTTAGCTGCGGGGCTGGTCCATATATGGACCAGCAGTCAGGTCAGCGACTCTATCTGAAATATCCAGTGATATTATGTATACATTTTACATATTCTGAGAGGTCAATTTGTACTGAAATTTCCCCGCAGCCTAAAGGTTAACAGCGCTGCTTGCGCGGAAAACCTCAAAATCCTTTTTTCACCGATATAACTTACGATTAGTAGCTTATTTAATGGGATGTATAGACGTGTCAACGACATGAATAATTCATGAGTTTTCTAGATTCGCAAAAATCTTTTCGCAATGAATGTAATAAATTGGGTACATTGATTCTAGCATGTTTCGCTTTAAGATAAGAAAAAAGAAACATTTCCCTGGTAGAAAATTAACCATAAGTTGGCCAAAATATGGTTAAGAAATTTACAAGAAATTCAGAATCTCACAGAAAAATAGTGGATGTAAAATTGTAAAATGCCATTTTTATATGATTATCACCACATATTTTTATACTTTTACTATGTAATACTTATTTCTAAAAATCTTACACAAGATTTAATGACCCCTCAAAATATTTATTAACTCAAAAAATTGCTATAATATATAGACATCCTTAATAACGTATTTTACGGTTATACTACTACCAAAAAACCATAAAACTCGCTTCTGGAAAACGGAAACATCATAAACCCGCCCTGCCAGGCACATCATCCGTTCGTCCAACTCGCGACTTTCACCTCCCAAATACATACACATAAGAACGCGAAACAGCCAAAATAAAACGGCACTCACTTTACCTATTCCAATACATCCTCTCTCTATACGAAACTTTTTCTAGCCCGCGTGTACTTACCCAGTCAACCTATACGAAAAATTCGGGTCGACAAGAGAGAAGGAGAAGAGATATATATATATATATTATACATATGCGGCGCGTGGATGTGTCAAGGTCGGCTGGACCGAGACACACGTATACCGTTGCGCGCAGAGAGCTCCGTTATAAACACGAGAGCGCTGAGAGTCGTCGACCTCTTGGGCAGGTATACCTGTTTCTCCGTGTGCTGCTGCAGGTATAGAATGGGAGAAAGAGAGAGAGGAAGGAGGCGTGTGCGTGGATGCGTGAATGTGTGAATGGGAGAGCAGGAGGTAAAGGAGATGGATTTGCTCCGACGTGAGGGAGCGGGATATGGATGCTGCGGGAAATATGGAAAATGTGCTTCGATGTTGCGTAAGTGGTGTGGAGAATATTGGAACGACTGAATTTGGATAATCGATGGTATTTTTAGTTAGTTGTTTGTATATTTGTTTAGTTTAGTTAAGAATAGTGAATTGAGTTCAACTGAACACTGTGTGACTTTAAAATAATCTGTTTTTTGTGAATCACTATATTTTTTAATAGGGTAATAATTGAGCGTATACAAATTTGTATATATAGTTATTATTATTAAAGCATGCAACAACAATTATTAATTTATTCAAACCCAACGAATTTTATTTCACGATTGTTATGATCATATCAAATTTTACAGAACTTTTATAACTTCGGTAACATGAATTTGCCATGGAATTTTTCCCGTTTGCGTATGTTTTCGAAATGCAGATTTATGGCAGAGAAATATTTATGGGCGGGTTTCAATAATTCCATTCGGCTTGCAGTGAAAATGAATGATTGGCTGTGTTGCCGCACAAAAGAAGCTGATTTTTACCGTTATGTAAATGACGAGTGAAAATGTCGAAGAGATGCTGTTATTCAATGCAGTTTTGCATTTTTACTATCGCAAGGAATGTTCATGTAGCATTTTATCGATGAAAAGAAAGCTTTTGAATACAGGAAGTGCGCGAAGAGAAATTGTATAAGAAAAATTGCTATTTTCTTTCTAATAGAGGGATGGAATTCGCTATTCTCTACACGTTATTATTTGATTTATTTTAATTTTATAGCAAAGAAATAATAATTTTGCTTAATTAACTTTTTCTGTACTACTGTTTCGACATTTATCCCACCGATTTCGATGATTTTCCCAAACAAAATTTTTTCGTCGATTTTGTATTCAATTTTCACAAAAAATTAGAAGAAAATTACTACACTGAGAGAAATTTTTTCTCAAAATGTTTATATTTAACATAGCATTCTAACTATTAAAATATATATGTTAATAGTTACAATGCCATGTTAATAGTTAAACTACCATGTTAAATATAAATATATTCTTCTCTCAGTGTAGAATCGGTGTCCCGTGTCATCAAATTTACACGTTTCTCGAGCTAAAAAATCCTCTATCGATATAAAAACGAGGAAATTAATTAAATTTAGTTAAACACTTCCTCAAATAAACCACTTATCCAATTAATAACCAACAATTCATATGCGCGGATAATTAAACATCCATCGAAATCTCTTCTTCCCGGAGAAAAGTTTCACAACAGCGGCAGCGTCTCATCGATATTTAGATCCCCACCACGATGCACCAGCCAATCATTTTATAATTACCCCGGCAAAAAATCGCGAAACCGCGAATCACTCCGGGCACGCATACTTTGACTACTTTTACGACACCTCGAAGACACTCATTACTTCCCTGCCGCAACAAAAAAGAAGCTAACGAAGTTATACGCGATTGAAACATCACGGCTCTACACACATAACGGCGGGAGATTTTCCTCGATGACAACTCGTTTTCCGGAATTTGAAAAATAGAAGAAAGTGCACGACGCTTATCGCTCAATTTTGCATTGTTTTGCAGCATATATACCTTCGTTAGAACACGAGATAGCGCGCGCGGGAAATTTAACGTTTCCGCCTGCCGGCGTGCCATTTGCATTTGACGGCCGCTTAATAAACATTTTTTCGAGATTCCAGAAAACTGGTTCTCTTAACGCCGATCTAACTTTCTTCGGCGCGAGGTTCCGGTACGCGGTCCCTGTAATTGTGTGCGCGCGCGACCGCGTGCATCTACAAATATTTATTAATTAGTGTTTGATACGATTTGTTTTTTTTTTTCTTTTAATAGTTTAAAAGCCGCATAAATATGAATATTATTGAGTACATCGAATTATCATATTAATGAAATACACGCGCTTCGATGGTATTTAAAAATGATTATTTTATTATAACGACTTTAACAGCCTCAGTGCCAATTAAACCCGCATTTAAACCTATTTCATTCATATAACCATCCGATAACACACGCAAGTTCAAAGCTAAGCTTATTACGGCGATCACGGCGCCGTTTGATCTAAAACGGAATAGTTTCGGAACGTTTCATTATGTACGTAAATCATTTCGGAACGTTCCGAAATATTTTCATTTCGCCCATTTTTTTTCTTCAATTATAATCCTATTAAGAAAACTTATGCGGGCAAAGCCGCCGCAAATTCTTTTAACTGTATTATAATTGAAGAAGAAGAAAATGAGCTTCGCCCAAACACCGATAAGTTCTCTTAACAGGGTTATCATTTTCTTTATAATGTTCGTTATAATGGGCTTTGCCGCTGCCTGTTCTCTCGTATTTAGAACGGCGCAAGCAACAGCGTGATTTTTTTAAAAAGCGTTAAAGTTTAAAATATATATATTTTTTTTTTTTTTTTAAACATATTTTTTTATGAACTATTACAACGCGTTCCAGTTTTTTATTCGAATTTTTAATTTAAATTTTCAAAAATTAATCTCGGAACGCTCCGTTTTATATTTGCCGGCAAAAGATATCGGGACGTTCCGAAATCAGTTGTCGGTAACAACACGGCGGCAAGACGGCGCCGTAATAACGGACTACACCCACCATATGAAACCATTCCAGTTTACACAAAACCAAATTTACTGCTACTCCTATATCACCAAGCAAGCAGCTGCTACACACAAAACCTGCCCATCAATCCCGCGCCGTCCAATCGCTCCATCTGTATAACGCACCTGTGCTTCCTCTCCTATGTACACAATCCACACGCACATGCGCACCCACACACGGTGCTATCTAATCCTCTCGGGAGAAAAACTGCCGTCAAGATCGAGGTTACGGCCTCTCTCGGAAAGTGGAATAAAACCTGCGAGGGAAACGAGGAAGAGTCGCGGGAGGAAGTAAAGGACGGGTTAATTGGCGATTATCGTGTCGTTGGCCAAGTGGCAAGTGAGCGACAGGTGAAAGAAGCGGAACAAGTTGTAATTATTTAGCTTATAGGTGTTGCTTGGATTGGCTGTGATAGACATACAGTTAAAACCAGGCGGGTGTAACTGCTTATAATGGGTGTAATTACTCAAAGTCTATCGGTGTGATCGTTCGTGCGGGTATTTTTACCGCCGAGTTTTCGTGAAAGTATGATTTCAATTGATTACAAGCCGGATTATTAGTGAAAACGTTATCGGTCTTGTAAACACTAATTATTATCAATTTCGCAAGTGTTAAGGCTCATTCCTTATCGTTGCGCAATTGAGAAGTTTCACCGATGTTGGAATATATTTTGATGTGTTTTTTTATCGACTTCTTTCACACGTGTCGACAATTTTTCCAAAGTTTTGTAATATTTCTAACCGACAATTCTATGGCTCGCAATGAGCGATCTGAAAAATAGCCAGAATACTATGTATTCTGGTGAATCGAGAGGTAAAGGGAAGAACGGAACAAAAAAGTACATGAAAAATTCATGCTCCAATGGGCCAATTCTTTCGCGCGATAGAAACCAACCGGTATAGGTACGATTCGAATTTTTTCTCCCTCCTAATCCCGAGAATAATCTGTTCCCGATAACTGAACCACGCATGACTTCTTGTACACACATATATACGAAAAAAATTTCTATTGTGCTGCCGATTAATGTTCCGATTAAGGTTTTGTATTCTGAAATTGCAAACAATTGTGAAGATTTTAAAATCAAGAAAAAAAAGTTCGTGTACTTTTAGGTAACAGAAAGATAACTTTGAAACGTAGAAAAAGGAACAATACTCAATTTGAATAATTAAAAAAAAAATGTCAGATGCAGCGCAATAAATATTGCCTGTCTCCCTAGCTACTAGAGCATATACCCATTATAACCTATGCGGAAACATTTTTCTTCCAACGAATTTCCGTTTTGTTCCACATCAGTTCCCTGACAGTTCAATTAAAATCCTACATCAGTGTGTAGTACGCTCGGCTTCCACCGGCGATAAATTCGAATCCACGTGTCGTCCCTGCACGAACTGCTAATTAAACCCAAAGTCAATATCAAATTCCAAAATTGTACTACAAAGCAGTTCAGCTTTCCGAGCCACCTATACATATTCGCAAATATTCGCAATCAATCCACTAGGGTGCCCGAGCAATCAAAGCTAACCTGCTCACCCAATTGGCCTCCTAATCACCCCACCCCAATGACACGCCCGAAGACGACTTCCTATTCGCTCGCTCGCTCAATCTCCGGCCAATCGGAAACGTCACCCTCCTCCTCCGCTCTGTCCAATCGAGGCTGGCGTTCCGAAAAAAAACCCGCGTCTAATCCTCATTAAATCTTTCGCCCACCTTGAACTTACCCAGACAATCAGCACAAGCGTAGGTACGGAGGTACGTACACGAACGATCAATATCGGGGCCGGGAGCGAGGCCGCCGAAGCGAGGAGAGAGAAATGATTTACACGTGCCGCAGAGTCGAATGGGCATAAGAGAGGGCGAGGTGGTAAGTAGGTGAGAGACGCACGTTCGAGTCGGTCAGTCGCGTGAGTGGGACGTCGAGGTAAAGAGTCGCTCCTCGCTGGAATTATTGGGGCTGTGGTGTATAAGAAAAGCTCCGTGTTTGTTTTAACATTAATTTATTGCTGATGGTGAGGCGAGGTTAGGTAGCCTTTGTTTGGCTTGCGTGCGCTAGTTTACTTATATGCAGCGCAGGTTGTATAAATTCTGTTGGATTTTGATTGTGATACAATTAATCTAATTAGAAACTGATTGGTGAAAAATGTCTCGTCTATTCGACATTAGTAAGTTAAACCAATAAAAATAGTTGCAGTATAAGCAATATTTGGTTGAGGTAACCATTTTATTGGTTTATCTTACTAATGCTTGAATAACAAGAAAAATACTGTCAAAATTGACACAAAAGAAATTACAAGCTCTGACAAACATTTATCAGAATTGTTTATCCATTCAAATAGGTCAACCTATTGAAACGCGTTCTACAATTACAATGTTACATCTTAGTATTGTAGTGTTTGAATGCATTTGATATATAGACAACACGAACGTTCGCATAGATAAGCAGCGATGAGAAATCAGCAACGAAAATTAGAGAGCCTTGAAATCGTCTTCTGTAGCCCACGCGTTACAAATAGATACGCCCCAAGAGTCGAATAATATCGTGTTAAGCCATTTACTTGAACTGTCCAGGACATTAGACAAGTAAATTTGGAAAGTGTTTGCCTAAATTCTTTATATATAACGTAAAAAGACTTGTGAATTAACTATTGTATAATAATTAAATGTATTATTTTTCTGATCGAGTGTAAAAACACTCAACATATAAGTAACATCATTCCTCAAAAAATTCAATCAGTTCGTTATGTATTAATAACTCTCTTTACCCCTCAAAAACGAACTATCAATTTAATACTTTAAAACTGATAAATTTAGAGCACGACTGACATCCTCCAATAACCCAACCACTTTGCATTTCCTTACACTAATGCTGCGACACCTGCCGCGTATGTACCACGACAACACCTCGTCTATACACGCGCATGAAATTGGAGTCGCGCTTATTATACATTTTCACGACGTCGCGCGTTATCTCTGTTCACTGGGACACGTGGAGAAAAAAGAAGCCAGGAACAACACTATTTGTACACGCATGCACTTGGTTCTTATTTATGCTGTATTAATAGAGCCGACTGATAAAGATACGTAGGTGACGGTGGATTTTGGTTTATTTGCGGTACGGTGTGTAGGTTATTCATGAATTTTTGTACGTCAATGGTAATGCAAGTGTATGGGAAATTGGTATTCAACTGGTCGTATAGGCTGATGTATTAAATTAATTTAAATTAAATGCTTTGTTAGCGTTTATGATGTTAAGCTGTTTATGGTAGAAGAATGCTTACGGTGAATATTGAATAAAAGAACAATTTTATTAAAAATAAACTTGAAAATTATTTCATAATTTAAAAAAATAATTTTCAAAGTGGAAATTTGTAGAAACTTTTTTTTTTAATTTCGTACAATTTTTTTCTACACTCATAAAAAGAATCATTTGTGTTAAGGGGGTATAGTACTCATGTACTCTGTTTTACCGGTTTCTGTCGGTACACCCCCTTAAAGCCTTATGACTTAAAATTATAGAAAATATATTGGTAAATAAATAAATAAGAATTAATAAATAACTTAAAGTATGAATGTCTCTACAAACATTTATAATATTTATAATACTTTTTGTATTTTTTCAAATTGTCATGTGAAGTACCGACATGATTCCTACTTTACCGGCACCTAAATTTTATTTTTTTTTTTAATCGTATTTAAACAAAAATTTTAGAAAAAAGCGTTCTTTCACGCCCTCCGGAATACCTCTAAGTACACCCTATTTTCAAACGATTTCATCTTATTAGATTTTTCTAAAATCGATTTTGAAATGTTTGAGGCTTTCTTCTGATTAATTACTAATTTCAAAAACGTTTTTGGAAAAATCTAATGGAAAGTGAATAGGGTGCGAAAGAACGCTTTTTCAAAAAATTTTTGTTTAGATGTGATAAAAAATAAAATTCAGGTGCCGATAAGGTAGGGATCTACGTTTAAGTTGAACATGGCCTCTATTGGTTAGATATGCAAATTACACGTTAAATCAAAAGTTGACAAGAGATGACAAATTCATAAAATATTTTATAAACATTCCAACTTTTAATATTTTAATATTTTAATTCTAATGTTTTACCTGTTAAGTCATAAGGCTTCGACGTAAGTGATTCTTTCTAGCAATGTAATCAAAAGTAAGCGATATCGAATACCGATAACATGACAGTTACAGGATCGTTAATTGAAGCCAATTTTTAAACTGCTTTGAATTTACATCGAGTTTTTCTCACTATTTCGAAGAAATTGAGCAACACCTAAAGAAATTAAAATTTACTCCACCACTCGACCGATTGTATTCTAATTTCTCTTCGGCAGCCATCAGCCTTTAACCTAATCCATCCAATAAAATCGTTATACACTTTTCCCTCTTTCTTCCGGCTCACTCAATTCAACTCAACTCTCGCTAAACGACAAATCCCCTCGTAACAGCGAAACTCCGGCTGGAATTAAGCGGCGGGAAATCCGCGCACGGCGGGATCGACTTTCAATGGAACTTTGACAAGCGTGTAAGACACTTTTACGTCGCTGCGTGAAGTAAAGTGTTAAGACGAAAAAATATATACAACGCCGGTGGTGCGTTACAGGCGGGGGAGAGAGCGAATATTTTTTTACATGTGAAAATATGGAGGATTAGTGTAAGAATATCGGGTAAGGGTTACGCGAAAAAAATAAAAAATTTTTACAAAGATAATCCCTTACATATTTTATGGTTATCTTCATTTTAAAAGTTATCTGTGTATAAAGTACTGATTTAAAAAATCTTTTTTTTTCCGATAATAATGAAGTGCACGCATTAGATTATTTTTAACTTCTTTTTATAAACAGCACACTATTTATAAATGATGCATAGTACATCCTGTGAAACTAATTTTAATTTTAACGTTTATTGAATGAAACTTCAAAGTCTATTTTTTCATAAATTAACCGACGTCATAGAGCTTATTGTGCGCTATAGGGGAGAGTCGGGTATGCGAATTGGCACGGGTATGTAGAATCGGCATTTAAATATTTTTAATGTTATTGAATATTTTACTGTAAATCATTGTGTAACTGATAAAGAATACTTCTACTATTGTTCTCCGTGAAAATAGCATAAAAAATATTGTTCTTTAGAAAATGTGATGCAGTTAAAATTTTTTGCAGAAACACGAGCTTTACTTCATTTTTCATTCGCGTGGTAATAATAGAAAAATGAATATTTCTTATTCGAAAATGGGTATATTCGATAGTTCGCAAAACAAAATTATAACTTTTTTTATTTTTTTATGTTGGTATATTATAGAAGGTTTTATTACTATTTAAAAAATGTATCTATATGGGGCATGCGTGGCACCCGGCCGGGGCACGTGTGGCACACTTGCCACTGCGGACTCGCCTATACCTTTGATTTTTCTTCTGATCAGACGGCTTGATTAGATTTGCGAATTTACTTATATACCATGATAAATGATATAACATATTATTTAGATACTTACTATTCATTAATATTTTTATTAATTTAAACTTTTATATGGTTCCTTCCACAAGAATTGATAAATGTTTTTTAAATTTAAGCATGTAATTTTTCAAAACTTTTTGGATAAAAGTTAATATTATTTATTTATTATTCATAAGAAATAATATATTTTTAAAGTTATTGTAATGTACTGCTAAAGTAATTTTTTAAAATAATAATAGTATTGTCGGGCTCTTAAGTTAAACAGTTAGGATGAAAGTTAATAATATTACTTAGTTATTATTAATAATAAATAATATTTTTGCAAATTATCACAACAAAATTTTGTTTAGTTTTTCTTAATGTTTTAAAAACTTAAAGATGAGAATCTTTAAATGACAATATAATTAATTAGACTGTTCATTTAATCGTTATTAACAAATTCTATCAACAATTAAGAATCTTTGGTAAATCTACACTAAACATTTCTCGACATTGCCAAAATTGTGTTATCGCAAAACTTCAAGAATTTTTTTTAAGTTAAATTAGTTATATTAAATTTGTAAATAACAATTAAACGAACAGCCTGCCTGTAGTCATTAAATATGCTTAAATTTCAAAAATAATTATCAATTCTTCTTTTGAAATGAATCTTATAAAGGTTTAAATTGATAAAAATATAAATGAATAGTAAGTAAATAAATATTATTTATCTAATTATATTTATGAGAAATATATTCGCAAATTTGATCAGGCCAGCTGAAGAAATTTTAAACTTAGACGAGGCCGCAGTCGCAAGTGTGCTACTCGTGCCCCACCCGGGTGCCACCCGTACCCGTTACTGGGGCAGGTAGAGCATTTTGACAAGTTTTACGTTTCGATTTATAACTAAAAATATATTGAAAAATAATATTATTTGACTATTGATACTAATTCTCAATATGTTATTTCTTTTTTGGAAATTATTAAAATACTTAAAATATCAATATAAACTTATCCCAAAGTTAGGGTGCCACACATGCCCCGCTCTCCCCTATACGCGCGCTTGAACGCGAAAAATAACCCTTTTATAAAATTATAAAATTAAATATGCGCAATCTTTCTAGCTTTCTAGAGATGCTACACGTTTTGACTACCGACGTTCAATACTTTAACGACAGACCCTGACTTGCATACTTCCACTTTAGATTAAAATTCTCGTATAAACGAAAATGGAAAAACTTCTCCCAAGATACCTTAAAACTTCATGTCTCGCTGTACTCGCCCCCCTTACAACTTCCATAAATCACCCACGCCGTTATCCTTTGCCATTATTTCTCCCTTCTACGCTAAAAAATTTTAAACTATAATTACAGTGTCAACTATCTCCACCTCTACCAATTTTCCCACGACAATCAAACAATTGCCTCATTTACCCACCACGTCGCGCGTACGCGTTGCTATATTACTCACGTGGTGTCCCCAAGGCCGCACGAGCGCTCTGCTGCTGCTCTGTATTCGCCTCGCCTCGGTCTCGCCACGCGCGCATATACTTTAATCAGCTGTGCGCAAGCCCGCACGGTGGCCCATTGATTCCGCATGCTGCGCGGGTTTGTTTTGGCGCGCGCCTTATCTGCCACGAGCACGAGCGTCTGGATTAAACGTGAGTATAATGTAATGTGGTTGGTAATGGTGTCATATCTTTTTAATTCTGTTTTTCTTTCCTTTTAATCGTGAATTTGGTTTGAAATCTAGGTTGTAACGGGTGGATTTTGGCTTTTGTTGTCGATGATTTGGTTGTTTTAAAATTATTTCATTAGTAAAATTATATTTTGCGCACGTGGATTAATAATTAATGTAATTTATAATAAATTTATGACTTATTTATATACATATGGCACGCCTAATTTCAGTCATCTGTATAATTAAAATTTTAATATTCCATTAATAATAAATATAAATAAAAATTAAATTAATTGATTTAAATATTTTAAATACTTGAAGTTAAAAGTTAATTTGTATTGTATTTTATATACAAAACCTGTGTATTGCTTGTATTAAATTCATTATGCAAGAAGGAAGGTCATTATAATTTTAAATCATGATAAAATGAATGCTTTAATGTTACGAAAAAAGTTAATAAAAGAGTCTTAGAGAAAATTCGCTATTATACGTAATATAGTTAACTACGGTTAACTATTAAAAATGAAGCCATTTTATTTATTATCGAATATTTTTATTTGCTATATTGTTTCCTTTGTGGATGTTCAATAATTTAATCTAATCAACAATAAATTGAAAAGAAAAAAGGAAGCATTTTACTCATCTCCATTTTCATTACTGTATTATGTATTAGTACTCTATATATTTTATCGAATATTAATAAAAGCGAAAATAGATAATCATAACAACGTTATCGTTTTAGCAGAATATGATATTATAGATTAAACCGAAAATTGATGTACAATTGAATTCGGTGAAAGTAATTTGAATTTTTTTTAAAATTATCTTTATACCGCAACTAGTTGTAAAAGTATAATTTATACCATCAATGATAACAATTAATTATTACCAGAAACAACAGTAAAATTCTCTGATCGCATTCCCCGACACATCCCTCGATCGATATATCGCGCATGCCCAGCAGTTTAAACCTGCTGTAAATGTACCATACATTATATAATGACGTGTATAAACGCACGGGGACCTGTTTTTTGGGTCTTATATGCAAGGCCCCGCGCGCTCGCTTTCCCTCACAGGCGCTTGGAAATATTTCGTTCGATAGTCGCAAGTCAGGATGGCCGAGTGGTCTAAGGCGCTGCGTTCAGGTCGCAGTCCACTCTGTGGGCGTGGGTTCGAATCCCACTTCTGACAAATTTTTTTGGTTTTTTTAATTTTTTTTATTAAGACGCATTGAAGTGGAGCGCAATGGTGAACACTTTTTTTGTTTATAAATTCTTTATTATTTTTAAAATAATTTTTATGACGCTGAGATGCGCGAGTACACAAAATCATTACAGATTCCTACATTGAATTATTTCTTATTATATGATTACTTTATTAATTTTAATAATCTGTAGAATAGCAGGTGACAATGATGACAATAATTAAAAAAAAAATGGAAAATTGGACGAAAATATTGGAAAATGTGAAAACGTCGGTATGTATTTTAAAATCAGTGCAATAGTGATGTTTGACGAAAATAGAGTAACAATTACTAATCGAGTCATTTGCCGCAATCATTTCGTTGCGAGACTTCCTTTCCAGCTACTCTTGATATTGCAATAAAACGTAATTAAATATCTATTTTACTCAACATAGACGTTGAAATAGCTTTTACAGACTTTTTACAAAATTTCCAACAGCGAACCACAAATATAGAAATCTCTACGAAACCGAAATAATTATTATTTAAGTGAATAAATACAATTATTATTTTTGGAATCGATGTAACCAAAGGCTAATCAAAATGCCGCAAGTAGAAAGTTCCGCACAATTAAAAAAGCACAATTTGGCTTAGCATCTCCCGGAATTATAAATTATCAAGGTTACTAAAGCCCCACATAGACCGTCCGCGAATTTTATGACACTGCACAAACCATAAATTCTAAAAATAATCTGAATAAATCGAACCGGGAGTTTTAGTTGTTATTGGGGCCGAAAAAGCCGTAACGACTGCCAGATTAATTATCCTTTATCTTATCTGCTGGAAAAATATCAACGGGAAAACTGATAATGCGCATATAAATTAATAGCTTAATTTCACTCATAAATTAATATCGCTTGTATTATATCGAATTGATCAATTATTAACGCGCGCACTCCGAATCTAATGTAAAATAATGACCGGCGAGAAAATAAAGTTGCAAATCACATAGTCGATCTCGAGAGAAGAGGTCAACATGTCACAACTGCGATGATTCACCGCGAAAAAAGCGCTGCCAACGTTATTGGCACTTTGTTGCTTTCGCTCGTGTATGGTATACCTGCATAGGCAAAATATAAGTCATTGACTTATATGACGCGGTACAGTTTTAGCCTGAGGTAATCATCCTTTGAAGTTGTTTTGTTCACCTTCTTTTTTCTTCATATAGGTAGAAAGTTAATTATTTCACGAAATAATGAAATCACGTGATGACTGCAAATGTCAGACTTTATGTAAAAAAATTAATTGAAACAATAATGTATCGAAACTTTCAAAGCTTTTTTTGATAATAACACATGCGATCAATATATTTTTTAATCAATTATTTTATAATTATTATTAGAATATTATCAGACTAATCAACATCTAACTATAGCCCTCATTATTACTTTAAACCTCATACATTCCTCTTTCAACCACAATTTTGTGCAAAAAATATAACGACGCACGTCGCATCTTGGCAGCATTCGGCGTGATGAAAACGAGGGAAACTGTGGCGTCGAGTAATTGCGTTCACAATTAAAAAGCTCTCGGAAGTACTGTGCTTCATCTCGCGGTTTATTAAAAAAAATCGTAATCGTAGGTGCGAATTTATACGCGAGTTTTTTTTAATTGACTTAGCTAGATTTATTTTTTGTTGAGATCTTTAGGATGTACATTTGAGTATAATGAAAGGAACTTTATTTCCATTGTATTTCATTTGAAACTCAGCAGACATGTCTCATGTCTTGAAAATTGTTTCGCTAAAATTATCAGATCTTATCTTGATTTATTGTTTTGAGTCGTTCTTTATTTTATGAGGGCCACATTTCTCTCTTTGTTAAAGAAAAATATCAAATTTTTCTAAAAAGTAAAAATTTTGTGACGATATATCTTGTGATTGTTTTTCTCGTTAATTTTTTCTTGGTCTATAAATCAATAGCATATCTGTTATTTTATCGATTTTGACATCCCTTTTTTATTTTCAAATAGAAAAAAAAGGTGATGTGTACACCCAAACACGATGGTGCATCTATTCCGCGTTCATTTGCCTCATTGTTCACGCAGGTAATTTTTCAAGAAGCTGAAAACGCTCATTAAAAGCTCTTTGTTTGAGCGGACAAAGTCGTTTTTTTCTCCTTTCATATTTGAAATTTATACGTGCGTTTCTAGAACACAAAAGTGCACTTCGAGTGGCTGTTGCTGCATACGTGTGTGTTTGGATTGCGAAATACTTCGCGGGCAAAAATTTAATTTTAGGCAAGCAATTAGCGCGTGAACTTGAAATTTTTTAGACAAGGAAATGTGAATTGAAACTAAAAGTTTTTAAAACCTTAAAGCAAAATAGCGTTTTACTTTCTTCTGAAAGAATATCCATGAAAGTAAAAGTTTTTTAAAACAATATGTAAAATTTTAAATGAAAAATATTGTTTTTTAAATGTAAGAAAGTTCAGATGAGTTTTTACAGAAACTATTAAAATTGTACAGCTTTTTTCTTTCTTTTACGATATAAATTTCTCGTGAAAAAATATTTAATTACAGTTTAAGATGTTTATTTTCAATTAGAAAGGTCACGATGACTGATTGGACATTAAATCACATAGTTTTTTAAGAAGTAATACGTCTCAGAAGTTTTATAAAGAAACGAAAGTTTCATATATCATAGCACTTCAAATTAACATTAATTAAGGAGGTTATCGCATATGGACATAGACCCTTACAATATCGACATAATTATTCCATTTATTTTTAATGATTTTAAAGATCTTTTTGTTAAACCTTTTCTCTGTTGTCTACTGTCTGTTTCAACTGATTTCTGAATGAAAGTTTAGACAAATTTTCTGAAATCACTCAAAATAAATAAAACTTTTCCGCTGGTATCCTAAACATCACATGTACATCAGTATTTCGTATCTCGATAAGGTAGTTTTATAACAAATTCGAAGTCAATTGAGTATGCACAAAGACAAACTAAAATTAATATTTATGAAATTCAATTTTTAAATTTAAAATAGTTTAGTATTACATAAAAAATAATTTTATTTTACACAAAGAATTGTTTGGTGTTCATGCGCACGATTAACTTTGTTAATGAAGAACGGGTTCAAAATGAAAAATGTGACGTATATTGTCGTACTATTACGTTAATGAAACCTATCTCTGTAATATTGCATGGATTTTCATATTTTCTCAGTTATTACCACAAAACCTTTTTTAAATGAGTTTATTTTCTTCGGTTTTATGGCCAAAAATTGATTTTCAATTTTAAGTTAATTCCAATTTTTAATATAAGAGTTAACATTTTTAAATTTTAATAGATAGAATTTATCGTTCGTTGAAGTTTTGCTGTTGGGTGTTGATTAAATGATCATAAACGAACCAAGATGTTCAACATTACTTTAACAATTCATTTAGTCAACGTTTTAGAGCATTATAAGCTCCCCCTCTTCAGGACTAAAATTAAGGAACACAAACAAAAATTTTTTAATTACTAGATTTTTCAATTTTCTCAAATGTATTTGAAAGGAGTTTTAATTACCTATATTTTCTTCTTTTTGAATTTGAATTATCTACCCTTTGTGATCATGAAAATGTCACCTTTTTATTTATTTATATCTTTACGAATTTTTCACCAGTTATTAAACTTATAAAGTACTTGAATTTATTTAAATTACATTAGTTTATTTGCATTTGCTAAGAGAAAAAACTATTTTTGAAAAAATGCGTCTTCGTTGTCGAACGATGACTGGAGTAAAAATCGATGATTAATTTAATGGAATAATAAATTATAAGTTTGCGGAAGTTAAGGGAATGCCTTATACCGGCAGAGATCTCTGCCGTACCGACCACAATGTTTTTAATTAAAGATTATAATCGTTATAAGCTTTTCCTTGAATTCTGAGAGTTGACGCACATAGACAAACTTATTATCTACTTCCCGGTCAAATTTCAGATAAATCTATTGGAAAATGAAGACGAAATTTGAGAACTCGCAAAATGTCGTATTTTGGAGTTAATATGATATTATGCGACGTTGCGAGTTCTCAAATTTCGTCTTTATTTTCCGACAGACTTATCTGAAATTTGACCAGGAAGTAGATAATAAGTTTGTCTATTTACGTCAACTCTCAGAATTCAAGAAAAAGATTATAACAATTAATATTTAATTAAAAACATTGTGGTCGGTACGGCAGAGAACTCTGCCGGTATAAGGTATCCCCTTAAGTGCCAATGAATTATGGATCTGAAGTTTGCATCATTGGAATGCAACAAAATAATTTCTTACAATTAATTCAAGTTATTATACAATGGACATTCCATCTAAACCTTTGTTATAAAGTTATTTTATTCTATAAAATACTAAATCTACACACAAAATTAATATTAATTAGTATATCCATGAAGCAAAATAAATTTTTTTTTTCATTTCGTTGCACTCAAACGTTGCAAACTTCAGGCCCATAATGAATCAGCAGCGTTTTTTTTTGTAATTAAGCACAGCATTTGTCATTTCCATAGAACCACCTCAACTACTTCCATCTTTCATTTTAAAACCCGCGCGGAGGTAATCGGTTCGATGAATCACCTGGTCATATCCGAATATACCCCTTACTACCGACAGCGACAACGACGACCTCATCCGCCTATACCTACACCCACTGCGATACTAATCTGACCCCTTGGCTCGCGGTCACGGCATGTAGTACGTGCCCTCTCGCTTTGAAATTGCCTGCAGGGTGGTAGGTATAGAGCCGTTGACCGCCGCACGTCCTAGATTTCACGTGCGGCCGACAGGTGAACCGCGGACGATGCTGCTGTTTTTCGGTGATGGCCATCGCGAGAAACAGTAGTGTGGTATATAAGTTTAAATGAGAGAAGTTCTGAGTTAGTCGGGGAGATGCTGAAGTCGTTACAGATTCCTATATCGTATTGATCTTCAATTATTTCGAAGGATAATAGGATATACTGAAAGAATAAAAGAAAAATACGAAAACGTTTGGTCACTGATACTGACTTCACATCTCCCTAAAGAAATTGAGCATCATTCGTTATAGAAATTGTCAGGACTAATACTGTAAATAGTGCCAAGACTATTTTGTAAAAAAATTAATCATTTTGATCCGTTTGACAACATTTACCATTCTAATTGTTAAATTAATAACTCACATATCACCAAAACCAATTGAAAACCATGATGTATCCATGACTCACCTGCAACAAAAAAGGAAATAAACATTAGACACGTGTATCTTCAAAATCTAAATCGAGACATATTGTTTTGTAAACAGATTCGATCTCCGCTGCACCTCTATCTTAAATTTTCAAGTTCATCGAGGTCGAATCACCTAAATATACCGCGTCACAGGCTTCGCTCGCCAAAATCGTCATACACGTCTACGTATCCGTCACCGCCGCTTCGCCCAACACCCATCAGCCAACACGAAATCCCCCCGAGAAATACACATATTATTCGCCTCGTAAATCATCATACGTATGCACAGGCAACAACGGCAGCCAAGCAGATAACCCCTCGGCGGTGGCAGCATTATCATTTTATTTATCGTCAACTTGAACCCGAGAAAGAGCGGACTTCACCTCTGTCTCTCTCCCTCTTGGCACAATCGCGCGGCGTCATTTTCGATTGGCCCTCGGCCAGGAACCGTCTCGGGGTGTATGTATGCACGTGGGTATATACATCGCCTAAACGTCGTTCGAATGTTTCTCTCTTCCGCTTTCTTTGTTGGCGGGTTGCGTTATATACGGCCCTCGAAGAAATAACCTCTTTTGTGTTTCGCTGCGTTAGTCATTCTGGTTCATCGATTTTTCGCCGAGCGAAGGGTATAGGAGAGATGTGTATGCTCGGGTTCATCGGAATGGGGTGAAACGTAGTTTGCGTGGTATCTGATGAAAACTTTGGACGAAGAGATGCATACACTGAGAAAAATGTCATAGTAATATTTACCACATATGTAGCAAAATTACTATATAATATAAAAACGGTAGGATATACTCGATTTATGAGAAAGTTTCTTATGTATATACTAATAATTGTCATGTATCTAATAAAATTCACTATAAATACCCTTGAAAAAGTATTATGAAATGTGACAAAAACTAGTATATAATATAATAAAAATTTATTATTTCAGAATTTGTTATAATAGACATTAAATTTTGCTACACGTACAGGAATTTTTACTATCTAATATAGCAATTTTTGCTACACAATATAGTAAAGATTATGTTCAAGCATTCAGTGGCGCCACCAGTTGTATCAGGTTAGGTTACGTTGCCTTTGTTTGCATGTAAGAGGTCCGAGAACAAGCCATGGAAGAGGGGGTGAGGAGGGGAAGAGAAGTATTGTGCGTGTGTGGTTAGTTGTCCGACTGGCCGCTAGGTGGTAGATGCCTCGTGCACCCTAAGAATTTAGTACTCTCGCAAGTGGCCAACTGAGACTTCGGTTAATATATAAGGCCGACTAACGATAATGTGTTCATGGCGCGTGGGTCAGTGGTCGCTCACTTTAAGTATATAGTTTTCTAAGTTATGAATTTATTATTGGGTTAGGAAGGAATACACAAAACGGTGCAAGCATGTTCTAAAAAAAACAATGTTAAAACTGTAAATCAAAATAAATACAGTTGAATTAGAATCAACTCTCCATACCCAGAAACCAATACATATAGTCTCATTTTTTTTTCATTTCAATAAATTAAATTTATTTATGAATATAATAACATTTATTATTTCATGTGACAAAATTTGCTATTTTATATAATAAAATTGTTATTTTATATAATAAAATTTGCTATTTTATATAATAAAATTTGCTACTTTATATAGTAAAATTTGTTATTTTTAAAAATGGTTATATAGAATAGTAATTTTTGTTAGAAAGCGAGTATATCCTACCGTTACTATATTATATAGCAATTTTTGTTAGATATATAGTAAATTTTACTATGACATTTTTCTCAGTGTATCACGATGATCGTAAAAACTCTGATTCTTGCTAATGTTCCAGAATTTTCCAAGATGAGTATAATTCGAACTTGGAAGAAAAGTGAGAGAACGGTACCACGAAATATTCATGAGAAATATCTAAAAAGCTATCCGGTATTTACTCTTCGAATTCACGTATATCATTCGGATTCGTAGAAATGAATGTGTTATATTTTATTGACAGAAATACTTTATTTTAACCCTAGTGATGTGTTCTATATTTTATACCAGCAAATCTGTTTTATTTTATTGACTAAGCGAATCAATTTATTAAATTTAATTGTCGACATTTCTACAGTTAATTTAAAATTAAAATGCAACAAGTAGAATCACGATGTCAAAATCTACATAAAATAATCCCTCCAAAAGCACAAACACATCCATACCCGAGCGCTCCATACCAATTAAGGTCGGCATACAATATATATATATATATATACGGCAAACCAATTTACAACTTCATCTCTCTCTCCCGCTGCAACATTTACATTTTGACTTAGCAAGCCTCAACAAACTCTCTTCTACCTACGCCTGTAAAAATATCAGAACCCCGCTGTATACTATCGGTATGGACTCAATTCGAATAGGTGCGGGTATATACTACCGATTCGCGCATTGTTCCGCTGCGAGCTCTATGAAAGCCTTTGATCAGTTCCGTGACGTCACGCGAGACTACGCCTGACGTCAGAGTGTATACACGCCTGGTTACACAAACATACCGTTGTCAGAAATCCATCGCGGTTTCGAATTGCACAACGAACGCCTACGCGAGGGTGGCGAAGAAATGCGAGCAGTTTACGGGAGTATGATGGGCTATATTTAGTAAAACGGTGTTTGCACGAGGAGTTTCGGGGGGGGGGGGGGGGTCGATGAGAGTTAGAATAGGCTTTGATGTAGTTGAGTGATGAAGTAGAGAAGTTTTGTTTAGGGATGATATTTGCTGGCAATTAAAAAGTTGTAATATGGTGATAAATTTTGTGATATTTATTATGATTTTTTTTCTATGTTTATGTTAGATTTTATTTACGTGATTCTATTGTTTTAATAAGTGAAGATTAAAGTATCAAACAAAAGTTCATTCTAAACGCTTTGCTTATGATATATTATTATTTAGTATTAATAAAGATACTCATTAAACGATCACTAATCTTTGGATTTAAATTAGTCGCAAACACTAAATTAATGAATATTTTTAATATCAAGATAATTCGACTGAAAACCCATTCGTAATTATACTGTTTAACCTTACAAATATACGAGGAACGCAGGAAATATATAATAATAATAACCCTGGTAGAAATTAGTCCATTAAAAATGGGAAGGAAAACAGAAACTGGCCATTAGAAATGGCTAGTTATTAGACAGACATGTAATGCTTTTTTTCATCAACTTATCCCATTTTATGGAATGGCCCTAACCTAAAAATCTTTACATTAAAATTTCATAACAATTCAATCATATATTTTAAAACGTATACCCTTAAGAGATAGTTTACCGGGATATAAACAAAATTCAGTAGTCTTTCTACTATTTACAGCTTTATTCTATAAGATATAAACCAAAATCGTTATTTTGACACGTGACTCTATCTCTCTTGCTCATCGCCATAACAAATCGCTTGTTACTAGATTTATAATGGCTTCATCGACTACCTATTTTAACTAGCATTAAAATGCCAAATTAATAGATAGTACAAAATTGTGACCATCTTTGCGGCCAATAAATGTGAAAAATAGGTTTAAAAAATCGTTACACTTATGGAAGAAAACAGGAGTCCATTTTTTTGCCATTTTGGATCAAACTAGCCATTTACTGCTCAAAAAATGATTTCAATTTCCACCAGGGAGTAGTTAAGCCCCGATGCAAATATTTCTCGCTCAGCTGGCTTTCCCTCTTCGTATAGAACAATAATCCACCGCAAAGTACAACGATCAGGTTTAATGCCAGACCGGCGGGCGTTTAATTTTTACGCATCGATCGGTAATTACCATAATGTCGTGCGCTCGTGATTTCATGGTTTCCAGAGCCTTGTTCAATTAAATAATAACGCTGAAACATTGTATTTGCGGCGAGAGCGACAAGCAAAAATGCAGATACGCAGAGGGAAGAGAGAGAGGGAGACGAGGTGGAAGTGAGCGCGCAATTCATCGTCGGGATTAGGATTGAAACGAATCAGTGTAAAGTATTTTATCGTTTGGCGGAAGTATATAAGAGATGACCTGTAATACGACAATTTGATGTTCGTAAGCGTAGAAATTAAAATGTTAAAGTAAATTAGAAAGCAGTGATATTATGACTGAATTGTAGATAGTGATTAAAAAAATATTGCAGCAAATTATTTTAGACAGTTTGTTTAAAAAAGTTTGTCGGAGCCGATTACGGATTCCTACATTGAATTTCACGTTATTTAAATTGGTTTTGAAGTTTTTTAAATATATCGCAGTCATCCGCTGCTCATGAGTTAAAAGGGAGTAGATGATTAAAAAAATGGTAAAAAACAAAATTAAAAATAAATACAAGAATAAATACGCGTTAAACAAGACTGTTTAAACACTATAATTTTATTTACCACATCTATCAAATGGCAAATCTTTACTGTATTAGGCAATTTTGCCTGTATTGAAAAAAAAAAAAAAAAAAATTAAATAAATAAATATCGGCAAGTATTTAATTATATAAAGATTCCGATATCCCCTTGAATTATAAATCTAAAAATTACGCGCAAGAAACGCGTTATGGCCAAATATCTCTCAATTACCAAAAAAGTTACTTAAAAACCCCAACCATACCTAAACCTTGATTCTGCTATTACTTCTCGCCTTATACTACAAAACACTGACTACATATTTTCCGCCACATCAAACGACGTAAACTTCGGAGCCCATTTCGAGCTCTCCGAATGGCCCCTACGACGACACTGTCAAAACTAAATTCCAATTCCTGAATTATCAACAAAGTGTCGTCGGACTTGTTTCTCTCGCTCACTCGTTCATGCCATTGCACGCGCGCCGACATCGACACGCTACAGTTTTTCGAACTCGCTGCCGCCGGTGCTTTCACGCGCTGACTCGGTCTACCTATATAACTGTAAAGTTTCTCTCGCACGCGCGCACGTTTGGCTGTCAGGGACAGCGTAGCCGTACACCTTGAAAATGCCTTCGATGAAGTAATAATAACGCGCCGCGTGGAGAGCCCAGTGCGCTGTCGTTTTTCTCTCTTTCGCCTTCTCGTTCGTTGCTCGGTTGTGTTGTGGTCTTATCGAGAGCTGGAATGGTTTGGGAGAGAATGAAATTAAGGTGGGTTATTGTTAAGATTTGCTTTTAATGTTTATAGGACTTCAATTAATTATTTTATGTTTTTAAATCGTACTGGGGAGAAATATTTTTATTTTATTTTTCGGTTCTATTTTTCTTTACGCCTCAGGTTGCTAAAATAGCTAGAGAATACGGGTAAAGTAGAAAAACCAGCATGATGCCAGAAATGGGAGAAAATGAAATCGTTCCTGCTAAGGATGACGCATGAATACATGAAATAGAAACGACGTTTTTGTTCAATATGATTTTCTTTTGATTTTCGTTCTTTTGTAAATTATTGGGAAGATATTAATAGCCGCTTTCGAAGTGATCAATATTTTTACCATCTCGCTCAGACCGCACTAAAACTAATACAGCAATAGCAGAGTTTTCCAAAAATACTTCTCCTAAATTCCGACAGCAGCAACCCGATAGCTTCCACACACCGCCAACATCGGCGAATCACCTGATAAACTCGACGTTAATCCATCGCGCAGCGCGAGACGGGAGATTGACATGAAAAATAAAGGAGCCTCGTGCAGGATTTTTCCACGGATTTTTACGGGGTCGACGAACGGCATTTTCTTCTCTCGCTTTCTCGCATGTGTATGTTGCCGCTCTCGTTTATTTCAAGCGCCGCGCGTGCGGCGTTATATAGAATATATGTATATATACCTACGTACGTCATACGCGCGAAATTTCGGTTTCGGTTTCACCTTCGGCCGTGAGCCGTTTTATTTTTCTTCTTTTGTTTACGTCCCGACGGAGCTGGGATTATTATTTCGTGGTCGGCGAGTTTTCCTAAGTTATGGAATTTTCTTGTTAAATATATAAAGATGTAGGGAAGAAAAAATACGTTGTGATGAAAATTAAAAATTCGTTTGTCAGCAATAATTCATTCATGTGTAAATTCAATATGTTATGATAGCTATGTATGCGCGGTCGTATGTCTTCGGAATCCGATGATGCGACCTTTCCCCGGTTTCTTTACATTTTTCTTACGCCCCGCTTCGTATAAACTTTCGCCGGCGCAGGCGAACTAGAATATTTATACACTTTGCCAGACTATAGAAATTTGAAGTATTTAAGATTAGAAAAGTATCTTCTTTAAATATTGTATCCGGTAATGTTTGGTAATAAAAATAATTTTGCTTCATGCTTTCACTCTAGAGATTATTTACTACAGTGTTTAAAATCATTATATTTTTTCTTTTAATTCAACTTATCGGTCGATTACCTTTAACATGTATTCGAAAAATTCAAATTCAATACAAATTTTATTAAAAATTTCTAGCTCAGCCTCCGACGGAATATATCGATAGACCAACGAAAATACTTTGCCTCGTAAATCCCAACTTTCGTTCCCGTAAAAATTCTCGACGAGAGAAATCAGACGTCTCCCTCATCTCGATTATTTACGAGTCTATATATACGTACGCCTAGTCCCATTAGTTCGGCAGACGACGGCGACAACAAAATTGAGAAAGTGGCTGCCACGGTCTTAAATACATGCCATTATCCATACACTCACTTGCTGCCGTCGCCGCTTTTTTTTTACATCGCCGTTCAGCGTTTTATCGTTCAATCCGAACGCGCGATTTGTTTACCCCGTGCGCTTGTTACAATGGAAATATCACTTTCTCGGGCGGATAGGTTATATACTAGAAGCTTTCTATCCGCGGATCCGGATGAGCGCAGCAGCTGACGCGAGATGATTTTGTGGAAAAGCGTGCAGCGTCGGTTGTTAAAGCGAGAAGAATGTGGACGAAGCTCGTGGAAATGCTTCGCGAGGATGATTTGCTGCCGTAGTTTGCGAAGAAAGTTCAGCTTAGGAATATGTACGAATGGGATAATTGCGTAAAAGTACCATGGATTCGTATATATGTGTATGACCGAGAAATTTTTCATTTTCTATGATTTTGTATCAGTTCCGAGGAACAGATAAGGCGTTATTGGTGAAAACGGTGCTGTTTGCATCGATGAGTGTAATGAAAATTCAAATATTCAGATAGCGCCGCGTCACTGATTGGAAATTGGTCGTTTAGATAATGATGACTATAAAATCGGTATAATGTACAGGAGTTTCACTTGAATTCCCAAATTACGGAAGCATTTTTTTATTGCTGACTCGTTCGGCAAGCGATTAAAATGAATAGATTCAGCAGCGTTGGTCAGAATATACTAGACTCATGAAATTTTAGTTATTTATCAAATACTACTATAAGATGTTGGAGAAAGACAAAAAAATGATTGCTTTTTCGTATTACAATGGAATATTACTTTTAGTTATATCACTGTACTTGCAATTAAAAATATTCAATGAGAAACTAAACTATGGAAACAAGTAGTATTGACGTTGTATACGAATGAACGTATACGGAGTTTATATTGTTAGGGTTTATCGCCGATCAGAGAAAATAACAATTGTAATGACTCTTAAAGTATTTGCTCCAACCCACTCGAAAGTAAAGTTGTAGCAAAAGGCATATGAACGCTACGCGCGTTTAAGAAAAATAGGCAAGCAATACGCAAGGTATATGCAATAGGCAAACTGATAATACGAGAGCCTCGCGTAATATCAGCAAAGCAAAAAATAGCAATTGGGCAAGAAGTAAAGCAAGGGGTAAATATAGACAAGGCAAATAATGTTTGGCGAGAGAGAAAAATAAGTCGTAAAGACTTAAAGTATTTGCTCCCACCCACTCGCAAGTAGAGTGGTAGCAAAGGAAATGTGTACACGAAGCGCGTTCGTGTAAATAGGCAATAATATGTCTTACTCGCAAGTAAGACACCAAAAATAGGCAATGTAAGTATAGGCAAAAGGTATAGGCAAAGTAGTATGCGTAATATGATAAGATTGAGTGCGAGGAGTAGGTCTCTACTTAAGCACGCGGGTGATGTTTTTTCATTGAAGGTTGCGCTTGGCGCTTGCCATCTGGCGGACACTTCGGGTACTACGATCCCGAACAGACGTTATACTACTTCACTCACAAAACTAGATTTTTACTATAAATTAGCAGACGATCATCAAAGGTGAATTTGTTAAAAAATAAAAGATTTCTCCTTCGATTAAGGGGATTGTCGTTTTAATATAAGAACAATTAATTTATAATTATTATTAATTTATATTTATAATTTATTTATTTTTTTATTTTTTTTTTATTATTTCTTTCCTTTACATTAATATAGCATAGATATGTCAAAAATTTCAATCTAATTCAATAAAAAAATGTTTTTATTAACTTTCTTATCAACCTTTAATAACATGGGGAAAAAGTTCTGTTTGAAAAATTACTCAATTAACAGAAAAATTTTATTAACTATCGCATCTCAGATATCATTTAACAGATTCCAGTAAAATTAAACCGATTCTGTTTTTATGCTAAACTGATTGGGATTTATATTGTAGCAGACGTATTTTATGATTTAAAAGGCTGAATGTAAATTTAACGGATTTAATTTAAAATTAAGCACAAAATACTTTAGTGGATTCTTCTGCTAAAATCAAGAAACCATTTTTGTGAGTGTTCGCTTTATTTTGTCTATGACTCGTTAAAGATGCTCGAATGCGTTTCAAGATTTTCTTAAAAATCATCATTCCAGACCGGAATATTAGCCTCGAATCGAATTATAAAAATTCATTTTCCCTTTCAACCCAATTGCTATAAAACAGCCACGTTAAAAAGCACTTCACAAGTAATTCCTCACTATCTCCAACCGCACAACCAAAAACAACCCAGCACGCTGTACCGATTACCATGAAAACACGTTCACCACCTGCTGCCGATCCCCGCCCACACGTAAATTTCCCTATCTGAAAAACGCCTAGAAAGTGATCCGTGCAGAATTTTCGAAACGCACGCGTGCCCGCATCTCCACCGTCACTTTCATTGTATGTAAGTACGAAAGTAATCCGTCGCTACTGCTGCTGCTGCTGCTGCTGCTGTTGTCTCTAGACACACATACACACTCGAGCGAGCGATTTCGCGAGCGCAAAGTTTTTCCTTTTCTCGACGCGCGCTCCGCGGAGAAAGCAGCGGCCGCTCGTAAAAACGGAGCAGCGAGACTGTAAGTACGCGGCTGCACCGAAAAACAAACGCCGAGTGACGAGCTGCGCGATGGGAAATCTCGCGATTAGGATTCGCAAGTTGTTGCTATTGTTGTCTGAGAGGCTATGATTCTTGTTGAATGGGGAAAATTGAATTTTTATGGCGGTTCAGGACGCAAATTATATTTCTATGTTGACAGCTGAGTTTTCGAGAAGAAACATCGTAATGGAGTTTGTATTTTTACTCGAGACTAGGGAAATTTAATTTAGAAAGTGGATGCTGTTATCGATTTTGAAAAGCTGCATATTAAAATTCACGGAATGCAAATAATATTGTAATGCACTCGGTGGGCTCCGTAAAACAAGCTGCTTTTATGATGTAGCTATGAAAATTTATAATGATAATGTCAGCTTTCCAGATTTGTATGGTAATACATTGATGATGATCACGATGATAAACGAGAAAGAAGTTTAAAACGCTAATCTCATTGAAATCGACCAACGAAAAGTTCTTGCATTAATTGTAATGCTGCATAATGTATTAGTATGATATAGGTATAATGTAAATTTTGTTATCACTTGGATCACTGTAACCTAGAAATTTTACGCATTCCCATTATAATATTGTAAAGTTACAAAAACAACTGACGACATGTCAAATACAAAATCAATTGTTCTCTTACTTCGCGCAACTCGTAACACAGTTATTTCATCATCCTACTGCACCCTTATCGCCAAAATTGCGTACTGTTATCGCCGATAACGTTTCAAGTTTATCTTTTATCCATCTCGAAGCTGACGTAAAACTTCATTACCGATTAATTGTTGCTCACCTCACAACTTACAATGAAAAGCGCGTATGACTTAACAACACATTTGGCCATTAAAAATCCACAATTCAGACAACGCAACCTCGGATTCATTGAAAATTCTATTACCCTCCCACCGTTCCCTCGTTTACCAACATGACCAAATCCGACTTCACCATTTCCAACGACATTGCATTCTCTTTCAGAAAGCCCCACAGCACCTAATCAATCCCCCCCATCCATCCATAAGTGAAACCACATCTCTCTAACTTTTCCCTCCGAAATCGAAATCATCTCCGCACCAAATCCCTCAGCGAGAACCACAATTATCACGCCAACTAACGGCTTATATACACGCGGAAGAACAAGATGAACCATCAACGCGAGAGATTAAATAACGATGTCGGTATGTACCTCTGTATACCTTCTCGCGTGGCCCACATTCCTGCGCGCACTTTGCGCGCGGCTGTCCCACATTAGAGCCTCGACGGTAGCAGCCTAGAGAGAAAGAGGCTTCCTCCTTTCTGCTAAACTTGCCGCCGCCACCACAGTGATCGCTTTCTTTATCGCTGCGTATATGGCGAGTGGTGTAGCTCTCTCGTTTTTGGGCAGCTTCTACGGTATGCCAGGTGGAATTAGGATGAGAGATATACCGAGGTTGGTGAGGTTTTGAGTGTTAGTGGAGCTGCAGGGCATTGTGTGAATTCAAACGTTCTGAATAGGGATTTGAATGGTTTAGAGGTGATTAGGTAAACTGTGCCGAGGTTTTACGGTTAGGCCGGTAATGGTGTTTAATTTTTCTAAATGGGTGGACGGATAAGTAAGATACGTAAATGTATAACTAGATGAAAAAATATCATGCTCCTTTCGTGCTGTGTAATTCTTTTTCTGAAGAAGTATAAAATATAAAGATGATAAAGAAAAAGGCAAAGCGATGGTGGGACTTTTTATAAGATATAAATGGCATTTTCTACTTCGTAGAAAATTAATGCAGCTAGAGAACTAAAACACTTTTTGATGGGAATCCTTTCCAATGTTACGGTCAGTAAGTTTCTTCGCCCGTAACAAGACGTTTCCAGGTCAGAGTTTGTATGACAAGTAAATGTGGAATTCAGCTACCCACTGGCTAAGTAAAATACAATTGTTATTAAAATTTCATCTATTCGTCATTCCTTGTCCTCATTAATAACATCAATAATTTTTTTAAATAACGAGTTTAACAATGTGGCGAAAAGCGTTAACGACTTCAATAATTGAGTTGGTATTCAATGGACATGGCAGTAACGACATTAGCGTCGACGTTGTACAGGTTTGTACTGCCATTTTTGTTAATACTTTATACGTTATTATAACAATACACGTACTATTATTACCATGCGCTGCAACAATCCAATTGTCCTTAATCGACCCGCCCGACAGTTTCATAACGAAGATTTCCCCTGTCCCAAATTACCCAAGAAAACCGTATCAAGCTTGAAAAACGAATAAACGAATTTCATTAGCTTCAATGGGGAAATTTCCTTATATATATGTGACCAACACTCGAGCGCTACACTTTCATCCAAACTCTCATAATCCGATGATAAATCATATAACTCTGCACCGTATCGTGAACATTAATCATCAGGATTAATGATAAATAAGTTTGACTGGTACATATAAACAGAAAACTAGTCCATCGGGGTAAAAATTAGCGCTTAGAAACTAACCAGCCATTAGCGCCATACAGGCTGCTGCTGCTGCTGGTACTCTTTCTAACTGAGCGCTGATCCAGCTTTCCTATTCCCGGAGATCTCGCACCGCCGCGTTTCTTTTTCTATCGCGATCGACGCGCGGTTTAGAATGTAATGACAGTTCGCCTGTAGCTTTTGCGAGGAAAATTAGTTATAATGCATAACTTGGATACCGTTTAGCGGGCGTTTTATTGGCGCAAAAACACCGTGCGATTTGTTAAAATGCCGGCGCGATTTTCGCACGTGTACTCTGTATTGAAAATTCCGCGAATGCCGTGTTATAAAGCCGGGGGAATTAATCCGCCGCTAATCACTTTAAGTATATATACATACATAGGCGGTGTGCAGCGACGTTCCCACAATGTCAGACATGTATATAGGGGAAAAAAATGTTCATCAAACTCGATTCGCCCTAATTGACGTCCCGATTACCTCGTCGCGCGAATTTTCCGCTCGTACGTGCGTGAATTCATGTATGCGTACGGCTAATCGATGAATGCGCTGTGAGCTTCGGCGTTTGATGGGTCAAGCGGGATTTATGGTGCGGAAGGCTTAGGTTGAAAGCCATTTATGTTTCAATGGGGGTTCGTGATTAGATTATGGAATTGATGATCATTAGATTTGGATTGTGAGAGTGAACATTTTAATTTATTACAATCTCTTTGTATATTTGCAATTTGGGTTCCGTCTAACTTTTTAATTTCTAGCTCCAATTATAACGACGCGAATAAGAAAAAGAGAAGAATTTTTAATAATAAAAAATACAACATTAACAAAGAAATCGAACAAAAATAACCTTTCTATCATCGTCTTGACTTTACAAGTTTTTCATTAATATTACAATTGATATTGGATCACAAATTATTTTATAATTTACAAACGATCCCTGATAGAAATTCATCTATAT
Source organism: Torymus aiolomorphi (assembly GCA_036365515.1). Taxonomy (NCBI): domain Eukaryota; kingdom Metazoa; phylum Arthropoda; class Insecta; order Hymenoptera; family Torymidae; genus Torymus; species Torymus aiolomorphi. Next base: position 10,686,263 of record CM070877.1, on the reverse strand, counting down.
GAAATGGCCACGAAGATAGAAAATAGCTAGTAAAACTGGCTAATTAATCGCTATGATGAAACGATTTTTCAACCATTATTTGCCTATTTCTTAGATTGACGTAACAACAAAATATTTGTATTTGATTTATCTACTAATTATATCTTTGATGAAAGAGCATTAAAGTGCATTGGATGGATTACCAAAATACAAATAAATAACATTAACTAATAAATCATTTGTTGTACTCATTCTATGAATAATTCAGCAAAACTTTTATTTCTCCATCTGATTCTGTCTCTCTTACTCCTGGTCATAACAGCAAGCCTTCTACTAGCCATTTCCAGACTAAAGAAACTGATCAGTTTTAATACCTTTAAAATACTCAAGAACAAGCTTGTGCTTGTTTTCGAAAAACTCATTCTATTTATCAATCTATTAAATGGCCAAATAATAGAAGAAAAAGCGTTTCATCGGGAGCTAGAAACTGGACAAGAGAAATTCCTATTTTATAGCAAGTTTCTAATATAAGTGGTCAGTTATTAGTTATAAAATATTTTGGATTTCTACCAGGGATATTGTATTATTATATTGTGTCTTTAATAAATCAGATTGGCTCTGAAGAGGACTGAGCCTGCCGTTGAAACGTTGGTCACGTTATAGAATTATAAGTTTCTATTTATTGACTCATAAAAAGTCGCAACATATCTTCATTACTTTAATAATTGCGAAGATTTTAGAGTCTCATCTTTGCAGTGAAATTAAGATGATAATTTTATTTTAGGTTGGAATTAATCGGTTATTATTACATAAAATTTGTAGAGTTTAGAAGTATAAAACATTAATTTAATCATAAAGTTGAAACGTCAGACGTATCGATAGAGAGTTCAAAGATCAAACATTACTATTTACGTACCCCATTAGCAGAAAACATGAGGCCATTACTGTCGAAACTATCAATTTCAGGAAGATATTAACTGTACAAAGTATTCATTTTCTTCGTATTTTTACAAAACTTTTAAATGGATAAAGAAATTTAATTTTTCCAAAGTTTAATGAGATACAGGAAAGAGGAAACCATATTTTCCTATCAATACTAAACATCAATTTAAATGCATATACCATACGAATCTTCATACCCGAAGCTATAAAGTACTTTAATTATCAGGCAGTAAAGTCAGTTTTCGATTTGTGATGAAACCGTGAAATACGATTCCAAATGGCGAATTTTTTCTCCACTTAGCACGAAAGCGCGAAACTAAGCATCTTCGCGGAATATAGAATTTCCGACCTAGAAAGTCTCGCAATGCTATTTTCATGTCTCGTTCTCACGTGAGCTACACAAAAAACTTAAATTGAGCGTAAATCAATTTACTCCACTAAGCGTTTAGATGAGACGAGAGTAGTTTTTGAGGTCCACGTAGTAACTATGTTTTTGGGTCATAATAACTCGTAAAAGTGGATAATCAGCGACAAACGTTTATGCAAACCTCAAACCTACATTCGTCTGTTACGTTTTCTCAATTCGGTAATTCTAATCTGCAATTTTTCATTCTATTTCATCTCAAACTCCAAGTCCAAGTTCAGTTTTGCCAAACCAGCTGTTCAGGACAAATCACAAGCTCGTTTCGCGAAAACTACAATTCGATGGCGGCCTCTAACTGCCGCACCATCGTGCGATAAAATCTAAACGATTTCCCGACAGGCGCGCTTCGACCGCACATATAATAGTGGCTGTTTGACGTGTGGTGTAGATTGGATTTTCATTGCCGCGGGTCGAATTATTATACCGACGCACCTCGGCTGCGAAACGGATTATAGTAACGAAATCATTTTTGTAACGTCGGCAAAAAGTGTAGCACGCAGGTGCGGCCCGCGGGGAAGAATGAGATGGACGGTGAGTATTATTAGAAATTTCTTTTGCGCAGTCTTTTTGTTGATGATAGTGGCTTGTGGATTACACACGCGGCGCTTCTGCGTATGTGTTGTGAGAATGGAGTTGAGGTCGTTAAATTTTTTCAATTTGCTGGAGCAAGAAAGTCTATAATGTTGTTTGAAGCCCTAAGGATGTACGAGAGGAGTGAGCACCAATTAACGAATGAGGAACAAGATGTGTATGGCTTGATCTTTTTTCTACAACTTGCTTTAAATTATAACAGGAAGTAGTTATTAGTAACAAGTTGGACGTAACAACAAAAATATAGGTACCGTTCCTTGTTTTTTCTTCCGCTACTCTAGTTTGTTTCTCTTTGACATTATTACCGCCCGAGGTAAAATATATAATTATTGTTATTATGCATATTTCTAAAAATAACACCGAATTAACAAATTGAGAAATAAATGATTTAATAATTTGTTTACAGTAAAATGGATAGCTAATTTCTTCGATTGCCAGTATTAAGTTTTTTCCATCTACATTTGGCATAGAATCACTGTAATCCATTATCGTTCTATCCAATTTCCACAGTAATTTGATTTTATACTACAAAACATACGACCGCAAGAGGTAGTTTACTATAATACAAATAATATCCGGGTATAGGTACTACGCAAAAATTATTATGCGTATTATCCAGCCAGCATTCACTCAACATAAAAATTAATAGCTTGTTACCTGCAGACTTAAAACTACAAATATAAAAAATGAATTGAAAAAAAGAAGCAGTCGCTCTTGTGGCTAAAAACAACCTAAATCTCTACCAGCAAGATTAAGAAGCAATACACAAACATCTTTACAAAAATCCTTCGCCGCCTGAGCATCGTGAAAACCTTGTCTCACCTCCACCACCTCCACCCCCTCCAAACCACACCTGCAATTCCCTCTCTCAAAAAACTAAAACAAGCAACGCGAAGAAGAAGAAGACCTCCAACTCTGCATTACCGCCACGTGCGTGCAGCCTTAACCCGCAGCCCCCTTATTCTCTCTCTCTCTCGTCTACTTCCTTTCGTTACGCAAGCCAAGGCAAGTAGTCGTCGACTGACTTTGAAAACGCGCACGTGGCCGGAATTCCCCGGGCCGAAAGTCCTTACGCTCGGAAACCGCTTTCGCCCGCGATACGCGCATAAGTAATCGATTATTTCGAATTTACTATACCCGAGAAGATGCACGCATACAGTTGTATCTTTGCGTAGAAGGATATAGGATGGTTTATACGAGGTGATTTGCGATTTATATATGTATATAAATTATACGTTGGTTAAGTACGCGTTGTTGGTTTTTTTTACTATTTCATTATCGAGCGCGGCCAGTCGTGGCCGATTTAAAATTCAAATCGCGCGCGAGCCAACTCGTGGCGAGCAGTGGCTAGGTAAACTGGGCTGGGTACATCAAGTATTTAAGAATTCCGTTGATAGAGTTTGCGTGGTGTAAGTAGTACCGAGCGCCAGCCGTGTACATGCTTGACATTTGAAGGTACTTGGGGTACCAGTTTAGCGACTTTACTTTCAAAGTTATAGACTGTTATACATTAATGGTGGTCGTATTATTTATAGTTCTTTTCTTTCTTTTGTGGATATAGTGTTATTAAAATTCTCTAATCTACGGCTTATTTTACTGCATTGCCAAATTCTTGTATTACTAATTATAGTATCTGTAATAAAAGCATAAATCAATAGACAGTTTCCACTTGAACAAGGTATATATAGAGTTCACACCAAGAAAGGTGTCATAATCCAACATTTTCTACGAATCCTCTTTCTATGCGTGACAAACAATACAGCTCCATTACCAAGGTGCTAACAACACTCCGTCAAGAAAGAATCCAACCAACCTACCTACCACGTCTCCGCGAAAACACACACTCCAAAAAAAAAACTCTCCGAATCTATTAGCATCTCATTTCACCCAACTCGTCCACGACCCAAACCCAAAACCACAGCCACCACCGCTGCCGTTGACATTTCAATCCCAGCCTCGTCAAACGCTAATAAACCATCCGTCAATCGGCCACAGTTCCAGAGAGACTCTGCTGCTCTGCAGTACGAACCCATACGCGAGCGCGTGCGCAAGAGGTGAATCACCTCAGCGTGCGGACAGCAGCAATTTTCTGCGCACACAACGAGCAATGCAACGCAGCGTAATGCACACGGGGCTTCCACGAGGCCGTGCGGTGTGGGTAGAAAGTCGGGGGAAAGAGAGAGAGAGATCACGTTCAAGGATTCGATCAGAGTCAAAGTCGAGGTGACGGTAGGTGTTTGAAATTTCGAACGTTCATAGTGAACGAAAAATTTTTGCCATTTTCAAATTTAGCCGAATTTGGTTACTTAATACATTTAAAATCGGATAATAACTGTATTTCTTCACTTCTCACTCTTGCAGTCACCAGTAAACTACACTCCGGGGAATTCTAACCAGAATTAGAAACTTTAAGTTAATATTTCGTTCATTATGAACGTTCGGAATTTCAAACACGTGTGACGGTTGGGTTAGGTGGGGAGGGAAGGAGGCTGGAATTACTAGGGATTTTGGAGTTTTTATGAGTGGGTGATGGATGGGAGGATTATATGGTGGTTGTTGGATGATTCGTTGATTAGTAAGCAGGGAAGTTTCTGCAAGGTAGTTGATGTAATTGAATTTCATTATGACACTCTCACCGACGGTCTATCTTCAATTGCGAGAGATAACGAACTGAATCGAAGGAGTAAAGTGATGATTTGTGTTGGTATTTCGAATTGAAAGGTATAACTCGTTCGATTATCTGGTGTTGATACAATAGATAAGATAGACGAATGTTGTCTGTTTGAGATGAATAAGAAAATAAATATAGAAGGATTTATCGACAAATTTTTGTTGTCTTTTTTACTTGGCTGTTTGATCATTTTACGCATTATTGAATCATGAAAGATCCAGATTGAACATGTCAATTGGAACTTATGTGTGATGCAATAGATGAACATTCGATGACTAATCCAGAATTCGTAGCAATTAATACCTCATTAAACGAAATTGTTGATTTGCTCGTGTGATCTCAATGAGCTGTGTATAGAGATGATGATGTAATATAGCAATACCTATTACATTAATTTGACTAGCAACGATTATTTAGCAATAGTGAATCATCATTTATGTTTTATTTTGCCAGTTTTTTGTCAAATCCATCATTTAGACAGATTTATGGGAAAGTATCATAATCTAAATCCATTGATTCAAATTAGGAGAAAAAGGGATAGTAAGCAATAGCCAATAGCGCGTGATCAATCAAACGCTACTAGCATGTTTCTAATAGAATTAGCAATCTAATTAAACTCAAAAGATGAGTAAAGCCACCTGATTAGTAGCAAAAAGAGATAATTAAAATGGAACCGAGAAAACCAACGGTAAAATCATTAAAAAGAAGAACACACGTCGTAAACGCAAATAGAAAATTTCTTCATGCAGCCATCTAAGTACAGTTAAAAGTATCTTGAGAATACCTCAAGTTCCTACACGCTTATGGGTAAAAACCTTTGACCCATCCCATAAATCCACGACTGGTAATTTCAGCCTGTTACGCTATCCGATATGGCTACTCAGGTATATACATCTAAATAGCAACAAATTTTTGGTTGCATACAACCACGCGGAAGTACGCGGTTTCACCGATGGTTTATGAAAAACAAATTTTACTACCCTCGTTGTCCACTTTTTAGCCCGAAACATGAAAGGCCCGAAGGCAAACGTTGATTACGAGTAAAACAATGAAGCATAATTACTGACTGCGTTGGTCTGTGAAGAATCGAGGACGACATTTTTATGGATGAATTGCTTTCGAAGCAGTTACGACGAATAGTAACTATGCTTCAAAGTTATAACGTACGTATACGTCACGCATTAAATGTAAAATTCATTACGCGACCTATCAAAAATTCGCGAGGAGCAGTTAGCCGCGACGTTATAGCTCGATTGTATGTATATATAATGTCCACGCCATTAACGACTTCGGTAGAGTGCCATTAAAAATTAGAAAGAATATCGCGTCTCGATGTGTGGGCGGTCGCGAGGCTTTATTTTTATAGCGTCGACACGAGCGTCGTCGGCGCATTACGCAATCGAATGCTCGCGTTGTAATATATATTTTTACATTTTACCATGGCCTCTGGCGATGAAAGTAATTGCAGGCCGTCGCTTTCGTCGTTACGATATTGATTGGATTTTTGCATTAACGTCCGTTTTTAGTAATTCGGTAGAGCTGTTAAAATGATGCAATAATTTTTGTCGGAAATGGCAATATTTGCAAAACTGAATAAACTGATTTTAGAGATAGTTTTCGAAAATAAAAGATAATAAATATTATCAGTGGAATTTGTGAAATTTCTAACAACGATTAATAGGAAAATATAAAACATTACTACTTTTTTAATTCTTCAGTATCATAATTCGATACTCGTGACTTTAGGTTTGTGTAAAAAATATATAATAAATAAAAAGTACGAATTTCAACCTATCACTTAAAAACTCTTAAAAAACATATTCAATTTTCCGCCGTTACATCCTCATCGAAACAGTAATACCCTAAATACCTTGAAATTCGAAGGTAATCACCATTCATCACACAATAAGTCAAGAACACAATCAACCGTTGCACGTACCACTCGGAAATCACAGTCGCATCGCGGAATCACAGAGCAACCGAGCAGCAATCGCACAAATCCGCTCTCAAAGAGAAATTACGCAAGCTATAAACTCGATCACCTCTGCACTCATCTAAATCGGATTGCCCGTCATTGTCGTGGAATTAGCGCTCTACACCTCCGCACACACACACTCGTACGAGCTTATATGACGTAACGCGTCGCGTCTGCCATCTCCAAGGTGCCTCGCGCGCGCGAAAGCCAATAATGGTAATCGTATTTTTTTTTCTCCTCCGCACCTCCAGGTAGAGAGAAAGTGCGCGAAATCGCCGGTGGTTGGGAAATTCTCTCTACGGGCGCTACGGAAAAGTGGGTATGCGTGTACGCGCGTGATAAAGAGTAATGGCGGAGCGAAGTTTATGTATAGTTCGGCAGGTGACGCGTGGACAATTAAATTTCGAGTGAAAGTGAGGCGGTTGGTTAGTTGTTACGAGGAGGAATTTGCATGGGTAATGAGGGCCTCGTTTTTGTAATTTTTAGTAATTGTATAGGTGAATGCGGGGATTAGATGGTGGGTAATAACAATTGAAGAAGGCTTTGTGTTTAAAGGTGCAGGCAGTTAATTCTAGAGCAGGGATTTTAAGTGCAGGAGGAAATCCACTATCTTGTAGTGGGGATATAGAAGATTAAATCTCTGACGGGGGGAAAAAGTTTAATCCCGTCTTGAAAACGTGGTAATTGAAGAAAGATAGATATCTACATTTTTGTTGATAATATTCGTGATTACAATGAATTTACTTGCTGAATAAGTTGAAAGTACGACGAAGAACGGAAAGTTCAAGGTTTATTTAATTAAATTTGCATCTATTGATGCATTTATTTTGCAGGTCGGCTGGGAAAAAATTTTCTTTGGACATTGCGTGACAACGGCTCTGTTATTACAATTAACTTTTAATTAACGAGAACACGAATGAGTTTTTTTTATCTTAAAAAATTTAACCAATTCGAATCAAGTGAAAATTATACGAGTTGAGGTAAATTTTTCAAAATGTCATATTATTTTATGCACGGCGATTAATTATTTAGAAGCAGGAAATTATTTAAAAGCTATACGTTATACATATTAAATTGACAATTGAAAACAGATAATATGTAACATTGTAGTTTTCACTGCGGTAATTATTACACGCGGAAAAAGTTGGTAAATATTAAATATTTACAGCGAATAAGTTAAATAAACTGATATACCTCTAAAAATGTAATGCACTATTGTTACTAATATTTCACATAGTACAAAGTAAAATTGAAAATTTCCAGTTTTTAGTATTTTCAAAAATTTACGCTTGTAATATTACCTATAGATTAGGTATTTTTTTTTTTTCAATTTTATTACATTCCCTATTTAAGTACACGAGGACATTTAGTACTTTCTATCGCAAAACAGGTAGTGCAACATATACTCAACATTATTTCTACAAAGCTAACCAACCAAAAGTTACCAAAACCATGTTTCCTTCTAACAATCTCTTTTTCTCCCCACCCAACCCCTCCCCAAACTCCAAACCTACCAATTACCCTCACGCCATTCCACACACACCTGCGACCCCGAAAATCCACCGTTGCCGCGTCCCTCACACACACACACACACGTTCGTCTGGCCTCGCGCGTCTGCAGCGGCACGCGGATCGATCCCCCCGGGCGGGCGCGCTCGCCGCATTCACGTGAGAGAGGAAGAGGCTTCATTGGGTCATCACGCGCGCGGCCCATACTTTCTAAATTTTTGTGACTACGGGCGCGCACGCTGCGTAATGCCGCGTGAGAGGGAATATACACAACGTACGTTGTGTGCGAATTTGGTGAGGGTTTGGATGGTATGAAGGAACTTTTAGAGGGGGTTGGAAGCAGGCTTTGAAATTGGGAGTGGAAAATTCGCAGAGGAAGAATGATTGTTTTGGAATAATGGTATATTTTGATGTTATTCCGGGATACATTTGAATACTTTTTAAAAAACAGACAAATTTATAGTGAGAATTACTATTTGTTATGTTTACCTAGGAATTTTTGTTTTTTAAAGAAAATTTGAATATATCCTTAAACTCAACTGTACATTGCAGTAATTGTTTGCTAACAACTTTGTTTCTACTCCTGAGCTTCAGTTTAAAACTATCTTTCATTTAATTATCTGAAGTAGAAGCCATAGTAAATCTCGTTTAAATTTATATCGTGCTACCTATTACCTTGAAAAACAATTACATCCTTATTACTCAGTCAAACAAAAACTTAAATTTTACCCGCGCCAAAAAACTTTACCAGAGAGACTTGCTGCTCTCGAATGATAGCATTAACTTTCGCCTACCGAAACTAAAACAGAAAATCGTAGAGACGCAAAAAGTTATACGACCCCTCGTGAAAGTTGTAAGATCATCCATATCTATAACACACTGAAAGCGTATATACATATATATACCTAGACGCGCGCGTCTGCGAAACACGCTTTGCAGTCACAATTTACGACTAAATATTCCGCGAAATTCATTATACGTCTTATCAAGAAGCACAGTGTGTACATATAGCGAAAGAGAAGAATCCCCCGACGGACTTGAATTTGCATCTGTTTATCGGCTCAGCGAGTAATCCCAGAGATCCGTAAACAAACGGCTGTAGCTTGAGATAAAGTCGATTCTGTTGCCTTCTTTTTTAAGTGAAAACGCCGTTGATCCGATTCGAGGAATAATACAGCTAGGATGAAAATAAGTGGCCTACATTTTTTATCTTTTTTTTTCTTCTTTACGCGAGTAAAAAGTTCCTAGTTCGCCGTCATCATGGTTATTTTGTTATTGCAAACCGGGATATTTAAAATCCGAAAGTGAATTTATAATGAGTATCGTTTAAAACGCTTTCACTCGGTTTTTAGCGAAATCCCTCGGCGGACGTGTGTATACACTATAGGCACACGGAAGATTTGCAGCTGCCTATATAACATCACGGATAAACAGCGTTTCACCTTTCGTCATTCTACCAAAAACCCACAGTGAACAAAAACAACCTCGCGCAACGAAAACCGAAACATCCACCATTTATACCCTTCAACATTAAGAAAAACACACACACAGCATCACTTCTGCAGCACGCGAGCCGAGCACAATATCCCCCGCGGCAGCGCGCGTTCATCGATCTGACCCAGAAGCGGCGGCGGCGGTATAGCGGCATCAGCGGTGTCTGCACGCAGAAGCCGCGCGAAAAGAATAAAGCACGAGAGCTTGAGCCTAACCTTGAGCTTGTCGTAGGTCGTCTCGAGCTCGAGCCGGTGCACGAAGGGATTGAGTATCTCGGTGCCGATGGGCAGCTGCTGCTGCTGCTCGTCGAGCTCCGGCGTCAGGATCTTCTCGCTCTCGTCCTTGCAGTTGCCGTTGCGCAGCTTTCCGTTCTCCTCCATTATCTCGTCGCCCACGACGCTCGTCTCGATCTCCTTGTTCCTGTACCGCATCTTGCACACGCACTTGTACTTATACGTAAAACTATGTAGTCCGCTCGCGCACTAGACAGACGGGTGTATAGTATACTACTAAACGGATTGACCAACCACCCGCGGAACGGTAAAGTACTGGCTAGTTTGAAGTCACCAACGAAAATTACAATCTATACACGACAACGCGTAGCAGCAGTAGTCTTCTGCTCGGAGCAGACGACGACGACGACATGGGAAGCATCGACACCCCGCGATCAGAACAAGAAAGAGAGAGCGAGAGAAACTGTATAGTATATAAACGCGCGTGTACGTTGTGTGTGTATAGCTGTATATATATACGCGCACTGCCGCTGGCGCACAGCCACTAGCCGTTCCCGTGTCGCCGCATCGGCGCCGGATCAAAGAATGCGCGGATGCTGATGCGCGCGCCGGCGAGCGACCGCGCCGCCAGTCGAGCCCGCGAGTGGTGGGGAGGGAGAGCGCGAATGGGTGGGGAGGATGTTATATATGTGTGTGTGTTATGTGTAGCAGGAAGCGCGTCGCGGGTTTGTTTATGTTTTGAGCGCTATAGCGCTGCAGAGTGCGAAGGGATTTTTCGAAGGTTTATTATAGGTGAGTACCTAAGTAAGTATATACGGGAAATTTCGTGGTTGTGAAAGAGAAACTTTTGCAGCGCAGAAAGTTTGCTAATATAATGTAACAATTTCTTTAGGTAGTGGATCGAGTGTCGATGGATGGAATTTATTTGAGATTATTATAATGTAAGGACGATTGAGAGGGAGAGTGGTGCGGTTGCGTAATATTTTTTCTGAGGTAAGGAGGTGGTAGCCTTCGGAAAGTCGAAGTTTTTTGGTATTCGTCAAGGGGGGAATTTGAGGAAATGAATTTCCTGGTTAAAAAAATTAAAGGTCTATTTTGAAATAGTAGTTGCGGGAATTTTTTATTCAAAATAATTTTGATGATGAAACGTTTTGCCATTTTTAAGATTAAAATAAGAGAGAAAACGAAGAAATCAATAAAGCGGAATAGTAGAAATAGACGCCCCGAGTTAAAAATACCCCTCTTTATTAACAAATATTCGACCAGAAATACATCGATCAGTTTTTCCGCGTAAAAAAAATTTCAAATACATATAAGTAGAGTTTAGGTTTCACTTTTGTTACACTTGGCGTAATTTATCATTGAGAAAATTAGCTCGTTGAAAAATGTCAATGACATAGCAGACAATGGCACTACGAGGGCGAGCAAAAAAAGGCTAATGGTTTTTACAATCACGCATATACAGTTACATAAATAATTATTATTATTACTCTTGGAAATAATTTATATTAACAACAACGGCAAAGTGGGCTGTAATTAAACTGTAAAATATATTGTATTATGGACGCAGTTTTCCTCTGCTGTAAAAATAACGTTGAAAATTTTTCTTTCTTACGCAATACAAAAAATTATCATGTTATTCAATACTTTCATTCCAAATTTCGTTCCAAAGCTATTTTCACCACTCAAGTCAAAACTCGCCACTTTTACGCAAGAAAATATATTCAAACTTTTACGATTAAACCGACATAAAAAAAACTCATACCACCGCCACTTATGCCACACTAAACCTGCCTAAACGCCTCTACACTTACCGGCAGTTCACCTCCCATCAACCACGTGTCCACGACTTACTGAATCACACATTATTGCGCAACCCTATCTCCCATTATCTTCCATCTCTCTCTTTCTCTTTCTCTCCCCCTCTCTCTCTTTCTTTCTCTCTTCAACCATTATCAATCCAGCTTCTATTATAAGTACTCCGATTTCTCTCGCTCGGTTCCACGAAAGCAAAAAAGGAGCAAGAAAAAAAACAAAGACGCAGAAGGTCGCGGCGGAGATTGGGGTATATAAGGCTTTCTCCCTTTCTCTCGCCACGCGCGACGGCCGCCTTTGCATTGTTCCGCCGGGCGAACCAGGGACGAGGGTAGACTACCCAACGCCCGCTCGAGACATGAGGCGGATCGCGCGGGAAAAGTGGATTGGATGTCGGCTGCTGCTTTTTTTTTTATTGCATCGGTGGGATTTTTTTTTGGAGGGGGATGAAATGGATTGAGTGCGATTGCTGATGGGCGAGGTAAAAGGTACTATAGGTATGTATCGGGCAGAGTGAATGGAGAGATTGTGTGCGTTTTAGTTTAGATTTAAGTGTCGTGGATGTTTTGTTTGAACAAAGAGGAAGTAATGGTATTGCAAGGTGTGATAACGGCGTTACATGTTGAGCTGTCTAGATGCCATGATAGGAGTTATACAGAAATGCTCGAAGATAGATAGATAGATATTTATTTATTGTGTTAAGATCACAAAGTGTACAAAATAAAATAATACAATAAAATCGCCAAAATTAAAATATAAAACAAGGGTATCACAATTTAAATACTTATAGATGATATCACAGCCAAAATAATACTAAAGGTATCGGTAGTGATATCACAGAATAAATACTTATAAAAGATGATATCATAGTCAAAATAATACTAAAGGTGTGTAAAAGTGATATCTTAAATACTTATAAATCGCTGATTATGGATTGTTTTTTTGAAACAAGAACATGTTTTTGTATGTACAGTGCAGATTTAATAACAGTATAATTAAACTGCAAAATCATGTCGTGATTGTTATCTAAAAGAACGAAAATCAATATTGTACCATCCATAAAATCAAGTTTAATGTCTAAAAAAGGTTCATAGATATTAATTTTACATAGATTTCAATATTCTACGAAAATTTTGAATAAATGAGTACACAAAAATAATATCCTCCACGTTAGCTCTGATTAAGTTCAATGGCAAACGTTCAAAAGCTCTTCAGACAGTAACAGGTAAGCAATTATTAAATTCTAGTACCATTGTAAGGTGGCAAGTGGCTCGTGTAAATGAAAAATGTATTGGAATATACTCTATCAAGGCAATATTTCATTTTTTAATATTTATATTGAGTACAAGATAAACGATATTTTGTGTCTTATTTATTAAAAGTGTTCCATATTCTATCCCGTATACTAGTTAATGGAGTGCCTGCGTTTATTGCATGAATGGCAACGCGAATCCATCAACACGTGAGTGTGGATAATTTTATTTTTTTACTTTATGTAATTTGAAACTTAGTCGAACTGTTTTACAACATTGAGGATAGACTATTTTTCGCTACCATTTTCTGTATCCATCATTCTTAAATAGCACATTCCATAATCTTCGAACCTTCACGCTACGTTAAAAATTTCATTAACCACTAAATTCCAAAACTTTCCTTCGCAATCCCCACCGCTTTCCCACTGCACGCCATCATTCAATCAAATTTTCAATTGCCATCCGTACAAACCGCCTCATAAACCAAAAAAAGAGCGCCCGCCTCCCCCCTCGCGTGCGTATACGGCACTGACGCGCATAAGATCGAAACGTAACACGAAACGGGGGGAGAGATCTTTTCTAGGGGTAGGAAATTCGACGATTGTAGCTGCAGCTGTGCGCGGATCTTGCGCAATCGGGCGCCGCTGTTGGGAAACACAGGCGTACTCAGACGCCGCGTTGGTGGGTGTGTGTCTGTGGGAGAGAGAGAGAGAGAGAGAGAGAGAGAGAGAGAGAGAGAGAGAGAGAGAGAGAGAGAGAGAGAGAGAGAGAGAGAGAGAGAGAGAGAGAGAGAGAGAGAGAGAGAGAGAGAGAGAGAGAGAGAGAGAGAGAGAGAGAGAGAGAGAGAGAGAGAGAGAGAGAGAGAGGTCGGATCATTTCGGGGGTAGAATTTCGTTTGAGCAGGAAATGGAGTAAAGGGGAAATTCGAAATGCTCGAAGTTGTATCATCTTTTCCAGCATGATTTGAGATGTTAATGCGTAATTTCATGATACTGTGAAATGAGTGTTTTTATTTTTTTTCCTTTATTTTAATGAAGTTGTGCAGTATGTATGTAAGGTGAAGCTTTGGAAGGAAATAATTAAGAAACCTTAACTATGTTATATGAAATGAATTTTAATTTAAGTTTGCTTCGCGCCATGCCACTTTTTCATAACATTTCAAGAAAGGTACTAAATTATACTTGGAAAAACATGATTTTTAAAAAGTTGATGAAGAATAATATGTTATATATGCTGCGCAACCGTGTATTCAACCAGGGCCGGCCTTAGGGGGGGGCGAGGTCGGGCGGCGCCTGAGGGCGCCGGACAAAGAGGACGCCGAGGCGGGCGCGAGATCCACGAATATGACAGAGTCATGAAGACATAAAACAATAAGCAAGACGATTATTTAAATAATTTGTAAACCCAAGTAGGCAGGGAACACGAGGTCCACGCATATAAAGAAGCCACGTAGACGTGCAACAATAAGCAAGACAATTATTTAAACAATTTGTAAATCCAAGTAGGCGGTGGACACGAGGTCCACCCATATAAGGGAGCCACGTAGATGTGCAACAATAAGCAAAACGATTATTTAAACAATTTTTAAACCCAAGTAGACGGGGAGACGAGGTCCACGCATATAAGGGAGTCTTGTAGACATGAAACAATAAGCAAAACGATTATTTAAATAATTTTAAAATCCAAGTAGCTGGGGGACGCGAGGTCCATACTTATAACGGTGTGTTGTAGACACGCAACAATAAGCAAAACGATTATTTAAACAATTTCTAATCCCAAGTAGGCAGGGGTCACGAGGTCCACGCATATAAGGGAGTCGAGTTATAGAAGTTAAGAATTTTTGAAATAAAACGTGGACCTCGTGTTCCCAGCCTACTTGGGTTTACAAATTGTTTAAATAATTGTCTTACTTCCGTCGCACGTCTACGTAATTCCCAACAATAAGTCGAAACTTATTGTTAAAAACGTTCAGCTGAAATGGAAAGTGTTATATTAGATTTATATATGTATAAACATAGCAATTTTATGTGCTTAAGAAATTTTTTTAACCTACATGCCATTTTTTAATGCAAAAAAGAAAAAATAAAAATATGTCGAACTATTCGGTTACTACCCTATTGGGATTTGAAATTATTTAAATAATTGTCTTGCTTATTGTTGCACGTCTACGTAATTCCCTAATATGCGTGGACCTGATATCCCCCGCCCACTTATAGGTTTACAAATTATTTAAATAATCGTTTTGCTTATTGTTGCATGTCTACGAGACTCCCTGACCTTATATGCGTGGACCTGGTGTCCGGTCTCTTCAAAATTTTTGCATTTTGAATTCCTTAAGAGGGCGCCGGTGCAATTTTACGCCCGAGGGCGCCTGGTAGGCTAAGGCCGGCCCTGTATTCAACGTATTTTAATCAAGCTCTCGTTTCGGGGTGCACTGTGTATTGGCTGACACTCGGTTGAATCACTTTTGAATTTCAATTCGAGAAGGAAAGTTTGAACTTAATGCCAATAAGAGAATATAGATGATTCATAAGAAATACAAGATTCGTAGCTGATGGCATTGCAGAAAAGTTTTAAAGATTATTTCAACAAAAATTTTCCAAAATTGCGATAAATTTTTAATATTCGTGAGACTAGTTTGCAAGAGTTATTGGAAATGTCAATATTACCAAAAATTATGATAGCCTTGTATACTTGAAAAGTCTTGGAATACTTAATATATTTTATGATTCCAACATTTGTGTGGTCATAATATTAATACCTTTACTTCCTGAATTTTATGATTTTTGTGTATCTATATACAATAATTGTATATCTATTTTCAATAATAAAAATAAATTATACTTTAATGCTCAATAAAAATATTTTATCAAGCAGAATAAAATTACTGAACCATAGTTTTAGAACCTTATTTGTAATCAATCATAATATTTGAAAATATATAAATATCCATTGAAAAACAACACAAAAAGCTGTACAATCTCAAATGACTGGAATCCCGCCAAGCAAATCAAACGTTACTGTAAGAAACGTGTGGATGGGCTTCCGCATCCTCATTCCACGGTCTCTCGCTTCTCGAACTTCGAAGTAGCTGTACTGTACTGTAATCTACTTATCGACGTTCTACACGGCATAGCTTCGAGATGGCGCTATGTGCCGGGTAGAGGAGCGCAGTGAACTGCCGTCTCCCCCTCTCCCCCTTCGTCCACAAGCTACAACCTACAACGTTTTCGACGCGTCTGTCTCTCGTACCAAACGCTGACTAGGACAGATGCTTTACTCGCTATGTAGGTATATAGGCATTGTGCTGCTCAGAAGCGTCTTTTACATTTAATATTAATAAAAGAGTTTTATATACATTGATTGCCCGGGATAATTATTCTGATAATAACCGCCCAACAGGAATCCCGCTAAACAAATCAAACGTTACCAAGGGTGCGTTCTGAAATGAGGTTTTGTGGAAGTTGTACATCTGGCAACAGTGTAAATACTCCATGCGTTTCATTAGACATTTAAGGTAAAGTACCCAGTGCCGGGACAAACTAAAAATCTGGCTCTATAACGGAACAGCAAAAAATACTACCATTACTTATAATCATGAAAAAAAAATTAGTTAATTAGCATTATTTATGCTATTATCTATCTAGTCCAGTTGATATCATGTTGATTTAAGTATTTGATTTATTATAATGCAGTGGGAAAGTTTTACAGGTTATGTTTAAATGGACAAACTCATGTCCCGACTTGCCTACACCTTCTTTACCGCATCCCGATAGCGGGACACATTTAAAAGTATATGTCCCGGCATTGGTTCTTAAGTTTGTCCCGTTATTGGGTCCACATTCAACATATTTTACCCTATGCTGTCCCGCTATAGCAGCATCTTGAGTATAACTTTGAACTTATTTAATAAAAAAAGTATGAAAATGAGTTTCTTTTGATATAAAATAATAAAAAAAATCCAAAATTAATTAGTTATGTCGAAGAGATTTAAGAAATTTGACTTATTAATTTTGAAATATGCATCTGAACTTTTCTCTATGCTGTTCTTGTCCCGGCACTGGGTACTTTACCTTATTTATTAACCGATGAGGTAGTTGACTAGTTGTATTCTGACTATTTACACTATTGCCAGATGTACAACTTCCACAAAAACTCATTTCGGAACGCACCCCAAGTTGATAAGGGTGAATGTACATAAGCGCCGCGCTGCGCTACGCAGCGCTGCGCCACGCCGGGGCCTTTCTACATATGTGTGTTCTGTGTGTTCTGTGTGTTCCCGACAAAGACAGATAGATCTGTTCCGTTTATGTAAGACAGAGACAGACATAGAGAGAAGTTGTCTAGAACAGACAGAACACACACATGTAGAAAGGGCCCCGTGCTGCGCCGTGCTGCCGCTGCGCTGAAGCTTAGCTCTGCCGTTCCGTTCCATTCGTATATTCTTAAAAAAAAATAAGCAGTTACATGTCTATGATATTTATAAATCACGGACGATGTGTATATGCTCCAAAATGAAAAGTTAAATAAATGAAGGGATAGTTTAGATGACGGACAGTTCAAGAACAAAAGTATTTTAAGCCGAAAAAGAAAACACAAGACCCAATTGATATGATATACTATGAATTCTAAAATTGATTAGAACATTAGAAAATGCAGCTATTGATGAATAAGATGGAATTAGGCGATAATGGGATGTCCTTTACCCAGTTCAAATAAATGATGAAATTGATTAAAACTCATGTTAATAAATCTATAAAACTCTTCATGATCCTTTAATGCAAAATATTTAAATAGAGTGCTATAAGCACTATGAATATTTCTTTGAGGTATTGCTAAATGTGGTCGAACCCACTACCTTCTGCAAGATTGTTGTTTCTTTTTTTTTAATTTTTTTAACAATTTCAATAACTTTAATGAAATTAGGCATGTTCTTGTTTATGCACATAAGGATTGTGCACATATTTATTGTGCACAGATAGCATTGGTACAGATCTATATATATAGATATATGCCAATGTTAAAGTGTGCACAATTAATATGCGCACAATCAGTATGTGCATAAACAAGAACACGTCTGAAATTATAACATTTTTCTAATTTTTTTATTTTGGCTTCAATCATGATCATGACCATGAAAATGATAGATGTACGACATAGACCTATAGAATTGTACCATTAACAATGGAATATAGAAACGGAACTATGGACCAGCGCAAGCAGAGAACCGCGCAGCGCAGCGCGACGCTTATGTACATTCACCCCACCCTAACATACCAACGCACCACGCACGTGGTGCACCTTTTTTCGACGCACGCGCGCTACGATTCCTGCCCTAACCTCAAACGTCAAAGCGTCGGCATGGAGAAACAACTGTTGAAAAACATCGCGGACTTCTTTTCCAAGCTCTACTCAATCGACTTGAAATGGAAGGACGAGACAAAGTCCGCCGGGAGGAACGTTGAGGCCCTGAAAAACCAAATGGAACAGCTCCGCCTCGTGACAAAGTAGGAATATATTATATACATTATATACAAACAATTGTCCTCGCAAAACAAAAATACGTCCCTAGTGCGATCCAATCATCTGTAGATAAGAGATCAACAAAGCATTAGTAAGGTAAAGCACTCACCAGAGGTCGGCACTTGCTTGCAGCCCGGAGGTTCATAACACGGAGCTCTGCCGTATCGAGGGGCTGCACGAGCGGCTGGTGTACAAAATCGACGAGGCGATGGAGGATGAGACGAAGCAGCTGCGCGACGTTGTGGAGCGCCTGAACAATTACAGCCAGGTATTCACTGACGCGTGCAGGAGGATTTTGTTTTGTGTTTGGTCGCGGGGATGTGAAGGTAATGGTTTTTTTTCGCGGAAAGACAAAACGAGGTTTTTACTTGCTGAAATGTGGGAGCAGATTAAAAAGATTCGTTGCCGGAGGTGGTAGTGTAGTTTAGGGTCGGAATGAGTTGAAGTATGTTTTTGAAAAAATGACGCATTTTTGAGAATTGAATTTTGAATAGTGGAGAGGATTATAGAAAAGTTAGTAAATATATATGGCAGTTTTAGACTTTCTTGCCGGTGGTCAATAAGTTTTAGAGTTTGTAAAATTTTTATAGTTTGTTCAAGTGGACTGAGTATTAGGTATAAATAATAGAACTAGACTAATAGTAGAATAAAATAAGCATTTATTATTTGTTTTGTAATAAGTGAAGTACAAAAAATAATTAGAATATTCATACAACAATAGATAATAAATTATAAAACATGTAGGGATAAAAATATCAAAGTTTATACTAAATATCGTATTGCTGAAATTGTTGGAATTCGAAAAGCTTGTACAATGATTTTCCATTATTTGTGTAAATTTAAAATAAAGTTTACGAAAAATTTACGAACATAAAAATAAAAATTAACAAGGAGAACCAAAATTTGCCGAAAGTGAATAAAAATAGGCGAAACTTACTAAACGAAAATACTAATGACGTCAAATATTAACAAAATTTACAAATCAACAGTCGTTAAATTTCATTTTTGTCATTAAATGGCAAAAACATCGCATAAAATGAACACTCTATTGCCAAGGAAACCACCAACGTCTCCACTATTTGTGTTTCCTCCGCAGGACCTCCATAATGCTCTGAAGAACATCGAGGCAGCTCGCAACAAAGTATCGCTCGAGGACGAAAATATGAAGGAGCTGGTAGAGGGAATAGTCTATCGTCCCAAGCTGGATTTGCTCCTCGTGTACGCGTACGATGCATGCGAGTACTACCAAAACTTGTATCCTTTTATTTTCTCTACGCACTTGCACACTTTTCGTGAGCGGTATATATTTTTACTTCTGACCCTCTTGTTTACCCTTTAACGCGTAAAATTATGATTATGGATTAATTTCATTCAATCTCGGCGCCAATCTTCGCGTGATTTAGCAAGTCGACCGCGGCTTTTTTAATTGGAGTGAAGGCTCGAGTGATTTTAATCTTTTTAATGTTGTTTTCTTTCCGTAAAGCAGATTAATTTTCACATTAAAGCCATATTTTTGCGTGGAAAATTATCAAATTACCGAACGAGTAAGCGTGTTTAATCGTTTATCAACGATTACAAACTCGTTTGAATTATTTGGAATACATTTCCGTGTATTACTTAAAGTTTGAAAGTGACTTTACATTAGTTAAGTGTGGGTCTGAAGTTTGCAACATTGGAGTGAAACGAAATAAAAATATTTGATTTTACTTCAAGGTTACACCAATTAATAGTAATTTTGCTTGTAGATTTAGTATTTTACAGTATAAAATAACTTTATGACAAAGGTTTAGATAAAATTTCCATCGTTTCATAATTTTAATTAATTGTAAAAATTGATTTCGTTGCATTCCAAAGATGCAAACTTCACCCGTAATAGTCAAGTTCCTATGAACTACAACACCACAAACATCGCCCAGTTACAATTCTTCTTTAGGATACCTTATTTAAACTTTTACCGTTCATAACATAAACAAACACCAATCCGTACCATCGATTTTCATCACAATTCAGCCATGCCCTAATTCTCCACACATCCCCGAAACCGTCATATTTTCTCCCTCTACAAACGAACTCCGAAATCCCTCCCAGCCACCCCCCATTCACTTCCAAATCTCCTATTTACTCTATCCACCCATGCACAGACGTCTATTCAACATACAAAACGCCTAAACATCAGATGCATCAGATATCGCAGAGTAAGCGACAGTCTGAAGGCCCTGGACTACAAGGACCAGAGGAGCGCCGAGGGGCTGGCCAAGTCACTGCGCGAGCCCGTGTTCGAGCGAAACCAAATCGATCGTGAGTAGTAGTAGTAGTAGTAGTAGTAGTAGTGATTCTGCGGCTGCTGTCGGCCGCGCCGAGAATGAATAAGAATCTGGGGTGATATGCTAGGGGATGTGTTTGTGGGTTGGAAGAAGTTGAAGATTTCGAAGTAAGGTTGAGAAGTGGGTAATGCTGACCTACATTCGGTCGATACAGGTGAAATTAATTGTAAAAGTGTTGGAGTACAGCCGGAGGTGCCGGATACGGCCAGATGTGGCTAATGGTTATGTTAAGAGATTCTTATAAATTTTTCATTTAATTAAATTAAAATTTGAATTTTGTAACTTAAATTTTGTCCATTATTTTTCTCTTGTGTTATATATAATATCGATTGTAATCAATGAAAGGTTAAAATCGCTACAGTTGATTGTTTTCTTCATTAAAACTTTTTCGCCTGAAGGTCAGCACTGCCTGTAAAAGCTACAAATGCAAACTTTTCACATCGCTTATCACTTTATCGTTTCTATTTCAGGTATATTGGGATTCACGCAATTCATCGCTCGGGAAACCGTTCGCTGATCGTTCCAACCGCTGTCGGGATAGACTTTTTATAAGATTTTTTTTATGGACTGAATTTTGATAACGAAATATATATATTTTATGTAATAGTTTACAATAAAAAAAGTATTTTTTACATTAATAATTATGAATTTCTTTTATCTTGTTAAGATTCGTTGTGATAGAAAGTAGTGCATCGCTATGAAAATAAACATTAAAGGACAATGTCCATTACATATGAGAAACTGACCTAAAAGACAATTATATGAAACTTATATCATTGCAAAGTGCATGAAATTCTGCGAATTTAAAAAAAATTGAGCCTCTGAAACCGTCTGAAACATTAAAAAAATCAATTTGAAAATTGGAATGTCTTACCGGTTCCGTCTGTAAAATTACTGAATCGGAAAGCACAGTGATTCTTTTAAAACACTTAAAATAGTATTACTTGACAGTAGTTTTGAAATATTTTCAAAAGCTAATCTTAAAGTTGTTACCATCCAGCTTTGATTACAATAATTTTCAAGTCAATGTCATAGTGTTATTTATTAAAAATTGTACGTTGACAATTGCAAAATACTATATTTTCATATAGAAACCCAGAAAAAAGCAAAGAAAATGTACTTGACAGTACTTTTTACATAAAAACTTTACGGCAATTGAAAGATTAATAAAAATAGACATCAGTTATATCAAATTCAATACAGTGCCTAATATTAAATATTATTTTAAAAAACCTTAGCAAGACTTTTTCAATATAAAAACTAAATATTTCTACTTTAAACCGTCTACCAAACCAAGAAGAATCATGGCACTACGGTTTGAATCAGTTTTAGATTGCAAGAATATTTATTAAGTTTTCAGGAACCATCCAAGTTTTTTACCTAAAGTACTGTATTTATTATTTTCCGCTTGAAAACTCTCGAAGAAAACCCTTAAAGTAGACTGATTTTCGTTTCGACCAGTATACTATGTTGAATAAATTAATAGCACTGGTTTGGTTTATATATTTATAAATAAGTGTCTAATGTTAATGTTGAATCATAAGCGAAAGGTACTGTATTTGTTAAAATGCTTAATGGCTACTTTTTATCTTCTAAATAATCGAATTCGTTTTTATTGAATAAAGCTTCTCTTGATGATTCTATTTTTTTTTTAGTATAATCCGCAGAATTGTTTATTAAGCGATAAAAAATGGAAAATTGCTTTTTCTTTCTCTCGAGTCTCGATTTTTCATATGAAAAACAATCTACATAATAATAATATACCTTTACTTATCCACGGCAAATACTATAGATAGTAGTTGCCATGGAAAAGTATATCATAGGGGAGGGCGGGGCACGTGTGACACCCTAACTTTGATTAAAAATAACAACTAAACCGTGTATTATTTCAAAATGTACAAAAACGAAATAATTAGATCAGAAAAAAATAAAATAAAATAAACTATTAACTTTTTTTCATTTTCTTTTAATTATTGATAAAATACGGAAAAGAAATTCTGAAAAAAATGCTCTACGTGCCCCACCGGCGGGTGGATTGTGGCACCCGACGGGGCACGCATGGCACGGTCAAATTTAATATTTTACTATAGGTATTTTTCAATTCTTTTTTCCAGTAATTAATACTTTAATAATTATGCCATAATAAAATTTTCAAAAATCAAATAATTAATCAGTCTATTGAAAATTTAAAATTTTATTTTTATTAAGGAACATAACAATTTTTATTTTAAAATAAATTATTACATTTTAATAAATGATTTTATATTATAAATTCCTTCTTATAAAATATGATCACAACATAATACTTTTGTTTGATTAACAAATTCTCATTATTATTACAATAAGTTTAAATTTAAAGATTTCGCATCATTTTCATCTATGTAGCATATTTGAACTACCTGACCATTGAAAAAGGCAATTTGAGTATCTACAATTGATTCTTCAGGTATTACTTCTCTAAAGTAATTTTCATTATTTACGGAAGCTGAAATATTATTAACAATGGATAAATCAAGCTGATTTGTGTTTAAGTCTTCAAGTGGCTTTTTTCTACTCTAAATATAACTTAATACGCAGTCGAAATAATCGTTATTTACTTATTAATGTAATAATTGAAACTAAAAACTACTTAAAACTAAATTATTGCACTGCGTAGTTGTTAACCCAACTTGCTCCGTTTTTTGTTTGTAGGTTACATCACTTCGCTCGGCGGCCGCCGCGGCGCACTGATACGCTCGAGTGTGCCACGCGTGCCCCGCCAGGGTGCCACGCCATGCCCCATTTTAATACCATTTTCATTTTTTAATTATATTATTTATAAAGATTTTCTGAAAATAACAAAAACAGGGCTTGAAAGATAAAAGTTGAAACTATCAAATAGGTTTGGTCTCATTTAGAAAAAAAATCATGTTCTCGTTACTCCAAGCGACTTAAAAATGAAGTCAACCTTGTTTCTAAGCACCGATTTTCAATCTTCCCTGATTAAAAAAAAATATTAAATCCTATTGGATCCTATTAAATTCCCTATATAGTCCATGTATTAAGTCAGTAAAAAATCCTCATTAAAGTCGATTCAACTAACAGCTTTTTAAAGGAATGAATGGGTTTTTTTAATCAGGGTTATTAAATTAAATGTTAAACATTATCTATAATCTCAAAAGTATAGAGGAAAATTCTAAAAGCATATCTAATTAGGTTTACGTAAAAATTACATTTTTTGCATTCATTAATATTAAAAATATGAGGGTGCCAAACTTACCTACCTGACACGTCATGCCCCGCCTTCCCCTATATGAAAAGCTTGAACAAAATACTTTGGATCTATAAATAATCCAAACCAGTGCCATTAATTTATTCAACTTACAAGGGGAACACCAGGGATGCGGGTCCTGAATTTAGCTGAAACTGCAGGAGGTATTTGTTTATGACAAATAATGAGACACGTGTCTCGGGGTTTTTTTGAATGGGCCTTGTAATCCTAGATTTAAGCTCGTATTTTATGTTTAAAACGAACTATTTTTTATGAAAATCGGGTCTCTTTCTTTAGTTAGAGCTTTACGAATATTTGATTATGTAAATGGACTGTAAAAGTTTATAAAAGTCGATAGAAAAAGCTTTAATTTAATCTTTGTTTCATTAAATAATGTCGATTTCTCAAAAATTTATAAGCTATCAAAAATAGAGTAAGAAGATATCCTAATATATATCACTCGTCTAATGCTTGGAAAAAATGAGAGATATTTTGTGATTTTTTTACTCATTTTTGATAGCCTATAAATTTTTGAGAAATCGGCATTTTTTAACGAAACAAAACTTAAATTAAAGCTTTTTCTGTCTACTTTTATAAACTTTTATAGTCCATTTACATAACCAAATATTCGTAAAGCTGTAACTAAGGAAAGAGATCCGATTTTGATAAAAAATAGTTCGTTTTAGACATAAAATAGCTTAAATTTAAGATTGCAAGGCCCATTCAGAAAAACTCAGAGACACGTGTCTTATTATTTGTCATAAAAAAGTACCTCCTACAGTTTCAACCAAATCCAGGACCCGCATCCCTGGTGCTCCCCTTGTTAGTAGACTGATCAAAATGAAAATCAGTGTATTTTTCGGGGTTTTTATTGAGACTTTCATGCGAAAAATAATGACAGTACTTTTCGTAAAAAACTTCGGTGGTTCCTGAAAAATTAATAAATATTCTTGCAATCTAAAACTGATTCAAACCAGTGCCATCATTCTTCATGGTTTGGTAGACGGTTTAAAATAGAAATATTTGGTTCTTATATTGAAAAAGTCTTGCTAAGGTTTTTTTAAATAATATTTAATGGTAGGCACTGTATTGAATTTGATATAACTGAAGTCTATTTTTATTAATCTTTCAATAGCCGTAAAGTTTTTATGCAAAAAGTATTGTCAAGTACATTTTCTTTGCTTTTTTCAGGTTTTTTATGTGAAAATATAGTATTTTGCAATTGTTAACGTACAATTTTTAATAAATAAAAGTATGACATTGATTTGAAAATTATTGTATAGTCAACGCTGGATGGTAAAAACTTTAAGATTAGCTTTGGAAAATATTTCAGAACTATACTGTCAAGTATCACTATTTTAAGTATTTTTAAAGAATCACTGTGTTTTCCGATTCAGTAGTTACATACGGAACCGGTAAGACAAACCAATTTTCAAATTGATTTTTTTTAATGTTCCAGACGGTTTCAGGGGCTCATTTTTTTTAAATTCACAGAATTTCATGCACTTTGCAATGGTATAAGTTTCATGTAATTGTCTTTTAAGTTAGTTTATCACATATGTAATGGTCATTGTCCTTTGCAACTTTGTGCAAGGAAGAGATGTTTTTAATTATTGTATAATTAAATTATTTGAAAAATTGTCGACTTTCATATAGAACATTCTGACTTTAATGATATGTAAATAAGCCCCTATTTTTACCCCCATTATTATTTCCCACATTTATCGGCAGAGTATTTCATTAATATGCGCGTACGCGATCGGACTATATGCGCACCTATGCACTCTAAAGTTTCACGTTGATCCTCGCAGCCTCGCCCAGTTTTACAGCGGCATTCATAAAACTTCTAGAAACAAGTGTGTTATCACCGCCGCCTGACACTTTTTACCGGAAAGGGAAGAGAACATCGAGAGTCATATTCCCGTTGCGCGCTTTTAACGCCGCGTTAAAAAAAGTCGCGAGTTTTTATTACCTTCTTCTTCGTGCTCGGGAATTTCAATTAAGAGAGCTCGCGTTATATACGGCCGCTTTTACGGCCTGGTAGTAATAAGTTTTTAGTGCGGAGATTAGCGATTGCGTGTGTTGTGTGTGCAACATTGGTTGATTGAAAGGGAATTCATAATTTTGGATTTTGCGTGGAAGTGTATAACGGCAATCGATGTCTTTCCATTTGCAAAAAGTTTCCGTTCTCGGAGCGACGCGGCTCGGCTGGAATGGAAACTATTTGTGTAATTATGTTGCGCGAGTTTCGCTATATAGCTACAGTGCTCTCCGATAAATAGAAAATATAACACGGTTCCAGAAATAATGAAAAATTGTCCAGTCTCACACACACTCACCTTTGACAATATGTTACTCCTAAAAATAGCCTAGAAAATGCGCTTCACATATATAATCTACTCTATAGTACACTGTACAGCCACTTTCGACGAAATAAGAGAACATCGCGGACCGATAATTTTCAAAAGTAATCTCCGCCGAGAGAGAGAGAGAGAGAGAAAAGAAGGCGAGGATGAAACAACGGGCCGTGGTTCAAGCTCCGATAAATCCTTTGAGCTCCCACGGCCGTCGCTTTTATGCACATAATGCGCGCGCTCGCCGCTCGCCACTCGATGAAATTTTTATTCGCGCGCTATACGGCCTGTGTGTGTGTGGCCTTTGTGGCCCCGCCGAAAGATAGATTGGCTGAATTTTGATGAGGGTAGGATACTTTGTTGAGTTGATATTCATTAGGGTGGTATTTTTGTAAAAGTGTGATAACGATTATTAATAAATAACGATGATCTTATTGTTTTGTTGAAGTATCAATAAGGTTGATGGAGAATATTTTTGGTTTTCGTTGTTTCTATATCGTGATTGCGGTTGTTGTGTTTGATGTGAAGTTTATTACGATGAAAAGGTTCAGAAATTTTTCGTTTAGTGTATAAGAATTGTTAATAAAAGATAGGATGTGAAAAAAATCTGAAAATGTTGAATGTTTATAATGAATCGAAGGATACACGGACAAAAATAAATAACTAATTCTACTGTTCACATGCAATTGACCTTATACTTACAAAAAAAAAAACAACTTCGGTAAAAACGGCATTAAAGAAAAGTAGACTCTTCCTTTAATGTTAAAATAGAATTGGAAGTAAATCCTAAATACATTGTCTGTACTTTTTCTGAAAAGGAGTTTCCCCATTTTGAAAGGACTCTGAACGGATAATTCTTTTCAAAAAGAAGATTTTCCTCTTTGAAAGAGCTCTTTCAACGGATACTCCTTTTTTCAAAAGGTGATTCTTCATTTTTCACTCAAAATTTTAACTTTTTAAACGCAGTGAAAACTGCATTTTGAATATAATGTTATTTCCATTACAAACAACAGTTATTTTTACTTATTTTGTAATACTATTTCAGCTTTACCCCCCAAATCACTTGATTTATCTGATGCAAAACGGTTAGTAGGTTAATTTAACCTACTTTCACATTACATGTTACTTCATGCGAGAACACTAATATCTGTTTATATCGGATCAAATAATTCCCAAAATCAATGCAATTGGGAAAGATGTCCTCGTTCTCGAACGCGAAAAAAAATGTTATTTATCTCATTGACTACAATAAAAATGCGCACATTAAAGCAACATAATTTATCGTACAGCATTTAGTTTATCACCAAAATACCATTTGGAAAACAGAACTTGTAGTTTATCAAAGCTCATTCATAATTTATCTTCGAGCTCGGCGATGCATTCAGATCCAGGGGCATTCCCCTCGCAATCCTAAATTATACAAAATTTTCAAAACCACATCAACAGCTTATAACCACGTAAATCCCTAGAGAATAAATTTCGACCCACGATCGAGCTAATCTATCCCTCTTTCAAACCTTAAAATAGCCTCGACGCGTTTTCCCTCTCACCCCTCGAAGTGCAAAAAAAAACTAAAAATCGTGCGCTCGACAAACTTTCCGGCGGACGCGAAAAAGTTCGTTAAAGCGACGGGCACACTTCCGCGGTGTATTTTTTTCTCTCCTTCGTTGCCGGCGGCGTTGAAAATCGATTCGGAGCATCGCGCGCATATAAATTAGTCGAAAGTTTTCGCGATTGAATTAGAGTCGCCTGCAGGTCACGCGCGGTCCGTTTAATTGAATTCTAGAGGAGTGTAATTGGGAGGTTGGGGGTCTTTTTTTCGTACGCGATTGGCAATGATGCATTGATTGAGATTCGAGGGTGATGACTATTGCGCGCGAAAAAGGCGGTATGTCGTAGAATTGGGAGATGGTGATGATAAAGCGCGCGGTGAGCGTCGATGAAAAACGTATTATCTTTTTAGTATCGATCTTTGTAAGCAATACATAATTGCACTAATGCCACAATTACGATAAACTATACCATCTGTAGCTGTTCTTAAAAAATTAGCAGCTTCGCGCACAAAGAAAAACACAGGAAACTTTTCTTGAACTTTGAATAAACTTTATTTAAATTGACTAATGTGTTAAAGATAATTATAGAAAAGCGTCCGAACGCTTCAGTTGCTCGGAAGCATCTGCCGTTTCGTGCTCGCTCAATTGTCTCGTGAAAAAGAATGTTTGTTATTTCACTTAGCAACTCAATGTTCGAATTTCGAATCAATATAAACATATACATTACATACAAGTACCCCTTTGGTCAAACGTCCGCGAAAAAGCCTCTACGCATTTTTCGCCCCGTGCCCTCCTTCATTTACTGATTGACCGTTTTTCATGACAAATCATGTCATAATCACCGAAGGAGGAAAGCGGCCCCGGACGATCCCCTGCGAACGTCGTGCACGCGACCTACGATATGGTATCGACTGTCACCATTCATCGGAATATACCTGTTTTTACTTAAACTGCAAAATAACTTTAAAATTTAGGAGATAGAGACAATGAAACGATTACATTGTATTGTATTAAAATATCTATTCGAAACGGGAACATCACCACTTATTAACAATTTACCTCGTTACCGTTTCGAACATTACTTAAAGATTAAAATGAACTTTCTTTAACGGATCACTTTCACCGATAAGCTCAAAGTACACGCGATTATAAGCCAGCATATACCACTGTATCATCGCAATTAGGACCAAGTACTTACTACAATCCATTAACGCTACGCGCACCATCTCTTACTTATGCTTCTCCTTTAACGAACGTTTCGCATGAAACATTCAGACGCGCTTCCAATAACGCAAAAACTACCTCAACTTACGGCCGTTCCCGTTATAATCAGCCTAAGACATCGCTATATCTATTACTACCAAAACAATTCCTTCGAGTGCCTCCCTTCCGCTCGAAAAAGCCGACGCCCCCATTCAATTCCATCGATTCGAAAGCAGTGTACTATGTGTGCAGCACGCGAGGGATAATCAACGCAACCGACGCCGACGGCTTTATTCATTCATTCGTGGATGCGAGTAATGAATACGTCGACGGTGAATCGCGTGATCCTCCGCGTAATCTGCAGAGAGGCTCACTTAAGCTCGTCTTCTTTGCGTGAGCTGTACCTGCTAGTGTGGGCGATGGGGGTGAGCTTTCTGTGGAAGGTATTATAGTGCTGGTTAAATTTTAATTGTCGGAGAGCTGCGAAACTTTTGGATGAAGTTATATTGTACTTATCTGTATTGGGGAAAAGACACAGAGGAAGAAGTTACTATATCTATTTAGAAACTAATGTTTTGTACAAATTATTAATATTGTCTTGTAAAGCTACCATAGAATTTAAAAAACTGAAAAAATTACCATACTTACTTTATAGTAAATTTTACAATACAGTATAGTATTTCCTATATTTCTAGGAAAATTTATCGTAAAATATAATGATTTTTTGGGTTTTTACAGTCTATGATTGCTTTACGAGACAGTATGGTAATTTTGACAAAATTATTAGTATTTTTTATTAAACTTTTTTCTCAGTGAAGAATAGACTTATATTCTCATAAAAATTACAATGATTAATAGTAAAAGTTGGTATTGTTTTGGTAATTTTTACTATATTTATGTTAATTTTTACCATAAATTTTGATAATTTTCACGACAACATGAGTCTGAGCCACACTTATATGATCGAATAATTTTTTTCCTTTGTAGTGTAAAAATGATGTTATTTATTTCAAATGAAATATTCAATAATAGCTGTCAAATGATCATTAACAGTTAAGAGTCAGCTGTTTTTTCTAAACCATTAACTATTGACGCAAAGTATATATTATGGACAATTATCGTTCATTTGAAACAGATTCATCATAGTGCTTCCACTCCGTTCCCCCTTTATAAACGTAGAAATCTATCATCTAACCTTCGCAACATTTACTTATGTCATCCTCTATTGTGTCTATACACCAATGCCTTTAAAATTCCATTCAATAAAGAAAGAAAAAAAAATGTCACGCGCTCGCGCCATGGAAACGCAGTGGATTTTTCATGAAAGCCTTATGAAGTGAAAACGGCATTGTGCTCGCGCGCGGCTCAATAAATCGCATTGTCAATAGTTGCAGTCCGCTTGATAAGCCAGCCCACGTATACATACGCGCTGTTTATGCAACAACGAGCGTACGAGGTGTGAAAACAGCGAGCTCTCAATCGAGAGCGGAGTAAAAAAGTAATTTTTTTTTTATATACTATACACTACCAACCTATGGTATACATTGAACAACTGGCTTTGAAGCAATGGAAAGCGACGTTGAAACTACTTAAATCGAGGAGAATTTCTTTCTTTATTTAAAAAGACAAGACCAATGGTTCCTTAAAGGAGATAAGAAAAGAAGATTTCTTTCTCCAACTGAAACTACTCTGTCTTCCACGGTTTTACGTTTTGTTTTTTCTATACATACATACATACATACATCTGAAAAACTTCCGTTGCTTACAGAAGAAACCTTTCCTTCTCCCGCAGCCACTTACAACCCCGCACGCACTTTCCCTCTCGCTCTCTGTCGGCGCAAGAGATCGATACGCTCGTCGCGCCTATCAATTACCCGACGTCACTAGCAGAGATAAAGTCCTCCGTTTCTCCCCCTCCCTGGACGACCAAGAGACCAAAGGGCCAATAACTGTCCTGCCGACATCGGAGCCCGGATCGGATGAGCAGCGCCGATGGTGTATCTCTAATTGAACGGTTCTTGTACAGTAGTGGATTGGAGTAAAGAGAGTGAGGAGAGGAATAAGGAGCAGATGAATTTGTTCGGGGGAAAAATTTGGGCGAAATGTCGAGAGGGTGGTAAAATGGGTTCGATCAGTAGTCAAGGACTTGTTTTGGTGTAGTATAATTTATGTCGTTTTGTTCGGGGATGATGGTCTTGTATTATGTATCAGATGATATTTTTTGTGTACGACTTTTGTTTTGAATGGATCTTGTTTATCAATAATGAATCAATGAAGGCTGCAAAGGCTGTGCTGTTTTCGTTGATTACGCTTATTATTACTTGAAAATAAAACAACAACGAACGCTTTTTACTTCATTTTTGTACTGCAAAATTAATAAAAAAAAAAGGTTAAAATTCTGCACACAAAGTTGCGCCAAAACAGCCAACAATGTATAGCACTAAAAGCGCTCACTAGTTGCAACGCAATAGAACCAAAAGACAAGAGAAAATACCATTCAAGATCCAATTTACACTCAGGAACAGCCGTTTCCTTATGAATTTTCACGAACACTATACACAAACGTACATTTTAACTGGACCCTTCCTCCTCACAATAAAAGAAACAACAGTCCCTGCGCACGTAGTGTTGATTTCCACATCAATTAGTCCCGCGGGGCCAATCGCCGCCCTCGCTCTCGGGAGGATTTTTAAAAAGTGTTCCTCGGTGATTAATGTTGCAGGTGAGAATGCGGGGATTTATCGGTTCCGAAGAGGAATTTTCTGTAGTTTTTTCCCCGCAGAAAGAAGTTTGAAAAAGTATTGTACAAGGATTTCCCTGGGAGGAGTTTTATATATTAGTTTTGTTATCAGGGGGGTTATGCTTTGGGCTTGAAAAAGTGAAAACTATAGACAAGGAGGTATAGAGAAATAGGGGAATGAGGGAGAATTTACAAAGTTACGGAATGGTGAACGATATAATATAGTGGAAAGTAATAAA
Organism: Torymus aiolomorphi; assembly: GCA_036365515.1. NCBI lineage: Eukaryota > Metazoa > Arthropoda > Insecta > Hymenoptera > Torymidae > Torymus > Torymus aiolomorphi. Next base: position 10,654,191 of record CM070877.1, on the reverse strand, counting down.
AGAGTATTAGAGTAAACAGGTATATAGACAGTTTGATATGAATCGTTTTACAAAAGTAGCCCTAGTTCTTGCTCGACAAGCTGCGACTCAGCAGTACCCGAATGCTCCTTATCCTTTCTCATTATAATGGCTATGAATAAAAGTACTATCCATTCTCATCAATCCAAGGTTCTTCTAAATATCCCCATCAAGTTCTTCATTCAACTCCAAAATCGAAAGACACACACACACACCCAAAAAACAGCATTCCTCTATTCACCTCCTCAATCGGCACAATACAAGACAGCTCTGCGTCTGCAAGTGGCGAGGTATCGATTGCATAATTGACGACGACGAGCGTGGGCCTCAATGGCCGCTGCGCGCGCGGGCGATATCGATCACGCGCCAATTGCGCGTTCGAGGGTAATAGCGTAACGCCGTGGGTTACGGGACCGTCGGTTGGGTATTTTGGGGGTACTGATAGGATTGAGAGGTGGATGTCTTTTGATATATGGTGAATGGAGAGGAGATTGGGCGTATAGCAGGGCACAGTGTGTGTAAGATACCAAATGAGAATGACGTTTAATCTGGTTGTAGGAATAAATGGAATATAAGCTGGACCATTCACGTGCGGATTTGGTTAGAGAGGAATCTTTACAGAAATCGTGTAAATGGTCAATTTATTTTTTACATTAACGCTACATTCTGGTAGAAATCGTCCATTTTTCTTCCATTTGTGAAACGATTTTTCTCACATTTTCTAGCCATTTTCTAGCGATTTCGGTCAACTCGCCATTAAATGGCTAGAAAATGGGAGAAAAATCGTTTCACAAATGGGCGAAAAATGGACGATTTCCAGGAGGGCACAGTTTACGAGTATTTGTCACGCGATACATCCCAATAATAAAAAAATTTCTGTTATTAACAATTCCGTTGTTCACGCAAAAATTCTCTTACGAACAAATCCAACCTTCATATACTTATTTAAGAAAAGTCCAATACATACACATTTACTCCCGACAATAATCACCTAATAATTCCTCATACACAATTCCTATAGCTGATATTCCAGTTCACTACTTAATCAGCTCAGCGTGATCGCCTCTCTCCAACAATTCCCAAACCGCGTAGGCGACGATCGAGCCTCTACGTATACCCCGCCGCGTACACGCACGCAGTGGATGCACGTGCAGCTTGGTGTAAGTAGCAGAGAGAGAGAGAGAGAAGTGCGCGCAGAGCGCCGGCGTTTTGCTATTGATTCCGCGATTCCCACTACCACCACCACCACCCCCCACCGCCTCGGAAAATCCGCCGCCCCCGCGCGCTTTTCCGTAGTAGTAGTAGATGATGCCAGTGTCGCGCGTACGCGCGGGTGCGCTTGAAAAATCGACGGGGGTCGGGGTTGATTTTTAAGGAGGCGAGGGTCTTTTTTTTCTGCTTTTTGTTGGGTTGTTTAGGAACGAGAAAGAGGTTGTGATGGGTGATTAATGATGGATCGGAGAGTTGGTTAGAGGTAGGTTTTGGGTTTTTGTGGTTCTCTCTTTTTTTTGGAGGGGGAAGAAGAGTGTGATTTATGGGGGTGGGCGGATTGATGAAGTTTTGCTGGTGAAATGAAAATTCTTTGGGTTGATGCGGTTGAGGTATGACGAAGGATTAATTTGTGCGTAGTTGATTTCTGATGAAAAAGGTCATTTTAACATGATTTTATAATTACACAAACTTTCCCGCAAGGTATACAAAAATTTTACTTAACACATACCGAACCAATACCTAAAATACGGAAAGGGTCTCGCGCGATAACAAATTCTTCAATTTTCCAAGGATCAATATATAGAATCCGGAAAAGAACGTGTGATATAGTATTTGCTATACTATATATCCTCTCCTTCAGAATCGAAAGCTTTTTCCCTTTAAAAATAACAACTCGCAAACGCAACCCCCAATCGTTCGTCCACCAAAAACCCACGATGCCCTACATTCCCACCAGCATCCGAACCCCCTCAGCCAATGAAATCCCCAATTTTCCTCTCGTCGCCTTATATATAAACCACAAACTCATCCACTACAACTCTCGGCTGCACTCCAGTACTCACGCACCACTCAAAACCCACCACACAACTATAGAGTGTTCGGAAAATTCGAAAAAGCGGTGTACATGTGTGTGCACGTACGCTGCTGCACCTGTAACGATTTTCATCCGCCGCGCATACACAGTTCCACACACACACGCACACACTCGTCGGGGCCGTAGTGCGCAGGCTCGCTGGCGCCGTAGCGCGTCCGCGCGCGTCGTTCCACAGGTCAGTGACGACGACGACGTCGAGTCGTCTCGTCCTCTCTCCCTCCCGTGCTCGCGCCTGTGTTTGTTCATCCATACGTGTGTGTGTATGTGTGGCTGTGGAAAAGGAAGAGGAGACCCTCTCTCAGCTGAAGTGTGACACACATCCAGCCTGCAGAGATTGCGACCACCCGGTTGTTATTGTTGCCATTGTTATTATCGCTGTGGTTTTTCTGAAGTTCTGGAGCTGCGTGTGTGTCTGTGTGTATATATATATGTGTGATGTTACGTATGTGGATAATAGACGTATATGCAAAAGCGCGGGTGTAAAGATATGCGATCGTGGCTTGTAGCAGGAGGTAAGTGTGAAAATACGGCGGAAAGAAACTAAGTGTCTGACCGGAGCCCGAGCTGTGCTACTGGAAAGGTTCCCGGACCGCGCGGGGACTCGTCGCTCGTCGATGGGTATCAGCGAGGGTCCTCGATTGAAAAGTGTGATAAAAGGTTCTCGGCCGATCTGTGCTAACAGTTAAGAACGGCAGATTCTTTCACCAACTATATACGGATTATCCTAAAAAAAAGAAAATTTAACGCAGCGAAGACAGAAGACGTAGCAGCTCCGTATATATACGACTCATTATCCCATCATCATTGATTAGAAACGCTCCCCCTGTCCACACACATACACCCACTCAGAGTACAAAAAAGCGAATACGCGAGAGATAGAGAGTAAGGACACGTCGCTTACGTAAACGAGCGCTGCAGCCGCGCGCGCTCGCGGCGAAAACTCCCCTCGGCGGGCCTAATTACGACGCCTAGTACGTCGCGAGTGAATGACAAGTGGGAAAGGAGGGGGGCGGGGGACAAGAGCGGTTTACTGGCAGAATGTGTTTGGCTCTTCACACACAGGTTCATCCTGTTTTAAAGGCGAGATTGCGTGCTCCCAAAGTGCGTGTGCAGCGCGCTCGCGAGGAGGGCAATCGATATGCACTTATAGGAAACGCGTTCGCTCGCGTTTCGCGCTTTTTCCGGGATGAGAGAGAACCCGCGTGATTGATGATGGCTAATAGGGACGAGGGCGCGTCGATTTTATCGGAGAACTCTTAAGTTTAGCACTTGCAGGTCGGGAATAAAGATTTTACTGCGATGTACAATATAGTGGTTTTCACTTTTGAAAAGGTACGAACGGAGGTGCCCGCGAAAATACGATATATGCCGATCAATATTATGTTGATCATCCGGAGCGCGACGCGGGACTTGGCGGGACTCCAAGTGGTAGTTTTGTATTATGAGAAAAAAAAATGCACTTTCACTTGTCGTTTCGGTTATATTATTCGTGATATATTTTGAGGTGTACTGTGAGTGGGAAGTTGAACTTAAGTATCGAAGCGCGCCGGTGGGAGATATTCATTTGCATAATCAGCTAGAGAATTATAATTGGAGAACCGACGTTGAGACTGGCTTCCAGGTATAGATACGCCGGTGCTGGTCGAGGGATAAAAATAGAGCGACTCCGGGTTGAGGGTTTGTCGGTAATTTTCTTTTTTTGCGGGATTAATTTTGAATGGAAAGCAGGCGAGAAGCGCGACGAAAATATCGAGCGGAATGAGATTCCAGTCTGCGACAAAGAATATTTTTATACGTGGACCGTGCGCGTTACGGTTTTTTATGCTCCGGTAGTTACGGGATTCTCGATTTCTGGGTATCTGATAAAGGTTTCGTCTTTTATACGTATTTCTAAAAATGTTATACTTCAGGATTTTATTTTTCGAGTTCCCTCTTCCGCGCTTCGACACTTCCTTCTTAGATCGCGTGATCGGCGTTCCGTTTAGAATTGATAATCTGATTTTTGAGAAAATGGTGCTTTTAAAGCGTTGCGCGCAAAACAAATTAATTGAATATACATTTTTATATACATAAAAAATGAATAGCGAATTACATTTTAAAATCTCTGCAGTCACATTTGACCCTTTTACGTCTCATATTTTTCGATTTTAAAAAATAATGATTGAATTTGCTCTTTTACAACCATCTGAAAATTTGATGAAAAAGTTGTAAAATGATCGGTTATCGTAAAACAAAAGAAAGTTTAATTCTACTTGTTTGAAAACTGGTTTTTCAAACTTTCGTATAATACAAGTAAATCCATATATAAAAACAACCCATTAGTGTTTGGTAATTTTCTAAAAACAAAGTTTGCACGGGTACATTACGCCCGTAATAACGACTTCAGGTTTTGTAATTATATCATGAAGGTTGTTGAATACTATTAAACAGTTAATCAATATTTAAGACATTATTTTTCTCACAACTCTGTGAATTTTCCAAACTTCTAACAATCAGCTCACACCTCCACACCGACAACTGACAATTCACCCCAGTTTCGACATCACAACCCAACACTCGTGAAATTCACTACACCCTCAGCCGTCGCCGTAAATCTCCGCTTTAATTTCCTCGCCGATTGCGCCACAACCTCTCCCTCTCCCGCACGAAAAGAAACTCGTCGCGGCAGCTCTCGGCAATCCCGCCGATCGCGGTCAATTACGCCGGTGGAAAATGAAATTCGGAAGCGCCCCGGGCGCTTCACATGCTGCTGCTGCTACGAGAGATAAAAGGCGGAGGCGAACAAAGATTCTCCAGCTTTCGTCCCCTCCGCCCACGGTTTTCGAATCGCTCGGTTAGCGCGCGCAAGTGGGCGTGTTTGTAAGTGCGAGGGAGGATGTCGAGGCGCCGTGGACGGGATATTTCGATTTTTCTCTTTTTTTTTGGTGGTGTGGAAAAATATGAAAGTGACCGAATGTAATTGTCAGACCGGAAGATTAACATACCTAATTTAAAGGTATGGCAGCGAATATTTTTTGCTAATTTCGATTTGGTAAAACTTAAATTATTTGAGCTTTAACAAGAGATAATATATATTTATATCAGGTATATAAAATAGAACAGGTATAAATAAGAACTAATTTTGTTTGTTTTTGTAATTTTTTTTGTTAACTCTAATAAAGGAAAGTCGCGACACGTGACTTACCTTTTTAACGTATAGAGGATTGAGGTATTTGACAATTAAGGATTATAGTTGATATGGACGTGTCAATGAGTGTAGAGACGTAGGCAAATTAAGTAATAAAATGAATACAATTGTTCGTGAAACGGTATATTTATTTTATAATTCATTAAAGTAACTATGCCATCAATAACAAAAGTAATTATGCTTCTAGTCGACCTTTTTTTATTTTATTTATAGAACGTAAAGCTGTTTAAAGGTAAAATCTATTCAGGAAGAAAATTACTTTTTTTCTACTAGACGATAAATAGATCCGTCGTTCTGTAAAATCTACTGTTTGAAACAATACAAGTTTTTTTTTTTCATTTTTATCATAATTGTTATAGAAAAATTGTAAAAACCACTCCTATACGTGTTCGACGCGTATTTTCTTTTACTTTTTTTCTCACTCTACTATTCTAGTCTTTTATTATTAATAATTCATTAATCGCATCATACTTTTCGAGGAATAAATTTCAAGTACTGGGATTTATGTAAAAAAATAATCGGAAAACTCCCCAGGCTTGCATAACCCGAAAAAAATGTAAATAAGCCAGGAAAGGTAAAAGAAACAAGTGCGGGCTATATATAGTAGAAACACGGGATAAATTTCGAGAAAGGAAAAGGAGAATGAAAGTGATAGGGAAAAAGGGGCTAAGATTTACGAGTTGGAAGATAAGCAAAGGTATAAATTAAGAAAAAAACCAAAAAGAGAAAACCCCTGCCAAATGTATACGCTTGTACGAGCGCAATAGCGTGTAAGCGCAAAAATAACCACGGAAAACCTTAGAAAAAAAAGAAGTCCAAACATTACAAAAATAAAAATAACGCGAAGCTCAGAGAAACGTGACATGAAAGATGGACGCGAGGGTGTTGGGTCAGGGTTAGCCGCAAATCGCGAAGGCAAACTACACACACATACAGAGCGCCGCGTTCATATTCGAAATTTCCGCACGAACGGTCGGTCTGATGATGTCTCCCCCTCGCGGTTTTCTTTTTGCGCGAAAGTAATCGAGGTGGTGGATTAGGTTAGTGTATTTGTGGGGGGCTATAATAATGATTTGAGGATTTTGGAGGGATTCGATTGTTAGATGGAAGCAAAGATTATTCTTGCTTTTTATATCACTTTGAGGTTAGTGTCAGTGAGGTTTTATAGTTTTTTGCTTGCATAGAATTTTGGTACGCTTTTGTTCCATCAAATCTTGATCACGTTGACAGGCACGTGACGTTTTTATGCTATGAAAGCAAATATGACATACAACTATGCACTTTCCCTACGTGATAATATGTAGCAGCTCACATAGTTTAGATACTTTCGGTAAAATATCAATGTCAACCTTTTCATAGTGTAAAATTTGGTTAAAACAATAGCCTTTTTATGTAGGCATAAATATATTAAAAATTTTCATGCTGAAATTCCAGCGCAATTTTCAAATAATGTACACGTAGGACAATTATATAGTTACACGTTTAAGCTTCCCGGTTAACGAGGTCGTGTGTGGCGCATCCATTTTTCATGCAGAAAATTTTCGGGATTTTTGTCTCTTGAAAATAATTTAACCCACATCATAAAAGGTGTAATACCTCCGAAATCCTCTTCAAACGGAAGAAATCACGCTAATGCTATTATACAAAAAAATATTGAAAGATTAAAGTTCAACCCCAATTAGAGGCTCGTTAAATTTTCACGTGCGAGTTTATTTTATAGTACATACGGTTTATTTGCACCTCGTAAATGTTTTACTGCGGTATAATAAATTTTCTATGAATTTTAAATTGCTTATCTTTGGACAAGAGTAACCAGGCAATTCAAATTCAATTTGAATTTTTATGAGGTGCTTTTTATAATGGGCGTATAACAATGGGAATCCGTACAATCGTAACCGCTGATAATAATGAAAAGGATTATTGAAATTGGTTTTGAATTCATTGAATCTGACTTCAATTTTTCATTGAGCGTCACAGTATAATTCCATTTAATTGATAAACTACATATTAATGTGGTGTTGTTAACTCATAATATACGAATTTACTAGTTTGTTTCAAAATAATATTCAAACTAGGTGTACAAATGCACTTTCTATGAAGTGTATTAATAAGTTTATACGAATGATAATCACGAAACTCCGATGTATGTATTTACACACATAACAGCGAATTCTAAAACTCAATTTCATGTTTAATACTAGCAACGGACACCGGAGTTAATTTAAATTTGATTTATTGCGATCTATTGCCTGAAACGAAATTTTCACTATAATAACATAATGCTATTATGATTAAAATTCATTCACGCCGTGGAAAATTTGATATGTTTTCCAGAGCTAATTTTAATATATCCCTCAAAAGGGATATTATAGTTGGTGTAAGTAGAACAAAAGTGCACGAGAATCGTATCGTAGTACTAATGTAGAACAAACGAGGCTTTTCCACACACATTTTCCGTAATCTTCCGTTCGACTACATAAATATAGAATTTCGGACTATATCGGGAGTTAACGCGAGAATCACATTTCACAGTTTATCTATCATTCTACTTTATATAACCTTGCTGAAATTCACATCACTTTTAAGGTAACATATATCATTAGGTTGATTGGAAATAACGAAAATATTTAGCCCGATTTTCAGCCCTAAAGAAATCACTTTTACAAATGTATATTTCTCACGTTTATTGGACAGACAAATAGAATAATTCCTGCCTATCCAATGAATACGTTATAAACGTCAGTAACAAACAAGTAAGAGAAATATAACAAAAAAATCTCCAAACAGATCAAGCAAAATTATATCCACTTTGAAAAGTGAATAGAGAGATTTCAGTAATCTCGTATCTCATAAACTAGCTATATTTAGCAAGTTACTCTCCCGACCAAAGAATAAACCTACAGCCCAAAAATAATCCTCAACCCGTCCCCCCGGTCTATTGTTACCTCTACGGCCCATTACTCGCCACTTTAACTTCTCCCATCTCTCTTCTTTTTTTCCCACCCTTCTCATAAAACGACTCCATTCCATTTGACGCCAGAGCGAAAAAAAACGACTGGCACCCCTGCGCTCAAGACGCGATCAATCATAATATATACCTGCTTCCGCGCCGCCGGCAATAAAAGCGCCTCTGTGCTCGCCCACGCTTGATGTATTTATATACACACCCGCTCGACGCGTGGTGTATATATATTATACGTGTACCTACATGCGATGTGGCGAAAGCAATTTACGGCGCGCCCGCGATTCAATTTCACATTCGACGCACCGCCGCGTAATTGTGTTGGGTTTGAGGATGCGGTATGTATATGTACGCGCGTGCGGAGGTCGCTCGTCCGTGGGTGCTGTGGGATGTTCGAGGGTGGAAATCGTGTTTTTAAGGGTTGGTAAATACAGATATATTTGCATGGAATAAAATCTATCTCGTGGTGTTGGGGGTTGCGAAAACGGGAATTTTAAAAAAAGTTGGATTTGAAAGGCTCAAGGGGAGGTGACTGTATCTGTATAGGTGTTGTAATACCAAATATGTACGGACGACGTTCAATTGATAAATTTATAAATTTGAAGTGAAATTTGTTTAAATTCATCATGATTTTACCGTTTCCTCGTAGGGGTAGATTCCACGTGTAACCATTAGCATCCTCTCTTCATATGTCTGGATAGCTAAATATATACATAGAATGATCAATTTGTATGTCCAAAAGAGCAATGTACACACAGAGCTTCAATATTAGTCTAATAAATATTGAAATATTTTAATATTTGAAGTAAAGATCATGTGCGATTTGTTCCATGAAATAAATTCTATGTACATCTGCCTTCGCTTTTTCAACGTGTAACAGTTTCGATTTTTTTAATTTCAATTAAAGTTTTTTTTTTTTTATTATTTTATTTTAAAAACTTTATGCGATTCTCCTTATGAGAATTTGCTATTTTTAGTTTATGAAAAGAGTTTTCTTCTTTTTGAACATTCGCGTTGCGTTTTGATTGTTGAGGATTTCCACGATTTTATGCGGGTTTACACACGCGTTTTGTTACTCCAATTATTTTCTCGAACCACATGTTCGATTTTTTAAAATCCTGGAATATAACTTTTATAATTTAACGTGGCCAACGAGTTTGCGATATGGAAGCTGACTTATACCACCCATAAATCAGGTTTTGCCTTCAAATTTTTAATTACCACATCTTATGTAAATCCGTTCAAAATTTATTTTAGCCTATTCTCTTTCTGCTTCTAATTGTTATGTTGAAAAATCTAAAAACTACCGTGTACAATGAAAATTTTGTTTATTTGTACAGTAAAACATCACTAAATTAATTATTTTATTATTATTATTATTAAATATAGCCTTTGATAAGATTACCCAAATACAGACAAAAGACAATTTATCAATTTATTTTACTTTTCTTGTGCAACAAACGCTGAAAGTGATGTGATACCTACACTATTACTCAATTCTGGGTTCCCGTTTTTCTCCTTTAATTTTAAACTTTTTGAAAAAAACTCTTTGACACGTTTTAAGTTTAATAAAGAACTACAACATACCAAAGAGTTTTTTCCTTAAAATTAGAAATTGAATGAGAAAAACGGGAACACAATTTGGGTAATAGCGTGGGTATCACATCACCTTAATCGCGCGAAAACCACATAAATTCGGTGCGAACAAATAGTTCACGATGAGCGCGTTACATCGAAACAAATGATCTCCGCGGGCTTAGGATCGCACACATCGCGCTTACGCGGCCGCTCTACACACTTAATGGGATAAATCACTCAGCATGCAAACGCGCGTGCAGTCAGCCTATATACCAACTATGGATCGCAACGATGAAATGCAAATGTTTGCAGATTCGCTGATTGAAATAACTCGCCGAATCGCATCGGATGAATAATTTTGTAAGGCGCGTAAAAAAGGAAGAACGGCGTTTTTTACGGCACGGCGTTGAATCATCTACTTTCGTGATTGGGGGACGAAGTTTCTAAAGGAATTTCGTTTTAGACTGCGAAACAATGCCGACTGTCTGTGGCGGGGAACAATGGGAGCTCTGGAAAACCTCGGACTGTGTCTTTTTGTTTTGGAATTCTCGGGAAGCTGGGAGAGTTATAAGCGCTAGTAGTTTAATTACTTATATATTTCTTCCGGTTGGCAGTTTATTTAGTTTAGATATTATTGACCATATACGTAAATCATTTTATTCCCATCTCTACTATAATGGCCATTTTATAGCCTGAAAAGCGGGGCAAAAGTGGCGTCTAATTCCCTCTCTTACTTTATTCCCGCATTATGCGGGAATAAAGTAACACAGTTTAATTTTTTACGATTATGGTGACTTGGGTTAAAACTAACAAAATTATAACACATAAATACAAAATAATTTTTTTTATCTATGAAGTGGCCACAGTGGCGATGGGAATAAATAGGAATAAATACTATATGTACTATTAACGATTCAACAATACCATTATGAGGTATTCTGACATCTGATAGATTATTATCGTTATATGCGAAACTAAATTCGTTTTCGAAAGCTCGCGATATCATCAGGAGTATAATACCAGTTCGCCATCCGCGAGATGGAACCAACGTGCTCGCGACCAAAAATTAGCATAGCACAGATCCACTTAATTATGCCAATTAATACTTGACTCTGCATTAATAAATGATAAACATTCCACGTTTCAAAAAAAGCGCACGCATGCTTCAACTTCATGACGGTTGAATTAAAAGTTTGACCTCGCGCGGTTCGGCAAATATAAAAGAGAGCGTGAATGAGAGTACGTTTGAGCGGTTAAGTGCGATTTAGTGGATTTCGAAAAAAAGGCGCGCGTGAGCTTTTCAGAGTAAAGGCTGGAAAAGGCGTTTCGCGATTATAAAACACTATTGAATGCTGTAAAAATGTAAGACTATCTTGGTGATTTGGGTTTTAGCGACTTTTGTGTCGAGTTATTTTCCTTTTTCTTTTCAAAAAGTACCGTGTTTATTTCATTGTTTAGGCCTATCATCAAGTAAAGTAATTCTTGTCAAGGGAGATTAAAATAAATGCCTAAAACACATCCGTCATCGGGTGACGCTAAATCCAACACAGTAAAAATTTTGAGTTTTCTGTTACGGACAGATCACTTCCTAGTATTAATAATAATAAATAAAGGTCGATAAAAGAAGAAATAAAAGTTAGTAAGTTAATATATAAAAAAAGACTTCGTTTCGAAAAAAGTTCAAAGATTTAAATCTACGTTAAACTACTACATACAAATATATAAATAACATGAATTCCATTATTAGTATGATGAAGTATAATTTACAATAAGTAATAGAATTTGTTCTAAATATTTTACTATATCCTAGTAATAAATTAAATAGTTTTATCTAGATTTACATTTACGAAGCTCCTTTACTTCTAGAATCGTAACTTTAACGTCCTCAATAAAACTAGGAAAACCAAGAAACCTCTATTTACTTGACCACACGGAAAAAAATAAAGCTTATCTAACTGCTTTGCACTAGTAAAACCAACCGGTATAGGAGAACATTAAATTAATACAAAAATAAGTAAAACAACTTTATTTATAGTGAGAACAACTTTATATTTCAAATTGTAACGCTAATTCTACTTTAATAAAAGGAAGATTCTAATTTTTTAGAATCTTTTAGAGTAGAATTAACTTGTCAGTTTTAAGCTAAATCATCTGCGTGAAAAGTACTATCAAGAATTTATTTTTTTCCGTGCATTCATTCCTCACCGGAAAAAAAAAAAAAAAAAAAAAAAAAAAAAAAAAAAAAATACATACAAACTTCTCCCAACCAACAAACAACACGTATTACCCAAATCTACCAACAAAAATCTCCGCCCCCGATAAAAACTTTTCCAATTCATCTTAAGAAGCATCCTTACCACCGAAAAGAAACCTCGCGTTCTCTCTCTCTCTCTCTCTCTCTCTCTCTCTCTCTCTCTCTCTCTCTCTCTCTCTCTCTCTCTCTCTCTCTCTCTCTCTCTCTCTTAGCCAGCTAAGTGGGCCAGCGGTTTTTCTCGCTTGCTCACTCGGCGCCTAATTGAAATTTAACGACCTCCGACCTCCCGCTCCTCTCTTATACTCGACGATTTTTGCTCGAAGGATCAAATGTGATTCGTGCCGATTCGTAATGCGAGTAACCCCGGGGAGCACTAGCTGACCGTTGACTGGGTAATCCGTCGCGTATAATGCTTGGTTCGCTGGTTACAGGGGATTTCGTAAATGTGTGCTTGTCAGACGTGGCGCGGTTTAGTTTTGGCTTTGTTCGAAAGGTATTTATAGGGTTGAGCGAGGTCGAGGAAGTTAACTTTTCAATAGGTTTTTCAATTTTGAATGTATAATTGTGGAAGAAGAAATGAAAGAAGCAATCTTATTAACAGAATCTTATAAATTATATAACGCTTAATGAATTATTGTTTATTGTACTCTTATAATCATGCAAATTGACACATTCACGTCAATGACAAAATGTGAATTTTGGTAGCCCACTGCAAATATTTTTAATATTTGTCTGACTGACTGATTTTCAAACCCGGAAATTAATCAGCGGAGTGATCAATGTGCTATATTTACCCGATTTTTCCTCCACTCCCAAGAGAAATCCTCATGTATTCCATAAAAATGCGCCCTACTTTTAAAGCCAAATATACCTGCACAGAATCGGTGTTACCAGTGAATACACAAGCCGGATGCAGTCAGACGCGTTTTCGATGTTGGCAATTCCTTAGAAACTCTAAATCCCTGAAAATTAAAAAAAAACACTATTCCAGAATCACCCCCAGCAGAGCTGAATTTCCTAGGAAGGTCGCATCCCTTAAAGCTCATTACCATTCCCCTCACAGCCGCGGGCCAAAGTGAATACACCCGACTATTTAATTCCGGGCGCAAATTAAATAAGAAAACAAGAAACTCCCTCGACTTTATGAAACCGCAACTCTTCTTCTCTTCCTCCTCGACGAAACTACATTCGAGTACCGGCTTCCTGAAAAATCCTAACGACCTTCCCCCCTTCCTTTCCCTAAGACAAGCAAGAAAAGAAAAGAAAGAAAATGAAAAAAGCGAATTCCCGAACAGCAGGGCGAAATTGATACGCCGCTGGGGCGTGACCGGAATTTCACGACCCCCCGCCGCCGTTATGATTGTTATTAGGCGACGTCTCGATTTATCTCCGCCGGCGAACGGGGACAAATGCTGGCGAGCAGCGGGATACCCGACTGTTGTTAGAGTGGCTGGTGACTGCGACTGCGGGGTGTGATGAAAAAATTGATTCGCCCAGTGGTGGGAGGAGGGGGGAAGAATGTGGCTTGTTACTGGTCGGAGAACATGGAATTTCACGTTGTTTATGTTTATGGCGAGCGTGTCGATGCTGAACTTGATAAAAGGATGAGAGTCCAGTTTCGTCGGAAGGGGATGAAGAAAACTGATGCCAGTGTTTGGAGATTTTCGAAATATGAAAGCTGTAAAAAATAACGGGGACACTTGATAAGATAATTAGGGCAATGGGTTTTGACATGTATATAAATAAGTTTTTGTTTAGATGCTCGAGTTGTTACGGAATTTTCGTGGTTACGTTCATTTTATGACGTTCTATTCATATTTTATATGAGGACGGATGGGTATCTTCTCTTACAAAGTTTACCCACGGGCCTCCTAGATAAATATCAGTATGGAGAATGTATAAAACTAATAAAAGCATGAAGAATACATACGGACTTAAGCATTTGCATACGAATTTATCTGTGTATATAAAAAGGGAAACATTTAAAAAGTTATTTTTATAGTTTTTACTACTGAATGTCGAATGAAATCTTGATTTTTCTACTAATATTAGCAAACTTCATCCTTATTTATTTCAACTTCAATTTCGTTTCCCCCAATACAATTTTTATTTAAATTTCATATTTTGATAAGCTCTACACAATAGCATTGATTTTCTACGTTCACCTGCGTTTCTCTATTCCTTACATATCCGCGACATCTTCCTTTCTAAAAACGACCGTAAAATGTTCAGAATCTCGCCAATAACTGGTCAGCACGAATTTCGCACTACCGTTAGCTTAAATAAAGATAGCGAATATTATACAATATTTTTGTATCACCTATTAAAAAATAACAGTTTTTAAAGTCACGAATCCAATTCGCAGAAATGACGAAAAAATCATTTAAAATAAGTTTTCGTAATAAACTCCTTTAACACACTACTTTACACACGAACTTGTCATTACCTATACAATTACCACTGAAACCTACAAATATCCATCAAAATCGCGCTGCCCTCGTCAACTCACCCACCGAAAACCACTCGACGAAAGCCCGCCACCACCTTTCGAATTTTCGCAATCCGCGCGTTGCTCGCGCCGGGGGCCAGGGCAATTAGAAATCGATTTGACACTTGGAGAGCTCCTTGTCGGCGGTGCGAGAGCGGAGATTAGACGTCTCGAGGCGAATATTGTTCCCCCTGACGGCTCGGCAAAGTTAACTCTCTTCGCCTGTAACAGCGGCGGGCGATTATAAACTTTCGGGAATATAATTGAAGCGCCGCTTCGATGAAGTGGCGGGATGATGTGGGTTCACGCGTCATTACGCCGCTGTTGTTCGGTAATGCGCGGAGAGAAATTTTTTGAGGTTTGCCCGAATTTTTCGTAATTAAAATGATAGTCGAATATTACAAGCGAAACGTTTCGAAAGAGTAGAAAATCTCCATTCGTCGCGATATTTTCCCTCGATTTCCATAAACAAAGGCCGAGAGAGCGCAAAAACGCCGCTTTTGAAACTTAAATCGCTGTCGACGTCGTTCTCTCTCTCTCTATCTCCCCTCAATATCGGATTCTCTTTCTCTCCCTTTCTTTTCTATCCTCTCTCCTCCTGTATATACACATACACTGCACGCCAACGCGCCGCATTAATTTCGCCCTCGCTCTCTCGTCGCGTCGTTTTCGCCCACTCGATTTTTTGCGCCCTCTGCTCGCTTTTCGCAATAGTTTTTCAATTTCCCCGTCGTGCGCGTTCGTTTCTTTATTAAAAAATTGGAAATTGAAAGGTAAGACGCGTTTGTTGCTGCTGCAGTGGTCGAATTAACGTCGATCTTTGCCATGGTTTCGCGCGGACATATAATTAATTTTCGCCGAGTCGCGTTGGTTGTTTGCTTTTTAAATTAAAACGTATATACGGTAAAAAAAAGAAAAACGATAACTGATGCGCTCCGCGGGCTTTTTGCGCGCGGCAATGTCGCGTAAATTGATGAATATTTCAGTCGGTCGAACAACTCGATTTCCAATTCGCTTTTAATGTCGAGCGTGTGGAAGAGAGCCGAGCTGTACAGCGGCGAAAAATCGAATTTGCAATGACTCATTGAAAATTTAATCAATGAAGCGCTTGGCAAACAAATCCGAGAGATTCGTAAATATCGTTCGCGCACCCGCTATGTGACGCGACTGCAATATGTTTCCGTTGAACTAAACAGCGATCCATAATTGTCTGTGTATTTTTTTTATAGAGTAGAATCGAATTTTATAATATTGGAGAAGCTCTTGTTGTGATGAAACATACGTTGAATTTAACTTGATTTTTAGATTTTACTCGCTGTGCTGGAATGGATTCATAACTTTTAGCGTAATATAAACGTAATTTTATGCTTAAGTTTTTTTTTATTCCATATAAAAAGGGACTATTTGTAAGGCAAAAATTCAAGTGGCAATTATTGCGTGTCAATAGATATATGAGGAAATCCAGATTAAATTTCAACTTTTCGTGTCTACAAAACCGGTCAAAAATTTTTTTGAAGATACACCTTTCGGACGCGGTTTATCTTCTTTCTTATGTCATAAAATATACGGCGGACGTCGCCCTGGTAGAAAATAAACCAACTCGGATGGCTTATCTACTAGCTGTTGGCCAGTAATTTAGGCCAACGAATAAGAAAAATATTGACCAACGGTTAACCAACGGTTGGTGGACTATCAATCAATAATAAAACATTGAGTAACTCATAAAACAATAATAGAAATTAATAAGAAATATAGATATGTAAAAAGATTTTGATACATAAACAATAATAAAAATTATTGTAATGCATTAAAAAAAATATTTGAATGAAGTTGGGAGTAAATTTATTTAAAGGTTAAGTAGACAGCGTAGCACGTGGGCTATGCTCCGAAATTACTGTCCGCATCCCGCTTTCCGCAAGACAAGCACACATGCACATAAATACACACATATTACATACACACGAGTGCGATCGCAGGTTCATGTGTTATGTATAGGTAAAAGTATTTAACTGCGCAGACTCATACGAGTCACGTGACGGGATTGCCGGGATCGCGTGGTTTTGCTTTATTGTAAAGGTCAGATGGTAACGGAGCACCGTGTAGAAAACGGAGCAATACGAGTACGAAGAATTTATGTAGGATACTTTCAAATTTTAAATGTAGAATACCTTGTATGTAGGATTCTTTCAAATTTTAAATATAGGATACTTTTAAATTTTAAAAAATGTAAGTATCCACCTGTACATGTCCTGACTTACGTCAAAAAGTCACGCACACTACACATTAACACGCCCTAACCTCAATTTGAACAAACAAAACTATACCCGTTACCGATTTAACCATATTTATCTGAAGAAAAATACTATTAATATGTGGGTTTTGATTATTCTATGAATAATACAAATTTTGAGAGTTTTATTTAAATAATAAGTTGTGTAAACGACTTTTATTTAAGATTTTTAATATTAAGCATTCATTGACCAAGCGCAAGGGTGATTCCGTGACGAAATAAGCGGTATTTATCGCTAACTGTTGGTTAAACGGTTGGCCAAATCCTTGCGATTTGGCGAACGGATGGCGTACGGTTGGTTATAATTTCTACCAGGGCGTGTACAATTAAAAACGTCTTTGTAACACATTTTTTTCAAAGGTTGAAATTTTTTAAGAAAATGGCAAAAAAGCCCTCCTTTTTAAACCTTAGTCAATTAGCCCAGAACCGATCTACTTAAAGTTTCAAAAAAGAAATTGGAATTAGAAAGAAAGAGCTTTCATTCCCTTTTTTGAAAATTAAAAAATGTCGATTCCTTCAAAAGTTATAAGGGTTTGAAGTTGAACGTCGAAAAAGCATAAAAATGCACAAATCGCAGAAATCGGCAACACCGACTTTGAGAGCATTTTTATGCCTTTTCGACGTTCAACTTCAAACCCTTATAACTTTTGAAGGAATCGACATTTTTTAATTTTCAAAAAAGGGAATGAAAGCTCTTTCTTTATAGTTCCAATTTCTTTTTTGAAACTATAAGGGGATCGGTTCTGGGCTAAATGGTTGAGGTTTAAAGAAAAGGGCTCTTTTGCCATTTTCTTGAAAAATTTCAACCTTTGAAAAAATGTGAGACAAAGATGTTTTTAATTGTACACGATGTCCCCCGTATATTTTGTGACATAAGAAAGATTTAGACCGATTTTGGGGACACAAAAAGTTGAAATTTTTTCTGGATTTATAGAGAGAAAATATTATTTCTTCATTTATGTTTTAATTTTATCAGAATTGTGATTTCTAAAAGGAATTCAAACTCTATACGCTAGGAAATAAATACTATTTTGAGAGAAAAAGTTTCTTTTGTAACGAAATACATCATTACTAGAATGACTTCACCAGTGAAGGAACGAATAAGGAAATTGTAACTTTTGTTATTTAATTAAGTGGTTTAAAAATGGATTAAAAGTAAAACCCTTTTGAAATTTGTATTCTAAAATGTTCAAACTTTACGTCGGTGAGTAAATTTTGAATAAAGAATCAAAGTAAAAATTTTATTTAATGAAAATCTGTAAATATCTCCTAAAAACCAGTAAAGGAACACGTAATCTTAGTATCTAAATACGTTTCACCAGTGAAGGAATACATCGTCAGTGAAGAAACACTTAATAGCGGCGATTTTTGATTTTATTCTTAACAAGAAAATTTCTTTTATGCGGAATCTTTATATAAAATGAAATAAAAATTTTCAAGGATTCGAAAATTATCGTCATGTTAGATAAACAATACATAGAAAGCTTGATATTTTCATATATGTAAAGAAAATGTCCGTTAACTGGTGACTGTTCCAATACTGGTGTAGTCCCCCTACAACATGTTGAAACTTTCACTCATATATTCTTGACGGAACAAATTCCATGAAATGAATAGAAAAGTTATTTTACGAACAAAATATTTTGAAAAATACTTTTTTACTCAATTGACAACTCGTTACCAAAAAGAATCATTATGTGTATTATAATATTATTATATTAATGTGTATTATACATACATTTATATTATAGATATTATACTACAGAAAAATTCAAATCAAATAAACTATATAAATAATGACTTAAACGATTATATTAGAAGATGAAAAGATTAACTATATTTATAAAAAATAAAAAATCTCTACACTCAATAAATATTGAATATTTTAAAAATTTAACAGATTTTGTAAAGTATCATCAATATGTATGCATGGTATAATCCCGATCATGTCATTTTGTTTGACACCTTAACAACCGTGACTTTTAAAAACTTTTAGTATCGATTTCGAAGCTATAATTTCGAATAAGTGCGTATGGTTTGTGTGCATGCTTGTATACACATTGTGTACCTGTAGCTTCATTACTCCTGAACTGGAAAACATTAAAGCTTAAAAACGATACAAATAATCAATTTAGAATGAAATATAAAGAACAGCATTTTTCCGGATAAGCTTAAAAATAGTGTTTCCCAGTTGGATCGATAAATATACATATAATAACGATTTTTTAATCTGGTGGAAATGAGACTATTTTTAAAACATAAGGTTACAAATTTGCCATTCGTCTGTGATCCCTCGCCAATGGCCGCTCAGAAATAAAAAAAAGCGTTTCACTCATTTTTCAAATAGTCATTTTTCCATTAGGTTCTTTATCGACCGAAACGACCAAATCTAACCTCTCTCCTTACCCGCAGAATGGAGTCATCAGGCGCGCCTGCATCCCCGTCAACCGCCGTTTGATCCCGCGATCCTCCGCGGAGGTGTATGAGAGGTAGAAACAATCTCCACACCACCACCACCATCACCGAAGAACACCTGCAACAACAACAATGGCGAACACGGCCCACCTGGTGCGCAGGCAGAGCTCGCGCGATCTCAAGCCTCAGAAGAGCGTGGACAAGCTCGAGATGAAGGAGATGCGCGGCAGGCTCGTCGTCGAGAGCCGTATGAGCAACGTCACTGCCAACTACGGGGCCACGAACGCGGGCTTTGAGGATTCCAGTCCCAACGCGAAGGTAAAGACAACCATAGATGTATGTTTAGTGAGTTGAGTTCATTATGCTTGAGAATGGCGATGGCACCCTGTTTTACCGACTGATGGTAGAAGAGGCGCGCTGTGGTTTTTACCGACTGATGGTAGAAGAGGCGCGCTGTGGTTTTTACCGACCGAGCGGCGTTGTGATCACGTTTGGTTTGCACCTTCTTGCGATGCATCCTGTAAAGTGCGACAGATACACATGATAAATCCTTTTATTTTTGTCCATAAGTCAGTCTTTACCGATGATACCAACTGTGCATGTCATTAATTAAATAAGTAACTGTATAATTGACGAAATATCGACACCCATGGTAATTCCTACATTTTACTTTTCTCTATAGTCTAATCCTGTTTCCAGCTTTTATTAACAATTTCAGTCGCAATATCTTCCAAAGACTATCTAAAAAAACTAAAGAACATTATAGAAAGATACAAATATATCGGTAAAAACTAGCTTAATCATATCCCCTTAAATTTCACGGTCCCACCACGCATTTGATAACAATTAATAATGACTTTGACCCGTGTAAACATATCAACGCCCCATCTTCATTCGCAGTTAATTACCGCCTAGCTTGCCGGCCCCTAAACACTCCCTTACTCTGCATATATATGTTTCGAATCATTAGTCATAACGACCCGTTTACTCTCCCCCTTGTCCCTTTCCCAGGCGATATTGCACGACCAACCCGGATCCCCTCCAGTCAATATCACCGCACGTCAAAGTCGCTCTTCCCCCATTGTATAATATCCTCGGGTCAACAGCCAACCCTTATACTATGCATCAATCCTCAATCACCAAACAACAACACAAAGATACTACAGCACGCTGCTTTTCTCTCATTTTGCATCACCACCTGCTGCGACCACATCATCACCATCACACGACACTCAGGAGCTATTGCCATTCGATGTCCAGAGCAAGAAGCAGCAACAGCAGCAGCAGCAGCCGGCCGGCGGGGGGTCTACGTCAACAGCTGCAGTGGTAGCCGGTCTAGCTGGGGGCGGGGGTGGAGGTGGCAAAGGAGGAGGCGGAGGTGGAGGCAGCAAGCTCGGGAGCAACGAGGGCAAGGGGATATTCAAGCCGGAGGCCGGGGAGGACGAGCGCGAGAACTGGGACAGCAAGCTGACCTTCCTGCTCGCGACCGTCGGCTACGCGGTCGGCCTCGGCAACGTCTGGCGATTCCCCTATCTCGCCCAGAAGAACGGCGGCGGTACGTAGTGTATGTGTGTGTGCCTGTGCGCGTCCTCGTCATATGGATTTATGTGTGGAGAGGGAGATGGCGCTGGATTAGGGGAACGTTATGCCGCGTTACTGAAAGCTGTGCTATAGGAAGATCTGGGGTAAGATCGGATATGGAAATAGGGGGTAGGAGAGAGAATCACGTGGGAATGTGTTTTTGAAAGTCTGATGGGAGTATTGAGGTGGTGATATATATGTATATGGGAATGATGGGGATGAATGTGTTTTGGAGGATGAAATGGGGGGTTTTGTGTAAAGTGAGGAACGAATGTAATGGGGAATGTTGGATTGTGAAAGTTTAATTTTTTGAAACTGAAAGTAAAAGACTGTTTGATTTAGGGAAAGGAGAACAAAGAAGGGAGAAAGTTACTGTTAAGGTGCAGAGTGAAGCAAGGGGAGAGCTTAGTTCTGATTTATTTTTTCATTTCGTTATTGAAAATGGAAATAAAATGGAAATTCAAATACAAATCTATTTATTTATACAATTCGCACGATAAAGAGACGTAAGATAAAAGAATAAAATATTTACATAATCGAATAGTCAATTAATACAAAGCACATACCATATAATTATTCGAACATATATCGCGGAAAATCGAAAGCGTAGTTTCACTTAGCAGATTACAGTTTCCGACCTGTAACGCAATCGCTTATACTTGCACTTTGCATTTGAACAATGGCCAAGTAACTTTGACAAGTAAACTTATAGTTTCGACTCTCCAATTGTTAACCGGCAGTATATACATCAAAGTCATAATCTCACCAACCCAAAGCATCACGCGTTCACCAAAATCCCTCAAAACTCGAGTGTCAAAGCTCAAACTTTTTCACCCTCGATATATCCTGGAAATAAAAGAAATTTTAATTAAAACGAGTCGATGAGGATATTTATCGGGAGGCGGCACTTCTGCAAAGCGCCGCGCGCGGCCTCTCCACACCCCTTTCTCGTCGCCACGGCCGGCGCATTGAAACGGAGCGATTTATCAAAGGGGAGCAGAGATAGAGCGAGAGCAAGATGAGGATAATATGTGGGGATGAAGGAAAATGAAATTTCCGATTACATCGGGAGAGAGGCGGGAAATGAATATTACTTCAATCTCTGAAATTCCGAGGGACTTAAAATTTCGCGCGGAGGAGGGGGGATGCACCTTCTGAATATTCCGTATTTAGAGGCGGCTCGAGATCGATATGTTCGAGTGGTCGGGTACTGAATGGAATATCGTTTAATTTCATTGAAACTTTTATTTTTGGACGTGGGTCGATGCTTATTAGTATGTCACTTGGTACGGTAAGATTGAGAAGATTGTGGGTATCAAAAGAAATCATGTTTGTGAAGTTGAATATTTTATATATAAATTTAAATGATTTACAGTTATATAAAAAATATACATCAATTTTTACGGCGTTATATCCCCTTTACCTTCAACATTTAAGCTCATCTCGTTTCGACTTTTCATATACTGAATAAAGTTTTCACTGCCCTTTCAAATTATATCTAATGAGATACCGGGAAAGTGAAGAATATAGAAACTAATCTAATTATTGAATAATTAATGGGGTTCAACGATGGCATAATACAGAATAAGCTTATAAATGTAAAAGGGATCTAATAAAAATCTATTATATTGAAAAGATTTTATTATCGATATACGGAAGAATTAGTATAATCGAAGTATAATTAAATTACTTGCTACTCCAACGTACTACGTACGTTACAAACGTTTTATTCAGCAATCACATACGTCCTCCATTCGATCCTTATTAAATCACATTAAGCTAACCTCGATACATACCCTACTTTTTCATGAATAAAATACTCGAAAGCACACAGATCATTCCACTTAACATTCCTCACACCTGCGCTCACGAAACCTTAACGCAAACGCAGACGCTTTTCAAGCTTATTCTCGCGTGACATCCACAGCCGATCTCTCGCCTTGATCGCATCACTCACGGCGAACCCTTTCGTGACCGATCGCAACGCGCGCCACTTTAGCCGTGTCGAGTGTATTATAGAGCTCGTGTGTCGAGTGGCCTCTTGTGCCTCTATATAAGTGGTCACGGAAGGCGGAATAAAAACAACGGAGTCGACGGCCTATGCTATACATACGAGGATGTGTGGGTGTGTAAGCGGTGATTGTGGTGTGTGAAGGGATGATTGCGCGGTTTTCGCGCTCGTGGCGGTTTGATGAGGGGTAGGCGAATTTGAGGCTAAGAATAGGATTTTAATGACGATTTCGTTTCTTTATTTTTTCGCGTTTGCATGCGAGCGTATTTATTTTTAGAGGTTGTAGTCAGATGAGTTGCGGATTAGCGTTTCATTCTGCGGTATAAAGTTGCGAATGAATTTAAATTTGGTTATGAATACTATCAATTATTATACTAAATTTTAATGAAAATTCGCGTTGAAGTAAAAATATAATCTAAATAAACTGTATTATATTTATTACATTATATAATTCATAACTTTATCTAACAAAATGCGTATCTTAATTCTGCTTGGAAATATATTCTCAACCAGCCCTGTGCCCGTCTATTTTCAAACAGCTAACCCCCTTCTTCTTCCCTTTTCAGTTCTATTCTACGCTAATACTGAGGGATATGCTTACCCTCATAGGGTAGTTCAAGTCTACAAGTTTAGTTTAAATACCGGGTATTTAGCGAATCCTATAATCACTGAACTTTTCAACTGCACGTTGAACTTTGAAAGCTGTTATTTATTTTTAGGCTCGTCAGTAAACCGATTTCTTTCCGTTAAATCAGACATTTTATTTAGTTTTACTTCAATTATTGTCTTTATATAATGTATACAATTTAATTATTTAATAATAAATACGTGATACGTAAAATTATCGAGTTACCTATTATATAAGTCAAAAACAGCCTGATTCAGTAAACAATTTATATTTCATAGAACGACATACTTTCTAATTAAATTCACTGCTATTCTAAATGTAAGTATCTAATTCTACTAAAAATCACAAAAAAATACGCCCATCTTCTCTCATTTCCCTCAATCCTTCTCGACATTTGTTTGGCCCAAGATCACTTTTACAGCGAAACCATTACCCGCCCATTCAAGATTAAAGTCTACAGCGCGTCCTCTCTCGTCTCCAAGCATCAATTCTTCCCTCCTATTAAACTCGCGTAAAAGTAGTCGCTCTCTCTCGCGCACCCGTAGAAGTAAACATTTAATTAGAATAATCCCTTATTGCCAGACGTAAAAGCCAGCCGCCAACTGCAATGTATATATACATGTAGCTGGTGATGGCGGGGATGCGATCGATCGGCGTCGGTCGGCTGGGAATTTTCGGCGGTCCTTTTATACCGCGGACGGGAGAAAATTCGCGCGTTGGAGTATGAGTTTTATGGAGGGAGCCGTTGGTTCTGCGCTTTTAGCGGAGAAATTTTCGGAAAGCCAAGCGTAGCTGAAAGGGTCTGACCTTGTTGCAGGGGAATATTTTCTGTGTAAATATGGCGAGGACAGCGGTTTCGCAAAGTGTCTTTAGTTTTAGCCATTTTGTTCCTGCGAGTTATTTTATTTCATAGAGAGATGAGGAAAGAATGTTAGTGGGAAATATTTTTTTTAATCAAATTTAACACAATTTTTCAAAATAATTTTTTAAGTGATCTAGAGAAAAGATTCATAAATGTAATAAAAATAGTACAAATTTTACAACTTTTAATTAACCAGAAATGAAGGGGAAGTAGTCACAATTAAAATGCAAGCGAGCACACAAGATATATGAAAATACTATAAAGAATGTGATTTTAGAATATTTTCCAAAAACGAGAAAAAGTAAACTAAAGGACAGTTAGTGAAAAAATTTTACCTTTAGGTATTCAAATAAAGTCCGAATGCTATTGAATTTATTCGGAATGGTTTGTTTTATTCTTTCCATTGCTGATGGATTCTCGGAAGGTCGTGATACTGTTATTAAATAACAGAAATCGCCATCTATTCGAGTTGCATTTTTCAGTTAAAGATTTCCGATAAAAATATTCTCAACTATAATGCAGCCTTCGTATTGTACATTTAATGCAGTACATACAGTATTTTTGTGCAGTTAATTATAGATATCCATATGGAAAGATTATCAATACATTTCTTTTGTTTTAGCTATTTTCACGGTATTCCGATAACAGCATAGTTTTATACTCAATAATATTGATTACATAAAAAAAAAATTTCCGCTAATTCAACTAATTTTTGTTATTCGCAATAAAAAGAATTCCGAGAACTAAAAATACGAAAACATCGAAAAGCTCTCGAAATTCAACATTAATTAGATTGTTAAATAATTCCAGGTGCATTCTTAATACCGTATTT
The DNA here is from genome assembly GCA_036365515.1 of Torymus aiolomorphi. Lineage (NCBI taxonomy): Eukaryota > Metazoa > Arthropoda > Insecta > Hymenoptera > Torymidae > Torymus > Torymus aiolomorphi. Next base: position 10,628,999 of record CM070877.1, on the reverse strand, counting down.
CGTGATGCTGGCGATCGAGGGAATTCCGATATTTTATCTCGAGCTCGCCATTGGCCAACGTCTGCGAAAGGGCGCCATTGGCGTGTGGAATCAGGTTCGTTTTTAAAAACAAAATACACTAGATAATAAATATTATATACTTTTAACCATTATTCTATACATTATATTTACATATTTACATTCCGATATTTCTGATAAAATTTTAATATAAGATAGTATGAGAAACGTGTTGACGAGGTTAATTAAAAATTCTTATTTTTACTCGTTTTCAAGGTGTCTCCGTATATGGGCGGAATAGGTATAAGCAGCGCCGTAGTATCCTTTAACGTGGCTCTTTACTATAATACCATTATCGCCTGGTGCCTATTCTACTTCGTTCAGGTAAGCTGATAATATTGCGGAAAATTCAAAATTTCAGCTCAAAATCGATGACGTCGATACGGTTATTACCGAGTTTATTTTAGGGGCTGGAACACGATTATCCGCGATCTGGAAGCTCGTAACTAAGTTTAAAGTCATAAAACTCATTGCGAAGTTTATGGATTATAAGAGCTAATAACGTTCAGCTTTTTAAGCTTTACTTTTTAAACTATTTTTCGTTAAAATTCGTACTGTTAAGCTTTTCCGTAATAAATATTCTTTGCGGGCAGTAGAGTGTTTAGTAAAAGAGTTTCATATCTACGATTCATTGATTCATGGAACTTTTAAATTAAGAAAACAAATTTTTACTGGTTCATTTTGCATAAAGATTCAACCTTAACTTAATTTAACCTGATACGAAATTTCACATTTTACAGAGTTTTCAGTCTGAGCTACCCTGGGCGGAGTGTCCTAACAAATATTTCCAAAATGGTTCTTACGCACCTGAACCAGAATGTCTGGTAATACGTTAACCCTACACATCTGTTTTCATTAATCGAACGAATCTTAAAGATCGTAATAATTGCAGCAAAGTAGTCCAACGCAATATTTTTGGTATCGGACAACGCTGATGGTCTCGAAGGACATTAACTCGCCGGAAGTCTTCAACTGGAAAATAGCGCTGGCGTTAGTCGTCGCTTGGATACTCGTCTACATGTGCATGATCAAGGGGATCGCATCTTCTGGCAAGGTATACCCATATAGAGTTTTCTACCCCTAATTCATTGAAATTCTTCTCCTCTTTACTGACAATAGTTTTTGTACAGTATATATTTATTGTATAGAACGTATTCCAATTCATTGTTCGCATGTATATATACAGCACGATAAACTAACTGATTTAAGGTCGTGATAATGTGATTGAATTAAGAGCTCGTAAAGTTGGACCTTTTCGCGAGCTAATTGAATGACTGCAGGAGATAAGTAGGATGACTTCACCAGTGAAAGAACGAATAAGGATTTGTTATTTAATTTGTTATTTAATTAAGTGGTTTAAAAATGGATTAAAAGTAAAACCCTTTTGAAATTTATATTCTAAAATGTTCAAACTTTACGTCGGTTAGCAAATTTTGAATAAAGAATCAAAGTAAAAATTTTATTTAATGAAAATCTGTAAATATCTCCTAAAACCAGTAAAGGAACACGCAATCTTAGTATGTAAACACGTTTCACCAGTGAAGGAATACATCGCCAGTGAAGAAACACTTAATAGCGGCGATTTTATGATTTTATTCTTAAGAAGATAATTTCTTTTATACAGAATCTTTATATAAAATGAAATAAAAATTTTCAAGGATTCGAAAATTATCGTCATGTTAGATAAACAATACATAGAAAGCTTGATATTTTCATATATACATAAAGAAAATGTTCGTTAACTGGTGACTGTTCCAATACTGGTGTAGTCACCCTATACATTTTTTTTCCTTTCTCTGCGTAGGTCGTTTACGTCACAGCCACTTTCCCGTATATCGTCCTCATCATCTTCTTCTTCCGGGGGGTGACGCTGCCCGGGATGTCTGACGGCCTGCGCCATCTCTTCACGCCGAAGGTGATTCAAGTCAAGGGCTATTGGAACTGTATACATTTTGTCACGAGATGTCTTTTATAGTATACGAAAAAAATGTTTAATTCTACTTTTCACATAGTTGATTTAACTTGGAAATGATAAGTTAATTCTGCTTACAACGATATCGGCCGTAGGAAAAAACATTAAAAAAAGTAGAATCTTCCTTTTATTAATGTGGAATCGGCATTCTAATCTTAAATATAAAGTTGTTCTTATTTATAAATAAAGCTAATTTTACTTTTTTTTATACGAAGTTTAATCTTTTTCTAAACCATTTGATTTCACTAATGTAAACAAGTTAGATTAGCTTTATTTTTTCCGTCTATTGTTTACATTGAAATTAAGCTACTTACAGTTTAATTAGTGAGGTATTTAAAACTAATAATATTAATCTTTCTAACAAAATTTTAAAAGTAGAGTAAGCATTTCATTTATAAAAGATTTAAAAATGATTCGTAATAATGTCACAAGATACTTTACAAAATCCGTATAGATTATCATGGGATATCAAATCTTTTTCTAACATTCATAACTTTGTATTCGGAATAGGTTAGGTTCAAATGTTGTTATTATTAACGATCACTTACCTAACTTCCTTTGTAGTGGTACACGTTAACCGATCCAGTGGTCTGGTTGGAGGCGGGCACGCAAATTTTTTTCTCCCTTGGTCTGGCGTTCGGCGGCCTGATCGCCTTCTCGTCCTACAACCCCGTCAACAACAATTGCTACCGCGATGCCATTATGGTCAGCCTGACGAATTGCTTCACGTCAATGTTCGCTGGCATTGTTGTATTCTCAATTATCGGTATGTACTTAAAGCTACATTTTTGATGTTACGTTTCTAACCTCACCATAACAAGATAATATACAAGATTCATTAAGTTTTTCAAACTCATTAATTTTGAAACCCAATTTTATTTATCGACAACAGGTTTCAAGGCCACGATGGTTTTCGAGCATTGCCTATCCGAGAGAAACGCGACACTGCTTACTATATACGGTAGTTCGAAGAGAATACCGGATCAGCTGCCGCCAAGCGGAGCGCTACTCAACGTTACCAACGGCAACGGCAGTCTGGCCAACCTCATCATGCCGGAACTGCCGGAGTGCGATTTACAGAAAGAGTTGGATAACGTGAGTACTGATTTTTTGTTACATATTATTATGCAATTATCACTATTTTGTGGAAATATAATTGGATTAGAACGGATATAAATAACGAGTTGAATTGTTTTTATTTCATATAAATTATGAGTATATATTTTAATTATTATCTCAACGTGACATAAATTACTACACGATAAATGACTCTAATCTTCAGATACGGCATTAAGATAATTGTAAGCCTAAAAATGGAACGGTATAGTTATTATTATACATAATTATTTATTTTTAAATGTTATTCAGAACTTACTTTTTCCGCTGCTTTTCTAAGTCGGTTTTCCGTGTCACTATCAGTTTGTTGTACCATCTTAGAGAAATAACTATTTTTATTTTGTAATAATATATATGGGTGATCGTACTCAACAACTTCACCTTTATCAATTACTAGAATCTTGTCGTAATCTATGACTGTTTGCAAACGATGAGCTATCATTAACACTGTACAGTCCCTAAACTTATCCCTGATTACTTCCTGTATCAAAGCATCCGTTTGTTCGTCAACATTGGCTGTAACTTCATCTAGTACTAAAATTTTGTTTTTATTGAGTATTGTGCGAGCTAAACACAACAACTGACGTTTGCCGTTACTAAGACAAGTCTGGTTTAATATCTCATCAAGAGATAGAAAATCCTTGTTTAATTTAACGTCGTTTAGAGCCGCCCAAATGGTGGAATCGTCGTATTCATGCAAAGGATCGAGATTTTGTCTTAATGGTACGGAGAATAGTATTGGTTCTTGGGGAAAAATCGAAATTTTCTTCCTCAATTGCTGAAGGTCTACCTTCGACGTGTCAACGCCATCGATGAATATGGAACCCTTGATTTCGGTCAATCGGAATAGGGCTGCTATCAGTGACGATTTTCCTGCCCCTGTACGTCCAACTATTCCAACCTTAAAACAATCAATTCAGTCTTATGATATATATATATATATATATATAATACCATGTTATAATAATACACGGAGAGAAATTATGAAGTAAAAATTACTAAATTGTAATAGTAATGCATGGAGAGACTGCGAAAAGTAGCTGCTTTTCTATGTTTCTAAGACGATTTATCAAGTTTCTAAGAAAGTTTAATAGAAACACAGAAAAAATTATTCTATAGAACTATTCATACGACTGAGCAATGTTCGCCCGAAAATTGTTTTCTTATAGAAATATTAACATCATTTAAATTAACAAAGTATATCAATATGAAGTTAGTTCTATTCATCGACAATATTAAACCAATTAGAGCGCAATCTAATTCGAGATTTATTGTCATGGTTTGTTTAAATGACCCGGCAGTCTATCTATCCATTACCATCGTACATAGTAATTTCAACTAAAATATTTGTAATTGTTTGTCAATAATTTCTCTCTATCTAGATGTGAAACACCAAATACCTTTGATTCTGACTGTATAGTAAAATCCAAATTTTTTAAAATCGAAGCAGAAGATTCAGAATAATTTAGGTACATATGATCGAATTTTATTTCTCCTTTAACCGGCCATGGACCAGACAGTCTTCCGTCAATACTTTTCTTATTCTTTTCTTCTGGGTCTATTTTGGTATAATCCAGAATTCTTTCAGTTGATACCATTTGCGCACTCAGTTCTGTAAACATTCTTGCACAATGCATGATTTTCGCTGTTAATATTTGCACCCCGCTCATCACCAAACCTACGGTAGCTCCGGTTATACCAGTATCTTTGAGCAAGAGAAAAATGAAAGGCACTGTAGATACGAAAATTGCCTGTAACACTTCAGTCCATAAGACAAAAGCAAACAATGAGTCTAAGTACGTAGAGTAGGCTGCTGTATGATGGTCTTGTTGATCGTCAAATTCTTTATGAGCTGCTGATTCACCTTTACAGGAACGAATCGTTAACACACCGCATAAAGAGGTACTAGCATGGGAATATACCGAACTTTTTACTGAAAATTAAAATTAATTTTCGCGTAACAACACTGTTTGCAAGAGTTACATTTAGGAGTACTTACCATGAGCTTCCAATCTTCTGGATTCTCGAAGGATATGGAAGAAAATATGTGCAATTATGGAAAAAATACAGATCATTACTGCACACAATATGATTAACCATCTGTTATTGATCATTATTTGCAATAGCAGTAGTGGTATAAAAATGATAATATCAAGTGATTGGGATGTATATGGAGGTGTATAATAGTCTACTGTGCCCATATCTTTCGAAAATCTGTTGAGAATTTCACCTATCAAGACAAATTCATAGTCACACGTTTAATCAAAGTTAAGATTAATCAATAAAATTATAAAAATAAAAGATCTTATGAATACCAGAAGTATTGTTATCAAAAAATGTTAGTGGTGCATTAAACATGCAACACAACATCTTGTCATGAATGACCTTGCTTGCATTAATACTAAATTTGGTGAATAATATTGCCCTTAACATTGATAAAATGATTATTGTTAACATTAAACCTCCAAGTACGTTAAGCGAATTAAAGAACGAAAACTTTGTTTCCACGGGTGAGGGAAGAGTAGAATTTAAAGTAATATTATACTCTTCGTTTTGGTGTTTAATCCTGAAATAATTTAAATAACATAATTCAATAAAGTGGAATGGTAATTTAACATGATATATATTCACCATTCAGAGAAAGTGTAGTCGAAAATATTGCCCAGGGTATACATAGTAAATATAACTGTAGCTGTTAAAATCAACATACGCGTGCCACCTGCTTTAATGTAAGATGTATATATCGATTTCTGCAAATTATTCGTGCCACTTGATCCTCTACAAATAACTTCTTCACTATTTTGATCTTTTATATTTGTGGTTCCTTTCTTTGGCACCAATCTTTGACTTTCTTCAAGTTCTTCTTCAGCTTTTTCATTGAGTTCAGTAAGAATGTTTAAATTTGAAGACATACTAGGACTTGATTCTACAACTAGATCATCAATTGCATCATTTGCATCTAAGTATTTTAAAAATTTATCTTTTTTCTGAAAGTCGTCAAAACTTCCCTGGTATTCTATGTGCCCCTATTTGAAGTTGAAAAACATAGGTAGAAATTATATTTATTTTTATATAGTATTTCATAAAGAATTCCATTTCGACGACTCTCACATTCTTCATCAGAATTATTCCGTTCGCCTTTTCCAAATACTGCAAATGATGCGTCACTAGGATGCGTGTCTTATCTTTCAATAGACCATTTATACAATTTTCAAATAAGTGCTGTCCAACTGCTATATCTGCGGCGCATAGCGGATCATCTAAAAGATATATATCTGCATCTCTATATACGGCTCTGCATACAAAATTAATTTTTATTAGTTTATAATAAAATAAAATTTACCACGGATGAATAACTCATCACTACCTAGCAAAATTAATTCTGACGCGTTGGCCACCACTAATGACAGAACCATGTTCTCCAACAACGGTCTTATCACCATCAGGTAGTTGAGCAAAATCTTTTAATAAAGCGCACGCTGTTATTACTTTCTTGTATTTTTCATCATCATATGGTTTGCCAAAAAGAATGTTATTTTTAATAGATGCATTGAAGAGCCATGGTTCTTGACTTGCAAATGAGATATCACCTTTAATAAAAACGTTACCAGTTGTTGCTTTCAATTCACCGAGAATTAATTTTAGTAAAGAGCTCTAGAAGATTGTATATATTGAATGAATCTTATGAACACGATTTTATTTCCGACTTCACTATAATGACCACTTTATTGAATCGAAAAGCTGGATAAAAGTAGCATTTGATTCCCTTTCATACTGTATTCCTTCATATCGTCGACTTAGTGGAAAAAACGGACAACTCCATTTGATTTTAGCTTGAGTTATCCGTTTTTTCTACTAAGCCGACGATACGAGAGAAGTAAAGAACTTTATTTCATAACAGCGAGTAAAGTAACTGGCCATCGCTAACACCGCGGCATATTTTAAAATGTTGTCTCATGTAGTCCCACTTATTATCCAAGTCAATAAAGCGGCCACAGTTGAGTTGGTAATGAAGTTCTATATGCAGCACGGGAGTAAAGTTGATTATTTCCTTGGGGTCTACCCGCGGGAATAATCTGCGACTTTCTTCCCTTGTTGTATAATGTACTATTATTTTGATCATAACTAAATCAACGACTGGATAAAAATGTGATACCTTCCCTGAACTTATGGAGCCAACTACCATGTATAATTTCCCTGGCAGAATCTGAAGATTAATATCATTCAGTATATCAACATTTTCTTTGTTAGTAATACGTGCACTTGCATTTTTTATTAAGACCACTCCTCCTGCTTGATCAAGGTTTGGCTGCGTTGAGATGGGTATTAATTCTTCAAGAAGTAAAAATTCCTGAAAAAATGTTTCGTCACAAAGTTTTATAGTTCTCTAAATCACAAAGTATCGTACCTCAATTCGGTTCAGAGCAGCAATAGTTTCAGCAGTACTACGAAGAGCATGGCCTAACCAGTACATGAACTGTCCCCGCATGGTATTTAAATACAAAACCATAGTATACATTTGCGCTGGATTTATTATGGCTTCTTGAAGCTTAAGTATCATTGCAATGATCAGTATCGATAACTGATGAATGAATGTGCCAATCATCAAAGGCAATTGTTTTATGTACGTTTGAACTGCAATAAGATTAATTTCTTTTCTGTAAGTAAGAAAATTCTATTGAATGACAATTTAACATAAAAGAACATTAAAATAACTTAAGATTTTAATCAAACCAACCTTCTAGCCAATCTTACTAAATGTTCAAACGGTTTTTCCCAAGTAAACATCTTGAGAATTCGTATACCTCTGATACTTTCATTTAGAAGCAGTAGCCTTTTATCGGATCTTATAGCTATCTTCTGACGAAAATATTTATGCAAATATGCACTGATACCTAAAATGACAGATCATGGCCAGTCCACTATTTAGACGGTTCACTACATTTTTCTAAATTAACTAAGAAATCTATATAAATCGACTGTTTTCAAATTTAGCTATTCGACTATTGTCCAAAATGTCAAATTTCGTAAATAAAATACTAATAAGGGTATTTTAGAGTAACTAATATGTCCAATTTCAAATGTATGTAAACCATTCTTTATAAATACTATATTTGATTTATACAGATTAGTTAGTCAGCTTGAACAAAAAATCGTGAATTTGTAAATGTTGCCACCTGTTCTCTGTAAGTAATTAAATCTTTTACATAAAAAAATAGAAAAATTTTAGTTATACCGTGTAAAGGAATAGCTTGCAATGCAAGTAGACCGATGCCAACCAATGACGATGCACCACTAGTATTCCAGCCCATGTAGCAAACTGCCAACGTGAGCACAGGTAGAGCCCAGAAACAATGTAAATCGAGTAAAGAGTATTCCAGTCTTACTACATCATTTGATAGTAAGTTAATTACTTCTCCTGTACTTAGTTGTTTCGCAGAATAATGCGGAAGTTTTAGCAACTAATATTAAATTCCATTAATGATTTTAATTCGCAGAATTTATAAAAAAAATATATAGCGTATTTTATTACTTTTCTATATATAAGCGATGAACAGGCAATTCTCATACGCACGCAGATATTTTTCAAACCAAAATGTTCGTAACCAAATAATATAGCATCTAAAGTTGACAGTACCATAATGGTCACAGCGTATCCATAAACTTCTGAAGATGTCATTGTTGACTTCGGGTCAAAATATGAAATTACTTTGCTTATTAAGATAGGGTGCCATAAACTTTTTCATAATGGAAACATAATAGATAAATAAATGTTTATCAAGCAGTAGAAAGTATGTTTTTTTTCAACTAATAATGTCATTCAATTCTTACCAGATAACAATAGTCATGATAAAAATGTGAATTGCATATTTGGAAAAATCGCACCCAAATAGTCTCCACAAAGCTTTCCATAATTTTGGTTGTTTCTTCTTCTTGCGAGCATCATTCACTTCTTTTTCCCAAATTCTATACAAAAAATAGTACATTACGCTACCAGTGCGGGAAAGCAGATTTTCGCCTCTTGTGACGTTTACACCCAAGCGAAGCGAGGGTGGAAAGGCACACGAGACGAGAATCTCTTTCCCGAACATGTAGCGTACAGTATTTTTTGATACGACGTGTGGAAAGCTAGATTTTGAGTACACGTTTTTTGCCAAGCATGTGCAAAATCGAGCTTTGCGTACGAGTATCGAAAAAGTATTTTTTTTAACTACTGCAAGACGAACATATAATAAAATATATAAAAATTATATTAATTACCGTTCCAGTTTATCAGTAAGAGATTTACTTCGATTCTCTGGCAAAACTTCATGGAGGTCTTTCGTGCCAATATGATGCTTTCTCGCATACCAAACTAGCGGCATAACCCAACTATATAAACAGATAATTATAGATTGTAAACCTTTTTTTGTTGAGTAACAAATTCATTAAAAATATTACTTATGTCGACTGCAACTTACTATCAACTGATGAGAATTTTTCCATCGGTCTTACAGTCTTATAAATTAAATTAAAATAATTAATATTTATGGCAGTCAGTCCCTGAGGAGGAGCCGGAGCGGGCTCGAAACGTTGGGCAATTAGGCAATTTGGTGGTGGAGGGCAGTCAGATAGTCCTTTGCTAATAAAGTTTTTTTTCCAGGTTTTAATTAAGTTTTTATTTCAGATTCTGCGGGGGTGATTATAAACAAGGGCAATCTGACTGCCATAAATATTAATTATTTTAATTTAATTTATAAGACTGTAAGACCTATGGAAAAATTCTCATCAGTTGAGTAACAAATCATCGAAATAATGTGCAATAAGTTTTTAAAACTTACCAAAGAAAAAGTTTGCTAAAAATGTTGACTGTATATTTGGGATGGGAGCTGCCGTGTTTTTTGTTCTTTTCCATTGTTATGTAAGATGTCTCTGAATGATTCCAAAATAATTTTGTGGAGTTTAGAATGCATTTTAGTATGAAAAACGTACGACAAGAGAAGATCTGTTACATTTTCTCGGAATACACAATCAACTTAATAAGATAAGATAAGATAACAATAGACTTTATTTGTAAATAGTCACAAAAAATAAGGAATAATACAATCTCTTAGTTCTCGACAGAGTTGAATATAATTAATTATAATTGAAATATGTAGCAGTAAAAATATTACAATTAAATATTGCAGTCGTATAAATATACTCTATAATAAGTCAGGCATGTAATATATTACAGAGAGAGTTCAAAACCCAGTATTGCAGAGCATTCCATCTATCAGTCAGTCAGTGCAAACACGGTGGAAATTAAAATTGAAATCGAGTGAATGAAACAACATATAGTAATAAATAGTAAAGTAGCTCATGTTTTCCATGCAATCGTGCACTTTTGATCCTAATTTAAATTTTCGAGTGATCAGAGAAGCTAATTTTACAGACGTGCATTGGAAAAAGAAGAATCGACGGCAGGTTTCCACATAATAAGTTTTTATCTTATTTAGTAGTAGGTAGTTTGGCGCTTGTATATGAAGAATTTTGCATATAATTAAAGAAGTAAAGAATTAAAGAAGTAAAATAAACCTGGCGGTAGGATCTTCCTTGCAAAGGGAGACATATTCATAGAGAAACCGAGAGGGGGTGACTGTCTAACGTCTTCGTGAAATTTAATTGTAACAGTATCGAGACTAGTACTTTGTCGAATTATGTTGTTGGCCACCTTGACATTACGTTTAACCCATTTCGTCCCAAATGTCCAAGATTTTTTTTGAGTTTTCAGCATTCTAAGTTTTTATATAAACGGCCTAAAAAAATGTGAAAGCACATTTCGGATAGTTTGAAGCCTCCTCTTTCGAATGCCGTAGCTAGAATTGGGCTACGACTTTACTAAAAAAAGTTATAACAATTTATTGAAAAAAAATCCGAAATTTTCAACATTTTTTTTCAGAAATGTGAATTTTCAACATGATAAAGTTATACCAGATCATCGCATTTACTATAAATCGTGGAGTTTTTATGTTCTCTTTAAAACCCCGTTGGATTTTTTTTTTAAATTTAAGATGGCGACGTCAAGATAGCGCTCAAAATCTACAAAGCAGTGTGTAAAAACGTTTTCCGCCGACTACACTTTTTGTTTCAAGTTTTTTTCCATGGAAAGTGTGAAGTTAATTCCATGTACTTTTTCCCGCTGATTCCGAATATGCAATTTATTTTTTCGAAAAAGTTGTTGCTAATTCGTTATTAGCAATTTAATTGTTTATAACGCTTTTTGGTCATTTTTCGCCATTTTTAAATTCACGTAGCTTTGCACCGAACCGACCGATTTTAACGATTACCCTCCCTCTCAAATTAAAGCTCTATTCTTCAACTTTAATCGCTTTATTGTGGAATTTGATTTTGCCTTTTCAATAGCTTGTTATTGGTTCATCATCAATGACAACTTTTCACCCATTTTTCCCATGTTAAATTTCCATAAGAAAAATTAAAAGTGCCGTAAAAAATGATACCACTCAATCGGCTTGGAACACACGTTTTTTCACGTTCTGTAAGGTTCAAGAAACGAGAAAAACTTTGTGTGGTAAGTGTGCATTCAAAAAAATTTTTCATTTTTTTTGGCGACGTAAGAGGGAAATTTCCCAGGAATTGCTCATATGCATGTATGAATTTCAAAGAAAATCCAACGGGGTTTTAAAGAGAACATAAAAACTCCACGATTTATAGAAAATGCGATGATCTGGTACAACTTTATCATGTTGAAAATTTCGGATTTTTTTGCAATAAATTGTTATAACTTTTTTTAGTGAAGTCGTAACCCAGTTTTGGCTACGGCATTCGAAAGAGGAGGCTTCAAACTATCCGAAATGGTGATTTATAACGCTGAAAACTCAAAAAAAATCTTGGACATTTGGGACGAAATGGGTTAAGTAAAACTGCTCAGTATCTAAATCAAATGGCTCAGCAGGGATCGACAATGTACACGAGATTCTAAAGTTTGGACGGTGCAACTGTAACTAGTTATCTTCATAGTTAAATTATAAAGTTCCTGTTTAAAAATTTAATTTTTTGATGTATAAAAGTGAATAAGACGAGCGGAATTTAAATTACCCATCAAGAAACTCTGCTTATTATAATTGTTTTATTAATTCAATGTCTCTTATACTGCATCGTACACTACCGATTAACAATTAATCAAACCTGCCGGAGACACCAAACTGTCATCTCCTCTAACTTTTGATCAACCTTTTTCGAAGTATTTTTTAGCAAATATCACCAGTGCATCATGTCTAACAGTTTTAATCCCTGATTTTGCCTATACCGGTGCTATTTGAAGTACAACTAGTGATGACCACTGCATTATCCTAATCCTTATACACTTGTTAAAATATCAGTTATCATCTGCATCTTTGCCAGATATATCTGGGGTCGAGCATCTCACGGGCGCCTTGCGAGTTTGCAACCCGGTGAGCAATGAATGGCCAGCTTGTTTAAACCAGTGAACCGGAGCAGATGCGCGTTATCTCCTTCTTTCGCGCCTCTCTGGTTCGCTTCCGTGCACGAGCCATTAGTGCTGCCCGACGAGGACGCGGTGTTTTGTGCCTAATGCCGCTTCTCGGACAATTTCGTGCATTTGTTCTTGTGCGCCGAGCGTGCGAAGTTCATGCAGCTGTGAGGCATGCGCGTGTATTACGTGTCTGCTGGGTACATGCTTGGCGCATAGCTGGTCAGGCGACATATTGGGCAAAGGCTGCCTTATATATGGGTCGCGTAGTAAAGTGAGAGATTATACCTGAATTCCGCAGTTGGTGATGTGCTATTAACAGAGCGAAATACAATGATGCAAAACAATGCAGCAATAGACGCAGGTGAAACGACGGTCGTTACCGTGAACGGCCCCGCTGGATTCTTCACAATCGAAGTGTGGCGAAAGAAACCAGGCAATTGATGAATAATTTTGAAAAAAAGACTGTCACAAAATCACCTTGCAGATGCGAAACCAACACGCAACCATTCGCTTTAAAAAAAGTAGTGCACTTGACTCCGGAAATTGAGCAAAACAGACGGAGCGAGGCGACACGCGTTCTTGCTAGACTCGGTACTTTAACTAGTTTAAGGAAATAAATACTGTTTGCGGCGGCCGTTTGAGATGGCCCTGTAGGTATGTAAGGAGGAACTCGTCGCGTGACGGGGCCGACGAGCCCACAGATTGAGACCGGACGCAGCGGTGCTAACACTACTTAATTGTGCTCGAGGCACTTTGATGTAATAAGCATAAATTACCATTCTATGAACTATTTCATTTATACCGGTCCACTTTCCTGCGTCTTATCCTCGTCTCAAAGCACCTCTCATAAACGTGAAGTCTTCGTTTCTGAGTGGGAAATTGTTACGTAAGCATGATTGTTGAAGATGAAATGTAATTTTTGTATTAAAAAGAAAAAAAGTACGCTGATTGTGGTAGATTAGTTAATTGGATCTTAATTAGGGGATTTTGGTAGAAATTTATTAATTTTCATATTTTTTTATTCAGTTTTTATAATTAGCTTAATTAATAGTAATACTCTATACGGTGCTCTGGACTGGACAACTCTTTACCTCCCTAGTTGCGTAATAAATACTATTACTAAAGTTGTCGCGAATAAAATGAAATTAGTATTTTATAAAATACTTTTTCTCTTCGTGAATAATAATTAAGTAAAAGATATAGTTGAGTGTACGTTCGTGGTGTATGTATTTTATTAAGGTAGCGGACATCAAACGAACCAATAGTTGTAAAAAATTATTATTGCTTTATTGCCAACGTTTCGGGAGCGTTTGTATACTCCCCTCTTCAGGGCATAGTAAACAATATCAATTAAACATGTTAGTGGATCCTATTGCAAATAACAATACATTGGCTACACCAAACAAACGAACTTTTCTGTCGATTAAGCATGTTGATATCGGATCGGTCGAGCGTCGTCTCCGATAAATCAACTACAACTCCAAAGTGACTTTGACAAACGGACAGCTTTCCGCACTACATCAAAAACAAACGTTTTACCTGAAGAGGGACATTCATTAATAAAAGATGTCCGAAACGTTGTTAATGTGAAATAAATTTGTTGTTTTATTTTTTACCATCTTGTACAACAAAATATTGGTAGTAACCTTGGCCATTAGCTGCAATCAACATTTACTTACCACTACTACCATTAGCGTCTTCTTTAAAAGATATAGTTTATAGTTCTATACTATATACATCATGCGAATATTTTATAACGATTGTGCAGTAGAATAAGTAGTTTTCGTGCAAATTGAGTTGATAAAAGGACTAGTGTGGAAATTATTTTGCCATGTGTTTTATTGGAAATGCTTATAAGAAGAATTCGACTACTCGTGTCTATTCAGTGTTTATAGGTACTTGTTTCTTTATACCAGAAATTTTCTTCCACTTCCAAATTTGTAAAGACTACCCTTTATAAAATTGTTGTAAAGAATAGAAAATCAGAAAAAAACTCTAATGCCATATAACCTTAAACTTTTTTAAGAATTACTCTCACAAAGAAATACGTATTTTAAGTATTATCAATCAATTAAATATTGATATTAAAAATGTATTGATATATAAATCTTCCAAATGAACTTCTTTTATTTACGAATATAACCAATCTGCGAAAAATTATACTTTTTAAATATTTACTAATTGAATATAGCCGGAAAAATTTTTATTTCAAAATTTTTTAATTTTAATTTTCTTTCGAGAGTTTTTATAAAATCTTAGCAATATAAGATTTATTATATGAAAAAATGTCATGATTAAATTTCAAAAATATAAAATCGCTGTAAAACAAAACCAAATTTGAAAAAGACAATTTTTTTCGAAGTATTTAAACAATAAAATGAACTTGTTCCCTTCAAAACATAGCTTACTATGTCAGAGGTCTCAACATTCCGGCGGACACACACGCACACCCATATACAAATACATCTTCACGAAAATTTTCTAAAAGTCTTTTATATACCACAAATGATCTAAATACATTTGTAGCATGTTTTCAGAAAGTTTCGTCACCACTATAAAGTTTCCTCTATAAGGTCGCAAAACTACTTTCATCTTAAAGTAGAAATTGATAACAACATGAATATTAATCTTCCAATGCTAATTGGGTCAGCCTACTTTCAAAAGCCTGAAAAAATAACAATTATTTAGTTTCTATAATGGCTCAGCGCTCTTATTAAACTTACTTCTTTCGTAATTCTTCTGAGCCCACCAGCAGTACAGGTATCAACTTGTCGAACTATTTTAGACAAATGACTATTCATATCTTGGAGTAACAAATGTGGATGGTCGTACTCGACAACTTCTCCATTATCAATCACCAAGACCTTGTCACTATACATTGTCGTATGTAATCGATGCGCTATTGTCAGTATTGTACAGTCTTTGAATTTATCCCTAATAGTCTTTTGAATCAAATCTTCTGTACGTGCATCTGCATTAGCAGTGACTTCGTCAAGTATCAGAATTTTGTTCTTGTTTAAAATCGCATGGGCCAAACACAAAAGCTGTCGTTTTCCGTAACTGAGATCGTTCTGATCTAACATCTCGTCCAAAGATCGAAATTCTTTATTCAATTCGAAGTCACCCAAAACTGACTAAATTGATGAGTCATCAAATTCATCCAAAGGGTCCAGATATTTTCTTGCCGATACCGAGAATAAAATGGGTTCTTGGGGAAGAATCGAAGTTTTCCAAGTCAACAACACGTGCATGTGACATCACTAAACCTACGGTAGCTCCAGTTATACCAGTATCTTTGAGAATGAGAAAGATGAAAGGAATGGCAGATACGAAAAATGTCTGAATCACGTCAATCCATAGGAGAAAAGCCAATAGAGAGTCCAAGTACGTAGAGTACCTAGAGTGAAAATCGTTAGAGGGATTTGTTTTATATAAGTTTGGATTGCAATGACATCAATTTCTTTTCTGTAAGTAGGATGATTTCATTCAAGAATAATAGAACATAAAAGATTATGAAAATCATTTTCAGTTCAATTAACCTTCTCGCCAATCTTAGTAAATATTCAAATGCCTTTTTCCAAGTAAACATCTTGAGAATACGCATACCTCTGATGCTATCGTTTAGAAGCAGTAACCGTTTGTCGGTTCTTCTGGCTATTTTACGGCGAAGGTTTATGTGAAGATATGCACTGATCACTAAAATCACAGATGATTAAATAAATATATTCCATCGACAAAAATAGAAAAATAATAAGTTATATCATTAAGAGGAAAGGCTTGCAATATTAGTAGACTGATGCCAATGAATGCCGGACCACCAATATCATTTCAGCTTATGTAGCAAACCACTAAAGTAAGTATTGGTGTCGTCCATAAGTAATATAGCTCAAGCAAAAAGTAATCGAGTCTTACGACATCATTCAATAGTAAGTTAATCACTTGTCCTGTAGTTAGTTGTTTCGCAGAAGAATCCGGAAGTTTCAGCAGCTAATATTATATTTAACTATTGATTATAATTCGTAAAATTTATAACTTAAATACGTAGGTAATATCTTTTTACTTTTCAATATACAAGTGATGAGCAAGCAATCCTCATGCGCACGCTAATATTTTTTAAACCATAAGTTACGTAATCCTTTACTATACCCTCTAAACCCGTTCCTATCATATATTGCATATCCATAGACTTCTGACTGCGTCATTGTTGACTTCGGGTCAAAATATGAAATTACTTTGCTCACTGCGATAGGTAGCCATCATCTTTTTTATAATGGAAAATAATTAATAAAATTATCAACTTTTTATACGTTAAATAATAAGAATAAGTTTGTCCAACTAATAATATGATTAATTTCTCATTTGATTGCAATGTCGTGGATAAAAGCATGAATTGCATATTTGAAAAAGCCGCTTTCGAATAATTTCCACAAGGCTTTCCATAATTTCGATTGCCTCTTGTTTTTGGAAGCATTGTTTACTTCTTCTTCCCAAAGTCTAGACAAAGCAAAATGTATTTTGTTTAAACAACTTCAGATGAATTTGTAATAAAACATATTATTGTAAAAATTATTTTAATTACTTTTGCAGTTTATCAGTAAGAGGTTTGCTTCGATTTTCTGGCAAAACTTCATGAAGGTCTTTCGTGCTGAGGCGATGTTTTCTCGCATACCATACTAATGGAATGCGAAGCAAACAGACAATTATAGATGATAAACCTCTTTTGTTGAGCAACAAATTATTGGAACGGTATTCAATAAATTTTTGAAAACTTATCAAAAAAATAATTTACTAAAAATATTTACTGTATATTTTTAATGGAAACTGAAGTGTTTCGTGTTCTTTTCCATTTTTATACAAGATACATCTAAATAATTTGTAAAAAGTATTATAAAATTCAATATGCATCAAGTATGTAAGTTATAATCATTTGTACTGTCACACCAGAAGGATAAAAATGATTTTATATTAGTTCAAGATTACATGCAACAGACTTTCATTTGATAAAAATCTGTTTATTTTTTTAATGGGTATATTTTGTTACCATTCAAAATTTCATGTTATTTTATTATTTCGTCTGATGTATGGATATTAAGATCAGTGATGCAAACGTACATAAACAATTAATAGTATAGATTAGTGCAATGTAACTATTCCAGTCATTTAAACATGTTAGTTAAAAAGCAGTACAATAGCCATGGCAAAGTTAATTA
Organism: Torymus aiolomorphi; assembly: GCA_036365515.1. Taxonomy (NCBI): domain Eukaryota; kingdom Metazoa; phylum Arthropoda; class Insecta; order Hymenoptera; family Torymidae; genus Torymus; species Torymus aiolomorphi. The sequence continues at coordinate 10,611,169 of CM070877.1, read as the reverse complement.
GTTCGAAGTGAAGTAGTACAGCTTTGTTTTAATTTATTAATTCTTAAATGTTTTTCGGCAATATAATAAGAATTTGACACCAATTATCCACAGTCTATTTTCAAAAGCTTACTATAAACAGTCACCTCCATTGAGAGAATCTCCTTCGCATACTAGTTACACAATGTACTATTTTTTAACTGAGTGTCCAAAATATGATAGACACGACTAGACAAATTTAATAAAACTTGATTCTTAAATTTTACAATAAATATATTAAATTTAATTATTACTATAATTAAAATGTTATTTGATTGATGCGCAACAACGCTCATTCAGGTTTTACTATGTAATTAACGCGTTAACAAATAATTAAAAGTTCAATTTTTATCACTCACTAAATTATTTGATTGTGATTTAAAATGCACATTATTATTTCATTTGTTGCAAAAAATTATAAGATTTATCCATACGAACGTCATTCTTTGAATATGATAATATTTAACAAAACAATTACTTCGTATGCATTAATGCATCACTAAAAAGAATTGATTAACTACGCAGATCATTAATGTAAAAGGTTATCGTTGAAAGGATGGAAAAAAGAAAACGGAAAGCACTAATGATAATTGTATACTTTTCATACATCATTTTTAATCTTTAAGTACCTAATGTTGACTATTTGCTCTATTGTCTTTTTCGTTTTTCAAATTATTCATATGATACATTTAGAATTACATAAAATAAAATATTTATCATGTCAATGTGAACCACTTTCAATCTTAACCCTCATTTAAATTACACAAAATAAAATATTTATCATGTCAATGTGAACCATTTTCAATCTTAACCCTCATTTAAATTACTTTTGGCTTAACGTCGAGATGACTTAAAATATTGAATAAACTTTTTTTATTACCTAAATAATTCAGCAAATGATCATGTCGTCTATGAATTTTGTCAGACTTCCCATTCACCAAAAAATTAGTATCGGTATATTACAGTTTTAATAAAAAAAACCGCTGCCAATTCATTGGCACGAGGCTTCCTCAAACTTAATTTACTGATTCCTTAATTTAATTAATTTTTAATGCCAAAATTGAAAATTACTGTACTAGTTTTTGACACAATTCTAATTACATTCATTTATGAAGATTAAAAAGTATTAATTTTTAAGTTATGTATAAAATATGAATAAAATAATAGGTATAATTTAATATATGAAAAATGAATAAAATAATTCATTATAATATTAACTTCAAAACCTTTCAAAATATATTGCCTATACTACACCCAAAATTGTCTATAAATTTCACGTTTATACTTTTTTTTTCATATACATTTTATTTGAGAACCGCTGTATATTTTATAAAATCTTTTTCTGATTTCTTTTTCTCTGTACATAACAAATATTTAAAAAAATAGTCAGAAATTATTTTCCAATTGACAAATTTCGGACAAGTTTTCTTCTTTCCGATATTAAAAAGTACACGACAGACAATAAGAATGTACAATTAAAAAAAGATGAACTTTTTCAAGTATTTACGCCAACTTCTCGATTTCTTAACTATTAATCCGCCGGCATTTGGCACTATTCAAGTGCACGTTCATTAACAGTCAATCCGGAGACTTTGTGTCAAGTCATTCTTTCTATCTGTGACACAAAATAGTCTATAAATTTTATGTTCATTCATAAAGCTCAAAAGATAACGGTTTGAAAAATAGTGTATTACGCACCTAGGGAGGAAAAAACTTGGATAGTCCACAGTTCGTGTAAATTGCCACCCGAGCCGAAGGCGAGGCTGGCCAATTTTATTCCCGTGGTGCGTATACTATTTTTCGCTATAACCGGGCCGAAAACACCACATTCCCGTTTTTGAATCGGGCGGGAATGTGGCACTTTCGGCCAGGGTATGGCGAAAAATGTAGAAAATTTTAACCTGAAATATCTTTGAAATTTATAGACAAAGTAATCATATGATATTGATAAAATTTCACATAAATATTGCCAATGTCACGTAGAAAATTATCTATAAATTCAAAGCTGATACATAAGGTTGTTCACAAAAAATTATGATTAAAAAAAAAAAAGGTTAACAAAATTTGAACATCTCTGAAATTTATGAATCAATACTTTTACCCAAAGAATTCATACAAAAGAAATATACAAACTCTACATCTCTACAAAATGTCAAAACAATTAAATAAATTTTACTCCATTCATCGTGCGACAAAGAAAATCACTTTTCAAAATACGAACATTTTGAATGTTAAATATCTCAAAAAATAACCGCACGATTTTGATAAAATTTTGCACGCATATTGCCCATATAACATAAAAAAATAATCTATTAATTTCAAGATGATACATCAAGCCGTTCTCGAGAAATTACGATTTGAAAAGAGGGCTAAAACAGTTTTAACCTCAAATATTTCTGTAATTCATAAACAAATTCTTTTACCCCAAGAACTCTTATAATAAATAATGTACAAACTCTACATCTCAACCAAATTTCAAAGATATTAAGACAATTTTAGTCTAGTTATTGTGCGACAACAAGGAAAGTCATTTTCAGAAATACAAAAATTCGAAATATCACTCTAGCGGAAATATTTTTGTTCAGAAAAGTTAGAAACTATTAATAAGAGTTATAAACTGTTAAAAATAGTTATAAAATGTAGGATTTTGGGCGTTACTAATTATTTATAACTGTTTGTAACATTTTTTAACAGTTAATAATAGTTATTAAATTATTTAATAACTATTAAATATTTATTAATTATTATTATTGATATAATAATACTTTTATATTAGTAATTAATAATTAAATAAAAAATAAAAACTAAAAGTATTAACTAATATAATTAATTATTAATTGATTATTATGATTAGAATAATATGACTGTTAAAAAATTATTAATTATTAATTATCATTATTAATAATAATAATTAATAATTATTCAATTTTTCTTAAATATATCGAATCCAAAATTATTTTAAACTGTTTGAAACTGTGACAAACTATTATAATTAGAAAAAGTGTGTCCAAAATCCTACATTTTGTAACATTTATAAACAGTTTTAAACAGTTCTAAATACTTTAAAATAATTTTTAACAATTATTAACTGTTATTAACATTTATAATTTACGACAGGGCAAATATCTCAAAAAGTAACCATATAATCTGGATGAAATGTTAAACAGGTATTGCCTATATCGCATATAAAATAGTCTATAAATTTCAAGCTGATACATGAAGTCTTCATTGAGAAATTACAATTTTTAAAAAAACATAAAAAACATTTTAACCTTCAATAGTATCTCTAAAAATGAAGAACAAATCCTTTTACCTAAAGAACTTTTACGATATATATAAAAATAATAGTTAGTTATATAAATGTAGTTTATATATACATATATATATATACAACCATCTAGTAAAATTTTACACAAAATTAAACCAATTTTACTATAGTTATCATGCAACGAAGAAAATGACTTTGTCAAATACCAAAATATATCAAAATTTTAAATATCAAATATTTCAAAAAGTAATCGTACGATCTTGATGAAAATTCACACACATATTATCTATATCACACACAAAATTGTCTATAAATTTGGAACTGATTCATTGAGCCGTTCTCGAGAAATTACGATTTGAAAAAAGGTTAACAAAATTTTAACCTCTAATATTTCTGAAATTTATGATCTAATCATTTAGCCCAAAGAACTCGACCGAAAGATATCCAAAATCTACCCATACAAGAAATTCATAAAAATTGACCATCTAGTTTGGGAGTTATAAGCTCTTAAAAAAACACGTTTTTGTTAATAACAAAAGAACCATAATAGCTAATATAAATGTTTGTTTTTGAAAATATAGGTATTTTTATGCTCTTTCGAATGCTATCCATTCGATTCAAATATCTCGATTCTATATTAAAAAAAAGCAAAATTCAATTTTGCAAAAATCGAAAATTCACCATAAAACAAAAACGAATCTACGAAACAAAAAAACGGATTTTTGACCCGCAATCTCACAAAAAAACAAAAAAATGAGACGCGAATGATTAAAATCCGTTCAGTAGAAGCTGAGATCCAGGTGTATACACACACACACACACACACACCACACACCACACGCACACACACACACACACACACATATCCATAGACCTTTTTTTAAAAACCATGTATTTTGATTCCTAACACCTTGAAAAACAATTATAACATGTTTTTGCAAGAACTCAAAAAATTACTATCACACAACTTCCTCTAAGAGGAAGAAAAAATGTATAATGTATTTATGAAACATTCGTAATAGAATTTATTTTTTATTTATTTACATCGTTAGTTTCATTTCGTTTCCTAATTTACAGTCCCTTAATAATTATTAATACGCTTCATATTGTATACATCACAAAGTATTTTATGATACAGAATACTGCTTACTCATATTGTGTCACTTTGTGTAATGGTCAGTGTAATTCGGTTATTCTTTATTAGACTCCTGAAAAAAATCATAAAAATTTAATTTACTATTTTTCTTTATACCATAATTTGTCAAAACAAATATCGTACAAGAATACTCACTTCTTCTGAGATCTTTTTGAACTGCTCCGATGCAGCAACGTTCTGTGATAGCATCTTCGAAAAGTAGCTTTCTTGCTGTTTCATTAGCACGGTCGGATGATCGAATTCTACAAGTCTACCTTGATTCATCACCAGAATTTTATCGCAGTCCTTTAACGTTTGCAACCGATGAGCTATCATCAGTACTGTACAGTCTTTGAACTTGACTCTGATAGTGTTGTGGATCAGACTTTCCGTACTGGCGTCGACATTGGCAGTAGCTTCATCGAGAATAAGAATTTTGTTCTTCCTAAGTATCGCACGAGCCAGGCATAATAATTGTCGTTGACCGGTACTCAGATTATTGAGATCAAGTACATTGTCCAATGATGTAAAGATATTATTCAGTTCAACATCGTTCAGTGCTGCCCAAAGCGAGGCGTCGTCAAATTGTTGCATTGGGTCCAGATTTTTTCGCAGAGAAATCGAAAAGAGTATTGGCTCTTGAGGTAGAATCGAAATCTTGTTGCGCAAGTACTTGAGTCCGATTTTTTTGGTATCGAGTTCATCAACAAAGATAGAACCGTCTACTGTAGCAAAACGAAAAAGTGCCGTTAGGAGTGACGATTTTCCTGCTCCAGTTCTTCCTACTATGCCAATCTATAATAAGAAAAGAATATCTAATGAATCATCTTTAATCATGGTAAAACATCTGTAAATTTCGTGAGTTTATATTATTAATATTAGTACCTTAGCACCTGCTTCTATCGTGAATTTCAAGTCTTTCAAAACTGGCGAATCATGCTCAGAGTACCTCATGGAGACATTATCAAACTTTATCTTTCCATGACTCGGCCAGGTACTCGGTGGTTGCTGTACAGCTCCTTCGTCTAATTTCTCCTCGGGTTCTAATTCAGTATACTGAAGTAGCCTCTCAACCGAAACCATCTGTGTCTCAATATCTCCTGTCAATTTGATCGCCCTGGCCAATATATTACAAAGTATGAGAACCTGGGTAATCGCAAGACCCACGTCCGCACCAGTAACTTGGTGGCCTCTTGCGATCAGGAAGCTGTAAGTCAACACAGCCGTAAATACCAGACTTATTAGATCCAACCAAAAGTTGTACGCTTGTAAGGCGTACTGAGATATTCCAGCGACAGCTGTGTGATTATCCTGGAGAATGTCAAATTCTTTGCAAGCTATTGATGAAGCTCGGCAAGAACGTATTGTTAGTATTCCAGCGAAAGAGGAATTAACATGGGAAAAGACTGGACTCTTAGCTGAAAGATTGTTAAAAAATTAATATAATTTTTGTTTTACTTGAAAAACAGATTATCATACGAAGTTAAAAAATTACCTTTTCCTTCCAATCTCATAATACCACGAGATGTTTTTATAGCTATTGTCCTGCCTTTGCAATACAGGATTCCCATGATTAAAATAACCATAACTGTCCAACTGTTAATGATTACTATTTGAATTACAACTCCTAATAATATAAAACCGAATTCAACAGTTTCCAGCATCATAGCCTGTAATCTTTCATCCACAGTACCTAAGTCCTTTGAAAATCGATTCAAAATCTGTCCTAAAATATACAGTTAAATAAATACTTTTGATAATAAAAAGAAAACAATATTAACGTACCAGAATCATTCTTCTCAAAAAATTGCATTGTTGTTCTTAACAAACTAGCAGCCATATTATTGTGAATCTTCTGGTTTGAATTCTTACAAACTGCCGAGAATAATACCATTTTTGATACAGATGCTATGATTATTCCTATCATGAAAGCGCCAAATATATAAATAGCCGTGTGTGGATCAAGTTTCAGCGAAACTTCTGGTTCTATGAACTGTACAGAGTTATATGTTGAGTTGGTCCTATTTGTTAATATATTTAGACTTTCGGTGAGTGTAGAATTCGTATTGCGTAACCGCGTGTCCTCCTTTCGGGTCCTAAAAACATATGTTCACATATATTTATCGAACAAGATAATTTGGAGACAATTTTCTTACCAATAAGCAACGAAATAGTCGCATCCGCTGCATAAGAATTGTGCGATCACAAAGATTAAAAATGTTGTGATGGGTAAAAGATAAGAAGAACCACTAGCAGTGAAATATTGCCAATAAATATTTGGTTGTTCTTTCTTTATATTTGCTTTACATTCCTCTGCATAGTTGTTCTTTTTCACTTGCTTGAACGAATTATCACCGTTGATGAGTTTTTCCGTTTCCTGGGGCTCTTTCTCCTCATCCTCTTCAACGTCTTTTTTGGGATCTTTATTGAGGGAGATAATGGAATTCCTCTTAGACTCTTCCTTTTCCGTAAATTCCGACTCTGTAGCATCATTTAGATTCAAATACCGGAACAGCTCTTCAGTCTTCTCGAAGTTCTTAAAGTTTCCCTGGTACTCTACGCGTCCCTGTGATTACAAAAGCATTTTTTCAACCGTCAAGAGACATAGTTACTTTCATATTAATATTTTAATGAATCTCACATTATCGATTAAAATGATCTCGTCTGCTTCTTTCAAGTACTGCAATTGGTGTGTTATGAGAATACGAGTCTTATCTCTCAGTAAACCGTTGATACAGTCCTCGAACAAACGTTTGCCAACTCGACTGTCGACAGCGGATAAGGGATCGTCTAGCAGATAAATATCAGCGTCTCTGTACACAGCTCTATAAAAAGGCATATCAAGACTCTCATCAAAGATTTAAGATGTTTCTTATTAGCTAAAACTTTCTTTGACGTCAACAGTGACCTCATGCAAAATTTACCTTGCTAGATTGACTCTTGCACACTGACCACCACTTAGGGTCATACCACTTTCTCCCACGAGGGTTTCATCCCCTTTGGGTAATTGCTCGAAGTCATCTAATAAAGCACACGCTTTCGTGACTCTATCGTATTTGTCTTTGTTATACGGTTCACTAAAAAGGATATTCCTTTTTAATGTCCCTCTAAAAAGCCACGGCTCTTGACTCGCATAAGAAACGTGTCCGTAGACATTAACCTCACCTTTAGACGGTCTAAGCTCATCTAAAATTAATTTTAGGAGCGAGCTCTGAAAGTATTAAGACTTTAATAATTAATTGCCTCGCATATGTCACGCACGAGAAGCAAAAGCAAAAATAAGATATTATTTGAATTGCCATCATTCGTATCTCACCAAACTACCTTTCCTGCGCCAACTGGACCGACGGCAGCATACAACAGCTTCGGGCGTATGCAGAGATCAATATCATGCAGAAAGTTAACGTCTGATTTCTCTACAGAGGAGGCACTTACTCCCTTTATCGAAACAATTGCATTTTCGTTGTTTGGCTCTAGAACTTTAACATTTGGCACTTGTTCTTCAAGAAGCAGAAATTCCTAAGCAAAAAAAGATTTTTACTTGGTAACGTGTTACATAAGAAATTGATAGATTGTAAAGATGATGATATCTGATTTCTATTGATAAACGGATAATAAAAGTACCTAGTTAACCGATCAAATATTCATTCAATGATTATCAATGATTATTATTCCATCATAATCTTTTTATTTATCATACTGACTAAAAGAAAATTTTATTTTACTTTTCCCGGTAACATCTTGAAAGAAGAAATTGTAAGACATCATTTCGAGCAATAATATTTGAAAAAAATTCAATCAACGTAACGTTTCTGCAAATTCTCGTTCTATTCATATACACAATTTTATTCACGACTATATATATATTATTAAATTTAACAACTGATCACGTGTCCTTTATGTTTATACCTGTATTCGTTTGGTAGAAGCGATCGCTTCTGACAGCGTGCTAACTGCCCGTAGAAAGTACGAGCCCGTCATTACGTGCAAAATGTTGAAGTACTGAACGAGGGTGAACATCGTGTATGCTGATATGGCATTTCCCATGAGCACGTAGATCATGACGGTAATGAACAGCGGTGTGCGCTGGGCGAAGGTCATGATGGACCACAGTACGCTCTTCAAGTAAGCCGCCTTGGCGATTATATCGATTTCGTACCTGCAATTTTCATGTTTGAGTTTCGGGAAGAAAATTAAATTCCGTTATGAAGTTTATTTTAACCTCTTGGCTGTCGATGGCAAAGAATCTTTGCCACGAAACAGTAAAAATCTCATGAGACAAATTTTTTCGGCAGCTAAGGATTAATTTAGTAAAATGAAGATCACGCAGCAAGTCGAAACATGGTAATCAACCATAAACTTCCAAGACTCATAAATCATTCTGGAAGGACGATTTCTTTGATCAAGCAAATTAAAGAATCGCCTTTCTCTCTCTCTCTCTCTCTCTCTCTCTTGAGAGAGAGAAAGATAAAAATTAATGACTTTTCAAATATTTAGCCCGTCACGTTGGCTCCGCATGCTGGTCACCAACAACAGTCGAGAACATCTCGTACTCACTTTCTGGCGAATACCACGAATTCCTCGAAGGGCTTCTCCCAGGTGTACATCTTGATGACCCTTATCCCGTGAACAATTTCGCCGGTCAGCGAGACCCTCTCGTCCGTCTTCATTGCTATCCTTCGCCTCAACCGCGCAATGAACTTTCCACTGTACGCTGTAATTTGATCAATGCCTTAGTTCCACTTAGATGTAATTGGATTAGAAGGATTTCGAACTCGATTGTCACGGGTTTGAAAAAATGTTGCAAATCGTGCTGGGACTTACGCGTTATAATTCAATTTGACCAACTGGACGTTTAATTTAAGGACATTATTCTTACGAACAGAACACTTTTCAAGGAAAATTACTATATTTTATGGCGATCCTGTCAGGCATACTGAAATTCTAGAAAAATTGTGATAATAACTTCTAAAACAACTAATCATTTCTCTGGAAAATTATAATTGGCCATATATGCTCATTTTAAAAAAATTCAAGTATGCTTAATCTAAATTTACTTCGAATTATCGTAATTGGGTCCTTGCATGAAAAATAAATTTATATTTTATTAAATACGTCATGTAGAATGGAAAGAAATAATCGACACGTATCTTCGATTAGTTGAAAATTGAAACAGTTAAAGCTCATTGAATTTTTCCCGTGACGCCACATTCATATATGACTATGACGTCATAAACATTGCAATATATCTATATACAGTGCAACCCCAGAATAAGCGCTCTCGCAATAAGCGCGTTTCCCTATAGTTTCTCGCTCAATTTTAAGAGCAGGGTATCCCCACTTCGACTCAAACTACCAGCTCGAGTTAGACTTCACAACCTGTCCTCTCAATAAGCGCGCCAAGCAAAACAGAGTTTAGAAGAGACTTTTTAATAGAAAAATTTCATTTTAATCAACACGCGTACACTTAAATATTCTTAAAAGTATAAATTTTTATGCACAGCACAATTTCCTATACTGCAAACGATATTCACTCTCAAAACGTTGTATTAACGTGCACACTTCAATGTTGTCAACAAACTGACGATCGTCAGAACGCTTATTGAGAGGTCACGCGCCGAAGAGAGAGAGAGAGAGAGAGAGAGAGAGAGAGAGAGAGAGAGAGAGAGAGAGAGAGAGAGAGAGCGCTAGATACTCGAGGGGAAAGTGCATGGAAGGGGTATACGTTTATGTAAAAAATTCTTCTCCTTACGGGCCTAGGCGCGCTTATTACGGGGTTGCACTGTACATGGGAAATCCGAAAATTTCAAACGTCTGTAACTCGGTTAAAAAAACAGAAAAAAAAGTATGTATCTATTCTTTTTCAATATTCATAAAGGTGGATATAATAGATTTTTTCATGCAAAGGCCCAATTATTACTACACACAATCAATAAGTAGCTTCGATGGTGCGCAATTCAAACTTTTGCACTGAATTAATTACCTTGCACCGGAATGGTCTGAGTGATGACGGCGACGATGCCGGCGAACGCGGCGACGCCGGCATTGAGCCACAGTAAGTACGTGACGAGGACGACCTGGACGGGCAGAATCCAGAGGATGTGGAGGAAGAGGAAGCAGAACTCATACTTGGCGCAGTCGTTCGACAGCAGATTGATGATCTTGCCACCGGTGGCTTGCTTAGCAGTGTGGGGCAGTCTCATGAGCTGTAGCAAAAAGCGTTGTCTGTGGTTTATTGACATTTATATAAGGGATCTTGTGTACATCCATTGTTTCTAATCCGAAATATTCCTATTAAACAATGGATGCATGCGTTATAGGTATAATAGGAAAAAATAATTATTCTGAGTATTATTAAAACGTTTCCTTAGATAGTAAATAGTTATTTTATAATAATTTAGAAAAAAACTGTTTTCAATCTTGAAAAGATTTTGTTTTGTTATACTTTAAGGACGTTCTCCGAGAAAACGAATTTCTTGTGATTTTCCTGAAACTTGCAAAGAACGTTTGATTTTGTGTGCTTAGTACATGCTTGAAAGCCCCACGTCCATAGCGGTATTCAAAATAGAAATATTTAACTTCACAGTTTTTGTGTTAACACGGGATCCCTATCTAAGCTAGTTTTAAAATTACATTTTAATTTACTATAAAAAAAGTTTTCTTTGTGTTTCTTTTTCAACCGTAAGCCATAAAACTAGAAATCGAGAGGAATAATATGGTATAATTTTCAATATAGCAAGCGATATTAATTTCAGAGATATAGCAACGTAAACAAAAACTCCCATGTTATTTGTATATCTATATATAGTCACTCTATGTAAGTGCTACTTATTTAAATATCATATTGACACCTTTTATCTTACACTGACATTTTTTTTTATTTTTGGAGTAATGTATAGAGACTCATGAAGGGTTTTCATTGTAAATAATATTTTTAAATCACAATTTTCGCGATATTAATGAATTTGAGTCGGAGAACGTCCTTAATAGAGTATTTTTCCAAAATGATCTCTCATTGTTTTGTACTTGTAGTATTACTAATAATTTCTCTATTTCTTCGTAAAACTCTTTATACAGTATATCCATTAAAATTTCAATATAAAGCCTACTGAAAGATTCTTAAATACTTCTACACGGAGAGAAATTTCAAACTATAAACGCATCGACTTGAATCATGCGCGTTTCGTATTACATTTAACTAGCTAAAATAGTAAGATCAGTGACAATAACCGCAAGCCTCGAGTTATATAGATATAGTAAGACGTTGACGCCATCTATCTGTCAAATAGATGCTTCTTCTTCTTCGTTTATGGCTTTGGGTTCTATTGCAGAACTCTGAGTTGCCACCATGCAGGTCAAGTAGATGCGATTGTTACTTGGAATTCATACGAAAATAGCAAGAGCGCTCGCGCGCCGTTTTCCCAAGAGGCTTGATGCAATTTTATAGGCCAGTAAACGAAGGTCTGAAATCGACTTTCTCTGGTGAATGGCTGCATTTTGGATATTTGGTAAAACACATCGTCTAAAAACGATGGTCAAAAATGCAGCTTCCAAAAACGCCGGCGTCACCCCTAATTTGGCGAAAAACCACCCCCGAAAACGGTTTTTCGCTTATAACTCGCGAACGATAAGAGATATCGAAAAAAGTCCCAAACAAAAGTTGTAGAGCGTGAAATTTTACATAAGGATCACCTATCACTTTTTTCCATTTGATAAAATGTTTCATTCAACATCTACGAGAAACCAATATTCAAAGAGTTATAAATTTTCAAAATATTAATTCTTAGCATTCAAGAGATTTTTAATAATAGTCACAAAATTAAACATCAAGTAAAAATTGTTACAGTTACTAATCGTTTACCATCTAAAAAGAGATGTGCATAGTTAATATTACTTTGTATTATATGTAATTCACATTAATATAGGTACGAGTAAATCTCAGGAACTCTTAACTTTTTTGGGAACTCCAAAGTTTAAGCAGACAAATGAATCAACGCTCAAAATGTTTGCCTTGCAATAAAAAAAAATAAAAAAATCTATTATAAATAATGGTAACGAATCAGCTGCGTTCATAAATGAAAAAATTGTTATTAATATGCTTTTCCTATCGATATATTTATCTATATAGGAACAGGAACACACTTACGATCGTTGTACAATTTGTTTAGCTTTTTTGTGTGTCAAAATCTTGAACTCGAGTCCTGGTAGGTCGTGTGCTATAAAAATTAGCCGAAATACAAGTTTATTAATTTTCTAAATTTTTAAAGGAATTTTAGGGATAAAAAGTTATTGAGATTTGAGAATACGTATTGATTAAATTATCAAGGGAAGACTAATAGCCTTATCTATATCTATATGTTTTGCAAAGATATTCCCTAAATATTAGTATTTGTTAAAAGACAAAATATTTTATAAACATGAGTGAGCAGCGAAGCTCCACAAGTTTTCTATTAAAAAAATTAGTAGTGCCAATTCGTACCTGAACCTTAATTTTTTTATCTGTCAACTGCTTTATAGAGAGACAAGAAAAATAAGTTATACTAATTTTCTTATTGTCTTTATTTGATATAATGAACATTTTTTCTACAAGATGCAATAGTTTCTTACAAACATGTATTATTATTATTTAAATAAAATAATTTTTTATTTAAAGCCAAATTATACTTTGACAAACGAAATTACCTTTTCAGTCTAAATCTCTGTAGATTCAAAAACAATTTTTCTTTTTATGAAGACTCCATTCCTACTATCTGAAAAGTAATTATTTTTCTTCGCGCAGGATTTTCTTCTTAATATTCGTAATTAATATAAGATAATACAAAAAATATTCCTTTGGAGAATAGATCATATTATGAGTATTTATGACGGAGTCCTTTTGCAGCAGAAAATATGAGTATGCAACCCTGGTAGAAATTAGTCCATTAAAAATGGGAAGGAAAACAGAAACTGGCCATTAGAAATGGCTAGTTATTAGACAGACATGTAACGCTTTTTTTCATCAACTTATCCCATTTTATGGAATGGCCCTAACCTGAAAATCTTTACATTAAAATTTCATAACAATTCAATCATATATTTTAAAACTTATACCCTTAAGAGATAGTTTACCGGGATATAAACAAAACTTAGTAGACTTTCTACTATTTACAGCTTTATTCTATAAGATATAAACCAAAATCGTTATTTTGACACGTGACTCTATCTCTCTTGCTCATCGCCATAACAAATCGCTTGTTACTAGATTTATAATGGCTTCATCGACTACCTTTTAACTAGCATTAAAATGCCAAATTAATAGATAGTACAAAATTGTGACCATCTTTGCGGCCAATAAATGTGAAAAATAGGTTAAAAAAATCGTTACACTTATGGAAGAAAACTGGAGTCCATTTTTTTGCCATTTTGGATCAAACTAGCCATTTACTGCTCAAAAAATGATTTCAATTTCCACCAGGGAATACAAGTAATTAATTACGATATTAACTACAATGCAATTTACTGTTTGTATTTACATTATATATCTACATTTTAATTTACATTTAACCTGCAGGTTGAATCTTATTTAAAAAAAAATAAATTTTAACAATGACAAATTATAGAGATATGTAAAAGTTATTTTTATTGATATATTTCTATTTTAGCAAGTTTCGGTCAGAAACTCTCAAGGGAAGTTTCTCACGTCTGGATTGTGGATGAGGATACAATTTCAGAGTGTAATTTTGTAGCTTAAAAATGACATCATTAAGTTTTAATAAAATCCATGCTCAAGAAGTTAGAAGCTCTTATTTTCAGCTAGTTATCATGTTAAAATACTATAAATAAAGTCTATGGTTTGATTACCTATAACTGCACCTCTGGATCTATCTCCGAATAACTTTTTTCCAATTTTTTTTTTTATAAGTGTAAAAATTCATCATAACAATAAATGGCAATAAGTAAAACATTTTTTTATTAAAACTTTTTAAGAGAAAATGTTACTATAGTGCTTCGGGAAGGGAGAAATTTACTCTTTACACAAACAGATTTCGATTTAAAAAGATTTTTGTCTAGAGTCAAGTATAGAATTAATAATTCTAATATACCTATCTTATTTAAGAAGAATACCCTCTTGAGTCAAATGGACTGTTTTTGACTAAATGAAAAATTTTCTCAATGATCATTAAAAAATTCTTTTACTGGTGATTAGTATAAATCGACGCTCCCTACGAAAACTATCACGATTCAGATTGCCACGAAGACTAGTCCATTTCAGCGTTGGCCGCGAAGACTAGCATGCCCCATTGATTTACGTTGAAGACTAGCCCGATCCGTTTGATTGCGGCGAAGACTAGCACATTCCACTGCCTCTTATGTCAATTAACACGGTGACGCGAAGTGCTAGTTTTCGCGGCAAGCTTGCGAATCGTCTTACTTTTTGTCGCAAACTCGCGAATCGTGCTACTTTTCGTCGCAATCTTACGAATTGTACTATTATTCGGCGCAAACTCGTGAATGATGCTAGTTTTCGCGGCAACCTCGCGAATTGTACTAGTATTCGCGGCAAAGTCGTGAGTTATGCTAGTTTTCGTTGCAGTTTTCTGAAATGTGCTAGTCTTCGTGAGGAGACCAAAAAAGGTGCTAGTTTTCGTAGGGAGAGTCGAAATGTTCAACTACAATAACTAATATTTTAACAAAGCTTCTATTTATTTCTTTTTAACACACCCCATCGTAAAGTTCGTACTTTATCCCCGCCAAAGCGGGAAAAAAGTGCTACGTTCATTCCCTACCCTCACTCTTGTTGTCAGCGCAACGCACTATTTGTACCCGAGCCGAAGGCGAGGGAAGGCGAATAAATATGCAGCACTTTTTCCCTTTTCAGCGGGGAGCGAGTACGAATTTTACGATAGCTGTGTTAAAAAATCGTATACGTATTGCACTCGTGAATAAAGTGGGTTGTGCGAACCTGCGCATTTGTCGCCCTCGCTTCGTTCGCGCGACAACTCTCGCGCAGGGGGCACACTTTATTCCCTTGGTGCATAATATACTATTACAAACACAATCATATAACATATAAATAGAAAGTGTGTTATACAAGATACCTATGTGTATAGTGTGTCCATACTTCTTCTATTTTCTGTCAAGATAGATAAAAAAACATTGGGCTAGTTTTGTTACTTATAAAATAGTTACATATAAAATAATAAACTCGTTGCTACGGCAATGAGTAAATGAGCATTTTTCTGGAATTTCTAACTTTTAGCTTAACAGAAATTTCAAAAGTTAATGTTCAGGCACATTCACTAAACGTTTTCATTTTTAAACATATTTTTTCCTTACTGCATGTTTATGCACGTGCGAGTAAGAGTGAGAGAGGAGGAATTTTATCAGAATGGCAAAATGTTAGATGGGTATTTTCTCAGAAAAACAGATTGCATAAAATTATAAAGATACTTTTTACTAGAAAAATAAAATTCTGAAAAATCTGAATCGTCCATTCCTATACGATTTTTAGCTCATTTGCCGACGTTATAGCTTTTCTAAATCACTCCATTTTCTATAATTTAATCGTTGGGTAGAAATGGCATTCGGAAACTTGATGTTATATATCATATAAAAATAATTTAATGAAAATATCATGGCGTTCTTGCCAAATTTTTTCGAATTTTTATGTATTATACATTTTTAAACTTTAGAAAAAGTTACCCTTCTATCATAAGATATTCTATTTTTTTTTACCTTTCTGAGAAAATACCCATCTAACATTTTACCATTCTGATAAAATACCTCCCCCCTAAAAATTGTATAGGAATCTATATAAGGAAAATATATAAGGAAATAATGTTTTTAGGAGTCACATTTTTCGAAGTTTTATTTTACTAGTAAAAAGTATCTTTATAATTTTATACAATTTGTTTTCAATTTTTATAGACGCAAAGTTTTCTGATATTTTTTTCGAAAGAAATCCCTTGTGTGTTCTGAAGAGCTCCTGTTCGGAATTTATAGTATCAGATTCGGAGAATGTTTTAAACGATAATACATTTTCTGAGAAAATACCCATCTAACGTTTTACCATTTTGATAAAACACCTACCCCCCCACAAAAACTGATGATTTCTTAAACGAGGGGTGCATCGACATCAAGTTCTTTAGAAGACCATGATTCAATTTCTATAAGTGGCATACTAAAAAGTGGCGCCGAAAAAGTATACTATTCAATCGGGCTTGTAAATAATTTTTTTCACATTCAGAAAGGCTTAAAGAACAAGAAAAACTTTGTTCAGTAAATGTACCTTCAAAATTAAATCCTTTTTTCAAGTTTCATCGTTTAGAAAGAAAGCTGAAATTTCCGTCAATTCTTTTCAATCCAAAATTGACTTGAAAGTGTCACTAAAAAATGATATCATTAAATCGAACTTGTATATATTTATTTTCACATTTAGAAAAGCTTGAAGAATAAGAAAAACTTTGTCTGATGAGGGTGCCTTAAAAAAAATTATAATTTTTTTCGAGACGTAAACCTGGTGGAAATTTGTCTATCTGAAATGGCCAACAATCTCAATAAATAGGTAGAAAAAATGGCTAGTTAATAGGCCCCGGTGAAACGCTTTTTCTCCCATTATTCGCACATTTAATAGATTGGACATAACCTCCAAATTTTCGTTTTAAGTTTACTTAAAGAATTGACGTTAAATTGGACGGTATTCAGCTATAACTGATAGCTTACTAAAATATAAACAATATGAGCAGACAGAAAAACCATTTACAGTAGTCCTTTTGAAGATATTACGTAGAATGTATTTATTGCCATTAGATTCTGTCTCTCTCACTCCTTGTCATAACAACAGGCCTTCTACTAGCCATTTCCGGACTAAAAAAACCGATCAGTTTTAAAACCTTTAAAGTACTCAAGAACAAGCTTGTGTTTGTCTTCGCAAAACTCATTCTATTTTTCAATCTATTAAATGTTCGAATAATAGGGAAAAAAGCGTTTCACCGGGAGCTAGAAACTGGAAAAGGGAAATTCCCATTTTATAGCAAGTTTCTAATATAAATGGCCAGTTAATACTTAGAAAATGTTTTGGATTTCCACCAGGGAAGAGGGGAATAATTTTGGAAATAGCGCATATACTATTCTATTTTACTATTCTACCATATCCTTACCGAAAGTACCACATTCACGGTTTTAGCCGGGAGCGAACTGCGAAAGTGGTACTTTCAGCCAGACGGTATGGTGAAAAAATTTTGTATTTCGGCTAATTTTTATAGCACATCGACCTACCAGGACTCGAGTTCAAGATTTTGACACACAAAAAAGCTAAACAAATTGTACAACGATCGTAAGTGTGTTCCTGTTCCTATATAGATAAATATATCGATAGGAAAAGCATATTAATAACAATTTTTTCATTTATGAACGCAGCTGATTCGTTACCATTATTTATAATGGATTTTTTTATTTTTTTTTATTGCAAGGCAAACATTTTGAGCGTTGATTCATTTGTCTGCTTAAACTTTGGAGTTCCCAAAAAAGTTAAGAGTTCCTGAGATTTACTCGTACCTATATTAATGTGAATTACATATAATACAAAGTAATATTAATTATGCACATCTCTTTTTAGATGGTAAACGATTAGTAACTGTAACAATTTTTACTTGATGTTTAATTTTGTGACTATTATTAAAAATCTCTTGAATGCTAAGAATTAATATTTTGAAAATTTATAACTCTTTGAATATTGGTTTCTCGTAGATGTTGAATGAAACATTTTAATCTTAAAATTGCCGGAATTTTCAAGAAAAAATTATTCTGATCGCAAAAGATTGTTTTTATTTGTTTAAATAGCGTTTTTGTTCAAACAAATGCATTTAAATCAAAGTTCTTGCAATTTTGTTAAATTGTAACCTCGAAATTTAGATTCTACGAATCAAAATCTATAAAAAGCGATGGTTACTTTATGCAATTGCGTCAGCAGGTGTACAGGGGGAGACAGAAGCGAAAAATTTTCCGGCGCCTGGGCCAGCTAGAATCGCTAAAAAGTGAAAAACGACTCGAGCGGCGCAGAGACACGCAGTCCACGCGCGCGCTCACATGTTAACTTACCGCCAAGGCGCGCCGCCGCTGCCGCAGCCGCGCGGCCGCGGGCCCCACCTCCCTTCCCCTCCGACCGCTTGCTGTTGTTACTTCTGCGTGCTTTTCTCAGGCTTAATTTTATCAAATGCAAAAAAGTGATAGGTGATCCTTATGTAAAATTTCACGCTCTACAACTTTTGTTTGGGACTTTTTTCGATATCTCTTATCGTTCGCGAGTTATAAGCGAAAAACCGTTTTCGGGGGTGGTTTTTCGCCAAATTAGGGGTGACGCCGGCGTTTTTGGAAGCTGCACTTTTGACCATCGTTTTTAGACGATGTGTTTTACCAAATATCCAAAATGCAGCCATTCACCAGAGAAAGTCGATTTCAGACCTTCGTTTACTGGCTTATTTAGTATACAAGCTCGTTGCGAATCGCGGTCGCTGCGCTCGTATCTCGCTTGATCAAACACAGGCAGTGTTTCGCTCGCGAAACTTTCCTTTGATCATTGTAGTACATACGTATATATCTGTGGCTTCTAGGAATAACGACTTAACTGACTTTTTGTCAAAATTGAGTTAGCACCGGAATTTATACCTCCTAACTACCCTTTTTCATGTAGAGTTGGTTCGGAAATCTGAAACGCGTTCAAAGAGCAAATATCAGCTAAGTGCATAACCACTTAACTGCACCTGTGCCCGGAAAAACCACTTAACTGAATATTTATATTTAATTAAAAGCACCGTTTTGAAGTTAATACTATGCAATGAACACACTGATAGAAGTATTTATTTACTGTAAGCCCCGTGACTTAACTGTTAAGCCACCGAGCTTTGAAATTTTGACACATGAATATTCCTTAACTATTAATCCACGTGGATTAATATATAATAACGTGGTGTATTAATAGTTATAGTGAGTAGTGTATCCGTCACTGCACACATAACCTTCGGAACAGCGGTTAGAGATGCGAGGAGAGATCGCTGTAAACACACACAGACACCCATCCCATTATACACGCACATAATAACCGCGGGTCCGCGGCCGGCGAGAACAACATAGAAGATGGTGGCGCATGGCGCTCGCTTGCAGAAGACGGCGGTAAGTACGCCGCACAGCAGCGTGCCGTCTATATGTAAGTTCGTGCATGCAAACGCATGCGTGCTCGACAACTGAAAACACATGGACAGCCCGCCCTTTTCCTTCTCGCTGCTTGTCACCTCGTTTTTCGATGCCGTTCGCCGCAGAGAATCGACGGCCTCACTGCACGCATGAGGACAGAACGGAGTAGGCCGCCCATATGTTTTCAGGGACTCAGTAGTCTACGCCGCGTTCTGCATTGCCGACACAGCCAAACCTTCCAAATCTTGCGGAAGTATGCGCAAAGCCAGATTCATTAACTATTAAGAAATCTGCATTTAGACTAAAGTAATTGATGGATTTCATACAAAACACATACGAACGTACTGGTTATGAATATTATGTAATAGTAACGAAATTTGCCTTCAATTTAAATACACCATGTTTTTAGATTTCAAAGGAATATATTCGTTTACTATAAATGAATACTTCTATCAGTGTATGACTCATCTCGCGCATTTCGATCTTACATATGAAGTGTCATGACAGAAATTTTAAAACGGCGATTTCTCGAAAACACGTACAAGTCAGTTAAATCGTTATTCCTGGAAGCCCATAGATATAAGAGAGATACATAAACTGTGATCGGATTGACGGTATATGTATTGTACCTTGCGGTAGATGAGCGAAGCGCAGGCGACGCGCGCGTTGATGCCGATGGAGCGCAGCCCGAACCACGTGTGGCTGAAGAGCATCTGGTCGGCCAGGGTGAGGAGGACGAAAGCCGTCGCGTAGCCGTAGGCCTCCAGTCGACTTGACGTCGCGCGCTCGTCGAAGTGCCAGATGAGCAGACCCACGGTGATTGGTCGCGCTATGCTGCAGGATAGTTTATGGGTTTTAATTAAGAGGTGGAAAACAACATGAACGGTAGTAAAAGAAAGGATTGAAGAGTTCTTCGTGTGACGCGGTTTTGTATTGACAGAAATGATTAGTTTGAACTCATTGGAGTTTTTCTAAATCGAGCACGAGATTTATTGTGTTTAATTGGTTTGAATACGAATAAAGATGTTGATTTTAATCAGGTTTATTTTTTAAAAGAGATGAGTTGAGAAGTCTATACTTTATCAAAAAACTTAAATTAAAAACATTTCGAGCATTATTTTAGTATTGGCATTAGAAATAATCTTCATTTTGTTACGAGTGAGTGCTGCTCGTGGCGCGGTTGACCCTAGACTATACCCGTGCAGCAACGCCGAGTCGCCTCCGACGGAGGAGCAAGCTGCAAGCTTCGATAAGATGCTGTGCGGGGTTCGTGACAATTCGAAAAAACTAACTTTTGTTAGGTTTCAGAAATAGAAATGATTAAAGAAATATTAATTTTGTGAAATTGACAAATAAATTGAAATATCATAGGACTTTTTATCATTAAAAATATGACGTCTTAAATTCAAGTCTTGAATTGAAGACTGAAAGCATTGTGAGATTTTTATTCGCGTTCTGATTGCGATCTTCGAATAAATAAAGTTAACTACTTCATATTATTTTTTTTTTTAATTTCAATAAAGTTGACATTTCAATAAGAAAAGAAATCCACGTGCGCGGGAAATCCGCTAGTATTAATTATAAATTCATGTTTCAATTACTTCTTCCGAATGTTGTTTACTATACACTGAGAGAAGGATTTGGTTACTGTTAACATGGCATTGTAGCTATTAACATGCGTATGTTTAGATATGACCAAATATACACATTGTAACAGTTAACTTACAATATGTTACTGGTAAACATTGATATTGTAATAGTTACTATATTGAGTTTTACCGTCAAAATCTTCCCTATTCAAATATAGGATATTGTAACAGTTACAATATTGCAGTTCCAATCAAATAGATAAATATTTTAACTATAAAAATATTCTTCTGTCAGTGTATGAGGAAATCCGCGGAACCTTTAACTGTTGTGATATTTTTTTTTAAAGTAATTTATGGCTGCTATTAACGGAGCGTACGAAGCATGTAAACGAGATAAGGCGTAAATCTTCAATTTTTACTTAGAAAACCAGTCTGGTAATCTATATTAGCGTACTAAATTGTCGAAAAAAAAGTCTACTTTTCGGAAAAAGTGGACTTTTATCGACAGTTTTTTACATCCCCAGACTTGAGCATGCATAGCACACTAATATGGATTACCGGACTGATTTTCTACGTAAAAATTGAAGATTTTACGCCTTGTCTCGTTTATGTGCTTTGCACGCTCCGCTAAATAGTAGCAATAACATTAGCATTTTCTAATACACATCCACATATAGAAAACTTTTTTAAATTTTATAACAAAAAAAAAATAAATCTATCTTTGGCTTTAATTAATAATTTTCAAAATACGTCCGTAAACGTGATATAAAATGTAAATCATTCCAATCACTCACTTGAAAACGAGGTACATGAAGAAAAAGTGTACGGCGTATTTCAGGAGGACCCATCTGAACGTTTTCTTGATCGCCTTCAGCAAGCTCGGCTTCCTCCCCTCTTTGCAAGCCTCCGCAAATTCTACTTTCCAAAAGCTACCAACAAAAGCAAAATAATATAACACTATATTATCCCTACACTATACAAATGACATATCACCAAATATTACTTTTCGAGTCTGTTCGTGATCGGTTCGCTGAGATTTTCTGGCAGCACCTCGTACAGATCCGACTCCTTGAGCTCGTGATTTTTCCCGTCTATAAATATCGGCAGCAGCCAGCTAAAATAAGAAGTGAACAAATATAATAAAAGTAGTGCATTCCAGATCGAAAGAAATATTTTCGTTTTACCCGCTGCATGTCAGCTATATTCCCCCACAAACATTCTTACGTTTTATGTTAAAAAAAAAATATGCGATCGGACAGTGTGGATAGCACAGTGGCGCCTCGCTATATATACACTTGCTCTCTGTTTTCGGCGCCTGCTACATAATCACGTGTGGCGGCCGGCGACGATGCACACCTAATAAGGTCAATAAACCGGAGGTTTATAGCGCAAAAATCGCGCGTTGTTTACGATGATTATTTTTATCGTTTTTTTATCACGCCGAGAGAACTGCATACTGGCGATAGAGTCGTCGCTGCATATTCCTCGTCTTTGTCTCTCTGTATCTCGTTCTCTCTGCCTATCTACTCATTTCCCTCTACGTCTCTGTCTCTCTATCTCTCTCTGCCAATGTGAAAGTACTGCAGCGCATAATTGAGCTTATAATTTCTATTTCCTTTTTCATTTATCTATTGTGTGGCGCTTTAAAGTCTCGCTCGCTGTCTGTCTGTGTGTCCCTCTCTTTCTCTCTTTCTTTTTTCGTCGCTTCTCTGCAGCACTTAATTCAATCAAGTGTCACTAGACTTTCTGGTCTTAGAGATGTACTTGTAATGTACCATGTCAAGAATGATTACGCGAAGGAGTGCGAAGAACGATTATTTGCTTTTAAATTGGTTTTTGATAGCTTCAGCTTTATTTTAAGTTCTATACTAATAAATTGTGCATTGAATGGGAAAAAATGATTCACTTATGGTAAGAATATATTTATCAATTTTTACTAACAATAATTATTTATTTAAAGAGATTTTCGTTTTCAAAAGTATTATATCAAATCGATTAACTAAATATTAAAAACTTAACAGAGCGAAATATCAATTTATTAAAATAATTAGTATAGCTATACAATAATCCTGGCTGTAAATTAATTTTGAACGTTATAACTTCGATCAACAATTATTTACAATAGTTAACGATTTTTCCGACCCACATCTAACATTTAAATAAAAAATCGAGAAAATTAAAATTCAGATAATTTCTTCAATCTTTAAGAAAATATTAAAATCTAACGTCTGTTAGGTTGCACAAATAAATTGATTTATCAAAGAATCCTCATAACCATAACCAATGTCATATTAGTTATCACTTTACATTCCAACGCAGAGAGTGGAACAGTGGGGTATTTATATGCTACTCGACGTATAAAATTCACTCGAGTCATTCGTTGCGGTAAATTTAACGCAAAAGCTTGCAGACATAGAGCTGATTAAAAGGTACTTAGAACGTGATTAGACATTCCAAACTTGTTCGCGTTATCTCGTGTTGCACCTGTCTACGCCACACCTGCCGTGTTAATTTTCTATCTTTCCAGTACTTTATCAATAGATAAACCATATTCTTTGCACAACTATAATTTTTTGTGTTTTTAATTTCAACACTGTTGAACTCGCGCTCTTTGCAATTCATCTTCAATAATATTTGTTTTTTCATTAAATCATTCCTTTTCGTTTTATCAATCTCGGCTATTCCCTCCTCTAAATCCACTCCACCCCCTCACCCCCTACCAACAACAACAAAAAATCCACCGCCCCTGTAAAAACGTAAAAACTCACCCAAAGAACAGCCGGCTAGCGAAGCCAGCGTTCAGCTTCGGATTGGGCTTGTGCCTCGTCTCCATCTCTCTCTATTATTGCTCTTATTCCTATTGTCCAATGCATATGCGCGCGCACACAAACACTAATATCCCCGGTCCCACGGCATTGCACATGTTCCTGCGTCCGCTGTATTTAGCTCGCTCGCGGCGCGCGCCCGATCGCGTCTGCAGCGACGCATGCGGCGCACCCACACCGTCTCTGTGTACTCCCTCCTCTCCCCGCGGTATGTGTGACGTGCGTTTATCGCGAGAGCAACGCGAGCATTGACGAACAATAGAGATAGATAAAAGAGGCGTGCGGTGTGCGGCGAATATATTCGCGAGCTGTTTTTTTTTGTTTGAGAGAGAGAGAGAGAGAAGAATGGCGAGGTGGCGGTGAGATTTGGGATTGTTGACTCTGATCTGGGTGTGGTGTAAAATTAGATTTTAAAGCTGGAATTAAAAAAGGAAGATTTGGAGTTTTTTGAAAAACTGAGGAAGTTGAAAAAAACTAAAGTCATAAAGAAGTTTCATTGTTATTGAGTTGAATCAACTTGCGAACAAAGCAGTATCTTATTTATATTTTCTAAGTAGTATCTTCTGATTTATGTTCTCTCTGCACAGTATTTCTATTTTTATAAGTCAATAACAAATATGTATAACTATGCGATTTCGAAAGAAATATTTCTCACATTTCTTATTTACTTGTTTTGCAATTTTATACATGCAAATGCAGTTTTCGGAATGTGCAATAGCGTCAAACATATGAATATGGATTTTGCTAAAGGTATTAGGTTCGAGATGCGCATTTCAATTTTTCATTTGAATAATATTGATGAATACAATTGATTGGTTTGAATTTTTTTATGCCATCGTAATAATGTAAAATTACAATAAATCATTAACCACTTAACTATATTTGGAAGGAAATATATCGAAAAAATTCTTCTATGATGCCTTAACCACAAAATTAAAAAAAAAAACTAATTTATTGATTCGTTCACCCCTAATCAATAAATCTGCCACAACGCAGTAGTTATTTCTATTATCCTCAGAAAATGATGGATATAGCATTTTCATAGCCGGTCACCCATAAAATTTCTATGCACGGCAATAAAAATGTATATATAGCAATGAAAAAAAAGAAAAAAGCAATCAACGCGAAGTAATTTAATCTCCGACTAGAGCTCCGAAGATTAATTCCCGCTTTTCTTATCGCGAAACAATGCCATACACTATATATGAAAAGCCTCTCGGTACAGACCAACCGAGCGTGAATATTTCGCACGTGTGTGATAGATAAGAAATTATATGCTAGAAAAGCGACTATGTACATTAAGAATCAATCTATATACTGATTATACATCTCCACTGCGAGACAATAGCTATCGGGAGGCTCGATAACTTGCTGTCTTTGGCGCGAAGTCACTACTCGGATCTAAAGTAATGGTTTTGTCAATTGTTGTGGCTGCCGGTTGAACGCGACAATTTAATACGCTAATAAAAAAGCAACGGCTGATTAGATTAACGACGAAGCTTCCCGCTTTTATCGGGCTTTGTTTCATTATGTTACCCGGAAGCGCAGGCAGGCGTGTCTGGATGTAAAATTGTACGTTCTTTGGCCACTATACTGTCTTTTTTTATGTATATATTATAAACATGGTCTGCAATTATAACTGATATTCAAGCGCAAACGAGGAACTCATTTTTCGACAGTGACGTTATCACCTGCACATAATGGAATGTCATCGCGGGAGCATAGATTAGCATCTCACTACATTTTGTCACGTACGAGAACGCATATAAAAGCTATTGTCGGTCGCCGGCGCACAAAGAGAGGTTCTATCGGAAAATACTTTTCACGGTCTTTAAGACGTTTGCGCAATGCGCTACTTCACCTGAACGGCTGTAATGGCTTTCTAGATAAAAAAAAATAGTCAGACGCGTATTCTTGTTGATAAAATGATAATTAGGAGATTCTAATGCTAAGACATTCTACGACAATTTTTACTTGTTTTATGATGTACAGATTGTGGTTTCTATACTCAGTGTTGTGTAGTAAGGAAAAATTATATGAATTTTTTTTTAAGAATAAGACACTTGGATTCAATGAGCATAATTGACACCTGATCGATGGAAAATTCTTCGGAATTGAATTTCTAGAACGTGCCGAGTATGAATATGTATGTTTAATTAATCCATAATGTCTTTCGAAGAAAGCTCTTATCAAAGGCGCTACTGCAAATCACGACGGATTACTTTTAATCAATGTGCCTAAATTTTAATGCAATTCATTCCTCAGTAATAAATAATATCTATAGAAAAGCTTGCGTTGTTTTATATAGTTAGTCGTATAGCATTTACTCTCAGATGTATATTAATTTACAAATATATTATTCTGCGTCTATAATAGTAAATCATATTTTATTATTATTGATTTGATACGTCTAAGGCAAAATCATTACGTTTATGCTTTGAAATACAAAAAGAATTTTTTAATTACCGATGTACACCATTCAATAGAATAGAGTCCTGTCGAATAATACACGTATAGTTATCGTTATTGCATCATTATTATCGTATTGCCCATCAAGATCACCGCAGCGTCGCAGAAGCTTACTACTATATCATGTATTGTCACCGATAAGACCACAATAGTATTGTAATACAATATCGAAATACGAGAAAAGGCAAACTTGTTGAAATAACAACCAGCGTAATGAAAATAAATATTGCAGATATTATAATATTATACCTCGTTTACTTTTTACCTGTTATTTATTATAAAGATTAATGTAGGTATTCAAGTAGAAAATTTAATATTTAAATAATTTTAAAAGCTGCTAATAGAATTCATAAATTCTCCTATACTTGATATTGTTCGAAAACGAAAAAGTTGAGCCGCCTTTATCGATAATGACTTTATAATAATTGCTAATATTAATTCCGTTATTAAAAGTAAAAGTAACTATGATAAAGAATTAAAATCACACCTAATATATACATGTACTACAGAAATAATAATACTAAACAATCCCCCCCAAATGTCTGTTCCAGTCGGCGTCTGGCACGGGCCTCGCCTTCATTATCTTCACGGAGGCGATCAACCAGTTCCCAGGTGCTCAGTTCTGGTCGGTCCTCTTCTTCCTCATGCTCTTCACCCTGGGCATCGACTCGCAGTTCGGTACGCTCGAGGGCGTCGTCACCAGCATCGTTGACATGAAGCTCTTCCCTAACCTGCGCAAGGAGATACTCACGGGTAAGACGCGCGACGGGGGATGCTAATAAGAGGAGGGGATCAATTGAGTAGTCGATCCCTTATTGGTCGGGTTATTGTCGTCGCGAAAGAGGGGAGAGGTTATTGGAATTGTAAACTGGTGACTGTGTTTATCTGAAGCAAAGAATCAATCGCGAAGTCGATGAAGTTATTGAGGTTTATTGGTATTAACGGGTGTATCAGAGTGGGGATTGATTTTAAAACGAAGATTATTGATGTCAATTGGGATATTGTTCAACAAGAGTCTTACGAAAGTAGTAGTTTTGAAAAAAATACATGGCGTTTTATTTTAAATGATCAACTTTACCATATAATATAAATGAAAAAAATAAAAAGTAGAAACAGAGACGGTTTAAGATTTGTATACGAAATTGAAACTTCTTTCGGTATAAAATCTTTTAATAATTCGCATAAGAATATGAAAAATTGCAGAGATGATAATAAACATATAACAAATATATTGCTGATTCAGAAGCGAGGTATCGCCCTCGTCTGCAAATTCCCAGTAATCATTCACGGATAAATTTATTTTTGTAATTATCATTATTCTTTTGTAAATCAATGAACTTGTGGTAATTATAAGGCGATAAAAGCTCCGCATTGATATACAACATGTATGAATTGTAAAAAACTTATTATAAGTGAAAGTGAAATATCTCTATTTTCGAAAACACTTGAACGATCAATCTCCAATGACGTGCAAAAAGATAAAATATACCAAATGTGCTACACTTTCATTCACATTCGTCACATAGTTGTAAAAAATCATTGCACCTATTACTTCTTATTTCGAGTCATTATAAATCTCGAAAAACCCATACGTCCAGGTATAAAAATTTTTCATATAAAAAAGTATTTTTACGTATAATTGTAATGATTAAAATATCAGGTTCTATATCAAAAGACATTTAAAGAGATAAAGTCCAATAAGGAAAACTAAATACCACACTATCTCGCTCAATTACCGCAGGCGGCATATGCCTCGTCTGCTGCAGCATCTCGATGGCGTTCGCCCACGGCGCGGGCAGCTACGTCTTCGTCCTCTTCGACAACTTCAGCGGCAACTTTCCGCTCCTCATCATCGCCTTCTTCGAGTGCATCGGCGTCTCCTACGTCTACGGTATAAAGAGGTACGTACCTTTACGTCTATTTGTTTACCCTACGCGGGCAACCGCGCATCAAACTGCGAAGCGCGGACTACACGATACAATAATTGTGGTTGATATGGCTTGGGAGTAATCATTCAATTGGCAGAAGGTCAAGTACGTGCGCGTACCCGCGCTAGTGCGATGCGCGCGGTTACACGGCAATTTTCGAATGATGTGTGAATCTGCAAAGTAGTTGGTATACATACTTTCTTTGGTGTCTCTATAAGCTGGTGATATGGTGTGCAGTACAGTTCGTGTAGAAAATTAGTTTTATAATTAAAAAAATTAAGCTATGGAAATTTTTAACGGTTTTTAACATTGCTCATACAATTAAATATACTACCGTTATGAACTCAATTGATAGTCAAATAGAAGACAAAAAAACTTGTTTATTAATTACTTTTATTTGTTGTATCTTAACTTTGACTGCACGATATAATTCTATCGCTTATTATGATTCATTGATCGATGGCATTTAAATACCATCTAGGATGACTTCACCAGTGAATGAACGAATAAGGAAATGTCAATTTTTGTTATTTAGTTAAGAGAATTAAAAATGGATTAAAAGCAAAAATCTTTTTTAATTCGTATTTTAAAATCTTCAAACTTACGTTAGTGACAAAATTTTAGATAAAAAAGAAAAGTAGAAATTTTGTTTAAAAGAAATCTGTAAATATCTCCTAAAAAACAGTAAATGAACAAGCGATCTTAGTATCTAAATACGTTTCGCCAGTGAATGAATATTTCGCCAGTGAATAATCTCTCAATAGCAGCGATTTTATGATTTTATTCTTAACAAGATAATTTCTTTTATGCAGAATCTTTATGTAAAATGAAATAAAAATTTTCAAAGATTCGAAAATTATCGTCATGTTAGATAAACAATACACAGAAAGCTTGATATTTTCATATATTTAAAGAAAATGTTTGTTAACTGGTGACTGTTCGGATATTGGTGAAGTCACCCTGCCACGTCTATGCGTATTTACACAAATGAAAGTTTCGATGATTAAAATCTGAAAATCAAGTCACCAAAATATTCTCGTTTCACATCGTACTTACCAACGAACCGGCAAACAATAACCCGATCAATCCACGTGAAAACAGGTTCGCGGACGACATCGAACTGATGACGGGCACCAGGCCGGGCCTGTACTGGCTGATCTGCTGGAAGTACCTGAGCCCGCTGGCGATGCTGAGCATCCTGGTAGCATCGGCCCTCGAGATCTTTGTCCAGGGTAGCGGCTATCAGGCCTGGGTAGCCACCAAGGGCGTCACCGAGAGGCTCGAGTGGCCCACGTGGTCGCTCGTACTCATCGCCGTTCTTATACTGGCCTCGATCCTCTGGATTCCCGTTGTCGCCATCTGCAGGTGCGTATATAGATGTGGTGCGAGGGAATAAGGAATAAGGATCTTTAGTCGGTTGGAAACGTTCGTTAAGGCGGCTCCGTCGTGCATTTCGGACTTATTTATACAAATTTTTTACGATGCTTACTTCGCATGCTATAATTTGAGAAACAATGAGGTATGATAAAAGGGTTCTTGAAGTATCGAAAAAATTTTTTTTCAAAGAAATGTCAATATTGTTGACAAATGTTAATATGTCAACAAATCCGATAAATCGTTTTCATTTTTCAAACGATTTTAATTTTTAAGGTCTCATTTTGTTCCTTGTACAATTTCAGGTTGGGTTACCGATATGAAAATTGCAAAATTTTCATAACCTGCAAAGATATATCCACTTGTTTATACGTTCGTGTATGCTTTTTAGAGAGTTGAATTAAACAAATAGCTGTATCTTTGCAGGTTTTGAAAATTTTGCAATTTTCATATCGGTAACCCGACCTGAAATTGTACAAGGAACAAAATGAGACCTTAAAAATTAAAATCGGATGAAAAATGAAAAAGATTTATCGGATTTGTTGATTTTTTTTCATTAGCGATATTTTCTTTAATAATACTCAAATTTCTTTGAAAAAATTTTTTTTGATACTTTAAGAACCCTTTTATCACACTATATTATTTCTCAAATTATAATTTGTGAAGTAAGTATCATAAAAAATTTGTATATATAAGTTCGAAATGCACGACGGAGCCACCTTAATCTGGTCGGTTGACGTGAATTGTGTGGGGGAGCAAATTAGGTTAAAGTTTCTTTTGTAATTGGCTGGTCGGAATAGTGTTGATAGGTATGCCAATCAGATTGATGGAAGCTTTTAATGGCGGATATGTTGAGTTAATTGAATAGTTATAGCCAAACAAATTTGATTAAGTCAGTTGAGAATTTTAATCTGATTAATTGTTTCGATCTTCTATTGTTCCGATCAAGTAATATTAAAAAAAAATCAGAGTTCAAGTATTCTAGTGGATTAATTTTTCTTTTATATTTACTTTCTAGGGCATATTTTGTAAATGTACATACACGATAATAATAACACAGTACCACCAAAAAAAATATATAAACCGGCATGAGAAACGTATTTTAAGGGGCTGAAATCAAAACTGAAGTCAAGATAGGCGGTTACCCAATCCGATTTTCTTTAAATACTATTTAATTGTGAGGAAATTCTGAAAATTAGAAAAGGGTTCACCCTAACGAGATTATCTCAATGCTTCTCCATGGTTACCAAGATTTCCTGTTAATAAAATGGTATTTAAAGATCCTCGAAATCCCCTATTTTGACTTCAGATTTGGATTCAGCACTCACACAAAGTACGTAAAGAAATCTATTGTTCATGCCCGAGTTCTGACATGATTATGTGACTGGTTTTCTTTTTATATTTAACCAATTAAATTAGAAATCTTGATATCTACGATATAAGATATTTATTTTCTCGATAAATATATATATGTCGTATTACAATAATTAAGTCCTGCCGTTATAATGTGTCACAATCATTTGAGTTTTCCGAATCACTTGTTTCTTTCAGATACTTCAACATCCTGATAATCGACGACAACGAGAAGGCCTGGTTCCCGGCCTCAGATCTCAAGGAGTTCCACGGCATAATGCCACACGAGGTCACAGTGGCGGAGACTCTACTCTTCTGCATAAGAGCCGACGGTTCGGAGGGCCTCTGCTGTCCCACGAGTGGGCGGAGCGAGGACGACGAGGACCTCGATATAACTTAAGAGCTGTAAATGGCTTATCGTCGCTACTGCAGCGCGTCACAACACGCGAACCGCGATTGAACTGAAAAAATCCGATACGCGTATGCGTGTGAGAGAGAGAGAGAGAGAGAGAGAACGTAAAAATCACAAGGGAGAACAAAAAGAAGCAAACAATGATATCACACAAGAACGCATCTCATCTCACATAAGTCTATAACACTGCGCTGTTGAGTCATCGGAAGGTGGCTACGATTGTGAAGGGAGAAATAGTCCGGGCGCCAGCCTGTGTGGCCGTAGCAAATATCATGCCGTGCTTAGCACCCAAGTTTTTCTTATATATTTTGACCTCCTGAATCCGAATTTCTTGGGTGCTTAGCTCAAAATTGCGAAATAAATTTGTTATTAACAATAAATGGCGTTTTTTAACGAAAATTCTCGTTTAAACTCGAAAAAAAAACTTTGTTGCATATAAACGTATAATTTGTTTATTTTACATAAAAAATTGAATAGAGCTTATTATTGTGCTTAATTTAAAATAACCAATTAAATACGAATATCGACTTTTAGATGAACGCGATGTTGTTGCGCAGTACTCGGTCTATACAGAAGGTGCAAGTAAGTTTTATTGTTAGCATTAAAAATTTATATTTTTTAAAGCTCTATTCAATTTTTTATGTAAAATAAACAAATTATACGTTTATATGCAACATAAGGTCAAAGAACGGTTTTTTTCGAGTTTAAACAGGAATTTTCGTTAGAAAACGCTATTTATTGTTAATAACAAATTTATTTTGCATTTTTGAGCTAAGCACCCAAGAAATTCGGATTCAGGAGGTCAAAATACATATAAGAAAAACTTGGGTGCTAAGCACAACATGATATTTGCTACGGCCACACAGGCTGGCGCCCGGACTAAAAGGTATGGGGCGCTAGTATACTGAGACGTCGCGGCTCAAGACGAATCCAATTGGGGAGGGGGGCTGTTGGTTGGTTTATAGGGGAGAGTTTTTCGGTGATATTTTTAGATTTTTCAATGTTTTGCTATGCTTCGAATCTTAGATGATTGCTGATAAGAGACGAGTAGCAAATGGCGCGCTTGCTGAGTAAAAAAGCTTCCAAAATGGCGGCTCAAACGTGCGAAGAATCTGTTCCCGAGCTCTCCCTTATACATATCTTTCACATATCTAAAACGAAACATCGCATATCCAGTATTAAAAGATACCAATCCAATTAACCAATTTATTACTAAAATGTATTATTCTTCAAGTGGCGAGCTCCAAAGCTCTAAAAAAAAAATCACGTCAATTTCGCAAGCCGAGCGGCAATTAATAAAGCAGCGAAGAAAGCTTTCCCCCTCCTTCCTGCTTTCGCTCGCCCGTTCACGCGGCGTCGCTTATCCGTCAACAGCCTTCAGAAACACTTACGAGCTATTCCTCTCCCTCGCACCCTATCTATTTGTACAAGCTGTGAGAGCGCGTGGCGCCCCTTAATCACAAAATCGATAAGT
This sequence comes from Torymus aiolomorphi, assembly GCA_036365515.1. Taxonomy (NCBI): domain Eukaryota; kingdom Metazoa; phylum Arthropoda; class Insecta; order Hymenoptera; family Torymidae; genus Torymus; species Torymus aiolomorphi. Next base: position 10,578,153 of record CM070877.1, on the reverse strand, counting down.
CGAGCTCGGGCCTCTCTCGAGAAAGTATACTTATACTCACACACACGCGCGCGGGTGAGCACACGCAGACAGACATAAAAGGGGGGTAGTGCACACATTACGCGTCAGTCAATTAAACTCGAGGGAGGAAGGACACGCGCGCAAAAAAAGGGTGCGAAGAGGGAAGAAAAGAAAGGGATTTTGTCGGCCGGGTCGCGACGTCAATATGGCGGAGGTCTCTCTTTTGAATAATGATAATTCGAAGGGGAGGGGGGGGGGGGTGAAGTCGGGAAGGGAAAGGTCGAGAGTGAGAGTCGTGAGCTTTTGGAGGATCGAGCGAAGGTCCGGTTCATGGCCATGGTTTTTCTCTTTGCTTTATTGTACGGCAAATGAGCTCAATTTTCCCTAATGTATCGAGAGAGGATATATATAGGTTGTCTTTTTTGTTGACCGAGGGAACAAAACCCGAGGGCTTGACGAGTCAATCTGGCGACTTGCCTGAAATTTGAATAATTTATTTACTTTTTCATATTATTTATGAATTTAGCCAATCGGATTCGTTGAATAAACACATTTATCTGGGAGGCTAATTTTATTAATCATATAACAGAATCTGATTAATGAAAAGTCTATAGTTATTTTTTACTTAAATATTAATTGTTTTACTTCATTAAATTTAATGAATAAAAAAATAATCATTTCATTTGAATAAAAAATAGAATATCTGTTTTCTCAATATACATGCCAGCCTTTTATATTTAATTTCATAAAATTTGATTATCTCGAATTGGTATTATGATTGACGTTAAAATTTATAATTCATTGACCATTTAAGCACACTAATTTTACACGGCCACACTCGCGAGTGTAAAAGAGAAGGAAAACTCGGAAACCAATTGTTATTTAGCGTTCGCAATATGCATAATTATCGTACAAATAATAATTATACATAAGACGGAGACACTGACACATTTCGCCTGTGGCGTATCGTCGAACGTAAGGATCTTATTGATTATGAAAAAAAAAAGATTATTAAATATTATCCAATTTAGAAACATTAACCGGTTAGAGTAATCGCTATTGACGATCGAGTGTACGATAATATTAACATTTTCCTAGACTCTCAAAAAAAAAAAAAAATTACTGAATCTCACGTGTACTTTCTTTTCTAGTCAATTGAAAAAGTGCTTAATTTATTAACTTAAAGTACGCAAATATTTGTTGAAAGCAACTTTGCATTTGTTATTTCCACTAATTTATAGGTCAATAATAAGAATTGTTTGTAAAAAACTTAAGTATATTAAAGTAATTACCCACTTAAGGTCAGAAAAATGTTAATGTCACGTGACATCGAGCGGACCGCGCGTGACAAACCACACGAGCGTACAATTTTTAGCTACTTAGGGAGCCGTCCAATGGACATGTGCGCGCACATACATATATAATATACATATACGAACGGTAGGGGGCACCGCCCTCCACCGGCCGCTAGTCTCTTCCGTTCTTTTATCCTTCCGTTTCGCTTTTTCAAGACGAGGAAATGCGACTCGCGCGAACGACGTATGCGAGGCATTCCACGTCAACTGTCCTGAGCTCGACCTGTCTCGGCCAAAGCCGCCGGTGAATTATATCTAGCAAAAAATAAAAGGTACTTTTTTTGTTTTTTGCGAGATATGATTCACCAAAGAACGCGCGACCGTTCGCCATGCGGCGGCTTTAGCCGGGGCAGGTTAAGCTCAGGACAGTTGACGTGAAATGCTGCATATACACGTGTATGGGACAAAAGTATATTCGCATTGCATACTGCAAAAGCCGTCATTAGCCCCCATCATCACGCGCTGTCGATCTTTTCTGCGACGGCATCCTCAACGTGTAGGTAACCTTTTTCTCATTCTTCACGTGTTATGCGAGTGATGATGTGTCTTCATTTTTCAGACGCGAATTATATATCGATCGAGTCTTTTTTGTTAACAATTGCCTCGTTTCGTTTTAACGTAGATAGGTCGGTTTTACTATATAATATATAAAATATATAATTGCATTGTGATATATAGTATATAATATATACTAAAAAAAGTGCTTGCTATAAGTCGAATGTTTGTATATGAATTTACAATTGCCTCACTTTATCCCAAAAATAATCGTTAGAGCTAAAAACTATTTAAAGTATGAGAAATTCGAATGTTTGTTATTAAAAAATTAACGCGACTTTTACTTTTATTTGTAATGTTATTGTTAAAACGAAAAAATTCGAGATAAGTTTTGAATGACTAAGTGAAATTGCCTTTTTAATGAATAGGTCCCGTGATTGGAACGACATGAAGTTGGTAGATGAATGTTGTAACGTCATAACACGTAATTCGGTTGTATAGGAAAAATGAAAAACAGTTTTTACTTTTGTTTCAACTAAGTATACTCATAAATATTATTTAGAAATATTATTGAAGAATAAATCTAAAAAAAAAAATTTCAATTGAATAACGTAAAGTTATTAAAAAATAGTAATAACGTCATTACGAGAAATTGAATTCTGTACCTGCTTTTTTATTTAATGCTGATTGTTTTTACTAGTTTTCTAAATGATAGAATTAATTTTTTTTTATTAGTAGAAATGATTTAACAAGAACGAGAAAACGAGCAATTGTTAACAGAAAAAACCGAGAAAGAACGAAACGAAAAAAGAAAAGCAGCTGCAGGTTGAAAAAGGGAAATTGAAAGAGAAAACAGAACTGATCGATTAGCACGTCGCAGTAGTCTAATCACGTTGAAAGTAAATTCATTTAGAGGTAGTAACGAGATTTTAAAGAGCGAACGATTATTGACGATCGCTCGAAAAAAGGAGCAAATGTGCGTTTTTCGATCGAGCCGGGGATTTAATGAACAAAAAATCATGTGAGCCATGTAGAAAAATTAGGAAACGAAGCCAAGATCCCAAGTGCTATGCAAGGACAAAATTTCTGTGTATCACCAGACCTATTAACTCTAAAATAAATTTCATTCTGAAATTCATTTGAAAATCGCTATAATTATTTTAATTTTATTTCTGCTTAAAATTGACCTTAAGTTTGTATTTTGTGATGAATCCTACATTGAAATTAGTTGTCATCCCAAAAATTATCTGACCATTGTACACAGTAAATTAGTTCTTGCGATTGTCGATTTTTAAGGGAAACATAAGTAAGAAAGACAATAAAATTAATCTGTTGCCGACAATAATTAGGAATGGGAGAAGAGCGAGGGAGAAAAAGGTACGATATTTGGAGTAACGACAATAAAAAAAAAAAGATATATTTGGTTTATGAATATAAAAAAAATATGTTCACAGAGGCCTACGTAATGTTGGAGATGATTAAGCAAATTTAATAATCGATGTGCTATTATGTGCGCCACGAGTCGAAGGAGCTTGGGAGACATTCAAATCATATCGACAATAAATATTTTAGTTTTTTAAGTAAATTACAATAATATAAGGATATATCTATTTTAAGTGCAAGCGTACTCATGATTAAACTGAATTTTAAAGGCGAATCGTATGCATAATTCATGATATCATGGTTTGTGTATCGTACCGAGAAAACCCACTGAATACATACGAAAAATTTTAAATTTAAAAGTACTATTCTGGAATATTTAAAAGGTACACGTTTGAGAATACAATATTGCCGTTAATATTACAGAAAATAATAATATACAATGTTGATGAAGTTATTGGTAACATAACGTTATATTGTTATGTAATGTTATATTTATACAACTGGTGCAATTCATTTAAATAAAAAGTCATTTTTATTTGAATTGACAAACACGAGAAAAGTTTTACATTTCTATATAATAAAGAGAATAAAATAATTGAGAAAATATTATATAAAGATAGCAATGTAATGTATGCAAATTAAATATACATACAAAAAACTAATTATTACTTGCATAGTTTGTATGCAACGAGTAGAAAAAAAATGTATCACAAAGTTATGATAATTTTATCATCGGTAAAAACATAAATAGAAGTACGAAGTACAAAGTTAGAGTAGCAGATCTCCACATCGCAGAATAAACCGTTAACATATCTTTAATAAAAATATCATATATTTATTATCATATATTAAGCATATACACAAAAAAGGTTTTGTTATACACTTTATATTACATTATATTGTACCGATAAAAGATACGAATTGTTGACTGATATTTTCTTCAAAATATACTTACACGATATATCGAACGTTACTTTTAAACCGCATCTCCAAGCTCCTGAAACTCGAACGAAAAATAACAAAATACACCCTGAAAATGTTTATAAATATCAATGTGAAAATAGACATTTTTAGGGCGAAGAAAAAAATATTAAAATTAAAACGAAGGAACGAGAGAAAACGAATGTGTTTTCCGCGTGCGCATAATGTATTCCGATCTATATCCGACTTTTTGAGCAAGCCGATCTATGTGTATACCATGCACTGTAATTAATTCGAGCGCACACACCGACAGTTTTAAGATGTACCACGCGCAATGGAAAACGATATTGTAATAGTGGTTGCGATTCTTTTCCGATATACACGTTGTTATTATAGGCGTGTATATATATACTTTAGGTGATAACATCTCGTAGTGCTATTTGAGTATATTTGAGCGTAGGCGACCCTGCTGGAAATCGTCCATTTTCGCCCATTTGTGAAACGATTTTTTTCCCATTTTCTAGCCATTTAATGGCGGGTTGACCAAAATCGCTAGAAAATGGCTAGAAAATGGGAGAAAAATCGTTTCACAAATGGGAGAAAAATCGTTTTACAAATGGGAGAAAAATGGACGATTTCTACCAGAGAAGTTGCGTAATTGATTTAGAAGTAGCGTTAATTTTGTAATGGGAAAAACAAAATGTTATTTCAGTTGGACAAATTAATATATAGTTTTCCAATCGTTAGTATAAACGTGAAAAAATTTTCCTGCTCAGAGTACAATACTTGTTTACCTGTATCAATTGATCCATATCAGTAATCCCATATATTTCTGTGACCCTTACACTATATTGATATAATACAGAGGTTTAGCAATATTTCATGTTAAAGAATATCAAATTTTTATCCAATATATTAACACTCTTAGTAATAATTCATTTCGGTCTCACTAGAATAAAAGAATAAGTAAATGACCTTTTTTACCAGATGCTTTCTTAAATTGAAGATTGGTTAACTTTTCAAAAAATACAACCAGATGATCTCATGATATGTTGTAAATTCTTTGCTATGCAAGTTTGTAACATGTGTATGAACACTCGCAGTAAAATATTTAATCGGTATTTACGAATTACTTGAAAATAAAAAATATCTTTGTAATATTAAAGATTTATATTAATTTACTGAAACTCCCAGCTAAATATTTTCTCGAGTGTGTAACATCAGAACATAGAAGCGAGGAAACGAACGCGGAAAATTAATTGTAGAAAAAGGGTGCTAATAATAAGTTCGCGCTGCAACTATCGCGCTGTCCTCGACGAGATAAAAAAATGTTATTATAAGAATTACTGTAGTGCTGAGCAAGGCGCTTTCAGACAAAGACGATATCGCTGTGACTGTTCGTGATTACAACTATAAAAACAAAAATTTAAGTAAAGAATATCTTGTGTCCGAATGTCTCTCTAAAAAAAAAAAAACAAAAAGTCCCCCGGCTAATCTACGACTTTTCAAAGTGAAATTTCACTTCCTGATTTTACTCTGAATGAAACACTACAAATTTTTATGACAATAACTGTGTCGTTTTCAACGGCCGTAGTATTATACATACATAGTTATTAATATTATTATTATTATGATTATTATTATTATTACGCACGAACGAATAAAAAAAAAATAATAACGCAGCGTAGATTTTAATTCATAGGCATAATGTAAATAAATTCGATATAGGATTTTATGCGCACAGAACAACAAAAAACTTAAAATAAACATTAACTTTAGCGTTAAAAAAAAGAAGATATATTAAAACAATTAAAAAAAATGAACAAAAAATATTCATATCAATGTGTTTTTTCGACGTGGACATTACAAATTTATCAAAATGTGGGGCGACTTTTGACGCGTTTCAAATTGATGAAAAATGAAATTCTGTGTTTACGAGAAACATAAAGTAAACAAGGGACGGAGTCGAATAAATGCAGTTATGGTTCAGTAACTATATTCGATTTTTATTTATATTGCAGTACTCTTGTTTCGAATTATACAAAATGACAATAATAGATTTAAATATGCCAGAAAAATACATTGTAATTAAAAGTTTATTTATAATTTTTAATAAATAATCATTTATGAGTGCAACACAAATTGAACCGCAATTGCATTTATTCCGCGTTGACATTCAAAAAATTGTTATATTCCCCGAGCGTTGACTTTTCTATTTCTTAATGTGTCGCAAATAAAAAAAAACTCACGCAGTGTCTTCGCTTCTATACTCTTGCACGTAGATCAGTTGTTTTAAGTAAAAAAAAATATCAACCGAAAAAAGGGGACAAACAAAAAAAAAGACGAAACGACTGTACAATGGAAAAACGTCTCATTTCCTACCTGTGATGGTGTCATTATCCGAGCAAAGCTGAAGTCGCTGAAGAAAAACATATAACCAGAAAGCGCCTACAATGATTCCAATCGAGACAATAAAAAAAAAAAAAAAAAACAAACAGCTGCAAATTTTTTTCGACGTTAGCGAAGCAATTTTGTCACTCTGACGCGCGTTTGAGAGAAGATGAAAAAAACAAGCATCAAAGCGGGCAAATATTAAAAAGTATAAAAAAAGTAACGTCAAAGTGCAACCAAGTATACCAATGGGAAGCATTTTATAGGAACGCGTCCATCCATCAAGTGAATTTGTACAATTAGACAACCCGAGAACAAAAAGTAAAGTAACAGTTTTAGAGAGAAAAAAAATGAATAATAATAATGCATAATAAGCAAACAAAAGTAATACAAAAACGTAGAAGAAGGGATGTGGGAGGTAAAAAATTGAAGACTCGCAAATTTTTCGAAGGCCATATACTTATACACGAGTGAAAAAGAAAAAAAAACAAATCAGTGTAGCTTGCGCAATAATAACAAACAATAATAAACAAAGGAGGGGGGCAGAGAAACCATAATAAAAATAATTACTTAGCTGCGAGTGATAACCGAGTACACAGAGAAGGACAAAAATGAGTATAAATATTATATATACATACAAGAAATAATATATATACGCTAGAGGGGATTAATTATGATATTGCGTATACGTAAAAAAACTGTACATATTATATTGTTGTCAGTTGAATGTTACAATAAATACCGTACGTGGGAACCCTTTGTGTATTTTTTTTTTTCATTTTCCTATATGCTATTCATTCTGTCCAATTTGTCAAAAGTTGGCTGATTCCATTCAAATTCAGACAAGCTGTCACAAATCTAATTTTTTTTTTCGCCCTAAAACTATAAGACTGTATTCGAATTAATCATATTTTTGCTTAAAAATTTTTTTACTCCACAGCCAAATCAATATTAGACTCAAAAATAGAGATTACAAAATTTAAAAAGTACCTCAATTTTCAAACTGCTGTAACTTTGTCAATTTTCAACTTTTTGAGACTTGTTTTTTCAAACCGTGAGGAATTTCATCTAGTTTTAAGAAAATTTTTCACTTTGATGATTAAGATTCATCTTACAGAGTTATTAATGAAAAACTGAAAAGTGACGATTTAAAAAAAATGTAAATATCTCAAAAACTATAATTTCTTTTTCACTGAAAATTTAATATGTTTTTATACATTAAAAAACTAACTTTTCCAGTAGGTGAGAATATGCTATTTTTCGATTTTTTTTAATGAATTTTCAAAGTTTTAATCGATTTTTTCGATTTCTAAGCTGTCAACTCGTGTCGCTTTTCAAAAATTATGCCATTTCTCTATCTGTTTACTTTCCCATTTACTAATATATTAATAAAATAAAGGAGAAACTTTAAAATAAGTCGCCAGGCAGATTACTTGATAAATTATACGTGAATTTATAGCGATTTTTCAATGTTTATTTGCACCAAATTTAAGTAGTCAAGAATCTTCGGTTTCTTTTCTACGCCAATTCTCAGCAGTGAAGACATTTTTAATAATAGTGAGATTTTTATAAATGAACTTAATAAGACTTTAAGTTATTTCCAATTAAAATCTTTACCTGTCAAAGTGCCGCAAACTGTGAACAGTAAGATGCGATAATCATATGCCATTTGGAAAAGAAAAGAAATTAATGATTCATTCCATTATACCATTATAGCTTCATTTTTTTTAGTTTTCATGCCATCTTCTTTAACGGACAAGTAGATTCTCCTCTATGAATAATGTGTACATTTCCTTCATGCTGCGAGTGAGAAACGCTTCACTTTTTTAGTTTTCATGCCATCCTCTTTAACGGACATTGTGTCACTTCTATTTGCACTCTGTCGAGAACAGTTAAAATCATCGTTTAAATAATAATGTTTGACTTTGGACACAATGTCACTATCTAAAGAATAGCCCATGTAAGTTCCAGGCTCGCGCTCCATCAACCATATATTTAGTTGCTTTGGGTATAACTGATAATAAATAGTTCATAGAAGTATCAGTTGGAATAACAGTTGTTACTTATGTATTTCCGAATGGAATGCATCATTAATTTCTTTTCTTTTCGAAATGGCATAATTTTTGAAAAACGGCACGAGTTGACATGAGCTTAGAAATCGAAAAAATCGATTAAAACTTTGAAAATTCATTAAAAAAAATCGAAAAATAGCATATTCTCACCTACTGGAAAAGTTAGTTTTTTAATGTATAAAAACATATTAAATTTTCAGTGAAAAAGAAATTATAGTTTTTGAGATATTTACATTTTTTTAAAATCGTCACTTTTCAGTTTTTCATTAATAACTCTGTAAGATGAATCTTAATCATCAAAGTGAAAAATTTTCTTAAAACTAGACGAAATTCCTTACGGTTTGAAAAAAAAGTCTCAAAAGGTTGAAAATTGACAAAGTTACAGCAGTTTATGCGGCGCTCCGGTAGTTCTTTCTGTAGATACACTGGATGGCCGAGAGTATATAAGCCGTGTAAATCAACTGTTCAAATGACTCTACGAAGAGTCCGAATTACAAGGCTTGCCTTGGTTTTGATAGCCCCTTTACAATGGGGACTGAAAATTTTTCGCCATATCTGCGTTAAATAAATTAATTTTGTTTTAAGGATTTATTTTAAAACATATAATAGAAATAATTTAAATTATTAGATTTATTATTTGATGGGACATGTTATTTGTCATGTGATTTATCACATGATTTATCATATGATTTGTCATATGATGTATCATATGACAAATTATAAGATGATTTTCTCGAAAACATCTCATGATTTATCATATGATAAATCATATGATAAATTATATGATAAATGATATGATAAATCATATGATAAATCATATGATTTTTTATACCACTCTAACCTCAAAATCACAACTTTGATATGATTTTTCGGCGCTCGTGGTATAAAATACCGTTCGAAACTAGTGCGTAAGTCGATTATTTAGCTGGTGTGACTTTTTGCACGAGCGAAGCGAGTGTCAAAATGTACTATTTCAGTAGGGTATAGTTTTTAGGCAAACAAAAAATTCGATCTGTGACAGCCTGCCTGAATTTGAATGGAATCAGCCAGTTCACAAGAATATCTATTAAGGAATCTTGTCGTATGTTTATTTTACCCTATAACTGTGGAAAATTTTGAGAAATTAACGTTTGAAATTATCATTTTTTAGATGTACTCTTATGGGGCGGCGGGAAAAAATAAGTTAAATCGAGTATTTCTGAAAAGGGATCAAATTTTTGACCAGTAAAAAACATATGGCTTTAAAGATTGAGGCTTCCCCTTTCAAACCACACCTTGTAAATTGTACGTAGCCGTGGGAAATTTCGAGATATTTTCTTTAATTCACGATTATAAACACAAATAGCAGACGACCTGCACGAGAGCAAGAGAGACAGAACGACGTGCATAGTATAGTTTGTGCTCTCGCTGAGCGCACAAACTGTATTGTCGTGCAAGAGCGTCCTTAAATTTTAAACAACGATAAATATAAACAAAAAATTTGAAATATTTGTGAATTTTAGCTATCGAAATATTTTTGTTTAATATAAAAAGCAATCGAATCCGTTTTATTATTTGCTGTAAGTAATAAAAAAGCTGGGTTTTCATTGTTCACCAATCACGTTGGCCAATCAGCATGCAAATGGAAGTTTATCGATGCTTTTAGCTTTTAATTGACGATTTATAAAAGGACGCGTAAGAGTAAGTACGGCGTCATTCGCGTTTACGATCGATAAAAAGCTACGTCTGATCAATTCCGCTGTCACTATTTATACCGAACCAGATATTATCACTGTAAATGGCCGTATAGACGTCACTTTTGCTATTAATAGTGACGAAATCAGACCTAAAATTACTACTACTGAACGAAACATTACTATAACGTCAAATGAAAGCGAGGTTAATCAATAACTCGTCTACATTATATTAAGGTAATCGCCTCAGATACCACGAACTTTATATTCTTTTCTTCCAATTCACGCTCCTGTTTCCCCGCGCCGCGAACTCCAGTTTTCTCGCATATCTTGAAAAAGAGTAAAAGTTACTTTCCAGGGTAGAGAGAGATAGAAACGTCGGCGCGGCGTGCGAAGTTTGAATCTTGGAAAGAAAGTTTCGCGAGCCTCGCGCGCGTCCTGAGATTGTATAATGAAAAAAGTTTGTGCCGCCGCGGCTGTATACTGATGGCTGATTTGGGAAATAAAATTTAAAACTTTTCTGCTGTTGCCGTGCACGAGTGGATGGAATTGTTTTAGTGGAATTATAATGAAATTTATAGCACTGATTATTTTCTTAGGGGGATAATGCTGTTAAGATGACATTTTTATTGCTATATATTTGCTTTGATAGTTGTATACAGGCAGAAAAAATGTATATAATAAGTATTCTTGACTGAAAATCGTATAGAGATTATTATTAACATTAATATTTTTATAAGATCTAGTTAAAATCTTTATTTTATTAGAAACATTGAAGTTTCTATAGTAAAAAGATTATTAAATTTATCAAGAATAAATTATTCTAAATCTGTCTTCTCTAATTTTATCGAGGTCTTTACTCATAATTTTTCCGTATGTAAGTAGAAAGGTCTTAATAGAACTAGATATTGTTCTCGACAAGATAGGGAAATATACCTAGTACGTAAGATATAATTTACAAAAACTTTTAGCAGTAGACGAAAGACAAGTATGACAAGCCGCACAATTTTAATAAAGATATCAAACTTTCTACACTCCCACAAACAGAAACACGATAGTATCAAAGCTTCCTTCAAGCATAAAACGAATTTCTGAACATCTTAAAAACCTTCTTTATTAAAGTACAACAATCCGATTAACTCCTACCCTTTATACCCTCATCAAGTCCAATTACAAAGCATAATCATCATCAACACAAGAAAAGCTCCCCCTTGCAAACAGTAAAACCACTGTACACCTTCATCGTCATCAGCCTCGGTTTCTTATCGGCCAAAAAGTTGCCGCTCACTAGGGCACATCCGGGCGCATTAATTATACGAACGGGTGTGATAGGTATACGTATATATAAGTCTCGTGCAGGCGCGCCAAATGAAACTTTCGCCCGGGGCCAAAGTTCGGCACAAATGGCTCGGCGAAGATAGGCGGCGTAGCAGTGAAAGCTTTGAGAGCTGCCGGCCTGGCGCGCCGCCTGAATTACTTACTTGGGGAGAGGGGCGGCGATTCGTTAGGGGTTTTTTGCAGCTTTGAGCGAGATTTAGGGGAGGTGTTTTAGTTTTGGGTAATGGAGGCCTGGCAAAGTTTTGTTGTACAGTATTTTTATTTTGACGTAGAATTGAGTTGAAATCCTGAAAATGCTGAGCTGAAATAATGTTGTGAAATTGGGAGAATGTAATTAGTGCATTCTTTGGATTTTAATACTGTTATAAAAAAAGTTTGCACAAGTAAAACTGAGAATGCGTGCTTTTTTATATACACTGACAGAAAAAATCTGGTAAAAATTCTTATGTTGTCGTGTAAAAATTACCATGTTGGAATCGTAACTCGACCATATGTCGGATTTTTAGCAGAATTTGCAATACACGTAGGAAAAATTCCAAGTCTAACATGGGAATTTTTTTATAACTGATTTTAAAGAGCGAAAAAAATTATTTCATCTTTTTTTTTAGGAGTGGGGGAGGAGCGAGTATCAGACACATAATTATTATATTTAGACAATACAGAAGTTATTTTTGAATTAAACATGATTAAAGAAAATTTATTAAATAAATTAAAAATTTTTGAGGACATCGAGACTCGAACCTGGAACCCTTGGCACGGTAGTCGGGAGCGCTAACCACTTACCTATAAAGACATATGTCCTACAAAATTTTGGAACTTGTATATCCCCAAACGTAAGATATGCGCGCTAATTTTATAACAAATTATGCTTTAACTCGAATAATACTATTCTCTATTTTAGCGTAATTTATTACAAATGTTATATATTAAGAATATTGTTTAACATTTTATAAATATTACCAATACCTTAAATTAAACAAGCTCATTTATTTATTAATGAATTTGTATTTTCGATATAATAGTTTTTCACAACCTTCCTTAAAAATATGACAAATAAACAATTATTTTAAAAATTGTCTCATCATAAAGAAAAAAAAAATAAATAAAAACAAGTATATTGGATTAGAACGGCACATTCAGTTGTTGCGTTTAGCGTTTGTGTTTTGTCTCGATGTTGCCAAGGTGGATTGAGTTTGTTGACATGTATCTGTCTGAATCTTTCCTATTTTGACATTGAAGAGGTCAACTTTTCGTGCACTCGCGGGCTGTTTACGATTGAACGTGTGAATTCTTATTCTAAAACTCTCTCAATTTTTACCATGCTAGCCTGGGAAAATGTACAAAAGATAAAGTTCCATTAGCCACGTGTTAATTTTTACTATGCTGGCATAGGAAGTTTTACTTGTGACATTGGACTTTTTCATATAAAAGATAGTAAATTTTTCGATTTTAAGCAGTTGTGGGCAACTTCCAAGAGCAACATAGGAATTTTTCCCCGGGTTTTTCTGTCAGTGTACATGTATAGACGAACCAAATAGTAATAAATTCCAAAATATTAGTTTTAATTTTACTTTAATTTTATTTAACTAATTATTATATTATCATAAGACAATATTTATTTCTATAGAGACAACTTGAAATATTTTAATAAGATATGAAGCAAGAAAATGTTTTTTTAACAAAAATGTCAACTTAAAAGAAAATATCATTTGTACATTGTTAAATAATATCCGTATAAACTGTGAACAGCAAAGAAACTAAAATAACGCTCACTAATTTTGAACGATAAAAAAGAAAATAAATTTGGTTGTTATTTAATATTACGTTAACACTTTGTATGTGAAAATGAAACAATGATTTACAGAACGGGAGTAATTGAGGTTAATGGAAGAAAAACGAAAGAAGCCACTTTAAATTTACGACGAACCTTTAATCAATGTCATCCTCAATCGCATATTTTCATCGACATCACTTTTCTCTCGCATATTCGCACGGATATATCATTTTCCTTTGTTTTTTTTTTTTATCTCCTTGTTTCTTAAGTGGAAGGCCAAAAACAAGAGGAACGAAAGAACAGAAACGATCTACAGTTATGTATATATAATATATATGTATATAAATTAACATCGCAAAACTCATCATCCGCACACTACGTTGATCATGTACAAACTTGCACTCCTCCTCTCCACTGTGTCCATCGTTTATTTCTTCATTTTCTTCCTTTCTTTCCATTTTATTATTTTTTTTCACTACATCATCAGTTTGTTCTTGTCTCGCATCTCCGTGACAAATATCTCCAGAGATTCTCTCCGTTTGATTATTTATCGATTATTACAATAGTTCATTTTTTTCTCGCTTGCTCTGTATTATAGTGGTCTCGATAGAAATTTATCGTCTAAAAAATTGTTCTCCTCGCTCGGTCATAATATTCCCTCGCGATCTTCACATAATATCTCACAATCGTTATGTATGGCTGTCTCTATAGTTTGCTTCATTTAATCGACAACGTCGAAGGTATACGAAAAGTCGGGTGTTCGCTATATAATAAGCATGCAAAGTATATAAATACGTACATGGCTTCTTTAGTTTTACGAAGGTGGACATCCGAATTTCTCGTCTGTTCTTTTTTTTTCTCTTACTGGTTGGAAAAATTTGTGCTTTCTTGGTGTTCTCAGGTTGCAAAGCTTAATTTGTCATTATCAGTATCGATTTATCGTTAGTTCTCCGTTTTATAAACAGATAAATAAGTAAAAAAGAAAATTATAAAAAAGAAAATAATAATACCGTTTTCACTGTATGTGACGCAATTTTTCTTTCATCACCGGTTTCGTTCGTTCACCCGAAAATTACTTTCAACTAAACTATCAAAATAAATCTCTCTGTAAAAAGAACGCGCGTGTTACGTAAAAGCGAATACAATACAACGCAGTCCTCGACAGAACCAATCTATCTCCCCCTTTTCCATCCCAAAAAACAAAACCTTTAAATCTCAAACTTGAAGAGCCACGGACGCTCACCTGACGCCCCGTCAATTACAATCGTCATCCCGTGATTTTTTCCGCGCGTACAAATGTCAGCAAGGCCACGATTGTGTATGTGTAGTTGTGTGTGTGTATGGGTGTGTGTAGTTTCGTACAATCTGTGTGCGATAGAAATGCCTCAATTCATCGGCACGTCAACGAGCGTCGGTGACGTCTCACCCGCCGCGTCTCGCGCATCTCTTTTCGCCGCCGTCGCCGTCGCCCGCTCAAGGTCCCTAGAATCAGAAGAAAGTCATACGGGGCGTGTTATAAAGTAATCGAGATAGAGTATGTGTGTGTGAGAGAGACAGAGAGAGAAAGAAACAGAGAGAGAGAGAAACAGAGAGAGAGAGAAAGGGAGAAAGTACGTGCGGAGGGACAGGGCGACGGGACTCGCGTTCGTGCCTTTTCGACGATAGAATAACGTGTGTGTGTGTGTGTGTGTGTGTGTGTGTGTGTGTGTGTGTGTGTGTGTGTGTGTGTGTGTGTGTGTGTGTGTGTGTGTGTGTGTGTGTGTGTGTGTGTGTGTGTGTGTGTGTGTGTGTGTGTGTGTGTGTGTGTGTGTGTGTGTGTGTGTGTGTGTGTGTGTGTGTGTGTGTGTGTGTGTGTTTTTTAAATTAAAAGTTGTCATGAAAATTCCGATATAGAGATTGATTAAATTCGTGTAGGTGGTAAGAGTGAGTTTTTCGGAGTATAAAGTATTTTTTAGAATTAAAGTCCAATTAAAAATCAAAACTTTCTAATTTATTATCTACAAATAAGTGATAAAAAAGTAAGAAAATTAAAAATATTTTATAATTAAAAAGCTTTGATGTGTAAAAACTAATGTTTTTTTTATATCTTTCAGGGCGAAGTAGCATGTCTATGATGTATGAAACTTTTGCCTTTTGATATTATTAATTTGTATAAAAAATAATTTTAAGTATATAGACGACAATAGTTAGAACCAAAATAACATAAAATACAAGAATAACAATAAATTATGTACCTTTATGGAGGTTCTGACGTCTCCTTAACTTTGAATTCATAACTGAACTAACTTGAAATCGTATTTCCATAAGCAGAAATAGGCGATACCATCAAACGTACGATTTTAATAATTTCGCATAAATTTATAAGAAAAAATAAGCATTAAAAGCTGATAAATATTTTTAATATATCTTTGCTGTGACAAAATCATTCACTTCATTCACATCATAGCAAGTAAAAAACCTAGCCCCAAAAAATAAAAAAATTTAATATCATGTAAAAAGGAACTTAAAAAATCCATCATCATCGCGTACAGAGAGAGTCTATTTCGAGTTTCGTCGATCCTCTCGAACCCCTTTATTTCGGCGCAATATGTTGCATTAAACCCCCTCGTTACATCGCACTAGCGCGTTCAATTGCCCGCGCGGATGTATACGTTATAAATTAACGTGAATGTCACGATCACACTCTGTAGAGCATTTACGTACATGGGTACATACATACATACATACATATGCATTTGACAGAAGGTAAAGCTATACACAACAACAGCACAGCACATTGTGTTTCGACCTTTATTCAATGTATAACAATCATTGTAAATGTCAGTTTGTTCTTTTTTTCGGTTCTCTCGTCGGTCGTGGAATCAGTTTTTTTCGTCTTTAGATACCTGACGAGATAAAATCTCTCGCGGAAGAAAGAAATTAATCTTTACATTTGAATGAATACAAATTTTTGCGTCAACGAGGATAATGATAAAAAAGCAAGTGGTACAGGATTTCTTTTTAGTTTAGTATAACAAAAGTGGGGTACAAAGAATAATAATAATAATAATCGGATGATCGAGAGAATTTAGCGCACAACGGATTTATAATCGCTTGATCGTCACTGGTTTGGCCGAAGTACTTCAGTTATGAATGCGTACAACTGTACGCATATGTACGTGTGGGTGTGTATCGTCTGTGTGTTATTGCATCTTACAAACAATGAGAGCTTCTTTTCCTTTGTTTATTGCTATTACTTACAATTAATTATTGAATCTCACTAAATAATAAATGAATTACGATTACATGTGATCGATTATTTACAAATTAATAATAAATATATATCGTTTATTGTAGGATTGAGATGACAATTAACTATTACATTTATACTTCCTCTATAAAAATACTAATAATAAAACTGGCGGATGATCATCAGCTGTTAATATAGGTTTTGCTTTTATTATTTTTTTTTTTCGCAAATATCACGATCGGCTTCTCTAAAAACCTACGATTTACAACTGCTGCGGCTATAATACGCTTACACAACATTTTCTTTATACCTCCTTTCTCGTTTTTATTTATTTTTTTCAAAAATGCGAGTTTTGTTATTACAAAAGTTTTGTCAATGTTTTGTCGTGACGGGGAACTCATTAGTATATATGTATGTATATGTATATGTGTTACAGAGACGTTTTTCTTTTATTTTTTTTATGTTCCTCATAAGTGAAGTACTTTTTTGCTTCGCGCGCCTCGGGAGTTTCTTTTGAAGATCCGAGGAGCGCGAAGGCGTTCGACGGTTCGAGAGAAGCGAAATTATAAACAGTCGCGTGTGTATACCTACTCTTCGCGAGAGATTGACTTCGCCATCGTCAGCGTTTCTTTTTTTTTCTCGTCTTTACGTTTTATCCGTCGAAGGGACAGAGATATAGAGAGAGATTCGGACATCAAACTATACAAACATACTTTGCGCTAAATACAAATGTTCAATCGTTAGTTAGTAATTCTTTGTTTGTCTACCTAAGTCCTAATATCTAATGTAGCTTTCGACCGTTTTTCTTTTTTTTTATTCAGCTTTTTGTCTTTTATTATCTTATCTCGTCATCTACGTTTTTTTTCTTGTCCTTTCTTTATTTTTTATTTAACGAGGATCAGTTTTGAGTGGCGGTTCTTGCGAATCGCGTTCTAAACTCTGGTGGGAAAGTTCACTTTGTTTTTCTGGTATTTATTGTTCTGCTTCGTTTTTTTCTCATTATTACACTATAAATAATGTCACATCCTTGGGACACTTTAACAGAAATTTAATCGTATCTTACATGTAAATAATCTTTAGACTAATGCTTTTGCCTTGCTCCGCTGTATAATTAAGAAAATAGTACGAATATGACATTTTTCTCTCGATCGCTCCTCATTACGCCTCCTTATACTTCTCCTTAACTCGCATCATTATCATCATTTTTTTACATAAATTCGAAGAAACTTTTCTACCAGAACCATAATTACCGTCTTCTAATTGTGCCACGTGTAATAATTAATTTTCCTTTTATCTATCTCGAAACGTAACACAGGAAAATTACAGTGGACTGCAAATTACAAAAGAAAAGAAATATAACGAATGCCTAAATTACAACGTTTGAAACGACTCTTTTGCGATTATTGAAGTTTTCGTAGGCTTCGAGTGACGCAAATTTGTACCTTTCCTCGTACTTTTTATAACAAAACAATGTTAAAAAATAATTATCATATACAATTCAATAAATAAATTAATTTATTCAACTAACAAATCATAATCATTTGTACTGATTTTACGTTGAACAGCGCAAAATTAGAATTTTATGGATACCCTCGTAACATCACTTCGCCGAGAAGATACAAATTTGTCACCCGAACAACACTTTTCGATCGTTGACTGGATTTTCTCTGCTTCGTATTTTTATCACTGAGTAAAAAAACCGTTTCACTTAAAGAGATTTTTCCGGTTGGCAGGATAGCTATTTGTGTTTTTTTTTGTTTTGTCATATTATCATTTTTGTATCTTTTACTTCTTTTTTATTCTCCAATATTCTTTCGATACGTGTGTACTAAGCTAAGCTTCCGTCCGCTCGTGTCTACGAATATTCCTATATATATATATATATATGTGACAACGTGAAATCGCTTCGTGAGGCTGTTTAAACGCTAAGTTTATTAATTATTATTACTATTATTATTTCATTATTATATATAATTGGAAGAAGCGAGAGAGACAGTCCCCTAGTTCTTCTTCATTCATCTTCGTTCGTTTATAATTTCATTTCATTTTATCTTTCATCAAACATCGTCTTTTCTGGATAGACAATCTTCGGTGTCAACGAAAAAACCAAATAATAGTAATAATATTGTTATTTATCATCTGCGTATATGATCATCAAGTTTCGCTCGCGAAAAGCCTACTTAAATTAATGCGTTAATTCATTTTTCCTCCTCTTTCATTTTATATATATTTATAAAAAAAGACAACGTTCTACGAACACTGTTTGACAGCAGCAACTTTACTTGCCTCTCTTCTCACACTTGAACTTTCAATTATTTATTTATTTACTTACTTTTTTTCTCACTTTCATCATCTCCCTTTCCTCCCTTTACATCTTTCTTTTATTATTATTCTTTTATCGCAATGAGTATTTTTCATTTTCGCCTCGAGCGCAGATCTCTCCCCATCTATTTTTTTTTCACAGACAACGCGAGGTAGAGCGAAGATCATTCCTTTTTTCTCACTTACACTCTTTTTACTTTCCTCTCCGTCCCGATTCCTAGCCTCTTTTTGTTTCTCTCCTTCTCTGCGCTTTGTCTATTCTTTCACTTCCAACTCTCATAATTGAGAAAAGGATGTAAATTTGTAAATGCTCTATGTATATATTTATATATAACTTGTCGTTACGCGAAAAAGGGGATTATTTCTCTTTTGTATCATTTTTTCTTATTTTTTTAACTCTACTATTACTTCATCATGCTTCCTGAAAGTTATGCGTTATAATATTATAAATGTAGTTATGTATAAATCATTGAAAAAATTCATTCATCGCTCTCGAAATAAAAAATGTTCCACTAGTTTTCTCTTGCTAATTTGCGCCTCGCTCGAAGAGGGAACGCGAAGATATCCGCACCGCGCGCAAGTCTCCATTTATTTAGTTTCCGTGTCTCGATTCGTCAGTCGATAGCCGAAAATCAACGCCTTCGTGACATTTTACAATTTCCAAAGGAAACACAAAATTGCCCGAATCCGTGCCTTGCTTTTTGAAAATTGTAAAACCATTTGTATAAATATAAAAAAGAACACGTAAACCTTCGCGTACCCTCAAGGGCTATGTTTGTCTTTTTTTTTTATTTTAGTGATTTTTTGTTCAATGCGTTAGAGTATACTCGGTATGTGTATGTGTGTGTTACGATCCCTTGTAATCAGTACGGCAGGAATGTCACAGCTTTCTCACAACTCCTGGAAGCTTTTTAGTTTTCTTTTTATCGTCAAAGCACTCGCACGTGCAAACGCACACACACACACGCATGTTTTCTTCTTGCTTTTCTCTTTACAAATTCGCGTGACATGTACAGCTTTTTTTTCTATATGCTCCACGAGAAATACACCTTTGGCGATCTTGGATTTTTGCATGAAAACAGATGAATTTCGTGCATCAGCAATTGACTTTTAATACACATTTTTCTTTTATTTCCGTTATAAGTAACAATAAACTTCGGTTTAAAGCATTATTTAAAGGTGTAAACGATAAAAAAATTATTCATGAGGAAAGCCCAGCAAACAAACGATACACCAAAATGAGTTATTAAACTGAAGTGGAAATTGAAATTGCAAAACATACAGAATCTTTCTGCAGTGTAAAATTTTTATTGCATATTTTTATTAAGCTTTACTTAAGAATACAAAGAGATACTAGTAATTAAATTTTCATAATTTACAATTCAATATAATAATGAGAAAAAGTATATTATCCAATTACTCTCGTTGGAAAGCAACAAATGATCCATCACCGGAACGTAATTACGAAGGATGGGTGTGAAATAAATGTCCAAAGCCGATTGCATGCATTTACTTTTCTTCTGTATTATTAAGTAATACACAATAAAAATACGCAATAAAAAAAACAGTGAGTCCACTCGCACTGAATAATTGAATCACCGCACGCGGGAGGAAAAAAACAAAAAGGTACACGCGTGTCTCCGTCTCTCATGACGGCTGCTGCTGCTTCGAATTCCAATTTCCCCTTTGCATTCAGCCACGCACACGCATAGACACAGTCCTTCCGTTCTACGTCCTCTTTCTCCTTGTTCGAACGACAGTATACAACAATCAACAAATCATTTT
Source organism: Torymus aiolomorphi (assembly GCA_036365515.1). NCBI lineage: Eukaryota > Metazoa > Arthropoda > Insecta > Hymenoptera > Torymidae > Torymus > Torymus aiolomorphi. Next base: position 10,557,415 of record CM070877.1, on the reverse strand, counting down.
CCCCCTCGCGCGCGCCCAGACACACACACACACACACACACACACACGATTTCCCCCGTCCTTTTGGCTCGCCGTACAGTACCGACACACGTATCCTCGTGCGTGCGTATAAGTATGTGTGTATATATATATATATGCGTCGTCGTTTCATCGTTAAAAAGCACGAAACCGCGAGACACGCATCGATATATGCACGAAGAAGACAGAGAAGAGATACGGAAAAAAGAGAGAGACAGACAGACAGATGGACAGATGGAAGGAGAACGAGCGTGTGGGCGGTATAGAGAACATGCGCGCAAGTAGAGAGGGGGCTCGAGTCGCGGTAGCAGTAGTATTGTTGGTATGTAGAGTTGTAAGAAGGGGGTAGATGGTAAAAAGTATAGGGGAGTTATAGTAGGATGATGATGATGTTCACTTGATCTGAAGCCAGGGGTGCTTGAGGCACGCGGCGGCCGTCGCCCGGGTGTTCGGATCGAACTCGAGCATCGGCGTGAGAAAGTCGGCGAACTCGCGCGCCTCGCCAGACGACCAATAGTACTTCTCGATCAGGACGTCGTAGAGGCCCCAGGGCTTCAGGTCCGTTATGTGCTTCAGCTCACCCTTCCGGTTGAAGAAGGTGCGCGAGTGACGGCCCGAGAGCGCGATGCGCCGCGGTATCTCGCCCAGCAGTTCAATTATGTGCGCCAGGTGATCCTCGTCTCTGTAAACGGCGAAACGTCGTTGAGTTAGTTTTTATTGCAATATACAACTTGTTCGGAAAATGTATGCGTCTGTAAACATAATCCTGTAGAGCGCAAAATTCTAAGAAAAAAGTTCCTTTACCATTTTTTCATATGACTAGTACGTTTCTAGTAACTGATGTGTTTAAATTGTTTGTTTTTAATAGGAATTGTATATCTATAGATATCATCTTATAAACATAGGTATACATTTTCTATTAAAAACAAAGAATTTAAACACATCAGTTACTAAAAAAGTACTAGTCATATGAAAAAATAGTAAAGGAACTTTTTTCTTAGAATTTTGCGCTCTACAGGATTATGTTTACAGACGCATACATTTTCCGAACAAGTTGTATAATATTTGTAGTAAATATTACAAAAGTTTTACCAAATTGTCAGATTGTTTGGAAAAGGTCGAAAAGTTAATGATACTGTTTTCAACAATTTTCTATAGAGAGTATGATAGTTTTTGAGCTTACAAATAGGTGGTTACTTTACGTGAAAACGAGATAATTTTTCAATTTAATTAAAATAATTTTTTGTATTTATTTAATAATGATTGAAATTTATAATATTTTTTTAAACTTTTTTGCTCAAACGATAATTATTTTAAAAATATTTGCAAGATATTTGGTTTTGTGTTCAATTTTTTAAATTTTGTGGTATTACACGATTTCAGTTTTACTTTAAGATAATGTGTACTTACCGACAAATTTTAGAACATATATATCTTTTGCAAATAATAATAGAATTACTAAAAAAAAAAATTGAGTATAGTATTTATATATACGGAGCGCCTGACAGAGCTGTTTTTCCAAAAATCTACTCAGAATTTATTTAATTAAATAAAAGCCGCAATGCCGATAAGTAGGGATCTGTAATACTTCGAATTTTGACAGTTTTAAAACGAGCGTATCTCATGGAAATGCTGATAGAATCGCACAAAAAAAAATCTGAGCATAGTATTTACATACACGGAGCGCCTGACAGAATTGTTTTTCCAAATAAACGTTCGAATGTTTATTAATTAAATAATGAAATTGGGTTGATTTTGAGGTTCACATCGCCTTTATGTAAAGGCATAATAAAAATTTTATGATAAAATGGGTTACTTAATATGTAACATTAAAACCGAATAAAAGGCTAATATAGGCACGGTTTTATATGTATAAAAAGTTCGATGTGTAATAAAAAAAAGAAAATTAACATTCACTAGATAAAGTAATTATAAATTAATGAAGCATAAATATTTATAATAATTTTGTGAAATAATATAAAAAATGAGGTGGTATTTTTGGTCATTTAGGATGGTTGAAACAGAGTTCCCGTTAAACTTATTCAAAAATATTTCATGACATATCATCCCCTTTTATCAAAAGTTAACCTAAATTAAGCTCACGAGAGGAAATGAACCGACGTTGGCGTATAATTAACTCGTGACATGCAACGTTTTTAACGATTTACAGATAACAGAAATGGTATACAAAGTAGCCCTAATGTATTATAACATTCTTATAAATTGTTTTAATATTCGAAACTAAATTTATAACACTTAATAAATTAAACAATTAAAATATCGAAAAAACAATGAAAGCTAGCCATCTAAAAATGAGTCACAACTTTTATTCATTCAAGTTCGAACATATCCTTTCAGATTTCAAAGATACCATAATTTATAACCACACAACCCTAAAAAAGGAAAAAAGAAAAAACTAATCACCTGCAGTAATCCTCGCCGCTGTGGGGATCGAAGAGGTAATCGCCAGTGGCGAGCTCGAAGGCCATGCAGGCCGTCGACCAGATATCCGCTGACGTATTGTAGCCGGCGCCGAGGAGAACCTCGAGAGACCGATACTGGCGCGTCTGTATGTCCTCGGTAAACTTCTTGTGTACCCAGCAGGCGTTACCCAGGTCGGCAATCTTCACCTCGACCTCGCAATCGACGAGGGCCGGATCGAGAGGCGCTACCGAAGCTCGCTTCAGGAGCTTGCGGTCGCGCGGCTGCTGGTCGCCTAGAGAAATGAACATCGAATTTTCTTTATTAGTTTTCGGGATTTGTGAATAATGGTTATTGTGTGAAAATGATTGTAATTTTAAATTTCTTAACTAAGCATAAAAAAACAATGCAAAAAAATTTTTAAACAATCTGAATGTAAATTTGTTGATTTGTTAAAAAAGTTATATCTTCCAATGTAACATATTTGCTATAGCATTGAAAAATATTATTAACAAAAACTTCGAATATTTATCTATATTTACAAAATTTTAAGGACTTTTACCATTTTATAGAGTTATTTCCAACATATTTAGAGGTAGTTATTGAAAAACTCAAATTGTAATAAATGTTTCTTTTTTCAAATTCAGTGGAAAAGGCATTTTGAACATTTTTAAAACTCTTCTGATATTAAGTCCAACATACATTTTCCACTGAAATTTAAATCGATCATTGTTATTAAAAACTGGATAATTCTACTTTTACAAATTTTAAATAAATTGAATACACGTAATTGCTTTTATGTAGATCTTAAATGAAGTTTGGCAATTCCAAAATATCGATTTTAACGCAAAATGTTGTTACAAAAATTAAATTGTACAAAAATCAATTCTTTAAAAAAGTAAAACCTTCCAGTTTTGAAGAAATACACCAATATTTTCAAAATAAAATAATATTTACCATCTTCGCCGTCGTCACCGTCGGTCAGCAGATTCGGCCCCTCGCCGGCGCCCTTTTCAATATCACACATAGCGATACTCTTGGACATCATCTGCTCGGTGCTTTGCTCGACGTTGTTTTCCGGACTCGTCATCGTGCCGCTAATCTGTGGCGGCGGGGGTGCTGGTGGTGTCGTCGACCTTACCTCCTCATCCTCCTCAACCTCGACCGCCTCCTCCGTCGACGTCGTCGACATTTTGGCCTCGCCGTTGTTGCCGGAATCGTCATCATCGACATCGGCAGTGGTAACCTCGGCGATGACGATGTCGGTCGGACTGGCGTCGATACCGTTCACGTGCATGAGCGGCGCCGAGGACGGCTCGGACATGTCATCCGGTGACTCCTTGTTGCTCTCCGTGTTGTCCTCGATGCTCTCTGAGTTCAACTCCTGCTCAACACACGCTCCGTCGGCGTTGCTCGCGGAGCCCGGTGTGGTAGCTGTCTCACCGTTCGTTTTATGAGCTAGAGATTGAGAAAGAATTTTCATTAATTAGTGATAAGAACATTTACATAAAGAAATTATATAAAAAATATTTTGAACAATTTGCCCAAAAATGAGAAAAGCACAATAACAGTCCTATCTCAGTACTAAGTAGTAAATTCTAAAATTAAAAAAATGCAATATTAAATAACTTTATGGTGTCAATATCGTAAAAATCAACTACACACTGAATTGAATAAAATAAACAAAGATTATAATTGAAAAAATAAATTGAAAACAACATTTTGAATATTTGAAGTTATACTACCTTACAAATATAAAATTAAAATGCATAAAAGCCATAATATGAAAATTGCTATAATTTTTTCAAACTTTGTTAATTTTTTGTCACCTCAACATCATAAAAAATTTCTCTGTTCTTACCGGGTAATCCAGTCGTGGTCTCAGTCGTGTGAATAAGTGGCTTGTTCTGCTCCTCCATCTCCTCTATCTGCTCCATCTGTCGCTTGAGCAGCTCATTCTGACGCTTGGCCTTCTTTTTGAGCCGCTTTTTCTTATTCTTCGACATTTTCGCGTTGGGCACCGGTTCCTGAAACTCCTTCGGCGCCGTGGAAACAAGCGAGGCGGGCAATTTCAGCCCGAGCGAGTGAAGCTCCGTCGCCTCCGAGGCGAGCTTGCGAATGTACGTCTCATCCACGCAGACCAACACGTTCTCCGGTTTTATGTCTGTGTGAATGATTTGGCCTGGAATTCAATATAATACATTTAAGATTTTAAAATTTGAAAATTTGGCTCATCAAATAAAATTTTACGAATCGTACTACTGATAAATATTACAAATTTAAAATGAAATTCAATGAACTTAAACATAACCTTTAAATATACACATTTTTAGCTTCTACAGAGTAAATAATATTCTGAATGAAGAATATATACTAGCAATGTAAGTAAAAGATAGAGGAAATTAATTTTTAGAAAGTAACAAATATACAATAAACATTTTAACTGAACACAGTAAAATTTGAAGACTAGATAAAAAAAGAAAACGTTTTAAGTAACTTACATTTATTATGTAAATAGTCTAATCCTTCAAGAACTTGTCTAATTATACGTCTAACATTGTTCCTTGGAATTCCTCTATAGTTGGACTTAATAATCAGTTTAAGAAGATTATGTCCAAGCACCTCAAACACCATACAAACATGTAAACCATTGATACCACTGATTTTGAAATCATTAAGCAACTGGACGGTTTTGTTGCGTTTTGGATCATTGGGATCTGTATCGCGTACATCCTTCAACAGTTTTATCTCGTCCAGCGCTGTTTCTGTGAAGTGTGACGCTGATTTTACGACCTTAAGTGCTACAAATCGCTTGTCCTGTTTGAAAGAGAATAAAGTAATTAAAATTTCATAATTTACTATTTTTAGTAATTACTTTAGTCTATAGAGAAAATGCTACCTAATAACTGCATATTACCTGTAAGTCCCAGCACAGCCAAACAGTAGAGAAGTGTCCCCATCCAAGTTTTCTTGTCACATGATAACGATTTAAGAAAAGATCTCCTATTTTAACTGGGTGGTAACCACCTTTGCAGTAATCAGTGCTATCTTCTTGCTCGTCATCTTCACTACTGTACATGTCATCTTCGTCTTCGATAGTTTCATTACTGGAACTGTGACATGGCTCTAGTCTATAATTAAATGATAATAATGCTTTTTTTATTTATTCTAATAAACAAAATTTATGAATAATATAAAATAATTACAAAGTATTTTAGCAATACTTAAACTCCTTTGTATTATTATGAATACAAAATTATTTCTACAAAAATATATTAGAATAAAATTCACAGTTTTTTTTATTAAATATAACTTATGGGATGAATAAGTATTGCTTACGATATCGGTGAGATTGTGTATCAAGATGTAAATCACATTATTTGTTATCTGAAGAGTTATGAAAATTCAACAATGTCGATGTTTACTATTTATTAAATGTTCTTTGTTTCATTGTTGAAAAGATCTAGTTATAATAATGTTCAAATGTAGCAATCTAACAAAAGATGTAGTAGGTAGCATAAGTGAATGAGATTGTATGTACACATCTGATAATGAATGCATATCAATGTTTTTACAAAAAGCTTTGCAAAACTCTAAATTTATGTATAAATAATAACTGAACAAATCTTTTTATGCAATTATACAACAATATTTAAGCTAATTTTAACTAACAATAATTTTGGTTTCAAAATAAAAAGCTTATTGATTTGCTACTACCTAATTAATAGTTGTACTTAAAAAATGAGCTTTACATGAATGTACACATCATATCAGTCAGAATTCCATACTGACAAGCTTCAATGTACAATAGATTCTGTAAACTTGGAGCTATTCTAAAAATATGTATATCTTGAGAAAGAGAGTGAGGTGCCAACTACTAAATTACAAACGATACCACTGGCACTTCCCATGCAAATTTCAGTGCTAGATAAAGAGGTCAAAATCGCGAGTTTCTCAATAAAAACTAATTACATTATTAAAACAGTGCACAGCAGATAACAGAGTATTATTAAATTATTGTAAAATTTCATTGTAATTTTAAAATAAAAACTGCAAAATTCAGAAAGCAGTGTTTCACAAATCTTTTAAGTAAGTACACATACATTGTAGCAATTGTTATGCAAGCAAAAGCTTTTTTGCCTGAATTTCAAAGTTCAATTCCAGTTTTGTTACAATAAATACAAACAGCCAATAAGAAGTACAAACTTGATCATTTGAGGAAGTTCAACAATACTTATTGGCACAAGATTTAAACTTTTCAATGGAAACTTGTCAAAAACTTTAGTTAAACTTATAATCCACTTAGAAACTTTGTAAGATACAATTTACTCTCTAGGAACTTAAACACATTTTCACACATATAAATTACAAAAATACTCATATTGAACAAAATGATCCAAGGGATAAAGCTTTAATTTCAAGTGCTTTTGTGAATTTGTTTATAATATATGTTTTTAATTAACAAAATCTATTATTCCATGTTGTAGCAAGTGTACTGAAAGTAAACAGTGTATATGCTAAACTGAAGTGCAGTTGTCATTGTGCAAATGTTTCCAATAGAAAATGAATCCAAAGAAGTTAATTGCTATATCAGCACATCACTCGGTCAAGCTTCCTATATGAACTAAACGAAATGCTTCATCAGCTATTCATTCTACAAACATTTTAGTAATTCTAACTTTAATACATAGTCCTAGAAATACAATTTTTTACTTTGGCTTTTGTTTTAGCTTTGACATGACTTTTATTCATGTTAATTAAAAATTATTTGATTGACACATGTCAGTGATCAATTACAAAGTATTAATTAGGTTAGATGATTATTACTAGTAAAGATCCCATTAAGTTCTATTGATCAATTTAATGTAAAATAATGTAAATTTATATTCATCATCAATTATTAACATTTTCTGTCAATGACAAATTATGTTAATTTGTAATTTTGATTTAGTTATTGACTTATTGGTATCAATATTAAACAAGGTTGCTACGATTTAAAATATAGTTTGTTATAAATTCAATACTCGCATTTCTCAATACTATACAATAGTAAATCTTGTATCTCATTTTCATCTTTTGTACAGAATAAATTATTTAACAAACTGTTACTAAATTATTTGATATTTAATAGATATTTACAAAGGCTACAGTCATGTATCCTTGACTAAATTTAAAAAGTACTAATAATTAAGATAACCACGAGTGTTGCATGTGATGATTATCAATACATTAATTTCACGTTACTAATCAGCTTTTATAATGAAAATTAACCTACTCCAAGCTACTCTTCATTCAGCGTAGCAATTGACCACAAGTGTTTAGATATACTTTTTCATACACAATGGTTTAAATGAAGTACAAGTATACCTGCTGCTTATTCAGTGCAAGCACATGAAAAAAAGTAACTTTTGTAAGCCCCAACACATGTGCCTTATCTCACCTGATAGACAACCTCACGCTTCCTATAAACTGAATGCTCAGCACAACTAATTATAACAATGATAAAAATAATAAAACCATCTACAAAGCAGCAAACAGCACGTACTCATCGTCACGGTACCTGTTGCCGTTGCCCCCACTGGCATACGGCCTATTGCTGTCCTGATGGAAGCCTCCGGCAGTGGTACCCTGCTTACTGGGCTGATTTCTAGCAGAGTCATTGGTGGAAGTCACCGTAGTCCGCTGCTGATGCTCCATCATCTCCTGCATCACCTGCCTCCTACTCTCAGATGCGGTTGGAGCGGCTCCCTCACCCTGGCTTGCTCCACCGCCGCCTCCACCGCCACCGCCGCCGCCGCCACCCTTGCCCTTGCGCTTGCCGGGCTTGTGGCGCTTCTTCTTGGCCTGTATGGCGAGCACTCGCCTGTTAACGTCGGTCTTGCTATTCATCTCCTCCTCGTGCTCGCCGTCGCTGCCGCTGCCGCCGCTCGCCTCTTCCTCGTCTTGCCCGATGCCCCGTTGTTCCACCGCGGTGCCGACTCCTGGACGACAACGACGTGCGCTCGCGCGGGTAGACGACAACGACGACTACGACGATGCTGCTGCTGCTTATAAACTGTCGCACGCACTGGCGCGCGCGCTCTGTTGTTGTCGTGCTGCTACGCCGCCGTTGTGGCTGCTGCTGCTGGTGAAGATGATCGCATGTCCTCGACGATGGCGTGCGTGCGCGCGGGGACGATGGACTTTTCGAGAGAGAGAGAGAGAGGAAGAGAAAGAGAGACAGAGACGACGACGAGCGTGCGTATCTGTATCTATGTGCGCGCACTCTCTCGTTACTCGTACTGCCCCTGCGTAAGTGTGTGTGTGCATATGTATAGTACTATAGAATATATAGTGCGGTAGCGCTATAGCGCGCGCAAGAGAGAGAGACGGAGAGACGAACGAACGAGGGAATTACGGGACGAGGGCCGTAGGAGAGAGAGAGAGAGAGAACGAGAGAGAGAGAGAGAGAGAGAGAGAGAGAATCGTGAGGAGTACTTAGGTATATTCTAGCCGCGGCACACCGCGCGCGCGATATTGGAGCGAGCGAGAGCCAGGCCCGTCGAGATCGGTGGCGTCATCTGACGCGCGAACTACTTTTGTTTCGTTTCACGCAGCTGCGCGTGGCCGCCTTTTTTCCGATACGATGGAGCTTAGGAGCTAGGATAAACAAAGGTTGTTGGGTGGGTTCACGGGCACGCCGCCCAGCGTAATAATGACCGCACGATAGGCTAAACTAAACTGTCTATAATCGTTGATAGGCGTGGTATTGTGACAATATACATGCGTTGATGGCGATATAGTTTATTAAGGTTAGGATGCGGAAGACGGAATATACATTTTGGAGCGATTTGCGCAGATATATGCTTGGGAAAAGGGGAGTTTGATATGTGTAGGGATGACGGTCACGGAAACGGGGGTCCGATGACGAGAACGCCGCGTGCTCCGTTCTTTTTGTTTTTATTTTTATATAGGAATATAGGATATAGCCGCTTTAACATGTCGTATATATAAGGTGTATGTATATGTATGAATAGTCTATGCCGTTCGTTTTATAGCCGTATGTTTTGAATTTAAAATGCGGGACGTCGATATATGGAAGTTGGTCGTACATATAGCGATTAGTCCTGTGATTGGAATGCGGTGGGTTTATAGGGGATGCGGATAGGGTGCGTGAAGTGGTCGGGGAAGTTTCGATTAGGTGACTTGATAAGGACTTTACTACTTGGGACTTTGGGAGTGTCTTGTACGATGTGACGTTGTCACTGATACTAATAATGGAAGTGATCAATGTTTTGATGAAATTTTTAAACGGCACGCTTAATTAGAAATTTACAATTTTACGTTCATAAATTGAATAGTTGTAGGTATGAGTGCAATGAATTTTTATAGCCAATTTTTAAAGCAATACGTTTACTTAGAGCAAATAAATCATGTTTATTAGAATAAAAATGTAGACAACGCGATGGTAACAGTTATTAACCTATTAGTTGGTTAATTTAAACAGATATTTTACCTTACGCACTGTCTAGGTACCCCCTACCGTAGATTTATATGTTCGCTGGGCTAAATTAAGCGAATTATTTTAATGCATGTACTTATGATCATTTTGGAGACAGTTATTGATACTATTAAATCTTCACCGAAATAATCTTTAACATTGGCTTTTTATCCTTACATACTTTTGAATTTTCGCGCTATTTACTTTGATGTCACTTCACCATTTCAATGACGTATTATCTGACGAGTCATAAATTTTCATTTTACAACATTAATCAGTATAAATAAAACAACAAACCTTATCCATAACACAAAAAATACCTAAAACAATTAAAACTTCATCAGAACTAAAATCCCTCCCCTCCCAATAAGTATATCTTCACAATCATCATCTTCATCCTAAATCCTTCAAATCCTGACGTCATGTTACCCTCCAAACTCAAACGGACCTTCATCAAGGTATATGTCACGCCGAGTCAACTTTCCGGTGCCGTGAAAATGGGACTTCCGCTCGGCTGTTATATAGCCAATACAACGCCAGTCGCCAAGCGAAGAGCACGATTTCCGGCACTTGCCCACATGGTTGGCGTGTGCGTGGTGCCGACGATCGCGAAATAATAAACGCAGCGATGCTTTGATGCCCCGCCGTAGTTTGCTTTTTTATTGAAATTCACTGAAAAATCAGGACGCGATCATGGTAAGGGGGGCTTTATAATTGTAAAATAGTATTGAGGATGAGGAGTTTATTTGTGTTTGTAAATAGAGGGTTTGTTGGGGGATAACCTATATCGACGTTAGCATGTGTCAATCGAACACATAAACATAAAATGCAATGTGTTTGTTTCGGATACTATGTTATTTTTTGTTTTTGGTTCGGTAGTGTTTGTTACTGATTGTAAACAGTGAAGGGATTTGTTTACACTTGTTCATTGTAGCTTTTGTTTACATAACCTATAAAACATGGATTTACATTGTTTTCATTCATCTATGTTGTAAAAAAACAATATACTGTAATTTCATGAAATTATTTATTTTATTAACTTCTGTTTTTTTAATTTCAGTCGAAGTTTTTCGTACTCTATGAGCATGCCGCAGGCTACTCCCTTTTCTCTGTCAAGGAATTTGAGGAGGTGGGTATGCTATTGCCCCAGGTTGAGGCATCAGTCACAGAATTGTCTCGCTTCAACCAGGTGGTCAAGCTTGTTGGCTTCTCACCTTTCAAAACTGCCTTGACTGCTTTGGAGAACATAAATAGTATATCTGAAGGTATTGTGCCCGAAGATTTGAAGCTGTTTTTGGATACCAATGTGCCGAAGGCAGGAAAGAAGGAAAAAGTTGTCCTGGGAATTGCTGATCCTAAGCTTGGTGCCAGTATCACAGAGGCTTTGGATATTAAGTGTGATCACACTGGAGCTGTACCTGAAATCATTCGTGGAATCAGGTTCCACTTCCACAACTTAGTGAAGGGCTTCACAGCTAAGAGTTCAGGTGTTGCACAGTTAGGATTAGGTCACAGTTATTCCAGAGCCAAAGTCAAGTTCAATGTCAACAGAGTAGATAATATGATTATTCAGAGTATAGCTCTATTGGATCAGCTCGACAAAGATGTCAACACATTCAGCATGCGTATTAGGTAATTGAAATATTTTTTATACTTTTTAAAATTCTGATATTGTGAAAAACATTATAATATACAACCATTTTTTGTGTTTATAAATTGATGCATTATTTTCTAGAGAGTGGTACAGTTATCACTTCCCAGAGCTTGTCAAAATTGTACCTGATAACTACATGTATTCAAAAGTGGCCCAACTTATTAAAAACAGAAAAGAGTTGAACCAAGATAAACTAGAGGCTTTGGAAGAAATTGTTATGGACAGTGCAAAGGCTCAAGGTATCATTGATGCTTCAAAATCTTCAATGGGAATGGACATCAGTCCCATTGATCTCATGAACATTGATATGTTTGCCAGTCGAGTTATATCCTTGGCTGACTATCGTAAAGAACTGGCCGAGTATTTGAGAACAAAGATGTCTGGAGTAGCTCCCAACCTGGCAACCCTGATTGGTGACCAAGTAGGTGCTCGGCTCATTGCCCATGCAGGATCACTCACGAATCTGGCCAAATACCCAGCATCAACTGTTCAGATATTGGGTAATTAAACCTATTGAAATGTTTCTAATAATTTGTAGCACGATTTTTTTGTTCTAATAAATCTCACTTTTTTCGTCTTTAGGTGCTGAAAAAGCTTTATTCAGAGCGTTGAAAACGAGAGGTAACACGCCTAAATACGGTTTGTTGTTCCATTCGACGTTCATTGGACGAGCAGGAGCTAAAAACAAGGGTAGAATCTCGAGGTACTTGGCTAATAAGTGTTCGATTGCCTCCAGAATTGATTGCTTTACTGAAACGCCGTGCAATATTTTTGGTGAAAAACTTCGTCAGCAGGTGAGTTAAAAATAACAAAAAATTTAAGAAGTAGAATATTCTGATTGCTTAATACATTAATTTATACTAATCACAATTTTTAAAACAGGTTGAAGATAGGCTCAAATTCTATGAAACTGGTGATGTGCCCAAGAAAAACATCGAAGTTATGCAAGAGGCTATTGAGGAAGCTTCCCATATAATACCTGCAACAGAGGAAAAAGCTCCGAAAAAGAAAAAGAAGAAGGACAAGAAACGAAAGAGTGAAGCTCTGCAAAATGGTGTCGCAAATGGTACTGTCGAGAATGGACAGAATGACGATGCCATGGAAGTTGATGGAGAAGAAGAAGAAGCTCCAAAGAAAAAGAAGAAGAAGAAGAAGTCAAAGAGTCATGCTGAAGATGAATAAATGCATTAAAAAGTTTGCCCTGGTGAAAGATTTTTATGCGAAGTTTTATGATTTACACTTTTTAAGTATTATAGGACTTCTTTTTGATATATGCAAAAATATTTTTACAAAACTTCTATTCATTTTAATCATAAAAATATTTCTATCAGGGATAGTTTAAGAGAGCGTAAACTTTCTGTGAAAGTTTCACAGTTCATTCTTCACTTTATAAATGTAAATATGCTTTTTGTTACTTCTTCTATACTGGCAGTTCGTCAATCAAAATACATTCGGACATTTATGAAAGCAAGAGTTTCTATGATTTTATGCAACTAAAAATTATCAACTACAGAATCTTTTTATAACTGACATTTGATCGTCGACATGCATTTTTTCATACAATTTATGTAAAAATAAAAAATTGTTATAAAATAAAATAATTTAAGTTCAAATTATGACGCGAGAATTAAAAAAAAATATTGCATTCAGTAAACAGAAGACAAATATTTTTAACATTTGTATATTAAAAATAATAAAATAAAAAAGTTGAAATTTACTTCTGTTTGGTTCAGAATTAGAAATTATTAAAGTATTTTAAGGACAAAATAAAAATTTTAGGAACAGATTTACATATTTGGTTGGTGTAAAAATATATTTTCTATTAATTATATTTTTCATAAGTGCGATTTTTATTGTTGAATCAATAAAAAATGTTTTTCAGTCAAATTATCAACTCTTTATTTCGAAATAATAAAACATCGAAAAATTGCAAAATATAACATTTTCATTCAGTGTTACCGAATTACTAAAGTGTAAAAATTTGTTTATCAAATATCTGAAACAACGAAATGAAAATAAAACTCTTATTAATTATTACCAGCACCAATGAGCATTTAATGAAGACATAGCTATACTGCAACATAGGTATAAATACTTAAAACAATAATTACAATTCTTAATTAGTAAATCTTACACTAGACAAAAAGTTTAATAAGCTGCATCAAGTTACATTTTCGTATTTTATCTTCTCTCGACAGTTACTTCCATCAGAAATGACTAATTAATTGGTAATTACAGAAAAACTTCGTCTTGATTACAGGAATAACGTTTTCTATTAATTATTTATACAGCTTTTGCCATTTTCACTCTCGTATTTACAAATAAGAACTTCGTGAAATCAAGATAATACATCATAACAGTTAACAGCTGAAGTTTCAGTCTCGTTTTCGAGGTTTCCAATTGCAATTCAAGAGGATATTCATTTATACTTCATCTCAGTGAAAATTTATTTTTTGTTATTTCGTTTCTACTCTTTAGTTTTCAACGTTCAAGACAATTTTATTATTCACGTTTGTCAACGCAAGTATTCCGGTATAGCTAAAAATTCACCTACACGCGTACTCTGTCTAGTAAACGCGACGTATGCTGACTTTGCCACTTGTCCCGGCTCCCCGACGAAACAACACTAAAAGATCATCACGGGGCAGTCGGGGAGTCAAGCGGCGAAGCACGTAATAACAAAACAGATAAAATGGACTCCTTATATATCTTAAAAAAAAGAAAGACAAAAAAAAATATATTTTGAATATGATTATAACTTGGCAAACCTAGCTGTTATTTCAATGCTTAAGTCTATTAATTATCTTTTAAAATGATGTGTTTCCATTGTAATTCATTTGTAATCTCCAGCGAACGATATGCATTTTATTTTTATTTTTCATTTTGTTTTTTCACTTTCAACCGTTGAGTTTGAGTTGGTATGGTGCGCGTCTGCGTATATATACGTAACTATACACTTTAAGGGTAGGGGGATTCAATTTTACGAAGTAAAACGGGATCGTGCAAATACATCCTTCGAAAAAGTATCAACAGAAAAGACTGTATTCATGTACGATTAAAAACATTCAACTATCTATTCCGTACTAACGTTTTGTGCACCGAGCGTCGACGCAACCTCACTCGAACGTTTTTCTTCCGTCGAAGTCACTCTCTCACTCTCCCCCCTCGCTCTTGACCATGATTTTTTTATACTTAATTATAATACACTTGTGATTTTCAATAATTCTTGTCGAATCGGAGTATCATACTTGTTTTCCTAAAAATTTCTAATAAACAGTTAAAACCTCTCCTTTTTACACGTTTCGCTCTATGTACACAAAGTAACATATTCGATATCTTAAAGTTATAGAAAAGCATCTTAATTTAAAATGCAAAAATTGGCATCAAAGACTCGTTAATGGTATTTATTTTGAAAAAATTTAATTTTTATCCTCGCAATCACATTTTTCCTCGGCATCTCGTATTCGTTTAATTTACTAGAAAATTCGTTAAAATAAACTTTACAAAAATAAAAATTAAACTTCTCAAAATATACACGTTCTACCTTTAATACTAAATTAGTATTAACATTGCAGTTGTGAAAATGCTTCACATTAAGACTACTATATGATTCCATTTAAAAGTCACTACAGGGAACTCACTGATCACATTATTATATTCATACCATTCGGTTAAAAGGGGTAAAATTCTTGAAAATCACACGTATACATGACTTTTAAAAGTATTTTAAAATTGTTTTTCAGGTTTACCGCAACCATGTTTAATAATTTTTTTTCTGATTTTCTTATTATTTTTTTTTATACATTATGCATTTTTGGTGCAAAAGTAGAGGTTCAACTCGGGGAAGCACATTATTATTCATTACTTATTATTAAGTCTGTTCATTCAACTTCAAACGACATACTTTACAACAGTATGACTGTTTTTATTTTAAAATCTACGTTTCCTCTTGCTTTACTCTTTTTGTATCTCATTATCATCCCCGTCCACTTATTTTTTCTCTCTTTCTCTCAGTTTGCAAAAACACTGACATTGTGTACAACGGAAAGGCGAGAGATAAAACTGATTCATCTATCTTCCTCTCTCTCTCTCTCTCTCTCTCTCTCGCTCCTTCTTTCTTTTTACAATATGTATATAAACTTGCAGAGCATCTGTCCCATCTTCTCGCATCTGTACAACTTTCATGATGACCTGTCACACATTATGAAGCTGCTAACTAGCCTCCACTCAATCGTTCGACGCGAAATGCTTTTCCGTTAAGTGTTAAATTCCAGTTCACCCTGATTGTTATCCTGATATTTGTCTTTTGTTTTGTTTCATTTTTTTTGTTATTCGTCTCTTGAGAGTGGCACTGATGGAAAATTAGGAATGTGATATAGTTAAGGCATTTTCTTCGCTACTCATAGCCTCGCTTGAGAATCATTGAAATGCAGGAAAGAATGTTGCGTTAGGTTGCTGCTGCTGCAGTGGCGAAGTGAAGCCCATCGTTGGCAGAGCTATAAACGAAAATTTGTTATTAGTGTCATGAATTATTATTCTGATCAATAGAAGTATTGATGAAACTTCCATAATCATATTCTATTTGACTCTTTCGCCTCTAACACTACTTCTTTGCAGACTATTTTATACCATACACTGTTATTAAGAATTTATTTATAATATTGCTTATTTGTATATTTTCTGGTTAAATAAGTAAATAAATAATTTAAAACTCAACACAAGGTTCGACAATCGATTTTTTACCGCCAGACAAAATTTTATAATATCAAATGTTACAATTAAAATCAACTAAATTTAACTTTTATAGCACCAACACCTTCTATTGGTAAAAAAATATGATTTTCAACAAAAGACTTAACTCACCGAGCGGCGGCCGAATCTGATGCTGCGGGCTGTTGCTCGCCAGCTGGTTCATTGTGGGCGCCGGGCCGCTCTGCTTCGTCTTGCTGCCCATGATGTTGTCCAGGTCGATGTTCAAACCGGCGCCCTTCCACGTGGAGCCCACCTGCTGCTGCTGCTGCTGCGAGTGCGCCGCGTTCACCTGATTCTTCATGTCCGAGGCACTGATCGGCGTAAGTGGTGCTGCACCTGCGTGTTTGCGTTTGAAATTGTATAATTATACGTTTAGGCCTCAGCGAGAATTTGGGTTATTGCGTGATGGTTATAGTGAAGAATGAAAAGTCTGGGTTTATTAGCAAAATAAGATTTATTCTGTGTAATGTGCATGATTTTGTGGCAAGTGGTATGGTACAGTCATGATGAAAATATTTGGTTATGACAAAAATAGGAAAGTGGAATTTGTACATGGCCTCTGAGGTGATCGTTATAAATTCAAAGTTACAAAAAATACGTATAAAAAATCTCTAAGCACAATAATAGCCACTATCTTACAAATATAACTTTTTGTTCTGTAAAGGAACATACAAATAACGAACTATATTCGTCGCTGTAAAGCAATTCAACACTTCAAGTAAATCAAAAACTTGTAGAGTTTCTAACATAGGTATCCTCATTACCTACACACATCTCAAACTATGCAATAAAGCTCATAGCCATCCTCCGCAGGTCTCATCTTCATCCTCAGCCTTGCAGCAACCCCTGCATGATCGAGTCCACCAGATACATCACATGTCTCCCCAACTCTTTGCAATCACTGTCCGGATCACCCTTGAACGTGTTCTGACTGACCCCCAGCAGCCACTCCCTGATCTCCGCAATCGCGCCGAGCATCTCACCTCTGAGCACGAACTGCGGCACACTGAGCAGCACAGCCGCGACGCACTTCATCACAGCGAGGCGAACCTTGCCCTCGTCGTGGTACCTCAGCGTCCAGGCCAATTCCAGCACCTCTTTGCCCATCTTTACCGCTAGCGTACAGTGCTGCGCGGCTTTCATAATAACGGCCAGGGTTTCCAGAAAGCGCGTGAGTAAAATGTTCTCCTGGTCGTGGTAGCTGCGGGGCAGCTCGTACATGAAGCTGCGGTTGGCGCTGGAGAAGCCGTAGATCAGAGGGTAGAAGAAAGACGAGACGAAGTTGCCGAGCTTATTGACGGTCGTTTTAGGGAGTTTCGTAGCATGCGCGAAGTGACGGGTGTTGGTGGATATCCTGCGCTGGACTACCTCGCGCCAGTCCACCGATGGCGTTGACTCGTCCATCAGATCGTCGAAGTCGCCGTCGTATAGGGTCTCGTACTTCTTCGATTTGTCCGTCTCGATAAACAAGCTTACAGGTTTAGACAGTTTCTTCCTCTTCACGGGGACCTTATCCTCCTCATCGTCCTTGGCTATTTCCACAGCAGACAGTCTCCTCGCAGACTCGCAGAGGATATCCAACATAAGCATCCTCTGCTGCACGGAGTACTTGGACAGCTCGGAATGAAACTCCTTGCAGATATACTCGGCCGTTGGGTTCGGGTGCGTCGTCACCACAGCGACGCAGGCCTTGAACGTCAGCACCTCGAAATCATCCACGGCGCATTGCTCGGTCAGGTTCATGAAGATCTCGAGGAGCTCGCAGGCAAAACTCGCGTCGTCGTTGGGTAGCTGCGCGAGGATCAGTTCCTCGCTTACGCGGAGAGTTTGCTCAAAGATCTCAGCGTCTTCCTCGCCCTTCGGTTCGGCATTGACGAGGTTGTCGCGGAGATCGCGGAGATAGAGAGGTTTGAGCTTTTCTTTCTGGTCGACGTCGTTCGACATGTCGTAAGGAACTAGGTCGTCGTCGCTGTCGAGGTCCTCGACAGCTTCAGATGTGGTTGGTTGAAGTTTGATTGATTCTTTTAATATAGTCAAGGCATTCTTTTGTTGCGAAGCGATGATGTCTGCTGGTTTAGGTTCAAAGGCACTTTTCAAAATCTTGCATTCCACTCCTAATTCATACACTTTCTTACTCCCCACATTTGAAAACTCCATTTCCCCAACGACCAATTCGACATCCACATCCATATTTTCCTGCCTATCCCTAACCTCCAGCTTCCTTAACAGCTCCACCATCGCCAATGTGCTCTTCGCCATTCCGTCGTACTCAAACTTCAGTTTCTCCACTTGCCCCGCATTGATCAACACCTCCGTCAGCACTTCCCCAGTTACCATTCCAACAGCTCTAATCTCAACCTCGGTGGAGCCCAGGTGCGTGGGTACACCCGAGAACACGAGCTTCACCATCTCATCGCATTCGATCGGCGTTAGGCGATCCCTCGTCACTCTCACCGCTAGGATTATAATTTTTGTGATGTATAAGTGCTGATCGAAGGTTGTATGATTCAGTGCGCTCTTGTCACCCCAGATGCCGATTAGCTTCGTAACTAGCTTCACTAAGATTCTGTCGTCACTAGTTTGGGCATACTGGAGATACGAGACCAGATTGTTGAGGAGATTGTCGTCCTTGTACCACGACATTAAGGGAATTCTAATGGTGAGCGTGTGGCGCCAGTTGTCATTGGCGGATAATTTACCGAAGACTTTCGGTGTGAACTTGCTGTGCTTTAAAAACAGAACTGCGATGGATTCGACACTGTACGAGTCGACGTCAGCTAGAATTTTGTATAGAAAGCTTTGCAAATCGTTGGTGTTCGGTAAACACCATTCCATCAAGATATTCACCAATGGCACGAGGTCATCTGAATTCAAAAGTAGGAACATTTTACTGAGTAGCATTGAAATGATCCTTGTATCGACCTCTAATTTCTGAATACGAGCTTCGCTGAGAAAGTAAATAGCCCGGGCTATGTGAAAGCTAAGCACGTTCGTAAAGTTCCTTAGCTTGAATGTATCCAATAGCCTCCTCTGCATCTTATTAGCCACCCTGTTCGGCAAGGACACTACGATCTGAATGATACTTTGCCAAATCTCATCTTCCGTGCTTTTCTCCAGCTCGCTTACACCAGCTACCCGACTGGACGTAACGATAGCCGACAACAAAGCGTCGCTCATCACTAGCTCCTCCAAAAGCATTCCGTAACACTTAACGACTCTCTCGTCCTCCGCCACCTTCATCCCCTGCGTCAGCGAAAGCAATGCTTCGTTCACAAGCTGGCAATCGGCACCGTCCACTACAAACAGTCCACGCACAACAGCGTCCGACATCGGCCAATGCGCGTCGAACACCTCCGTCAGACTCTCCAGCACTCGGCTGTACGTTATAACGTCCACTTTACAATCCATCTCGTCATCGTCGCCAGCGAACTTTTGCGGGGTCAGTGGTCCGGGTAGGAACTTGGCATACTCTAGTACCTCGGCTTGGAGCTTCTTCAGTGCGGCTTGGCTCTTGGTTGCGGCGATTGTGCGGAGGGACTCCAAGAGCCGGCTACCCGCGCGCCTCTCGAGGTCACTGCGAGCTGCAAGGAAAGGCTGACTTGGCGGCATTATACGAAGACGCGGGCTTAGGTTATCGCTTTTTTTCACGCCGGACGCATGCCACGAAAGATAGAAGCGAGAAGATGAAGGTAGGAGAATGTAGGTATGCAATGTGATAAGTGTATTAATATTTAATGTTCTTGATAGACAGACTTGGGTAAGTTTAGTTGTCTAATTGAAAAAGTACAGATTACTTAGAGGAGTATTAAATGAAATTAAAATTAAAAACATTTTCATGCTCCAAATAATGTTTAGAGGCTAAATAGGGCCAACAGAGGGTAATATTTATCGAAGGTATCTAAAAGTTAGTTTTAGTTCACTTCTCTGATGAATGCTGCCAAAGTTTTAAAAATAAAAATCTTAAGTTATATATACAGAGCTTGCGATCTTAAATGTGCCCTAAACATTACTGTGTTGAAAAAATGTTTTTATTTTAATTTTAATTTCTTTATTTTTTACATACTTGCCCACGTCTGTGAACAATGTTGCAGAAGAAACATTAAATACTCATACAAGAGCAAGACAGATGCGTACGAAGCGATTTACCTGAATTACTGAACGGGCTCACGTGGTCCGAGTTGAAGAGGTTCGCGTTGTTCATGTTATTCGTCTGGCCCATCGTCATCGCGATCGGAGTATTGAAGCCGGCCAAGTCGGATAGTAAGTCAGTATTTGACATTGCTGAAAAAATTAAGATCTCATTAATTTCATGTTCAATGTATTTCATCGCATATGCTTTATCGACATAGTCCACAAAAGTAAATTTGAGGAAGGATCAAAGTCTGTTAAAGTTTCTATTCGATAACCAAAGCTCTTATCGATTACTAAAAGCATAATTTCAGTAATAAATTAATTGTATAAAAACGTTAACATACCTCAACTCATTCTATTTAAACCCCCACCCCGTTTCTATCATACACAAAATCACCACTCACTGGTATTATTATTGCTATTATTGACGCTCTGTGGTTGGCCGGTCTGCACGTTGAACAGATCATTGCCACCACCCCCGAAGCCAGCGTTCGCCGTCGTGCTCAACGGTGTCATGAGGTTATCCGCCATGGGGTTCCCGATATTCGGAATCGTCGCGCCTAACAACGATATCTGCGGCTGCTGCGTCGCTTGAGATTGGGAGGTGATGGTGAGGCTGGAGTCGAAAGCGGACGTGAAGTCGGCGAACTCGTCACCACCGGAGTCTTTAGGTTTGGAGTTGGGGGGTGGTACAGTAGTGGCGGCGGTATTGGTGGCAGCGGTGGAGCCGCCGAAGGCTGAGGTGAAGTCGCCGAAGTCAGCGTTCGGGGCAGCAGCGGAGGTGGCCAGCGGCGCATAGTTCTCGGCGCGAGGGTTGAAGTCGTCGTCGGTCACGTCCGACGTTGTGTTGCCTGGAAAAGAGAGAAAGAGAAGTTTGATTATAAGTGTTGTTGCGAGATGTGGTATTTTGGTTAGAATAATAATCGAGAATAAATTTATTATTGATTCAAGAACGCGGGGAGATATTAGTGACGGTAGAACGAAAATAGCTCCTTATGTTATAACGTTAAATGCGCGTACATGATTTGATAAAATTAACGGCGATTGAAATATGAGGTCATACAAAACTGCTTTTATATAATATCATTACTTTATATTTAGCATAGAATAAGACCTGGCTGTAGTAACGTAGTAAACCCTTACTTTTAGCTCTCATTGCATTTCAGCAGGTACTATATTTAACTCGCGCTCTGGAAACATGGATCTCGAATACAACTGTTACATTACTTATAATAAATATTACAAACTTGTCAAACAATTGATTTACCGTATTTTATTTTTTTATTAAAATTTCAGCCTTGTAAAGTTCAAAATTTATTTTTACCACATACCTAATAATATCGAATAATTTGCTCATTTATGACAGCTTTTTCGACCCACGTTATTCATAATTGGTAGTAATTTTCAATGACAAACAACGTCCTACGTTCTTTACTCTACCTACTAAACCAAACCACAAACCGTTTTAAAAAAACAACGCAACGACGATCCAACAATACCTGTACCGTTATCATTCTGAGAGTCGAATATATCATTCAATATGTCGTTCTGACTCCTCTGTGGTTGCGGCGGCGGCTGTTTCACCGGAGATGTCATGAGGTTGGCCTGCGGCTGCTGTGTTAGCTGCTGCTGCTCCTTGCCGTAGTTAGCCGCGGCGCCGAGGTCGACCTTCTTGATGGGCCTCTGGGCCTTGGCGGGCGAGCGGTTCGTCACGGGCGACGTGGCCATCGTTTTCGCCGTCGTCGACGTTACCGAGGTAGCCTCCGTCGTGTCGCGGTACTCGCGGCGCTCGCCTACCGCGCCTGGACTCTTGCGCGGACTGCTGTGGTGGCCGCTGGTTTCGACGTCCGAGTCCTCGCGCTCGCCGTCGTCGCTGTAAGGGTGTAGTTGGGTATTAGTTGTTGAATGATATAACTGATTTAACTTTTTGTGTAGTTAACGAGGGCTGTGCTCTTGGTAACTTTTTCGGAATAATGAGAAAGTTGACTTTTTTGAACCTTTTAGGGGAAAATGTTATACTTATTGGCTTTCACTATTAAGTTATACAAGGATCGAGTTTTAATATCAAGGAACGCTGTTGCAAGCGCCTGTAGGAAGTTGCGGGGAGTCACAATGCCTTTGTAGTTTAAAGTCCATTTTGATATATTTTAGAGAGAAAGTCTGTAAATAATTAACTTTAAAAGCCCAGTCACTGAGTCGTTAAATTACACTGATAGCTTGTATAACAGAAGCACAACGTTTACTTTTTAAGTAATTGTACAAAAAAGTATTAAAATTACTTTATTTTGAAAAGTAATATTTTTTCCTTCGCATGCTCAAATAATAAAACTAACAATACCTAAATAATGTCAATCGATTGTAATGGCGAAATTCAAATAAAATACTTTACTATACACTGACAAGGTCATTTCCTTTGAAAATGTCGGAAACTTATCAATTGCAGCCTCAAACACAGAATCAACCGAAAAATATTAGATCAGCTGTTTATAATACACCGCTATTATATCATTTAGTGTGTGCTCGAAACAACAAAACATGCCAAATATATTTGTGTGCGCTCGCTCAACCCACGATTGTAAAATACTCTCTTCGTGACTTGCCTACTGTAACTGTCATTACCGGGCCACGTGTACATCATTCCGTTATCAAAATCCCCAGCACTTTTGCACGTTATTTTTATTACACATTTACACACTTCGAACTGTCGATTTTTACGACCTATCGTTTTAGAAGACTTCGAGTACGATAATATTGAAACAGCGACGGCCAATTCGGCGCGCGGGACGCGAGCCTTTCGATACTAATACAGGTAAATACAAAGTAAACGCTTCGTTATCTTATCTGTCAGTCACATATATATATATATATATATATAGATAAAAATAATGTACAGTGTGTGAGTACTCGACTCGTCGCTGCGCGCATCATAATTTGTTCATACAACTACTACATGTTTTATTTATATATTATATTAGCCTCGCATCCTTTTCGCGAGTTATGGAAGCGACTGCTCTTTACGGATATGTTGAACCTACATTTTTATAGATCAGCGCGGGGAAGACTGAATTGGATTGAGCTTATTTATATGAAATTCATGAGGTAACACGAAACGAGTCTCTTATCTCGCGATCATAAAGAAAAAAATAGACACGACACGGTGCACTGGAATCAATATATAGTTCTGTGCCGAGTATATAAAAACTGATCCGATGAGTTTCCACTTGACATTTTTTTTTTCCTTTCTTTTTAATTTGCGAACTGCTTAATATTTCGTACTTATGGAAGCCGAAGGGAATCGGTACAAATGATGCAACGCCGCGAGGCAAATGTATATAGATACATATGTATGGTTTTCAAGCCAAACTCCTTACATAAAGTAATGCTAATGTAATTACGTAATTTCAGCGCTTGAGAAGCGATCCCGATGTACTGCATTTAATATCTTAATCGCGGACGGCGGCAGAGGCGATAACTGTCGACGATATCATCGGCAAATAGAAATTTCGAAACGCGAAATTCGCTTTCCGGTTCTCGCGCGTATAACTTGCGAACCTGTTGGACTTTTTTTTCTCACCGTATACTTGTTGAGTACAGTGGGAAGAAGAATTTGGCTGGCATTGCAAATGCGTTTCTTCGTGATTAATTGGTTTCTAAAAGTCGATGAAATAGAAATCGTTCCGTTTATTCGAGGAAACTAAAAATATTCAGTCTGTTTACGAAAAAATCTGATAAACTTTGACGTCAATGGTGGTTATTGTGAAAGTAAATATTATAAACATGATTTACGAAAGACAAAAAAAAGAACTAAAGAAATATTGCAATTCAGCTGTATGAATGTATCGTGTACTTCGATTTTCATGAAAAATACTAAATTATTTATTTTTTGAGCTATGTAGTTAAACGCAAGCTTCTTACATTTAAATTATTAATCCAAAATTTTCAACGCTTTCGACCTGTTTTTCTTTTTGCATGACTAAGCGACATTATTAAATCAATTATGTATACTTACATAAGAAATAACCCGAATAAACAGAAAAGTTATTCGATATGAAAAATGAAAAATTTTAAAGCAATATTCGCCAAATCCGTCACAGTTCCAGCTGTTATCGCTTTTTCATAAGTCGTTATGCATACTTTTAACAAAGAAAAATCTGTTTTTCAACGTAAGAAATATGAATTATTCAACATCGTCGTCGTGATACGAGCCACACATCTCTCTGTACTATTTTGCAAAATTCCACTTTTCAGCTTTTCTTATAGCGTATCTGACAATTATTATTTGTCTAATGAAAAGTGATAATTATTTTGCAAAACTGTAACAAAGTAAAATAATATCTGAAAAAGAAAATAGTCTTATCATTATACAGCATAAGTGTCACTCACCTGTTATTCGCATCCTCGAATCCCTTCGGCCTGTTCTCCCTGTCCCACTCGCTGTGTCCATCACCCCCACTAGTTCCCCTATTGCCCTGCCACTTGGGATTGTCCATCCAGCGCTCGGGTCCCATGCCCCCGGGTCCGCTGCCAATCGCTGCCATCATCCCACTGCGCGCTCCCATCGCCTCGCTCGACATCCCGATGTACTTGTCCTTGTTCTTCTTGGCCTTCTTGCGCTCCTCGCGCAGCTTGTCGTCGTCCTGGATGAAGTCGATCAGCTCGCGCACCTTGTGCCTGATGTTGATGCCCTGGTCCTTGCCGAACTCGTCGATGAACGAGTAGTTCTCCAGGGAGCGCAGGTCGTAGATGTGCTCGCGCGACGAGGTCACCACGCGTTCCGAGCCGTTCCGCACGAGGTAGTTCAGCAGAAGAAGCGACTGTGTGCCGAAGGAGGGAAGAAGAGTTATAGGGTGAGAAAGTTTCGAGAGGTGGAGTTTGAGTTTCGTTTTACTTCGATTTATATAGGGCTGAGGGAAGTTTCGAGTGTAGAGCCGTTGAGGTTTGTGCTCGCGCTTTTTAAGGTGTAAAGGATTTGAAGACTATATATGGGGGAAAACAGTTTTTCCAGATCTTAGTGATTTCCAGCGATTTTCATTTTCAAATAGTTCAATGTCACTGGTATTATAAGGCTAGTATAAGTTGTTTCATTTTTTTTAATAAGGTATACATCATACATTTTAAAAAAAATAAAAATAATAAACTTTATCTTACAAGATAAGTTTTGAAGTAAATATTAATTTTATAAGACTTGTTCCTACCTAGATAACAGCCGTTTATTGCTGAATCTCCTTTGGTATAGAGGCATGATTACTTTTTAGGCGCACTCGATAAAATTTAAAATAAGATAAAGCACATAGTATGTATAAAATATTTTTATCATTTATTTGTCCAGATTCAATCCACGAAACTTCTGGAGTCTATCTATGACTCATTTATCCAAAGCGTAAATAAATATTTTATAAACATTGTATTACTCCAAGTAATGAATTAATAAAGCATTTATAAACATTAAAGTAGAGCCGGGTGTACGCGCACCGACGATAGATTTATAAATTATTATGCATACCTAATTCTTATTAGCTATATAAATTTGCGATAAAAATTAAGCAAGAGGAAAATCGGATATTAATAAAGTAAAAACAGAAACATATAAGAATCGATAAGAAAGTTATTTTTCCGCGGCACTTAAAAATCAATACCCACTCGCGGAAATCTGCGCAATTTTCTGTTTCGATCATTAAACCGCGGAGGCTCGTAAAAGCCGAGAAATAATCACGGCATTTTTATCGCGAGCTTCTAATAATGTGGCATAGAAGTGTATAAATGTTCATCATTTATGGCTTCTTATAATGGCGCTGACAAATACAATAATTTCGACGGCATTCCTGCTCTCTTTGACGAAAATAAATTAAGTTCAAATGTGAAAATGAAATATCGCGCCAGCGAATCGACGTGTGTTACTCGACAGTCGAAAGATTAATTATAAGCAATTTTTTTTATGCGAGTTCGTGACGTTCGTATATATAATAAAGCTGCGACTACGAATGAATGAAACCGTATAGAGAAAATTATTGAATATTGATTTCTGTTTTTGTATTATTCGCTCGTATTCACGCGAAATTTGAACTTTGAAGCATAATTATTTCTGCCGATACTTAATAAGCGTTTGATTGGAAAGGAATTAAATGCAACTCCATATGTATATATACGAGAACTTGATAATTCCGAAGGGATAAAGTGCAAGTGTATATCGACATAAGTATGATAATGGACCATCTTCATCATTCAATTATCGCCTTTAAGTAGGAGACTAAGTGCGCTAACTGACACTACAATTATTGACACAAAAATTACTCGCACGTTTTTCTTCGCAATAAGACTATTCTCCTCGATTTGAATTTCAATTATAGAATCAATTTTGCTCCACTTTCGTGCAATTTATTTTTTAGGAAACTTAAAACAGCTTGAAATCTCGATGTTACAGTGATAATGACTCTAAACCTAAACACAAACGTTATCGGAATTGACTTGACATCTTTTCATAATCTTCAGGATAGATTGAAGTTTATCAAGTGGAACACACACACACGGAAATAGATATTATGTCTATATTTGACCAACCAACGCCGGCGCTCGTCTTAATATTCATGCGAACTTTCGTAATAAAAGTTATTTCCAACTGCGCGAAATCGAATATTCACTCCTTTTAATAAGTGACCCGCATGGAAGACGAAATCCCGTCTAAAAGTTGTTATCGGTTAAGTAACTTCTTCTTTAGGTGATTCATTGTTAACAATTTACGAGGCGCTCGACTGCACAAATCATGGTGAAAATTAATTTCGAAATACTTCAGTTCCTCGACGAAAGCGTTGAATTTTAGTTCGAAAATTACGAAATTACAGAAAGTTATGAAGTTGAGCGCTTTTTAATTGTACGCATTACTGAGATGATAACGATATTACGGGAATTATAAATCGATATGAACATTTTGAAATTCATGTATACGGTCATTGCGTTAACAAGTGATCAATTAGGAAGATTTCGTGCTCTCAGTATTAAATTACTACGAAGGAATCATAAAATGATATCCTCATTATTATACATGATTTTTATAAAATAAATCAGTTTTTATTGTACGAGTTATTGCCTTAAATTGTGTTGTTACAGTTAAAACTAAAAATTTTTAAAATAAACGTATTTTTAAATTTAGTTTACGTTTATACTGAGTCAGCGACCTTGCAGCTTTTATTACCTATTATCCCAATTCGCAGAATTGCCACCGTATAACATTAAAAACTCCATTGTCCACAACAGACCTAAACCATCTTTCAACTTGACATTTTCCCGCCGTTATACAACGACCACGAATATCCAAGTGTTTCTACCATGAAAGGAAAAAAATTTTTTTTTCATAATTTCACGCCTTCAACCTCGAAGGTCTAGATCAAGCATCATTTTGAAAAGTTCCACGTTCTTACACCGTCAGATGCCATTGACCTCCAAACGTTAGAAAAAAGGGTCACAGGCACACACAAGACAGACAGTGAAAACACAACGTACTTTGTACGTGCGCCGCCAGTTGCGTTTGTTCTCCTGCAGCATGCGTTTCCACAGCATCGACATGACTTCCGGAAACTGCTCGTACGTGAAGGTCGCCTGTGCGAGCTCTTGCATCATGGCACCTGGCGTGGACAACAAAAAAGAGAAAAAAGACGCAGTGTGTCAGAAACAATTTGCGCTGTTGCGCGCGTGTATGTGCGCGCGCTGATAAACAGGACGTGGGTGTAGTAAATAGTATGGTGGGGGTGGAAAAAGTGGAAAAGTGGAGGGGTATGGTGGAATTGTCGTAAAGGGAAGTGGGATGATACATGTCCTGTACTATATATGTGCGATCCTCATATTGCTGTGAAGTGCCGCGCATGAATTTTCTGTGATTTTCTACATTGCTTCACGAGACTTCATTTATATTGTAATTAATTTGTTTCTTAATTTATTTTTACTCGAATATTATTTGCGAGAAATCAATTATTATTATTACAACTAAATTCATTCACGTATTTTATTTAAACAAAATATAAAGTCAGTAAAAGATTCGTTTCCGATTAAAAGTACAAACAAAATTGCATCGCGAGGACACCACTTCTCTCAGCGACAGTCTACAATAAAAACCCGGTCTCTCTAAAAATATCCCGCTCATGCCAATTCTCATTCCAAACCGATAAAAATTCATGCACGGCTACCAGCCGAATCCCACGTGTCATCGAGCAAAAATCTCGACTCTCGTTCACCAGCGCACCTACATACACACATACACAAAAATGGTAGTGAGCTTGTTACCGGTCGGGCCCCAGGCATCGTCGTTCGTAGCCTCGCGGACCTTCGCCTCCGTGTCCGTGTAGTTCATGACGACGTTCGTCCTGCAATTGCAAAAAACAAGAGGTGTGTGTCGTTTATTTGTATAAATTGAGTTCCTACGTGTCGGAGCAGTTTTTTAGTTTGGATCAGTGCGCGGGAATGCGGAATACGACGGACGTGAAAGCGCGGGGGCTTCCGAAAATTTACAAATAATAATGCCTCCGTGAGCAGAGTCGTTAAATTGAAATTGAAGCGAATGAAAAAGCCGTTGTTGGGTGACATTCCGGAGATGCGGAGCACTGTATAATTAATCTGCAACTGAATAATAAATTTGCAAGTGTTGATAGAGGTTTTTTAAATTGTATGCCAGGGCGTCCCGCATTAATTCTCACTGATAAACACCCTTGGTATCACAATAATCAAGCCGTTATTTGGCAGTGCAATAAACAAAGTACATCTTTGCTTTCTCATTTTATTACTTGTTAGTTTTAAGTCATAGGTGCAGTATAAATATCAGACTAAATGGAGAATCAAAATAAAACGAACTTACACGTCGGTTTTCCGCAATCGTTAAAATATAATCACGAAAAACCTCAAACTTCGCAGAATTGGAATATCATCGAGCAAAAAAAACCTATTGCAAATGACTCATTCAAACCAGACAGGATTCATCAACCGCCAAAATTATCGCACATTTATATGCTCTGAAACTCCGTAATCATCGGCAAATCCACATGTCCTAGGCATAATTTTTCCTTTTCTTTCCGCGGTGACACAATCCCGACACATCGCCCCATTGCGCCAGGAATTCGTGTTACTCAAAACCTCACGCGCTATCTGCACGTACATAACGAAGGGGGAATACAGCAGCCCCGCGGCTAGATCGACTTTCACTCCGCTCACTTGTGAAACCCACGTTTCCATGAGTAGATATAGGTACCTATGTATCGGGAAATCGTCCGTTTGTTCGTGAAAATTGAGTCGATTTGAGGAGCCATGTGTACGTGTGTGTATGTGAGGCGGAGACAAATCAAGCCCGCGGTGAAAGTAAAAGTATGCTGTTTTTTTTCGGCGATGGTGATTGCGAGATTGAGGCGCGAAAATGAGAGCAGAAGCGTGCGCGCGAGAGCGGAGAGAATGATTGAATTGAAATTTTTTTTTTTGTTTGGGTGTTGTGTTCTTGACGCTTTGGTAAGTAGATGGTTGGGGAAAATTTAATAATACGGAGATGGAATTTTAATATTGAGAATGTCTGTTTTCTGTTTGTTGGAATGGAGGTTTTGTTTTGTGACAAAACAAAAGGTTTATTAATTGCTGAGAATGCCCGAGGTTAAATATAGAAGTTGCTCGCTGAAGTATAATAACATAAAAAAAAGAGAATGAGTAAAGATCACAAGCAACATTTTTTTCTTGTAATAGTATTAAATTACATATGTTATCATTCTGTAAGCGGAACAAATTCATAATTATTATTCAGCAAAACATGTCAGCTTGCACTGCCATATCGTATGAATTAGATAAGATGTGTAATTTATCGGAATGCCACTGGTGTAAACATAGATGCTCTCCTATGAGCTTTCCAGACTACGTGACACATGCATACACACTCACAACATTAGAAGCCAGCCTCCATTTCCTGTATCAAGTGCATACAGGCCACTGGCCGATGTAAAAGGCAATTTTGCAGTCGAAAGGCCAAACTGGTTTTCTGCTGGTAGGGAGAACTCATTTCAGGCATACCTTTTCACCTGAGCCTTGCGTAATCAGCGTTCAATTACAGTGGTAGACTTTAGTTGACCCTGACCTGATCTTAATGAAAAGAAATCGGGTGGCTCTATAGTGAATTTGATAACTCATGAATCACACTCAATTATTGGATAATGGACACTGATTCAATCAGACTTATTGACTGACTACATTTTGGCTTTGCACTTCTGAAGTGTGAAATGATTTTTGCAAGAGAGGATTCAAGTTTGATGTATAGTTAAAATCCCTGAGGACTTGTTTGAAAATACTGGCTCCTTGACCTCGAATGTATTTTTACAAATAGTAATTTTGGATACGAACAATAAGCTTTGTTAAAGAAACAAAACATAAAACAAAGATAATAAGCATGATTGCAGCAAAGGAGTATTATTTTGCAAAAATAACTGATTTAATGGTACGATAACTGTATTTCAGCAAAAACATAAAAGTTTGCATTCTACGGTAGAACCTACTGGACACCAAATAATCAGCATTAATCACATCAAATTACATTCAAACTGTGTTAACACTAAACCCATCAAGAAACACGAAACCCAAGAAACTCCTAATCACACGTACAAAAAGGGATAAGCCGTACAATATGAGGGTAATTCGATAACCCGTTCATACATAATTCATCGGAGAAACCCACAGCAGCTCTCGCTTTCTCTCTCTCTCCCTTATCCGGTAACCAAACCTAGAGACCTTGAGCCCTGGCTGCACTGTTTACCCCTGCACTAAAAAAAACCGCTCCACCCACTATAAACACCGCTGCTCCAGCAAACTGCTTGTCTCAGCACAATGCACACGAGGTTATGAGCTTAGGTGGGGTATCAAAACTACATATCAACATGACACTCACGCCTTGTCCATGAGCTCGCGCACTTTCCACATGTTCATCATCCTGGAGGCTCGGCGGCGAGCCCTCGACGGTAGCCCTCCTTGTTCACTTCACGCACTTTTCTCTCCTTCCACTACTCCTTTCACTGTGTGTTTTACCACCTCGCCTCGCCTCTCCAGATGTTCATTCACGCGCTCCCCCGGACGTGGACGGCGTACTGCTCCTCCGCTGCTGCTACTGCTGCTGCTACGCTACGAGTACGACGACGACGTATAGACGACCGACGGACGTCATCAGTTCTCGCGCTGCTGCGCGGTGGCCATGTTTCCTGCCCGCCGCCGCCGCCGCCGCTCACTTTTCGCCTTGCGCGCCGCGCCGCCGCTCCCCGCTAATTGCTCGATTTATACACCTTGCGCGCGGAACGGAGCAAACGCATGCATGTAGGCATAGATATGCGTGTGCACAGTGCTGGAATGCGATTTTTTTTTTAGGTTAGGTTGTAGCGGTGATTCACGGGAATCACAAAAGTGTTTGTAAGGTGGATGAGGGACATAAGGGTGTAGGATAGGGTTTGGTATAGCGCGGGAGGCCCGGGCGGGCGGTGATTTTAAAAAGCGGGATTTCGGAGTGGACAGGCAGCGATTTTATCGACCGCGATTGTTATCGGAGCAGTAGAAAGCGAAGTTTACGAGCGCCGGATGTCACGTTTTGCGGGCGAGGTGCGAGATTCGAATGCACAAGTGGTTTCGCCCCTCTCCACCCCCCGCCGTGAGCTTTTCTGGGTTACTCTCCCGCGGGCGTTGGTCGGGATTCCTTATGGGATAATTTGAGCGAAAAATTATTGTTATTTATAGTTTTTTATAAAGATAGTGTGTTAATAAAGGTGATTGTTTGAGAAAGTATAAAAATGGCCGATGAAAAGATGCAAAAAGGGGGAAGTGGAGTGTTTTTTAGGGAGAATTCAGGTGATTAATGTATGAGATGCAAGAATTATATGAGAATGCATTTGTTGGTACAGTAGCAGAGATTCCGTGTCATTGCGCAACCGGAAATCACGTAATGGTACCAGAGCAGTAAGCTTTTTATGTCATTCAAACTGTCAAGTTTTAGATAGAATCTACTATTCTGGGCTCCTTGTTATTTTTAATATACTTGATAAGAACAAGAATTTTTATAGCACTACTTTCGCAATCATTAAACTCTATTTTTAACGAAGGAGTGGTAATTTGATATTTATAAAAAAACGTGGAGTCCAGGCTCAGGTCACGTGTCGCAAACAAAAAATGTGAGTGAACCCTAAATGCACACTTTTATGTTGTGGACGTGCGGGAAAACTTGTCGAACGTGCGATGACAATTTGGTTTACTCCGGTGGTGGTTTCAAACTCAATGTAAGATCGTGCAACGTTGTTATTTTACGTGATTTGGCGTTATAAGAAGTATCTTTTGACATTGGAAAATAAATTTTTCAGTGTTTTAAAAAATGTTTTCTGTTATTAAGAAGTAACTTTTGATTTTTTTTTATTTTTGTCTGATAGTTTTTACTATCATTATCTGATAGATTATTATTATAGTATAAAGATCATTTGTATAAAAAGTATTGAGTGCATTTTCAATATGGAAATCAAAACAGAATCAACTTTAATTACTTCATGTGTGTTTATTACAGATACTCAAGATGGCATCTAAGCTTTTAAGAAACTGGAGTCGATTTCAGACTTACCTGAATAATGAGTCAATTAGAACAACTACGTATAAGTTAACATACATTGGTGCTGGATTGGTTGCCACTAGCTTTGTAGTATACAATACCTCCGGTGCTAATGTCCATGCTGCTACACCAGAATTCAACCTTAAATACTTTATGGCAGAACCTATTACCAGTATAGATCATTTGAAGAAAAACAAGAATGACATGAAGACAAAGATGGAGCTTTTAATTATGAAAATCCAAGCAGATTTCGTTAAGTCTTTGGAATCTTTAGAGGATGATGATACCAAGTTCAAAGTTGATAGGTGGTCAAGGAAAGAAGGAGGCGGAGGTATTACTTGCGTCATGCAGGATGGTCAGACTTTCGAGAAGGCTGGTGTTAATATTTCTGTAGTTACTGGTACATTGCCACCAAGTGCTGTACAGCAAATGAGGACTAGAGGCAAACAATTGGATGAAGGCTCTCTTCCTTTTTTTGCTGCTGGTGTTAGTGCAGTGATTCACCCTAGAAATCCAATGGTATAACTTGCTTTTTACTTTATAAATTCAATCAACCCATTTAATTGATATATTTTATAACTTTATAGGTTCCTACAATTCATTTTAATTATCGATATTTTGAAGTAACAAATAAGGATGGTTCTACGCAATGGTGGTTTGGAGGTGGCACTGACTTAACTCCGTACTACCTTAATGAAGATGATGCCAAGCATTTCCACAAAACGTTGCAAAAGGCTTGTGACAAGCATGATCCTACTTACTATGCCAAATTCAAGAAATGGTGTGATGATTACTTCCACATACCTCACAGAGGAGAAAGGAGAGGTGTAGGTGGAATATTCTTTGATGACTTGGACACACCTACTCAAGAAAAAGCCTACAAGTTTGTTGAGTCTTGTGCGGAAGCAGTGATACCCTCTTACATACCACTGGTAGAGAAACACAAAAATGATGGCTATGGCTATGCTGAACGACAGTGGCAACTGTTGAGGAGGGGCAGATATGTTGAATTCAACTTGATCTATGATAGGGGAACCAAATTTGGACTGTATACACCTGGTGCTAGATATGAGAGTATCCTTATGTCCTTGCCATTGACTGCTAGATGGGAGTACATGCATGATCCAAAGGAAGGTTCAAAGGAAGCTAAGCTAGTTGAGGTTTTGAAGAATCCAAAAGATTGGCTTGCAATTGCCACTTGAACAATAACATGTATATATTTGAATTGTTTGTTTATCATAAAGGAATTACAATTACAATTACTTTAGATTGTTTATATCATTATTTTTCTTTTTGTGATAAACTTAAATAAATTAATAGAAAAGAATAATACAAAAAATATGTAAATAAACGATTCAATTTTGTTTTTAGAATCCAGAAAAAGTATTTATTTTTATGAAAGACTTGTAATATTTAGAGCCATCATGAATGTGTCAAAAGTGAATGGGGTACTTAATGGTAAGGAAAAAAATGTATGCTTGTTATATGTTGATGTACACTAAAATTGTAATTATTGTTAGAATGAATTATTTTTTATAATAAATCTAATGTATAAAAGGAGAAGGATATATTAAAAGAACAATTTCAATAAATTTTTAAATATGATAATTGTTTTTTATTTTTATTATCAAATAGCATTGCATCTAGCACATAGCATAAAATATCAAATTACAATTTGCAACAATTTGCAGTAACTATTGAGAAATAGAAATACGCGAGCATTAAATTCTAAACTTGGAACGAATATCTCAACCAAAAAAAATTAACAATTTTAAACTCTTCATGTAAAAGACCGGTACAAAAAGTACATCTTTAAAATTTAATGCCGCGACACCAGTTTTATAAATAAATGCAATACTGAACAAATAGATAATGATTCTAACTAGGCGAGTCATAAAGCAATGATATTCGTCTTTATCATCATCTTCGTAACAAGAATTAACAATAATTCTTTTTTTTTTTCATCTTTTGCTGCGCAAAAAAAAATACATCTTTCCAAAGTTCGCAGGTATTTACATATTTACATATTACAAGCACCAACAAAATTTTCTCCTCTCAAATCATGAAAATTCCTATAGAAAACAAATAATATCCTCCGCTCGTCCTTATATCTCTCACGCGTCACCATTTATTTCTCCTCCTTCGAGAGTCCGAATTCAGAACGTCTCCTCCAAAAACGGACGCGATTTTGTATAATCAATTATACACATTATCACAAAAAAAAAAGAAAATAACGAAAGCCATACCGAGCGATCATTAAAATTTGCATTGTGTCTCAAAAAAACCATCGAAAACTTCGTCATTCGAGGTAAAACAACTCTTTTTGTACCTGTCTTCTCTCGGGAGGTACTAAGTAAATATAACTACAGAGTACAATTGCGTGCTCGTATGGCATAGTAGCTAAGGCCCCGTGTTTGTTTTTTTTCTCATCTCTCCTCTTTTCCCTCGTTCATTCGAGTTTTCAAGTCGATTCGAGACGATATTCGATGATCCTTTTCTTCATTCTCCACCTCCGTGCTCTTGCTCCCGCGGCACGTATCAACGTAGAACCGCAAGCGGTTCCTTGCGTTTCTTTCTCTCAATAAATAGCGCATTATACACGTGTTACATGGCTATATGTATATATATATCACCGAAACGTGTGTTTACGTATCTGTGTGTGTGTGTGTGTGTGTGTGTGTGTGTGTGTGTGTGTGTGTGTGTGTGTGTGTGTGTGTGTGTGTGTGTGTGTGTGTGTGTGTGTGTGTGTGTGTGTGTGTGTGTGTGTGTGTGTGTGTGTGTGTGTGTGTGTGTGTGTGTGTGTGTGTGTGTGTGTGTGTGTGTGTGTGTGTGTGTGTGTGTGTGTGTGTGTATTCGTGTATAAAAGAAGTACATCGAGTCGTTATGCATTCTTGAGGCTCATTCAAGTGCTACACACGAAGTCCATTTTTCTCCTCTTACGACGCTCGGCGAGTCGCCCACCGCACGTCCCTTACTAGCTGTTCAGGTAGGGTTCCGCCGACGCGGACGTGTAGAAGAGCAGGTAGGCACTGTTACTCTGGTTCTTCACCTGGCTCTGGTGGACCTCGGTCACCGTGTGGTCGTCGTATTTGTACCACCTATAACGAAAAATTGTTGATTAGTTATTGAATAAATTATATACTCTATTCTTATCGTCGCGTTTTTTTACATTACAGATACAATTTTCACTTTAAAAAAGTAATATTACTTTCAATTGAAATAATTGTAATAATTTTACATGCGACAACTAAAAAAAACTATTTTGAGGATAATTCAAAAAACTATCCTAAATTCCTAATTTTAAATTCCTCGTAAAAAGCCTCAACTCACTTGTTCTGTCCGCTGCTCTTGCAGTATGCCGTGTAATGTCCACCGTCCATCGTGCCGTAATGATTGGACATGGCGTAGAGATTGTACAGAGAGCTCTGTTGATTGTTGAGCTGATAGTCGCTGTCCTGTACGAGGTATGGCCTGAGATTGAAGTCCGACAGGGGAAACTCGACGGCTGTGTTCTTTTTCTCGAGCCAACCGCCTGTCTCGCCGAAGCGGTTCAGATGGATGACGATTATGTGGGGCAGCTTGGCGATGTCGAACTTCTTTACACCCTCGCGCGGCACCTTGCAGTTCGGGCACTTCCAGCCCGAGACATTCTGACCGCTCACGAATTTCCTCACGCAGTCCTGGAATAGGAGGATTTCGTTAGAGATATGGTTTTAAGGGGGGTTGACGTTTTAGGTTTGGCTTTACTTGATTATGTCGAGTTATTATGTTTTACTGTTACACTGCCACGTTTGAAGTAAAAAGCTTGTTTTTGAAGTATTGATGTTTTATCATTTGATAACTGAATCCAAATTTTTGGTGACCTGAGTATTTTAGGTCTATAAGTGTTATTGATTTCGGGGTAATATGAGAATATGCAACCCTTGAAGAATAAAGAAGGATTTTTGTTTAAATAAGGATAAAAGAAAAATAAAAAACCTAAAGTATGCTAATAACTTACAGTAAAGGATAACGGATCAATTTTTATTATAACTAAATTTCTCAAGTAATTCAACAGATACATTATCACCTCAAATTCCCGTAAAAACTCGAACCTACAATACTCAGGTTTTCTACAGTCTAAACCTTATCAATTATGTAAAAACTTACATCTAAGGTGCATTTGTTCGTCGCCGGCAACGACATGGTCAGACTGTTGAATGTCTCGTACGTGGTGCTGTTCTTCCTGCACTCGAGGCACTCGATGGTCGACCTGAGCTGTCCAAAGAACAGCTTGGAGATGATGGAGCTCTGTCCGTCCATCGACTTCTCCCACTCCTTCTCCGTGGAGGTCAGCTGTCGGTCGTACGAGATCTTGCTCCTCTGCTTCAGGTCGTTGTGCATCCAGTCCAGTAGGAACATGAGGAATTCATGCGAGTCTTGCTGGTCATAGCTCTCGAACTGGAGTTTGTACTGGCCGACTACGACCTAAAAGTCGCAAATGGAATTGTTACGTGAAATTCGTTTATCCATTTTCTTCCAAGTTAAACATTTGGTAACAACTGATCAGACTGGACTACCAAGTGTAAACAACTGTTCATATAACATGTTAAATAATTAGTCATAACAATGCAACAAAAAAAGTACTGATCTCTGCCCGGAAATAAAAAAAAAAAAAAACTGTTTTCCAACAAACTATATTCCCCGATAAGTCTCTCATTTTTTTCTACCCACGCCCCTTTTTTGCCAATCCTCCCGATAACCGCGTTTCGCAACGACTTCCAACAACCGATAACTTTACAGTCAATCGCTTTCATTATCACCAAAGCAATGAAATCACCAAATTGCATATGCACATTACCTTGAGATCCCGTGGCGAGATACTCTTGTACTGACCGCGCCAGAGGGCCTTGATCACCATGGCGACCTCCTCGGCGACGTAGCCCTGCACGCCCTTGTCGCTGTTCTTGTTCAGGTCGTTGGCGTAGTGGTTGTCGTTGAAGTACTTGGCCAGATAGACCGTGTTGCTCAGGCACTGGATTATACTGTTCATGTAGCACGAGTTGCCCAGGTTCTTCAAACCTGTGATACCTGGGTGCTGAAATCGAAAAGGTTTCCGTTAGGTTTTTCGTGCGCTTTTCACCTAAGTTTAGTTATGTTTAATGCAAAAGTCCCTATGATCCGCCCGGAACGTTTAATTGACGTTTCATGAATATTCTTACAATATTGCATAACACTGCAGTACCCTACACGATCCTCCAAATCACTGGAATATTCTATTGCACAATTGAACATTATCGCATTATTAAACCAATGTTTGAGGAGCTTCAAAATTTTTTTCTCTGAATAAAAAAAGATTTCGGCATTATTTCATCAAGCGAGAACGCGCTCGACGGAATCGCGCTGTTAATGACTCTTCGCGATAACGCAAGAGGATGACTTTGAATATCGGTTACTTAACAATCATCCGATCGTTATTCACGAGCGCGTTATTATATCCAGTCGATTGGCTACGCAGGGACGCATAATTAATAAATCGCTCACACACACACAAACACGCGTGATTTGCATGATATTACTTTGTTATCGTAATTGCCGCTATATTTAAAACTCGCGTTACAATATATATATATATATATTTCGGGTAATTCATTTTTCAAATGTATCGTGCGGGTAATTAAGAAAGCTGCGCTAAATACACACCGATATAACGTTTGGCATATTTATAAATACGCGTTTTCGTAACACAGTTATATAGATTCGTTCGTTTTTATTGTCTCACTGTAAATTTTCGATCGATCGGGGATAAACGTAATTTAGATTTAATTACTTTTTCGATGCGTAACTTTACATGCGACAAATCTACCTCCCGATAATCTACGGTCACGGCGAATCAATTGAAAAAATCGACAGATAAACATCTATTATACAAGCGACAATCGCGCATTCAATTAGACTTTGGCGATAAAAACACTTTCGCGTTCTCAAAATGCAACATTGGCGGCTAATTTACTGCCACCGCGATAACTCGCGGCGAAGGATACTTACTCTCCTGAAAAAAAAAATCCTCGCAATGAAAAAAAAAAAAAAACGCTAGCCGTGAAATTTCAAGATACAATCGATAAATTAAAAGCAACAACGCCGGAGGAGAGGCAGAAAAAAAGTGCAGACACAACAGCGTAATGAATTCCATTACTTTATTTTATACTTCTGAAGGTGATACCCGCGTGCTCTCTCGCGGCTTGTAAAATATTATCCGTTTTAATTGCCATAACAGAATTAAGAAGAAGAAAAAAAACCGCCGCTATATACGTCGCGCCCCTTTACGTAACAAACGTCGGCACCATCTCTGATCGAGACTTTGGCTGCCGAAACGGTGCATATATACACACGATAACGATAACGACGTCGTGGAGAAAAAAAGACGCAAGATCATAATTGTACCAATATTTTGACTCGCCGACGCGCGCTATCTGTTTGCCCGTGTCGTACGATCCTTCGTTTTTGTTCTCCCCTGCTGCTGTTGCTTGATTCTTTTCTCGCATGTTGTGACAATTGGGCGAGAAGGTGAGATGTAAATCACACTTTTGCAAATAATCATCCGATTGTCTCGCTGGCGTCACGCGCTAATATTGAACCTGCGGTTTAATGTAAATAGAGACGCTTTTTTTCTTGGATGTCTGCGCGCGTCGTGGATTACAAGTACAATGTATGTGCAAATCCGCGGACTACAGACAACAACTGGGGTACAAAAACGGAAAAAATTTTTTTTGAGGGCACACCTACCACATAAGATTTTTTCGATTCTTTGGGGGTCCCCCCAACATGAAAATACTCGTGTACACTCATTATCCGTTGCCAAACTTTTTTTCCGACGAAATCAATTTTTCTTATGGAAATTTAACATGGGAAAAATGGACGAAAAGTAGTCATTGATGATTAACCAATAGCAAACTATTGAAGAGGCCAAACCAAATTTCACAAAAAAGCGATTAACATTGAAGAATAGAGCTTTAATTTGAGATGAGAATCGTTAAAATCGGTCGATTCCGTGCAAAGCTACGTGAATTTGAAAATGGCGAATAATGACGAAAATGAGCGATTTTTCTCAAACCCACGTAATTCTTCAAATTGTTGTCATTTTTCGCTGTTTTCAACTTCACGTAGCTTTGCACAGAATCGACCGATTTTAACGATTCTCATCTCAAATTAAAGGTCTATTCTTCAACTTTAATCGCTTTTTTGTGGAATTTGGTTTGGTCTCTTCAATAGTTTGCTATTGGTTAATCATCAATGACTACTTTTCGTCCACTTTTCCCATGTTAAATTTCCATAAGAAAAATTGATTTCGTCGGCAAAAAAGTTTGGCAACGGATAATGAGTGTACACGACTATTTTCATGTTGGGGGACCCCCAAAGAACCGAAAAAATCTTATGTGGTAGGTGTGCCCTCAAAAAAAATTTTTTCCGTTTTTATACCCCAGTTGTTGTCTGTAGTCCGGGGATTTGCACATATATGTATACGTCGGGAGACTAGTTGAGTAATTGTCGCGGAACAGCGCGTGCTCGGTTGCGACAGAAAAAAAAAGAATGTATAAGATTAGTTTTTATGTATAATATAGAAATATGGTTTAGGGTGGCGCGTAGGACCAATTAAATTTGACAGGTAAGCGTACAGCGTAATTAGAGTGTAATGCGATAGTCATTGTCTTTTTTTTGCGTGCGTATATTAGACCAACGAGTTTAATATGTTTTTTTGGCAATTAAGGACGACTGTTTTTGTCATTATCAGAGAGCTTATGAGTTTTTAAGTTGTTTTTTCCCCCCAATATTAAATATTTTAAACCGAAACGGATTGACGCGATGAGTTTAGTATATGTCCTTCGCGTAAGTAAAATCGCGATATTGCAAAATGAAAAAGATCATTGAAAAAATGTCCTATCTCACGATTGAGAATCTAGCGTAGCAATAATTTGTCATCTTGTCACGATTGTGCAGTTCAAGTTCACTATCAAACTCACTCTCTTTGTATTCCCCCCCCAGAGAGATTCCGAATAAAATGCCAAGGCTGCGCACATTACACGACAAATAATAAATTATACATAAAAGCTTGATGTAAAAATTCGCTCCCGAGAACAGCTCCGCAAGCGTACAAACAAATAAATAAATATGAAGTTTCGTATTTGCCGCGATACAACTCTCGCTTAGATTTATTAAAGGAATTTCCTGAAATACATATGAAAATCTCGATAAAGTGAATCACACACACCCGAGCCTTGAATTTCATTAGATATAATGTCAAAGTCTATTTTTGTGTAAAGTAATATATGTGTATGTATGTGCGTGTGTGTATTCCGTGATAATGTATGTACAAAAAGTCGAAAGCCGGTTTGTAACTTTCTAGATTCATCTATAAGTCTTCGGTCAAAATTAAATTTAGCCGCGAGTGCTGCTATAATATACGCGCGTGCGCGCACACACATATAGCGTTACAATACACACTTTGTTCAAACTCTCTCACGTGATTGTACATTTGCGTGATTAAACTCGTCTCGTTTCACTTTCTATACTTCCGCATCGTTCATATATATATATATAGCGAAGGCACACCCACACACATATCTTACATTTAAATAGAGATTTAATCGCGTTCCCCTACAAAGATATTATACATTCATTCGAACGATTAAAAAAAATTCTTCAACATCGTTTACATATAGTTACTCCGCACCGATTGAAATTAGTCAATACTACTTTCCCAACCTCCCTCGATACAAATACATCCACATAAACACGAAAGCTTCGATCCCTCAACACGCACCTTCTTAAAGTAACTCGCGATGTAATGCGTCACGTTCTTCCCGTTGAGATGCACCATCTTGCCGAAAAATCTCGACGCAAGTGTCACTGTCACACACTGCCTCTTTCGCGGGTATAGAGCAATGTCTAGGTCGCCGGTCGCGCAGCTACTACTCTGCCTGTGGCTGCACGGCTGGCGTACGTACCTACGTACACGATACGCAGGCGGGCGCGGGTATCGGATTTGGAAGCCCGACTAGTGCGCGAGAGAGGAGGAGGAGGAGGCGCACAGCTGGCACGTGCCAATGGACTCTCATGTATACGCCGGTAGCGAGAGATCGCGTGTTCTGTTTATGCTCGCGCGCGCGCGCGCGTGTGTGACGTGGAGCCGAGAGAGAGTTATAAAATGGATATGTGGGTTATGGGAGGGGGTGTATGCAGATGTTGTGCGTGTGTGTGTGTGGAGGTTTGAGAAAAGGTTTGCCGCGCGGGTTTATTTAATATAGGAGGTTGTTAATCCACATACGGTGGTTTTACGCTTTTCGTTTTTATTATGGAATATTTTACGTGGCAATCTTTATGGCCAGTCGAGGCCTCCTTCGTCAATTATACATAATATTTGTTCTTGTTATCTTTAAGGAATTTCGGGTAAAAACGTTAAGTTCGAATCGATCGAGATCTACATTAAAATTCATATATATATATATATATTAACCCACGAATCAATGCCGATAAATTTTTTTCCTACATATACGCGAAAAATATATGCAAAACCCCACATCTATGACCTTTCAATAAAACTGACGACATAAAAAACCAAAACCGACGAGAAAAAGAAAGAAGCAAAAGAAAAAGAAACACACATACTTGTGAATCG
The DNA here is from genome assembly GCA_036365515.1 of Torymus aiolomorphi. NCBI lineage: Eukaryota > Metazoa > Arthropoda > Insecta > Hymenoptera > Torymidae > Torymus > Torymus aiolomorphi. The sequence goes on along the minus strand of CM070877.1, from coordinate 10,514,715 downwards.
TATCGTGTATATTCTATACAAATGACGTTATCGGCACACGCATAAACCGCCTGATTTCGGCCTTTAAAAGTCCCGCGGCTATTAGAGCAATATTATAATCAAAGCTGAATAAATTTGAATCTCATTATCCCGTCACAGTATATATAGCGTCAGCGAACTTTTTCGTGCCCCCTTGAGTCGAGCTGTCACCTGTAAACTCTCCTCCCGAACGCTGCAGCGAATATCAAAATCGCACATCGCTATATATAATTTGATTATTATAAGGACAGCCGTGTACTACAAACTCCGATTGTACACCTATATACACGTAATTGCGCAATATCTCGATTGCCCGCGACTCGTTGTATTATTTTATGTAACGTTATATAGCTTTGTTGTTATCTCGGACTTTTAAAATGTCTCGGTCTTTGTATATAGTAATCCGCTGCACTTACACTCGATATTGTAACAATGAAAAACCGAATGGAATTCTCGAAGCGCAAACAATTCCGGTTCGCGGAAGAGAAGAAAACGTGTTTGCATTCTCTCTCTCCCTCGTCCAGCCATTTAATAACAAACATCTCCACTCCATAGTATGCGATAATCGTAAACACATCGTGACTTTTTCGAGCGCGCGCGAGAAAAAAGAAGAGAAAAAAAAAAAACAGATCAGAAAAATTCGTTTATAATCTTGACGTCAGAGTCGCGTTTACGCGCGCACACGCCTCTCCGTATGCGCGTACGCGTCGTTTCAGCTCGTTGCGGCAAAAAAAAAAAAAGAAAAAGAAAATCATTTTTCATTAAGTAATGCGTCAACCGCATGAAATCGTCTTTAATGGAATTGTTTGCAAACGGCGCGCGCGCACGGGTGCAAAGTCTAATATCTCTCGTCGTGCGAGAGAAGCTATATAATGATAAGTAATTTAACAATTAGCTCGGTTTCGATAATATAGGGGAGATCGAAAGAAGTCCAAAGGCTGCGCGTGTAATAGATAATTTAATATCTATTATACTGTTTATTTATTTGTTTGTTTGTGTATTCTGTGGCTATACAATCCTCGCACTGGATAAATATCCACTGCTTCGGTAATTTATTTAATTAGCCGCGTATTACATAAATTCGCGTCGCATTATTATAGCCTTAATTATGCGCATGTAAATTATGCACTAAAAAAAAAAGACAATTACAATTTACACAACTCATCCTGCAAACAAACAAACAACCCTCGACGAACTTCGTCTATATATATACCCGATAACCAAATGCACTTGTGCACGAGCCTCGACGTCTGATTTCGGCTATGCATATAAGTAGCGGCGGCGCGGACCCTGACACGAATACATTAGCGCGATAAGGATTATCTCGGGCAAAGGACGACAATAAAAACGCGTAAACAAACACGTGCCGCGACGATAAGCATAAGCGAGGTAAGTGTGTGTGTGATATGTCTGTGTGAGTGGATATGGGAATTGGAAGGGCACGCGAGCGCTCGGCGCGTTTGTTTGACACAGTTTTTTTTTAAGTGCGGAAAAGTTTTATATAAGGTTTATAATGTAGAAGATTACAGGCCAGCTGGAAGTTTAGCATGGATTATAATCAATTGAGGACCGAAAAAACGTACGACCTTGGATCATCATTACAGACAAATAATTGACACGAATACAACGCATTCCGACTGAATTTTATAATCTTCTAACGATAAAGAACACAGGCTCGTTAAAAAAAATCCATTTCATCCATCCAAAGCTCAACCACACACAGACAGCCACCGCCGCGTTACGAAATCCCCGAAAGCCCGATCATTAAGCCTGCCAATCTCCCCCGAATTCCCTAATACCCGTCATTCCGGTTCTCTATAATTCCCCTAATTCACCTCCCTCTACCAGCGCATAAAACACACGCGACAGAAACGCGATCGCGCGCGCGTCGACGTAACCGTGACTCTGCAGCGTGAATATATATTCGCGCGCGCGGAGTCAACAGCCAGCCTGACGCAAATCACGGCCTCCTCGTATCAATTATCGCCTGCGCGTATATATACGTGTACGCGAATGTACGTACGCGCGGTCGGTCATTGAGATGGGAGAAGAAAAAAAAATGGCGTTTATGTAAGAGGTGTAATGAGATGTGCGGTAAGCGGTGGGTTGATGGTCGTCTGGAGGAGGACGACGCGCGAGCCGATATTATAATGTGGGTTGGGAAGTTTTCGAAGGGGATTGGCGAATTAGTTTAATTAAGTCGCCGTTGCTGACCGACTTTTTATACGCATAGTGCGTGTTTCATTTAAAGGTGTATATCGGTATAAGACTGTTGTCGCTTGTTATAATATATACTTGAGGGAAAGTATTTGGAGTAAGCGATTGTTTTGGCATTTGCATATAAATTAATTAAATGAGAGTATTTTTTTATATATTGTAGTTTATATACCACTAACATTCCTATATCTTAATCTAACCTCACCGCCACTCCTAAATATTCCATCAACCCCACCCACCATATCCCCCATATAGACGCACCTATACTCTTCACATTCCCACCGAATTATCACCCAATTTTTTTTTCTCCACGACGAGTCCAAAGTCCGCAGCGACACGCCAATTCCGGCTTACACACACACGCGCGCGCCCGCGTATACATACGAAAACAAACTCGTTAAAAAAACATTCCTCCTCTCACCGCGTCTCGAATTCCTCCGCCGCCCATAGGAATGTGCGCGTGCGCGGCTGCCTTTCGCTGCAAGTATGTGTATACATATATATAATGTGTGTGTGGTAAATTAGGCAAGGCCCCTTATTGCCACAGCGTATCGCCGATCGGAATTTTCGAATCTCTCTCTTTCTCTGTCTGTATAATGTGTATATAAGCACTCGAGATAAGTGTGTTATCGGAGCGTTCGGACTCCCGAGTTGCACCTGCCGATATATACCATACAACACACATTATCTAACTACTTAGGAATGCGCGCGTCTGTGTGTGTGTGTGTGTGTATTAAATTACTACTTACGGGGTTGCGCTTGTCGACGACGTTGAAGAACTTGATCTGCACCATCTTTCACTTGTGTAAGTATATATACTTCGCAAGAAAAACAAACTTTTATACTCTCTTAGTATAATTCTGTATGGTAATAATACTCTCGCCTTCCCCGCACGGGCTACGAAAGAACCAGCTCGGAGCTCGGGCGCACGCGGACTACCACCACCACTACAACGCGGACCGAGAGCGCTGCCAGCCGACTGACACGTGATAAGGAAATTATCGCACATTAGACGCCGCCGCCGCTACCGCAGCAGCAGCTATACGTCACGTGAGAGGAGGAGGGCGCAGCCTCCCACTACTGGACGCGCGCGGTCCCCACACACACACTTTCGCTCGTGTCGCATACGCGTGGAATTTTAATAGCGATGTGTGTGTGTGTGCGTTTCTGCAGTCGTGGAAATGATTGGAATGCGCGGAGGGATACACTTTTACGGCCGGCTGTAATTGTGTAACTTCGCACTTGCGTGTGATGGAGAGACGGACGGGGCTTCCATGATTATGTTCTGGGTAATTTCGCGGTAGTGTGTGTGCATGGTCGGTTCGTGAAATTCTGTTGTTTAATTCGTATATGTACACCGGGGATAAATTTTGTAGGAAAAATTAATATTTTTGATACTTAGTGAACGCGGGATAGGATTATTTTCTTATAAAAATTATGCTACGATTCTTACACTGGGAAAAATGGTGTATTAAAAGTTACTATAATGTATAGAAACGTGGGGACAAATCTCAAATATACCAAAATTTTAACTATATTTTATAGTAAAAATTGATACATACATAATAAAAATTGCTATGCACATAGTAATTTTTACTATAAAATATAGTAATAATTTTGGTATTTGAGATTTGTCCCCACGTTTCTCTATATTATAGTAATTTTTAATACATCATTTTTCTCAGTGTAGTAAAAATTTCTATTTATATAGTCAAAGTTACAAATTAATAGAAATTTTTATAAAAATACGAGGTTACCATCGAAAATAGTATAACTTTTGCTACAAAATTTTTCTCCGCACGTGTAAGTACTTATGAATGTAAGCGCGAGACGTATTTTTATTCTTTTACGTCCGACTATAACGAACGTACACGTCAGTACAATACACTACGCTACCGCGTGCGATTATCTATTTACGGTTCATGCGTTGCTATAATTGTGTAATTTTACGTCTCTTGCTCTGCGCGGACAATAAATTGTATAATGCGTGCGCACTCCAGCGCCGTTGACATTTCTATTCGCGCACTCGCGCTTGTGTACAAATAGATAAATAGATCTCGAAATAGATTAAGTGCGGGCGGGAGCTTTTATTTGAGCGCGGTATATACAGGTATACAAAATACACGTAGGTATGCGCGGTGGTTCAAGATCAGATCAAACATAGTATATGGGGGAGAGCGAGAATATTTGGATTGTACACAGTCGCAGCTGCGAGTGTACTTGACGTTTGTATACAAAGGCACAAATTTATTTGTTTTTTTTTTGTATATTTGTATTTGTATATACTCGCATCCCTTCTTAAAAAATTGATGACCGGAAGAAGTGAAGCCTCTATAGATTTGATCTGTGATTGGCTCTTGGATAAAAGGCGCGAGAATTTAAAATTAAATATGCATTTTTATTTGATAATTAGGTATTATTTATTGGAATATTTATTAGAATGAAAATAATTAAAGTGAAAAGTATTAAATAAATAATAATCAAATTAATAAGGGTTGCAGCTTAAAAAAATAAATAACATGTTTTAATTATTTGTTAAAGTGATGGCCAGAAGTAGAAAAATATTTCAAAACACAATACGATTATGTTAATGTTACAATAAATTATGTCAATATTATGTTCAGATTTTATATTCTTTATTTAATATTTCACATAAAAAAAAATATTCGAATAAGCTTATAGTTTCTAGCCTCAAAATTTTTTATTCGTTAAGAGTAAACGTACTTCAGTATTATATCAATTATTAAAGATGCATCAAAATTAAAAGAAACAGATTTCCAGCTTATAAGGAATAAATTTTTCTTGGCATGTTTACTAAAAAAAGGACATATAGAGCTCGTGCAGTGCGCATGGATTTGGCAAGTAGTATAAAAAATGCTTGTCTGATTTAATACACGAAATAACGCGTTGAAATAAACTTCCATTCGCGATGTACCTACTGAACCACTGAGAATTGAAAAAAATACCCGAATTTCCATTCGCCGTCTCACACAATTCGAGCTCCAAAGCCACGCATCTGTGATTTAACTCACTCACACAGATTCCTATAATAGCACACCTCCACCTGCTACATCTCCCACTCTCTAAGAATTTTTGAGCTCTCCGCGTCAGCCGGCGCACGCGTGCGCGCGCTGACGACACCGGAGTAGCATCATCATCATCATCATCACCATCATCACCGCTCGCGCGAGAAAAAAACACCCGCGCTTCTGGCGTCAGACAGCCAACACACACACACGAACACACAAAATGTTTTCGGCTGTCGCCGTGTGTATATTATACACACACGCCTGGGCAAACACGCGCGGCGACCGGCTGACGCCTGCGAGCAACTGAGCAAAGTCTCTGGCAAAGAGAGAAAAGAGCTATAATTGCCAGAGAGAATAGAAATGTGAGTGTGGGTGTGTGGAAAGGTTATTTTTGGGAGGGAGCACTTGTAGGAATATTTGACGATTGATTGATATGTCAGGGCGATGTGTGTAGGTGGACGAGCGATTTTTTTTCTTCTTTTCTTTCTTCTGTTTGTGTGTGTGTGTGTGTGTGTGTGTGTGTGTGTGTGTGTGTGTCGCAGATTGATTTAGATAATTTTATTTGTAAATATAAGAGGGTTTGGTGGCTTGAGTAATTAATTAGGTGAGGTTTGAAGTTGGTGAGTTCCGTCATTTTTGATGGATTAATTTCTTTCGCGGTAGTTTGTTGTAGCGAGATCGTTGGAAAACGATCAGCCAAGCGAAAAATATTTTGCTGCCCGTCTGGTCGTTTTTTTTTTTTTTTTTTTCGTGTCTTGCATCAAGTTATTTTTTTTTTTTTCGAATCGTGACTAGTGTAAAAAGAAGTATTACGAAAAGAAATATTGGGATTTTTCGAGGAGCGGTTCTATAGATGCTTCGGAATTATTAATTTTGAAAAAAGAAGCTGTCAAAGTGGCTGCTTGAGCGGTAATATAAAGAGGTATCTTTTTGTAAATATTCCAGATCGCAGCGTTAAGGAAATTGTTCAGACAGACATTTCGTACTTTCTTTTGGAGGCGCACGTGCGGCCAACAAGATGTATAGCATAAAGATGCAGTATATGAAGAGTCTTGACATCGGTGCTATAAAATAATCGTTTTAAGGTGACATCGAAGACCTTTGATAATAAAATGAACATTATATCTTCAACGCCATTTAAACAACAGTGTTTGTCTTATACAAAAACTTAAAATCCGTATCGAAAAAATCCGAGGTCATCAGCCAAATTATCAATTAAGAAACAAATTCGTAAAATGTCGCGTATACAACACGTGTGTATAGCCTCAGGGGAGAGCGAATTTATGGCTCCAAATCTATAGCAAATAATAAAAAGATCGCCCTTGATAAATAAAATATATGAAATTGGACTGTCTTCATTCACGGCCGATCTAATGGAATTATTATTGCAATCTAGCGTGTACAGACGATGAGAGCGCGCGGACGAAAAAAGATATTGAGGATAAAAATTGCAAATGCGATTCCAGTGTACACGTGCGCCGACACACGAGTCGACAAATTAGCGGTTGTTTTTTCCAACTAGTTTACTTACCAGACTATTTTTTCCTCTCGACAATCGTGCTAATTACCATCGTGCTTCTAACAATAACACTTATACTTAAAATAACACGTTCTACCCTAAATTGGGATCTGACGGTTACCTCGGCAAGCCTAAAAGGAATAAAAGAAAAAAGATGAACTCTATAGCATTCGATGCAATTAACTTACAATGGATGGAAAAGTCGCGGAATTACATCAGACACTATATGTACATGCGAGCAAGTATACATCGCGCGAGTTTGCGTCAGCTATACATTCACCGCTGCCGGCTCGTAAATCTTTCAGCTGCGCGCGTGGCGACGAAATTTAGAGACTTTAAACTGTATTCAAACAATGTTATAAACTCGCGTAAATCATCGGGCGCCTGCTCGCGGTACGCGTGTGTTTGCATTGGCGCGCGAGCGAGGTTCTCCTTTTTTTTTCTTTTTCTCAAAGTGGGGATTAGGATGTGCAATATCGAAGAGAATAATATATATGTACGAGTAGGGCGATTAAATCAGCGTACGATGTGTTGTCGGATTGCGCTGCGGTCAACCGCGCGCGCGTGCATTCTTTCGTACAATAAATTTGATACGTGGATTACAAGCCAAATATTGTAACTACATGAGGAGATAAGGTGGGTATCGGAGCTGGGGAGATAAACTTGAAATCGAGGACTTGCACTTTTTTAATTTTAGATTGGTAATGAGGCTCAGGTGATAATCTAGGCGTGTATTAGAAGAAATGTATTTTTTTTTTGTGTGTGTGTTGGTCAATACGTCGGCGGTTGGGTGTCAAGATGACACGGTTCGTGAATAAGGACAGAGATGTTGGGATCGTATAAGCATTTATCTTGAAATACGTATTATACTTTGGAATTCCTTATAATATCATTGATATCGAAGTAATAATAGGCTGCAGCTTTGAAATTCCAATGAACGATGCAGAGAAATATACTTTAAAGAAAAGATTAACCGCAACCTTGGATCATAATTTAGTACAAAAATCACTATTTTTAGAAGTTTGTACCATAAAACGCGCACCGAAAGAAAAACGTACGGTAAAAATAACTATCTGACGTGGTAAATATAGAATTTTGTTAGATTGACAATGTTTTTCGGAAACCTACACCTATAATATTTAACCCTTTAAGGTGGCTCATGCGATTTCTTATAAAAAAGCAGATACATCTTAAACTTATCAAATATGTTCTTTAGGCATTAAACTTTCGATCTGTACTAAGAAAATTGTAGGTCAACGACCAAATTATCAAAAAAACTGAATTTATAAATAGGTACGTTTAACACATAACTTTATGTCAATGAACAGTTTATTGCTTCGTAGTAACTTGTAAAAAAGCAGTTTTTAATGTACAATGTATGAAATTAAAGATTTTTTTGTGAAGAATCTAATGATATCATCAGAATTATAGGTTAACGACCAAACAAAAAAGATATTAACAATAAACGTTACAAATGTGCTACTGCGCATGAGCACTGCGACCAGTCATATAAATGTAGCGACAATTAGCAAAGTTTTTACTTATTTATAAAATCTTTTTTTTGTTTGAACATTTAGAAGTTATTTACAATAAATTTACGTAAAATACGTTAACTTAATTTGGCAATAATAAAGAAGCCCCTTGCGGGGCCCCGACTTGATGCGGCACCAAACGCATGAGCCACCTGGGAAATATACTTTCCACCAGAATTTTTTCGGTTTTTTAGTTATAACTCAGATCTACGACGTCGTATCAATACAAAATAAGTTTTTCTATACTTATTAATGTTTTATCTAGATATTACTATACAAGTTTTACAACAATTATGCATTTTGCAATTGTTATTAAATAAACAATGATGAAAATGTCGCTTTTTTCAAATTAATTCGTCCCTGAAGCTTCTGGATGTAAATGAATTTCTAAATCATAGTTTTAGATTCCAAACATGATAAACAAAGCCATGCATCATCAAAATTGCAAAATGCATATTGTTATTACTTTTTTATAACAAAATATAATGCAAAAATGCGATTTTCAGACTAAAATTGATATATTCCTCTATTATACATGATAATTGTATAAAATTTTATTTTTATTTTTTTTCGTTGTCAGCGACTCCAAAAACCCCTGTATAATGATTTTTGTGAAAAATTTACGAATTTTCAAAAATGTGTCCGCCATATTGGCTTCACCATTCTGAATTTTGAAAATTTTACAAAAGATTCATAATCAGCGACCCCGAAAATCCCTATATACTGAAAAATCGATGAATTTTCAAAAATATGTCCGCCATATTGGATCCACCATTTTGAATTTCGACTTGAGATTTGAAATCAGCGACCTTGAAAACATATGAATGTGATGAGAACTGTTTGATACTATTACCAGGAAAAATGTGCCAGTTAAAGGGTTAAAAGAAATAACTATAAGATTTTAGTTATGAATACGATTTGTTATGGTAATTCTCTAATACGTAAAAGAACAAGTTTTTCTAGAGTAATTTTTAGAGAAAAATGTATTATGGTATTTGCGTTCTAATTTACAAATATAGTTAAAAATATGTCATCATTTACTATTTCCCATAGTCACGTTACTTATATGTTGACTTACAACGGTTACTATATTTTATGTTTGTGCCATTATTGCACCATACAGTCCGGTACTTTTACAATAATGGTTACAAGAATTTTCTCTGGGTGTGTATTTCGAGCCCCAAAACACAATACTATGTGTCTGAATTGTATTTAGACGAAAAGAGTGGCACACTCCTTCCACTACATAACACCCGTATCGTTCGATACATATACCCCCAATCCGCCTCCCGTTACGTCACCATGCCGAACCTCCTCCTAAATCACGGAATCATTGAACTTCTCTCCCCCACCCGTCCCCTCTTAAACATAGCGCACGCGGAGCCGCTCGTGCACGTGCGCTTCCGTTTTTTATACGCCGGGCCGAATTTCGTTCAAGGTGAGCCAGGCGCTCGCGCGTGTGTGTGGACAAAAACATATAGTGACTTGATGATAATGATGATGGTGTGAGTTCAATGGGACGGCGGAAATAGTTTGGTTGATGGTTATTGTCGTGACGGTCGGAGGAACGTGTGATTTGAGCGTCGTTTATGCGTGGATTTATTACAGTGGTTTGGAGTATTAATAGGCGTTGGATAATAAGGAGGTTTTTCCCGAGAGATTTGTCGAGATAATTTTTTTTTTCTTGTTTGCATTGAGGTAGTTGGGTGGACGGTGTGCAATAGCAGTGGTGCTCAACTTGATGATGGGTATTGTGATGATTGTGATTGAAAGATTGTTCGAAGTTATTATTGTAGAAATGATAAACAGGTGTGTAGAAGAAAGTATCAATAGGATGTTTGAAATATATTCTGCTTAGATAGATATACGAATGACATGAAAGATTTTCACTAAAATAGCTATATCTTTGGTACTAGTACCGCAAACCCTATCGAAATTTATAGCGTAGAATTATATATTCGTTTTTCAGAGAAAGTTTGAGAAAAAGCGTTTCGTTAGAAAACCGCGTCGTTACGATGACGTTGTTGGGACAGGGTTCCCATGTTGAAAGTACAAACTTCAAAGACGTACATTTCAATTTTAAATATATCGCAGGCCATTAGCCGAACTCTGACTTTCAATAATAAATAAAGGGTCACTAAATTAACGCGTACGCAAAGTTTCAGACGGAGTTTGGAAAAAACTGATTTTCCAGAGAAGATTCTCAGTTTGCTGAGCAGCTTTGAACAGATACCTACTGTTCCCTAAAGATTAATAATTCTAAGTTTGTGTTATCATTGAAAGTTGATAAAAGAAAATATCGTTCAATCATTATTAGTGTGTATTTTTTTTTTATTAGATAAGAGACTATAGGATTAGTTCATTATAGAAATAAATCAATGCATTGGTACTACGATTTCCTAATTAATGAGATTTCGTTATCAGCTTAATCGAGCCACGATAAACTTTGGAGAGACAATAGTTAATCAAGGAGGTGTATGTGTTTCTATTTTTCGGGTACATATTACATGAAAGACACGTGAATGGTATAACGTGCCCATAGAGGATACTTTTTAAACTTAATTTTTTTTCCTTGCTCCGCTCTTTTTTTGCTTATTTCGCTGAACTACATACTTACTACAATTACACTATCTACAACGATTTTTTAGAAAATGGATAAATTGGTCTTTACAATTTTTGCATAATTGTATTAGGCAATTTTTCTACAACAGCTATTTCTCTCTCTCTATTCTCCTACTTCTGTGTCCCTTATCTCCACTACTTTATAGACGCTCGAGCTCAGTCAACCTTATTTGCGCTAAAAGTCAAACAATAACAAACCTTCGACTCCTCCGCCTCCTACTATACTTACACGCGGTAGCGAAATAAAAATATACAGCGGTAAATAGCACGAAAATGGAAATGTACTTATAACCCGCTCTGCGTGTTCAAGGAAAAAAAAAGAAGAGCAGAGCTCGCTAATGGCTTATTCTCGATTCTTTTGAAAATCGGGTAGAACAACAGCCGTATATATTTTCGGGATCGGCTATAATTGTTTGTCTTTGCGTACTTGAAAGGCAATTTTTAACGATGATGTTTGAATGTTAAACGCAAGCGACGTTACCGTGAAAAATTAACCCTGATGAAGCGTCTGGCGAGATTCACCCTTCGACTTCTGCAGTATTACACGTCGTAATTCACTTCAACGTTTATTTACTCGGCCTTCCAATTACATTGAGCCGACAAATTTTTTGCACCGACGCGTGAAATATGACCGCGCAGCACGCTTATCTTGCAAAACACAAAGCGTCGCCGTCGCGCAGATGAAAACGTTTGTATATACTTATCGAATTAATAAAAAACGTTTAATATTTGCCAACAACGAAAGTATACGAGTACCTCAGATTATAGAGATACACGCGTGATGGGCCGAATCTCTGACGACATTCGGGATATAATATCGGTCGGCGATCGGCACCGATATCGCACTAGCCGATTTTGATTTCGACTTCGATACGGGACTCGATTAGCGATTATCGCGATTTAATTATGATTTTACTGGCGATGTGCGAGAGTTGAGATACAAAAGACTGCATATTCGCAGTACATGTGACTCGGGGTTATCGAGAAAATAAAATATCGTTAATTTATGGACGTGAATTTGTACACGTAGTTGGGTGGTGTTTGCTTATGCTGGGTTTTTCTGAATGATTTTACATTGAATGCTTTTTTCGTTAAATAAAGTAACAGAATTGAATGCTTTTTGTATGTCGTGTCTATCGTGTGTGGTCGTAATTTCTAAACTTGCTGGCGATTAGCATGGCAGGTAAAGGCGAAATCAATAAAACTAATCGAGCGGTTAATTTATCCCAATGCTCGAAATTAAAAAAAATTAGAATGTCATCAAAAAGTTGTTGCTTTTATAGAAAGACATTATGTCATATCGGTTTACTGTACTCGAACAGATAATACAAATGTGAGTGAATTCATTTTTACGAATGCGCGTAACAATCACTTTGTCTCGTAGAAAACTAGAGAAACTCATTCAATACCTCCAGCTGTTGGATAGCTAATTGTGACTGATACTTCGTACAAGCTAGTGAGATCCAGATTAATTAAGTTATCAACCAGTTTAACGTGTGCGAAAACTAGCAATAAACCTGTGACAATATTTTCCGGAAAAATTCTTGTTATTGCCGGATTCGAATTTTATTCGTTTATTATACACCAGTTATATAGAAATATTTAAGACTTACAGAATTTACACGCGAGTCTAATATTACTTTTAATCTTTTCAAATGGAAGGTTCACTCAAAGTAATGTAACATAAAGACAAAAGTTTATCGATTCAAACAGTTCAAAGCGATCAATATTAAAAACATCGAATTTTTCATAATCATGGAAATGTCAGCGACAAAATTTATCGAAAATTTCTCAAACATACATTTAGACCATAAAACGCTAAACCGAAAAAACACTGTATCATTGAATACCGATTGGCTTCATATGCCTGCTAATATTATTAACCGTCATAAAATTCTAAACGTACTACCAAGAATCTTTTATACTTTTACGTAATTCCGTCTTCCACTCGACACCTGTAACACATACACCCAAATAAACAAAATAACCAACCACCTCCCCTGGCCATTTCCAAATAAAGAAGCCAACTTATTTCATTCGCCTCCTCGACCTCGCCCGGCTTATAATCCCAAACCCTGACTCACCCAGAATCCTGCTGATATAAAATTCACCGCACCTGCGACCTCGGCTACATTTCCTCGCTCTCTCTCTCTCGCGACCTCACATCACAACTTCCTTCCGTAAACAGCCGCGCCGCTGTTTACCAATGCCCGCAGCGTTGCAAATGTGCGTTGTTGTGGCGCACGCGAGCGCGGAAAATGCAGAGCAAACGTGCTGCGCGGCGACAAATGGAATTAGATGCGGACGTCAATGGAAGGGGGTGGAGAGAGCGAGGCGTTTAGGAAGAGAGAAAGAGAGAGAGAGAGAGATAGGCGGAATGAAATTTGCGAAGGAGGATGAATTGATGATGGAAGCCCGATGATGGAAAAGGCTTGATTTGAGTAATTGGATTTTGGAATGTCGAAGTTGTTTGTTCAATCGTCGGGTGGATTAGGTGGTTTTTTTTTTAGAGCGCCGGTGATGTTGGACAAAGTAGGTACTTGTATTATTACGGAAAGTGATAATATTGTAATATCGATTTTCAATTTGAAAAATTGAATTAAAGTAAATTAAATTATTCATAAGGTGTGAGGTATTGTTATGTTGTATATTCTGTATTTCATAAATGACGTCTAGTTTGCTGCAATGTTAATGGTCAAACCTTTTTTTTTTTAAATTTATCGCAAACGTTCTTATTTATTTTCAGTTTAAAGTAAATTAGTGTCATGTTTAGTTAAGATTACACCATATTTATTTATTACAAGAGACTGTTTTTTTAAAGATAAGTAAATAGCGTCACAAAAAACACTGCTGTCTTTTAATCGAAAAGTATAGTGCAGATAATTAAATAATCGGCTTCTATCAGTTATAAAAATAGCGATTTCGACGTAATTTCTTGAATTAAAACGATCGGTATCTGTCAGACGATTAAAATACATTTCGTAATATTTGAGAGAAAAAAGAGCAAGCGATCACTCGTTAAAAATAATAGTTGTAACAGCAAAGATTCACTGAAAACGTGACTTTATTCACGTGCTATTGCGCAAACATTATACATATGTTTTACGAAGGATTTACATATATATATACACAGAGAAGAAAGTATAAAGATTAGCGTTTTGTACATATACACCTATAATCTTTTTCTTTGAGCACGAGGAAACTTTTTAAGGCTTGATGCTTTTTAGTTCCAAGACGCGTGTGTCGCTAAGACAAAAGACGCAGTATCTCGGATTAAACATGATAAAACGCAATTAAATATTGTCTTTTTTTAAATTTTTGTGCAAATTATTCTGAAATCTTGTGTATTCTTGTTGTAAATATCATTATTTAATAAATTATTGCACTGTTAATGAAAATAGAGTTTAGCGTTTATATTTATGAATTATGCATCACGTCGACGTCTGACAGTCAATTTTGAAATTGAATATTTTAATGAAACAATTCGTATGGAATTAATGAAGCGATGAAGCTAGCATAATTTTGTCAATACACTGTTGCGAAATTCTGGAAAATTCTTGTAAAAATTATTATAATTCATTCTATAATTCTTGGTGATATAAAAACTACTGTATGTACGCCGTGTAAAACATATAGTTACAGTTACAATATTGTTACAACCACGCTTTGGTGTAGAAAATATATTACTATGTTCTAATACAATAATATATCATACTGTATAGTAAACAAATAGAAACTGAAACACTGCGCACACGCTCCAAAAAAAACTATCTCCGCGCGTGTCAACGCTGAAACTCTTCCCACAGTGGCAGCAGCCACCACCTCTGACGAGAGGAAACCTTTCTCTCTTTCTCTCATCTGTTATTATTTACATTGGGCGTTCGTCTACCCAGTGAAAAAAGTCCCTCTCTCACTTGCTATCTCTCTACTCAGTGTACATACTCACTTACCCGTGTAAAAAAAGAAAATCATCGCAACGCGCGTTACTAAATTCTTACACGTGTTGACGCAGTGTCTTCTCCTTATCTCACCGCGATGAGTAATATGCAAGAGAGATTCTCAATCGTGTCGGGCGTGATTGTTTTTTCCCTACTGTCTGACGAATAAAGTTCAATTTTCAAGAGCAAAAAGCACGAGAGTTTATGTAAGCCGCCGGGTTATTGCCATGTAAACACACACGGGACGACCACGTGAGCGTCGCGCGTTGCGGTGTACTAAATTTTTTGCCCGGGGATTTGTTTTGTGGACGCTGCTATGTTGCGGCTGCTGTTTGTTGGCGCGGTTGTAGAACGATTTGCCGAACGGGTGGTAAGTATAGATTGAAAACTGTGTTTTGTTTGGGATGGCTGCGGCGATGAATTGTGTGGGAAGAATGAAAATGATTTTTTTTAAGGGTTTGGTAAACGAGTCATTTTTGGTGTAATTTAGCACGTTTTAATGCATGTTTAATTGATTCTTTTATCTTTGAATTCTTTCATATTTTAAAAAATAATATATTTTTTCTATCGATGATAAAAACGTTAAAGTTAATTATTAACGTACATGAAAATGTTAAAAATACTGGAGAATAAACATTAGTGACGAACATGTGCTAGCATTGATCTTTTGAGTTTATATAAATAATTTCATTATCAGTATCAGAGATCTATTCTTCTCTGTTAGTATCAACATTGTAGTTTCTACTTTTGTAAACTATAGTTTTATTTTTATTTCTGGGATGTTGTGTAATTCAGACAAATTTAAAACGGAAAAAGAAGGAAAAAATACTATATTCAATACTGACTTTGACATCGTGTTAACTACTGAAAAGTACGTACGAAACATAGATTAATATAAAATTGGTTCGAAATTTTATAAAAATTACTAATTCGGAATAAAAACTTTTCTATGTAATATGCCCTTTTTCACAACGATGTTCATCCACTGTCGCGTGTTTTCCGTACTTCTACTACAAATAATATTAATTTTTTCTTATAACACATTTAACGAGATTACGAAAGTCGTGAAACCGCTGGGGATTATAAAATGATTTATATAAACGTCGAAAAAAAGGCCAATTTTATCAGCCGACTGATCAGGGTCGATAAAACAGATTTCATTCCTATATACATACGTATTTTTGCGCTCCTTGAGCTGAATGCCTACTTACTACCTGCGTATCCTATTTTATTTTTAAACCTTCTTTTTTTTCTAAAATACACGGGATGCAATTGTTCGAAAACAAGATAAAAATCAATGCCATCCTTAAGTAAATACAGAATTCTTGTTTTATTGGCTCTTTTAATTTTCTATATTTGCTTAAAATCGCCTCATTGTCAATTTTTTTTATTGCCTCTTAATTCGCTGTTTACAGAAAGAAAAATTTGTCGACTTATTTAGTGCTCCGATGTTAATAAAAAAGTAATAAAAAAGTTTCTAGCTTACGACAAGGAAAGATTTTGCTTCGTTATAAAAAAAAGACAATACTCAGCGAATATTCAATTCTGATAATCGTAAAAAAAATCAAAAAATTACATACATTCAAACATTCACGGACAAAGAATGTAAAACTGTAGAAAAAAGATAAGCTCAAAATATGCAGTTTAAGCAGAACCTATCTAGCTTTCTCTGGACTTTCCTATCTCAAAGTTACCTTTCTATCTCCCGAAGGCATTCGATTACTCATACCGTTCGCTGCTTAAAACAGGAATCTGCAGTCACTTGGAAAAAAAAACGAAAAAAGAAAAAACAAAATGACTCACATATCTTGCACTCGAGTAAACCGGCTCCAGTCGCTGTTCCCTATCCTTTGAGGTATAGTACGCGTTATAGCCGTTGTAATTCGTGTTCTCCAGCACGACTTTCGGCTTGAGGGAGCGGTCGACCTCGGGCACCGGCTTCTTGTCCTGCAAAAATAAAATAGGAAAAAATCTGCTTGAACGACTGGAAATGACATTTGCTATACATTTGCTCGGTTTGGTCTATAGGCGAGGCTTTTCAAACGAGCGTGTGAAGATACGTATGTGTATAATGCAAAATAAATAAAGTATAAAAAGGAAAACGAGAGGAATAAAAAAAGCGATATTTACTTGCTGCCGGGCTTTTAACTTCTTTACCTTCAGAAGATCTGGACTCGTGTGTGAGCGCTTCAAGCCGCCCGACGTAACAGTCGGTTTCTTGGGTTTTAGCGGCTCTTTACGGATTTCCTCTTCGGGCTCGGTGTCGGGGTCCCCGACGACTTCCATTTTCTGCGGTGGCGGTGGCATGTGAGGTTTGTCCGCTGGTTTGGGCCGAGGCGCCTCGTGAGGAATGTTTTCTTTCTCCTCACTGAAGGTTCGGAGAGATCGATTAAGTAGACGAGAGTCTGAAATGTTTGCGAGATGGTTTTTGAGGGATGGAAGTGCTTACCTGAGGTCTGACTTCGACGATCGCGCGACTCGAGATTTACCGCCTATGGACATGGTCGACACGTCCGGTAATAGGGGATAGAGTTTGGTGGATTTCACCTCCTCTAATTTTCGAAGCTTTTCTATTTCGGCGACCTGTAATGACAATATAACAAGAGAATATATATAATAAGATATATAATAATAAGAGAATAGATTTTCATATAACCTGGTTACATTGTATCTTATTTGGGGTAACTTTTTTTCTCAGATTAATATGATGATTACAGTATGATTATAATACTTTTGCAAAGCTTTATCAAAGTCTGTTTGTGAAGCAAGATTTTCGAAATGTAATTTGGATTCAAATGTGTGTGAATATTTAAGATTTTGGATTTGAATTCCTGGAGTTCATTAGATTTTTAGTTTTAGTAACTTACATACTGAGAAATTAAAAAATATAGTTAGAAAAGATTCCTTCATTCTGATTGCAAAAATTAGACATTGTATTTCATACTTGTATTATATCGATATGATTTTTCTTGTAAAAATATATAAAAAAAATTTCTATTTCTATAGCGGATCTTGCGTGCGCGAGGCGTGCGCCTAGTTTTTCTTTTATATCCAAATGTTAACCTCATTTGAATTCAGAAACAAATAAATAACATGAAGTTAGCTTTTTTTATTGATAATATTAGACCAATCGGAGCGAGAATAAACATTTAATAATACTTTTAGAGTTCGATTTGAGATTTAACACCATGATGATGATATTTTTTAAAAAGTGTGGATGGATGACGGGATTAAGACCATTTCAATCTCCTTGAAGCATCAAGTTTGAGAAACCACTTACCAGTTCCTGCTTCTTGGTGCGCAGCGTGTCAAGCTGCTCGCGCGTCCAATGGTTTGGGTTACGATTGGAGAACATTATGATCGACTCATGCACGTCGGCAAGCTCCTTCTCCAACCTCTGTTGCACTTCGAACGACGAGGTCGAGTTTTTACGGCCCGAAGTCTGGGGCTTCTTGCTACGGTCGATGGGTGGCCGCACCGGTGGTAGCTTCTCCACGATCACCTTCGCGTCGTGCGTTATGTTCTTCTGGCGCAACAGCTGACGGTCTATTGAGCTACTATTGCTGCTGTTCATCTCGGGATAGTATCCGTTTACGAAGGATGGTGGTGGCATGCGTGCTGTGGGCGCTGGGACCTCGTAAGTTCTGGCGAAGTCAGGGAAGACTGCCTGAGAGTTTATGTCCATGGGTATCTGGAAGGAAGAAATTCCGTTAGGTTTTGGTAATTTTTTCTTTTTTATTTGTAATCATCAAAAAGCCAATAGTTTAAATGAAATTTAAAAAGATGGGTCTTTGATTGTTGTTAATAGCGAGGCTGTCGAACAATTTAAGTCTTAATAACTACTGGTTACATTAGTAATGATCTTTGATAAGTTTTGCATGCATTAATTTATAATTCTAGAGTGAATTTACGAAGTTTAGAATGAATAGTATGCATCCACGAAATAATTTCATTAATTGAACTGACGTTACTGAAAACAATTTCTCACCGATATTTGTGATGGAAGTACTTGTTTAACTGGTACACCGAGTGGACGAGTTCTTGGAATTACTGGAGATGGTGTATAATTTTCGATCGAGGGAATGGGAGAATAACCAACTTTATCAAGTGTATCACTTGACGTATCCTGAAAATAATTATAATATACTCAAATTTAAAATATTATCCTTGGTATTGTTAACAATGTTAACAAATAAATATTTTAAAAATTAATTTTTAGAAAGTATTTTGTTTTGAAATATAAAATCGTAATTTTTTATTATAAAATAATTAAAGTGAAAAAAAATTTGAGAGTTTAATAGTTTTATGAACAAAATACTTTTTTTGGAAAATTTATTAATCATTTTATTGCAAAATTTTAAATTCTTACCATGGGTTGTATGTCTGAGGTTGGAAAAATTTGTACATCAGAAATATAGAGATTAGGTGTTGTCGGTATTGTTGTTGGCATTGGCTTTAAGTTCTCATTTGTTGGAACTGATGGCAGAGAATCATTACTAACTTTACCAGCTTCGTCACTTGTTGTATCCTTAAAATCAGTATTAATTAGTTAAATAATAATTTAATAACAAAAATGCGATAGAATTGTAATCTAATTACAATAAAAATAGTATACTAATACTAACCTTTTACTAATTAGTACTAATAATAAAGTAATACTAACCTTTGGAACAAAAGGTTTTTTTATTGATGGATTAGTAACATAAGTAGGGTATGTATTTATCCATTCTGCAAAACCACCTTTCAAAACTGCCATCCTTTTATATTCTGTTCTTCCATCTAATTCTTTTAGACATTTCCTTAATACAGCTATTGGGCTATTACTTTTCATGGTGTTTAAAGAAGAGTACCAATCAAGTAAAACAACAATATCAGTGTATCTTCCTGATCTTCTGTTAAACCTGTCCACAGCTTCTGTGTCATCTATTAATACACAAGCATAATGACTTGCTGCTTTGCTGTAAATAAGAAATTTATATAAAATAAGTTTTAAACTTTGTTATATAAAATTTTTTAGGACATATCACTTACTTAGATTCTATCTTTTCAGCTGGAATGTTGATCATCTTATCTGGGAATGATATTCTTGTCAAGCCATAATCTATTTTACTTCTTACGTCTATGACAAGTAATCTTTTATCACTAGGTTTCATATTTTTGTTTAAAATTTTAAACAATTCTGTACATGTGATTTCATCATTTTCTTTAGGTTGTGGTTCCTCATTTGGAGTATCAGGAAGTAAAAGGGCTATGTCATCATCCATACTAGAATCTTTATTAGCTCTCAATTGTGGATTTGCAAGATGATATTTTCGACTTTTTTCAACATCGAGTTCAAGTGTTAAACTATTTATAACTTCTTGAAGCAAATTTTTGACACATTTGACCTAAAATAAATTAAATCACTGTAAATACCTTTTAAAATTTTGTGGAATTAATAAAAAAAGGAAAAAGAAGTAGAACAATTAGTAGTCCTGTTCACCTTAGAATTTGGAAAATATTTCTGAATTGTCCCTTTATCGAGACCTTGTGTTTTCAGCCAATCAACGCAACCTATCCATCTTTTAAAGTAAATGTAAGCTGCATCGTATTTTTTCTTCTGTTTAGCCTCCATGCCAGACTCGTACAGCTTACTCAGACGATCACATACCATCATAGGTTTCCTATCCTTTAAATTCAGCTTATAAGCTTCTGCATTTAAACTTCGAATCTTTGTAGTGATATCCATTCTAGCTGTTATTTACAACACCTGAAATCCACAAGATACATAAAAATCTATAGAAAAACATCTGGAGCCACTGCTAAAACACTTTAGTTCCTCAACAAATTTTCGAATTTAAAAAAAAAAAAAAAAAAAGTGAGATTAGTAAACGTACAGTTGCATCAAGGTTGCATCTTATGACAATCCCGGACAAGACGCGAATCTTCTTGCTATACACTTTTTCCTCTAAGTAACCTACAAATCCTCAACAGTGCGTCACAACCTAACTCAGCTAGAAAAAATCTCGTCTACGAAAATTTCGAGAAACCGAGCAAACGACTCACGCTCCTGTATACTCTTAATTACGCTTATCGCACGCCCGACCAGTTGCGTCGAAAAATAATGCACGACGGCAAACTTTCGGAAAAGCCTGCGCTCGCGCGTGAATGCAGGGCAATCCCATTAACACCGCAGTAATTATATTACTATTATCACGGCTGAGAGGCTGATGTATATAGTATAGCCACTTAGCTAGCGTAGGAAGAGCTCGAGGGAAGAAAGAAAGTCAAGGTCGTCTCGGAAATTGGCTATTTATAGCGGAAAGAAACACTGAAACCAGACGTACCACGTACTTACCTCTTATAGTGCACTTTTATACTTTTGACAGCATTTCTGTCCAACGTCAACGGAGAGACTGGAGTGAGTGGAGAGCTCTGCGAGCAAGAGTGAGGTTAGGTTATACACAGCTTTTGCGTCAGAGAGGTTGGGTGGGCAACATTGTTTAGGTGTGGTGTGGCGCGGTTATGTGAAAACTTCAATTGTGATTCTTGTGATTTGTGTGTTTATTAATTTTTTTGATGGATTTTCTTACGCATAGTACACTATTAATGTATAAAAAAAAAAAAAAAAATAAGCTTTTGGAGCTCTAAAAATATATCTTGTAATCTTAAATTATCAGTTCAAACAGTAAAAGCTAATAAGTCTTTAATAATAAGTATAGAAATAGGCTTGTAAATTTGTTAATTATACATTAAAAAATATTACTTTTCTATAAATTTTCAGTTTTATTAAATACTTAAAACGTATATTCTCTTTTCTTCTATTGTGCCAGTCTCTTAAATAAATTGTTTTTTGGGCCATTTCAATTTCAAGCATTTGATTTGTTATAATTATTTTCATGCATTTTGTAATTTTTCTAAGCCTGATTAAAATCAGCACATTGCTTTTCTAAAACTGCAATTCTTTTATTGATCTCACACTATTTTGCTTCCCACTTTATTCTGCTTTCATGATTTTCTTGTTTTAATTCCTGAATTTCATTGAGAATTTTATTCATCATAGATTCACTATCTCCCTTCTTCATACTTATTGCAGTGTCTTTTGGTAGTGTAAGATCTGCACTTGATTTTCTATATTTTTTTAAATGTTCGTTCTTACTATCTGGAATATTATTCACACTTTTTCTTTTATGAATGTTTACATTATTATTCACGTTTAAGAAATTTGGTGAAAATTTTGGTGAGTTGTTACTCATCTTTTGCTGTACCAAAAAAAAACAGTTTGTCAAAATTTATTTATATGAAAAAAAAAATTTATTTGAGCAATAAAATACTTACTAAGATAGGTGACTTTAATGTCGGTGATGCATTCAAGCTTTTATTTATTTGGTATAAATCATTGCAACTAATATTGTCAAATACATCATCTGACAAATCCTCAGGCACATTATTATCAAGTAAATTATTTGGCAAATCCTGGAAGATATTATTCATAACTATGTAAGTGGTAAGCTTAGATTTTATAAATGTTTACAACTTACAATAGAAATCAATGGTTTTTTTAACTGGCCATTTATAATATGCATTGGATACATATTTATCCACTGATTGAAACCTCCTTTAAGAATAGCTCTTTTTTTGTATTTTGTTTTTACATCCCACCCTTCAAGGTATTTGAGAAATAAATCAATAGGACTTTCCTCTTTCACAGTACTAAGAGCAGAATTCGTGTCCACCAAGACAATAATAT
The DNA here is from genome assembly GCA_036365515.1 of Torymus aiolomorphi. Classification (NCBI taxonomy): domain Eukaryota; kingdom Metazoa; phylum Arthropoda; class Insecta; order Hymenoptera; family Torymidae; genus Torymus; species Torymus aiolomorphi. The sequence goes on along the minus strand of CM070877.1, from coordinate 10,492,111 downwards.
CAGTATATTCGGCTGATCTCTTATCAAATCGATCTGCTGATTCCTTATCATTTTGTAAAATACTATGATAGTAGTCTGAAGTTTTACTACAAAAACAATAAATAAATCAATAAAATTTATATATTTTTTGTATATTACACATTTTCTACTACATACTTTGGTTTTATCTTTTCTGCAGGAATATGAATAATATTGTTTTCAAATGATATTCTAGACTTGAAATAATTTTCTCCTTCTCTGACATCTACTATAAGTATTCTTTTATCATTACTATTTTTGTTTTGATTTAATATTTGAAAAAGCTCTGTACATGTAATTTCATATCTTTCAGGATTTTGTGGTTCACAATTTGGTATTTCTGGGAGTATTTGTGAAATATCTGTGTTTTTACTTATACTATATTGCGAGATACCGATTTCTGAACATTAAACTCCAGGTCTATACCGCTTGAAACTTCTGCCAATAGCTTTTTCACATCTTCTACCTAAAATAGATCATTGATTATTCTGAATTTGTTTGTTTTCATTTTAAATGTAACAATATTGACACCCTTTACTTTCTCTTTTGAAAAATATATTTTCACGATATTCGGATTCTACGGGTCAAAATCTATAAGAAACACCTGTTTTTACCCGGGGACATATTATTGCATACGGGACGGTACCCAGCTCCTAGACTATTATTTAAATCCATCTTCGTACTTTTTAATCGAGTCCAACTAAGGTTAGGTTAGGCCAGTACTGTGCGCAACGGGGTTAGGTATTTTCGATGTGTTTCGGCGGGTCCAGAGTCCGCACAAAAACACGTGTTTACACGTTGGACGAATCGAGTGTCCGCCTTTGTTTAGCCGATGTAAGACATTTATCGGCAATTGAACGCAGTTAATTCACTCGGTGTACGCTCGTTACTCAAAATATCGTTGGGCAAAGGGTCGAACGAGTGCATTTTCCCAAACAGTTGGACTATAAACAGAGTCCAACGACACGCCTCGATAGTGCAAAGGGAAGCCACCACAGACTTTCGCGTGGGAGTAACATCGTCGTGGTACAGTCGGCGATAATTTGGTGTTAAAAGTGGATAGTATTGCATAGTTATCGTTCTTCGGTAGCGGAAAACATTTTTTTAGGTAAGGATACTTTTTACAGTTTATTTTGTATGTAAATTTTATTTTTTTGTATAATGTTTTAAAAAAAAGCTGCTACTAATTCTATAAAATTTTGTAACTTTTAATTTTGCTAAGCATGTAAAGTTGTTTACTAAGTCTTTTTATTTGTTATTCCAGAAAAATTGAGATAGTATCTTAACTAAAGGTATTTAATACAATTTAATTATGGTAGTCTTCACTTGCAACAATTGTGGTGACTCACTCCAAAAACCAAAGGTCGCTAAGCATTTTCAGTTCCAATGCCGTAATCCTATATTTCTTACCTGTATAGATTGTTTAAAAGATTTTCGGTGAGTAAAAGTTTATTTGTGATTATGAAACACTTTGTACTTTATAAAACTGTTTAAAAAAAAAGCTTTTAACAGGTTCAGCGTGGCGGCGAAATTTGAAATAATTCAATACTTCTCCATTATTTTTCTATATTTATATATACTTTTATTATACATATTTCTATTTAAGCAAAATAAATTTGTTTTCTGAAAGTCAATAAATACGATAAATTAATTAATTAAAAGAATTATTATTTTTAACTATTTCTTCTAACAATTAAAAGAAAAGTTTTTAAAGTAATTCATGGTACAGTATGTACTATGCCGCACTTAACCTGTTAACATAAATAAAAATAAATGATTTCTTTTAGTGGGGATGAATATGTTGGCCATACAAAATGTTTTACAGAAGATGAACGCTATGGTGGAAAAAATTATGTTGCAAAACCAAGTGCAAATAAAGGAGAAAAAAAACAGCAAGCTTGGTTAAATATTGTACAAAATGTGCTTGCTTCATCTATAAATTTAACTGTGCCAGAAAGAAACCTTTTAAATTCCATATCAAAGCATGAGAATATTCCCAGAAAAAAAGTAAAATTTCTGAATTTTATTCGAAATATCTCTGGCAACAGGGTCAATATGGCCATTGTTGAGAGTGTTTGGGATAAAATGGAAGGTGCTTTTAAGGAAGCAACTGCTGACAACAATGCTGGTTCACCAAAAAATGATACACGTAAGATCTCAAATAATTTTGCTACTAGGAAATAATAAATAAGTATTATTTTTTAAATTTTACCCAATTTTATATTCATTTTCATTTTAGAAAACAAGAGTGCAGGAGAAAATCAGAACAACTCCAAAATCTCTAGGGAAAATGATAACAAAGAAGAAACAAATGCAAACCAAGGAACAGAAATTAGTCAAAAAAAGAAAAAGTCGAAGAAAAGACAAATAGAAGGAGGGGATGAGAATGACAGTAACCAACCTGCTGCTAAGAAGAAGAATGAGACTGAGGATGCAGATGTGACACAGGAAGAAGAAACAGAAAATGGTGTCAACAAATTCAGCTGGAAAAATACAATTATGGAAATAGTGACGGCAAAAGGTGAAATTTCAGTTAAGAAACTGAAGAAGAAAGTGGTAGCTAAATATCTCAAACAGTACCCGGACAGTACATCTGAAAAAGCAACCTCCAAGTTTGAGAAAAAGCTTGGCAAAGTATCTGACATAATAGTTGCAGATGATAAAGTTAAGTTAGCATCAGCCTAATTATGCTATATTTTAATTGTATTATAAGAATGAACTTAAATGTTGATTTTGTAAGATATTATACATTTGATCATAATAAAATTAATTTTTTAAGATTTTTTTGACTAAAATACGAGGTTGTTACCACTAAAACTGATTATCTTTTAAACATACTTGACCTCAGAAACATTATAGTTATTAGCTTAAACTAAAAAGTATCTTAAAATGCATTGCATGTATTTATGTGATTTAACTTTTCCTAAACTAATGTAATTCGGAAAAAGTAAAATTTAAATCTCGCGCCATTGTGCGTCCTTGCAAAATGGCGCTAATGCCGCTGAAAATATTCGCCGTGCCTCTGTGCGCGCGCGTGCATCGTCGGCAGCAGAGCTGCACTCTGCACTGTAGGGCAGCAGCGGGACTGTACTTGCGATTTGTTATTGCCGTAATCTAATAGACATAATTTTTTTTACTCCCTCGCTTGCAGTGTAATTATATCCCCCCTATATCTCAGTGTGCTACAAGTGCGTTACAATCCGTATCGTTCGTGCCGCGTTGCGTCACAGACACATAAATTACGCGCGTCCCGAAACGTTATACTTTCTTCCGACCGTCCCGTTGTGTCCGTGCAGTGCCAGCCTGCTGTCACCTTCGCGTGGCTGCTGCGCTTTTTTTTCCCTCCGATCGCTTTGCTCCTGTTTTTACATATATATACGCGCGCGAGGAGCGAGAGAGAGAGACTGGATTATGTGTCATCGGAGTAGCGCGCGGCGCCACACCTGCAAAAACGTACGGAGGAAACTCTGCAGCTGCTGCTGTTGTTCTTGTCCTTTGGATTGGAGTCTGGTGGACTTCAGTGGTGCTGTGCTGCTGCAGCTACAGGACCAGCTGGGGAGCAGGAGTTTGTAGATGTCTGCCAGGAATAAGCACAGGTGATTTGGGGGCTTCTTTTGCAGTTTTACTGGAATGCACGTATGAGTCAGAGGTATTTCATTGCTGCTCTCCTTGATGCACTTTGCGGTTGCATAAATCATTGGTGAGAGAGATTAGTTGGGAATTAATTCCAGGCTGACGAGGCCAAAAGTGTTGGAAGCTTTTCACTTTATTGTTGAGTTTCAAAGGATTTTTTGAAATAAGATTTTAGAAAATAATATAATAAATTTTGCAACATATGTTTAAACTTTAACAGCCGAATTTTTGAATTTTTAATATGAGATAAAGAATGTGGCATGACCATAAAATCAAATATTGTCAAAAAGTAACAAAGTTTCAAGCATAAATAGATAAACGTTTTGTATATGATTTATGAAAAAAATAGGAAATTCCTTAAAAACACAATTAATTAAATTATCAATTTTTATTTATATTTTTTGTTTATCTTTTGGCATTATGAAATACAAATGTTTCAACAAAGAAATACATTCTTAACTTTTAAAATGTCTAAATAATAATTCTTTTCAAGTAGACATTGTTTCTGCAGCTGCTTTCATTAAAATGTATTGCCAGAGAAAGTAACATTATCTGCTTACTAATCAGAGTGTGACAGGATGCCAAATGACTCCAGTCTTTGCTGAGAAGTGTAGAACTCTAAATAACGGGCTTTGTAACTGCTCTAACATTTTATTTTTATATTCATTTTTTGTTATATTTTTATTCATAGCAACTCTTTAACTGAATTCAAGGTATTAATTATTTATTATAAATTGTTTTTCAGTACTAAATATTTTAGATATTTTTTTTAGATATTTTTTATGTAATGAATGTTACTAGTTCAAATGAAAAAAAATTATATTTATATTCTTATGAAATATTAATATGAATTATGAATATATTCAAAAAGAGTAGTCTTTTCCTACAGTATTTTAGTTTTATCATTTATTCACAATGTTCTTATTATCATTGAGGTTGTGAGCAGCATCTTTTTATTCAAATAAGCAAGTAGGTATACTCAAGATATAGATAAGACTGGTATTGATAAACAGGCCTTAGTAGGATGTTTCTTTCTAGAAAAGTCGTAACTGATTAAATTAGAGTATAAATATGTTGTGTGATAGCTTGTAAGTTATCATAAAATTATTTGTTTCTCACAATAAATGTAAATTATAAAAACAGTATATTAGTATTATATTATAAATCTAAACTAAAGATATTAATATTTATATACATATTTATATTCTATAGATAAATGAATAATAAATAATAATGCAGACACTTTCATTTACAGATCGATTGCATTTCAAATGCTCTCAATGCAAATGCCATTTGAACCAAAGAGACTAAGATCTTTCATAAAATGATCTTAGGTTTTGTACAGAGGAAGAGTAGAAGAAAAAGGAAGAGACATTTTGCACTTTTTTCCTCTTCATTGCAAGCAAAATGTTGCAAGCTGTTAGATTGCTGACCGAAATGGCCAGAACCTCGGATGATAGATCTCGAGGTGACAGTGGGTCCAATTCTAATGCACATGCTTCATCATCTAGCAATGAAGGTAATCATTCTTAATCCATATTTTAATACAAATAGAGATAATGTTAATTGTAAATTACTTTATTTAAAAAATCATTATAAATATGTAAAAGAAATAGTTTAAGAGTTTGCATAGCCATAATGACATGAGTTTTAAAAATTCAATGTAAGAAAAAATATATAAGAAAAAATAGATTATGTTCACAAAAAATAAAAAAGAATTGAAAATTTCTAATGTTTCTAATAATTTTTATTATTTATTGTATTTGATGTGAAAAGCGTTATGGACAAAAGTTTTTTGATTGACAGAAATCTAAAGTATATTTGGATCATACCATACTAAACTTGTTAAATGAATTTTAAAATTATTTCATAAATAATTTTTTGAAAATATCCAAACTAATACATTTAATTACTAAACATTTAATTTCTCAGCCGCAGCGCAGGTACTGTTTCGCGAAATCCACAAGAACGGCTGGCTCCGTCGCACGGATTCGTCGCGGCCCGACAGCAACTCGTCCCGCTGCTGGGTGGCCTTTTGCGTGCACGACGATGCGGAGCCGCGTCTTGAGGGCTTCGTCGACCAGAAGCAGGCGACCTCGCACGCGCCGATCTGGTCCCAGTCGCTGCGCACCGCGTTGCACTTGTCGCCGACGCTCTGCGCCACGTCGAAGAACGACTACGAGTTCTGCGTGAACTTCAGCGATGATCAAATACTGAGGCTAGCCGCGCCGACGTACCAGGCGATGCTCGACTGGGTGCAGGTGGTCACGAGGAAGCTCACCGATATGAAGGTGCTGAAGCCGAAGGAGAATCTTTACTCGAGGGGACCGGAGAGGATTGCCACGAGGGATCCGACCAGTCCCCTGCCTCCGCCGCCTAGCTTGGTGGGTATACGATGTCGCGAATGGAATGTTAAATGATTTGGAGTTCGGGAAAATGAGTGATTAGATCGATTACTTTGAATGTTTGCGAAGCTTACCCTTCTAAACGTCAGTTGGATCAATTTCAAACGTTTAGAAATGTAATGTTAGTTTGTAAAATAAATTACATGTTGATTTATTTTTCTTTATATCAGTTAGAAGATTTAATAAAAATATGATCGTTTTTACTTAAAAAAAATTAATGCAATTAAAAATTGGAGAAAAAACATTCCTTTTTCAAAATTAAACCATGTATAGTTTGTATGTACAATTAATTATAAATAACAAAGAATGACCAACTAACAACAAAATGTTACTCGTAGAACGTGGCAAGTGCACGTGGCGCACTTAGTACATCCTCGCCGTCCACCTCGAGCGCGCCGACAGTCTTCACCTTCGACGACATCGCAATCGGCGAGGAACGAAGACCGACCACGAGACAACCTACTAGATTGGCGCCACCTGTGCCTCCAAGTCCCCGATTAGGTGCGATCGCAACCTCAGCGGTGGCAGTGTCAGTAGCAGCGGCGGCGACGACGAGCAATAACGATAGCAATTCCGAGTACGAGAGTGTCTTCCTCGCGTCGTCGGCGTATCCGTCGCAGAGCGACAGCGGATGGTCGAGCGGCGCGCAGGCATCCGGTAGCAGGTGCGATTACTGTGGGATTGACTTGTCGATGGGGAGGAATTATTTGTAATTGCGGAAATAATTTTTGGAAACTGGTTTTTAGTTTGAAACTTATAACGTCAATGTTAGCCCATTTAATAGGTTCAGCGCTACATAAGCGATATACGGCTCGTGAAAATTGTTTACCAAACATTTTAAAACGCTATAAAAGCACGACCCATAAAATGCTCAAAAGTAATATTTATTCTTATATATACTTAATAAACAAAATTATCTTATTCAAATATTGGTATGATAAGAAAAATGTAATACTAAAAATATTAAATTTTTCGAAATTTGGTTTTAGTGTTGAATCTGTTATGATCTGTTACCCATCGGTTATCGACGATTGCAAGGACCTATTTTTTTCATTTACTTTCGAATTTTGAGAAAATATCTCTTTGACACGATATAGATTCAGTAAAGATAATGCGTCAAAGAGTTTTTCTTGAAATTCAAAATGGAACTGAGAAAAACGAGTTCCTACAATCGTCGGTAATGTTGGGATCTCATATCGACTTAAAGAAAAGATTAAATACAATACTGTAATATTATTATGAACTTATTTTAAAAATTTCAGAATTTCAAACACAAATAGTATATTACACACCTAGGCAGTAAAAATAAGAAATGTCTCAGATCACATGTAATTGTCGGCCGAGGCGAAGCCGAGGTTGACAAACATGTGATCTGAGGCTTTCTTTTTTACTGGCCAAGGTGTTTATACTATTTTTCTGCTCGACGGCGCCGGAAAACGGCAACTTCGTTTCGCGCAGCGGCCGGGAAGTTGGCGCTTTCCGGCCGGAGGGCAGAAAAATAATTTGCACTAAAACTTTACAACTTAGTACTGCTACTTTATTCCAAATTGCTAAAACTTGCAAATTAAATATAAATATCAAAATATTTTTATAATATTTATTATATATCTATGCGTTTTACAGGTCGCACAGCTCGAGCGACGAAAGTGAGCAGTACGCGGCGCTGATCGAGTATCGCACTTCGGACAACCCTGAGACAACGTCGTCGACGGCGACGACGACAATCGCGGCGCCACCGGTGGTAGCGTCTCCTTCGACCGGTGGCCAGGGTGGACCGAGGCAGCCGAGGTCGCAATTGACGCTGCGCGAACAGCAGGTGCTCCAGCTCCGCAAAGAGATGAGTCACCCGGGCGGCGTTAGACTCAAGCTCGGAAGGCGAGACTGCAAGGATGGCATTGCTTTCGTTGATTGTTTCGGCGCCGTCTGGTTAGTTGTTGTTTTGGATGAACAGTGTTGGGCTCAGATGAGGATATTATTGTTTTTTTTTTAGGAAAAGTACAAAATTAGAGTGCGAAAGGAATACTTCATGCATTGTATGTTTTATTGTATCATCATTTAATTTTTTTCTTATTTGATCAAAGGATATGTACATGTATTTTGGCCTCTCAAACATGATTCCAAGATCAGAATTGGCCCACTACGTCTGCTTTTGAGATATCTTAAAAAACGAGGCGAAAACCATTTTCTTTATTCATTTCTTTTACAAAATGAGGTAGCATTGCTTGTGCTCTTCAGACCAACTTTGAATTATCCCTCTACAATTTTGTTTCTCCCAGATCTAAATGTGTAAATTTCGAAATATAAATAAAGAATTTTATTTAAGAGCTATATGCGAGTTTTCAAAGTTTACGCACTTCGATCTCGGAGAAAAAAATTATAGAGGGATGATTCAGAGTTGATCTTCAAGGGCACAAGCAATGCAACAATATTTTGCAGAAGAAATGAATACAAAAGTTGTTTTCGCTTTGTTTTTTTTTTTTAAATACTCAAAAACCCTATACTTTAGATATCTCAAAATTTGGACGTAGTAGATCAATTCTGACCTTGGAATTATGTTTAGGGAGCCAAAATAGACCGAGACATGGTAGTCTAGTCTCAGGCAAGTTAATATGTATAAGTAAAAAAAGTGGCGTAGGTCTAGCAATAGTATAAAAGTCTAATTATTTCAATACTTAGTTAATGATACATTTTTAGTAGATTCTAAGTAACTGTATGAGAGGAAATAGTCAAGCTAGGTAATTTGATTTAATCGAATTTGTAATAAACTCAAAAAGTTTCATTTATATACAGAAAGGAAATTAAGGCATGTATTTTTGTAAATTTACAGGATCGCGGGTTGGAAACACAAAGAGCACCCACTACTGTACAATGTTCTGCACATTGGAGATTTAGTATTAAGTATAGCCGGAATTCCTCTGAATGGAAATTACGGTGCTAGTTCAATCAGAGATATATTAAAAAATTATACATTCCCTCGTGTAAGTATTTAAACAGGCATCAAAACATTAAAAAAATTATTTTATACCACTCTAACCTCAAAATCACACCTTTGGTATGATTTTTCGGCGCTCGTGGTATAAAATACCGTTCGAAACTCGTGTGTAAGTCGATTATTTAGCTCATGTGACTTTTTCGCACTCGCTTCGCTCGTGCAAAAAGACACATGAGCTAAATAATCGACTTCACCACTCGTGGCGAAATGTACTATTTCGAATAATTCAAAATAATGATCTCATGGAACATATATTTGTTTTTAATGATTCCATTAATTTTTTTAACGGTATAAATACTTTCATCGAAAATTAACGAAAAGCAATTATGGTATTATTTTTAATGACTTTTTAATACGTTAGCTTATCAAATTTCCCATTTTAAGTGTTTTCTCGGTTCTCTAAAATGTCTACTTTAGCAGTAATTTGATAAAGTTGATGACAGATACCAAATTAGATATTTTATTACCACAACTGGAAATAGCTACTGGCTAGTCGCAATATCTAGTTTTTTTTAGTTCTTTTATTCAGGAAATGTGATCATTTCCACTTTTTGTTAAATGTTACTTTGTTCTATTATCTACTCTGGCCTCTTTTCTAACTACATTCGACAATGTAATCTAAAAAAATACACGTTTTTCCACGCAGCTCCTCAATTATCTGCTCGACTTTTAAAGATATTTCAAAATTTAAAAACCAAAAGCAAATGATGCACGCAATCAATTAAAACATGAAAACCAATCATTAAACTGCTAATTTCTTTCCCAGGTGGAAATGATAGTCAGAAGGCTGCCTCACGGTCGCGTGACGACAATGACGCGTCGCTCCGAATCCGAGGACTTTGGCCTCGACGTGGGCAGCTCGAATGAGGTCGTCTCAGTGTCGCCGTCCGCGCAAGCCCTCGGCCTCTCTGTCACGGCTAATCCTACTGACCCATCGGCCGACGTCGGCGCGACCGTCAGCTGGACCCTCACCGAGGTGAACAATCGGCCGTTGAATTTGTTCGAGGGTTGCGCTCGTGAGCGTGTCAACGCGATCGGCCGTGACGTCTCGGTCGTACTGCAGCCCTCCGACCTCGTCGCCGCGATTAAGAAGAAACTACGTGCCGTCCGCAGCTACAAGAGCTTCGTCCTCCAGTGATCACAGGACCTGTACACATGTTTTTTAGCGAATATTCAAGAGGTAGAGATATAGGAGTTTTTGAGGTTTTGGACGCGGCAGGTTCGAGGTGTCCATACTGCGTTCACTGGTAGGTGTAAAAGATTTTTTTTGAAGAATTTATAGAAAAAAGACTATAACGTTATTTTTAAAATATTGTTCTGTAGTATCGAAAATAATGTACAAATCATGTAGAAAATGATTAGTGCGTGAAAATAATGTCTGCTATTAAATTAATTCATTATTATTATATGTATTATGCGAGTCAAGGAAAGCCAAAACAAATTAATTTTCCAAAAGTTCGCAAAATATTAGGTTGAATTTGTAGTACATTGAAATTGATTTAACATCATAGATTTTTCAAATTGTTGCCAACTTTTTTTATTAGTTTCAATAATTATTTGAAAAATATTGACTCTTTTTATAGAATTAATTCAATTTTTCTTATTTTCTTCCAGGTGTTCATTTTAACTAGGAAAACGTGTACATTATTACCCTATGTATTTACACCAAAAATGAATTTATACGTCGAAGAACGTCAACAAAGGAAGCGATAGGTGAAAGAAATAACTGTGAAAAGTTTTTCGACAAGTGAGAGCTTCTGTTTGTGATAAATATATTAATTTTAACGAAATATTTGAACTTTTTCATATAAAACCACAAAAGAAATAAAAAAAGTACTATGTGATAGATGTGCTCAATTGTAACTTCATTAATTTATGTGCACTTTATAAATGTATGAATCTAAGTATTATTTTATAAAACATCTCTTTTATAAAAATAACGGTTTTGTAAACTTTGTGACTATTCCAGGGGAAGCGATTTTTTTACAAAAAAAAGCTTCCAACATGACACTTTCTTACTTGAAAGAACAAACTTTTCCCTTCAGGAAATTCAAACCGTCAAACTTTTGTAACTAAATTAACATTTATACATAAATAAAATAACAAAGTATGCATCTGGATGAATGTTTATTGTACCATATTTTTTTAAATATTAATACATTACATGGATTTTAGTTACATAAATACAAATATCTTACATTTGATTTGCATGTTGGATTATTTTAAATTTAGAAATATCTTATAACTTTAGATTTCTTAACTTAATAATACGTTCAGAAGCTGGCAATATAGATCTTTGTGTATGGAAAATATAATTATTTCCATTCTTTATAAACATACAGTTAGAATATTTACAATGGAACTACTTATTTATGAAAGACTGAAATCATACTGTTTTTTTATAATGCTTATAAATATATAAGTTTAAATTATAAAATAGGCAGTATTAATACTATTTAAAGTACCAAAAAGAGTTAAACTTTAACAATTTTTTATGTTTCATTTATTTACTTAAACGAGTTGAAATTTTTAAGTCAATTTATAAAATATACTATTAGAAATACGTTGTTACAAATGTACAATTAAGATAAATTAGTTTAATGTTTTTAATCAAAGCAGAATAGCTAAAAAATAATTTATAATAAATGAACTAATTAAAAGTAATGGAACTTCTAAAAAAATTATAAATAAAGTTTTTCTTAAAATAGAAAATAGAGCTAAAATTCCAACTTCTTATATTAGTCTAATCAGTCTTTAGACTAACTTCAATGTACATATCTACTTGTGTATTCAAATATGACAGTGTTTTGAGTTTTGGAAATTAAAATTTCCTAGAAGAAATGAAACAAGTACATCGTCATAGAGATATTCATATTATATTATGAATGATCTTTTATAAATATTATTTCTCACATTTCGTCCGATTCCTATACTTATATCATAACTTTCATGTAGAAAGTTTTTATGTTTACCACTCCATATTATCTTTGCATGATTCATATGTTGGACTTCTTTCTGAATAAAATTGTTTGTACCATCTGCGATAAGCTTTAATAGTTTTATCCTCACTCACGAGTACAGGATTTTCTACATATTTTTTATGATTCCAAATACGCACATCTCTCTCAAACATAATGCTTTCACCTATCATAGCTATTCTGGCATAAGGTGACAACAATATTGAAGAAAACATTAAATGTGTAACTCGTTGGAGCATGGGCTGTATTGGAGTCACTGTTTGTACTATACACATAGGTCCAAAAGTACTTTGCAAATGTAGTTCTACATATCCAGGGCCAATCTGAGCAGCCTGAACGTTTAAAGATAGAGCAGAGAATTTATCAAAGAAGACAAGGGAATGTTTAAGTTGGCTTATAGCTATATGTTTATCTTGCTGAGAAGTGTCTTCAGAAGAGTCATGAGTGACTTCTTCTTGATTAGCAGATGTGTAATTAGTTGACCATGCTGCATCCGTCCATGAATGATGAACAATCTTGGAACACAAATTGTTGGCAAATATTGATGCACCATGAACAGCATTAAGGTGAGCCCAATCTGCACCATTTTCCGGAATTTCCTTTCAATGAAAATTTGAGTAAATATTTCAATAAACAATAGCAATTCTATAGAATTATTCTTTGACAAAATATAAAAATTTACCTGTATGTGACAGTTTACATAAAATTCATTGCGTCCCTGAAATTTCCAGGTCCCATTAGAAATTTGTTTGACTAGTTTTGGGTACCAATTAGGGGCAGCATCTTCTGCATGATGCCAAACAAAAATCACTCCATTAGCCTCTATACTTTCCCATACTTTGGTTTTTATCGCAGTTGGGGCTGAAATTTATAATTTTTTATTAAGATTTTAGTTCCTTACAATAGATGTGATAAAATATTAACTAATAAAATCATACTATTCTTTGCATAAGGTACACTGGCGCATTTTCCAGTTTTTCCACAGAATCTCCAGCTGTGAAAAGGACATTCGATCTCCTCCCCCTTCACTACACCTCCTTCTGCTAAGTTTGCGCCTAAATGTGGACAGTATGCATTGACTATGCGTACTTTGTTACTTTCAGACCTATAAGTATATTTATACAAGAATGACATTTTCTATCAAATAAAAGAATTTTGCAAAAATCTTTAAATATAAAAAAAAAAATTCGCCCATTTCTCATTTACTAAACATAATTTTCGGCTCGAATTGAAATTTTACTTTAAAAAATCACGTAACCACCCTAACGGCGCGTTCGAAAAAGAGTCGGTTGGCGGCTCCGATCGACGATCGTCCACCCCGCCTGCGCCCGGTCGTCGGCCCGCCGCCATACCTATAATTGTTCTTGTAAGAACGCGTTCATTCGGCGGAGTGCTGGGATGGTGACGACTGTCGAGTTGTCGACTAAATAGCAAAGGAGCAAAGGTGAACTGGCGGACTTGTTGATTTTCGGTAATGTAGTGTTATTCTTTACCGCTATGTATTGTTATCAAAGTTATTTTGAGAATATAAGTAGTTAGTTTTCGGTCAAGTGTTTTCTAACGGTTCTTGGAATCTTGCGCATATTGCGGGCTTTCTAGGTTCGTTTGATATAAAGAACAATAATATTATTAATTTGTGATTATTGATGTGTTAGAGAAAAGGTTCTTTTTTGGCAATGCACTGGAAGAAAAGAAATTACAAAATAATATGCTTAAAAATTTTAACAGAATTCTTGATTCAATTAAGTTATATTTTCTAATTAATTCTTCATCTTAATCATTTCATTCACAACACCTATAGATATCGGCATATTAATAGATGCAGTGGATATAAGAGTTTAAAATCGAAGCATAATAAACTAAGGTACAAAAATTACGAATTTCACTTCTATGATGGTAACTTAAATTTTTTTAATAAAAAACTTATGCCTGAGGTAGAACCTTTTTGAACGCATCTCCGAAATACTTAGAACCTTATTTCTCTCACCTGACGATGCGTAAGTACAAAAACGTTACTATTTGTTGTCATTTTATACAAAAAAGATTTGATTTTCATTGTGATTTTTATACGTGACGGTTATAACGTTTCCTCGTAAATAATTTTTAGATATATAACCTTATACAACAATAGGTTACTATGTCTGTTTAATAAATATATTTATACTTGTTTCTCCATTTTGTTCAAATGTCGTATAACAATGTTCGAGTAACTTTCGATCGACGATTTTAAAAGAAACATAATTTGATAATTAAGAAAATTTATATATTAATATATATGAACTATTTTATTCAATTAGTTTGTTATCTAATGAAATGATGAGATTATTTTTAATAATTATGTCAATATTGTATAATCATATTAGGTATTAGAATAATATTATTCTTATTGGGTATTGGGAACTATTATTTTAAGAAATGCATATGAAAAGAAATGCAATTGATCAAAGTCATTTTATTAATGCTTTCGTTACTTTTTAATTATAACAAAATTTATTTACCTGGTTTAAATAATTCTTTAGAAATAATCTAATCTAAATATCTTTTCCAAAATATATTCGTTTGCGTTATTTTATCTTATTTAATTTTCCCAATTGTTTTTAATAATATAGCAACTCAGCTTTGGATAATAATATGAATAGTATTAAGGGGGTGTCGTACTATATTAACACTGTTTTATCGGCGGAACATGTAAAAGTAATTAATATAAATAAAAGGATAATGATTTACGCCTTGAACAAATTCAGTTGCCCTGCGTAATGATGTAATACATCATTCTACAAAGTTTCGAGGCAAAAAAACGACGACACCTTTGTTTATTTTTGGAACGAAATTTGGTTAATTGTCGTTAATTTTCGTTCCAAAAATAAACAAAGGTGTCGTCGTTTTTTTGTCTCAAAACTTCGTAGAACGGTGTATTAGAGGATTACGCAGGGCAAGTGAATTTGTTTAAGATGCAAATCATTATCCTTTTATTTATATTAATTATTTTGACATGTTCCGCCGATAAAACAGGGGGGGGGGGGTGCCATAGCCGTATCATTACCGACTGAGCAATTGGCACAGTTTCAAGCTTATTAAAAATAAAATACGTAAAATCACAAAAAATCAAGAGAACACTTCGCTGTGGTTTTGAACGTTCTATTACCCAGTAAAAGTTTGAAGTCGAAATATTAAGTGGTTTTTGCAAAAACTTTGAACAAAACAAAATTCGGTTTCGTTCAGTTTTTGCAAAAACAACTTAATATTTCGACTCCAAACTTTTACTGGGTGATAGAACGTTCAAAATCGCAGCAGTGTTCTCTTGATTTTTTGTGATTTTACGTATTTTTTTTTAATAAGCTTGAAACTGTGTCAATTGCTCGGTCGGTAATGGTAGGACTATGCCACCCCGTCAACCCCTTAAGGGGATGCCTTACTCGTACTATTACCGAGCGAGCAATTCACACAGTTTCAAGCTGATTAAAAATAAAATACGTCGAATCACAAAAAATCAAGAGAACACTCTTCTGTGTTTTTTAACGTTCTATCATCCAGTCAAAGTTTGGAGTCGAAATATCAAGCCGTTTTTTCAAAAACTTTGAACGAAATTAAATTTAATTTCGTTCAAAGTTTTTGAAAAAACGGCTTGATATTTCGACTCCAAACTTTGACTGGATGATAGAACGTTAAAAAACACAGAAGAGTGTTCTCTTGATTTTTTGTGATTCGACGTATTTTATTTTTAATCAGCTTGAAACTGTGTGAATTGCTCGGTCGGTAATGGTAGGACTATGGAATCCCGTTAACTGGTGCGACTTTTACAACTTTTCGTGCCAAAACTGGTAGCCGTAAATAATAATTCTGATGTCAGATTCAGATTCAGCGACCTCAAAAACAGTTGTATACCATGTTTTGTCCAAATCCGTTCAGAATTGCAAAAGTTATTCAAATATGTACATATATGATCCATTGCCAGATTTGGCACGACTTTTTTTTCTACACATGATCCATTGCCAGTTAAGGGCTTAAATATGGTGCTTGCACGATTGTAAGCTAATTTTTTCAAACCATCCTAGCGGAAATATTTTCGTTCAAAACAGTTAAAAACTGTTAGAAGAGTTATAAACTATTTAAAAATGTTATAAAATGTAGGATTTTGGACGTTATTAATTGTTTATAACAGTTTGTAACAGTTTTTAACAGTTTTTGATAGTTAATAATAGTTTAATTAATTACAAATTATTAATTAATAATTATTAGTGTTGTTTAATTAGTTAATAATAGTTTAATTACAAAGTATTAATTCTTCTTAAATATCATTCAAAATAGCATTCATAAATATAATTCTTAAGTAAAATTAGTTTAATTAATTACGAATTATTAATTATTATTATTAGTTAATAGCTTAATTAATTACAAATTATTACTTCTTTTGAAATATTATTCAAATTTATTTGTAGCTGTTTCAAACTGCTAAAAACTATTTGAAAACGTGTCCAAAATCCTACATTTTGTAACATTTATAAACAGTTTTCATACTTTCTGTAAAATAGAAATAAGTCAAACGTTGATTAACCCTTTGGGTCACACATTATTCTTCTAACTAAATTTCTATAATAACAGTATTTTATATAGGGGTCACTGAATCCGAATCTGGTCATTTTTTGAAAATCAAGATCGCGGATCCAACGTGGCGGGCAAAATTTATAAGTTTGATTGAATTTTCAATTTTCTACCACCATTATGAATTTTCAAAATCTGACTTCAGATTTGGACTCAGCGACACCTCAAATTTATAAAAAATATACGCTTGTAAGGATAATTTTTTGACAAATTATTCCTTGATTTTTTCACGTGTTTTCTCACTCAATTTTTCATAACAATCGCAATACACAATATATTGAAAGGCACAGTTGGTCGTCTTTGGTTCGCAAACGCACTCGCCTTCGGCTCGTGCTAGCTCACCTTCGACTTGTACTGCAACCACATACTCGGTCTAAAAAGACCCGCTTTACGCCCTTGGCACACAATATCTATTTCGCCATACCCGGGCCGAAAAAACCACCTTCCCGTTTTTGAGCTGCGCGGGAATGTGGCACTTTCGGCCAGGGTATGGCGAAAATATATATTGCAATAACTACCCCGGGGTATTGGAGATATATTATTATGCTACCAGAAATAGCAAAAAATCGCACTGAATTATCGTGAAAAGTACTCCAAATTTTTAAAAAACGGATATAAAATAAATGGGAAAATACTTTCTACTATTACGCAACCCTAACAATTTAGCATAGAAGATAAAGGGTTGTGAATCATTCATTTACACTTGTACACATTTATATGTTTTGATTTAACTGAACGCTAATAACAACTAGCACACAACATTGTGCAGTAGCGGAAAAGCAAAACGTATTTTCTGAGAAACTTAGAACTGATTAATCATTCCTGTTTGTCCCATAATGTCACCCCGTCAGCTTGTGCAACGCCACTGCACCCCGGTGCAATAACGCGCTCGCGTGCATGCGTGTGTTCTTGGATGACGAATCTCGCGAATTAGAAAGCTCTCGCAATATAAATAGGTACGTGATGTTTATTATGCTTGTACGTGTGAGGACGTACGTACGCACCTGTAGACGGCGAAGTTCTGGCCGAGCGCAGGGACGTGCTCGACTTGACCCTTGCGCAGACGCGAGCTCTCGAGTAGACCGAACCAGCCGTTCGGGTAGACCGGCGGTAGCTTACCGATCTCCCGGTTCTTCTTGAGCTTGTATCGCGCCACCGGGCTCTTGGATTTCGTCTCCTCCAGTAGTGTGAGATCCTGAGAAATAATATGAGAGTTAGTGGAGGGAGCAATAGCTAATAAGCAAAGCTAATAAGCTTGGGAAAAGCACGTTTTATGATACCAGCCATCTCTAAGCGCGCTTCGCGCGACGTAATTTTAGCAAGCCTTCGCGCCATTTTTGTTTTTGTAACCTAGCAACCTATTACTCCCACCAACCAAATCGCGAATGAATTGATATAACAAATCCATCATTTTTTTGAGATAGGATATTTGATGAAGGATTCATAAAGTTTAGATGATATATTGACTTGTAAACAAATTAATGTTAATTTCATTTCAAAAATATTAAAAAATAAATATTTTGATTATTATACGGAAGTAATTGTCCTTTTTAAGAAACGTTTAAGACAAAACAGAATAACGTACAAATTGGTGTATTATTTAATGTAGTCCCACCCTTTGGAAGAGTCAGTGGAAAACTATCTGAGTCTCTAAACTCTAAATTCTCTTGTTAAATTGAAAAAAAAGAAAGTTTTTCGATAGTTGTTTTCAATGGGTACTTTTTTTTTTTTTTTTTTTTTTTTTAATATAAAAGTCCGACAAAACATGGGCCTAAAGTTTGCAACGTTGGAGTGCAACGAAATAAAAATAATAATTTATTTTATTTCAAGTTTATACTAATTATTACTTTATAACAAAAGCTTAGATAAAATTTCCATTATTTAAGCAATTGTAAAAAATTATTTCGTTGCAAGTATCACGTCAAGTGATAGTCATAAGGAGGTGATAATGAATACTTTGTAAAGTATTTAGATATTTAGATACAAATTTTAAAACTATGTATAAAATCATTTTAAAAATATTTTTGTTTCTTAAGAATAAGTATGAAGTTGGTGACATACTTTTGATGTGAGTCATTTGCGAAGTGAATTAACCATAGGTATACATAAATCGAGTCGATCTATAACAATTACTTTTAGTATGATGGCTTACGGCGTTACATTTGTACGTGTATACAGAATATTGAACAACTTTTATGTCAGCGCAGCATGACAATATAAGACAGCATATTAAATCGATTCGATTTATTTCTTGTGAATTCAACTTACGAATGTCACAAATTCAATAGATGTATCTAATTGTATTGCTTTCCACCAACAACTTTGCAAAAATGAGTTTTTAAAAAGTAGTTTGGAAATTGAGGTTCATTCTTATTTTATTTTTAACCAATATCCGGACTTTTCAGGCCATTCACCTCGTTTTTTCCAACAAATTCTTTTTTATTTTCAATTTAAAAATTTTGTTATGTCATTTGCACGAGGGACTCAAAATATATAAGAAAAGAATTGAACTTTTCTTGTCGGTTTATTTAACCTTTAGACTGCCGGAAAGCCGATATATCGACTTGACCCATGATATGAACTTTATACATAGTTGATACATGATACAAGACACATGTGTGGGCACTTTTAAAGGATGTTTTGACACCTCAAATTCCGGCAGTCTAAAGGTTAATATTTCAAAAAGCACTAAAAAACAATGGTAAAATCTGTTTACACCAACATTGATAGGTTAATAAATTGCAAGTTATTACTTTCATATTAAAAACTAATGAAAAGCTATGTTCTTGACTGTAAACCCTCATCAGAATATGATTTATCAGCAACAAAATATGTAGTTTTATTTTGATTCTTGTATATTACTCTACTTGTATAAAGTATATCAGTCCCTCGCCCTCAATAGGTCAATTTATAGATTGAAATAGCATTGATTTATTTGACTGTTCCTTTGCCAGCCGCTAAACCCTTTTATCACTGCTATCGTTGTTCAAGAAATGTTTTTGTTTATTTATAGTTGATTTGAAGTGAATAAATGTCGAAAGTAAAAGATGAAAATGTAAGACTTATGCATACCCTAGAAGTATATATGAAATCATCAGTGAAAGAGTTAACACAAATAAAAGTTACATAGTGAAAAAGGCCAACATTTTAAGAAAAATTAAAATTCTTGCAATAAAGAACGTTGCAATATTCTCACTAAATATAAGAATTATTATTAAAGTTTGTATTCTTAAATTTTAAATCCAACTTTTACTTAAAATGTAAAAAAATGTTCAAACTTAATCGGAAAAAAATTATTGCTAGCTAGGTAGGTGCACACAAATTATTGGTGGATATCTGGTACAAAAGATAGATATCGACTAAATTAATGGTGTACTAGCTATAAGACAAAAATAGTGACAAGTTATTTAAAAATTGACAGTCATTAAGGGGGCAAGCCTGGGTTAAAGCCTGAAATAATAGATTTTAGTATAATTAGTCAGGTCATTATTTCTTCAAATCAATATAAAAAACAACCTTTATACCTCAAAAATATACTAAAAAACAACATTTTAACACCACCCTGGCCACTCTATTTTGATTTATATGTCTGTAATAACCACTGGATTGAAGTATCAATTTTTGCATATCACCTCAGAGCACTTAGCGCTGCACTGGAATGCCTCGACCAAGTGAGCTCAAATTTGGAGGAGATCTTCTTAATATGTATCTACACTGCTTGAGTGAAGCAGATTTTGAAAATAGACATCCAATCAATTTTTACATATAGAAATAAATGAAAACATTTTGAAAAATCATTAAAAAATTATTCAAAGATGTATATTAATGGAAGAGTCCAACTTTTTCAACATCTGCTTCACTTAAACAGATTCATATAAAGAAGATCTCCACCAAATTTGAATTCATTTGGTCGAGGCATTCCAGTGCAGCGCTACGTGCGCTGAGGTGATATGCAAAAATTGATACTTAAGTCCAGTGGTTATTACAGACTTATAAATCAAAATAGAGGAGCCAGGGAGGTGTTAAAATCTTGTTTTTTATGTATATTTTTGAGGTATAAAGGTTGTTTTTTATATAGATTTGAAGAAATAATGACATGACTATTTTTATACCACTCTAACCTCAAAATCACAACTTTGGTATGATTTTTCGGCGCTCGTGGTATAAAATACCGTTCGAAACGAGTGCGGAAGTTGATTATTTACTTCATGTGACTTTTCGCACCAGTGTCGAAATGTACTATTATAGCACTGTGTGACCTAAATCCGCACTTAAGTCACGCTTATCTGTGACTTAAGCAGCCCATTATTACACCGTGCAATAATGAATTTACTTAAGTCACAAGCACGTAATTAATGCCAATTATATCTACCAAAACTTTTCTGAAACGTGGTTTTACGTGTAAGAATAAACAGAAAAAGAAGTAAGACTTTGTAAACAGTCAACAAACCACACAAAGTAAATAGAAATGATGATAATAATGCTTCTCTATATTATAGGTTAGTTTCATCTGCTATCGGATAGCAAACCGCACGCTTTTTAAATATTCAATTTTAAACTGTATTAATTTTATTTTTTTATATTTCGTGTTCAATTGTCGACACGGGTCGAAAGTAGATTATTTACCTTATGCGACGTTTTTCGCTGGAGCGAAGCGAGAGCAAAAAGTCACGTAGGGTAAACAATCTACTTATGTACTAGTCTCGAACGGTATTTTATACGACGAACACTAAATATCAAATAAAATTGTCATTTTGTAGTTAGAGTCGTATAAAAGTCTTTCTCTTTGATGAAATAAAGTGTAACAAATGTTTCACTTTCATAAATTTTAATTTCTTGTAAAAAATACAAAAAAGATTGCAAAGAATCTTATTTTAGAATTTTTGTATGTGTATTAAATATTCTAGATTCAATAATAACAATACTCTATGTATGAAATTTTATTATTTAAATGATTTTTTATTAATCTTTTTAAAGGCGGGGGGGCTGCACCCCCCGAACCCCTCCGTTCCCCCCTTCTCCCGCCGCACCCTTCTCACCCCAACTTCCGACTATTATTTATTATCTTAAATACAAAAGAACTATAAACAATTATAATTAAATGAAGCCAGTTCGCTTATCGTAAAGGAAAACCGTAACGTGACAGTCAATAGCGTTCAACGTGGTCTACACATGTAATGCTTATTATACAAAATGTAAACATCAATATAATTTTAATAATTAAATATGCATAAGTAAATAAAATAAAAATATGGCGGATTTATGTCACACGAGCTATAAAATAGTATACCTATAAAATAGTATACGATACTCGTGACTTAAGTGGCTCATTATTACACGGCGTTTAGCGCCCTCGCTGTGCTCGGACGCTAACCTCACGCCAACCTAAGGCACACGTATCGTAATGTACTATTTCAGGCTTTAATCCAGGCTTGCGCCCTTAAGTATGATAAATTTAAAGCACTGTGCAAAATTCAGAGGTTACGGAATTATTGCTAATTGAATTTAACATTAGTCCTATGGAAATTTGCAAAATTAGCAACGAAATTTAAAAAAATATAGATGCCATACTGTAATGGCTTTGAAAGTTCGTGTAATCGTCAATGTATCTTAGACAAACTAGTTCCATTTTTTAAATGTCTACAACAAGAATATTTTCTGAAATATAACATAAGAACTGTGAAATTAGACACACAGTCATGCCAAAAATTGAAAAAAAAATGAGCATTAAAATGTTCTATAATCAATGTAAGATCTTCTTCACAGTTCTGAAAAACATTTTACATAATTTTTTACTGTTAATTCTGTAGAATATTACTGTGTTTGGCAAATTATACGACTAATATATTTGCCTTAAATTTTTGGAAGAAACCTTATGGCCAATACACTCTTAAATTGACTCACTACATACTAAAAATAAAAAGAGCATCTTTAGATGAGAAGCGAAATCAGCGCTGTCTTAAATTCTTACTGATACGAGTCTTTCGAATCGTCAGAATTCTACGAGACAAGGGCTGAAATGCAATGCAATAAGGATGCAATTATTTTCCAGCACACCGCTTAATGGTTAAATTGCAAAACTTCAATTGATGCTGATTGATACTGAGGCTACAGAGAAAATCAGGATCCATCAAGATAGACATTGAAATATATCGTAGTAACGTTTAAGGAACTTTTTGCCATGGTTCTGAAAATTTGAACCATAGAAATGATTTTTTTCTTCGAGCTTTTATAAAACAAAAAAATTTTAATTAAAATTTGTTATATTCTATGTTATCAAGATCAAATCTGAACGATCTGATTTTTAGTATTTTAATACAGTGACAAGGATCGGATGAAGTGTATTTCTAGCGTAGAAAAACAATAAAGAGATGATAGCTTGAAAAATATAGTGGATAAGTTTGTAATTTTTACGTCAGTAAGATTTTTTGCGTTTGATTTGAATAAAAACAAGGTAGATTTTACATAAATGCAGCTATGGCTTTAAAAAAAATAGTACATTTGTTTCGATGTCCATGTGAATTACGGCGAGTACCAACCAATATACGACTATTATTGATATTTTTTATAAATTTTTCTTATAGCATATGAACATACTGGAAATCAATGAAAAGTAGTCAACGAACTATCAGAATCTAATCAGCATTCGTGGAACGATTTGAAAAGTTAACGTTTTTTTTATAATAGTAACGCATTTGTCTTGGAATTAAAGCTATTATTAATTCAGAATTTTATTATTTATAAAATTGTTTTGTATTAAATACAAAGAAACGTAACTTTTGAACTTTGTTAAAAAAAAAAAAAACAGATGAAAATAAAAATTTTTTTAAAATACTGCATTTTGATTTTACATGTCACAAAACATGTTTTGTGACAATATGTTTTCTCAACAAAAATTTTTCCCTCATCAAAGCTTCCTTCTTGTTTCAGCAAAATTGTTTCAACCAACTCTCTGATTGTCGAATTTTTAAGCTCTTTTTTTCTACAATTAAATTATCATGAACAACATTAATGTACATGAAACAAAAGAGACTTAAGCGGTAAATATACTCTTCACTGGCACTGAAAGGGTTAAGGGAATAAAAATATCACGTGACCTATAGTCATTCATTGACATTAACAGGGGTATTCGTTAGTCCAGTGACCTGCTATTTACGAATGGAATCAAAGTGCAACAAAATGTTTTATCGTTATTTTAAATTATTGAAAAAATATTATGAGGATTTACATGTTTTAGAGTTAGAATTTGAGAGATACACGCTTGTATCCAAACAAATTATTTTTTAATGTTGAAAGTTTTGCTAAGTCGTAATAGGTAAAAAAAGAATACGAGATGAAAGGCAGGTCTAGAGTGAAAGCCGTAAAACTCGTATACAATAGTTGACTTTAATAGGGTAGTCTATTATTTCGGCAGTCACTAATTATTAACTTTTGACATGTGTTTGACTATAAATCAAAATTCTCTGAATTCTATAGTATTAATAAATACATTTTTTCAACACTATTAATAAAAAATATAGAGATATAATGACGTTGAAAAATGAGATATATTAACGAGTTTGGAGACATCTTTTTAATATTACACTGAGAAAAAAATTTAATTGAATCAATGAATATTTAATTACAATGTGACAATCAAATATTTCATTAGATCATTAAATATATTATTTAAACAATAAAATGTACATCACACACACACACACACACACACACACACACACACACACACACACACACACACACACACACACACACACACACACACACACACACACACACACACACACACACACACACACACACACACACACACACACACACACACACACACACACACACACACACACAACAATATATATTATTTGAAAATTATAAAGAATTTTTGTTTTGTGTGAAAAACAATTAGTTTCGGTAAAATCGAGTGTTAATCATTAAAAAAATATTTTAGACTGATTTTTTAAATCTCTTTAACAGAAAAATTTTTATTGAGAAAAGGCAATTGCTAATTCTCAAAAATAAAATAAAACATACATTTAACTAGTAATACCAGCCCTACATGAGATGCTTTCATATCCACTAATAGGAAATTTTCTATAATTTTAACAAGCCCTAATAGCAATCCGCGTCTTTTAGCAGTGATGCAGTCGAGCTAAAGGCCGACCGTCGCGTCATGCACCTCAGCACCGCAGTATGTAGCTTAAGCGTTAAAATTTCAATTTTAAACACTATTTCTTCTTTTAATAAACGAAATAGAGTTCCAAATATCTATTTTTAACAAAGTTGGAATTTCTGGCCTTTATTCTGAGACGATTATTTCATTAATCCCTAAGGGGACAAGCCTTAGTTCAATGCTGACAAAATAAGATATGCTTTAATTCTTCCAGTAGTTTTTTGTATGTATACATTAAAAGCAATATTATTATTCAGTAATTGAATATTGAGTATAAAATAATTATGAATCTTCACCTTCTCAGAAATCTGCTGCACTCAGTTTGGGAAATAGCATATTAGGAAGATCGCCAAGAAATTTCAGCTCATTTGGTCAACCAGTTCCAGAGAAAATCTCGAGAACTGAGCTAATATGCAAAAAATAGTATGAAAATTAAGTGGCTATTACAAATTTGCAAATGAAGATAAAGGAGTCTTTCAGGGCTTAAAATATTGATTTTTATTGGTTTTTTAAATAATTATTCTTTTTAATGTATACATACACAAAAAAAAATACTGGACTAATTAAAGCAAATTTTATTTTTTCAATATTTAACTAAGACTTGCCCTAGTGGCCTCTGAGACCAAAATTAGCTAACAAAAAATAAAAAAAATGTAGTTTAAGCAATATACAATCTATATATGATAAGTATATACTATTTCTGATAAAATGCCCCAAGACTTAATCTGTAGACCAATTTGGAATTTACGTAGTTATGACACGAATAGTTGAAAATAAGATTTTCTTGAGCAAATAATTTGTAAATGCTAATAACACAAAAAAAAAAAAAAAATTCATAAAGTTCATGAATTAAAACTAGTTTTTTCCATAAAAAAAAATATTTGCTCAAGGGAATCTTAAACTCTTTATGCCATAACTGCATAAATTTCAAGTAATTTAGGTCCCGTCCCATGAAAATCCATTGGATATTTTTCTCAAAAAACTGCGTACCAGTCAAAAAATTGAAATCGCTATATCTCTCAGTAAAATTGGTGTACAGATTAAGTTTTGGGCCATTTTATCAGAAAAAGTATATAATTATAAAATAGATTGTATATTGTTTGAACTACATTTTTTATTTTTTTTTTCCGCTGATTTTGGCCTCAGAGGTCACTAGGTGTAAGACCACCTTAAGGTAAAGTGCACTGCAAAGGAAAAATTTTGTATGTACGCGCTCAAAATTACTTATTTCCTTTCAAAATGGTTGAACTTTCCAACTTTTACAACATTTTATGAGAAATCAAAGAATCTGAAGAGAAGCTCCCATGTGTTTCTCGAGAGTGAGAGGGGAAAATAAATATTTCTTTTTCTTATTTTATATATACACTTCTCTCCTGGTATATTCTGATCATCACTCCACTTACATAGTACATATTGTCATCTTTAAATAAAACTGCTACTCAAAATTTGTTTGGAGAATGTAATAACTTAGTATCCATTTAAAGTACGCAGTAACTTAGGGGCGATTATTCTTTTTGAAAGTTAAGCTGGCCATAAAAAAGTATTTTAATAAATAATGTAAAAAAAATGTATATACTAAATTTTCGACACGTTGTACACAGATTTGCGCTCAGATTAAAAGAACATGCACTTGCATGCGTTTTCGCTTATAAAAACTTCTATTCCTATTTTGTATTCTTTATGAAAATGCGTTACGTACTTATGTTATAAAGCTCTAAATTTTGTTTGTGCTGCCAACTTAAAATTCAAGAAAAAAAATTACTTCTGAATCACTACTTTTTACAACACGATTCCGAGTTGCTATGCGTTTGAAAAATATCATCACATTTCAAAATATAGGTGTGAGATAAAATAAGGAAAAAAATTGTAATTTAGTACACATATCCAATATATCGATCTATCCTTAAAGTTCCACTATTATTTAAAAATATTTCGGTATTTCATAAAGAATTTTATGACGGTTAAATTATATGTGGTATTAAATTGCCAAAAATTATATTTTTTTCTTCTGAATGAACAATTTTAAAAGTATTTTCCAGAAATAATTTGTTGTCTCATTGCTTTAAAATTATATATTGAATTTTCGTTTCTCTTGACTACTTTCCAGATGATTTATTTAAGTTCTAGCCATATAGATATTCTGTAAATCCATATTGACACTCGAAATAATTGAAAAATTATTTTATAATATTATATCAAATAAATACACCGAGATTTCAAAATTTGATTTGGAATTAAACGATTTTTTTTAGAACCCTAACAGTATCAATTTCAATGTTTCATTAGCCTTGTTTTATCTTAGAACGATACTGCAGCATACAGAATAGTGTAGAATAGAATGTAATTACAAATTTGAATTAAAAACATTATGATTGAACAGTGGAAGTGAGTATTAAAAAATAGAGTTTTCCAAAATAAAAAAAGATACAAAAATATACTACGTTAATGTTAACTTCTATCTGTAGAATAAAAACTGACTTATACAAAATTCTTTATTCAAGCTACAATTGAACCGTTTCACGAACGAGAATTTCAGTACGGCAACACAGTGACAAAAAAACTCAAAAGCACCGTATTCCTTTTCCCCGTCTTCATCTTGTATCACTTCCAAGATTATGAAAGTACGACACTTTTCTCTCAATTCTGTTGTACTCCATCCCGTACAAGTTCGACTCTTCGTTACACAACGTCTCGACATCATTTCACTTTCAAAAATTTTCATCGAATTACCAACGGCTCGACCGAGTAGTCGCACAACGCGCCGCGTGCGAACGAATAATCGAAACGTCGGTCTGTAAAAACGCGACACATTTCAAATGACATAGCTTACGCTCTTACTTACTCGAATCCAGTTGATCTTCCAGAAGAAGGCGAGGTAGACGAAGACGAAGAGGCCGGCGAGAGCGACAGCGACGAGCAGTTCGACAACCATGTTTCTGGGGCGAACGTTGCTCGCACACTGGCCAGCGGGCCCGAATGCAAGCGGGTGGTTAGAGTCGCGCGCGTGAAAAAGGAGCGCGGGAGGAGGAAGAACTAAAGGAGGGAAAGAGTTGGGGGACGGCAGGCGCTTATTGAGAATTCAACGGGGGAAACATAAGAACAATTTCTGCTGCGGTCTGGTAATTTCATTGACTCATAAGAAGGATTTCGTTGCTCTTGTCCGGTGCGACGGTTTGCCAGATGATACCTCGGAAGTTGCACGAATTGTTATTGGTAGCTGATCAAAGGGCTACATTTTTCGGACCTGCACAAGTGTTAAAAAAATTCGATGCAAATGATAAATTTAATCGACTTTTGGTCATTTTGTTCAGTTAACGTACCTACCTTTCCTATGAATAAAAGCACAGTGCTTGATATTTTGCAAATTGTTACACTGCACTACCTATCAATTAAAAATTGTAAGTTCGTAAAAATTGAAAATATGGATAAATGATAATTGACTTTCATTGATTAACGTCGAATACTTGAAAACCAATTAGTTTTTCTTCTTAATCTTTGCTTACACGGACATGACAGTAATGATCAATAAATTTATCACTGATAGCACACTTCGGTGTACAGGTAACTGGTGATTGTGTTCTAAACATGTATACTGACGGTGGTATTGTTGAATTTTCAAGTATCAATCCATTCCCGCAACGTGCATAGTTTGGTTTTTTCAAACCCAGTGCGGTGCGAACTATACTCCAGTTTCGCGCAAGTGCACGCGCACCAAACCTGCACGTGTGCTCTGATGTTTGGAAGAGCTTTCTACTGTAGTAATATACAGTATAACTAATATTAAAAAAGTATTCTGCTATTTTGACTATTTTTTTCTACATGAAATATATAATCGGCACCGAAGTCGATTTCTTCATAAATAATTAATTCATGTATTATAAATTTAAAACAAGATAATAGCATTGACTATACATGTGTGTGTGTGTGTGTGTGTGTGTGTGTGTGTGTGTGTGTGTGTGTGTGTGTGTGTGTGTGTGTGTGTGTGTGTGTGTGTGTGTGTGTGTGTGTGTGTGTGTGTGTGTGTGTGTGTGTGTGTGTGTGTGTGTGTGTGTGTGTGTGTGTGTGTGTGTGTGTCATTTTTTCACAGTATATGCATGATAGTACACATTCACAGTATATACACGATAATGTAAAAGGATTTTTATTGTATTTTTCAAATTACTGGTACACGTGTACTCGGCCTTTCTCCAAGCAGAAGCCGGTGCAAAGTATACTATGTGCTCGCGTGAGTGCACGCGCACTGGCATCTCCCCTGATGTTTAACCTTTATGAAACCGGAAGGCTGCTATGTAGGCTCAAGTCGCGATGGGAATTTAGTACATGGGGGGTGGGAACTTTTAAAATGCTGTATTTTTAGAAAATTTTCGTTAAATTTGCGATAGACTGAAGTATTTTTTTAATACGTTAGTTATTTTTTATTTGGATATTAATCAATGTATTATTGATTTCAGAGGAGAAAGTATGCACACATAAAAAAATCAATCTACTAACAATGTGCATAATAGAATGTTGAAAAATCATAAATGCGCTAAATAATCTAAATAAAATCCTGAAAATATTTGTCTTTGAAATGTTTATAGAAATTGGTACTTCTAATTCAAGGAATTCTCTGCGTCTAAGTTTCTTGAAGAAAAGACTAATTTTATTTATCTTTAATAGCGAAAATATTAAACATTATTCTTTTCGTTATTTAAATTTCTTCTAAAAATAGCTGTTTAAAAATTTAGCGTCTGACGGAATGTCCCTAGTTGTGCGAAAGTTGATTGTACTAAATATTCAAAGGATGCCGAAAATTTTAATAGAACTACCAGGCTGTTCCCGTTTGCCGTTTTCTAAACACAGTCTCATATGGAGTATATTGCTTATCCACGCGAGTGCGAATGCACTTGTGCCGTCTCTGAGTTTAGAGACGACCTTTAGAGGACCGGAAAGTCTAAATACAGGCGCAGCCCGTGATAAGCATTTTGAATTTACTACATTAACGGTATTAGGTATATTTTTAAGAAAAGTATTATATTGAAACATTCATTGGAAGTGTATTATAAGATAAAAGTTTTCTGCTAAATGACATCTATTAAAATTTACAAATATTTGTGAAATAAAATATCGGATTAGTACATAGCTTGACGTATCATTTTAACGAATATTAAAATTTTAGAAAACATATTTATAGAATTTAGTTCACAATTTCAGAATGGAACAATTTCGACGACTCAATTTTCATAATGTAAATAGGGAACTAGACAAGATTTTGTTTATAGGTTTAACCGATGATATGGGTATAAATAAGAACATTCTCAAGACCGTTATTTTTTTTATTTGCGATATTTCTTGTTTTATACGAATTACTGGTAGAGCTCTAAGATAAATAATATTTCAAAAGATCGACTGGGGAGTCACATGGTTTCGAATCAGCTGTGCCGAATGCCTCCATTCAGCGCCACCATCTTACTTTTCTGTACTAAATTACTTACCTCTTTAATTTACGACTTGCCGATAGTGGCGCTGATAGAGGGACATTCATCTGACACTTAACCACGTGATCACCAAACCATTCGAAAATGCAATTCAAAATTGGCGTAATTTAAAAATATTATAAAATAACATATACAGAATAAAATACTAAAATGTTTTGGTAAATTGAACAATTTGTCATAAACTTTAACTTAGAATATAAAAAAAGTCATAATTCAGAGCATGTTCAGTTCCCTATTGTAGGATAAGCATCAATAGAAAATACCTGTACTTAATTTAGATAATAATGTTTTCGTATGGTAAAAATGTAGAATCTGATGGTATATTTAGATATATTAAAAGATTATAGATTCAAACTACAAAATGTTTATAGTAACAAAAGTTCAAAATAGAAGAAGTCCATATATAGACAACACTGAAGTTAGCATCTCAGACATGGCGGCTGTCAGGGACAAAAATGGCACAGATGGGAGTCCCGAATCAAATTTTTTCAATTATTGTAATTTTTTACATATTAATAAACCAAATTAATCTAAAAAGTAAGAAAAATTGGTTTAGGGAGTCCTCAAAGCATTTTTATTCGTAGCTTACAAGTCTGAGCTGCTAACTTCAGCGTCGTCATATATAGAATGTTTGTAATGTCAACCGTTCAAAATATAGAAAGTTCATACTTTCGAAAGTTCAAAGTGTCGAAAAGTTCAAATTTATTGCAAGTTTCATGCAATAAAAGTTGACAAAAATTCTACTTGGAGGTTAATATATTTTTTTCGAAAGTTCGAATATTCTAAATTTGGTTTTCGAATGCTTAAAGGGGTGTCGTACTATACTAACACTGCTTTATCGATGGAACATGTAAAAGTAATTAATATAATAAAAGAATAGCGATTTACTTATTGAACAAATTCAGTTGCCATGCGTATCCTTCATTCTACAAAGTTTTGAGGCAAAAAACGACAACACCTTCGTTTGTTCTTGGAACGAAAGTTAACGAAAATTAACCAAATTTCGTGCCAAGAATAAACAAGGGTGTCATCGTTTTTTCTCTGAAAACTTGATAGAACGACGTATTAGAGGATTACGCAGGGCAACTGAATTTGTTTATTAATTATTTTGACATGTTCCACCGATAAAACAGGGGGAGGGGATGTTTCGACGATTCACTATAAAATTGAAGTCAACTCTGTATACCTACTTATTTTGGTGCATTTAATGTTTGAATTGTTGGGCGTTTCAAGTTGTCTATATATTGTGACATCGGGCAATTTCGATCCATTCACGAACGCCGCGGGATATTCGAATGTATCGTGCGAGCATTAAAACGCTCTCTCAATTCGTAAATATTATCAAGGATTATAAACTTAAAAACACAGTGTTATAGTTCAAGTTACAAGATTCTAAAGTAAAAATACAGAGCAGGGAACGACGCACGAACATAGACTAACTGTTCTCTGTAGAAAAGAAAACGTGCCTTCATTGAAAAGTTGGAAAGGATGCGAGATCCCCGCCCTCGCATCATTTATTGCCGAATGGCAATAGAAGTCCGCGCATATTCCTTTCCGTCGCATGGACCAATTTGTGTCCCGATTTTGGGCCTACAATGGTTTCGTTCATTTCGAAGACTCCTTTTCTTTAAATTAAATTCAGTGAAAAATCAGTATTTTGGAGTGCAAATTCGGGCACTGTTGAAATAGTGCATATGCACTATTTCGACAGTGTCCGACTTTACACTCTAAAATAGTGATTTTTCAGTGAATTTAATTTAGAGAGTAGATGAGGAAAATGCCAACAGATTTCCTTCGTGCATGAGATCCTTTGTTTTATTACTTTATTTAGAAGAGTGAGCTGACATACATATGGTGACTAAAAATCTCTATTATAGTTATTGGGGTCTGGACCTTTTTTCGCTAGTACGTCAACATGAGTTTTTGACGTGACCAATTTGCTTATCCGGAGCCATTAACTTAACGAAATAGTACATACATTATGACACTGGTGTGGAAGGTGATTATTTACCATATGAAACGTTTTTGGCACGAGCGAAGCGAGATGAGAAAAGTCGAATGCGTTAAAAATCACCTTACGCAAGAGTTTCATACAGTATTTTATATCACGAGAGCTTAAAAATCATGTCAAATTTGCGATTTTTAGGTTAGAGTGATATAAAATGTGTTTACGCTTTTCCTATCTCAAGCGGACTTCAAAAGAATTGAACATGCAGCAGTGAATTAGTTATTCATCGCTGACTTTTTTATTTTAAACATTTCATTTTTTGTAAAAGTTTTAAATATCCCGCGAATAAATATATACTTTTATAATACAGGGTATATGGAAGTCGCGGGCTCGCAGCCAACTTCACAATATATAGATGCCTTGCCGCGTTGAATGCGCATGTGTGCACATGTCAATACGCGCGAGAGTTCAAATACTATCATAAACAAAAATGTGATAGCTAGAAAATTATATAATTATGATCTCATAAAAAAATGCTTAAGAAATAATTAGTAATAAAAACCGCTGCCAATTCATTGGCAATTAGCTTGCTCAAACTAAAGTTATTGTTGTAGTACATTCATTGTTTACATATATATAGGTAAGTAATTGTTATTTATTAACGTGCACGTGTTTTACATATTTTATTTACGTTCAAATTTATTTTACAAAGTTAACTTTAACTTTTTATCTTTTAAAAATTTCTTGAACTCCGTTCGAAGATATAAAAATAAATAATCGAAATATTTACACTGACAGAAAAAATCTGATAAAAATTCTTATGTTGTCGTGTAAAAATTACCATGTTGGAATCGTAACTCGACCATATGTCGGATTTTTAGCAGAATTTGCAATACACGTAGGAAAAATTCCAAGTCTAACATGGGAATTTTTTTATAACTGATTTTAAAGAGCGAAAAAAATTATTTCATCTTTTTTTTTAGGAGTGGGGGAGGAGCGAGTATCAGACACATAATTATTATATTTAGACAATACAGAAGTTATTTTTGAATTAAACATGATTAAAGAAAATTTATTAAATAAATTAAAAATTTTTGACGACATCGAGACTCGAACCTGGAACCCTTGGCACGGTAGTCGGGAGCGCTAACCACTTACCTATAAAGACATATGTCCTACAAAATTTTGGAACTTGTATATCCCCAAACGTAAGATATGCGCGCTAATTTTATAACAAATTATGCTTTAACTCGAATAATACTATTCTCTATTTTAGCGTAATTTATTACAAATGTTATATATTAAGAATATTGTTTAACATTTTATAAATATTACCAATACCTTAAATTAAACAAGCTCATTTATTTATTAATGAATTTGTATTTTCGATGTAATAGTTTTTCACAACCTTCCTTAAAAATATTACAAATAAACAATTATTTTAAAAATTGTCTCATCATAAAAAATAAAAAAAAAATAAATAAAAACAAGTATATTGGATTAGAACGGCACATTCAGTTGTTGCGTTTAGCGTTTGTGTTTTGTCTCGATGTTGCCAAGGTGGATTGAGTTTGTTGACATGTATCTGTCTGAATCTTTCCTATTTTGACATTGAAGAGGTCAACTTTTCGTGCACTCGCGGGCTGTTTACGATTGAACGTGTGAATTCTTATTCTAAAACTCTCTCAATTTTTACCATGCTAGCCTGGGAAAATGTACAAAAGATAAAGTTCCATTAGCCACGTGTTAATTTTTACTATGCTGGCATAGGAAGTTTTACTTGTGACATTGGACTTTTTCATATAAAAGATAGTAAATTTTTCGATTTTAAGCAGTTGTGGGCAACTTCCAAGAGCAACATAGGAATTTTTCCCCGGGTTTTTCTGTCAGTGTACATGTGCAACAATAACAAACTGTTATTATTAAAGAACAAGAATGTAATTTATTCAAAATAATAAACATAAAAGATTAAACGTGTCATCAAGAAGCTCTAAAATCAACTAAACTCAAAAACTAAATCGAGTCGAGAACAAAAAACTAATCGCTTAGCAATGCTTTCGTTATTTTCATGTTCGATGACCAATACATAACAATAGCTTAAATACCACCGAATGTCAAAAATGTTTCCAAAATATTAAAAATTAAGATAGTCATTACACCGTGTCGTCAGTTATCCTAACTCACCATCTGCTCCATTCCTCATAAACTTCTAACGCAGCCGCGCGGAATGCAACGGTCCGAGCCAGCCTAGAATAAGGTATGATGCGTGTATCTGAGGGAACGATGAGCGCTTGGCCTGAGCTCAACTTCGACAGGCAGCAGCCCGATCCGAATTTACACCGCTGCCTCGGTCTCCTGCGCGCCGAGATTTGGCAGCAGGAGGGCACAAAGTGAGCTACTTTTCCTTCTCGGAGGGGATGAGTATATGGAGCAGCGGATGATCTTTGGGGAAGTTTCTCGAGAAGGCCGTAGGTAGAGAATGCTTTAGGTGTGTATAATATATTATGTCTAATAGTGTGTTGCGATGAGTTGGTGGTGGGATACGGGAGGGAGGCAGGGATTTTCTGGATTTGTAGATCAGGTAGACTTTGGCTGTTGTTTTTCTTTTCCTGGGTTGTGCGTGGTTGTGAAGAAAGATTTAAAGGAAATGATGGAGGTTTAAAATGGTTTAATAAACGTGATTTTTTTAGGGGGATTTGGTTATTTTATGTAGATGTTAGATTTTAATAAATTTACATCTGTGTTTTCGTAGATTTGATTAGATTTCGTCGAGAATATTGTTACGAGTGAGCTATCGCAACTTTTAATAATAAAAAGTGATGCACTCTAGGCTTGAACCAGAGCCGCCGGCTTGTGAGTCAGAAACACTACCAACAAGCCACGGCCGCCACCGCTCGGCTTTCTGCTAATCGTTGTCATTTGTAATTGTTCTCCTTATTGTCTCCTCTTATTCTGCATAATATTCGTAACAATCTGAGTGCAAAATAGTTTTTACACATTAAATTTTCAGTATTTGAAATTATAAGGCTCTCCCGAGTAGCGGTCGTGACTAAAAAGCAGAAAAAAAATCGGAAAAAATGATATACCACAATCTAAAATTTATATAACGTATAATTCCTCTACCCGTCGTTCTGCGCAATAATTGTTATGTTCTACATGCAGCGCGAGAAAAGTCAACAATAATACAAGCTCCGACTGCCGTGACGATCGCTAACTTCGTAAGGCTCCTCGAGCATGGCGCGGGGGAAGCGAAAGATACTGATACTCGAGAAACGTTCACGTGACATACCGGGTTACTGTAGCTTCTATAGGGTGTAACGGAAACGCGCGCGGATGCAGGTATATATGTGGGCGGATGGTTTTGATTTTTTAGTAAGAAAAGGTTTGCCATGTTTTCGGGTATTCGGTATTTGCAGGTTGGAGGCGCCATCTCTGAGACAGAGGGGTACTTTTACAAACAGTGGTACTTTTACTATGTCTCCAACATGGGAAGTTACTAAATAAACGATATAACTGTGTAACCACAAATATAATTCATTATGTCATTTGTATAATATATGTAGCTATATAAATATAACATTATTTCATGAAAACATGATTGAATTACGTGGACGATTCGGGAAAAATCGCTCATTTTTGGTCATTTTTTGCGATTTTCAAATGTACGCAACTTTGCGCAGAACCGACCGATTTTAACGATCTTTAGCTTAAATTAAAGCTATTTTCTTCTACTTTAAACGGTTTTTTGGGGAATGTATGTTGGCACATTTAAAAGCTTACTATTGGCTCATCATCAGTGACTACTTTTCGTCCATTTTTCCCATGTTAAATTTCCATAAGATGGATTTTTTTCTAAAACGGTGTCACAAGACTGTTTTCTAATGTTCGGGTTTTTTCGTATAAGGTAAAGTTAGGTAGTAGTGGGACAGTTTTGACCATACTTTTTTTTATAATCTTTTCTATTGCCAAAACTAAGCACAATACATAAAAACTAATTACCTCAGCAGGTAGCTCGTGTCTCAAGGTTTATTTTAAGAAAAAAAGATGCTTTCTTCCGTTATTGGTGTATTAAAAGAATCTCATCAAAAGAAAATAACTATCGACTAGTGTAGTGGGACATGGTAACTTATTTATGACCGGTAGTGGGACGCCCATTTGACGCAGTAGTGGGACAATACTTTTTAAACGTGTCCCACTACTACGATATGGGAATTAAGAGGTACCTATAGTGGGATAAAGTTTTCGCTATGCGTACAGCTCAAACATAACCTCAAAAAGTTTGAATCTTGTTATACATTAGTTTAAGAAGTAAATCAACACAATAATGAAGTGACTACATAGCTAACATCATAAAGAATACTAATGAAGTAATGCTTTTATCACCTTAACCGTTCATCGTAGTTTTTTACTGCTGTCCCACTTCTGGTCCCAAAATAGGTTTTGTCCCAGTACTGCCTCCTTTACCTTATATATGACCTATAGAATGAGAAGAAACTTGTCGCGAAGGTGTGTCTTCAAATTTTTTTTTTTTAATTTTTTTGAACCCTTTAAGTGTGGACAAAAAAAAGCCGCTGCCAATTCATTGGCCCGTGGTTTTCTCAAACTTAATTGGTTGATTCCTGTAATTAATTTTTAATAACAAAATTTATAATTTTTGCAACAATTTATGAGATAATTATAATTAAATTCATTTATGAAGATTAAAAAAGCATTAATTTTTAAATTATGTATAAAATATGAATAAAATAATAGGTGTGATTTATTTTTTAAATTATTTTTGAAAAATAAATAAAATAATTGATTGTAATATTATCGTCAAAACCTTTTAAAATTCCTAAATAACTTTTACTTCAAATTATATTTTCTTTGTGAAATTTCACACATAATATTGCCTATACCACCCACAAAATTGTCTTTCATGTTTATACATAAAGCCGTTCCCGAAAAATTATAATTTGAAAAGAGGACCAAAACAGTTTTAACCTCAAATATCTCTGAAATACATAAACGAATTCTTTTACCATAAGAACTCGTATAATA
Source organism: Torymus aiolomorphi (assembly GCA_036365515.1). Classification (NCBI taxonomy): domain Eukaryota; kingdom Metazoa; phylum Arthropoda; class Insecta; order Hymenoptera; family Torymidae; genus Torymus; species Torymus aiolomorphi. The sequence continues at coordinate 10,454,848 of CM070877.1, read as the reverse complement.
AATAACATACAAACTCTACATCTCTACAAAATTTCAAAGAAATTAAAACAATTTTACTCTAGTTATTGTGCGACAAAGAAAATCATTTTCAGAAATACCATATAATTTTAAATATCAAATATCTCAAAAACTATATGATCTTGATCAAATTTTACACAGATATTGCCAATATCATTTTCTCCAACTTCCTAAGCGCACTCGAGACCCTCCAATCACAAAACATTAACGCCAAAACAAGTTGTTACATACTAGGCATTCTTAGAAAGTACAATAAGTTCCTCCATGAAACTCCCAAGACAACAATAGCTACTTAAAATGTTACTGGATTATACACATGTAGAAATTGAAGGCATTGCAAACGTTAAGCAGTGTTAAATGAAGACATTATCTAAAATTTTGAAAAACAATAGTTGTAATGTGATTCATCCATTTCAAAAGATACAAATAGTCATTTTTATACTTATTTTATAAAAAAAATCTATTTAAACTGACTAAGCAAACTTTTTTTTAACAAAATATCTATATTTTAGAAACAGACACCGTCACCACAAACAATTATTGATCAAACACAGGAATATTTTCTTTCTCAACCGATTTTAGTTTTGAAAGTCTCATTTTGTTCCTTAAATAATTTCACTTGTTTGACTCGCCTAGAGCGGCGCCTCGCGAAATCGCCGCAAGTTGCAGAAGCGTACGAGAAATTTTTTTTTTTATTATTTTTTTTTATTTTAGAAAATATAGGTATTATGATCAAATATCTCTGAAATTTATGGACCAATCATTTTGCCTAAAGAACTCGGCCAAGAGCTATCTATAATCTACCTCTACAAAAAATTTTGAAGTGATTAAGTCAGTTTTACTCCCGTAATCGTTGGACATACAAAACTCATTTTTTTCATTTTTAAATTTTTTCCTCAAAAACTAACCAACAGAATGAATTCAAATTTTTACAGATTATAGGTATTTAATATAAACTTTATTTCAGCCTTGATTAGCCCAGAAATAGACTTGGTTAACAATGTTTCTTAACTAAATTCAACATACACTCATTCATACCCTTCGCTTTACATTTATATTTAAATTTTAATTATTTAAATTATTATGTACATTGTTCTTTATATTATTTACCGTATGAGACGTTTTTCGCACGAGCAAAGCGAGTGAGAAAAGTCGAATGCGGTGAAAATCACCTAACGCACCAGTGTCGTACAGTATTTTATACCACAAGAGCCGAATAATCATATTAAAGTTATGATTTTGAGGTTAGAGTGGTATAAAAGAAATATCGAAGCACGCATGCGCACAACAGAAAACGTGGTGCTGGTGCGCACTACATTAAAAATTGTCAAACATTTTCAGAAAAAATACAAAACTTTCTGGTACGATTACTATATTTATGTAGGAATAAATATCACTTATGGATTTTCAATATACTTTTTTGTAATTTTTCCTACTATTATCGCGTATTTATTTGTAAAAATATCTAGGACTAAAATAGAACACGCTGTATGCATTCGTTGTATATTAAAAATTTGTTGCAATAGAAGTATGACTCCGTATGCAAACATCCTAATTTTTTTAAAAAATTTCAAATAGCCCTTCGAAATTGACAATATAAGCTTCTTGCAAACATTTATGATTCTTCAAGCCTCATTTCATAATTCGAAATTCTCCGGGCAGGTTGGAAATCATTCGATGCCCATGCAAAATTCGCACGATCAGTCTCTTTCGCTTAGTACGCCATTGCGTTACTTTATTAGCGAACGGTTCCTGTAAACGAAATATATTGCTGTTTAATGCCTAGGAAACTTTTTGCATTCACTTTTGACTTTTTCTTTATGCGTAGTTCATGTTTGAACTTTCACGCGCTTTCAATACGCATTAAATAATGTGTGCTTTGCTAACTTTGGTTATTGTTTTTGTTTGTCATTACTGTTAAGTATAAACTTGTGTAAATTAGAATAGAAAGATGAAGAAAGTAAATAAACTAGTATTAAAAGTATTTATATTAGAAATCTTAATAGACGCGGAATCCACCTTCACACTGCTAAAACCGTTACTTTGCAAATAAAATTTTATGGGTCTATAGAAGGTAACTGAAACCGCAGTTACGTCGACATTGGTCTTTCATAGCCTCAAATTGTGCGAAAAACGTTATTCGATGAATCGCAAAATCCTGAATTAGTGTATGTATTTTATTCTTTCCTCTGTTCACATTATGTATGCTCTGGACATAGATACATACGTAACGCTCTCTTGTCAATCAACAACTATCGATGATCTCGAGATTACGTATGTCTCACTTTTATTTTTATGTTCTTTTGCTTAGTCGTCAAAGTACGAATTCTCTATATATGCATCAGACTATCTTCGACAATCTGTTGGGTAATCACCCGTAAAGGATGGTTTCCTTTATAGTTAACAAATTTTGTTATTGAAATAAACGCTATTAGTGGAATTATTGAGGTATAATATATAAGACGATACTGCTTTGTTCTTTGAAAATGATGTTAAATATTTAATCGAATTTTAAAGTTATGTTTTTTATAATTCTGAAAATTATTTTTAAATTTAAACGTATATGGGAGCGTCCAGCAGAAACGGGCCACCGAGCGCGCGCGGTGCCTTTTTTCGCGTAAAAGGCGCTCTGTTTAACTCGTTCATAATCGTATGCTGCGTCTTTGAAAAAAAAACCAAGGACCTATATCGATAGATTTTTCCTGCTCTTTCCAATGGTGCCATTGTTTTTATTGCGAAACGCTTTCTTCCGGACGAAAACTCGAGTTGAATATTGAAAGCCATTTTTCTCAAAGTATATCATGTTTTTTTTTCAAAATAAACTACACCATTGGAAAGTACAACTCTTAAGCTTCAAAACCCTATCTTGGAGAAGTTGGAGAAATAAAGGGTTTAAAAGTAACAACATGAAAAAGACAGCGCCGAGGGTCTGCGCGAGCCCCTCGCGCCCGTGCGTACGGCACGTTTAAGTGCACGCTCTATTCAATTCGCTAATAATCGTGTACCAAGTCTCTGAAAAAAGAACTAAGGACATATATCGATAGATTTTTTCCTGCTCTTTCCAATGGTGCTATTATTTTTATTCCAAAATGCTTCCTTCTAGTTGAAAATTCCATTTGAATGTTTAAACTCTATTTTTTCAATAAAATATCAGTCTTTTCTTCAAAATGAATTATATTCTTCAAAAGTACAAGTCTTAAACTATAAAATATTATATTTTTAAGTTGAAACATGAAAAGTTCAAAAATAGTAAGATCAAAAAGACAGCGGCTGCCCGAACTTTTTACGCTATGCTCAAGGGCGGATTAATACACGCTTGGTGCTTGCCATCTAGCGGGCACTTCGGGTACTAATCCCGAACAGAAGCATTTCGGAATAAAAATAATAGCACCATTGGAAAGAGCAGGAAAAAATCTATCGATATATGTCCTTAGTTCTTTTTTCAGAGACTTGGTACACGATTATTAGCGAATTGAATAGAGCGTGCACTTAAACGTGCCGTACGCACGGGCGCGAGGGGCTCGCGCGGACCCTCGGCGCTGTCTTTTTCATGTTGTTACTTTTAAACCCTTTATTTCTCCAACTTCTCCAAGATAGGATTTTGAAGCTTAAGAGTTGTACTTTCCAATGGTGTAGTTTATTTTGAAAAAAAACATGATATACTTTGAGAAAAATGGCTTTCAATATTCAACTCGAGTTTTTGTCCGAAAGAAAGCGTTTCGCAATAAAAACAATGGCATCATTGGAAAGAGCAGGAAAAAATCTATCGATATAGGTCCTTGGTTTTTTTTTTTCAAAGACGCAGCATACGATTATGAACGAGTTAAACAGAGCGCCTTTTACGCGAAAAAAGGCACCGCGCGCGCTCGGTGGCCCGTTTCTGCTGGACGCTCCCATATTCGTATTACATATTGAGAAAACCGTTAGTCAATAGAACAATATTTTTTGAAAATTAACTCTGTACATTTCTACATAAATTTTCTCGTATATCTACCAAAACCTTCTATATAGTATGTATAATATTTTGAACTTTTAATGTTTATTAAATTTTTTTCTCAGTATATATGATAATGTATTCATTATATTCACATTTACGAACACATACTATTGGTGGATAATTTGTAAATTTTAATTATGTCGATTTGTTACGTTAGATATCTACAAAATGCATACATAGTATAATCCCTTCGATTATTCCACTTCAGTCACAGCGGTATAATAAAATGAAATCGATAGATCTCGATACGTCAGGATTTCCTGTTTTGAACTCTCGTGTTCTTACCATGCAACAGTTGATCGCATCGCAAACGCAGAATAATAAAAGTCCAAGTTCCGATTGTGAATATATATCACTGTTATACATATACTACTGTTTTCCAAATAAAATCCGCTACGTACTAAATGTACTCTGCGCAGCCGCAAGTGCACATGTACTTGAATTACCTCTAATTTTTAAAGAGCTATCTACGAAATCATTTATTGTATGGTCTTGAACTCTCGTAGTACTATAGTCAATTCCGTGACACTATCTATCCTACTTAATGAATAGTTACGTCTAAAAATGTACTTAACGGGATGCCTACCTACATAGAATTACGTATTAACTGACATATTTGTATTTTGCATCTTTTTTCTTGGATGTAAAATATTTGTTATTTACTATAACCATTTTCTACCATTTATTAAAAATTATATATAAATGAAATTAAAATGAGTTGGACCTAATACTTTCTCAACTATAAATTATATAAAAATTGATGTTTATTAAGAAAAAAAAATACAAATTTAACAAAGATTATTATTTTTTTTATTTAAGTGATTTAGATTATTAAACTTTCATTTTTCTGTAAGAATTGTTTACGGAAGATATAGATATGAAGAAACGATCATTATAGAAAATATCAATCATTTTCCATTTAACGCTCATTTATGAAGTAATGGGACATGTTACGTTAGAAGGTTAAAACGTTTTAATATCAAAGAAATAGCCTGCATCAGTCGTTGTACGTTGAATTAAGAATTGCGAAAATATAAATTTTTAATATCATTTCCGTTTATATTTGTTCTAACTTAAATATGACGAAAAATACATATATGTATATAGCATACAATGAAGAGGGTGGTTATGCGATAGTGTTATGGTTTTTTTATTCTTTATAATGCATGTTCCTTACCACCATAGAGAGTTCATGTAGAAGACATTTAAATTGCATATATCCATACTGATATCTTCTATTGATAAATCTAGAAATATCGTATTTAAATTGCTATGAAATTAAAGCCATAACATTTTGAGTTTTCTACAAGAAAGTCGAACATGATAAATTAAATTTTGGTAAATTTTTATCTTGACAAGCATCAAATTTCGTTAATAAGTTTGAATACAAGAAAACTATACATACCCAATTAAACCAAAGCTTTTGTGATTTCTATTGTGACAATTTACTTCAGTTGAATTAGTCGTGTTGAAATAGCTTTGCCGAATAGTATAGGTATATACTACAAGCGTATTATTAGTATTAAAATTGTTAGCAATACACAGTGCCTGTAGTTTCTTTATACCCGATAACATTAAAGTGTGATTTATATTAGAAAATTTCATTACCAAATAATTGTATTATCATTCCTTACTCCTTATTATTTTATGCAAATTAAAATTAAAAGACACTTTGTAAAAACATTTAAAGTGATGTTAGATTATATTACAGAAAATGAATGATCTGAGTATAACATCGTTGTGGTGTAACGTCATTTAGTGGTGCAGTTTATCGTCGACTGGCCTTGTAAATTTCTACTGCTTTTTAGATATATATTTATGGTGGCTCCACCGCGTCGGGCCGTACCTAGTCGGAGTCTTACAAGGGGGATTCCATTTTTTACGAATACTAACGAAGATTTAAGAAAGATACTTGAGCTTGTCTTCTTTTTAAGAAAAAGAATATTTTTTAGACATGTCGCTAAAATACAAAAAAAAATTTATTGTGGAGACCGTGATCAACACATTTTTTTGTATTTGACCGTCAAAATAGTAGTCTAGGCTAATTATCTTTCTTATTTTATCTTTAATCGGTTGTTTAAAAAAAATGATGGGCTATAAATTAAAAAACTTAACGATATCATTTTTTTCAGACAGAATCTGTCGCTTATATTAAAAATCATTAATCCAACAACCCTCACTTTTCTTTTTTTTTTTTTTTTTTCAAATTTCAAAAAAATTCATCGTTTAGCCTAAGTTTGATAGAACCACCTTATGGCTTGAAATTAATTTTAAAAAGAAAAAGAAAATTAACTTTTGCTCGAAAGAAGCTTCATCACCCTGGTAGAAAATAAGCTAAAGAAAATATCTGGAAAAGTAATTAATTGTACGGTAATTTTTTTAGCCAACGGTTACAACAAGTGTAAAAGCGACGGTTAACCAACGGTTCGGAAATAGAACAAATAGGGTGACTACACCAGTATTGGAAGTCACCAGTTAACGAACATTTTCTTTATATATATGAAAATATGAAGCTTTTTATGTATTGTTTATCTAACATGACGATAATTTTCGAATCCTTGAAAATTTTTATTTCATTTTATATAAAGATTCTGCAACGAGTGACGTTGGCTTAGTGGTTATCATGCTAGTCACGGAAACAACGTCGTTCCAGGGGTCGTGGGTTCGGTTCCCGGTGAAATCACTCGGATTTTTTTCGAGCTGTTTTTCAAAAAGTACCAAGTTTTTGGAAAAGTACCAAGCCACCGGCTGCTTTAAGGCGGGTTTTTTCCCGGGATTTCCCTTCAGTGGAATCCCGGGTTTTCCCTTGCCTTTCAGGCGCAAAACCTGGGCGAATGCGAAGCAGTGGTAGGGAAATAGGAAGGTCGATAAGGTAGGTAGGCCGATCCGATGCACTAGGCAGGGAACGCCGGCCTTACCGGCGGGGAGCCCGAGTAGAAATGAAATACGGCGTGCCGTAGGTATCACACGGGCCGGATGGCGTATGCCATGCAAGGCCCTCGCGCAGCATGTAACGCTTTTATTGTAAGGTACTTGCGTTTCTGCCGTACGATAAACTCACTTACAATAAGCCTTATCCGGGCCGGTATAACGCCGTAATATTTTCCGGATAAGGTTATATGTGTCATTTCTCCGTTATAAATGCATCTAATTCGTGGTTTAGGTGTGCGGGTTGGCCGATGGTGGATTTTAGGTGGTGCGCTCCATAGTTTTTTTACCTCTAGGTGTTGGAACGCATCGAATGCGTGGTCTAGGTCATTGGGGTAGCCGATGATGGGGTCTAGGTGGTGCGCTCCGTAGTTTTTTACGTCTAGATATCGAAATGCATCGAATGCATGGTCTAGGTGTTCGGGGTGACCGATGGTGAAGTCGAGGTGGTGCTCTCCATGGTTTTTTGCCTCTAGGTGTTGGAACGCATCGAATGCGTGGTCTAGGTCATTGGAGTAGTCGATGATGGAGTCTAGGTGGTGTGCTCCGTAGTTTTTACATCTAGATATCGAAATGCATCGAATCCGTGGTCTAGGTGTTCGGCGTAACCGATGGTGAAGTCGAGGTGGTGCGCTCCATAGTTTTTTGCCTCTATGTGTTGGAACGCATCGAATGCGTGGTCTAGGTGTTCGGGGTGACCGATGGTGTAGTCGAGGTGGTGCGCTCCGTAGTTTGTTGTCTCCAGGTATTGGAACGCATCGAATGTGGGGTCTAGGTGATCGGAGTGGCCGGTGATGGAGTCTAGGTGGCGCGCTTTGTAGTATTTTGTTTCTAGGTGTTGGAATGCATCGAAAAACGTGGAGGGCAATGAAAACTACGGAGCGTCTCATCTAGACACCGTCACTGGCTACCTCGACCACTTCGACCACGCATTGAATGCATTCCGACACCTAGATACAAAAAATTACGGAGCGCACAACCTAGACTCCGTTATCGGCCACCCTGGATACCTAGACCACGCATTTGATGAGTTTCAACGCCTAGAGGCAAAAACCTTCGGTGCACACCACCCAGACTCCGTCATCGGCTACCCCAAACACCTACATCAAACGTTGGATGCGGTTCGACAGCTAGAGGCCAAAAACTACAGAGCGCACCATCTAGACATCATCATTGGCCACCCCGAACACCTACACTACATATTTGATGGGTTCTAACATCTAGAGGCAAAAATTTACAGAACGCACCACTTACAGACAGTGTCATCGACTACAGCGAACACCTAGACTACGTATTAGACTCGTCCTGAGACTTAAAAAAAAACTACGAAGATTATTTAGAGACAATAAGCCGCGTGTTGCCCTAATGAGGGACGGATCAGGGCCATATGTTTTACCGGACGTACGGATATCGATAGGTAAAATCATCCGGCCCTCATACAGTTCAGCGTTACATGCCTCGTACGGCACTCATCCGTCAACAACATCAGATACGGATCAGGAATCACGGCAGACGGATCCGTCCCGCGTCATTGCCGTTTGAAAATTTCTATTCGGGAGCTGGTCCTGAAATATGGACCTTCTCCGGAGAGGCTTACTCTGAAAGATGGACCCGATGCCCCTCCGAGAGCAGAGTGTTGGCTTAAGGGGACAAGCCATGGTTAAAACTGAAAAAAATAAGAAAATAATTTGATTAATAATAAATTCCAGATGTAATCTTTGAACTTAATATTTTTCCCACTAATAAGTAGTGTTATTACCTACAATTTCCGCCTGTAGTTAGCTGATAATATACATCTGGCTCTTGCGTACATTTTATTAATGATTTAACTCTGATTTATTGATTGCCGTAGGTTTACTTTTCAACAACTAAATAAAATGACTTGAAATTCATGGCTTGATCTTTGTTTTTACATCAGTTACCAGTTTTCTGTGCTACTTTTCCTAAAAAAATTTTTTTAATATTTATTTTTTATGAAAAATCTCAATTTTTTGTATATTTTATCAAAAGTTCTATAATTTTATTTTTTTTATTTTTTCTGAAGCTTTTTAAAAAAAGTAGCGCACATTCCTTGTGGCTAATGTAAAAAGGAATGCTCACCTAAAATTTCAAGTCATTTCGTTCACTTGGTGAAAAATAAACTTACGGCAATGACCCTGTAAACACAAAAAACAAGTTTTTCAGAAATCATGTTTGAAACTTGAGTTTCTTATAACTTATGGTAAGTTTTTCAAAACTACTTACAAAAATCTTTTTCACAATTCTGTATAATATACTTTGATTAAACATGAAAAATGGAATATCCATATGACAGTTATTTTGACACTCTAATCATCTCATGTCTAGTCTCATTAAATATCTGTAAAAAAAGGTTTAATTAGCTTAATGACATCTTTATATTATTTAGAATAATACATTATTGTAGCTCTTATCTTTTTTTTCGTATTAGACTAAAATATTTTTATTCCTTGATGCTGCAGTCTATAACCTACAAAAATCATCTATTCCGGGTGACAGATCCAATCACAAATTAACTAAAAAGAAAAACAATAAATATTAACTATTTTTATACGTATAAGTAACAAAAAAATCTTCTAATTACTTACTCTAGTAAGAACCTGGTTCATATGACTCTTCTGGTAACTGAAGTCGTACTCTCCTTCTTTTTCTTCTACTTTCTAAGGTATTTTCCTCAGCATTCTTTTCAGCATAGAATAATCTTTTATCATTGCTCTTCTTCACCCACTCAATTGCAGCTACTCCAGGTTTGATGTCGAAGGCATCCATTATTTCCAAGAAACCAATTCTTCCATCATTGAAACAAGTGATAGCAATGTATACACCTGTATTGAGTACATGCACACCACTAAAAGATGTCTTGGTAACGAGCTTCCAAACTATCTGATTGAAGCTTTCATTGCTGTTCTGTGTAAAACCACCAAGACACCTTTCAAGCAGTTCCTGTCGAGAGAGATCTTCATAAATTGGTTTTAACTGCTCCATCAGTACTGTTGGAATACTGCCTGTATGATGGAAGCCTTTCAGTTTTTTTCTGGGCTTTCGCTTTTTGCCACTTGCACCAACTATTTTCTCCTTTCGGACACAAATGATGTTGAGGTGATTTATCTGTGGAGATTTTGTGGTAATAAGTGGCCCATATCGCATTGCTCATATCTTTCACTGAGTTCGCATTGCCCCTGATAGCATTACCATAGTAGGTGGTGAGCTGATCAATAACTTTACCAGTCAAGCGTCCCTGTCCTCCAATGGATTTTCCATCAGCTAACTTCTTCTTGCCAGAATTCTTCTTTAGATTTCTCAGCCTTGTACCCATTCGCTTTTGAACATGTCCAACACACTCCTTTTTTTCTACTATCAGTTCATCTCCATATGGTTTAACTTTACACAAATCACAGAAAACTTTTGAATCACCATCTCCAATGTAGCGATGATACTTTACACCATATTTTTCCATGGAACTTTTGAAAATTTCAATAATTCCATCCACTTCCATCTTTCCGGCACTTCCTTCATGGTTTTCTGAGCAATTGGCTTGATAGTCCGTGTACCAGGCTTCATATTCTTCTGTGCCCTCTTTATTTTCCCATTTCATGCAAGCTTTGCAGAAACTATTCTTGATAGAGATGTCAAGAATTTGTTGGGAACGCAAACCAATCAAGCTTGTAATTCCTTGTAAAGAAGAGAATCCTCTCTTTCTCCAGGACCCGTCACCAGACACATCGAGCCCTACACTTCCAGCTGGTGTCAATTGTTTTTCTTTTTCCACTGCTTTTTGCATGGAGATAACTGCCACTTTTTCACATGCCTTACTTAACTCCTCATTGATATGGTCATAAAAACTGTGTGCCACTGGCGATGGTAGGTCCATGATACCACAGAAAGTCTCTAATCCTGCATGTCCTTGTCCAAGTGCACGCATAGCAAGTACACTACGTCTATTTACTTCATAAGCATTTCCACTACTTCCAACTTGTTTACTTGTATTGATGAGATTCATGCCATTGCAGTTTTTGCATACAATATTAATTTTTGCACCCAATCCTCTAATGTCTCCTTCCGTCATTCGGATTTTTCCATGACACTTAGCACAAACAATTAACTTTTCAAGTTCATGAAACAAAATATCAATATCTATTATTCTGTTTCTTGTTGTTGCTGGACTTCTAGATATATCTGATTCTGAAATTTTGCTTGCAGATGTGCTTCTTTTTCTCTTTAGTGATGGGGCATTTTCTACTTTTCTTCTAAATCCTTTATGTTTCTTTTTTCTTCCAAATGTTCTCTTCTTTGTAGATGGTCCTGGTGTTCGACCTCTCTTATCTGTATTCATGATTTTTCACAAATCACTACTTTACGTATCAAAATTAAATTGATACACAAAAGTCACTCCGAAAAAAACACTTAAAAATATAGCAAGTTTTAATTGCACAATGTAGCTAACCTACAGGCCAAATTAAAAAAAATTTTCCACACACTGCTCTAGTGCGTATAATAGCTTATAATCAGGAAAAAATGTTTGTTTACTAAATAAATTGCATTGAAAAATGCAGATTCAATTACATTCAAAATAATTCAGTTTAAATTCCAGCGACCGTGGCGCTGAAACAACATAAACATGCAGCTGGGATTTTGAACCACCTATGAGTATTTTACGTATAATACCTTTCTATAAGGAGAGTAAGGGCTCTTGCACGAATAGAGGAATAGCGAGGAATAACGCCTGGCAACCAATCACAAGCAAGTTTTAAAAAGACGTGTTCCTTCTTATTCCTTCAAAAAGAAACAAGTCTTTTTAAAGCTCACTTGTGATTGTTTGTCAGCCGTTATTACTCGCTATTCCTTTATTCGTGCAAGAGCCCTAAGAGTAAAATACACGAGATTTATACCTCAAGTTAAGTTTTTCTACAATGTTAATGTACATTACGTTATACATTTAGTATTGTATCGTGTATGCTGTGAAGTATAAAATAATATAAGATTAACAATAGTATTAATATCTAAAAGTGATATTATGAGTAAAATCACTAAATATGCAAAAAAGTAACTTCACGGTTTTAGCTGTATTTTCTAAACGAAATCGAATTTCGAAATGCGGTTGGAAGCATCGTATTCAGCGGAAAATTTGCTATCAAAATATTAAATAAAAAAAAAAATCGATTTTTCGACTCCCTAACCATGGCTTGTCTCCTTCACCAACACGGTGCGAGACTGAAATATGTCCTCACCGGAAAGGAGGAGGGTTAAGAAATAGGTAGGATAATATGAGAGGGAAAAATAGTGAGGTCATGAGGTCATAGGATTGGGCACTACTTTCACAACAAGGTGGTGGAAGGCCCCCGCCAGCTGGGCCAATAGGCTGCGGCGGTAATGGAGAAAAAAAAATATAAAGATTCTGCATAAAAGAAATTATCTTGTTAAGAATAAAATCATAAAATCGCCGCTATTAAGTGTTCCTTCACTGGCGATGTATTCCTTCACTGGTGAAACGTATTTAGATACTAAGATTGCGTGTTCCTTTTCTGGTTTTTAGGAGACATATACAGATTTTCATTAAATAAAATTTTTACTTTGATTCTTTATTCAAAATTTGCTCACTGACGTAAAGTTTAAACATTTTAGAATATAAATTTCAAAAGTGTTTTATTTTTAATCCATTTTTAAACCACTTAATTAAATAAAAAAAGTTACAATTTCCTTATTCGTTCCTTCACTGGTGAAATCACGCTATATCATTTCAAAAACAAAAGAAGTTTCATTTATAATATAAAAATTTTTAAAAAATGTTTAAACTCTTAATATGTATAAAACATTCATTTACCATAAAAATATTTTTTTTTCACACTGACGGTATAGCATTATTATTATTAATTTGATTATTTTTACTGTATACTAAATGAATAATTTATTATTTTAGTAATTTTGAAAATTCAGGATCTGTAGGCCAACGGCTCATTAACTCAGTACATAAATTTATAAAATTTTCAAACCAACGATTGGTTTAACTGTTGGCTAAGCGAACCATCATTTTGTGACGAAGTTTTAAAGCAAGAGTTGGTTAAACCGTTAGCGAACTCGTTCCGATTTCGTCAACCGATTGTAAACTGTTAGTTAATGTTTGTACCAGGGCATCGAGAGTCTGAATATAGAGTAAAGTCTACCAATATGGCCTAGAGCCTGATAAGAATCATCGTGATATTTCGGAACCTATGCTGCCCTATTTCTTGGTATTAGGATCATTAGAATTTCGAGTCAAAAGAGCTTTGTGCCCATTTAAATATTTTATTTTTATCAATTGAGAAATTAGTTTAATAAGACGATTATTGGATTTTAAATGACTGCGCGACTGTAGGAAACGGTTGCACAACTTTTATAATTCTCTCATAAATTAAACAACTTTTTCCCTTTCATTTTTCTTCTCTGACTTCCTGTCACCATTTTTCCTCAATCGTTCGCGTTCATTCATCTATCTTTCTCGAATGCGCAGAGCCAGAGAGTTTTTTTCTCGAGTGTATAGCCCCTGCCTGCATCCCTTCTTCTCTCACCTTCCCTTTCCTCAGCGTCTTCGTCTTCTTCTTCTACCATTTCCTTCTATACTTTTATCAGGCCGTTGGATCGTCAACATGCGCGCACGATGGGCGGTCAAGGCACATCTCTCAACGAGCAGCTTCCTAATTTATGTGCGAAGATGGCGATATGCCCGTTTGTCAAAATGCGTATAACTACGTTATTTTTATACTGTAAAACAAGACATGTAAAAAATTGCAAATAATCTTTATTGAATTATTAAAAAATTATAATGTTTGTTAAAGTTTCTGTTGGTGTGTGTGTATGTGTGTGTGTGTGTGTGTGTGTGTGTGTGTGTGTGTGTGTGTGTGTGTAAAATAGTGATTGTGTTACGCCATAATTGGATACGTTTTTGGAACTGATGAAATCGTTATGCGTATGAACATCAGTTATACTTTTATTGCGGCCGTCATTAAAAATACGCGCACTAGACCATGAAAATGTCTGGAATTGCAGACACTTAATTCCAAGTCAGCCAAAAATGTTTAGATCTTTAAAAGTATTCTGGCTATAATATCCTTGGATCTTATTATGGAATATAAAGATTTTGCATGTTTATTGTTTAATTAAGACTAATGGCACATAGATTCCTCGTTTTCAGGGTTACAAAAACTCATTTATCGTCAGAATAACCGCCTCGTAATAAAGTTTACTTTGTAAACGCGTTGAGCGCGCAAGCTCGCAAAGGTAAACAGGAAATATTATAGCAACATTAGCCCCGTGACGTAATATCGGCAACTAAGGCAAGAATACCTTCCTTCCTAAAACTAACGTTAGGTCAATATCTCTCGGCACACGTTCTCTTACTCACGCATGTACCGCTGGGCCGATCCAAAAAATCTACGCGGCAAGTCACTGTACAAAGTGCCGTTTTGCGGTTTTACCATTCCCCGTCTGCCTCTATCTCTTTCACTTACGCGTGCGCGACCGCGAAATCTGCTTAAATTCGGTGTACCTGCGTATACGTGCGTCGAGTATACCAGGGGGTTTCGGGAAGTCCGATGATTCAGGAAAAGCGCTACGAAAGTTTTTTTAATGGATTCTAGGCTATAGTATAGTGTAGACGCTCGATTCGCTGGTTTGGGATTCGTTCTTGGAAAGAGATAGGAATATGTCAAAGGTCCACTTCCTGATCGATGATGATATGTAATGGTCACTTTCTTTACCGATATCAAGATCGGACAATTAATATGATTCATACGAAGAAACTTTTCTACTGTGAATTTGACATGTAGATTTAATGCGCAATATTTTTGTTGGTAATGTTGTAAATAAACAGTTTGGTCGTAATGTGATGCGTGTAACCTTTAGGCGAGTCAAAAATTGTATGCCAGCATAATATGTAAGCGAAGTATAACGGGATTATATTTGTTATTTGTGACTTCTTTACCGAGTCATTTTTGTTTATGTGTATCAAAACAAAAACTCCCAAAGATGTTTTTCCTTTTTTCAGTTACTTTCTTTCGACCACGTGTCATGTTGAATCATGCACTTCGCATATTGCGTTAGCTCACTTTTTCACAGGTCTTAATAATACATTCTAATCAACTACGGATTACTGGGCATACAAACTAAACGTTCAAGCATAAGAATGACCTATTTATTGCAAGTAAAAATGTTATAGGGAATTCGGTTTTTTTTTTCAAACTAATATCTACTGATATTTAAATTTTGTTTGTATTGTTTACTTTATAACCAAACAAAACCTGTCCGACAGATATTTACAAAATATTACATAAAGGTGTTAGTTGAAGAATGAAACGTTTAATTGAGTTATTTATGTAACCATTCTTAGACGCGCTCGAAATATGGAACACGGCGTAAAAAAAAGTGACATGAGATCACTTTTTTCACTGCGGATGATCATTCCGAAAATTTCTGAAGTGCCTCTCACTCACTCCCGAGCGGGCATTCGCTTACGCGCAATTGCGCAATTCGCGTAGAATAAAAAGGTTCCCTTCTTTTTTTTAAGATTCCACGGTTCAGTGTCAGTGGCCTCATGTGCTCAATTTGGGACTTCGGGCTTATGTCTTGAACAGCCGTATAAGATTCTTTTTTCTTCTTTTTCTTTACGTACGTATATATGTTCCGAGAAAGCACATGAGATATTCCGATGGGATTTCCGTGAGTGGTTGTTCGGGTAATGAGATTATATGCAGTTTTGGTATTTCGTTTTGTAATTCCTGCGTTATAATTCGGTATTTATCATTATTGTTCGTAGCATCATCGCTTTATCTATGGAATGTTGTTGCTGCTTTACAGACGGCAGTCCCGTGAATGCCTCTCCCGAACGCCCCTCTAGTTTTATCTAACGTTTTACAGGGACTTGTATGAAACTAGACAAGTTACAATAAATCTAGATAAATTAGGTAGTTTCTCATCGGGGTGTGCAAGTTAAAGCTTAGGGTCTATGTATACATCTCAATAAATCATCATGAGAATGTCCGAGTCAGGATTTGATTGCATATTTGCCATTGACTTGAATCATTTTAATTTAAAAGTTAACCGAAAAATTTTGTTATAAAAATGAGAAATTTATTATTAATGGAAGTATTTTAAATACTTGACAAAGTATGATTATTGTGTATTTGATAGTATTCAGACGTTAATGGTTTGCAATTTCAAAATTCATAACTGTATAAAATTGATAAAATTTCGACTTTTCGGCATCTCAACAGCAAAGGTAGTTTTCATGATTTACAATAATTAGCTGTGCAGTTTAAGAAAAAAAGGCCGCTTAAAGTAATTTAATTTACATCTTCGCCCCAGCATACGTCTCTCTACGTATTTTAGAGTATTTGCATATAACCTAATTGTGAAGAACCTAATTAATACAAATTTAATTTATTATTAGCATCACTCTGCGGCCATGTACATAAAAATTTGATCTCATGCTAAAAGAATTAATTAAGGAAGCATAAAAATCTACGAAGAAGACAAACAGCAAATTCGCCGGCCGCCGCTACAGCCGCCGTCGCGGCTTATCCTTGCGCGAAGATTGCAATGAGCAAAAATTTATTCCGTTGTCCATGTAAATCAAGCGGCGCATAAAATAAATGATAAATCAAACTTCCTCTCCTGCGAGAGCGCGTTTGCTTTTCAAGATATTATTTCGAAGTCGAAAGTAATTTATATAAAAGAACATAAAAATTCTCTCTCTCTCTCTTTATCTCTTTCTTCCTCTCTCGTGGACATCAAGCAGTCGTCTCCCAGCTCTTTAAATACGCGACAGCGCTCTAATTACGCGCAAGTCATAAATAATTCGACGAGGCTCGGGCTCACGCGCCGAAAGTAAATTCGATAATCGTGATTTGCAAAGCGTCCAGGGTCGTTAAAAATCGCCTTTGAGATTCCTGTGCTGCTCGGGTCGTTCTCCCTTTCCATCTCTCTCGTATTTTTTTTTTTTCATCTGTTTTTTCATCTTTCTCATCCGAGAGATTATAACGAGTCTGGAAAACCAGAACTGCCGGACGACGGCAGTTTGGCCTTTTTCACTTTTTGGCGACATGCTCATTGCTTCGAAAGTACTTAGGCCCTCGCTCGGTGTAAATACGAGTTGCTCAGGTGGGCCGGTCCACGGCAATTTTTTCCCGCTCCTTCTTAGCCGCGATGCGCGCATACCCGTATACTTACCTAACGTGTCACTTTTATTTTTTTTTGAAAAGAATTTGCGGTCTCAGGATTTATATAAGATTTTGTTTAAAAACTTCGTTGAATGCTAAAAAACAAATGAATTTTACAATTTCATTAGTTTTCCTTATTAATATTAAAAGCTTCAAATTTGTAATTAAAATCTAATTAACTCCTGATATTAAATTTAAATTGACCATCATAAAAAATTGTATAAAATATTAGAAAAAAAAATACGATTGCACTATTTTACTAAACGAAATTTAAAAATTTCATAATTTTAAACAACTAACCTAAATTTAATGAGACATTCTTCTCTCGATGAACGACATGTTCTTGTTTGTGCACATACTGATTGTGCACATATTAATTGTGCACACACTGAGAGAAATGTTGTAGTAAAATTTATTATAAACATAAGAAAAATTACTATATTTTGTAGGAACGGAGGGACAAATCGAAATTATAACAATTTTTGCTATACAACATAGTAATTTTTATGAATGACCTTAAATTTCAAAAAATTAAATTTTTTCTCGTTCTTCCTGTTTTCAGAACTATTTTCAGACTCTAATCATACAATATTTAATGTGAAAATAAATTAAAATGAGAAATAAAAATATTTTTTTTATGAGCGTTGGGATCGAACCTGCAACCTTCACCGCGGCAATCGGACGCGCTAACCACTTACCCAAATAGGATTCTTGAGTGTAAAATTTTGGAACTTGTACATGCCAAACCATCGATTTCAAGAAAATTTCAGATAATATTAAATAATGACAATAAATAACTTTGATAACACAAAGAAACTTATCATTAATGTGCATAATATAAAAATAAAATAATTGAAGTAAGGTTTTGAATGTTTTGTAAACTTAAAAGCAAGACAAAGTGAAATTCCCGTAGAAACATAACCTCAATCAGACACGTGGGCGCATTAATCTGCGCATAAAGTACTAATGTTGTAGCAATTTTTACTATGTTGGATAGCAAACTTTCTTATGGCCTGTAGCAATTTTTGAATGTGGCACTTTTTACTATGTTTATAGTAATTTTTAATACGCTACAAAATAAAATTTATACGCTACAAAATAAAATTTAAACGCTAGAAAATAAAATTTATATTCTATTCTAATAAAAATTAAAAGCATATATTTTAAATTTTATTATATCCCAGTTTTTGCTATGTGTATAGCAATTTTTCTTTTATTTCGTAATACTTTCTAATCAACAACTGTCATAAAAATTACAAGAAAGTTTGTAATTATTCATACAATTATAATAAAAATGCAGCATAAAGTGTATTTGTCTCACCCTTCCTATACTTTATATTAATTTTTATTACAGTTATAATAAAATTTACTACAACATTTTTCTCAGTGCACTTTAACATTGGTACATATCTATATACAGCGTGTCCAAAAAGTCTGGAAACACCCAAATAATTTCTCAGCTGAATTACTATTGGAAAATGTTAAGGTCGCCTTTGTAGTAATTTTTTACGAGGAATCCAATGGTGACCTTGGATTCGACCTTGGACCTCATTTTTGAGGTTATTTCAAGGTCAACCTCATTTTTTTAAATGGTAACCCCTATTTTTTATAGCGGAATCTGAAAGAGCGGAAAATTTTACGTCCGGATATGTATTAAGGTATGAGGTTGAGGTTGCCCCCAGAGGTCAAATTGAGGTCAAAGTATGATTTCTTAAAAATTTCGCGAGTTCAGTGGTAAAACAAAACAAACAAAGGTAAGGTTTGGTAAGTTCGAACGAAGACTTGAAGGTGACCTCTGATTCGACCTTGAACCTCATTTTGAGCCTCATTTTTGAGGTTATTTCGAGGTCAACCTCATTTTTTTAAATGGTAACCCCTATTTTTTAGTGGAATCGGAAAGAGTGTGAAACTTTACGTCCAAACATGTACTCAGAACATAGTTCAAGAAGGACCTTGACGTTCATTTGAAGGTCATTTAAACTTAATGACGGTCTGATCTTGTGTAAACTTTTTAATTTTTTTAAACAGTCTAACATCTTATTTCAAGTGCTCGAATTATTTTCCATCCACTTTTTGATAGTAACCTAATCGATGATCGAAAACACCAACAGTATTTTTGATCATTTCAGTAGGAATGAGAGCTGATTCATTGTAAAATTTTTTGAAGCGTTTAAATATTGAACATTGTTACTTGTTATTTTTCGTATGGTTAGAGTGACAATAAACTATTATTCATTCCATAACCACCACAGAAAAGGGTTGGTCATCTTTCAAACATATTTTTTGAAAATTAAAAGTTCTTTTTATTTTCAACTCAAAAAGTATTTTTGGATAAGGTCTACTACGAAGAGTAATAAAAATGAACAAACTCACTGATAGAGAAAGAATAACGATTCTCATGATGAGAGGTTGGGGACACATGCAGCGATCTTATAGGGCCGTAAGAGATATTTTTAATGCTTCATTTAGGGTTGGTGGAACTCCACTATCATTTTCAACAGTTCAAAAATCTATTAGAAGGTTTGAAAATACCGGCACTATCAGCGATTTACCTCGATCAGGCAGACCAATGTCAGCAGGTAACGAAGAGAAATCTTTAGATGTTGTGTTAACATTCACCGAAGATCCGCATACTTCCGTTCGTAGAGCTGCTCAAGTGCACGAAATAAGTAAATCATCTATTCATAACATACTAAAAGAGAGAAGTTCCATCCATTTAAAGTAACGCTAATACACAAGTTAAATGAAGATGATTTCGATCGTCGCGTTGAATTCTGTGATGATATGATGGCACGCATCGTACAAAATCCAAATTTTCCATCAAATATAGTCTTCTCAGATGAAGCTACATTTCAACTTGACTCAAGCGTAAATAGGCATAACTGTAGATATTGGGCAGTTGAAAACCCTCATTGGGCAAGAGAAGCCAAGTCACAATATCCACAAAAATTAAATGTCTGGGCTGGAATATTAAATAATAGGATTATAGGACCATTTTTTATTGATGGCAATTTAAATGCAGAAAAGTATGAAACTATGTTGCGGAATCAAATTGTTCCTGCTATAAGAGAAATAGCTGGAGAGGACTTTAATAACACATGGTATCAACAGGACGGTGCAGCAGCTCATTATGCACGAAACGTTCGCACATACTTAGATACAGTATTCATTAATCGATGGATAGGACGAAGAGGTACAATTGAATGGCCAGCTAGGTCCCCCGATTTAACGCCTCTAGATTATTTCTATTGGGGTTATCTGAAGGATCGTGTATTCAAAACAAAACCCTTAAACTTAGATGAATTACGTGAAAGGATCATTGATGAATCAGCTCTCATTCCTACTGAAATGATTGAAAATGCTGTTGGTGCTTTCTATCATCGATTAGGTTACTGTCAAGAAATGAATGGAGAACAGTTCGAGCACTTGAAATAAGATGTTATACTGTTTAAAAAATCAAATGTGAGAGGCAAGGGGACTCACGTAAATCAAGCGCCCCATCGTGAGAGGCAAGGGGACTCACGTAAATCAAGCACCCCATCGTGAGAGGCAAGGGGACTCACGTAAATCAAGCGCCCCATCGTGAGAGGCAAGGGGACTCACGTAAATCAAGCACCCCATCGTGAGAGGCAAGGGGACTCACGTAAATCAAGCACCCCAAAGGGAACAGATTTTACTACGTCCACGTCGTTGTTCCTGGGTAACGCTAAATGTAAAAAATTGAACTTGACATGACTTTTAAGGACAATGTCAAGGTCACCATTAGATTTCTCGTTGAAAACTACTAAAGAATTAACCTCGCTCAGTGTGATAAAAAGTTTACACAAGATCAGACCGTCATTAAGTTTAAATGACCTTCAAATGAACGTCAAGGTCCTTCTTGAACTATGTTCTGAGTACATGTTTGGACGTAAAGTTTCACATTCTTTCCGATTCCGCTAAAAAATAGGGGTTACCATTTAAAAAAATGAGGTTGACCTCGAAATAACCTCAAAAATGAGGCTCAAAATGAGGTTCAAGGTCGAATCAGAGGTCACCTTCAAGTCTTCGTTCGAACTTACCAAACCTTACCTTTGTTTGTTTTGTTTTACCACTGAACTCGCGAAATTTTTAAGAAATCATACTTTGACCTCAATTTGACCTCTGGGGGTAACCTCAACCTCATACCTTAATACATATCCGGACGTAAAATTTTCCGCTCTTTCAGATTCCGCTATAAAAAATAGGGGTTACCATTTAAAAAAATGAGGTTGACCTTGAAATAAACTCAAAAATGAGGTCCAAGGTCGAATCCAAGGTCACCATTGGATTCCTCGTAAAAAATTACTACAAAGGCGACCTTAACATTTTCCAATAGTAATTCAGCTGAGAAATTATTTGGGTGTTTCTAGACTTTTTGGACACGCTGTATATATAGATCTGTACCAATGCTATCTGTGCACAATAAATATGTACACAATCCTTATGTACACAAACAAGAACATACCCGATGAGCAATAAAATGTATAGTTATACAATGCGGTTCTGTTTAAATTTTAAATTAAATAAAACAAATTCTCTTGTTACAAAATTGCGAAATTTAAATATTTTATTTTAACTTTATACACATTGAAATTTTATTGATATCTCTGGATATCTGTGATATAAGTTGGTCACCTGGTAACAGATTGCGATGACCTTGTAATATTTTGCACAAGTTTCTGACCTTTAAAGATCTTTTAAAATTTAATTTTGAATAACCTTTGAATAAAATAAATTAATTAGTACATTCCGACTAAAATGTATTAAAATGAACATCATTCTTAAAATACATTTAATTGTTTATATTATATTCAAATAAAGATTCGAGTCGTAAATAAAATTTCATAATAATATATTTTGCGTTTAAAATTATCTCGTACAATTTTGAAAATTATACTTCGTCTGCAGTTTCTGATGTCAGTATAAAAATCCTTTATCAATTTTATTCAGTTTGATAAAAGATTTGATGAGATTTCGATAAACTTATTTTGAGAGATATATATAAAAATTGTAAAAATACCTCAAATAAAAGTGTTCAAGAAGATCAACCACAACTTTAATATATAATCACACTTTTCGCTACGAAACATGTAAGATCTTTCGTTTGATCTCACCTAAAAATCACCGCCAAGAACATTTAGCAATGTAATTTACTGTTTCATTCATCGTTCGATTTGCAAAAAGACCACCGGCTAGACAAGCGCAATCCATTCCCGTTTCACGCTTCTGACCCAGTTATGCGCAAAGTCAACGAGCGATCTACGCGCGTGTCGCGCGGATCCGGGAAGGTTTTATCAGCGAGAGAAAGCCCGCGCGGCGCGCGTTTATACGCACCGCGTACTTCGCTAGGATTTGTCATGAGTGTCGCCGTTTTTCGTTCCCTTTCGGATACATATACGCCACGAAGAAAACACAGTATTTTTCACTTGAATCTCTGTAGTGCGCTATGTCGATGCGATGTATATCGTTCTGTAAAGAGTATTCTGCTTTTGATTATATACATTTATAAAAGATAACCGATTTGTGTAATTCTATAGTCTTTAATAATTGTTAGTTATGAATATGATAAGTGAAAGCAAATAATGTGAAATGATATTTTGAGATATTTAATAACTTGGCTTATATTTTTTTTTGTTTCAGATTTCTTATTTGTAACAAATAAGAGTTTTAAATATTTGTAAACGAAGCATTGGAACAGAATTTTAGGCTGATGAAGAAAAGTAACAAAAAATGTTTAGTTTTTGAAGAATACCAGTGGAATGATTATTATAATTTTGTCATAATTTTTTCTGTAACGAACGAAATTGAAGGAATCTTCAAAGGCATGTAGATGCAGATGCTAAAACCACCGTCGATTTCAACCGGATGGCAGAAATCCGGTAAGTTACGGTCCACAAATTCTTGTAGCCATTTTTACTTTGACATTTTTTAAACTTTTTTAAATGAAAATAGTAAGTCAATAGCTTGCGGTACAATTCTTTTTCATTTAATTATTCACTATACTTAATTTTATACTTATTGAGTAAAGTAAACACTGATAATTAAAGTAAATGTACCAACCATTGGCCACCTTAAGAGCCTAAAGTTAGTTAGTATAAGAATTAGAGGTATAAGAACACTACCAAATCTAAAATAACGAGTGTATAGTGGTAAATCATTCTTCAAATCATCAGAAAAAAAACCTTTAAAAAGCATATTGAATAATTGTATCATAATAAATTAATCAAGTAATGACTAGTATCAATGCACCAGTCGTTAGCCACTATAGGAAAAAACTGATTCTAATGTCCAAAACTTTCGCTCCAATACTTGGCAATACTTACAATACAGTACATAATCTTTCTTAATCTAAAATATGTGATAAATTTTTAATTGTCAACTTACATAAACTATTGTTTGTAATGTCTATTTAAATATGCAATGTTACTTAAAATATGACAAAATAAATATTACTTGAATATATACTTGGTAACCTATCTTTTCGTGTATATTTGGCCACTATTCGGACTGAAATTATCTTGAATCTTATGTGAAAGTATCAGTAGGTGGCCGCCGAAGCACAGATTTCATCACAAATTTTAATTTATCTTCATGAAATATAAACCAGACAACGCAACTCGTTGTTAGTTACTAAAAACTATATGTCTAGAGAAGATTTGAAAAAAAATAACGTTTGTATTAATGTAACTTCAAAAACATGCTATTAAGTGCATGCGGCCACTTTTTGGTACTGGATTTTTGATGGCCAAGTATTGGTACTTTTACCTTATATTATTTTATTTTCATGCTTAGTTTAAATTATGTAATTTTAAATCGAATAAACTAAATCCGCAGTTTTTTTTTATAAAATTTAAGTACACTGTATTGCTTCCTCCCAGAGGAAGCTTTGTAATTTTTTTTTGTCGTTATTATAATCCATTTATTACAATTCATTGTAATATATTCGGGATACTTGTAGCTAAGATAATTGATGAAATTTTAAAATTAATAAAGATAAGAGAATTTATAGATAGTACATATCAAATAAGTGAATGATATATGTTAAATTTTTTACTTATTTAAGGTGGTCTTACACCTAAATATTTTGAAAAAATCAACTTTTTTTTATTGAATTTTTTAATTATATATGTTATTCTGAACCTAAAAAAACTAGTTTGAATCAAAAATTAAAAAAATTAAAAATGATATGGTTAAAAGAGCTTACTATCTTCAAAATGACGAAAAAATTGATTTTCCTTTTTTTTTTGCCTTTTCTATAGGTTTCTGATATATATAGGAACACGTTTACTTGTATGTGTTTTAAAATATCAAAAAACATTATTTAAGACTTATTAGTATAAGAAATATAAAAAAAAATAATTAAATTTAAACACGGGATTTATTATAAATAGTACATTACGATACGTGTGCCTTAAGTAGCCCATTATTGCACGGCGTGAAGTTAGGGCCCGAGCGCAGCGAGGGTCCTATCACGCCGTGTAATGGGCTACTTAAGACTCTAGTATCGTACAATATTTTATAGCACAGCCTAACCTAAGCCCGCTGTCACGCCTATCCGTGCGCTAAGCAGTCCTTTTTTGCACCGTGAGGTTAGCGCACGAGCGTAGCGAGTGCGATATACACGGTGCAATAATGGGCTACTTATCGCATGGATAGGCGTGACTTAAGTGCGGGCTTAGGTCACACTGTGCTATAAAATAATATAAATCATATTCTGGAATTTGAAATCTAGTGGAATCGTCTTTTGAGTTGTGACAATTTTGCACTTCTGTTCTAGTAAAGTGACCATTCCGTCAACGAAATTTGACAGTAAATTACTATATTAATACTCCCTTTTGTATACGTATATATACTTATAAAGCTATAATACCATAGTGTCAACACAGCAGACAGCTCAAAATCTCAAATAAGCCAAGATACATAACCATGTTATTTCAACAGTTTGTTTTGCAGAGTTTTTGCTTTCAGATAGAGAAAGATTTTTTTCTCAGTGCTTGATTATTTTTATTTATAAGTGAATTTAGGACTAAAAATTTACTGTATTGTGTATGTGAAGATATATGTCTGAAAAGTGTAATTGTAATTATAATACAAGCGTGCAGTGACAGTTTTGTTTAAATTTGGAAAGTAGTTTCAGTTCAAGATGGGAATGCTGTATGAAAATTAATACTGAAAAACATGTGCATTGGCAAGATTGAATTAAGTATTCTAAAGAAGAGGCAGTAACAATTTTTATCGCATAAAAATAAATACACCTTTTTTCTAAGAAAGATGAAAGTGACATATTAAGTCTAACTCACTATAGGATATATAATTCAATTCAGAAGATTTGTGAATTGCAATAAGTGTAAAGATGTATCTATACACATAAAAGCGACAAGCCTTCTCACAAGAATACAGGCTTAAATTCAAGATATATTTAATATTTAATATGTGTAATCAAGTAATCATTAAAAAAAATGGGCTTATCGGCTTTTATATACTTATGTACTTTTGTCTATGACAGTGATGGCTTCTTAAGTTTCGATTTGGATCATTGGGATTTCATATTTCATAAGACCTGACGCATATTCTACATTTATTTTAGTATTATAAATAATAATCTAACTCAGTACAGTGTGTTAAAAAGTGATTCAACAGTGGATGAATCAAAAGTAAAAAAGGACAGATTGAACAGTAACTTTTAATGGAACGGATGCATGCAAGGTACCAGAACTTCTGTTTTAACCATTTTATATGGGAGAACAGATAACAGATATACAGGAAAATGAGTTTCAAGAAGGAAAAGAATGGAGATTAAATGGCTGATTATTTTTTTAGTCTTATGGTATTTTTCTTTGCAGGTTTGTTTCTCAAAATGTCATTTTTTAAAGTTTGTCGTAACTTTTCTCTGAGACCAGTCGATGAATTTTCATAAGACAAAGTGCAAATTGTTCCTAATTTATGTAGTTATGGGTGTAAGAGTTGCAATTTTAAGGTTTTCATGTATAAGTATTTTTTTCATGGCAAAAACCCAAAAAATTCAAAAAAATGCAAAAAATTATTGCAAAAAATCAGTTTTTGCCATGAAAAAAATACTTATTCATAAAAACCTTAAAATTACAACTCTTACACCTATAACTACATAAATTAGGAACAATTTGCACTTTGTCCAATGAAAATCCATCATGCGGTCTCAGAGAAAAGTTACGACAAACTTTTTTTCTTGAAAATGCTATAACTGAGGGTAAAATGAGTTTAAGGACATCTGCCTTGGCTCATTTTATTCAAAATAAGTTATATTTACAATATATTTTGATTATTTTATTATAATAATAATTTTTATCATTTTTTTAGGTAATTTTGGCCAGAAAGGCCTATAGGTGTAAGACCGCCTTAAAGAATGAAAAAGACGTACATTTCTAAAATAAGTAAAAATAAAAAATCAAAATCAAAATCAAAAAGTAAAAATCACTTATTCAAATTTAGAGAGTATATTCCTTTGTTAACCCTTTCAGGGGCATATTTTTCCGAAAAAACAGTATTTTGTTCACATTGATTATTTATTAATTTATTACTGTCAATCCCCTCCCCAATGAAAAGTAATGAATTACATAAAATTACAATATGTACGTACTCAGGAGTTTAAGAACTTGATTGCTTGCAATTAGTTGTCGTCATGTATCCATAATGAGAAAAATAATAAAGATAAATAGGTATATCATTTAAGATACACCGCCCCGGGGCAAAGGGTTAACATGTAAAAAGGAAAAATGTCGAAGTGGCATTTAGTAAATATTTAAAGAATTAGGTATGTACCTAATATCTAAAATATCAAGGAAAGCTTCAGAATCATATAGAAACCAGAAATAGCAAAAAATAATATTACTGCGTAAAGCCTGGTAAGAATTTTTGATACTATTTAAGTTTGTGTTATATACATATTTATTATAAGTAGTATAAAATTTGCAGACCGAAGCAATACGTATGATACCTTTATTAAAGGGATCCCCCTGAGAATAAATCAACTGAGATATACTATAATCAAAATTTTGTCATTAATTTTTAAGAATTCACCGTTACGGTAAGGCACCTGGATTCCAATAAACACCAAATTTATTTAATAATATTCAATTATTGACGATAATTGAAATTAATTAATAAGTTGCCTCATTACTCAGCATGATTACACTTAGGTTCTTAATGTATCTACCCATAGATCGAAAGCGTGACTTGTAGCTCGTTCCACATTTTACGGACGTCACCGTATGAAGCTAAAGAAAGGTAGGAGGAAAGACAATGTTCAGAAAAAAAAAAAAATTTTTAACCGGAATTAGTAGCTAAGGTTCCATAGTGTTAAGAGCGGCCGTTTTTCAGTGAGGGTTGTAGACAGTCTGGGTTTTACCGAGATTTTATAATCAGAGCATGATTCAAAAGGGCTTTCGAAATATTACAGTTACTAAAATCCGTTTATTTTTAGTTTCAAATAAGTTTGACATTTCTTTTACGAATCAAATTTAAAAGAGCTTCAAGTTACATTTTACAACTTAATATCAAGTGCAATATTCCTTCTTTAATTAATTAGGCTAACTGTAAATACAATATTTTCTAAAGCTATTATTTAAAATCTTAGAAAATTTGCGAAAAAATTAAATAGAATCAATACTATGTATTCAAACGATCAGCTGATGGATTTCGATGATGATTGGCTCGTAATCACGTTGTGCTCTCCGCGAGCTGCATCAGTAGTAGCAGCAGCAGCAGCTGCAGCAACCAGTCATCGGTGTGTGCCCTCATGCAAGCGTTTTACCCTGGAAGCAATCCGGTCTTGAAACTGGAAGACCCTGAACTTGACTGACTCTTCCTTATAGGTCTTGATATTGCTATCTTTCTCTCTCTTATTTCGTGTTCTCTCTGTTTCACAACCGCGACGAGCGCGCAAGTAAGAGGCGCACGCACACACGTGTATATATGCGCGCGTACACGTATTGGTATGTAAATATGGAACGTAGATGGGTCCCACGAAGTTGTGTGTTGCGCGTGTCTCTTTCTCTTTCTTTCGCTGCTACTGCTGCTGCTGCCACTGATGCAGCACACGGATGAAGCCACACGAGGAAAGTGACCGATTGGAGCCGGGACGAAAGCGAGATCTTTTCCTCGCCAACGCTGTATACATCTGCAGGTTTTGGTCTTGTGCTTATCTCGAAACTCTGGTGTACATTTGTTTGTCCTGCTTTTTTGCGTATTGAACGAATTTAAAAAGTTTGCAAAATTCATTACAGTAACAGTTTTTAGTTCACTAATTATTGCAAGAATTTTTCTCGAGGAAAAAGCAATAATTACTTGAATCCATTTTGATCGATATTTTTTCAAAGTAAATAACAGTGCTCGAATCCGAATATTTAAGATTTTATCCATAATGTTCCATACAAAAATAAATACAAAAATAATGCAAGACACTTTACTATTAAAGATTTTTATCTGGTAAAACTTGACCTTTATGCGTCACTTACGACCTTTTTACGTCACCAACTACCTTTCTACGTCACTTACATCGTTATAACCATACGTCATAAGCATTCTAAAAATACGTGTTAGACGAATTTCGCAAAGCAGGAAAATTTAGTAGAGTATAATTTTTTAGATATTTTGTAAGTTGAATCTCTTATTATCGATGACGAACAATTATAGTTGCCGTGTATTAAAAATTGTATGAAACAAATTCTTTTCGAACTTGAAGATGAAATCAATCACATAATACATAAAGTTCTGTACGTCGAATAAATTGTTATTAAATGTGGAATTTTATTTTTTAAACGACACATTAATATCGTTTTATAAACTAAGAGAAAGAATCTGAGGGGAGTATCCAGTGAGATTAATCAGCAGTGAGAAACAAGTCGTCTGATTAAATTATGTATCGGGTCTTTTTCGAGCAGCGTCGGTTCGTTAAAATCAGACTGTGTAACACATCCTCTTTTCCAGACGGAAAAAAAGGTCTGACATAACACGATGAAGTAACTCGTAATCTCTCGATCGCAGATTCCACATCTTCAAAAGTAGACCGTAAAATTCTCTCCTTTCCTCCTTCTTCGTTCTTTCTCTCTTTTCTTTTCTGTTATCCGGTTTGACCATCACCCCCCCCCCCCCTCCCGAGCTAAATCGGTAGGTAGGCTATGCGGCTTGTCGAAAACCGCGGGAAAAATCCTAATTACTGAAAAGTGGCAATTTAGGGACACGATAGTGTAAAGAAAAAGTGAAAGTGTCAAAATGGTGGAGTTGAGAAAAAAGGGCTGAACCAATCTTATTGGGGCATTTATTACGATGTTTCCTAATCAGTCCGGCATCTGGCGGCCCTCTAACCCAGTCACCCTTGGCAAGGTTGTCCCATTAAAGAGTGAATATGTGTGAAGGTCGAACTCACGATGCTGTGTGGTAGTCTAAAGGACGTTTCGGTGAATTTATATAATTCGTTTGTTGAAGTTACATTCCTGAAGTCTACATTTTCAAAGTCAGCAGACTGTGATTAACATTTTACTTTTTTACTTCGAGTGTATATCATGAATAATAAAATGTAAGGTTTTTAAAAATTTGCTAAATTTATAAATATCATTTAAAATATATTTAATGTAATTTTCTAATGTTTTTATTTAATTTTACGATTAAATTGGTATTACAAACTTATTGTATTATTTAAAAAAAAAATTCGGAACTAGGTATTATTTTCTTTGATTCTTAAGTAAGGGTGAAAGAATTTGAAAAATAAAAATATTCGCATTGAAATATTCTAGTAAAAAATGGACTATAACGGTAGTCCGGATCATTCTAATGATCAATTCTAAGCAGATTATGCATGGTTCACGCTATTAAACGTCATATCTACGAAGTAATATTTTATTCAAACCGTTTCCCACTGTATAATGCTATCGGCCTTTTATGCAATAAGAACTGAAAAGGAAGATATTAAAAAGATTTCCGAATATAACGCCACTAATATTTGTTTTAGATCAACTAATCATTTTTTAATTATCGGCTTATTTTATATTTGAAAATTATATTTTTCATTGGGCCTCAGAAAAAAATATTGGATGAAAGTACTCGGTTCTTGAACGCAAAAAAAACCGCTGCCAATTCATTGGCCCGTGGCTTCCTCAAACTTAATTTGCTAATTCCTTTAATTAAGTTTTAATAACAAAATTTATACCTTTGCAACATTTTATGACATAATTATAATTAAATTCATTTATGAAGATTAAAAAGTATTAACTTTTAAATTATGTATAAAATATGGATAAAATAATAGGTATGATTTTTTTTAATTATGTGTGAAAAATAAATAAAATAATTGATTGTAATATTATCGTCAAAACCATTTAAAATTCTTAAATAACCTTTACTTCAAATTATATTTTCTTGTAAAATTTCACACATAGGGTACTTGTCTCTAGTAGTATACCTGTCCGTATTTGTGTGCTCTTTCTGGAATTTCCGGGAGGGGGGGGGGTCCAGAGTTTCCACGATTCACTATAAAATTGACGTCAACTATAGACGTTTTTCAGTTCGACATATGATAATGCAGATTGTTCTTAATTTCGAAATTCTAATTACGAATTCTTTTACCCTAAGAACTCTTCTAATAAATAATATACAAACTTTACATCTCCACCAAATTTCAAAGAAATTAAAACAATTTTAATGTAATTATATTGTGCGACAACAAAGAAAGTCATTTTCAAAAATACTAAAATTTAAAATATCAAACATCTCAAAAAATAACCATGTAATCTGGATGAAATTTTACACAGGTTTTGCGTATATCACATACAAAAGAGTCTATAAATTTGAAGCTGATACATGAAGTCGTCATTGAAAAATTATGGTTTTGAAAAAAAACCGTAAAAGAATTGTAACTTTAAATATCTCTAAAAATCATGAGACAATTCTTTTACCTAAAGGATTTATACGATAATATATAGACTCTATATCTCCACAAAATTTCAACATGATTAAACCAATTTTTGTTTTCTCTAGTTATCATGCGACAAAGAAAATGACTTTGTAAAATACGAACATTTTCAAAATCAAATATCTCAAAAAGTAATCGTACGATCTTGATGAAAATTCGCACACATATTACCTATATCACATACAAAATTGTCTATAAATTTGGAGCTGATACATGGAGCCGTTCTCGAGAAATTACGATTTGAAAAAATGGTTAAAAAATTTTAACCTCAAATATTTCTGAAATTTCTGGACTAATCATTTTGCCCAAAGAACTCGACCGAGAGCTATCCAAAATCTACCTCTACAAGGAATTTCGAAGCGATTAAGTCAATTTTACTCCCGTAATCGTTGGACATACAAAACTTATTTTTTTCACATTTCAATTTTTTTCTCAAAAACTAGTCGACAAAATGAATTCAAATTTTTACAGATTATAGCTATTTATATTCTGCATTATCATGATTTTTCTCAAGAAAATTAACCGTTTAGTTTAGTTATAAGCTTTTTAAAAAGAAACACGTTTTTGTTAATAACAAAAGAACCGTGATAGCTAGAGATTTTTTTTTTTAGAAAATATAGGTACTTTAATGCTCTTTCGAATGCTATCTATTCGATTCAAATATCTCGATCTTATCATTAAAAAAAAAGCAAAAATCAATTTTGAGAAAATCGAAAATTCGAAATAAAACAAAAACGCATCGGCGAATCAAAAAACGAATTTTTGACCCGCCATTACACAAAAAAAATGAGACCTGTCCGGTCAAAATCGATCGAGTAGAAGCTGAGATCCAGGCGTACACACACACACACACACACACACACACACACACACACACACACACACACACACACACACGCACGCACACACACGCACACACACACACACACACACACACACACACACACACACACACACAGACACTTTTCAAAAATCATGTATTTTGATTCCCAACACCTTGAAAAACAATTATAACATGTTTTTACAATAACTCAAAAAATTACTATCACAAAGCTTCCTATAGGAGGAAGCAATTTGTTTCAATCACAGTTAAATTTAATTTAGTAAAATAAAAAACGTTAGTAATTTCTGTTTGAATGCGTTATGAATAATAATTTATGAAATGCGATAAATAGAATAAGACTAATTAATTTGAGACAGTGTATGTAATATATGACTCTATTTATTTGTTGTCTTTGAGTGTAAAAATACCTATAAGTAAATAACTCGATAGTCATCATCAAAAGAATGCATAACATAACGTAGATATAAAAATAGATTTTATACCACTCTAACCTCAAAATCACAACTTTGATATGATTTTTCGGCGCTCGTGGTATAAAATACCGTTCGAAACTAGTGCGTAAGTCGATTATTTAGCTGGTGTGACTTTTTCGCACTCGCTTCGCTCGTGCAAAAAGTCACACCAGCTAAATAATCGACTTCCCCACCCGTGTCGAAATGTACTATTAGAACGAATGCTGTATGGAAATTTCCATTCTACTGATTCAATATTATTTATGAGTTGTTTTCTACTAGCAATTTTTCATCTATAGGATGTTTACTGAAATTAAATTTTTAGTAGCTGATAAAAACCAGTGGTTCTAAAAATAACGAAAAAGCAAAAGTCAGAAAGCACTTTCAGATGAAGTTCACATACAGTAAAGTGTTTTTTTTTGCTTCCTCCTAGAGGAAGCTTTGTGATAGTAAATTTTTGAGTTGTTGTAAGAACATGTTATAATTGTGTTCCTAGGTGTTAGGAATCAAAATACATAGTTTTTAAAAAATGTCTGTATGGATGTATGTGTGTGTGTGTGTGTTTGTGTGTGTGTGTGTGTGCGCGCGCGCGCGCGTGTGTGTCTGTGTGTGTGTGTGTGTACGCCTGGATCTCAGCTTCTACTCGATCGATTTGGACCGAACAGGTCTCATTTTTTTTTGTTTTTTTTTTGCGTGATGGCGGGTCAAAAATCCGTTTTTTGATTGGGGCGATGCGTTTTTGTTTTTTTGTTTTTTTTTTTTTTCAAATTTTCGATTTTCACAAAACTGTTTTTTGATTTTTTTTAATGATAGGATCGAGTTATTTGAATCTGATGGGTAGCGTTCGAAAGAGAATTAAAATACCTATATTTTCTAAAAAAAAAAGTTTCTAGCTATCACAGTTCTTTTGTTATTAACAAAAACGTGTTTTTTTTAGAAGCTTATAACTCCTACACTTAACGGTCAATTTTTTTGAGAAAAATCATGATAATACAGAATATAAATAGCTATAATCTGTTAAAATTTGAATACATTCTGTAGGCTAGATTTTGAGTAAAAAATTGAAAAATGAAAAAAATCAGTTTTGTATGTCCAACGATTACAAGAGTAAAATTGACTTAATGGCTTCAAAATTTCATTTTAGAGGTAGATTTTTTATAGTCGAGTTCTTTGGGCAAAATGATTGGTCCATAAATTTCAGAGATATTTGAGGTTAAACATTTTTTGACATTTTTTTAAAATCGTAATTTCTCGAGAACGCATCTATGTATCTGAATGGGGTGGGTGGCATTCGAAAGAGAATTAAAATACCTATATTTTCTAAAAAATTAATTTTCTATCTATCACGGTTCTTTAGTTATCATCAAAAACAAAAACGTGTTTTTTTTAAAAACTCATAACTCCAATGATGTTATCATCAGTATATTATAAAAGTATATAGTATTGGCGTCAAAATGTAATATGCTTGAATTTTCAAGATTGAATTCTTGAGTTTAAGTATTCAAAACTGATGAATAATTAAAATAGTATAAGAGTAGGTGGCGCTCCGATCGGGGTAGCGTGTAGTGCAGTATGTATTCCGGCCAGGTCCAACAAGCTGTGGGTTAGTCACGAATCCCGCAGTACTGCATTCACGCCTACACGGTGCGGTGCGTCGTGCGTTGTGCGTACATATAAGGGATTTTCTAGTGCTCTGATAATTTGACGCCATATTGGAAATTATAGGAAATTATATCATAGGAAATTATGGATTAGTTTGTCCCCATATTGGAAAATATAGTATTTATCTTTTCTTCATGACATCGATATAAATTTGATATAAATAAATAATAAATAAATAAATTTAAAAATTAACAATTTTTAATATTCATAAGTGAATTTAATTATAATTATGCAATAAATTTTTTAAAAAATTATAAATTTTGTTATTAAAAATTAATTAAAGGAATCAACAAATTACGGTTGAGGAAGCTACGGGCCAATGAATTGGCAGCTGTTTTTTTTTTTCAAAAGCTCTGCTACGTTTAAGGTGGCTCATGCGATTTCTTATAAAAAAGCAGATACATCTCAAACTTAACAAATATATTCTTTAGACATTAAACTTTCGATCTCTACTAAGAAAATTGTAGGTCAACGACCAAATTATCGAAAAAATTGAGTTTATAAATAGGTACGTTTAACACATAACCTTATGGGAATGAACAGTTTATTGCTTCGTAGTAACTTGTAAAAAAGCAGTTTTTAATGTACAATATATGAAATTAAAGATTTTTTTGTGAAGAATCTAATGATATCATCAGAATTATAGGTTAACGACCAAACAAAAAATATATTAACAATAAACGTTAGAAATGTGCTACTGCGCATGCGCACTGCGACCAGTCATATAAATGTAGCGACAAATTAGCAAAGTTTTTACTTATTTATAAAATCTTTTTTTATTTGAACATTTAGAAGTTATTTACAATAAATTTACCTAAAATACGTTAACTTAATTTGGCAATAATAAAGAAGCCCCTTTCGGGGCTCCGACTTGATACGGCACCAAACGCATGAGCCACCTTGAGGTCTGCGTCTATACAACTGACTGAAAAAAAAACAAATAGCGCGAATATTTGTATGTGGGTAAATATGCAAATTGATCGTGAAATTATAGGAATTAAATACGTAACTTCTAACTGTAATTTAGTTAGTGATGTAGGGGGTTTATAAATGTTCATGTAGTTTTTTTCAAGTTGATTCATATTTTGAGGCATTGCATCAAAATGATCGTTCAACATAAATTCTTCCAAGAAAGATTGGTAATCATGATTTAGAATTAATATAAGATTCATAAATGAGTTGAAGAAAAGTCTTTCTGTAACAGGGACGGAAGTGAGAGATTTCCATTAAACATTTTAATAACGTGAAAATTGTGTTTCGTTTGAAGATGACGATTTAATAAGAAAAATATTAATGTTGTTGTACCTAGGGTTATTATTCAACCTCATTTTACCGATTGATGAGCTCGGTTGTTTCTCAAAACTACAGATGGTTAAACTGTTAAAAAAAAATAAAAAATTCTCGCACTAGATTATAAAATATTGATATTTTATAATAAATTATTATAAAAAGTGCTTCAGAATATATATATATATATATATATATATATATATATATATATATATATATATATATATATATATATATATATATATATATATATATATATATATATATATATATATATATATATATATATATATATATATATATATATATATATATATATATATATATATATATATATATATTAGGCGCTACGCGTGCCTATGTTCGTCTTTTTATCGAAAATTCTATATTGGATTGCTTACATGATCGATAAAACGATAGTTCTCAAATAGTATTTTTATATAAAGGATATCAAGGTTCAATGCAAATTAACTGACATTTATAACTTCATTTGATAAGTACATTACTCTCAATTCACCTCCCAGCATCTTATTTGACATAGGATTTATTAAATTGATCTTTGAAAATCTTTATTAACAGATGCAATTTTCACGATAAGATAAATCAGAGTAAATTTTTTTTTCTCGTGGAAATACCAAATTTCACGACCGACTTCTTTAACTAATGAAAAGAGAAATGCAGTAAAGTAACGCTTACGAGTAATTTTTACCAAAATAACGTTATAAATCGTAAACACAAGCGATCGCATTAATATATCACCCGTTGTCGTAAAGTGCTCAACTATTTGCAATGTCAGTCTTGCCCCAGTGACGAACGGTCGGCTCGCGCCCCCTCCTCTCCCTCTCCACTGTCGTGCGCAGTGAAAGCTTTTTCCGCCTACGCGTGATTAGCGCTCGGGTGTGCGAAGTGCGCACCGTTGCCTCACCTAGAAACAAAGTTGTCGCGAGGAAATTAGACACTTGCGCAGCCGAGGCGAAAATGTCTTTCGCCGCTGCCAACATCTTATCTTCGAGACGATACAAGGTGGCCTTGCGCGAAAAATCGTCTCGTCGACTTCGCTCGCTTCCGCCCTCGGATCGTATTCTTTTTTTTTCTCTTTTCGTATTGCTCTCACTATAGAAAAGGATAAAAGCGCTGTTGGTGTTTATGAAACGCGATATATTACTAGTTTTATACTAAAATATATATGAGAAGAAAAAAGTTGCAAGCGCGCGCACGCGAGTATACACGTATACGGAGGTGCACGTGCGCTCTCGTATGGCTGTGTGTATGTGTGTGTGAGTGTGGATGTGTGCATGTGTGTGTATATGATGAGCAATTGGAAACGTGCCGAAAAAAGTGCAGCATTTGCAAGGTCGCCGCGTTTCAAGGACACGTGCACGACCGACCGAGCGCACCTCTTCAAGCCGTGGCCGATTAAATTTATCAATATCGAGTTTAAAGGATTGTTGTTTTCAAGATTTGTCGTTGATTTTGGTCTAATATCGTGAATGTTACGTCATTACGCGAATTTAGGTCATTGTAGCATTTTTTAACGTTAGCTTGGCGTGTCATGTGTGTGTAGTAATAATCCGCACATAAAATGACAACAATAAATAAATTTGTCGGACGTTGTTATTTTACTCAATAAACATCTAAAACATTGAAATTATAAAATATTTAGAACATAATATTATTTGCTACAATATGATAATAACATTTTATTTCTTCATAGAAAAAGTCAATATTACAAGACAAGTTTAAACGACACAGAAATTGAAATGCGTGTAATGAAAATATCTCATTTGAAGTAAGTGATCTATCTGTAGGCCTTCAATCCTTCTGTTTGCATTAGAGGAAAACTTGAAAAGGAATCAAATGAAAAAAAAATCGCTGCCTCCACTGCTGACGGTGATTTTCTGCGAAATTTTATGTTCGGCGCGCGCGTGCGATCACTTTTTTTCTTTGCTCACTCATCCTACAGTGCCACCTCTCCCTCGGCCGCTGTTACTTGTACGATTCTCTTCCTTATTTCATTTCCGTTCGCGGCATGTTCATGTCGATATGTATTTAAGTGTTGATTTCTCGGCTCTTCCCATGAAATCCTCCAGATTTCAATTAGTAAGAACGACTGTCGTTCTTTTAAAACTTGTATGCGTTTATACAGTTATGAATGTTGTAATCGTTTTATATATTTGTTATATATTTAATATATCTTGTTATTAGTTTCATACAAATTTTAAGCGGGACTTAATTGTTAATTCAATACAGCACAGTCGTATCCTCAACTAAAGTTTACGATTGAAATAGAAGCATTGGAACTAAATATTCCTGAGAGTTTCTAATGAGTTTATAATACTTTACAAGATTAGTTTACTTCATAATGTGCTGAATTAAGCAATGAAAAACAATCTTATTAAAAATTTAAATAATATAAGTTTTTTTTTACTGATGATGTAAAAGTAGATTTAATAACATAACTGGAATCGGAATACATGACTTTCCAAATATTTGCTTTCGTCGCAGAAAGTGTTTCATTAGTATGCTTTTAGAACTGTGTCATGTAGCTTAGTGATTTGTTATTATATTCAAGTGTATCAGAATCATGAAACAATAGATCAAGTATAACTATTCTAAGAAATCAAATGGTTTTGAATGTTTACGACTGGCTAGTACTTAATTATGCAATGGTGCATTGTATATGACAGAGTAACTGCAGTAAGAAAATTTCACTAATGCTCGCACAATAAACCGAGATAAACAAATCTACGATTGCAGAAATATTTTTGTGAAAAAGTCACACCTATTTTACATGCAGGTTAAATGAATTTTAATATGCACACTGAGAAAAATGTTGTAGTAAATTTTATTATAACTGTAATAAAAATTACTATAAAGTATAGGAAGGGTGAGACAAATACACTTTATGCTGCATTTTTATTATAATTGTATGAATAATTACAAAATTTCTTGTAATTTTTATGACAGTTGTTGATTAGAAAGTATTACGAAATAAAAGAAAAATTGCTAT
The DNA here is from genome assembly GCA_036365515.1 of Torymus aiolomorphi. NCBI lineage: Eukaryota > Metazoa > Arthropoda > Insecta > Hymenoptera > Torymidae > Torymus > Torymus aiolomorphi. The sequence continues at coordinate 10,416,473 of CM070877.1, read as the reverse complement.
ACACATAGCAAAAACTGTGATATAATAAAATTTAAAATATATGCTTTTAATTTTTATTAGAATAGAATATAAATTTTATTTTGTAGTGTTTAAATTTTATTTTGTAGCGTATAAATTTTATTTTGTAGCGTATTAAAAATTACTATAAACATAGTAAAAAGTGCCACATTCAAAAATTGCTACAGGCCATAAGAAAGTTTGCTATCCAACATAGTAAAAATTGCTACAACATTAGTACTTTCTGCGCAGATCAAGGCGCCCACGTGTCTGATTGAGGTTATGTTTCTACGGGAATTTCACTTTGTCTTGCTTTTAAGTTTACAAAACATTCAAAACCTTACTTCAATTATTTTATTTTTATATTATGCACATTAATGATAAGTTTCTTTGTGTTATCAAAGTTATTTATTGTCATTATTTAATATTATCTGAAATTTTCTTGAAATCGATGGTTTGACATGTACAAGTTCCAAAATTTTACACTCAAGAATCCTATTTGGGTAAGTGGTTAGCGCGTCCGATTGCTGCGGTGAAGGTTGCAGGTTCGATCCCAACGCTCGTAAAAAAAAATATTTTTATTTCTCATTTTAATTTATTTTCACATTAAATATTGTATGATTAGAGTCTGAAAACAGGAAGAACGAGAAAAAATTTAATTTTTTGAAATTTAAGGTCATTCATAAAAATTACCATGTTGCATAGCAAAAATTGTTATAATTTCGATTTGTCCCTCCGTTCCTACAAAATATAGTAATTTTTCTTATGTTTATAATAAATTTTACTACAACATTTCTCTCAGTGCATAGATTACTGAATTAGTGAAAGTTGATAAACAATACAATCAATCTTATGATTCATCACCTGAGATTTGCACCATAAGCTTGTCGCGTTGCACCCGAAGAGTCAACTCTCAAAGTTTCTCTCTCTCTCTCTCTCTCTCTCTCTCTCTCTCTCTCTCTCTCTCTCTCTCTCAGACGCGCTTACGTGGTCACAGTATGTAGTAAATCGAATTTTTAGCGAACAATTCGCGACGTACGACCGGCGCAATTTCATCATTTATTGTCTCTATTTGAAATTTATATTCATCGGCAAACGAGCCGGTGGCCAATCGCTCGCGTGAAAGCGATAAAGTTCGCCATTGGCAAACGCTGGTGCGTATTCGATTTCTTGTATGAACTAATGGCGAAACCCATTACTGGACCGTTTTATGCGGTATCGTTTTCATCGCTACGTGTATTGAGTGTCTTGTGTGCAAACTAGTGTATTGTTGAGACGATGGACTTACATAGTAGTCGCTAATGCAATTCTCGCCTGACTACAACAGAGTGTCATAGTTTTTCTTTAGCTGTGCCTGATCATTTGATTGAGTTTTCTTCGTTTATGTTCAAGAATGATTGAAAATGTTTGTTTAAAAGATGGTTTATTTTCGACATTTTTTTATTAAAATGCAATTTTTCAGATTTTATTGGTTCAAGTTAGTGGAAAAAAAATTATTACACGATCCTACTGGAAAGTTCAATGTCAGTCAAATATACCTTACGTTTACCACGCATATCTTCGCACGGTATTTGACTTCGAAATACGTCATGCGCACCCGGCATCGAAGTCTACGGCGACGGTTAATCTCACCGCGCGACAAGCTGAATCTCGATGTAGTCTTCTAAGAAGTAACACGATTACATCATCAACTGCTATTATGCACCCAATCGCGATTGAATACATCAAAAGAAAGAAAGCTCTAGAATGTCGATATTAATTCACACGTCATTTTTTTTTAATAAGTATTATTACAGTTATCCCAAAAAGATTCTCTGTAGATAATCTGAGCTTAAAAAGTTGAGATTTCATATACATTAATTTGTTGCTCTATCTTGCTCCTTAGATAGGATTTTTATTGTCATTTGTCTACTCTTGAAGAGGTCATTCAAGGTTGTGTGCATGTCGTTTTTGTATACTGGGCGCAAAATATTGTCCAGTTTGTAATTCTTAATGTTGAATTGAGATAACGGAAAGAATTAGCTACTAAAGATTATTCTGACATGTGAATTTATTAAAAAACCAATGACAAAAAGTCAAAGCGACTATAAAAATATATTTCGCACGGCAGATTTATTCGTATACTATATACATCGAACTTATCTTCCGCGCGTACCGACAAAGGCATCCATCCGCAGGTCGATATATATTCCGTCCTCCGATCGGCGACTGTCCCGCGTCATGCGCATCCCTGATTAAAAAAACCCATTCATTCTTTTAAAAAGCTGTTAGTTGAATCGACTTTAATGAGGATTTTTTACTGACTTAATACATGGACTATATAGGGAATTTAATAGGATCCAATAGGATTTAATATTTTTTTTTAATCAGGGATGCTTTCCATACTACTCTACACTACAAGTTTTTTCGCCATCGTTTTTGAGATCGTTTCTGTACGAAAATAGGTCTTCGACCCGCGGGTTTTTTTTTTCACCCCTTTTCTGCGTCCCTCCAGATTTATTTAAGCCATTGTGGTCACCGCTATATGTTTAGGATATCTGCGCCGACTTTTATTTGTGTAATTCGAGTTCGTTTTTTTTTTTGTCTCTCGCGAGAGGCTGTAACTTTAAATAATTCTACGGAATCCTGATGTGTTTCTAATTTCAATACGAATCTCCGTTTCAAGCTCGTTGTTATGTAAGACGTACAGGGTAAAATAATCCGATAAATATGCGTAATTCTGTATGAAAACAGGAAAGGTAAATGCCTTGCAGTCGGATGTCTGCGAGGACGTCGATGCAAACAGGAAATAAAAAAGTAAGATCGGCGTAAAAAGATTAAATATTCTATGAACGCTGAATATTCGTACATTTTTATACCTTTATCGAAACTTGCATAAATTTTTCACTCGTCGAGACTCGTTTGATTCGGTGTAGGGTCACGGCACCAGTGAGTAAACAGATCACGCGTTATTTTTAATTTTGTAAATGAAACGTATCATGATTCACAGTTGAAAAATGCAAATCGCATTTAAAAAACAAAAAATTTATTTAAATTTTCTTAGAAAATATTCATTAAATGTTTTATTTAACGATATTTAATGAGGGATGAAAGATATATACGTGTAGAAAGCAGATGGATTTATTACTCGAAGAAAGCTTTTTCCAGTTTTGAAAAAAAAAAATAAATCCTGAGAAAAAGAAAATTGGAGTTGTAGAATTTAGTCCTATAATCTAAAAGACGACTGGAAACGCGCTTTTCCCCTCCCCTAGGTTTTCTTCTCCCAGTCCGTAGTCACTGAATAGATGTACGTATCTCATTGGTTGGCTCTTCCCTATTTTCTCTACTTCTCACCTTTCCTTTCAGGCGCTTTTCCTCGAAGATGTGGCTAAATTTTGTCGGATACTTTACGATTTCTTTTTTTCTTTTAACGATATTGATAAATACGGGGATTATAAAAATAATATTCCACACTAAATGTCAAGGTTAATTAATTTATTCGGAATAAATATTTAACATCAATTATAAGTTCGAGTTATGAAAGTCGCTGTGCCCCACCCCAATGTTACAGTGTAAATCATATTAAAATATTCGTAAAATTAAGCAGAGCGATAAATCGCATTTTTTCTGACTGCTTTTGACGCTTATATGTTCGTGTCCCAACAAAGCACCGAATTGGCATTAAATTCAGGTTGGTTTTACACCAAAAGTAATTAATTTTCCTGGTTTAAATTTCTTTAACGTGGTGATCTATGATATCGAGATGAATGAATATTTAACATTGAGTTACAAGTGGTCCTTATATATTCGATTTTACTACGTATATTTAGATGTCACCATAAGTTGTACACTTATGTTGATACACTTATCGATACTATTAGACATGTAATACTACAAAATCAAATTAAACTGTTATTTAGGCTGTTTGAGTAAATGTATTTAAATGAATCTTGATGTAGTGATTCTCAACATTTTTATTGTTGAATGTTTCAACAATACGTATTGATTTCACTTTAGCTAGCACTATTTTTTATTAATAATATTAGTTATTCGATAGTGTATTAATAGTGTATTCGATAGTGTAGTTTTTATTAATGTTCTTACAGAGGAAAGCGTATATTGCGACTTAAATTTTTTTTTCTTATTCTCTATTTTTCGCTAACGATACTAATCTGGTTTCATATTCCAATCTGTTTCCCGACTAGACATTAAAAATCACTTCGTTTGATTGGCGAGAATAATTATTACTAGATTTTCCCGTAATAAGGGAAATTCATTCGCGTTATACGAATAAATAAGGTGCCAACTAATACATAGATCCCCAACGATCTTGTCGTTGACTTCCTTGTAAAAATCTGATTATTGGCGTTTTATTTGTTGGCATGCCGAATTATCAGGATGGCGCTGGGTCAAGGACATTGCCGTGATCACACGTTGTTTTTGATAAAGGGGTAGGCATCTGAAATGTGTGGTAAAAAACACACTCGAAATTATCGCCACCAGGCTTGGAAGATAAGATTCCGAAAAACATAAGGATTGATTTACTAAACATTTGTTAGCATTTACCTTAGCTTTCTGGGCTTTCTGGGTTATACTTTCTGTGATATTAGGACACCAATGATTAACGTTCTCTAAACTTTAACATGTAATTCTTGATCCTAGATTTTAAAGGTTTGCTGTTCGTATAGTATAAACGTACTTCTCACTATTCACGTAACATCGCAAAATCATAGCGAAAGTTAAGTGACGAATTACGAATTCTTAAAAATCAAATGCGTTATGAAAAGACTAATTCTTTTCACAATACTGGAGTATCATTAAAACCGTCCTTCTTATACAAGCTACAACTCCTACGTGAGCTGTGCGAAATCGCGATAGGTTCAGCTCGCTTGGTATCGACTAGGAAGCGCACGCGAGAGTCTAATCTGCCGCGCGGATAAGAGAGCTTCGAACGTGAGATAAACAGAGAATCTCGTGCATCAGGACGCTCTTGATATGCCTACCTGCTTGCGCGCGTGTGCGTATACTCGAAGAAAGTGCGCGTGAGAGAAAAATACGGAGAGAAAGAGGAGTGGAAGAGAGGAGAGGAGAGAGAAAGGAGAGAGGAGGTCTCTGTTCTAACGGTACCCGTCGTCGGGGCGTCTTTCCGTCTCTCTCTGACTCTGATCGCGAGCCCCTATAGGCGGCCGGCATGTCGCGAGGGTGGGAGAGATAGCCGCGTCGTCAGGGCCGTGATCCTGTGGGTATCTCTCCCTCTCTCTCTCCCGCCACCACCACCACCACCGTCTCCTCCTCCAGCCGCTCTCCTTTTTCCTTCCCCGCGTGCGCGAGCTTGCCGAGGTATAACACCAGGACAGCTGGTGTCCTGCGCCGATAGACCCGCACCGCGCGTCTCGCGAGGGAGTGCCTATATATACAACCCACCGTCGTCGCCACCACCACCACCACCACCACCACTACGCCGCCGTCGCCGCCGCCGCCGCCGCTGCTTTGAACTTTTGACTCGGAATCCAGAGGAGCGCGCCTGTGTATATAAGCGAGCGAGCGGCTCCGAGTGGTCAATCCGTTTTCGTTTTTTCGGCGTTCCGGAAGGGTTAGTTTTTTCGTGGAAGCAACGCGGAGCACGAGTAGAGAGAGGTACAAGTTGTACGAAGAGGAGACGCGATTGCTTCGAAGCTTTTTGGAGAACCGATGCGCTTGGAGTCTTGGCTGAAGGGTACAACTGGATAACGCGGGTGTTTGAGAGGTAGGTGAATTTGTTGTGGTTTTTAGGATTTTTAGTGACTCGGCTAGCAGGGGCTACTAAGTATTGAAGGGATTTTGGCTTGTTTAAACGAAATTGACAGAACTGAGAAAATCGTTTCGGATTTTGTGTAAAGGACTAAGGGGTGTAATTCGATTTTATTTTTGAACTTCTGCAGAACTTGTTTAAATTTTAGTCAAAAATAAAAATGCAATTTATTATGATTTAATTTTTAATTTTAAATGTTAAACTTAGAAACAGTATTTTGACTAAAATTTTTCAATACGTTTTTTTATTCTTTTATAAATAGTTGATAAATGTTTATTTTTGCCGCTACTTGACTTGCATATTGTTCTGAGAGAACATTATATATTGGCTAAGATCATAATTGTTTAATATTTTAATTTTTATATTTAATATTAAATTACATCTTGTGCAATATTTATAATATTTATCGAAAGCGTTAATAATTTAAAATTATTTTGACGATGAGCATGTCTCGGCTATTTTTTAATTAATATGAATTTAATTAAATATTTTGTGTTGAATCGTTTAATGCATTGGTTTTTTTTATAAAAAGTTTGAGTTTTAATTTGTTGATTAACTTTTAGTAAATTAGAAAAAAGATAATATGCGTATTCGGACGTTTGGTCAAAATGCCGTCATAAGTTATTCTAACTATTCTACGTAGTAAGACCGACTAAACATATTTTCATTACGCGCGCTCCAAATCAAAATTGCATTCTCAAAAATGTAATACAGTTCTAATTTTTAATTTTGTGAAACTTCAAATAGCAAAGAGCAGTGACAAGTTATTACACATACTTAGCACGATTTTGTGCATAATTTTTAGCTTAGTTTTTATTCCATAAATTAACTTAAGATGATCTGCGACCTTCCCGTTACCGACGACTGCAGCAACCTGTTTTTCTCATTCGATTCAATTTTGAATTTTGAAATAATATCTCTGATACGCTGTAGATCTGGTCAATAACTACGATGTGTCAAAAGAGACTTTTTCTCAATTGAGAATTGAAAGAGAAAAACGAGTCCCTGCAATCGCGGGCAACGGCGGGGAGGGGGAGGGGGTCGCACATCACCTTAAATTATAAAAACCTTTACTCACCAAAAGGTAACAGTTCTTACATTTTCATTGTTAAACGAAAAATTCCTTCATTGCTTAACAACGGTTCATTTTTTACTCATAATTCAACAAAATTTTCTTCCCCACCAACCATCAAGATCCACGTATACTTCTAAATTTTGACGAGCCTCTTTTCCTTTTATAGTTCGAAATCGCATTATCTTTCTCACCGCACGAACCGTAATCCAGTGATCGTACAGAGGCATCCCGCTGCAAAAACCATCGAAATTCTTCACTTTAACGCGAATTCCGCTCGCCTTCGTTCCCCTCACTTCGCTAGAGCAATAGGAGGAGGCTAGGCAATTTCCTCTCCTCCATCTCCGAGTAGCCTACTGAAGCAGCATCAGCGGGTATAATACGACAACAGGATCGCGACGAGGTCCAGGATAATAATCCCTAAAGAAAAAAAAGGAAATATTCGAAGAAGAGAAGGAACGAGCGATACCGAGAGATAGAGAAAGAGAGCAATTCCAACCGCAAGAGCCACCACGACTCTTCTCTCCGGCGTTGACCTTGACCTTGACAGCCCGATGACTGTAATGGCCTCAGCCGCCTTCTGGTTGCTGGTAGTGTGCGTGTGCGCGCTGAGCGGTGTATTGGCTGTCGTCTCCGGCTGGGCGAGACGCGGCTTAGGCTCCTTTTTCTCCCGCAACAACAATAGAGACGAGACAGGCCGGAAGCGGCTGAGGGGACCCCGGCCTCTACCACTTATCGGCAGTCTGCACAAACTCGCCGGCGACGGCGGGCCCTTCGAGGCTTTCACACGCATGTCCAAAGTATACGGGGACATGTACAGTATTAAGCTGGGGGTGGTCGATTGCGTCATTGTCAGCAGCTATCCGCTGATCAAAGAGGTGCTGATTACCAAGGGCGGACATTTTGGAGGCAGGCCCAACTTCCTCAGGTTCCACGCGCTCTTCGGCGGCGATCGCAATAACTGTAAGTTATACGCAATAATGTAAGTTATCGCTTGCGCGAGGGTGTGAACATTGTCTCACTTGTTCTTAAAATTTTGCCTTAAGGTGCACAGAATTTGCTAGACAATTGTCATACCCCTCGGTACATTTGATTTGGTCTTACACAATATTTGGTTACTGTAACACTTTCCCATTACGTCACACGTATAAGTACAAAATTTTCAATTACCAATAATAAACTAAGTACATCATAAGGTTTAATTACAATTTTACATTTTACCACTCTCACTCGCTACGACACTGAAAAAAAATATTATCTGAGCACAGCCATACAAAGTTCGGGCAAAGGATAAGGTCACTGCAGCAATTCTTAGTGCAGCAGCTCTCTAATGAAAAAAATTTACAATCCATCATAAATAATTAATTAGGCTTTTAAAAGGTATGTCCGACTTAATGTACAATATTTATCGTTTAAAAGTTTAAATACTGTAAAAAAATATTGCAACCTGAAATGTCAATATAAGAAGGGGTTGCTAAAGAGACGCATATAGGTCTATCACCCATACGATATGCTTGCAGTAACTTGTTATATATCGGTGCTACAATACCTTATTTTCCGTGTACATTTATCGAACTCGACAATCAATTATCTCCGTACCATTGAAATCCACCCACGCGACAAGCATACAGGCGGCTCAATGAAACTGCCGGCGGCCCTTCCTCCTCCGCGTTGGCCCGCGCCACATCATCGCCACGTGGTCATCGTGGGCTTTTAAAAAAAGATCCACAAGCTATTCCGGTTCTTACTCTTTTCTTCAAACCCCCGAAAAACCCTCGGCAGGAGACAGAGTTCGCTTAAAAATAGCTGTCGCTCGCGTGTACCCGAGAGAGCCCCGTACATTATGGGCGTTATTGAAGTGCTCTCGCAGACTTGGCAATGACCCCATTCACCGCGTGCGCGCACTATCGATCTGGATTACCGTTCTTGAGACAGAGAGAGAAAGGTACACAGACATTATGTGTGTGTCTCGTGTGCGCGCACGCGTTTCGCGTCGGGCGCGCGATAAAAAAATGCACGTGCGATGCCGGTGTCGGAAAATTTGGATGACACCAAGCGATGCCCGGCGCTCTCTCACGCGTTCGGCTGAATAGTTGGCATTTTTTTTTCGGGATTTTTCGTTCACTTTCACTGCTGGAGAGTCACTTTTGAGAGTAAGAGCTCGCTCGAGAAGCTTCTTCTTTGAAATACATTCCGCGAAATGGGAACACCGTAACGCATTGAGACGGAAATTCCTGGTTCTTATGTCGTCCTCCATATCTCAGCCACCAATGACACTTCCTAAAGTTAAAATTGTATAAATTACTCGTAGCTGTCGTCAATAACAGAGTTAATTTCCTTCGACTCGATTTACGTGTTTCCATTCATCCGTCCAGGAAATACCATTCGGCTTACTTCATTAATGAACGGTGTTTGGGTGTTAAAGGGCTTCCTACGAAAATAACTTTTACTTTTCCATGTACCCAAGCGCATTTTCCTCTTTGGAAATTCTTCTAGAAATTGAGGCCACGATGTCGCGCTAGAGATCAGACAGCTATTTCATAAGCCAATACCCCTATTATATGGTAACTTCGTTTAGGGACGAACATTCTCAGAACTTTCTTACCCTGCGATTAATTTCCCTGCACGCGCTCATCATCTATTAACAGTTATCTAATAATTCGGCCCGCGATGACTCAGCGTATCCGTCCAATTCGAATTGGAGAGAACACGCGCTTTACAAGAAGAGCAGCAGAAACCCAAAACCTCTCCTCCGGTTTCGTATTGCGGAAGCTCTCTCTTTCTCTCTCTCCATCTCGCTCGCTCTACGCGTGCCGCTGTTATCTCTGATATAATCGACAGACGAAACTGGAACGCGATCCCCCCGACCTTAGTAGAACCGTGTGCGAGCACGCACACGTGCGGTGCAACGAGAGCGCACACTTTCGAAAGCGCACGCGTGACAGATGGCCATTTTTATTATTCGGAAAAATCGTAACGCAACGACTGGTGCGCCGCATGTCCTGTTGACCAATGCGGTGGCGGCGGCGGCTAGATTATTGCGAAATTCGCGCATACGCGCATTTAGACCTTCGAGGCGAGAAAGTTCTGGAGATCGAAATTTCTGCGACTATGTCGTATGGTTTTCCAGACGGCGGTCGCGTGAAAAAAGCCGATATCTTTGAAAAAAGAAGAAGAAAAATGCGAATGATTGATTATCCTGTCCTCGATGACGACAATTGAGACACGTCGTTCGCGCAGTGTAATTAATCGACTTTTACCTTATCGCCGGCTATCTGAGGTTTCGCGTGCATATAGGCGAGCGAGAGAAAGTGCCAGAGGCGTGTGCGTGTACAATCTTGCGCGCATTGATGAAATGAAATGTGCTGTGTGTATATATTGGCGGTGAAAAGGAGGTCGAACAAAATCGAGAGTCGCTTTTGTTGTTTAGAGACCGCAGGTTATATAATTTTCGAAGTCGTTTTTTGGAAATTCAGAGATGAAAAATTTGGTTACGAGCGCCCGGGGTTTTTTTTTTTTTGTTTCGCGACTTTCACAAATCAGGTAGTATTTTTTATATTATTCGCGTCGATTTTATCTGACGCGAGCGCGAGTAGTTTTCAAAATTTCAATCTCGCCTCTTTTATTTTTCGTACCATAAAACATTAATATTCGTTAGCTGACGAACTTTCTCAGTATTTAGTCGAACACGGTGCAAAATATTTGCACGCAAAAAAACGCCGGCATTCGGTTTTTTACGCATTTAGCAATAGCGTTGGCGAAAAAAGTTTTTTTATTTTTCGCACAGGCAAACTAATAAGTAGCTCTTTACTCCGAACTCACGCGTCGAATAAATAATAATGTGTCTACTAATGTCTTTGTCGCGAAAACGTTTAGACGTTCAATATTTCTTTCCCGATGCTGACATTTAAATTGCAGTATTGACGAAATCAGCGGCTTCGCCGTTCGGTGGGATGCAATACCGGGAATCGGCGAACACGACACTGCGTAAAAAGCCGAATGTACATTACGTGTCCTGCAGACTACCAATATTTGATCTTCAGTTAGCGCTGCTAATCCAAATATGCTTGGCTTTTGCCTTGATTTAACTATCAGTTCGCAGACTGTACTGAAATTAAAATTAAATACTGGCATTAAGGCATTCAAATTGATCCATTTCAACTTCGGACTGTAATTTGAGAACCTGTTACATTCTTCATCGTTAAACTTACAAGTAATCTTTACTTTAAAAATAATTTCGTTCTTACTAGAACACTCGAGCGATCTAACCTACATCGAATTTAATTGCGCGTTCATCTTCTTCACCTCCGCAACGTCGAGCAACGAAAGTCGCTGTGTGCTCCACAACGAATTTTCCGCGTAAATAAACTACAGTTACAGTGCACTTTCCATTGAGGTGGGAAAAACCCTGGCTCGCGTTCTTTTTTTTTTCGCCCACGAAATAGGTTGATAAACAACTGACTCACATAGAGAAAACCATAGGTAGACGTAACAACGTAGGTCTAACATCGCGCGATGGGGCACGAGCGCGCGGGCGACTTACTGTTATTTTCATCAAGCGTCCGCGTTCTCGCGCAATCGCCGCCGCCGATCTAGATTATAACGGTACATACACGTCCAGCAGCAGCAGCAGCAGCAGCAGCAGCGAATTCGCTCGTCTCCCACCTTCCGCGTGTGCGCTATGAATCAGCGCAGAGAAGGAGAGGAAAAAAAGGTGTACGCGTGCAACGCGGCACGAGGAGGCGCGGAGGTGACGAAAGAAGAGAAATCATTAGGGCATCGCGCCGCCTGGCACCGTTATATCAACACCTTTCGAGAAGAATGTTTGTTTTGGAGTTCGGCGTGGATATGACATCACTGGAAAAATCGCCGGTCGCCGACCCAACCGCTCTGTATCATTGCACTTTCGGCAGCTTGTTTACGATGGTTTCTCACGTGGGACGTGATGACTCTGACCCGCGAGCGCGCATGGCTGTTGCGTATGTGGGACGCGCGTATTGTGGACACGGAATTATTCGGTGGTGAGCGTGGCGCTCGTGTCTGAAATTGAAATGAAGAGATAAAACGGTTTTTTTTTTCAGTAAGAGTCATGGTGAAGTGTAGTTCTCAGAAAACGTTGAAACGAGGATTAACTTTTTTTTCTACGCATGTGCAGATTTTTTTCTTTTTTTCTTTTTTTTTTTTTTTTTTTTTTTTTTTTTGTTTGAGGGATCTTTTAATTTTTGGTTTAGTCTAGTGGTAGAGGGACGATAGTTTTTAAATTCTGTCCTACGAAGAGATTATTTGATTTCCGAGTTTCTCATTGTTAATGTAATACGATACAAGTTCCCACGATCTGATCTAATTACCGGTAGCTGGTAACAGCGGAGCATGCTAATGAATTTCTTTATCTTTTGTCTGTTACTTTATCATCAAAACGCTCATATTTCAGATGAACCGACTTTAATTAGTTTTTAACGTGAAACGGTAAATTCAATTCTCGAGAAAAATTATGCATGCATTGCCTCTATTTTACATCAGTGAATACGTAATAAAGTTAAACAGAGAACATTGAACTTTCCTGATTTGCTATTTTTATAACAGCTTCGTCACGTTTGACTAAAAAGAGATTCAGTGAGTTTGTTAATTAGCTACCCTATTTTGACCTAATGATATAGATTCACAAGATTATTTCATATCTATTATACTACTTCGTTCCGATAAATTTGTAAATTTTTCCAAAACTAATTGTTCCCGGTACTGTTACAGATCTAGCAGAAGACCATCTCTCTAAATTTAAATCACTGCATATGCACTGAAATCAAATCAGTGGTATACTTATAACTGCATAATCAGCGAACATCCACTGATAGTTAGTGAATATTCACTGATTAACAGTTATAAGTGTAATATTTAAATTTAGAGTAGTGATTATTGGATAACTTGAAAATAACTTCATTTTAATTTCTTCCAAAATTAACTTATTACTAATTAATTTTAACAAACATATTTTCTCATCTAAAAAGCTGAAAAATTAGATAAAGAAAATATCCCATTGAAACCATAGCAATCGTGTGAAATTAAAAGTCGGCGTCGCTCGCAGAGAGGCACTTTTACATGGATTCCCGACGCGGGCGAGGCGCGTCTTCGAAAATAATCGTTATCGGACCGGTTACTTTTAATTTCCGCCGAGCCTCACGGCATACGTACACACTTATACATGACATAGCTGGTTTGGTGCCGCGCGTTAAAGTATCGAGAGCAGGAAGCGAAACATCGCTGCATGCGCTGGGAGAGATGATGGGAGGCGCTCCTGCAAGTTTTCGCTCGACCGCAAGGCCGGTTTGAGCAATGCCGATCGTGGAATGCACGATGTATTTACCGAAATCGAGATCGAAATCGCTTTGCTAAAGTCAGATTCGAATTGTCGCTATAACTTTCATGAACTTTAGGGTAATAAATAAATATTCTGAAATTATTTTTGGTGCACGTATTGATGTTGTAAATATGATGAAGGCTACGATTAAATAAGTTTTAGTCATTTTTTCCTGTACAGTGACATTAAATTGTAGTTGCAAGTAAAAGTTATTTCCGGTATGTCTGTACGATTTATATTCTTACAAGTTTTTAATTAACTGTCTGTGACTCAGTGTTTATGTGTCATGGAATCAGGATAAATAGTAGCATTCAAATTTATTTTATTACTTGTTTCTGTGTGTTACTCATCTAATTAAAAACGTGTGTAAACGTAATTAATTGTGAATATTAATATAATTAAATTGCATTATGAATTTATATTATTAAAAAATACGTACATTATACTCAAATAAATCAGATCGAAGGTGATATTAAGATTCATTATATGATATAATTTCCATATCAGTCATAGCACTGGATGTTAATTTATGACTTAATTACGTCTATTTGGACAAAATATAACACATAACTTAACGCGTCAGTCCATTTAGTCACATTTATGTCTACAGTTCTTCAAGTGGGTAATTTCCAATCTTGAAAATTCACGATTAAAGTGGAAACAAACCAAAATATTTTTAACGCTCTCATCGTAATTCAAGGTCAAGGTCTTCCAGCGACGTAGTATATTTCTTTTTAATTACGCTCGCTTGGATCTTCAATTTTACACCCGTACATCTTGTGGAATGCGGAAAAATGGTCGGACTGCGGTCTCTCGGGTTAAACCTTAACCGTCGCCAATTCTTAACGGATGATAAATTAGAGTGATAAAAAAGCCGGCCGATTATTGACCATTTGTTATATAACTGCCGGCATTTGTATAAATTCGAAAAAAACGTACTTTCCCACTAATGACGAGTTTTTAAAGGTCAGTCAGATCGAGTTCTCTTTTGGCAGAATACATTCGTGGTACATTCATGCATACTAATGCCTTAAGGGTGTGTCTCAGTGAGACGTATATGATGTAGATGACCAACAGGTATGGCATGACCAATTAAAGTAACGAGTAGACCGCAAAACCCAAACTTTATGTAAATTTGTGTTCTAATCCTGAAATAACCGTCGAAGATTACCTGCTCCTCGCTAAACTATCCGCTAGTGTTCCAGTAACCCAATGCAACGAATACAGACATTACGTTTGAATTAGTATAATCACTTATCTAAATCCCAATTTCAATTCATGCTTACAGCTTTGGCTCTGTGTGACTGGTCGGATGTGCAGCGCAAACGTCGCTCGATCGCCCGCAGCTTTTGCTCACCTCGGGGTGGCAGCTTGCAGCAGGGCGAGTTGTCCCGCGTAGCCGTGAACGAGACGAAACTGTTCCTGGAGCTCTTAAACAGCCCACAGTGTGCCTCCATTTTGAGAGGCGAGAGTCCAGTGAAGCCGGTGATCCTGGCTGCTATGGGCAATATGTTTACTCACTACATGTGCTCGATGCGCTTCGGGTACTCGGACGAGCTCTTCAACAAGGTCGTGGGTATCTTCGACGACATCTTCTGGGACATTAATCAGGGCTACGCAGTGGACTTCCTGCCGTGGTTGGGTGCCGTTGATACGCGCCCTATGAACCGACTTACCAACTGGGCTATTGAGATTCGCAGCTTCATTCTGGAGCAGATCATCGAGCCGCGTCGTGAGAGTCTGGACAGGAATAGCGAGGTGCCCAGGGACTTTACCGATGCGCTGCTGATGGACTTGGAGAGCGATAGGTCTGAACTGTCCTGGGATCACATTATTTTCGAACTAGAGGATTTCCTTGGCGGACACTCGGCTGTTGGTAACCTGGTCATGATGGTCCTGGCGAACACTGTCACCTATCCTGAAGTGCAGAAGAAGATTCAACTCGAGTGCGATAAGGTCCTCAGGGAGAAGTACAACGGCGACATGACCGAGTTGCTCTCGCTTAACAACAGGGCAGACATGGCTTACACGGAAGCCGTCATTTGGGAGACTCTGAGGGTTTGCAGCTCGCCGATCGTCCCGCATGTCGCTACTTGTGACTCTGAGGTAAACGGATACGCAATACCCAAGGATACGGTTGTTTTCCTCAACAACTATGATTTGAACCTGGGCGAGACTTACTGGGGCGACAACGCCAAAGTGTTCTATCCGGAGAGATTCCTCAAAGAGACGGCAAAAAACGACGCTACGACGATAAAGGTGGTAAAGCCAGAACACTTTATTCCGTTCTCCACTGGAAAGAGAACGTGTATAGGACAAAAGCTGGTCCAAGGATTCGCTTTCGTCGTTTTGACCGCTCTGCTGTCCAGGTACGACATTAGCGCTCCTCCCGGGGTCGATGTCATGAGCAAGATGAGGCCTAGTTGCGTTGCCGTACCGTCGGATTGCTTCAACCTCGTCTTCGCGCCGAGAGAGTCGATATCCTCGACAGACGGAATGTGAGGTATCATAATAACAGACTGTACCAGCTCTTGCTTCGAAGAGAACTAAGGGATGAAGTAACAAATTTTTATTGCAATCGCACTTGTTTTGTCTGAACGAGAACTGATTGTATTAGCATAATAATACAAAGACGATTGAGATGCCCGCAATTTTAGGCGTCAAGATGATATATTATCGAAAATCGTTTGCGTATTGCATTTGTAGCTCTTAAATTTATAGTTTAAAAAAAAAAAATTTATAATGGAAAATGTGCCGCAGGATGATAGGGTTGTTCTTGTTATTCGTGAATATGCGAATATTATTTAATTAGTATAAACGCATCTCATTGAAATTAAATTAATTATAATATATATTGTTTTCATTGTTGGATTTTAACCTGTCAACACATTTTTCAGACTGTTAAATATGAAATATTTCACTAGTTTACAAGAATTTACTAGGAAATTTAGTAAATTTTAACATTTTTGTTAATTTTAGATTTAATAAACGTTAAAGTCACTGATTTTAAATTAGTTTTGTAGTATCATGGTATATTGTAATAGTCAAAGTAGGTAAAATAGTTATACTTGGTACAAATTTTCTATAAAGTATTATTGAATTATTTTTATAAATTTTAGGAAATGTATACTATGATATTACGAATACTTTTTAGCAAATTTAAACTGCTTTCACGTATTCTGCATATGTAGTTCAAATCGTAGCTCTAAGTAAATCAATTTAAAATTTATTAGAAGTGGTTCCACTATAATTACACATTTAATTATTATTTGACACTGGTCTTTTTCTGAGCTTAAAAAATCTATATATAATAGACCTAAAAAGGTGAAAGAATCTATAAAACATCTATTTTCCAATAAAAAATAGTTTTATGTTTCCACGTAAGATTTGTAAGCAAAGACTGAGTGTCATTTTTAGAATACATCAATACGCTTTAATCATTGTTACATTTTATACGTAAAATAGTTTGAAAAAACGAAAGAGTTACTTCAAGTAGCTACACTAAACATTATCTTCATTTTAAATCAAAATGACTTCTTCATATATCTAATAAAAATTACACATGTATTCTTAAAAAGTTTAAATTCCTTCCTAAGCATGTTTGTTATTTGTTTTTATTAGTGAAATGTCATTTATATTATCACGCATCACTATTATATAATCTTCGTAAGTCATAGTTTAATTTAAGTCATAGTAATAGATCTAAATATATGAACACATTTTTATTTAAATATAATCAACACCAATACCAATGTTAAGCGTAATTAATCATCTTATCATGACGACACAAATTGTAATTCACAGCCATTGTATTTTTTTCTTGTAAATATCAAAATTATTCATCATCATGTTACATTTTTATGAATAAAATTATTGCTTAACACCCAAAGTGATTAGTTGTCTTTCTAAGGAAATTCCTCAACTCTTAATTGCCAAAAATTCCTCATGATCCTATATAAACCACAATACTCAATTACATCATGTGCAATCAAAACTTGTTCTTCCATTCATGAACCTGTTTGGTAGAGACGATACTATTTTTTTCTTTCGTACGAGTATTTGCATCCGCAGAGTAAAATATAAAGAAAAAAGGCACATCAAACTGTAAATTATAGGGGACGACGAAACCCCAAATTATGTGCTTGAATTACTACCAAAACAGGTGCAAATCTTCCTTATTTTACGCATTAACTAGATGCGATTACGTAGATTGCACAGCATTATATGTGTAGTATTTTTCACATATCTAACCAACAAATATTAATGATTTGCTAATTTCAATATTCGCTTTAAAGTTGTGCTTTATTACAATTTTAATAAAATACAAGCTTATTTAATCAATAATGAAAAATTGTTTGTTGTGCTCAAAATTTTTTCATTCTTATCCATGACACATGGAACTGGTTTATCTAAAATTATCGAGCAGCTAAAGATAAATAAAAATGTAAAAGATGTCTTAAATCAACAAACTTCTGATACAGTCTTATATATCTTATAAGCTTCATTTTTTTAGGTACTCCATATTACGCTCTTGTGTTGTTACTTAAAAATAATTTATTCTAGTTTAAGTGCTACTCCATTATAAATAGATTCGACCAAAAATTCTAATCAAAGAGCACGGACGCGCTCCCAAGGCAAGTATAGCTATACTTTAGTTAATATAAGGAATGCATTCATGAGTTCAAGTACCATTCTAAGGAATGGTACTTGAACTAGATTATACTACTATGGTACTTAGATTACTATAGTAAAAACAAAAGCTTCTTTAAATTTCTTATTTCTAGCATTCTTTTGAATCACTTTCTGCAAAATCTTGTTTTTACAATAGCTTCAAAAGGGAAAGGAACAATTGTTACTTATAATAGTTCCTAATAATGAGTCTTTCTAGTTATTGAAAAGTCCAATATAAAAAGTTGAAAACTATACAAACCAAATCTATGATCAATTGTTTTTTACGTAAACAAAGTAACTATTCAATCGCACTCGTAAAGTATCTCTTCTGCACTCTTGCCCAGTCGATCGGACGCGCGCGAGCTCTTTTTCGACGTCGCAGTTCCGCCGTCTCGCTGGCTGACAGCGCGGAATGCAAAAGGATCGCTTGCTCGCGAGTGAAAAACCATCTCGAGCGAGCTAGCGAGCCTGATCATCTCGAGGTCCTTCGTCGTGCACCACCGGACATCCTTCGACTCTCTTACTCTCTCGTCCTCGCTGCCCTTGAATCTCTTCGCAAGCCGTGATTCGCTCTCGATTTCCTCTTTATTTAGTTCCTCTCTCAGTCAGCGTGTCTGCCCTCTCTCTCCCTCTCTTTCTCTCTCTCTCTCTCTCTCCCTCTCTCTCTCTCTCTCCCTCTCTCTCTCTCTCTCGACCCTTCTTCCTCCTCCTCTCGGGCGGGCGCTTTTGTTTTGCGTTTTGTTGTCGAGAGAAGGCGAAGGGTCCGCAGCTGTGGTTGAAGAGATGTGCAGCCTCAGAGAGAGTGAGGGAGAGAGAGAGAGAGAGAGAGAGAGAGAAGGTAAATAGGCGCGGAGGAAAAAGCGAATTTGCGCTCTGGAATTTAATTCTTTTTGAAAATAGCTCGAGAGAGATAGCGTGCGGAGTGAGCGAGTGTTTGTTTACTTAGAAACTGGCCCACTTTTCGTGTACCGAGTTAATGCCACTCATGCTTGTATTTTCCGTTATATTTGTACAATTTTTTTAACTTTCGTGCATTACTTTGAAATATCTTTTTGAAAAATTGAATGAACTTGATTTTTTTTTACATTCACGTAATGTTTTTTCGCCAACGTCTGTGTGTGTGTGTGTGTGTGTGTGTGTGTATATACACCCGCTCTGCTTCTCACGTTGTACATGCCAACGGCAGGATGATGACTTTTCGAATTTATGAAGCGGAATTTGTGGTCCACCGTGTAATAGAAAATCACCAGGGAGGTGAACAGGGAGAGAGAGAAAGGGAGAGGGAGAGAGAGAGAGAGAGAGAGACAGAGAGAGAGAGAGAGAGAGAGAGAGAGAGAGAGAGAGAGAGAAAAATCAATAGATATTCCAAGTCGTATTTCTCGTTTTGGTACATAATATATTGCGATTTTAATTCCTTTCTTTTTTTTGTTGTAGAGTCGAAACGCGCAGTATGAACCTTGGACGTTATGTTACCTGGGCGTCGATTATACAGGTATACGGGTGCGGCGCTTTAATAAATGGAATTAGGCACTTTGAAAGAGGTATTTTTGGTGTCCATTTTTTATGCATGAGATAAGGAGGAAAAATATTAATTTCAATCAAAGTTCAAGGAAAAACCTTCATGTTATGCATAATGACCTATCCTACTCATTTCGTACGCATATATTTTTTTACGTAAATTAGTGCGAATCAGATTTTTCTATAAAGATAAAGAATTAATGGTCATATAAACATTATGACGAGGCTCTACGTGGGGGCTCATTGATGGTCCTCAAAAAATAATACGCACTGAAATGTGGACTGTGTTGGCCAATTAAAGCGCGAATTATGGGCCTATGATTTTACGCTACTTTTGAGATTATGAAAATAAATGAAGACAAATTTGCTAATGTCTTTGCCAAGGTTATTCGTTCAATGTCAAATATTTCATCTGTGTTTTGATGCAAGAATGTGGAAGTTTTTGGACAATTGAAGATTATAATAAGAATTAAAATTGACGACTGAGTTATCGTTTCTAACTTTGGTAAATAATTACCCAGACCTTGTTATAAATCGTTTCTAATATATTGTGATAACCTTACAAAAATACGATCTACTACATGATTTTCTTTCTTAAAGTTCTTTGATGCATTCGTTATAGTTTTTCATCATTGGTCGAACATTTTAAAAATGACTTTTTCAAATGAAGTTCATTAAAAACCAACAAATGTTTATTATGCTTTAATTGAATAATAAATAAAGAAATCTTTACTAAATTTTTCAAACCTTTGATTCACACTACCACGAGTCAGACTGCCAATTTCATATTAATTTCATAGATCTAATTAATATTTAAACCAGGTAATGCTTATTTGCACTTAACTTTGTCAATTAATTCAAGAAATACGTTTAATAAATCAGAGATCACAAAATATGGTCTAATTTAAATCAACGACTCGCAGTATGCACATCTTAACGGTTATTTCTATAGAAGTGCAGGAAGAATGGTGTTTTTTTACGGTATCTAACAAATTCAAGTAAAAAACATTCTCATGGTACATTCAATAAATATTGTATTATTAGGACTGAACTTCAGTAGCAATATGAAATTTTGTAAAAAAGATGTTTTCACTAAAGAAAATGTTAAACAATCTTACAAACGATAGATATATAATATTGTTAAGAATGTAAAAATTATGGATAATTTAAATATGACTTAATTAGGAGCCTGTATGTAAGAAATCAAAATTAAGGCAATTTCCAGGAATTCTTTTAAAGGGTAAGGAATGAATAAAAATTTTTTTAATTTCTAAGACTATTCAACAAGCATTTCACTTTTATATTACATTTAAAGAAAAGAAAATTAAAATTAAATTAATTATTATTAAATTAAATTATTCTAAAAAGGAACGAGTTTTTGCTAACAAATTTAAGACGAAATTATTTTTCAAAAAAAAAACCAGAGATAATGTTTAATAAAGCAGATAAAGGTAATTTAATCCGATTCCCCCCTTGAGACTCATTATAATACAAAAATACGTGAACTAATATCTCATGAAAATATGTGTGTCAAGATTAAGAAGAATCCTTTGAATAAATTATAAAAAGGCACATATATGAGAGTCTAAAGAATCTAAATAACTCTGAATTTTTATCACAAAAATGTTATAATCAATCAATACTAACAAACAGAGCTTTAGCTAAATGTTTTGTGAACTTCCAAACGTTCATCAAGACAATGCAACCAATAATAGCGTTAGTAATAGTACCAATTTATTTTTTTAGCAAAAATGATATAAAATGAACAAAAATCCACAATAAAGATGAGTGTCACATCCCTTTATAGTTTTGCGCCCTTTTTAAAGGCTAATATTCTCTCTCTTGAAAAAACGATGGCTGGATGTTTTGAAGCACTTAAAGAGTGATTTTGATTGGTCTGTAAAGAATAGGCGCGAAAATTCTCCGCTACATTTGAATTTTTGAAATTGATGTTTTATTCTTGACTATTTAAAACTAAATAAGTAAATCAAATTAGAATAAGAAGATTAATTTTGTCATGCTTTGAAAAATGATCTGATTATCCTATCATTTAAACCAATTAAAATGAAATCATAATGGAATAGTATATTGTGCGCCAAGGGAATAAAGTGGGCTGTGTGCTCCCTGCGCGAGAGTTGTCACCTGAGCGAAGCGAGGGCGACAAACACGCAGGTTCGCACAACCCACTATATTCACGAGTGCAATATACGACTTTTTAACACACCCCATCATAAAGTTCATACTTTATTCCCGACGAAGTGGGAAAAAAGTGCTACGTGCATTCCCTACCCCCACTCTAGTCCCCAGCGCCACGCACATGTGCCCGAGCCGAAGTTGCGCTGGGGACTAGAGTGGGGGTAGGGAATGCACGTAGCACTTTTTTCCCACTTCGTCGGGAATAAAGTATGAACTTTATGATGGGGTGTGTTAAAAAATTATATATTCATAATTTAAAAAACAAAATAGTACGCGCGCAGCGTGTTTGGATTTTGCTAGTTATTACAAAATTATTATAAATTTAATATAAAAGTTATTTACTATTTTCAATATAATTACATCATTTTTAAAAACTATCCAACTTTACTTAATAAAAACTATATATCGTGCGTCATTTATTTAAGGGGACGTAAAATGCTAATGCCATTCCTGCCTTATCAACGCTATACATTTTATTTATTTCGTGAATGTCTAAACATGTATAGAAAGAATGATGATTTTCGAGGCGTCTGTTTATTAAAGGTTATACTCAGAAATTTTTTGAATTATTCCATATAATAATATCTTCTATAAAATTTTTATTTTGAAAAAATGCGCTGTTGACACAACATTTTTATAAAAGATAAAATAATTGTAACCGTTAAAAAAATCTGGGTATCGTTTTTGTACAAGCAAAAACCCTGAAGATCGTGCCTTTTCAAACAAGTATTTAACAATAATTAATGAAATAAATAAAAACCGTTAGCGTCCATGAACGTAGGAATTGCGTCGAACTGTTGCACCCTCTCAATGAAAATAAACTGTCTTAGGTGGAGGAAGCTGTGTAAAAGTTATTAACCAGTATTTAAAAATAATATTAAAAAGAAATTAAGAAAATAAATATATATAAAAAAAACTTTATCGCGCTGAGTTGGTTTCGCCCTCCATTTTATTATTTGTATATTGAAGTTTGATTTTTCGATCTGTCCTGGGGCTAAGGTGTTTAATTAAACAAAACCAAATAGTTTTATTTAAAATTACGACGTTTCGTCGACCTGTAGTGTCGACCTCTTCAGACACCTTATTAGCTTTCTTAATACATATCAAAATGCTTTAGAGAACTATACGACGTTCTCAGTCAAATTGTAGACACACACAAAGTGCCTTAAGAGGTCGACACTACAGGTCGACGAAACGTCGCAATTTTAAATAAAACAATTTGGTTTTGTTTAATTAAACACCTTAGTCCTAGATCAGATCGAAAAATCAAACTTCAATATACATATAAAAAAAAAAATTGTAGCACATTCCTTACACATTTTTTCTCCTCAGCGCTTGGCTTCGGGGAAGTGAGAACAACGGCATAGGTGTTACATGCTCAGAAACGTCTGTTGATCGTTGGAGAACGATCCATTTTCTCATTCAAATAAAAGAAGAAAATGAATCCGAGTAATAAGTTTTCTGTTTTCAAAGTCAACAATTATTCTTATGAACTTGTTTCTCTAAAATCTCAATTTTGTTTCTGTAAAGCACGCGATAATTAACCAGCTGTTTAAGTTTTTTTTTCCTGGGCTCATCATCTTAAATCACATCTCGTTTGGATAATGACGTCACATTTTGAGAAATTAGTGATTCCGAAAACCTGTAACACCATAAATTTTGCAATCATTCTGGTTTTCTTTTAGTTTCGAGACCAAAGGGGTTAAATGTAAATTTAAAAATTACATATTAAAACTAAGCAGATATTTGGGGATTCCCAAACATCTTTTATAGGAAAACTAGTTTTCTGTAATCAAGGAAGATTATTTCAATATCAACACTGAAAAAAAAGTCTACTTACTATAAGTGAATTAATTTATTTGAATTGACTGTATGCTATAACATTTATTGTTAATGCACCGTATTTACTCTTAGTATAAATTTCTTAACTATTAAAGAATATTTATTATATCATTGAAATATAAGTATCACTTATAATGACTGAAGATTCCTTAACAGTTAAGGAATCTGCGTTTCAAATACCGCATTGGTGAACTGTCAAAGTTTTCTTGTTTTTTAGTAATATATATATAACCAATAAATAAAAAAGTACTGTGTACTGTATAAAACAGTGAATGATTCCTAATACACCCTTCAAAAATAAATTAAGAAAATAAGGTAAATATCATTAAAAATTGGAATTTGACATGCATCTAAGCAATACCCGTTTTCTCTATCCGGCGATGTAATTCACAAAAGCGGCGATTTAATTTTGCATCTAACCGCTTTCATATTGTCATCAATAGTACACGGAGAGAAAAGTTAAGTATCGTTAACTGGAGACTTAAGCCAAAACGGCCTGAGTGACTCGGGTAGCAGGCATGAAGCTAGCATTACTGGAGTCTCCGGTAGTTTCTGCCTGTGAATCAACAGTAAAGATTTTTTCCACGTTCACCAATTCTTAATAATTGATCTTGTTTTGCTAAATTATAATAGAAAACGTATTACAATTACAATTAACTTATGTAAATCGTATATTAACTATGTAAAGTTTATTTATTTGCGTGCAAATGATGTTTGCATCTCTTAACCTCAAAAAAACATGAGACTGTGATGTTTACGTTTACGGAGGACTCAGGCAAAAACGGCCTAAGAGTCCGGCATTGGCGATTGACTACATGCACTAACCTTGATGGATAAAAATAAAGTAATATTTATTCAAGTTTTCTCTCCGTGTACAGTACGTACGTCGTGACAATGGAGGATTTCCTAATATATATTGTATTTATACAATGTAACCGAAAATCTAAATAAAAATAATTTTCCTGAAATTGTAATAATGTAATTTGTTTATGAAATTACTTTTCCATACATTTTTTTAGGTTAATCTATTTGTATAATTACATTTTTTTTTTTATTTCAAATGAAATGTATGGGTTTTGAAGTACGGAATAACTTTCTGATACAAAATACACATTTAATATACGCGGATGATTCCTTAACTATTAAGGAATATTCATTTTTTAGTACCCACACACTTCAAGTACTTATTCCTTAACTGTTAAGTCATATGCAATTATCTGTATATGAAATCAGATTCCTTAACAGTTAAGGAACTGTATTTGATATACGTAATTTCTTTTTTCAGTGAATAAATCTGATAAATTCTAATATTGAAGGTGTAAGAAACGTAATTTATAAAATCATTTTGTAAATATATTTAATTTGGTATTCATGGAAGGAGAAATTCAATACGCTTCTACAAGTTCATAGAATTTTATTACTACGATCGTAAATTTTTTTTTAAAGTTCAAACGCAGATTCATTGAATCTTTACGAATTATTGTATATTTTGTAGTTATTTTAAATCGAAGTTAAAATATTTTCTAAGTAACTCCTAGTTTTTTCACGCAAAAAAACTCTTCTAGTGGTAGTTGTTCTAAATTTTCCAAATAACTATAGAAAGTTTTTCGCGATCTTAAACATCATGTATGTGTACACAGACACGAGCCCACCACAGTAGCAATTGTGTGCGACAGACAAGAAGCGGGTATCACGGTGTGATAAAGCTAGACGAGAAAGGCCGGGAGATAGAAAGAGAGAAAGAGAGGGAGAGCGAGAACTGGATCGCTAAACCAGTCTTAGATTCCGACTGAGTCGGAAAAATCTCTTAAGGGAGCCGCAGAGGAAACTCGTCTCGGAGGCAGAAGAGGCGGCGGTACGAGCGAGAAAGAGAGATGCGATGAAAAATGCGAATGGAAAAATAAAGCACGGGAAGAGTGAAAAGCCACGAAGATATACAGTCTTAGAGACAGCAAGAAAAAGGATTAGACGATCCCTACTCGAATGACTTGGAGGAACTAGTTTTCCCCGATGGTGGGTCTAGGATTGCAGCACCTTTACATACCGATCCTCGCCGCTCGTCTTGTTTAGCGATTAAGCTTGCGACCAGTTTAATTTTTTCTTTTTTTTTTTTTTTCATTTTATTGGTTGTATTCCACGGGAGAATAGGTTGAGAGGAAAAAGGTGTAGCTAAAACTTTGTTGCTCAGATGATATACGACGGAGCGAGGAATCGATTCATATACCGGCTTCGTATTCCGCGCGGGTTTCAAGCGACTTAGGCGCGTTCCGGTAGTTTACGCGACATCCGTTGAGGCCGCCACCGATCGGGTTACCGACGTCCACTCTGTTTCGACGTTTTTTTATTGCGCTGAAAAATATTTGAAGGGAATATTCATTGTTGAGCAATATCAGTCAAACGCTGGGATTACTTTTTATTGCAGTATGTTATTTAATATTTTATTACTTATATATAAACTGGACACGGCGGTTGTACACAGTTTCACATCATCTGTGTTAAGAGCCTAAGAGTGTACTTTGACGTTGTACGGGCGAAGATGGCGGGTAGCCTATCGACTGGTGCACGAGCATCACTAGATAAGCTTATAATAGGATACAAAAATTTCATTTATACTACACTTATTCGTTCTCAGATGAAAAGAAAATAATAATAATAATAATAATAATAATAATAATAATAATAATAATAAATTCAATAGATATTTTTTGAAAATCGACAATATCGCTTTCGCTGTTAATATTTCGTTGCCTATTGCTCGCTTAAGTCAACTAACAAGAAAAATCAATTGAATTTCATTTGACTATTATTTTGGTAATACGAAAAAAACATTACATGATTATGGAGTCCAATTTTAAAATATAGTCAAACAAGATTTAACACTGAATAAAAACTACAAGTGATGGAACCTCTATGGACTTAAAACTGCAGAAAATGACAACTCAATACAGATCATTACATCCGATTTGCAACTTTAGCAAACAAAATTAGCATCCCCTGCGTAAGCTAACTTTTTACTATTAATATTCCTTTTCTCCCGCTCTGTTTCTATCTATCTTCATTTAGCCCACTTTCTAATACAACTCCCGCATATATACGCACGGAAGCTCTTACGCGGCCTTTGATCCGGATTGCGAGTCGCTAATCGCGGAAATGCGCGCAGTCCCGGCGTATCCGATTGTGTATAGGCGCTCGCAAAGATCGCACGTGTGTCTCTCTTTGTTTTGTGGATTATGTTATTCTTCAAATGTACAATACTCTGGTGCTCGCTCCGGGACCCGAGGATTACGGTGTGTCTTTCTTTGTGCGGCGGAGTAAGGTGAGCGTGGTGTATGTAATTTACGATGTTTGCGGTAAAGGGAAAATGCTAGGGGCAACAGTACATCATCGTCTCTCGAAAGAATTTTCTGAAAACTAGTCCATAGAACTATACACATAGCTTGTTTCTAATCACTAGATTTCATTGTAGAGCTTCTTAATCTTATCAGTAATATTGTATGTTTAAACGTTTTTCTAGCCAAATTAGAAATATATATATATGTGTTTGTGTGTGTGTGTGTGTGTGTGTGTGTGTGTGTGTGTGTGTGTGTGTGTGTGTGTGTGTGTGTGTGTGTGTGTGTGTGTGTGTGTGTGTGTGTGTGTGTGTGTGTGTGTGTGTGTGTGTGTGTGTGTGTGTGTGTGTGTGTGTGTATAAAATTTTTTTTCTGCGTGTAATACCAAAGTTTATACTCGAATGCACAACATACAATGGCACTCTTGTACGTAATCTAATTATTATACGGATTTCGCAAATTAGATTTTAGACGCAGAAAGGCCACTTAAAAAACTTTCAAATACGTTTAATTTTTGCAACGTACACTAAAATCTCTCCAATTACCCTCCTCCTATCTAATCAATATCAAGCGTGCATACCTACCATATCTCAATATAAAACAAGGAATTTTGAAGAAATTGCGACAATTTTCCCTCCGGAATCCTTGGACATACAAAACTCATTTTTTTCATTTTTCATGTTTTACGTTTTTGTTAATAACCAAAGAACCGTCATAGCTAGAAACTCTTTTTTTTTTTTTTAGAAAATATAGGTATTTTAATTCTCTTTTAAATGCTATTTATCCCATTCTGATACATACAGCCGTTCTCGAGAAATTACGAATCGAAAAAGAGGTTACAAAAATTTTAACCTCAAAAATCTCTGAAATTTATGAACCAATCATCTATCCCAAAGAAAGGTGCAGGTGGCAACCAAAAATCTACCTCTACAAGGAATTTTGAAGCGATTAACATAATTTTACTCCCGTAAATTGTCGCCACCTAAAACACGTTTTTTCATTTTTTAATTTTTTTCTCAAAAACTAACCAACAAAATGGATTCAATTTTATACAGATTATAGCTATTCATAATCTCCATTATCATGATTTTTCTCAAAAAAATTGACCATTTAGTTTGGGAGTTATAAGCATTTTATAGCACAGTGTGACCTAAGCCCGCACTTAAGTCACGCCTATCCGTGCGATAAGTAGCCCATTATTGCACCGTGTATATCGCACTCGCTACGCTCGTGCGCTAACCTCACGGTGCCAAAAAGGACTGCTTAGCGCACGGATAGGCGTGACAGTGGGCTTAGGTTAGGCTGTGCTATAAAATATTATACGATACTAGAGTCTTAAGCAGCCCATTGCACGGCGTGATAGGACCCTCGCTGCGCTCGGGCCCTAACTTCACGCCGTGCAATAATGGGCTACTTAAGGCACACGTATCGTAATGTACTATAAAAAAAAAAACACGTTTTTGTTAATAACAAAATAACCGTGATAGCTCGAGAATTTTTTTTAAATATAGGTTTTTTATGCTCTTTCGAACGCTACCCATCCGATTATAAAATTTAAATCCAATCATTAAAAAAAATCAAAAATAAATTTTTCGAAAATGAAAAATTTGACATTAAAACAAAAACGAATCAGTTATAGTCGTACAAAATTATTTTTTTCCCGAATTCGGAATAAAAAAACAAAAAAATGAGACCCGTCCGGTTAAAATCGACCGCGTAGATCCGAAAATAAAGCGGTACACACACACACACACACACACACACACACACACACACACACACACACACACACACACACACACACACACACACACACACACACACACACACACACACACACACACACACACACACACACACACACACACACACACACACACACACACACACACACACACACACACACACACACACACACACACACACACACATCCATACAGACATTTTCTAAAATCATGTGACACAAACTTCTAACACCTTTATTCATGTTTCTAGAGCAATTTAAAGAAAATTAAAATTTTACTATTACAAAGCTTCCTCTATGAGGAGCAAAATATTCCCATAAAAATTCTAAATACGGTAATTTCTTAATTTCATTACCGTTTTCGGGCCACAAATACAATTAACATCTGTTCAACCGTGTAACAACTGAATCTTCATACCGTAAATCTCCCCCCTCCCTCCAAACTTACCCGTCTTTCTAATGACATCCCGTCATTCATCTCCCTCTGGCCTCTCCCCTTAATTAACGCACCATATCCTCTTCTACTCCCCCGCAATCGTAATCCCTCATCATTCCACGCCGCCGCTCGTTTTTTTTTCACCCCCTTTGTTTATGATCGCTCGCTCGCTCGCTCGTGGGCACGAATTTACGATCGTCGACGCCGGCGCGCGCGCAGTGAGAGAAACTATGTAGGTCGCCGCAGCTGCGCACTGCGTCAGGTGCCGCTGCTGCTCTCGCGAATACGACGCCTCGTTTTTTTTTCGTGTATATACGTATATATACGCGACTGCGCGCGTATCATCCTTTATCGGATTTTGCGAAACACCGCGGCTATATTCGCCGCTTCGTTTTGAATTTTAATGCCCGGGGAGGGGTTGAGGGAACAGATTTTATTTGACGCCAAATTTTTACAATTGTTTCGGTGCGAGGGAAATTCTTTACTGACGCTGAATTCCGCAGTGCATACTCGAATGGTAACCAAATGTGCATGCGGAATATTCGGTGTAATATAAGTCTTACGAATAATACGGTTACTATAAGGAACTATTAATGAAGTAATTAAAAATATTTTATTGTTAATGATTACTGTTCATTTATAAATCACGAATTTTATTATGTCTTATCATCTGTCGCTAGTGTGAGCCTGCATTATCTCATTAGAGAAACACTCGCTCGCCCAATTAAAGACATTTACAATTGAAAAATTATCATTCGGCCTTTCAACCTACCATAAACCTCACCATATCATTCCATGAGCCTCTACTACCGCCCACCATCTCCAATACCTGCGCACCGCGCGAGAACAAGACGATAAAGTGCTGCCGCATCACTCTTCTTCTCTTATCAGCGGTTATACAATATCGCCGAGGCTCTCTCTCTCTCTCTCTCTTATATATCGGTCGCTGGGTCGCAAGCTCCAGCGCCCGGGGACAGCGCTGGCGCCGCGCACTGTGTGCCAGTCGAAATTGCAGCAGCAAGAGGGGGGGGGGGGGTCGTTAAAGTTGACGCAAGGAGGTCGGGGGACGCGTATAAAGTATGGTAAAAAGTAATGGAACGGTTGCTATAGGAGATGTATCTGATAATGTACTAATTGTTTGTATTTTTGTGGGTAATTTTAATATAGGATAGCAGATGTAATCGAATTTCGTTATGTTATCAATGCAGTACCGAATGTACGGAAACAACTTTGTGTAATAATATATTTTCGTGCATGATGTATCATATTGATTGATTTCGAAAATGTTATTTCATTAAGCTGATATGAGAACAGTAAACAGGTTAACGAGACGCTTGTAATAAAAATAATCGCGCTGTTCTAATTTTGTTTTATCTGATAAAATTGTTGCAAATCAGTTGTGAATAGACAAGTTTATCTTCCATTTCTATCAATAACGTAGAATAGAAATATCTCATCTTTTTCGTAGGCATGAAAAAAAGAATTCAAGTTGCTATCTTACAGTAATGAAAATTCGATTCTTTCTTCTTTACGTACCGAATAAATACATGCCGTCTGTATTTTTTACATGCTTTAGTTCGATGTACAAAACTTTTTATCGTTGCCAGTGCGACCGATAAATCATGATAATGTAATCGGTTCATGGTGTTCAAGAAAAACAGTATGTATGTATAATAATCTATAATTGTATTACCAACTATTATACATTACAGTTAGTATTTCATAAATATTTACGTTTAGTGTGCGAATCTTCAGTTAATCCTAAATAACAAGAACCCGTAAACTATTCGATCTCTCGCTCCAATCCCGTTAGCAAAGCCTACCAGCCTGATATACATTTTTTTAGAACCGCATCGTAAAAACAATACTCATTTCGCGCGCTAAAAATAACCAAGAGATTACGGCACCGACGCCACGATAACAGCTCCTTGGTTCGCCTATCAATCGCCAACACACCAACTACCAAAACAACCTCGAGGTATATCTTCTTCTTATCCCTCCGAAAACCTCGCTCGCTCTCAGCATCAACCCCTCCGCTTCGACCTCATCGCTCAGTCGCTCGTTCGCCCTATCTAGGCCTCCCCCGGCGGCGCCCCCACACGCCGCCACCGCCGTCGTCGTCGACGTCTGCGCTCTCCCGCGTGTTTACGTCGATGCGCGCGCGCATGATACGTACGTTTTTCCGGCTACCGCTGCGCTAGGCGAGCGCGCGCAGCCCCCCCTTTGCGACGACGGCGGCGACGACGACGAGCGCGTGCGGACGGACGAACGGAGTAGAGCCAGTGTTCGAAAAGTCGGCACCACGGCACGAGACCCGGAGAGTGAGAGAGAGTGTGTGTGAGAGAGAGTGAGAAAGACAGTCAGTGTGAGAGAGAGTCGCTCGCGCGCGATCACACAAGCGTAGCAGCGTGAACACACGGATATATGCACACACAGAGCGCGTAGTGTGCTATTGTAGAGGAGAGGAGCTCTGGTGGTGCGCGCGTATGTGTCGTAGTGGTGCTGGTGCGAGGACAGAGAGAGAGAGAGATTAGTTTAATTTCGTAGTGGAGCGAGAGTAGAGCTCTCCCCCTCCGTCAGTCAGTGCGAGCAGACGGAGCAGCCCGGAAGTCGTCGTCTGCTGTGCTGCAAGCTCCTCTCGTCCAAGTCCGTGCCGTGCCGGTGTTTGGCGTTTCTCCGTGCCGACGTCGTTTTTTTTTTCTTGTCGCGTGTATATTACGCGCGCAGGTGGTGCAAGAAAGGGAGATTATAACCAGGGGGTGAAGCAATAACAGAGGGCAAGCACAGACACACACATACACACACGATGATGCGGAGGCCCGTAGTGCCAGAGAGCTTCGTCAGTTAGCGGTGCAGGTGTAGTACTACGGACAGGTGAAGAGAGCGGAGGAGAACGGACCCGAGTTTTCGTGTGTCGAAAAAGTGAGAGAGTGAGAGAGAGAGAGAGAGAGAGAGAGAGAGAGAGAGAGAGGAAAGAACACGGCGCGTTATCTTATCTCGTCGGAGTACAGTAGCAGTTCAAGCAGCAGCTATAGTCGAGAGGGGAAGATGCTACGTGGGCGCAACGAGGCTACTACTACGAAGACGACGACGACGACGAGTCTGGCCCGTGCGACCGAGGGAAGGAACCCACGGTTCTTCGGCTTTTAACGTGCGCAGCCGTTTTCGTGCCAGCCAGTCCCCCTCTCGGAAAAGCCGAGGGAAAAGCCTCTGGGATCAAAGTCAGCGTTGGCAGTAGTAGCCACCCCCAACCTCCCCCATTGTGTGTCAGTGGTGTAGTACTAGTGCGTGCGTGACACACACACACACATCTACAGACGGGGTGTGCTGCCTCGTACAAGCACCGAGAGTGAGCGAGTTTTCCGGGCTTCTCCGTCTCTCTCTCGCTCGCTCGCTAGCGCTCCGCCGATGAGCGCGCTGCCCCTGGATCGATAGTCCCGCAAGCTCGCTCTCTCGCGCGCGCCCTCTCTTACCCCGAGCGCGCGCCTCCTCGCTTTCTTCAAAACAAACCCAAAACCAGTCCACCGCCCGCCCGCGTGTGCGTGCCCGCGTTATCATACATATATATATATATATATATATTGTACGCGTGAGTGCGTGGGTGTATCATCACAGTACAAGTGCGGTGCGCGTTGTTGTACACATCTCCCCCGTGCTCAGGGGTCGGTGATGGTCTAGACGACGCGAGCTTGCGCGCGTACTACACACGTAGAGAGGAGCAAGGGAGAGAGAGAGATAGAGAGGAGGTCAGCTAAGGCCAGTGTGCAGTGTGTGCCCGTGTGAATCGCACGGACAACCAACCACCGTCAACGTTGTCTCGTAAGCGCGAGACCATCCAGCTTTATATGGGCGATTACGCGGGCGGTGCGACCAGCCTGTTCTCGCCAGCGGCAGCAGCTGCCAGTCCGGTGCCCTCCTGCAACTCGGTTGTCTCGACGATCCTCAACCAGGCCATCATGCAGGACGACCTGCTGATCGAGAAACAGTCGAGCGGTGCTTCGGGCGCCAGTACGGCCAAATCCTCCGCCCCGTTGTCACCTGGAGGTAACTCCTTAGTCTCCGAACCTGGTACCAATGACAAGTCGAAGGATATGTCCAGCGACGTCGAGAGCATCGCCATCAGCGCCGCTGCCAGCAGTCTGACCTCGTCCTCGTCCGCCTCATCGGCTGGTGGCGTAGGCGTCGACAAGGATTCCATTATCAGCTGCAGCACGAGCTCCGGCAGCCTGCAGGGCTTTGGTAACGAGCAGAGCGCGAGGGTGCCCAGCTTATGGGCCGACGACACGAGCTCGAGCTTGCACGCGCTACCCATAAACGGCTCGATCGCCGCCTTCCAGAACTTCCCCACGAGCGTCGGCCTCTTCGCCAGCTCCGTCGCTGCGGCCGCTGCGGGCGCTCGCCGGGCCATTACCGCCAGCCACAACTTCCCCCAGCAGCAGGGCAACCACAGTGCAGCCGCTAACGCTGCCCCAGGCAACCGGCATGGCCTCCAGCAGCAGCAGCAGCAACAGCAACAACAACAGCAGCAACAACAGCAGCAGCAACAACAGCAGCAGCAGCAACAGCAGCAGAGCTCGCATCCCGGAGTGTACTTACAAGGCAAGGGTTACGCGGCGTGGTCCGGTGGACCACAGGCCGGTCCGCAACAATGGGGCCAGAACCCAGCAGCGGCCCACTCGGCGGCTGCCAGTCCAGCCCTGTCGCCCTGGAACAGGGGCAGGTCTGTGCCCAATCTACCGCCTCTGCATTCAAATTTGCACGCCGCAGCCGCAGCAGCTGCCGTAGCTGGACTCCAGGGCAGAAAACCCAGTCCGACGTTCGCCGGACATCCCGGACCCACCGCCCACCAGTCCAGCATCAGTCCCGTCAAGTTCCGACGGAGCACGTCGTACCCTGGCAAGGGCAACCTCTATCCCATTCAACCGGCGCCAACGTTTGAGGTCACCGCTGCCGATGAGAGGGATCTACTGCAGATGCCGCCTTATCAGCAGGTGCGTTGTGGCTTTTGTTTGATGTTTGGTTTTCACAGTATTCCAGTGCGAGATTTGTTCAAGTTCTCCAGAGGGATTTTGATTTTGGTAGGGTGAAGCGGTATCAGTACTTTTGCCAGTATCAGTCATTAAATGACGGGATCCCAATACATGGATCTATTTGCAATCTGATGAAATAACTGGATTCTTTGAACGATAGGTTGAAAAATTACAATTTTTGTCTGTGAGAAATCAGCTAGTATCTTGTTATTTATCGTTCTCCTTTTGATCAAACTGGAATATTTGTTTCGATTGTGCTATAATGTAATGTTTAAAGTCTGAAATTTATCGGGTATAGATGTCTTAAATCGACAATAATATACGTAGATTCTGCACTGTATCTGCGCAAGTTGAATGACGAAACAATTGGTCACGTTATTACGCGCAATTGTTTGTAAACCTATTATTATTCACGTGGCTCGAGTTTCTTTAATCAGAATCACGTCTTTTACCCCCCATAGTCACACGATATTTCTTGACAACATTACCAGACGCTTAAATTATCAAAAAATATCGCTGCCTCACGCCATCTTGATTCAATTCAAAACGCAAGTTCACCACCTTCGGACGCCGCAGCGTTACAAAACAATGGCAGCCGAGCCGAGATTCCCAAATCTAGCCTTCCCGAGAGCATCCTACAACATTCCTTCGGCCGAAAATAACCCCGGCAAACAAGAGCACACATAGACGCGCCGCGTCGAACCTGCCGAGAAATCGAAAGCTCGACAACCGTCGTCGTCGTCGCTGCACTCGCTCGCTCGTTATCCGACTTCCAAATCCACGCGCGCACACTCGCCAGGTTATGCAACGCGCGCGCGCCTTTACCATTTAAATTTAGCTGCTGGCTGCTGCTGCTGCCGACGGCACTGCTGCTGCGCTCGTATTTCGTTTTCGTGACGTTGCACCAGTAGTATAGTCGTGAGGTGTTGCCGATGATGGCCACCGCGAGGTCTTTGGTACTTGAGAACTCAGAAATTATTGCCCGTTAAGGAAATGTAGATTGTGTGAGCGGGTGGCAGAGTATTTGTATAATTTGCTTGGGTCTGTGCGGTTGGATGGATCCGTGGGGTATAATATTCTTTTGCGGTAAAAGTAGAATATATACATTCATTTCTCGATTGATGATGCTTTGAAGTGTACGTCAATAGAAAATATTTATTCTAGTATTAGTATTTGGAACATTCGCGATTATTGTAACATATGGATATATATACATAGCTTATAGTTTAGTTATTATTTTAAAATGAAATATAATGCACAGATTTTTTCTCAAGTGTTCTTCTTATTATACTTGAATGCATTATTTATTGTAGTAATTCAAAAGTATTTTTATCCAGGAACAAAACATCGTCAATTGTTCCGAAATTTCAATGCACAAAGATAAAGATAATTCGAAGAAGTATATACTCAGGAAGCGAAGCGCCCAATTCATAATTCTAATTGGCTGTGCAGCGTTCGCGTTTATTTTTGATTCACTACGGGTGTGAGCGCGTCGCGTGGCTCTCGTCGTTTTCGCTGCGCTCGGCATCCCGGGGTTCTTATAGTGATGACAAAATGCAAATTTGATACTAATTTAGTGTGGCAACGACATAGACACTCAGCGATGAATTGGAACCGGATTACTCAATGCGATACACGTGTACTTCCCTTTGAAACATACTGCTGGATTCATTTCTGAATTCGTTGGTGTTTTTACTTTTCTAAGTAATATTCAAGTGACTTATTTTCATTTATGTAGAAAAATTTCAGAAATAACAAAATATTAATATCCACAATGTAATGTTCTTGACATTAATTCAAATCGATGGAAGATCCTTAACAATAAATTATTAGCAATTTACTACTAATGTAACCGAGATATATAACAGTTTTATTTTATTTGTATAATTGGTCTTCTACCATCGTTTGATAATCTTCTCTTAATAATCGCTATCTTGATAATTATTATTATATGTTTTACTTTTTTTCTCTAAAGGGTTCTTTGCCCATATAATGAACAAATAAATAAATACATAAATAAATTAATTAATATTGAAATATTACGTTTCACGGTATTCCCTAAGGTAACATCGGAAAAAAACATTAATTCGTGTCACACATCGTCACATGTGTCAAAATATGACGTTTGCATAAACGTTTGGTATTTCCAAACATTCCGAAGTGAAAAGTTTTCATCTTCCTTCAATCTATATTTTCTTAAAGAAATAAAACAGCTCCGATAACTTCACGAGTCGACGCTCGCCGGTCGTTCGAGAAACCCCGAATTTCTAAAAACGAGGAGTGTCTGTAAATAATACCACTCAAATTTTCCAATGATTATTCACCCTCTATTTCTGCGAGACAGTTTCTCCGCTTTGAGAAAACGGTCACTCCGAAACGAGGGAAAATTGGCTCCAGAAGATACCGCGGTGTGTTATTTTCGTTCTACATTCTCAGTGCGTCGATTTAGGAACCGCGCGCGGATAAGGAAAGCGAGAAAAAACGGATATCTGAAAATATATTAGTTTCAACTTTGGATTTAAATAAATTGTTCATGCATATTTAGTGTTCCGCTGCACAAAGTAACGCTGAGCTGCAAGTTTCTGTGCAGTTGAAATTTCCTCGGTACCTATAGAACCAGAAACCATATACAACCCCATGAGCTACGGCTCCCTTCACCCAACGACAACCCACAAGGACCACGGGTGCGTCCTCGGGCCATCGAATGTCTGACCCACTTCCCTCGCGCGACCCGCTGCTGTGCTGCAGCTCTTAGAGCTGTCTAGCAGAGGAGTTTAAGCTCTTGGCTATTTTGGCCGGACGACGAAAATAGCCGACTACTTTTGCGCGCTCGTGTGCTGCTGAGTAAGAGAGTCCAAAGAAGAGAGAGAGAGAGAGGGATACTTTGATATTTCGACGTTTGGACCGCATCGCGGCCTTCTTTCGCACTCTTGTTTTCGCGAGGGGTGATGACTTGCGCTGCGGATATGACGAAAGAGGAGTTGGGCGGTTGCTGATCGAGTTTGAGTCGTCTCGAGGTGGAGAGATTTTTTAGGACCGAAGGTGCAGCCGCCGAGGATGCAGTGGGTAATTTTAGATACCTTATGTTGTTCGGATACGTTTCGACGAGTACGGGGATAGGAAATTGGACTAATTTAATTAATAAGGGATTAGGGGATTTGGCACTGATTTTGAAACTATGTTAAAATATCAACATTGATATTAAAATTTTACGTTGAAACATTAAGAAAATCCGGTCTATGTTTCAAGTCTAAGTAATAAATCTTAAAATTTATTAGCTGTTTATCGTAACATTAAATTATTAGGGATAATTTTCATACACTGAGAAAAAATTAGTTGAAAAATTATAAGAGTGCCGAATAAAAATTACCTATAGCGTGTGGAAACCGACCACAGACTGTCACAAGTGACCTATTTATTCTAATTATAATAATTATTACTGGTTTTTCGTAAGAAAAATTCAAACAAAAACTTAGAAAAATTACTAGATAGTATGGTAAAAATGAGATCTCGAAGATTTTACTTCTGTACAGCTGACAGACTTTACAAGCCATTAGGGTAATTTTTCGAGCTCTGAGCGACACGACATAACCTCCAAAGCTGCAATTCTGTAGTCAAAGAAGACTCTCTGGTCACTATAAACAATGTAAATAGCTTCAATTAATATTTGAAATGATTATAAATTTATTGTTTTCTTAATTGTAAACGTTATTATCAAAATATCTAAAAATAAATGAATTGTATCATTATTATCAATGGACCATATGTAGACGATTTGGATTATCTTCCGTATGTAGTACTGCGTGGCGCAGTCGGTAAGCTATGTTCGTCTGTCAATTCAAAGGTCCAAGGTTCGATTCTCGATCCCGGCTGGTTTTTTTATCTTTATTTTTCGAAGCGAATACAAAATTACCCTACTGCTTTATAAAAACTACCAGACTGACAGTCTGTGGTCGGTTTCCCCCCACAGTAGGGTAATTTTTCTTGAACATTCTTCTAATTTTTCCACTAATTTTTTCTCAGTGTAAGCCACAACATTCTAATAGTTGAAACGAAACTCAAGATTTTGAACACCAATGAATTAAATCCTCAATTCGCGTTCCAAATTTACGTGACATTTATATATCACATTCGAAATTATATTAAGTTCAGATTAATTTATACAATTTTAATTTAGTCACACAGCTTACATAGTTTTCAACGAACATGGAAAAAATTATCAACATTCGAATTTTAACTATTTTGATCGCATGCAAAACACCATTCTTAAGAAATCGCCTTGCTTAAAAAAAAACGTATTTCAATTATTTCTAAAATCGCGATAAGCTTATACACGCACACGAGGCACAGCATTAATTTTTTAATTCTGAAAATCTTAAAACGCATGTTCGAAAGAGCGTTCCTCTATGCAAAAGCGACAAATTCAACTCTCGCATCCTCAGCGACGCAAAAACCATTGGCCATGAAAAAGCCAAACATCACATAGGTACGATTAGAAAAATCGAATGCGCAAAAATCGTCGCAACGCCGACTGTTATATTACTATACGCGCGCGAACAATTAGGCACGAGCGCGTGCCTTATCTGCGCCGCACACTCGCGCCCGAGTTTAATTAACTGTTCCCGCGGACGAAAACTCGAAGCTCGCCTACTGGCTGTGTGTTTGCATCTGTATGTGTGTTTATACACGTAGGCGTGCACACCTGCGGCGCCTCGTCGCCTTTCCACGTCGACGCCTCGTCCGTTCGCGTTTCGACGCGCCGCCCGCAAAATTCGCTGTGTTCTCGGAGTTTTCGGTATACATAGTGCAGAGAGTGTATAATATACGTGGAAAAATTAGAAAGCCGAGAAGTTTGATGAAAATTTATAATACGCGCGTGCTGCGAAACGAGTTTTCGTTCGATTAATTTGTTTTTAACGTTCTTGTTCTTAACCTGCGAAGTAATTAATATAGCGTAGATTAAAATTTTCTACAAAAAGTCAAAGGTTGTATGAAAAATTACTCTATACTTTTGTATAATGAGAAACATGATCTATAATATGGATAATAATTATTATACTAACCGTAAGACTACAATTTAGTATAATTTATTAAACTTTAGTAAAACCTACTTAACTTTAGCAAAGTAAGTTATGTAACCTTGTTTTCTACTATGTTAGTAAACGTTTGACAGTCCTATGATTCACAGGCGAATACAAAAGATTGTTAAAAAATTTCAATACTGCTCAAAGTTATAATGCCATTTATAATGATGGTCGTTAAATTCACATAAATGGCAATAAAATCTTCCTTTAAATAATTTACCATTTTCCAATTTACTTTGCAATACTTTACTTTTTCAGTATATATTCTCCATCGGACATAAAGTTACCCCTCCCCCTCTCAAAAGCACTCGAATCTTCAATTTCGCGAAATTTTAGGTTAAACCCTCGTCGTCTCTATCTCGCAATATTTTTTTTTCTGCTCGCGTCACGATCGAGAGGTACATTATAGCCGGGCGCTTCATTCATATGTATGGGGCTCGCCAAAGATATACACAAACGCGTGGCGAATTAAGCGTGGCAGTCGTTGTCATATGTAGCTCCTAAACGCGCTCGATGGCGCGTGTTTTCGCTGTGGCTCTTTTTTCCCTCGTCGACACAGTCGCTTTTTTAGCCGGCGAGAATCGGCTTTCCGCGCGTTTGTTTTTTTAGTCGCTTACGGCCGTTGTGTTATTAGAGTTGAAATTTCAGTAGTCGCCGGTTGCTTATATAAAAGTTCATTAGGATATTTTCATTAGCGCGAGTACCAACATTGACGGAAAAACATTTGACACTCGGGTATTGCGTAATATTACTCTACTTACCCTTTTTCCAGTCTGCCCTCGCTGCCGACGTCAATTTTTTTTCAAAGTTATTAAAAAAAAACACTGTGCACATCTAATCATAAATTTCCCGTCCTCCCGTAATCCGCGCGCGACTCTTGCGTGGAAGTGACACGAGCGAATATATATCACCTAGCGCAAATATTGACGTGGCGAAACCTTTTTCGCGGGTGACGACAACGCGAAATTGCCCTCGACGAATTATGCGCACGTATGTGTGCACGCAATTTCAATCGAGGGCGTATTGAGTTGCGGAATGATGTTTTTTCTGCAGAGGTGTTTTAAAATGGTTTATTTTTTATATTTTCTTTGTTAGAACTTTAAACGATATAGAAATTGACTTGGTTGGCTGGTTCGATAAAGCGTGCATCATTGATGATTGTTAAATACAAAACGTAAAATACTCCTAAAAAATTATTAAAGGTCTAATATCATATATTAAGAAGACAAAACAATACTAAACAAAAAAAAAACTACTAGTACGAGCTTGAAATTTTTACGACATATCTTCGCGTAGTACACAATACCTTGAGCAAAATGTATCCTTCACGAAATCCAATACGCAGCTCCAACTCAGTACTATAACATTTACTCTATTATTGACAAACGTAGTTCTCAGAAATAAAAAATGTTACAGCTAAACTCGCGAAATTCGCCCCCTAGAGTCGTAACGGCCAAATCGAATCTCGCGAGAACCCGAATTGCATCTCTCTCTCTCTCTCTCTCTCTCTCTCTCTCTCTCTCTCTCTCTCTCTCTCTCTCTCTCACTCTCCGTCGGTGCTGACGTCAAACGCGAAAACCCCTAATACGCGTTTTCGTGCGTCGCTGTTGCTGCTGCTGTGTATGTAGGTATAGGAGTGCGCGCGGTGAGCCAACTCGGTCACGGGAAAAAAGAAGACGAAGCTCGGGCGCGCGGGGATTCAATCTCCCGTTCCTCTGCAGCCTCATGCTTTTGAGCTGGTGCTCATCCGTTCGCTTATTTGCTTTTTTAATAACGGGATTCCGCGATGACGAGGTTACGTTGGATTGCGCGATTACGTGAAACTTTCGGAGGGTGGAAATGTTAATTTTTTGTGGTGGAGTTTGGGTGAAATAAAAGTTTCATTTGAAGTATGTCAAGATATTTTACGTAAAAGTTTATGGCGACGTTAACTTTTCTTTTTTATTTTCGCTTCGCGAGAACTGATGCTATTGTGGAATCGGGTTAAAAATAACTCTTAACTGTATTACAGAACGAGATTTTGTACGTCTTGACGTTCTAGTTGAAGGATAGAAGCTATTTCCAGTAAAATTAGAATTACAATGCTTTAAAATATGTTTGTAGAGGATGCGCATTCCAATTTATTAAGAGGCTGTATATTGTTAGTTTGACAGCTTTACGGGTACACTTATGTGCAAAAGATTAAGTAGGATGGAAAATGTGTTCGTCTCGTTTTAAATTTATTGTAAAGAGATTCTGAGCTATAAGTACACGAACTTGATTTAGAACTCTTGCACATCTGGGTATTTTTGTATTTAGTAATTCGCATAATAGAATTTTAGCGATACTTTGTTATTGGATGTACGAAATACTTGGGAGGATGAATTAATTCTATCATTAATACTGTTTTACTATTAATTTTAAACGACTTGTCTTCGCATTTAAATGTAATCCATTTGAAATTAGGAGCTGTCAAGTCACACTAATTAATAATATATTGTATTTGGCGCTAATTAACTACATTTTTATTTATTTTGTTCAACTGCATAGTAGAAAGAAACTAATTTAACAATTTATCTTAAGTACAATCGTGAGCTCGTTATCTATTTTTGAAAATGAAGCTAAGCTAAAGTAACTTTTTCACATCGATATATTGGAAAACTAAAGTAACGAGGGTAAAAAAGCTGTTTCAACTAGAAAAAAGACACTAAAAAAAAAAAGAATTGTCTTTGGCTTCGACTTACTACGCGCATTATACCAGCCCAACCTCCTACGTTTTTCCAAAACACACTTCCAACCCCGTTGCCACCACAAACCGAGAAACCCCGCCGACCGATCGATTCTCTCCCTCGCCCCACCCGCCCTCCCTCGACAAAATAAGGGCACACTTTTTCTTGCACCCTCAAAAGAGAGAAAAAAAGGAAAAGTCAATTGCTTTTCCGGGACGTAGTGCTGTTTCTCTCTCTCTCTTTATCTCTCCTCGGGCATCGCGCACGTGCGCGATACGTCATGTACAGTACATATATAGACGGCGCCCCGAGGGTGTGCAGCGCGGGGTGGCAAAGGGCGAGCGCGGCAAATGAATGAGCAAACTTTATTGCGGTAATGATGACTATGCTGCGGCGCACGCGCGTGCGTGAGTGCGTGGATTTTTGTGGTTGGCGGGGCGGCCGGAAGTCAGCCGGGGATGTCGAGCGTGCGCGTTTGTAGGTGGATTGCCGTGGTTGGTTCTTTGGGTCGTGTGCGGTGGGGGTTGGTTTTGTTGGAATGCGGTGGTTTGTTGTCGATGCCAATGAAGTTTGGTATTGGAATACGTAATTAGGCTTTGCTAATTTTGATATTTAGTTGTGAAATTATAGATACGTAGGTATCCGCCCTTCGAATTTGTAGTTTCCATTTCATCCATTACGAGTTTCAGTTAAATTGACACTGATGTCGTGTTAGTCACTGATTTTGAGGTATAAATGTATTCATAAATTTTCTTTATTGAAATTATTAGGCGTTCTCCTAATTTTCTTTTTAATATCTCTTACAGCTTTCAGGTGTGAATTAGTAATTAACTGTACTACTACTCATTAAAATTGTATTTTTAACCCTGTCTTTAACGATTTCATATGCTTTAAACAAAATTTGAGGTTTTCAAACGGATTTTGAAACTATCATATACATCAAATCATTAAAAAAAAATATTAATTTAACAGCCAATAATAAAAAAATCATCGTAAGCGTCACCATTCTGACTTATACACGACTCGTAAAACAAGCATAGCGAGAGAGACGACATCCCAGCCACACTATACACACCTATACAAATCCTTCATCGGCATCACGTCGGCGGCGCGCTCTAATTCATACGATTATTTTCGCGGCGACGCGAAAGTTCGCACGTGCCTCTAAGCGCGGGACCTCAATCCGCCCAAGGTGAATCGCTATGTACACATATACGTACGGCGCGAGCTGCAGGTGCGCGCAACGCTTTTATTGCTCGATAAGCGAAAACGACGACGACGACGACGCGAGGCAATTTTTTTTTCTTCTTCTTTTCCTCCTACTACTCCACGCGGCTTTTCGTCGACGCTTCTCGAACTAACGCCTTTTCGATTTTATCGACGTGCAAAGCGCGCGCTCAAGGTTTCGGGTTTTATTGGGTCGGCTGGTGTGTGTATGTGTGTGATACTGGCGCATAGGTTATCGAGCTGCTGTGCGCGCTTTGATTTGAATATTCTCTCGAAGAATGGGGAGAGGTGTACTGCGCTAACGCGGCATGTTGAAGAATTATTTTGCCATGATAAAAATAAAAATGTGAAAAATGTGCTTATTCTGTATATTTCAATTATTTACGTGAAGAGAATATGCTGAACACAAAGTTCTTTTTGTAAAGCTATATGCATTCGGGAAAAAAAAATTTAAAGTCTCAGACAAGAATCGTGACACTATTCAACTTTTGTCCCGCATAATAAAATAACCATGCAATATTATTATGCGTTATCCTTATCAGAGAATTTCGTTATATCACAAACATTTAATACACTTTTTCCTAAATCACTAATTATCCAATTCGAATTCCATAACGGCTAGGGGGAAATCCTTCTTCGTGCGTACAACAGAACTCGAAAAAGCGGTGCTCGCACGAAAAAGAAAAAAAAAGAAAATGCGAGCGCAAGAGGAAGAACCGGCACGTCGCGGTAGCAGCGCGATAAGATAAGATAGCGGCGACGCGGCTTCGAAAAGTGTGCGAGAAAGAGACGAAGGAGAGAGAGAAAGAAGGAATGGGAAGAAGGTGGGAGCGGTCGGAACGAGTGACACAGTGGGAGCGCGCGCGATATTCGTGGGGTTATGTGGAAACGATGCGAGTGTTGAGGTTTCGGTATAAACTTTGCTTTGCCGGCGAATAATGATGTTTTGAAAGTATTAAATCGCGGCTGCTCGGTTCTTTTATGCACATGCGAAATGAATGATGAGGTTTCGGATTGAAAAGTTTTCTGTATCAAAGAAAAGATAATGGTCTCATCTTATACGGTTATGAAATGTTTTTTTTAGTTATATTTCAGTACCGAATGGGGGCAAAATTTTTCGAATTTTTAGAATAATATGATAACACGTGCAATAATGTTTAGCAATTGCGCATAGTTTGCGAAAATATAAACAAAATATTGTTCAACCAACTTTAGTTGTAGTCTATGAAGAAATGTAAATACAGTGAATAGTTACTTAATTTTATCTTATCCTTCGACTTGGTTATATAAACACTAAAAAAATAACTAAAAAACATTTTTCACAATGTTTTATCAGTTTCTTTCATCAACCTTTTCACTAACCAGCTCGATAATGAACTTTATTATTGCAACAGCTGCTTTAAAAAATCTTCAAACTTCATATCAAAACTGAAACAATAATTCTAGAAATTCCCGCATATCGCATACGAAACTCTGCGACAGCGAGAAACCGAACTTCTAGCGCGCTATATATTACGCGAACGAAAATAATTGCGGCTACAGTATCAGGTGCCCGCGTTGTCGCGCGCGCGGGCGCGGTTTATTCAGTCAAACTTTCGGTCGTGTGTTTATACGAGGA
Source organism: Torymus aiolomorphi (assembly GCA_036365515.1). Classification (NCBI taxonomy): domain Eukaryota; kingdom Metazoa; phylum Arthropoda; class Insecta; order Hymenoptera; family Torymidae; genus Torymus; species Torymus aiolomorphi. Next base: position 10,371,876 of record CM070877.1, on the reverse strand, counting down.
GATAGGCGAGCGAGTAAGCGCGCACAGTGGCGTCGCCGTCAAGTTGAACAACCTGAAAAAGTGCGCCGCGCGCTAGCGCAGTACCATATATATATGCATGTATTTCTTTCCAGCGCAGCCGAGGCCTGGCCTTCTTTTCGCAATTAGCGCATTTTGGCGCAGATTAAAATGACGGGCTTATCGCGCCCAAGAGTATAGTGGTGTAGCAGCACAGTAGGTCAGCGCGTAACGCGCATGCGTGCCTTTATTTCATTGTTTTCTCGCACTGGCGAAAGTAATTCCGCGCTTCTTTTGACGCGGACTTTTTTTATTAAAAATAAAATTGTAGAAAGAAAGGTGGTTGCAATGCGTCCGCGTCCTCTTTGCTTTGTTCAATTCAGAGGTGGACGGGCGGAAATAATGGAATAATAATAGAATGGAACAAAAGCTTCGACATGTGAATTTAATACTTTATATAATATGAGGGAAAGCGTATGTCTAACGAGATAAAATTGAATCGTATTCAATTTCACGAAATTCGATAAATTTATGCTATAATTTATCGTATTAAATTGCTTTAACGCTCAAGATTATGGGTTGTCTACGAAAAAGAGCTTCATTCGACTTTTGTACACCACAGCCTATTTCGAGCACGTTGTTAAGCATGCGCCTCGTTTGCATGTAGTCGTCGCTAATCAATAACTCAGATAGCGATACTTCAAAATCGATTGTGTCTATGAGAGTGTACAACTTTTCTGGTAGCTTCTTATGCAGAAATAATAACATATTACTGCATCAACTCAGCTGTTACGCAATCGTGCGTAATACAAATCAATATGAATTCTAGTATTTTTGAATATTTATAAATATATCGTATCAGAGGAAATTTTATAGAGTATATAAATCGAGTAGATTTTGGCTATTTAAAAAAAATATATCCGATCGCTAAGCACCATAAATAACGAAAACTTTGTCAAAAAAGAAAGCAATTATGAAAAAGAACATAATTATGAAAATATCGATATGCCTTCCAACGTCCTCGCCATTAATCCAAAATATACTTTTCAATTACAATATTAAACCTCGCTATAGCATTCGCTGCAAAAGCTCAACTGCCGCGGAAACATCGTACACGAACACGTATACGTAGAGCTACACGGTTCCCCGCCCAATTCCGTATACCGTCTATCCAATTCACTCGCGCACTCGTCGTCGTCTCGCAGTCTCCTGGGCCTCCGACCGCGCACACACGTGTACAGTCGGAAAAGCGAGTGAATAATTACCGGCGAGCGTGTAAGCCCTCCCTCCCCTTCCACCCACATACATACGTACGTGTACTATAATACGTCTACTATGGGTAAGCAAGACTCGGAAGTTGGTGGTCGGACGAGATTCGCGATATCTCGTCCGCAAGAATCCAGGCTGCGGTGGTGGCGGTGTTGTGCGCGCCTATAGTCCGTGAGTGGGTCGATCTATACTAAACGCCCGCGTTTGTATACGTAAACCTATTCTCGCTGCTGTTTATTTGTGCGCGCGCGTGCCTTCTTTTAACGCGGGATCGTGGAAGTCGCCGGCACAGGGTCGCCTACGGCCAGGATTGTGGCGGCTTCTTCGAGGATAGATGAGATAGGAGAGGGTTCTAGGAACGAGGGGAGGAGGGATTGCGGAGAGAGCTGGTGATTAGCACATCAAAGGAGGTGTGCTACGGAGATGTTGAGCAGATGCGGCGAAGATATGTCTCGGGTTGTACTGTGTCATACATAGATTTGAAGGTGGCCTGAGCCTATACTCATGGTGTAGTGATATTGTACGACGTGTCGGTTTAATGTTATTTAGTGTATCTTGATACATCCAAAAAGAATTCACAAACTAAATTCTCTTTATCAGAGCTTATAGACCTATATTTGGCATTTCCTAAAAGGGCTGTATTCAAGTTTCAGCTTATGCCCTACCGTCTAGACCCGTGTGCTCGAAGTTTGAGAGGTTAGCCGAAGTGTGTGAGCTCGCTCATCCATCGGCCTTTTTCACGCTTACGTCAAACCGACTTCTCGCCTTATTTTAAATTTCAACGAGCTTGCAATGGAGCTTCGTCGAAGCGGGGTATAGTCCATTTCAAAAGTTCGATGCGAAGTAGAGGTGATGTAAAGACGACTTCTAGTTGTATAAACAAGGAGTGTGCGATTATCGCTGTAAAACTTCAAACAAAGAAAAGTACTAGTTTGCAAGAACATATTTACATCTCCGCTCGGTACGTAAATCATTGTATGAATCACGCGTGAAATCGCTCGACACATTAAAATATCCAACAGCGCATTGCTGCAATCCATCCACAAATCAATCAAAACACAAAAATCCCAGCGATTCGCGCGTTAATGGAACCCTTCAGCTCCACTCGAGTAGAATTCTTTCGTGAAATCACGCGTGAAATCACTCGAAATCCGCAATTATTTTCTCCCGCAGACCTACAGCAATCGCGCGCGCGCGCCCGGGTCTATTTACGAGCGTGCATTTTACATCCATGTATATTTATGGCTTTACCACCGCTCGCGCGCATACGTATACTTGTATACATGCCACGTGTATATAGACACACATACGCGTTTATGTGCAAGCTCAACGCTAGCGTACAGTATCGACTTGTCGCACTAGGCCACTGGTCGATAGACCCGACCAGCTCTCTCTCTCTCTCTCTCTCTCTCTCTCTCTCTCTCTCTCTCTCTCTCTCTCTCTCTCTCTCTCTCTCGCGCGCTCTCTCTCTCTCTCTACCCTGCATTATATATATATACACACATCTCTTTCTCTGCGCGTTCACCTCGCCGTCTTTCTTTATTATCGCCGAGTTTTCTCTCCCTCAGTCGTTCACCTATCTACGCGCGCGCGGCCAATTGCCGAAGGGACGCGCAGAAAGCCCCTCGGCTGATGATGCCTGCAGCGCCTGTGTGTATATATAAGCACGAAAATATTGCGAGCAGCTCGCGAGGGGCTGCTACTCCCTCGACTCTTGAGTCTTGGGGTGAATAGAGCGAGCGCTTGATCTGGCTATTTTCTGGATGTAGGCGAAGTATGATCTGGAGGGAGATTTTTTTTCGTAGATAACACGTACTGAATTATAAGAAGAAAAAGCGGAGTTTAGGTTTGTTTATTCTTTGAGTGGCCGTGACTACGATGGTTGCGCTGATGCACAATTTTTTAAGTTTAATATATTTGAAAAATTAATACAAAGTAATAATGAATGAAGCGATTAACACTGTATACGTATAGATTCATTGTTTTGGACTGTTGAATATTTCATAAATCGTATTTTATGTAAAGATTGCAACGCGTTTTTGATTTTATAAGTATATTTCCCAATTGAAACCCACTTAAGCGTATTTATTACGTTTACCTAATAGTATATATTTAACACTCGGATAAAATCTGCAAATAAAATCATTTAAATTATTAAACGCTTGGAATACGAAATGCTTAATTTGCAACAGTGAAGCTTTGCATCGTCATCACAAATACTTACGTTTATAAAACAATAAATAACTAATACCGTTCCACATACTAAAGGACTCAATTATTATCATACGGCGCGATACGCGAGTAATTTATAAATAACCCCTGTGAACTCGCAAAAGGTAAATATTGCAGTCGCTATAGAGCCACACGACTGTTGTGTGTCGACGCATATATTTTCACGGTAAAATATGTATTTCGAGGTTCCCCCGGACCAATGGACAGAGAGAGAGGGAGAGAGAGAGAGAGAGAGAGAGAGAGAGAGAGAGAGAGAGAGAGAGAGACGCCCGCGAATGAAATAATAATCGTCGTGAATTTTTCAACAACGCGCGCTGGCTACTTGAAGGTTCTTTAGCGCCGCTATTTTCCTCGCGCGAGCCACGCGTACCGATTTTTAAGTCTCTAAAGATAGATTAAGCACGCGCGTTTTCTTTTCAATTGATGTGCAATGCTCAGTGTGTATGTTTGTGTGTTTATGTTTGTGTGTATGTCTGTGTGTGGTGTGTGTATGTGTGTGTGCGTATTTCTCATTTTGTTTTGAAGTATTTTTCTCTTGTATCTTTTGAATTTGTTTGTAACGAGTGTTCCCGGATGCAATATGAAGTTTTACCTAATTGAAAGTGCGAAGGCTTTGTGCCTTTTGTGTAGCTTTGACGTTTATTACCGCGTGGGGCTAGTATCTTTTAGTTAGAAAATACAATTTTTTTTATTTCAAAGAAAAATCGCAATAAAACGAAATGCTAATATTATGAAAAATATTGTAAAAAATATAATTACCGTGTCTAGAACTATATAGTTGGCACTGATCGTGATTGCATATTCGTGAGTCGAAAAAAAAAACATTACATTTATTTATTTATTTATTCCAGAAAATATTTACATTACATTATTATATACGAAATATACATAAGTAAGTAAATCCTACTGAGGCAAATATTATTATTGTGGGATATTAATTTTAATCGCCTTATTTTACTGAAAATCTATCATCAGCTGCGTTTAACGAATTTCCATTCGAAATTCAAGTAAACATTTTTTAAAACTGAGTTTATTATAGCTTCGTGAATCAATCGTTTATCGAGCAATGTAACAAATAATCGATGAAATAAGTTAAATTCGAATTCCTCTTTAGAAGACCAATCATCATTCCGTCATTCATTCGTTTCGGAATCGAATGAATTATTTCAACCGTATTTTAATAATTCTGTCAACGTTAATTTGTAGTAATGCATGCTCTTCAAATAATCATTTTCAATTAGGTTATCGATTCTATGATTATTTTCGTTTTACCATGTCCATCGATACTTGGTACACGACAGAGCGATGTAAATTGGATATTCTATTCACTGCTTCTTCAGCATTGCGCCAACATTTTTTTTTCACCCAAAATCTTTTATTCCAAATCGAGTACCTACGACAGAAACCAAAACTTTTGCATTTCGTATTACTCCGTACTCCCGACACTTCCAAAGTAGCCCACTCCCTCGCACCTGAAAATGTTTCCATGCTTTTCCGTACACACACATACGCGCACGCACTATAGTGGCAGCACCTTCGCTCGCTTCAGCGTGTGTACACTCGCGGCGGCAACGGCGTCGGAGTCATAAATTATTGATAGTCCCGCAGTCGCGCGAGAACAAAAGTCGCCCCGAGCACTTTTCAGGTCACACATACACAGACACATAGAGAATGGTGTGTGCACCTAGAGACACTCGCGTGCGCGTCTCTTTTTTTCCGCGCGATTATGCGGGCAACCGCGAGAACTCGAAATTGCCGGCTGCATTATTAATTTCGGGCGAGTGCCTCTCCTTTGTGTGGCTAATTGCCCGGGCATGTTATTTGTTCTCCTGTGCACGTATTTGGTGATTCGTCGTGGGGCGGTCGAGGTGGTGCGGGGTGAGAAATCGGAGGTAGTGGTTGATTGGCGGGATTGAATGGTGAAAGATTGAAAAGGAGCTTGTTAATTTTGTCCGACGAGCTATGAAGAAACGTTTGACTCTACATTCAGCCATTCATTATTACTGATACACGTTTTTCTGTTTATCTCTAGAACTTTGCAACGGAAACTTTTATTCCGCGGGGAAATAATTCCATACCAAAGGAAATTCCATTTTGCGCTGCCTACAGTATCCCTTTCGCCTAAAAATACATTTATTTTTCCAATTTTAATCCCCCAGAAACGCATCATTAGTGTAATAGCCGAGCTAAACCTTCTCGTCCTTCATTCAATAAAAACGCCCATGCCAAATCCGAGCCAATATCGGATTCCTTCAAAACCACGTGCTTCGCTGACGAGCCTATACTCTCTCTCTCTCTCTCTCTCTCTCTCTCTCTCTCTCTCTCTCTCTCTCTCTCTCTCTCTCTCTCTCTCTCTCTCTCTCTCTCTCTCTCTCTCTCTCTCTCTCTCTCTCTCTCTCTCTCTCTCTCTCTCTCTCTCTCTCTCTCTCTCTCTCTGGCTCTCCCCCTCTCCCTCTCTTCTCTCTCTCTCTCTCTCTCTCTCTGAACGTGTGTTTACAAGCGTGTACAGTGGTTTCCTGCGCTGAATCTCCCAAGCATATATTTACATACGCATACGACGACTTTTTACTTTGCTCCACTGAAGATTATTCTTGCCGGTGATAGCGGATCGCTTGTCCTTCGCGATGAATATACTTGAGCTTCTGCTTCGAGTGAGATATATACATGCATACATATATATCTATATATCTATATATACGCTGGATGTGTCGTTATTTTTCATCTGTGGCGTTGTGGTTCTTGTGTCCCGTTGCGCTGAATGTATAATGAATGATGGAGTGTAGGATAGTGGTTGGTTTCGTTTTGAGTGATTTTGTGGTGCGGTGTAATGTGCGTAAACAAGTACAGAGATGCATGCGTTGCTTGCTTTTAATAGAATTCCCATTTCAACATTGAATACGCTAACTATGTATTGATTTTCTCGATTGATTTTAAGATTTGTGGGTGGTTTTTTATGTTTACAGTGTTTTATGCGTCTTATTTATCTTCGTTCATAAAGGTTTGTTTACGTGCCTACTACCTTTATTGATTATTCGATATTTACATTGAAATATCATTTGAAATTATACTTATTCCGTGTAGTACACAAGCACTTTCAATAATTTATTTAATCAAGGAAAAGTTAACATGAAGCTCCTATTTGATATCCTCATTCATCATAACTTTTCAATCTGTTCAGCAATATTGCATTAGCCGAAATATTGATGGCGTATTTTAATCATGTTTCGCGAGTGTGCTGTAATAAGTACTAAATTTGCGATAAATAAATGCAATTTCAATTTCAACGAATTTATCGTTATTATAATTCCATTCAATCTAGCCAGAATGAAAATTATATTTGCGAATTCATAAATGATTGATATTTGGTGACTAAACGTAAAATTACAGTACTGACGTTGTTTTCACATCTATGCATGTCAGGAAAATTAATCCTTTGTAACAATCAATTACTTTGGCTATAGATTGAATACGAATGGTAGAATAACAAACTATTAAACGTTTCAATTAATTCGCGAAAATTGGGTCTGACCTCGGCGATGAATTTTATTCGATTTATTTATCAACACTTCACCGTATGCGTCTATCGGAAAAGCACTCATGGTTACAATTTTATTGAATTATTATTTCGATGCAAGGGATGAGGTTCTGTAAAATTATTTGATTTCTTAAATTTCAGATTATTAAAAAGTCCTAAGAAAAATTTACGTAACAAACAGTACTATTTTTGCGAAGAATTATATTAAATTTTTTGCTTCCAATATAACATTTACGTTGACAATTCCACCCACTTCGCCTTGCTTAGAAAAATCAAATGTCTTAAATGTATAGGCAACATTTCAAAGAATCACCCCAAACATTCCTTCTTGCGATTCTCATCACTTTTGACTCTCCATTCCTATGTTTCTATGAAAACCAGCTAACCCCTCGACGCTTTAAAAAAAATTTTCAATTTCCACCTCGACGCCCCAGTACAATCAAAAACACATCTGCATTCGCGCGCGCGCGCGCCCGTGCGTCAAATTCATTCATTCGCCGCGATGCTCTCGCACTCACGCAGATATCATTTCGCCCTGCGGCAATTACACCGCTAATGAATAATAGCCGCGGGCGCGGCTATCTCGCTGGCGCGCATGTAACGAAGTCAATCGCAACACGGCGACGATTAATTGAACGAGCCGCGATGGCGGGAAATCGATTCAACGCCACTGCACGCGTGATTACGCGGAGTTTTTGTGCATGCGGCCACTTTTTTTCGGCGGTGGTGACTCGGGGGAGGGGTTATGATTGGGGGTTAGGGGGTTCGACTGATTGGGCGTGCGCTATGGACGCGCAGTCTATGTGAATTTCATTGACGGTTCTATTAAGAGATGACGTGGGATATACCCAACGTCGGGTAAACACAAGAAACATTAAGTGCAGTGAGTTTCGGAAAATTGACGTCATTGGATGGTGCGAGCAACTCGTTCTTACGATCTAATGCATGTAATCGAAAATTCGATGAATAGTGTGAAAAGTAGTAGTATATTTTTGTATTGCATTCTTGAAATTCTCGGCGGGTTTGTAAACAGTTGGTCTATAGGTATCCAACATCCGTATCGTGGCACCTATATATAATAATTTCACATTGATTGAAGAGTCATTGCTCTAAAAGGTTTCAATATTCTTTAAAAATTATTTCACGCAAAGGCAACTATTTGGTCGTTTTAAGTACGAAAGGTTAGCAGGGTTAAAATCTTTCAATTATTCCCCTTGCGCAAATTCCAATCCCTCATCACGCCATTCCAATTAAAACTACCGTTCTTTCCCCAATTCTCGAGAGTGGCCCGGAACGTGCCTGCCTCTCTTCCTCCTCGGGATCGCAAGGTCGTAAAACGCAGTTGGATATATAGGAGCCAAGACAAACGCTCCGATAACCGTCCGTAATTCCGATATTCCCTCGTACGTCTCCGCGAACTTTCGCTCGGGCGCTTCGTCTTCGTCGTAGCTCGCGTAGCAACTTCCTCCTCGACAGAGAGAGAGAGAGAGAGAGAGAGAGAGAGAGACCGCGTATCCCGGGGATTTGCATTGTAAATTAGGCAAACCTCGCAAATATTTCCTCCAACTACCGTTCCTCTCTCTCTCTCTCTCTCTCTCTCTCTCTCTCTCTCTCTCTCTCTCTCTCTCTCTCTCTCTCTCTCTCTCTCTGTCTCTCTCGCTCTCTCTCTCTCTCTCCCTCTCTCTTCCTCTCTGTCGCGTTTTTTCTTTTTTGCTTTTTGTTTGACCCGGCTCTCGCTTGTATAATAATGCGCTTCTTCTTGTTCTGGCCCTGCGCGCGCAGAGTTTATGCCTCGTGGCTGGAATTCGGTGGTTTCCGGTGTAAACAAACGCGGATTAAGAGAGCTCGCTGCGAGCGGCACTATGGCTTCTTGATAAGGGAGAATATGCGAGGAGCATGATTATGATAATGCATGACACTAGTTTTGATGTTGCTGGTATTGTTGGGGCTCTATCGGAATTGCAAATTTTCAAGGTGGGTCAGTGACCCAGCGCGAAAGAGGAAAGTATCGGAATTCAAGTGTATTAGAAGTTCATTTTAAATATTTATCCGAATCATCGAGAGCTCCCTGGTGAGAAAAACTGGATTTCTTGTGCTGAAGTTATTATTGATACAGTTAGCAAACTCGCAAGTTCTTTTGTAGGAGATTCGTTTAAGAGAAATTGAGTTGTTTCGATTCATGGACATGAATTAATTTGTAATATCATATTGTGATAGTTAAGCATTATTTCCATTAATTCTAATCAATGGTAAATTTAGTATCATATATTTTTGCTTCCTCCTAGAGGAAGCTTTGTGATAGTAATTTTTTGAGTTGTTGTAAAAAGATGTTATAATTGTTTTTCGAGGTATTAGGAATCAAAATACATGATTTTTGAAAAATGTCTGTATGGATGTGTGTGTGTGTGTGTGCGCGTGTGTGCGTGTGTGTGTATGCCTGGATCTTAGCTTCTACTCGATCGATTTTAACCGGACAGGTCTCATTTTTTTTGTTTTTTTTTTTTGTGATGGCGGGTCAAAAATTCGTTTTTTTCGATTTTCTCAAAATTGATTTTTGCTTTTTTTTTTAATGATAAGATTGAGATGTTTGAATCGAATGGATAGCATTCGAAAGAGCATTAAAATACCAATATTTTCTTTAAAAAAAAATTCCTCTAGCACTCACGGTTCTTTTGTTATTAACAAAAACGTGTTTTTTTTTTTTAAAGCTTATAACTTCTAAACTAAACAGTCAATTCTTTTGAAAAAAATCATGATAATGCAGAATATAAATAGCTATATGTATATAATCTGTAAACATTTGAATCCATTTGGTCGACTAGTTTTTAAGAAAAAAATTGAAATATAAAAAAAATGAGTTTTGTATGTCCAACGATTACAGTAGTAAAATTGACTTAATCGCTTCGAAATTCCTTGTAGAGGTAGATTTTGGATAGCTCTCGGTCGAGTTCTTTGGACAAAATGATTAGTCCAGAAATTTTAGAAATATTTGAGGTTAATTTTAATATTAGCTCCAAATTTATAGACAATTTTGTTTGTGATATAGATAATATGTGTGCGAATTTTCATCAAGATTGTACGATTACTTTTTGAGATATTAGATTTTGAAAATTTTCGTATTTTACAAAGTCATTTTTTTTGTCGCATGATAACTAGAGAAAACAAAAATTGGTTTAATCATGTTGAAATTTTGTGGAGATGTAGAGTTTATATATTATTGTATAAGTCCTTTAGGTAAAAGAATTGTCTCATGATTTTTAGAGACATTTAAGATTAAAATTTTTTTACAGTTTTTTCAAAATCGTAATTTCTCAATGACAACTTCTTGTATCAGCTTAAAATTTGTAGACTATTTTATATGCAATATACGCAATACCTGTGTAAAATCTCATCCAGATTATATGGTTATTTTTTGAGATGTTTGATATTTTAAATTTTAGTATTTTTGAAAATGACTTTGTTGTCGCACAATATAACTACATTAAAATTGTTTTAATTTCTTTGAAATTTGGTGGAGGTGTAGAGTTTGTATATTATTTATTAGAAGAGTTTTTAGGGTAAAAGAATTCGTTTATGAATGTCAGAGATATTTGGGGTTAAAACTATTTTAGCCCTCTTTTAAAATCGTAATTATTCGGGAACGCATTTATGTATACTAGAAAATGGAAATGACATGCGCTATTCGCGCACGTTTTGTACCTGCTTTTGTTTTGTAATAGCCATTTATTATTTTTAAGATTAGAACCTTTTTCTTACATCGGAAATTCCAAAAAGAACACACAAATACAGACAGGCATACTACTAGACACAAGTACCCTATGTGTGAAATTTCACAAAGAAAATATAATTTGAAGTAAGGGTTATTTCGGAATTTTAAAAGGTTTTGACGATAATATTACAATCAATTATTTTATTTATTTTTCATACATAATTTAAAAAAAATCATACCAATTATTTTATTCGTATTTTATACATAATTTAAAAATTAATACTTTTTAATCTTAATAAATGAATGTAATTATAATTATGTCATAGATTGTTGCAAACATTATACATTTTGTTATTAAAAATTAATTGAAGGAATAAGCAAATTAAGTTTTTATAATGGACTCTCCATTAATTGAAAGTGAACGGTCTATCAATCCGGGTGCTAATCATTTCAGTTACTGTAGTTAAACCAATATTGCACCACTTCGTTTTATAGTGTCATTCCCTTTCAACAACAAACTACAATTATATACACCATCAAGTCTTTTAATAATATCACCGTATATTCGTACTAAACACTATCTCGAGTCTGTATGATTCAGCTTAACCACCTTCATCCCCGACTCGCATCTATCGATCCATCGATACATACCTCCGCATCTCCCTAACTTTCCCGAGCCCGCATAAAGCCGTCGAAATCGCACGTGGGCGCGCGGATCACATGTATTCCAGTCAATTGGAATGCGCGATGGGCTCTAATGATTCTAGATCTTTTCTTTCGCTGAATTCGTCATGAGAGGCGCCGTCATGATTGGCAGCTGTGGAATTTCATCCCGCTGATATTCGCATGAAATATTCCGTTGGACGCGAGTGTGTGTGGCTGCAGTTTCGTAAATCACTTTGATTTAGCGAATGTACTTTGATTTGTACGCGCGCTGCGGCATTGCTCGCCGTATTGATTTTCGCGGGTTTCTTGCGCGCGCGGTGCTCGCACCGGGATCGTATAGTTATGTCGCGATTTTGAATTGCAAATTAAAGGTTAACTTAATAGATCGGCGACAAGGTTCTTGTGAAGAACGCGCTAACTTCTCTCGTTAAATCCTGAGTGTCGTCATAGCTGCAGTTCTTAGTTGAATTAAGAGTTTCTGATACTTTATCGTTCCATTTTCGGGCTTTTTATGCAGGATGCTGTTGAGTTTTAATTTGAATTTGGCTGGGTCATGATGACACCAGGGAACATGGGCATTTTGATGCATACCGTAATTTTTATGGGTGGCGGGCGTTATCGTCTACTTTGCGATAGTGCGACGAATTATTACAGCGATAACACTTTGGCGACGCATTGGAAAACGATTGCGGTATCTTGTATCTGCGACGCCCATTTTTACGTTCTTTATAATGATGACGTTTATTTGATTTTTCGTAATTTTTAACATTTTGCTCGCCGTAGTAAGAGAATTTGCACGGATAATGCAGTATCAGAAATTTATCATGCAAATTGTCTTAATTTGTGAAGGAAAAATAATATAGTATTATCCTCGCGTAGTTCAGAGATCTTATCAGTTCTCATTGGACTATCTAAAAATAGTAAGTTAACAAAATTTCTATTGATGAATAAATGTATACGAAATTTACATAAATATTGAGTATAACGCATTATACACATCACAACTGTTCAATTAAATTTTTGGCAATATCAACCGACTCCCGTACAACAGCATATAAAATAAAATTTAGCGACAACTTTGCCCCAACACAAAATTCATCAACTCACATTTCCCTCACACAAAGCAAATTGTCATCGGCGACATTCGCCGAAATATCTTACTGCACTTCGCTGCGTAATATATACCTCGTGCTGGCCAAGGTGAAGGAACCGCGTCGAATATTCGAAGAACAGCTTGGCGACGTTTACGACGCGCGCGCACGCGCGTGACTCAACTTTTCTGCTCGTCGATTTTATCTTGCGACCAGCGAATTGGCTTGGCGGCGGCAATTGTCCTAGGCAAACTTAAAATCTCTCTTTCTCTCTCTGGACCGGTATTTTCGAATGGATTTCGCGACTGCTGCTATTCTCGACGGCGACTTCCTTGTCGATATTTTCTTAGGTTTTTCGTATTTGCAAGAAGTTGAAGCGTGACAGGTTGAAGTTTCTATGGTTCCTTGTTTAACATGACACAGCTGTGTCATTTGGACATTTCTGCTATAATCGATAATTTGTTTAATTTTTTTAAGCATATTTCGAGTCGAAAACGAAAATTCCTTTTATCTTTATAGACAACTTAAGTCCTTCCGTGCAAGTTTTATTTGGGCTCTATATTGTTTTTTTGCAAGGACTAAGGGGCCTCTAAGTCCTCTCTTAAAAGAATGATGACGGAAATGTGAAGCCGAAATAAAACCTTTGCGATTGGTTAAGTCCGTTTAAAAGGGGCCCGTGATTGGTAGACAGTGACCTTAGCTCTTCGCTTAAGGTCTTAGCTGATTAGTCCAAATAAAACCCACAAAGTTTGAAATTATGAAATATTTAAAGTAAAAATATAAGCCATAAATAGTATTAATGGCTTCAAATTTGTTTTTGTATAACAAAAAAGTATTAAAATTTTATTTATAGTTAACAATGGAGGACTACGTACTGTTCTGATTATAATTAAATTTCTAACCTTCAAATGTTTGTATTGTAGAAATAAACCATAATAAATATAATCCAAGTTTCAATAAAAAATATTGGATAAATGTGCGGATGTTAAAAAGTAAAATAAATTTTAAATTCATAATATTTCAATATTAATTGTATAGGTATAAGCAAGGTAAAGGAAGAGCGCGCGCAGCGCGCCTGAACTTACTAGTATTTTAAAATCCTAATAAAATACACACCTCAAAACACGAAAAAAAAAATAAAGTAAAATTGTTTAGAAAAAGTATCTACACGGCCCTCGCTACATCGCTCATTCCCCGCAAATCCCGAGACCTCAAAAGCCCGTCTCTCTTTTTCCTTGGCACTTCCTCGCTCCTTTTCGCGACCGCCTCTCGTAAAACCCAACTGCGGCACACACACACACACACATCTCGGTCCTCACTCTTTCATTTGTTTCTCTTATCGGTCCGCGTGCTCCTCCTCCTCCTCCTCCTCGCGTTATCTCCGCCGCTGCTGTGCGCTAGCGCGCGTGTAACAAGAAACTCGCTCCGTCTCTCCCTCGAGCTCTGAATTTAGAGGAAGAGAGAGGGAGGGAGTTACTCATCCAGTTCGGCCGGATCTATTCCTAGACGCGCTGGCATTCCGCTCGTCTTATTCTCGGAGCTCGGAGAGAGATTCGATTCCCTCCCCCTTCTCTACCCGCGATCGCTTTTACGGAACGAGCGGCGAATTGAAATTATACGGGAGGAGGTGGAGGACGTGTATGTACTACGTGCTCTCACCTGGAGAGTGACTCGTGTTTTGGCTGGGGAGGGGGGAAAGGGGAATGGTTTTTCGAATTTATCGAGTCGTTCGATTCGAGGCGTTCGATAGTCGGGCTTTTTACCTTTTTTCGGGGGTGAGAATGTTTTATGCAGCGAGCAAGGATTCTTTTTTGAGCTTTTTCGTTTATTGCGTAGACGGCTTTTATGGTATCGGCAGGCGGAATGTTTTTCACAAGTGCAATCGTAAAAATTTTACTCGATGATTTTGGGTTCTATAAAATTTATAGAAAATGTCAGTATTTAAGGCTCGCTTCGAAGTTGATTTTACAGTTGGCAAATTCTTTATGTTATTCTACTATTTAACGATCCTTTCACTTCGTTAGAATATCGAATTTGCAAAGCAATTTCCGTTCGATTATCGATCGTATTCTGTTTTTGCAATTGAATTTCGATGTGCTAATTCACAAAATGCAATTGGCGAAGTCATGACTTGAATTTTTCTACCATTCCGCACAGGTAATGGATATTGATTTTATGTAAAAACAGTTTCGCCAGACGCGCCAATAGTATTACGTTAATAGTATTACGGCAATTAAGGACGTGAAATTAAGTTAAATATAAAATACAACCTGAACTTTTTCCTAATTCGGTCCGTTACAGTCCAATACATTTTGCGCCTTTAAAAGCTCTACGAACTAATCCAAGTTTCGCGCTAGCACGCGGCCAAGTTGCGAAAGAGACGCAACGGCCGCGAAAAACCTTACGACTTTTGTTTGCATGGAAAGCATTTTCGTGTAGAGAGCTGTTTCAAGTTTACGAGCCAATAATTCGGTGGCGCGGCCGGCGCCGCGAACTTTTTTTTATCCGCCCGTCTTTACTGTGCCGTGAAAATTCAAAATTACTTATTGGGGTATGAAGCTCGATACGGAACCCTTTTAAGAGTCTCGGTACACAACAAAAATTTCGTTTTACGCTGAGTCTGGCGCGAAAAACTTTTTACGTCGCGTTCTTTTGATACTGCGATGCGGTATTCGATTCGCCAACATTCGCATAAATATAAATTCTGATTCATTTATTGTGTACGTTTTTTTTTAGTTTCCTCCAGTACGAATTGATGACAAAGAAGATAAAGATTGGATTGAAATGGTCATTTTTAAGTCTTAAAATGGAATACAATATAGTAAATTGTATTCTTTACTTAAATAAATTCAAACAGGCTTGATAAATTATCTGCGATTTTTCGAACTTTAGCCTTGAATTGCTTTTATTTAAACATCCCTTTCCACACATCCACTCAACTCCACTAAACTCTTTCTAAATCATTTATTTCTCAAGAAACAACAATAATAGGTGTACACAGCCCAAACTACCCCAATATCATTCTAAAAACTTCGTTTGCGCGAGCCGTCGTCTCGCCCGACCGCTCAAAACTCTAAAATCCACGTCCCCATCTGTCTCTCTTCGATCGACCGGTGACTTTCTTCTCTCACCTTGCACGCAGGCCGCTCGTTACGGTACCTCGGGGATTTCGGGGTCGCTACTGCTGCACGCACGCGCGGAATCGAGAAAAATCAGCCCCTTGGGAGTTTTGCTACCCCCTCGTCGCCCCCCCCCCCCCCCCCCCATCCTTGCTCAAGCGCGGTTAATCGTTGTTTATTTTTTAACCAGAACGGTCCTCGATCGGTCTCTGCTGGCGCGCAGCCTGACGTGAAATACGTGCGTTTATATATAATATATATAATATGGATTTCAGTGGTTGGGGGGTGGATTGTTAAGGGAGGGTGTCTAATTGATAGAGGAGTGCATGATAATGTGTGGAAATTATATGATTGTGTAACATGCATCGAAATGTAAAAATTAAAAAAAAAATGATGTGGGGAAGTGCTCGGAACCGCATGATAATCAATTGGGAAATTTGATATTTCAATGTGGGATGGTGGACATGCTTCTTTAAATAACGTTTGCAAATTGTTATAAATGCGATGAGCAGTTTAATAAATGTTTTTAAAACCATTATCGCTTTGTCTCTTGAGTGCGTATCATAATGGACGTTTAAATAAACAAACATATAAATCGTAGCTATTATGTGAGGAAAATGTAATAAACTGCAGCCTTTGTTTTAAAACAAAGCGGTGCAAATATTACTGTAACAATTAATTTCTGGGTATTAAAAAAAATTAAAAGCTTAAAAGAGCTTTAATGCAATAAAACCATCTAGACGTTTAATAGCACTTGTACATTACAGAGTATTTTTATTTTGAATGCTTAATGTTATTTTCATGAATTCATCTGTGTAGATAAACTCTCGAGGAGAATTTAATACTCCATCATTTTGCGAAGTTCCAGGCTACCCTGATAAGTTAGTGAGAAATGAGTCCAGAAATTAAGTTTCTGGCAATTTGGGAGGTAATGCAGTTTGCCCGAGTGAAAATCAAAATGTTTGTATAATTTCTGGCTAGTCTGTAAACGTAAATCTCTTTTTCAATAATTTCAGTGCATTGTTGTTAGTTAAGATAATAATTCATCTCCATCCATCCCCTTTTCAGTTCATTTGAAAAGTTTTTATTTACAGGTATGAAGTATAATCTGTGATTGTATGTGAAATTATAAAACTGTTTGAAGAACCGTCTCCCGGTGCCGATGAAAAAACCATTAACGCGCCACTTCAAAAAGTTTTCCCGTGTGTTTACATTTGATTGTCTCTGTTTTATGGATGGAATGTTTTTTTGTCGCAAACAGTCGCATGCGTCCGCGCAAATTCCGCGATTTTTACGCAGACTCACTTTCCTGATTGAAATTTTTCTCTTTTGCAATCCAAATGTGATTGATTTCTTCATTTTTAAAGTTTTATTGCGCGAAATAGCGCAATTCGCATTGCATAATTGTATTTTTCCGAGCGACTGCTAGATTAAACTTTTGCGTATGGTTTTTTATTCTTTTTTCATCAACAAGTTGGACATCTTGTGTTTGGCAGAAGAAAGTTAAATTTGAATTAAGTGTAAGCTATGCTGCCAAAAGTTTTATCAGAATATTGTATGGAAGGATGAGAAATTCTCATTGGCAAGTTTTGAGGTACTTAATCAAAACAGTAAAAGTCAGATACATCGTAATTAAACTTCAAATTGACAGAAACTTGTATTTTTCAAAGTTTATTTATCATTTCAAATTAAACTTGACTACTTAAACGCGCAAAAAAAGATTTTAATTACTTGAAAAACACTTGTACATAAAAATCCTTGTACATAATTGACATAGATAAAATAAGGAGTACCGGTAGTAGCATGCCTAAGCTATGTTTTCGAACATAAAAATAGAAAATGACCAGACCCCGTCAGATGATACTCCGATATCTCTGCCTTCGATGTTAAAATTTAAATTATAAATTCAATTACGAGAATTCAATTTAACTGTGATACTTTTAAAGAGTAGAAAACTTTTTACAATATAGTCGTTTTATTATTCTTAACTCTCAGTCAGTTTACTAGAAGTGAATGATATCTATACGAATGGTAAAGGGACGTTTCTTTTGTACATGTTCCATAAATCTAAAGATTATTTACACATTTGGATGAATTCCCTTACTTTGTTTATGAACGCGATATTTCATTGTCCTTAGTCGCCCAACAATATATAAATTCAGCGAAATTCAAAAGAAAACACAAGTCAAGGACCAGAAACTTTGAAACCTCTCATCCGCAATCCTCCCCTCATATCTCACCTGCAACGAAAAAAAAACAACGATAGGTAAGAAATAAATTTCCGGCTGACCGACATCAGGGTTAAAAATGTCACGAATCCGAGCATCCAGCAACCCTCTAAAAATTTTCAGAGCGTGAAAAACGCCCGACGCAGAGAGAACAAAGGACAAAAAATCCGCAAGAACGAAACATAATTCCCCCGTATATCACGCGCACGAGTCCCACAGGAAAAAAGAAAAGCGCGAGTCGGAGAAAAAATGAAATTCCAACTCGCTCGCTCGCTCGCGCGAATAGTCGCTCACCGCCGCAGCGGTGGTGGCGCTGCTGCTGCTGCTGCCACTGCCACTGGCCGGCTTATATAGGTCAACCCGGCGCTGGTTATATAGATTTTTAGAGCGCTCGCTCGCTCCCCCTCCCCTCTGCGCTCGCGCGCTTCCCCCTTCCACCCCGCCCGTCCCGCCCTTATTCGGACGGCGGCCAACGGGAGAGAGCGCCGTCCTCTCTATCTATCTAGCGCGCGAGCTCACCCACATTCACCCTCTCGCTCTGTAGTAGCGAGTGAGCGTCTTTTTCATTTTCTTGGTTTTAAGGGATATATAAGTTCGTTGGGTCGGCGAAGGAACCGATGGGTTGTGTGCTTTGTGTGGCGTTATCGATGAGGGGAGTCTGGAGGGGGGGGGGGGGGATGTCGTCTGCTACTGGTGATGAGATTCGTTGAGCTGGAACTAGTCTTCGATTTGTTGTCGAAGGGAGGCTGTCGTTAAATTGTATTGGATCGTCAATTTCAATTGAATTGAAATGAATCTTGTAATTGTTGAACAATTTCATTGTTGTTCTTGAACTTTGTTAATTTTTTGCTAACCTATCTTAATGAAAGTTCGCATATTTAACATATTTACTCTATCTAATATTATAACTTTAGCACAACTTCTTATTAGTTATTGAAAGTTGAAATTTACTTTCCGTATGTTTGAATATTTTCTAGCTAAGTATAGGTTATTATAAAGTTAGTAAGTTTACTGTATTTCCACTTATGTTCTGTAAATTGATATTGACACAGATTTTTAATTTATTAAAAGTTAGTTCTTTATAGAAAGTTGAACTACTTAACTGGTCATAGTTATTGCATCAAGTATTGCAATATACAGTTTCAAAGAAAATAATGTAAAATTCAAAGCATAAAATATAACTGCAATAACTAACTTTGTATAGAAAATAGTTTTTATTAAAAAACAGAAATCAATATTTTTAATACTTTCAAGTCATAAAAATATTATTTTCTAAATTTAGCTTTTCCTATATAAATAAATTTACGTTCCCACAAATCCTCAACACCCGCTCGAGTTCCCAGCTATTTTATCGTCTATCGATACTCTTTGCAAATCCAAAGCAAAAATCTACCTTTGCCCCAGTTCCCCTCCACAAAAACAATATCTGTTCCTCCCCCTCCACTTCTTTATCCAGTGAAAAATCATAGTAAAACGCGGAACGGAGAATCAAAACGAACCGTAACCCTCTACCCGCAGCGAGAGACCCAAATAGCAACAGACAACAAAAGAGGCGCCGTGTAATAAAAACTTTAATCAAACGTCAATAAAAAAACGGAGCGGAGAGAGAGAGAGAGAGAGAGAGAGAGAGAGAGAGAGAGAGAGAGAGAGAGAGAGAGAGAGAGAGAGAGAGAGAGAGAGAGAGAGAGAGAGAGAGTGAGAGAGAGAGAGAGAGAGAGAGAGAGAGAGAGAGAGAGACCGGGCGCGAAAAATATTAAAAGGAAGAATATTGTGGGAGCGAGAAAGAGGAACGGAAGAATGAGAGTGAGAGAGAGAGAGAGAGAGAGAGAGAGAGAGAGAGAGAGACCGGGCGCGAAAAATATTAAAAGGAAGAATATTGTGGGAGCGAGAAAGAGGAACGGAAGAATGAGAGCGAGAGAGAGAGAGAGAGAGAGAGAGAGAGAGAGAGAGAGAGAGAGAGAGAGAGAGAGAGAGAGAGAGAGAGAGAGAGAGAGAGAGAGGGTTCCCCGCGAATCCCCAGGAATGTGGGTCGCGTCCCAGAAGCGTCGGCACCCTCGTAAAATCCCCGATAAATGAGGCGTCTCTCCTCCCACTCCCCTCATGCGCGCGCAGACTCGATACTATACTCCCTCTTCAGAGCGGCCGGGGGTTCGCGGTCACTGGAGATGTTCTCTCCGCGCCACCGCTGCGTTTTTTGCACCCCCACGGAGAAAGGGAGAGAGAAAAAGAGGGAGCGATGTTTGCCCTTTTCCCTTCGCCGTATCACTCTTTCATCTGGTTTGAAATTCCGCGGCGTCGGCTGCCGCGTAGTGGAAAAGTTCGGCGGGAGTCTTATTTTTAGGCCTTATTCTGCAGGGTGAGGTGTAGGTTTCGAGGTTAGGTTTGGGTTGGCGATGGAAAAGTTGGGTGGCAAGTAATGCATCGGGTGATTTTTTTTTTTACAACAAGAGATATAAAAAAAATCAAAGGCTAAGCGTGTTTGGAACACGCTGACTGGGTTGAATAAAGAAAACAAACACATGTTCGTTTTTTTCGTTCAATATCATCGAAACATTAAAACAATCATTGACAACAAAACTAATACAAGAAGTATCACATATCTAACCTCAAAAACACATTGCATCTTACAATTTTTAACCGCCTACTTTATCAATTTAAACTTCAAATTCCACTTTCGAATCCCTCTCTCGTCATTTTCCAGCAATTGCTAAAAAATATTTTCCCTCGCGAAAGCACGTACACGGAGGAATATAGGAGACGAGTAAACGCCGCGGGGAGAATAATATCCATGCGCCCCGCGGGCAGCGGCAGTGCAGGGGTTGGAGGGAGAAGAGAGATTCCCCTGGATATCGATTGCTCGTGACGTCGTCGCAGTATAGTAGTAGCAGTATAGTAATAGCAGCTCCTCTCACTCGTTCACTTCGCTGTTTACACGAGCAAACGCGTGTACGCTCGCTATACGCCCGCGCGCGTCCGCGCTAAATCTCCGGGATGAAATGCAATCGCGCGGAATTAAATTTCCCCCTTTTTGCGCGTCTTACTCGCGCGACGGGGTAATGCCTCAAATATGGGAATCGGAATTTTTCCACCCGGGGATTGAAGGGGGCCAATTTTCTTGAAAAACTTTCCACGGAAGAGGTTTTTAATGTACTTGGAGGGACGTAGCGGGAAGTAATTTTAAAAATGTTTACATAAACGCGGGTGGGATTAAAATTGGAAAAATGAACAGCGGCGGGTTATACAATCTGTATAATAAAGAAGCGTAATGGCCGAGAATATAAATTCCGGCTCGTTTTCATCCTTTTTCAGCTTTGCAGATAGGTAGTCGGAGGTAATCCAGTTTCGTTAATTAGCGCTACTTTATATTTTGTTTAATCTGCAAATGCAACGTTATTTTTATCCCACGTTAATTTGTATGTTTTACAGGCCCTGCTTAAAAGGCTTACGTTCAGGCTTTTGGGCTAAACTATTGACATTAAATCAACTGACCTGAAATCTCAATTTAAATTAATTGGAAATTTAGAAACATCGATAAAAAATTATTCTTAAATTTAAGATAAACTAAATATTTCTAAACGTTTGCTTTGACTTATTAGAATGCACAAAAAATTATATCGCGTAGTAATGATATTTTTCTTTTTTGTTTCAGGTATGTTTGCACAACCGTCTTTATCATCAAAAACGAAACCCTTATGAAACGAAAGTAAGTACAACAAATAATTCCAAAACAAAGCTTCTTGCATACTTATTACTTCACCCAACCACAAAAGTAATCTTCAATTTTTCCGATGGAAACTTAATTAAATTTGAATCAAAAAGATTTAGGAAACGTATTACTTGCTCTAACCCTTATGTATTAGATCACGTTTAAAATTTCAATTAAAGGGGAAGAAAAATGAAAGTTTTTTTTTTCAGTTATCGTAATTATAATAAGATCAGTTCGCTAAAATATTCAGCTAATTTTTCAACCCCCAGCGCGTAGGTTTAATTACAATTAAAGTGCAAATTTTCAAGATTGCCCTCATCCCTGATAGAAAATTTTCCCTCGGGGCGCGTCGGTGCCGTCCCTTTATCATCTCATTCTTTTTGCGATGACCCTTCGTAACGCGATTCCGCCTATAGTTTCTTTGCGGAGCCTCTTAATGCACTTTTCCCTAGATTTTTCCACGAGTATTGACATTACCTCGTCTTGTTTGATCCGTTATAGCTCGTCCGATTTCCCTTGCACGTTTAATCATTGAAATATTTTATGCCAATTCTATTGACTTTTTCTCCCACCCCCGTTTTTATTATTTTCTTTCCAGATTGATTCACCGTCTTCGAATATCTTCCTCTTGTGGAAGTTTACTTCCTTCCCGTTCATCGAGTTTCTCCTTTTGAGAATCGCAATAGCGTCTGTTGATTTTTCCATTCATTCGTCTCGGCTGGACTCGTCTCTTAGTGATTTCTTTTCTCCAAAGGGAGAAAAATAGTTTGCATTTTATTCTGCAATTCAGTAAAGACGTGAAATTGGATATCTGTTATTTTCTTTTATTTATAAAAAGAATAAGAATTCCCCCAATTAAAAGTATCTTGTTTTTTATATTTTATTGAGAAAGTTTATTATTGTTATTCTATTTTTATTTTTTCTTAATACTTATTAATTGTTCTGTCAATCACCATCAACAGTGAAGAGCAAATGTTACTTTTGACAACTGAAAATTGAATTTGGACACTGAAAATTTTGACGTAGCAATCGGCAATTCGATCCGAAACTTTCAAATATGTTTGTCCTTTTGGTATTTCATGTGATTAGCATAATAATGATCAGTAGCATGTATACCCGTTAACAAGCCACAAATTCTACAATGGATTTTGGCACATAAAAGGTATAATATTACAAATAACATTACAACATCTGATCCCTCTATACTCTTTGTATCCACAAACAAAATAACAACCAGACTAGGAGCTATTGTCCATTCCACGCTTTCGTGTTTTTTCACTCTCTCGACTCGTCTCTCTTTCTCTCCCCCCACAGTAGCAGTAGCAGCGATCGAGCCAGGCAGCAGCAGCAGCAACGGCTGCCACCAACCCTTCGGCCGTCCTCCAATGGGGTGACCTACTTTCCCTCCCTCTCCCTCTTTCTCTCTCTTGGCTGAAAGCGCTTTTCTTCGGTGCAGTCCCCTCCTCCTTCTCCTCCTCTCCCTTTGCTCTTTTCTTTTTCGCGTCTTCCTCTAGCGAGAAAGAGAGAGAGAGAGAGAGAGAGAGAGAGAGAGAGAGAGAGAAATAGAGAGAGAGAGAGAGAAATAGAGAGAGAGAGACAACGTCCTCTCCATTCTCTTTTGTGCACAGCTCGTTCGATCCGGCCTCTGTCTTGCAATTTCGCGACTTTGAGGCGAAAGTGGAGGGGAGGAGGTTTAATCGATGGATCGGTTCGTAGTTTTGGCTTATTTTTAAGGAGGCGCAGGGGGTTTTGAAGGCTAAAAGGTTTGTAAAAAAACGGAGGAGCACGTTATTAAATTTTAATTAAATTAAAATGAACTTATAGAACAAATGTGGAATATTTTTGCAACTCTATAGTTTCAACTGTCATTAAAACTGTCATAATTTACAAATTGTTTATAATTTTAAATTATGATTTGATATTTTTAATAAAAATATGTGTTAAGCAGTTCGATGATTTTGTGCAACCCTATTGTAAACATAACCTTAAAATTCATATTCTTAATAAAAAATTACGATAACCAAATGCTATTCCAAAAATAATGCTCACATCGAAATTTCATCTTCCCCAAAACCTTCACGCCAACCCCTCGTTCCAAAAACTATAGGCTCTCCACCCACCACTCGGGTCGTCGACCCCGCAGGGCGATCCATCCCTCCCGAAATTCATAAATTACCCTTAACCGCACCCCGCGTAATGGCCCGTTCACGAAATTCAAATTTCATTTGCCTACATCTCTCTCTCTCTCTCTCTCTCTCTCTCTCTCTCTCTCTCTCTCTCTCTCTCTCTCTCTCTCTCTCTCTCTCTCTCTCTCTCTCTCTCTCTCTCTCTCTCTCTCTCTCTCTCTCTCTCTCTCTCTCTCTCTCTCCCTCTCTGTCTCTATCGGGCTATCGGAATAATTAAATAAACCCGAACCCTCTCGAGTGCACGCACGCACAGGCGTTTTTCCTTTCCCCCTCCGTTCTTCCGTTCGAAGGGGCGCCAGCGAGCCGTCAACCCTCGGGTAAAAATTTTTTCACGAGCGCACGCGTTCACGACTTTTCCTTGAGTATATGGTTAAATAGCGATGGCTGTTGAACTAGTTCTGGAGTACAGCGCAGGATTTTAATTGCTGGGGGAGGAGATGGAGGGAACTTTTCTTTTGGTCGGTTGAATTTTTTTAATGCGTTTGATGGAAAAGAGTATAGGTTTCAGGTGTTTGAAGTGCTGGAACGAGAATTTGAATTTTTAGATACTTGTGCAACCTGGCATTTTTTTATTTCAATGTCTGATTTTCCAAGTTTTTAACCAGAATTGTTGTAGTGCAGGTCGAAGAACAGAAACGCGAAACTTCACTTTGTACAAACGCTTTATTCTCTCACTTACTCTCTCTTTGAATACAAATACCATCATGTAGGGTGGTAGTAGTATCGCCAAAATTGGGTAAAGCTCAACGCCTGTGAAATATACGAATTTTCACCAAAAATCGATGCGCATTCTTTGTGTAATATATAGAATTTAATTCAGTTTTAATTCGTTTCCACAATAGTTCAATGAGAAATTTGAAAAATTAACTATGGGCATTATTAATTAGATTTTTTACTTTCTCGGTGAACATTTGTACTAACGAAATAATCCTAGCAGAGGCAAATTTCCCAAAATGTTACGTGTAAATTTTACAAAATTCGTTCTATATAATTATGTATAATAAACTTTTCGGGATTGTTAAAACGTTTTAATATCTTTATTTTACACTCATTCATTAAGAAATAAAATACAACTGTTTTCTAGGTATTTTTGTATTTCTTCAGCTCCTCAGTACAAGAAATAGCGTTTCTACAACAAAGCATCTTCGAGAATTCCTTTAAATTTTCAGCAGAATACATGAAAATAATAACAACAGTAAAAACATTTTTTTCTATACATATACAATTCTTTGAATCATACCGTTAACATATGTCTTAAAAATATCCACCCCAAAATTTAAAAGAGAGAGCGAAAAATTACCATTCCATCTTAGTATCTCAATTCATCAACCCTCCCTTTCCAAAGAAGAGACTAACTTCAACAAAACTCCTCTTCTTACTAACAAAATACCGCCTCTACTCGCGATTCCGAGGTTAAATCGCGTTGTTAAAGAATGCCAGCCTCGCAAGCTCGTGCGCGAGCGCGCGCATTTCGAAACATGAATAATTCACGTTCAGCTCGTGCGCACGCACTCGAGGGTTTATACGCCGTCGGGTATATATACGCGGCGGGTATTCTCTTGATTTTCCGTGAGCTACCGTGGCATGTGGACGACAAAGACGGCATTCTTTTACGGGCGGCGTCGTCGTCTTTTCCTTCAATAAACTTTATTTGTGTGTAAACAAAGTGGTCACGTGGCTGATGGTTATGCGCATGCGTTCAAAATTTTATACTAGCGCTGAGGGTTGATTGGAGATTGAACAAAAATATGGGCTTGTTTTTTTATTTCTGAAAATTAGGATAGAGTGTATTATGATTTGAAAATAGATTTAAATAACGTATAAGTTGATATTAATACTCAGTTCCGATACACTTTAATGCCTCATTTGTGGATCATATAACAGCTGGTGTCTATTAATTGTAAGTCAAATTTATTTTTATTAAATTTGACCTCAGTGAATCGATGTCACTTTTCTTTTTAATTCAATATTCAGTATTTTGTTTCAATACACATCCATTGCCATTGCCAGTGTATCAAAAAACGCAAACATCGTAAAAAAAAATTTCTCAACAATCCATCAAGATATTTGACAGACAGGATCCCACACACTGAGAAAATTGAATTCGTTGACCAACCATACAATCCACGTAAAAAATTTAATTTGACGCTTAATTAATCCGAAATTTCTTCCTTTCACCACTTCCGCGTCAAAAAAAAAAGATCGAGAGTCACAACCTTTGACATTCCCATACACGCGTGAAAATTTTCGCAATCAAAAACACCGGTAGGAACGACGTGTCGAGCAGGCCAGACTAATAATAGACTTTTCAGCGCCCGCGCGAAAAAAACGCTAAAGCGGAGGGAAAAAGAATTGCGCGCGACCGTCGCGACACATTCACGCGCTTATCGTGATTGATTAAAAAACTTCGCAGACGGACTTCGGCTTGTGTCCTTTTTGTGCGCGCGCGCGCGTGTGTGTGTGTGTGTTGGAGGGCCGGTATTGAGCGATCGAAATTGTCAGTCCTTCGAAATGAAATTTTTGTATAGGCATATATTCTTTCGGTATATAAAATTGAGAAAAGTGGTGGCCATTATTGGTTATCGATTTTTGAGCTGGGAACAAAAGGTCATTGCAATGATGGAAAATTTTAGAATTTGATTTTTGCAGATAACATTTTATATATTAAGCTAGCGGGAATTTTGCACCTTTTTGTGAAACTAAAGGTTTCACAACTATACTCACTTTGCTAACTATTGTAAAAAGAAATTCTGTAAAATAATTGTTTATTAACGAAAAATTGTTTCATTTACGTGTAAAAATATTTACTGTACTGTAATTAAGAGAATTCTATTTGCTTTTGGTCAATATTTTAAAGCATAATTTATTATGTGTATGCATACTTTATATACAAAATAATATTGAAGTTATGAAAATCAAATTAAGCATCGAATTTATGTTTAATATCTTGTTATATATCTTATCCACGCATCGTTTACTATAATCTAAATTAGGCGTTCAATAAATAAATAGCTCTAGAAGAAAGTCGTATAACAAACTATATGTATAAAACAAAAGCAAATTAAAATTATTTTCGAAAAACCCTACAATAATTCCTTTTTTTTTACACGACCTCGTCGAACCTTTTTTTTTATCGAATTACTACCCCCTTAACTACTCAAAAGAAACGTAACCTTTCCCCGATAAACATAACAAAATATACCAGCCGAAAGAAAAACACATCCCAGAGACAAATTCGCCTCTTCCACAACAAACACACCAATTATTCAACGCTCGCGCACACGCACACATATATACAGATTCCAACTAGCTACTATACTACTCCCCAAAAGAAACACTCCTTCTGAAAACACACACTCGCCCTCGCCCTTACTCGCGCGCACTCCACCCTCGAAAAGCTCGGGCCCCCCCTTCGCGAGGGGCGGAAAAACTCTGAGAGAGAGAGCCCGAGGGAAACTTCTTTCGGTCTCGGAAAAATCGATGTTACGCCAGCGCGCTGCAGCGTCGTCGCAGTGGAAATTCACTCGCGTATATAATTGATCGAAACGCTCTGTGAGCGAGCGAGCGGCTTCCGTACGGGGCAAAGGCTTCGCGTGCGTGCGATTAATTACGTTTTTGATTCGTGTGGAAGGGAGGGAGGGAGAGAGAGTGAGAGTGAGAGGTGATTAATGGCGTGTCGTCTTGGTTGAGCGAGTTTTTGAAGTGTAAAGAGCGAGGCAGGAAAGTGTTTTTCTTCTTTTCTTTTTTTTTGTTCTTTGGGCGGAGAGGGAAGTTTTTGACGAAATATTAATGGCTAGGAGGTTTGTGAAAATGTAGTTTTTTACAGATGGTAATTAATTCTGAAAGAATTTTATCAATTCTGATTGTTTCTACAGGGTAGCTCGACTATAATTTTCTGAAGAATACTTTTTATGTATAAGAAATTCGATGTAGGCCATTTGGAATGAAATTATATAATATAATTTGTAGATAAGAATAATAAATTTAAATACATAACAAAGAAGGTTATTCAACATTTAAATTGCTAATATTCAAAATTACCTTGAAATTAACTTTCAGTACGTATGACGACATAAAAGATAATTGACATTGACTTTTTTTACGTTTGAATCAATTTTGTAATTTTGCGGCGTATTATTCATATGATATTGAATAATAAATTATCAAAAAGCATTTATTTTTAATACATCATCGAATTTTTATTAACGTTGATTGATTCCAATTTCCGCTTCGATGAGATTTTCTTTTGTTCCTTGCGCGCCTCGGTATTGGAAATTATGTAGGTTACAGAAAATTAATCGATGTTCACTTCGCATCTGCTCGAATCTAAATTATCGTAGAATTCTTTTAATTATCGTACATTTGCGATGAACAAGCATTATTTATTGTTATATATTACTTACCTTATAAGTATAATTAATTCTACAGCTTAAGTTTATCGATTCTTGAAGACATCCAAACTTATTACAAAAGTTATATGAAATTAATTAAAATTGAAGATTACTCGAAGTAAGTTGCTTAATTGTATTGAAAATATGAAGATATTATTCACGATAACTTAAAGTTTGACTAATTATAGAGCTCGATGCAGAAATTTGTTAAATTCGATGAACTGAGGAACTACACATATGTTATGGCTATGTTATGGCTATGTCCCTGCCAAAAGATAGTTTTCAGCGTTAGAACTGCAATAAATAATTATTATATGGAATAGTTAATGATTTATCGACCCAGTATACGACTGTGCGAAAATGCATTTTCAATATTATAAGTTTTAAAAATCAGGAATCAAAGTAAAATTGACAAAGTTTCATTATTTTTTATTATACACAACAAAGCATAGTACGCAATATTTTAAAGATTTCGATGGAATAATATTATTAACTATTCCGTATAATTATTTATTTCATAACTAACTTTTGTCAGAGATTACAAAGCCATAACGTTGTTAAATAATCTAGTAAAAATATTGAAATCCATTCCCGTAATTGTCAAATAAATATCAAGTAATGATTATTGCATTTTTATTTAACAACGTTGCAGTTTTTAGTTAAATTTGCAATTTACATACGAAAGGTCTCTTAAATTTAAATTACACTTTCGTTTAATTAATGTGCTCGTTAAAAATGCATTCATGCAAATATTGCCCTTAATAAGGGATATAAAAAGTGACATATAAGTCTGGTACACACCCCGCGCAGAATATTTTGTCGCGCGCTTTTTTTTTTATTCAAGCCTCTGATTGATGGCTCGATGAAAGGCGAAAAACGCGAAATTCAAAGCGTTGTGCAATTAAATTTTTAACTTCTTTCGTATTAATTTTTACGTCAAAATGTGTAAAATTGAATGCTCTTGTTGGAGAGGTTACGGTATTCAATGATGAATATTTTTAATTTTTGACATTTTATAATACAATAGCCTATTGATTTATTTAACGCCTTTTAAAAAGATATTGCCGTATAAGTCCATGTTACTATTTCAATAAAAATATTTTACTATATATATATATTGATGAAATAACATTTTCTGAAATTTACCATCGTTACACAGAAAATAGAAAAGACATTTAACGTCATTCTAATAAATGAAAGAAAAAGCTCTTCATTAAATTTTTTAAATGGCAGCCTATCTAGCAAAAGAATTCACTTTGCTCTTCAAAAAAGAATCTTCTAATCCTCCAATTCAGTTCTCGCAGCATCGATTCCTCCCATTTCCAAAACCTTTCAATCCACGTCATCTTTCAACTTCGATAGAACCAAATAAAATATATTATACGGACGCAACCGCCAGCCAAAATGCAATAACTAAAATAGAAAGAAACTCGAGAAATCGACATTTCTCTCGACTCTGGAGGAGCAACGACACGCAGAAGCGAAGAGGCGAGAGAAACGGACGAGATGGCGCGCATCGCAGCGCAGGTGCGCGTGGCAAATGCAAAAATAAGATTTAGAAAGCTCGAGTGGTGCTGGGAAATGCAAGCGCACGTCGGGGAGAATAATAATAACTAGCGCCCGGGGAAAGAGCGAGCGAGCGAGCGAGGGAATTTTTCGAGGGACGTCGCGCAGTTTTGACGCGCGGAATGGGAAATGTTTTGTCGGATGTGAGAGAGGTGAGTTACTACTTTTCTTCCGCGGAATAAATGTTTTTTGAATAATGCTCGCGGGAGTTGCTCGTGTGTTCCTCGGCGAAGTAATAGAGGGGGAGAATTCCGGGCGGTCGTTATTTTATGGGGGATGGTTATACCGTGACACGGTATATTTTGAGAATCGTAATGTTCCGACGCAATTTTTCGTTGTAGAAATGTAGTATGTATATGAAAATAGCTGGAATTCTTCTAGTTTTAGGTCTATCGTCAAATTGAGCATTTAACTTTCTAATATGCATAACCATGCTTATTTTGAAATTTGTTTCGCTCTTAAACTTGTCATTCTGTCAAAAATCTCATTACCAATTTTTTCTTTTTAACCAAAAGTAGTCATATGGTTTTTAGTGCTTAGAAGTCAGCTTAATAAGTCTCAAAATAACTAAAGACAGCCCCTCAAGTTTCCATTTATTTAAAAAATCACATTGTCACCATAATTCTCGTGTCACTTTACCAGCTAAAACAGCTCCTCTGTGCCTTCCCTTTTTTTTTCGTTCCAAGTAATTCCATTATACAAAACACCCACTGTACCCAGCGCACTTCCCAAAACCCGGCTTGCCCCAAAATACCTGCTACTTTCATTGAACACCACTACTACACTCCATTACTCTCGCGACACATACACGCACGCTCGTCTCATTCACTTGCCGCCTATACCATTAACTATAGCCAGGCGGCTCATCTCTCCTCGACGCGTCTCGAGCGGCGCTTCTATATATCCCCCACCGTTTCTTTCAGCAAAAAAACAACGCGTGCACTCGCACTCGCGAGAACCATTTTTCCCTCTCACGCAGGGAGGGACTGAATGCGCGCCGGTGTGCCATTGTGCGTTTTTTACGCGCGCGAAATTTGAGTGACTTTTTGTCCCTTCCTTCTCTCTCTCTCTCTCTCTGACTCTCTCTTCGCCCTAAAATGCGAGCACGAAAGAGAAAGAGAGAGAGAGAGAGAGAGTGGAGAGGGCTATTTTTGTGCGTTTCGTCAGGGACGGACTGTGCGTTAATTTCCAAGTTTTTTCCGCTGCTGAAGACCGCTGGTGTTTCGTATTTTGGTGTATGAGTTTTGCAGGAAAATTTCGTGTGTAATGTTTCGAGGGTGAATTTGGTTACTTACGCGGAATATTAAGCTATCCTTCTAGAGAATTTTTCAGTACGTTTTAGGTTATGCATTCTTGCTGCTGCATTCGCGTATATTTTCCATGTTTGCATATACGTGCAAAGTTTATTAAAGGTGGATCATTCTGCGAAATACGTACCTAAAAAATTTCAAAAATATAGGGAAAAAATTAAATTTACATTATAAATTCGTTTACAAATATTTTGTAGATGCTTAGTAGATTCTGTCATAGAGGATAAGCTCGGGTATTGATTAATTTCACTGAGAAAGCACAATTGGTCCCCGTTAAGTATTTAAGCCGTTGAGAGGAGCAAACCGCAGTGTGTCAATTACGTATTTTCGCACCTGTAATTCTCGTGAATGACGGCAAGGTATTGGGCCGTTATTGAGATAAGAGGTCACGAAAATAAACGTTAATATCGTTGGGATTAATGATGAGAAATTGTCATTCACTGTTGTTTTTATGTACGTGTGTGTCTGGCTACACCGGCTGTGTATCCGAGGTAGTACTTTGCCTAAGTTTATCGGGCCTCTGCCACCATAAATAATTAAATTTTTCGATGATACACTATAAATACTGCATGTATACGTCCGACCAAAATTAAATTTTTCTGCAAACAAACTATCTTCTCTTCACATTTTACAAAAAAATTTTTTTTACATATCTATAACTTATTTTCAACAACACAAAACAGTTACACATGAACCCCCTTACCGTGTAAAACAGACGTCGTTATTATTACACAGCTCGCAATTACGGAAGTCGCCGTCGTCGTCAGCGTCGTCTCCTCTACCAAACAAAAACGCCAGCGAGACAACAGCAGTCTCCTTAAAAAAAACCTCTCTACCCTCCCCTCTCACACAATTTATCGTCGGTAATGTCAATTGTCCACGATTTTCCCAACTCGCTAACGACTAAAGACGCACACACACACTGTCCTAAGCTTTTTGCGCGTCTGCCTTTGTAGTGCCCGCGCTTTGCATTTCCTTACTACGACGGTCTAGACGTCGACGTGCCTGCGCGCGTTTCTTCTCTTCCGGCTTCCTTTGTTTTTCGAGCAAAGCGCGCGGGCGCACGTTTTTATTGTCGTACCTGCGAGCCTTTCACGAGTACGGAGTCGTCGTCTCTTGCATGTCTAGGTGTGATAAGGAAGCGCGTAAAAGTGAAGTAACCATTGTCGTAAACTACGAGGTGTTTCGCGATGCTGAAGTGCTGCGCGACTAATTCTACCCGGGTAAATGTTGAATTTAGATTTTTTTCGAGAGAGAGTTTTAGGAATATGAGGTTTGATGGTAAATTTTTGGAAAATATGTGTAGTCAGGGTAGTATAGTGGCAAAATGGGCTTGGATAAGATTGTCATCATGATTTGCAGTGTATATTAAAATAAAAGAAAATTTACTTTACCAATTTAAAAGGTGTACATATTTTACGATAAAACAAGACCCGACATTAGCGAATGCTTCTATTATATGCTCTTCCCTGAATATCCATTCATTCCTATTTTGCCCCATCTGAAATTATCGAAATAGTGCTAAAATCTCCGGTAAAATCCATAAGCTTTAACTTCCATCTCTTTCCTCACTCTTCTTTAATTTCACTAAACTGAACACTAACCTATCACCTGCACTTTGCCCCAAACGTAAAATTGCAGGGCAAATCCTTCACCACTCCACCTTCACATCGCCCATTCGCGAAACAGAAAACAATCAATCGTGCCCTTTTCTCTGCTTCCCTCTCTCCGCGATTTCTCTTCCCGCATCCGCCTCGTCTCTCGGCTATTTCTCTCCATCCGCTTGCGCAATTTTTTCCACCTTCGCGCGCAGAAGAAAGGAAGAAACCGCCGGTGATTTAATGCGCTCGCACGCGCGTGTTTGCAACAGAGAGACGGAGAGAGAGAGAGAAAGCTAACTCTTTTCTCTTTCTCAAGATGAAAATGCTCGCTCGTTTGTCTGTGCGCGTGCGCGTGCGTAGTGCTTCTCTCTTACGTATCCATTTTCGCGTGGAGTGCCTGAGCGGTACGGGCTTTTACTACTCGCGCTTCGAGGTAGCGCGCGGTAATTACTTGGAGCAGGGGGTTGGGAGGAAGAGAGAGAGAGAGAGAGAGAGAGAGTGTGTGTGTGTGTGTGTGTTGGGTGCTGGAGTATTGCTCACGACGTTCGATTTTGCAATTTCGGTCGGGTGATTAGACGTCGCTGATGGGTTGTGCGGTATTTGTGGGATAGTTTTTGTTTTGTTGGTTAAAGCCGTTAGAATGACGCTAACTCGGTTAGTTTA
Organism: Torymus aiolomorphi; assembly: GCA_036365515.1. Classification (NCBI taxonomy): domain Eukaryota; kingdom Metazoa; phylum Arthropoda; class Insecta; order Hymenoptera; family Torymidae; genus Torymus; species Torymus aiolomorphi. The sequence continues at coordinate 10,338,607 of CM070877.1, read as the reverse complement.
CTGCAATTATTAAAAGTAACCTTCCACATGAAGTTTGATTACGAGGAGGTGGTGTACCTCATTAATGTCAACCCTTTAAGCTGTTTTAATAGCATCATATCATTTCTGTACTGGAATTGTATTTTTAGGCGTTAAAATGATAGTGAGGATGTTTCAATTACTACGAAGTGTCTTGATAAAATTCTTTTTTTGTTTTAATAAAATCTGAAATATATAATTTGACAAATGCTAAGTATCTGCAATTTTCCCTTAAGATGGCACTCACTCATTTACCTCGACTATTGACGCTAATTAGTGACTAAAAATATAGCAGCAATACTATATTTATTTTAATTTTATCACTGATATATCAATTCTATTACATTCTTCTATGTCCATATTCATTAATCGCATACTCGTAATAAATTTTTCAATTACAATTTTCTACGCTAAAACACTATGAGAAAACGCTAAAAGCGGGCGAACATCAACGCTACCCTCACCATCGTCACGCGTACCAATCGTCGTATGATATCCCCAAATCGATCACTCACCCCATCGTCCTCTCAAAAAGTCGCCCAACTCCTCGCTCCTACACTCGTCGAGCCGGAAAGGACGCTAATGATTCTCCCCCGCTCGCGCGTCGCTGGGTCAAATAGAGCACTACGACCTCCCCCCGACAATTACATCCGGCAGTTACCGCGCCGGCGGCGTAATTCGATTCGCGTATATATAACGTCGCCGCTGCTGCCGACGCCAACATCACACCGTCAGGTCAACGCGCGTCCGCGCGCGCCAGTTGGACGCTGATGTTGCGCGTCTCGTGCGACGAGATGACGTTGAGGTCGATGGAGGTGTGAGAGGGGGAGGGGGGGGGGGTGAGATCGATCGTTGACGGTCGGATCGTTAGACATAATGCGAGAGAAAATTTAGGGACATTTAGTAAGCTTCTTTTTTTTCTTTTTAATAAAAATTGGTTATTTTGAGGTTATGTTGGCACTAAACACGTATTGTTTTAGTTTAGCTTGGTATATCTACAGTTCTGAAAAAGGTATGGATTATAAGTCAAATCTATCAGTTTTGTTAAGTTTGGATGAATATTACACAAGAAATCGAAATGAAAATAAATGCATTTCGCCATTTTGTCACGCAATAATTATAAAAGAAAAGTGTTTATGTCGATAGACGTCCATATTCTCAACTAAAAATAGCTCTTTATATACCAAAATAGGCTTTTCATCAACTGCGCCATCATCTGTAAGCTAGTACATCAATGATTCCTACCCTCGCAACCTTCGCATCACTACCTTCTTTAAAGAAAAAAGCGCAGTATGCGACGTCACCCCTTACGACCGCCCCACTCTTCATTACGAAGGGTAAACAAAGGCGCATGAATGAAGAACCTATAATTTCGCTCTGCTCCGACGACAGCTAAAGGGACGCGTGCGAGAGGGAGAGCTGCGCAGAGAGGGAGGGAACACGCGCGGCGCTGCTGTTGCCGCCGCCGCTGCACAGCTATTGCTTTTTACGAGCGCGCGGGGGGAAAGAGTGAGAGAGCGTAACTCGAAAGTGGGTCAAACGTTTTGCGCGCGTGTCTTGATCTGCAGCGGTTCTCGCACACACTCTCTCTCTCTCTCTCTCTCTCTCTCTCTCTCTCGTTTTTCCGCTATTTCTCATTCTGTCGTCGTCGTCGTCGTCTCGGCGGCAAGTGTGCGTCGTCCTGGGGTGGTTCTGGAGCATTTGCGAGAGCTAGCTGGTTCGATCCAATTTTCGGGTGTAGCGGGTTGTTTTGAGTGAGATAGAGACATTGGATGTGCCGCTTGGGATTTAGAGATAGGAGGTCGCTTGCTTTCAGCAGAAATTGAACAATTTCTTAGGGAATTGTGTCGATTGGAAGGTATTCGTCAGTAGTTACTAATCCTGTGTGTTTTTAAGACTACATAATCTGCAGGGATTAAGCTTAAAAATAACAAGTATTACGCGCATAAGTTTATATAAATGATTAATCACTTTGGACATAATCTGCAGGGATTAAGTTGGAAAAAAATAAGAAGTATTACGCGCATGAGTTTATATAACCATTTCATCGCGTTAGATTAAATGGAGATATTATTGTTAAATATGCTTCGTAGAATGGCAATTCTGTCTAGCATCAGTGTCAACAATTTTGAAATTTCACGTTTATTAAAAATTCCGTTTACCTGAAATTCAATCTTACGTAGACATTGAAAGAATCTCCCAGAATGCAGAGTATTGTATATTGCAGAGAATATTGCAACATAATTCAATCCATCTGCGCCTCCATTCGTCAAAACCCCAGGGCACTGGCGCCTCTGCCTCCGTTCCTGCACCCCGTCACCTCTTGTTTTCTCGCACGCGCGCGTGGCACAGGTCGGTCCTCCGGGTCGACCAATTTCGCTGCAGCAGCAGCAGTAGCGCGCATTCATGAAAGGAAAGCGGGGTGGCAGTAACCTCCCCTCCACTCGCGCCTAGGAAAACTGGTGCAACGCGCGGGGGGAGGAAAAGGAGGAGCGGCAACCAATGAGAGCGCTGGCGCGAGGGGAAATGGCTAATCGGAAACGGCGAGTTCCGCTCCTCACCGTGCAGTAGCTCTTTCTTCTCAAGCTGGAGGGAAAAATGTTACGGATGCGGGGTGTGTGGGAGAGAGAGAGAGAGAGAGAGAGAGAGAGAGAGAGAGAGAGAGAGAGAGAGAGAGAGAGAGAGAGAGAGAGAGGAACGTCGATTAAAATCGTCACGCGTTCTCTGCTTAATATTTCGCGACACGCCGGGTTGGGAGGGGAAAGAGAAAGCGTGGTCCGCATGAGGATTCGCGTGGTCCAGTTTCGAGTGCAGCCCAGAATTAATGCATCTCGGTGGTTGTTCGTATAATTATTTTAATAGGAGAGCTTTTAATTTTCTTTTTCTTATCGAACGCGCGGTCACTTACTTTGTCCGAGCTCGTGTTTCCTAGAATATTCTACAGAACCGCCATACGGAATTTCCATTTTGCAATTTTAGATAAACTCCATGTAGATAACTCAACCCCGACTCCTTAAACTTGCCAACTACTTCCTAACCGGAATAAAAATCCGTATCCCACTTCAGAGCTCCGTACCGCGGAACTAAATTTTCCCTGGATAATCCATTAACCTAAAAAGAAAAAAATATCCTCGTCCTCTCCCCTCTCCTCTTTCTCCCACCCACGAACCAGGGTTGAAAGAAAAAAAAAATGTAAAATCACGCATCTCGGACCGCGGGCACGTACGCGGTGTATATAAATCCACGCGCGGCTGCCCGAGATTTATTTTCGGGTCGACTTGGATTTATTCACGAAAATAATACGGGAAAGAGACCGCGCGTACGCACGAGGCGGCTGCAACGGTGGTGGGGGAGTCAGGTGGGCGGAGCTTGGCGCTCGAGTGGGGGGGTAGCGCGCTGTCGACGCCCTTTCTGCCGCTCTTCCTGCTCTCTCGCTCTCTCTCAATATTGATTTTGCCCTGAGCGCGCGAGCGTACAATTGTGTGCGTGCGTATACGTGTTGGTGTGTGCACGCGCGTGCAGTTGCGCGGGGGGTGGGGCGACCAGAGGGTGCGAGAGAGCACCGATGGTGGCGCGGCTCTGGACGATTATATGCCGAGCGGGAAAGCTTCCCCTCTCTCTCACTCATGCGGGCGCAGGGCCGTGCACAGGTGACGCGCTGTGGGCCTGTCTTGAGTACATCTGTACTTTTTACGATTACTTTTGTAAGATTGAATATATTTGGTGGGGGTTTAATTATTTCAGATGTTTTGGGTATACACTTTGTCACATCTGGGTATTTTAGTTTTTTTTTTTTGTAGCGATAAATATACTGCCCTTATAGAGAAGGTAGCTTGGAATAGAAGAAATTAAAACGAAAATGCACAATATTAAAATTTCAAGCTAGTAAATGCTATGCTACTAGAGTGTTACTATATAATAGCATACGATTATTGTCATATCACTAGCTCATAGAATTTCTCAGAAAACTATATTTCTGTAGTTTCTCATTAATTTACAAAAACTAATTTTCACGAGCTTCCATTGAGCTTTCTCCAGAATTACTCACATGCGCAAAGCGCATTAACGACGAGACGGACAAATACGTAGGCTAATGATATGTACCTTATCAACGGTTCATTACAATCGATGCATTCAATTATTAGGAATTAGTTTAACGAACAGCTGACCCAAATATGCGAGCCGACTAATAATTGTACACGCGAGGAACAATGCAGCTCTACAGATAAACTTTATCACGAAACCATTGATAAACGCATATTCATTTTTAACACACTGAGAACTATACCTAACCCCGTCCGTCCGATCCACACCGATTCCTCATCAATTATTCAAGCAGAGCCTTTTTCTTCCGCGAGAAAAAAGGATGACCTACATTTTGCATATCGCATCATACCCACCCGACTAATCCCATCCCGTAATCCCGGACCTCGGCCACAAAACACCTCGGGAAGAGCAGCGAAATCGATAGCGCGCTCGCGTCACAATAATCCCGCGCTTCCCATTAATATCGTCCGCCGCGAGGCCCCAGATAAAACGTAATCCCCTTCCCCTCTCCAGCCCCGGGGTGGTTATTAATCGCCGGGGCGCAAGTCATCTTTGCGTCGGACCGGGCGCACAGTCGCGTCACTGGCCGAGCGCAACGCGACCGTTTCTACTTAATCCCGCGGCGCGCGTGGAGCCTGCCGAGTTTTCTTTGCGCAGCCCGGCGTCGGCGCAGTTAATCTTCATCTGCAGCTGGGTGTGCAGTTGTTTTCTTTTTCTAGGAAAATCTTGTTCATAATTTTTTTTCAGTCGATGACATGGAATTTATGTTACGAGATTTAAGTTTGCTAAGAATCAATTTTCGGTTGGAAAATAAAACACTACTATCTAATATTGTATATAATTATTGTATCAGTGCCTGACTATTAAAGTTGAATAAAAAATTGTCATTGAAGCGGTTTACATTGGCAAAGTCAATTTGTCTAATATCTTTAATTGTCCATTGCTAATGTTTGTTTGAACATTGATATAGTTAATTATTATATTTTTTCAAAATATTCCTTTTTATTGCAGAAAGTATAAAATTATTTTATGAAATAGCTGTGCATGAGATCTGAAAGCGTGCATTACATGCTTATAAAAAGCTGACATTCAAGCGTTAAATGCGAGAATTGCAAAACAAATTTTTATTGCTTTCGGCATTTCACATCGCCATCGAATAATTAGCGATGGCAATCATCAGATAAATTTTCGATTCTGGCCAATAACCAAGCCCCGGATGACGCACTGTCGACTGAAGTTCTGCGGATCTTTGCGTTTCAATTTATATTTTAATAAATATTTTTTAATTAAACTTCGTCCGGTAAAGGAACCGTACTCGCGAGAAATTAATTAACACGCGACTTCCACTATTTCCCCATTCGCGAGAAAATTTAATGAGATATCCTATGTTCGCGCGTCTCGTTCAATTTTGACTTTAAATTATGAACCTCCATACTTTTAATTGAAAAACTAAATCTTTTCGAAAACCCGTCCAGCTATTCCGCTTTTGCCTTTTCCGCCTTACGCATACAGCGGTAAAAACATCACGCCGGCATTCAATCGCCCGTCCATTCGAAAAAAAGCACCCGCGGAAGAACCGATCAATCACACCCATCAACACTCGCTTGTCCTCTCCCCTTCACCCCTTCGCGAATAAAAGGGAGCAAAGGGCGCCGGCATTTTTTTTCCTCTCACCCACTCGCCGTTATTTTCCGTTAGACCTCCGTCGTATACGTGCGCAAGGCCGTTTTTCTCAATTGGTCAGCGTCGGAGAAGCGGATGTTTCCAGCTCTTTCGACTTCTTTCTCACGTTCTCGCTGGCGCCTTTTTTGTCGTGGGGAGCGGGAGGGTCAGGGAACGCGAGAGACCGTCAATCGAGGTTTGATTAATACGATGTCGGGGTGCTGGTAAGGGTTGGTGGGCCCTTGAGGACATGGGTTTGGAGGTTCTTGAGAAATTCGCGTATGGTCTTGCGTGATATCATAAGAAAGTTTGGAATATTTATTTTTATAGGTAATAGGTGAAGTGTATATAGATTATATGAAGATAATACATTTATGACTTAATTTCTTTTGAATAAAGCCACTTTGTTGTTACCAATAACAGTGCCTGTAATATGTATGTTGTTATGAATATAAAATTTCAGATTCAACTTCAATTATTCATGATGCAAACTTCCTGTTGACTACAAAATTATAACTTTTTACTGACTTAATCGGGTTATCTAGTAACAAAACAATTTCATCCATTTAAAACATAACATTACGATACCATTTAACTATAGGCATAGATTTGATTATTCAACTAATCGATTTAATATTTAAGACTCAGATAAGCCGAAAACAGACGTCATTCACTGACTCACGATTCTAAACTAAACAACGTCTCGTATTTACATCCCAATTCGAACAACCATCACCATTTTTCACTCAAGCGCTGTATACCACTATTATTACAATTCGCAAATAAAAGAACATTCCTCCATCCCTTAAGCCGCGACCGCAGCACAAAGCCAGATCAAAACAACTCTCTCTCCCCCCGTCCTCCAAATCCCTCGTCAAGCCTCCTTTCTCGCATCTTTTTACGGGCCAATACCCCCCGATAATCCCGAGCCTGCGAAAATGATCCACCCCCGCAGCAGCAGCAGCAGCTCCTTTGACGTCCTCTCCCCTTCTCTTCTCTCGCGACGACTTTTGAATGTCTCCGCCCCAAGTGGTCTATTACGCAGTAGCGCAGCCTCTGTGTCTCGTCTCGAGCTCCTTCTTCTTCTCCTCCACTCTTCTGTCGTGCCTTTTTGTCGCGTCCCCGAAGTCAAAGAGACACCTCAGACAGAGGATCTTCCTCCCGAGGAAGTTCGCCCGTGGTGCGCGCGTCGAGTCGCCGACGGGGGGAGGAGGAGTTTCAAGGAAGAAGAAGGTTCTTTAATCAGCGGTGCGGTCGTGGTTTGTGCACGCGCGGGGTTATATCGATCTGTTTGCGAGTGGCGGTTAAGGAGAGGCGATTCTGGACATTTTTGTGGGTACGCGCAGGGCGGTGTGGAAATGTACGGGAAGTTTTTTTTTTGGAGAAGACGAGAATGTGGCTTGATTGTTCATCATTGCGGTTGGTATGAAGAGAGAGCTTACTTTTCAATATCAAAGAGAGTTGTCTCCAGAAGTTCATTGTAGTTATTTTAATTGAATATTTCACTTAAATATTATTCGATTAACCAACAATGATGAATATTTAACATACATATATGCCCTGGTATAAATGTTAACCAACGGTTGGCGAACTGATTGCCAATTTTTAAATTAAAAACGTCACACCATGATTATGTTGCTATTGTCGACGAAGAATAACTATTTATATGATATATGATTTAAAATATAATCATAGTTTTAAATAGTTTTAATTAAATGTCGATGTTAAACTTCAGTAGAAATGCCTCCATTTGATTAAAATGTTAACCAACAAAGTTGGTTTATTTTCTACCAAGGTATTCGCAATTCAGTAAAATTCATTGAAAATTTTAGTTAAATACTTTTGCTTTTAATAGAAATTATACCGTTCGGCGAACACGAGGACATTTTAACGAACAGACGAAACTTTAATTAAAATGTGATTATACTTTATCTCCCTTCCCCGGTAGAAACATTAACCAATAGTTTACAATCGGTTGGCGAAATCGGAACGAGTTCGCTAACGGTTTAATCAACTCTTGTTTTAAAGTGCCACTAATATAATAAAAGTCGAATCAATCGTTGGTTTAAAAATTCTATAAATGTATCTACTAAGTTAATGAGCCGTTGGCCTACAGATCCTTAATTTTCAAAATTACTAAAATAATAAATTATTCATTTGGTATACAATAAAAATAATCAAATTAACAATAATAATGCTATACCGACCGTGTGAAAAAAAAAATATTTTTATGGCAAATGAATATTTTATACATTTTAAGAGTTTAAACATTTTGAGGTTAAATATATTTTTGTAAAAATTTTTATATTACAAATCACACTTCTTTTGTTTTTGAAATGTTATATTTGCTCTTTTTCCGAACCGTTGGTTAACTGTTGGCTTACACTTGTTGTAACCGTTGGCTAAAAAAGTTACCGTACAATTAGTTTACCAGCCATTTTCGTTAGCTTATTTTCTACCAGGGTTATTACATTCTTAAAATTAATTAATTCAATAAAAGAGACGACCTGATAAATTCGTATTTGACGATAAAATTAATTAATGTATACAAATATCACAGTCCATCGTAACAAAAATTTCATCAACTCCTATACCTCTACGCATTTTCTATTTACAGTTCAAGGCCTGGCCCCATACTTCAAACCTTCTCTCCGCCACCTCACGAAAATTTCATCTGCAACTCGAATTTCCTCCATCCCCCAGTCCCTACAAATCCCAGACACCTCCATCACCGCTCGCTAAACGAATCGCCGTTTCTCGTTCCTACGAATCCTATAATTCTCCTCTGAATTAGAAAAAAAGCGTACACCCTGCTCTCTACGAATGAAGCAAAGTAAAAGAAAAAGAAGTCTCAGTCCCTTCCGTCTAGCTCTTCAACCTTCCTGAATAATTCCGTCGCGGGTGGCTTTTCACTTTCCGCGAGCTCATTTCGATTACGGACAAAAAGCAGTTTCGTTGTCCCCAGGGAGCGCGCGCTGGTCAGTTTTCCCGGACGCGCAATGCGTGTTGACAGTGATGAAAGGCGTGCAAGGTCGATGCCAGGGAATGAGGGGAAGAGTCTTGTGAATGGGCGGATGTGAGTGGACAGGATGGAAAACAAATAGGCCTGCGACTCTGTCAACTCGGTGTAATTTGCATAAGGATGAGGATTCTCTTTTTTTTTTAGATGGATGCATGGCTCATTTTTCTCAGAGGGTATTTTGGAGTTGGGTGGTTACGAGCTATTTTTGAAAGGAAACTGAATGTTGCAGTTTTGGTATGTTGGAGGTTTAATTTCACTGTGTATTTACCGATATGTTAAAATGTATCTCTTAGTTTAGTCAGTTCTGCATTTGTATCAATTACCATAATTAGTCCCGATATTATACGAACTTCAAAAATGTTCTATGACCATCACCAACGTCTACGAGAAAATATTGATAAAAAATTTACCAAAAATTGATCATCCCACAGTACAACAGAACCTCCCTACGTCCCCGAAACAAGCGACCTATATACATATAACCCACTTCGCGAAAACATTTATCACACACCACCACCACCTCGGACACGCCATTCGTCACTGCCACCGTTTTAACAATATTTGAAAACGCAAATTGTCACCTCGTTACCCGCCCAGCATACATATTACACCTATATATAAATTTATACACCGAAAACTGCGTGGTTGTGGGCTCGACGAGGCACTAAAGTGGCTGCGTTTGCTTTTTGCAGGACCGCATGACGGCTAATGGAAATTCACCATTGGACAACATGCGGACGCTCGAGCACTATCTGAGCGACATCATGCGCGGCGGCACGGGCGACACACCGGAACATCTCAAAGGTCAGTGGTGGTTCTACCTCTCTTTCCTTTTCTTTTTTTCGTTGCACTTGTAAGTGGCTCTACCGGCTGGTATATTATTATTATTATTCGCGTTATGGAATTTTAGGGTATTTTGAATGCCTCAGTTTTTGACTTTATTATTATAATAATAAAAAAATCATTGAGAAAGTTGTGCATTTTGGTTTGGTGAAAGTTGTTATAAGTTGCGTAGTATAAAGTTTTATCATAACCGAAGCAATGGAATCGAATTATTCGAAATATTATAGCTGGTGATTATTGACTATTCGATGAATTTGGTAGGCGCCTTGCATTTGGTTTAGTAATGGCGCCTAGAAGCCATATTCTACAGCTATAAAAGTTTCAAATAACAAGAATGTTGACAAAATTTAGCTAATAGTTCCATTTCTATCAAAGATAGATTTCAATTATTTTAAAGTACGTTATTATTTCAGTAAACTGATAGCGAATACAATCCTACAGTAAGCTTCAGAGTTCTAACAAGAACTGATATTGGTCAGTATATACCTAAACCATCCACAAATCAGTAAAAGCTATAGTTACATTAAATCTCCAAGAAACTTAATGCCACCTCTAGCGCAAATAACAAATTTACCAAGATCTACCACTTTTCTCACATTCACCTGAACGCTAACACCACCCAAAACAATCGTCCTCTTCTCGCGCAATGCATCACTTTCACGGTTCTGCACTCTACACACGCGACAACGGTTCGCGGCTCGTTTTCGTCTCTCTATCTCTCTCTCTCCCTCTCTCTCTCTCTCTCTCTCTCTCTCTCTCTCTCTCTCTCTCTCTCTCTCTCTCTCTCTCTCTCTCTCTCTCTCTTTGTCCCCCAAAAGTTTCGCGGAGAGCTGCTGCGTCGCCGGCTTGTAGTATTTACCTACATTAGGTTGATCGCGGCGGCGCGAAAAGCCACGCTTGGCAAACTTTGGAAAACACTTGGCCACAGCGGCGCGGGTGGAAGAGAGAGAGACCGAGTTTGCAGCTCTGTTGTTGCGAGATGGGAAGTGTGTAAGTGAATTTCACTGGGGTGTGGGTATTTATATCGCTAGCGCGGACAATTTCCCGTAATTGAGATGTATGTCCGGTGTTTAGATACTCTTTCGGTGTTGAGAAAGAGGAAGTGACGATGCGCGAGAAGTAAATTACTTTTAGCTTTATTTAGAAGTGAATAAGATTTATGTTCTAAAACATTGTTTGAAATTATCTGATATTCCATCATTTTTAAAATCTTGTCTTAGCAGCTACACGGAGAAAAAAATAACGTTGCCGTAACTGAGCTTCGGTGTGTTGCTTTTACTTGGTGGTACTCATGTAAAGCCAACTGCGGAGTTAAGTAAAATCTACTGGAGAGTTCAGTAAATAACGTTCCATGACCGCGACCTCGAGACGTGTACCACTCTAACCTCAAAATCATAACTTCAATATGATTATTCGGCTCTCGTGGTATAAAATACGGTTCGAAACTGGTGCGTAAGAAGATTTGTAGCTCATGTGACGTTTTTCGCACGAGCAAAGCGAGTGCTAAATAATCACCTTTCGCACCCGTGTCGAAATGTACTATTCTACTGATGTCTCTCCAGTAACTCTAACATGAGAAGCTAACGTTGATACAACTGAATCTCGCTTACTCTAACTCTTCTTCTTCTTTTTTCCTGGTTTGGGGATAGTGCCCGTGGCGGCATCACCTGGTGGGTTTACTCTAACTCAAGTTAGAGTTACAGGAGAGTACAGGAGAGCTCAGTAGTAACAACATTATTTTTTTCTCCTTGTAATATAAATTGTGCAAAGATTTGTATAAAATGCGGTTTTATTTTCATTCTTATACTCTTTTTCCGAAATGTCGAATAAAACTGGACATGGAATGCACGAAAAATTAAGAATCATCTTGAATCATCTTTAAGAATCGTATGAAAAGCATTTTCTTATTACCATTAATTTACCTTTTTTCATATTCAAAACCTTGAATAATAAATCACACTCTAATATCTCAGACTAACCGACCCATTTCGACCTTAAATTTATAAAGATATCGAAACACATTAGAATCGTTGGGCACATCTGACGTCAATGCAGTTGGGAAACCTTCGCGGCCTTCTAAAAATATCCCCTTTGCAAAACTAGAAACGTCCGTTTAGCCTCGTTAAAAATTTCCCCCTCTTCTCCCCTTCCTCGCAACGCGCACTTCTAAACTAGCTCGAAAATCCAATTAAGACCCCACACGAACAGCCTCTCCGAACTCGAAATAAAAACCGCGCGTGCACGTCAAAGACCAGCGGCGACACTTGCGCTCCGCGATTTCACGAATTTTCCCTCCGAAAAAAGCCAAGAAGGAGAGAGAGAGAGAGAGAGAAAGCGTAAAAGAGCCTTCCTGCTAACGACCCATTTCCCGACCGTTTGGGAATAGTTGCGGGGCGTGGAATTTTCTAATTTTTCCGCTAGCCTGTGTGTGGTTTTGCGGGCGGTTAATTGGCGAGAGCCTCGCGTGTATGTGTATTATTGTCGGCGTTTGCGTTCGTTAGCGACGCTACTAGGGTTTTCACTTTGTGAATTCGGAAAAAGGCGAGGTTGCAAGAAGCATGAACAATTGTTCGGGGTATTATGCAGTGGAATAAGCGGAGTGGATGACGAGTTTGTTGATCAGTCACGCAGGTGACGCGTGTCACAGTTTTTTTTATGTACTTCGGGGTTACCTTTGGATTTTCAATGGAATAATTGACATGTTTCATGTTTAATATCAGATTTTACTTATAATGTGTGCAGGAAATAATTTACAAGAAAAAGTAGTATAAATAGTTCAAATTTCTTGCTAACTATCGGCAAAAATTGAAAATTTGTCCCTTTAAAAATTTTTAATTTAGATTCGAACAATGGCATGCAGACATGCATTGTGTAGTTTTGAAATCTTTCAGGAGTGAAATTTTAAATCATTATATTTTTATAATAGCTTCTTTTTTTAATCGCAAATGACGCGGTATTAATTAAGTTTCAATTTTCATTAAAAATTCACCCTACATAATAAAAACCTTCCACCTACCATCTTCGTCACTATTCACTTCTGCAATAGTCTCCAGCATTCCATTATTAACCATAAAAATCGAACCTTACAAACAAACCCCCATCTTATCAATCTTACCTATCCACAATCCCTTTCACCCACCGGTGCATTCAAACCCTCACCCCCATGCCACACGCATGCTCGAAAAAAAGCCAACGAAGAACCGCGCGCGCGCGCAGCGTCGGCCAATAAAACACCGGGGCGGGAGCTTTGATTTATTCCGTCGGGGCACGTTCCTTACGTTCCTCGCGCGCGCAAGTCGGAAGGAAGGAGCCAGTGCGATGTATATAGAGACGCGAGCGGCTTTTTATCGGGCCAGAATTGATCCATCAAGGGGGGAGAGGAACGTGAGCTGCTCGCGCGCGCGCCCTCTTTCTAGCCTTTTTTATTTAAAGGGTTTACCGGCTTTGTACTCGCAGAGAATGGGAGGCGGATTTGAGGGAGGAGATGAGGGATGAGAGAGGAGGTAGAGGGAATTTTATAGGTGGTTCAGGGAATGAAGGAGCGTAGAGGATTATGTGTTTGGTGTGGGTGCATACGTGTGTATGTGGGAGTAGAGGTTGGGTAGGCGAAGATGGGTCTATGTTTGGAATGGGTTTGAATATTAGATTGCCGAGCGCGCTCGTAATCGTAGCTACGAGTATTGTAGATTACAGTATGGGGATGAAAATATATGCTTCAGATAGTTTCGATGCGTATTTTTGTAGATACTTTATCTAGATGCCTATGGATTTTGGTAACTTCTAATTTTTGTCTTTCTCTTTACTAAAAATACTGATTACTTAATAAAAATACATAATAAAAATTACAGCTGCTCCACATAAAACGACAAATAGTACCATTAAGAGTATTAACGTCAACAATAGTTACTAAAACTCTCGTACAGCTAGCGAATCAACTCCCTCCTTGTCCCCAGGTATCCTAGTCCACGCTTACTGTTACCATTCCTACTTTTGCGACTTATTTTTATCATATCATGTAATTCTCCTATTCTCCTACCAGCTTTACATGCGAAACACAAAACCCATCATCCACTTCTAGTCCCTTGAAACAAAAAAAAGAATCAAAAAGCTCGTCCTCGATTTTTCCCGGCGAGAAAAAACACACGAGCGCCATTCACTTTGCCTGCGCACGCATACGCACTTGGGAACGTCGCAACTCCAGTCCACTCCTGCGACGCGGCTACCCTCCGCGCGCACTCGACTCTCTGCGTGCGTGCGTGCGCTCACCTTTCGCTCTGCACCTGTGTGTCGGTTCGATCGCCGCGCTATATGATGTTTCTTGTGGGGCTGGATTTTATGGCTGGAGATTGGGTTTTTCTTTTTGGTTGTTTTATGATGAATATTGGACATTTTTATAGAACGTAGTGGAACGAGAAAATAGGTATTCGTGTGGTTTCTATTCGTTTTTCGTTTGGTGTGCAAAATAATTGTTATTTTTTACTTGTTCTTTCGATCTTTCTACCCATTAAAATGCAAATTTAGTAATTTATTCATGCATTTAAACATTTACAATAGTACACTGATTTCGTGATGTTTGCATAGTATAATTTATGCAGCTACAAAATCAAATATTCCTAGTAGCTATGACATATTCATAATTACAAAATAAGTGTACAGCTTTATTACTATAATCATGATGAAATTAATTATTGACATTTCATTTATTTCCAGCATCTTATTATACCTACAACATTGACAAAATCATCGTCAAAATTGAAACTCCAAGTCTGTAGTCTCATCTCATCATCGCCTCTCTCTCTCTCTCTCTCTCTCTCGCTCTTCTTTCTCCCACACTCCAGGCGATTACCTTGATTTTCATTTCACGCTACCTTCCACCCATACATGCACGCACATATATACATACACTCTCAGCGTCTGCGCGCTCTATCTTCCCCCGCCTATTTAGCCCTCTCGAGGACCCGCGCGTCGAGTGCGCGCCCTCAGACTGACGCCGATGCCGGAAAAGGAAAGAGAGAGCACGCGACCCCTGTCTTCTTCGTCTTCGTCTCTCTCTCTTTTTGCAACACGACGAGACGCGGATTTTCACGCATAGCGTATATACGACATCAAACGGGGTTTCGGTGTGTCTGCGGTGTGTGTGGAGGTAAGAAGAACGGTGGAATCCAGACACGACGAATGGGTGGTTGATTTTAGAAGGGGGGAATGTTGTAGCTGTGGGGGTTTATTGGGAGTTTGAAAGGTAGGTGGGAAATGTGGGAAAGGGGTTAGAAAAGTCGTATTCTGCGGGATCAATAATGAATGCGTTTCGACTGTTGAATTGCGCGTTTTTCGGCTTCTTGTATTTTTGTTGTTTTAGTAAGCTGTCTCAAAAATTCAAGAAAACTATCGGGAAACTATAATTTTTGATTAAACGAGTTATTAGATCTTTAAAAAATTCTAACATTGTTTTTACGAGTAAACCTCTTCTATCTAGTTTTCTAATAAATAAACTTTTAAAGCTAAGATAATGTTTAAAAAATATAAATTTAAGAAAATCAATGTCGTAAAGATGTTTTGAACAATTTTTTAAATTTGTTACGTTTCAATTTTTCTTTGAAAAATGCACATTTTCATTCGAATTTGAATTATAACTTCAGGAAGTGAAATTTCCATCAAACTTTTCAACTTTCAAATAAAGTTACGTCCTTGTGGATTTATCTGATGAATCGCGGTCAAATTTTATCAACTCCTGCACGTATGCAATTTCCGAGATTAAATCTTGAAAGAAGAATTAGTTTAAGCATTTTTTTATGCAGGTATTATTAATTATATTAAAATTAGGGTACCAAGAGTAATTACTGACCGTAATTTAAGTAATCGCACTTACTGTGAATAATTTACTTACACACCGATAATATGTAGCTGAATATTTATTCTCCAATACAACAAAGTGAAAAAAATATTAAGTTGTAAAATTAACAAAATGAAATTCTCACTGCTTGTAAAATGTTAATTATTTACAAAATTGCTAGTTTTTTTTACCAATTTGTAGAGAAATAACGACTGCGCTTACTCAGCGAAACATTAATCACGACTGCTCCAATCTCAACCCACCTCAACCCTTCGTCTAAAAAAAAAACGCGCCTAAAATCTCACCGCTACCTATACACAAGAAAAAAAAAACACCATACCACCAGCAGCGAGAAATGAGAAACCCGAGAGCCGAGTACGCGGGGGGAAAAGGACTAGCGTCGGTCGTGGTGGTGAAGAAAAAAGGGCGAGCCAGAGGAGGGAACGAAGGTGTCGATACATGAGCGAAGACGAAAGAGCGTCGCTGCAAAAAAAAGGAGGTAGAGTGAGAGGCGCCGGAAAAAAACAAAGCAGCGGAGGACGACAGGGGGGAAGAAGGAAGGTGTGTGTTTTTTTCGGGGAGTCGCTCAGCTGAGAGAGGGTGGATTTGCTTGCGCGGCGCGCCCGTCGCGACTGTGTGGGTCCTTTGATGAATTTTCGGTGGTGGCAGTGAGGTGTGGTTGAACTCTTTTTTTAGGAGGGTGAGATGCCGGTAGTATTGATGTAGGGTTTGTTGTGTTTGTGAAGATGGAAATACGTAGAGTTTATATTATAGTAGGAGAGAAGAAATAATTCTTAAATAGTCAAATATTAATAAATTTTCAAGATCTTTGAAAATGATTGTTCTGTTGATGTACAGAATTATGATCGACTGAGACGGTTGTCTGAAAATTTTAAACCAAAAATTAGTACCATGTCCATAAGAACTCGTTTTAACGCTCGCTCTTCTAATAAGTTAAAATTAAAATCCATAACTAGATAAAAAAAATCTCTTTACCACTAAACCACGAGCCCACCTCTCCATCAATCGGATCACGAGATCAGCTCCGTTACTTTAAAATTCACGCTCACACGATTTCTAATTGGCAAGCAGCCATCCTCATTAACGTCCAATCAATCTCTCTCTCTCTTCCTCCCTCCCTCCATTGTTAAAAAAAAAAAAACCACACACATCGCCAAGTCTTTTCCTTCTTTACCCGTCGAAATTTTAATTTCAGAACGCTCTCACTCCTCGTCGCTGTGTATATACGTACGCCTTTGCGGCACACGACGCTGCATGCATCAAACACGCGCGTACGGGGCGATCGATCGTTATCGCCCGCGCAAATCAAAGGACAAGGCCTCGGCGCCGCAGCGTTTTGTCGCAGTGCAATTTTTCTTCATTTTTTTTCGCGAACGGTACGGCGACGAACGCTGAATTTTGAGGCGCGTGTGACGTACGCGCCGGCGTTGATTTATTTCGCCTGTGTTTGAGGGTTCTGCAGGGTTATGGTGATTGGTGGTTTCATGCAAATAAAGTGGGGGGGAGGGGGTGTATGAGGTGAGGTGTAGGATTTGTATAGGTTTTTAGTGTTGACAGTAGTTAAAAACTATTTAGATGGTGGGGAGAGTGATTATTTTTGCAAAGTAGGAATACGTTGAGATTAATGTTTCATAGTAAAAATTACTACTCCGGATATATTTAAAATCGTATACAACATAACGATCTATTACTGATACAAATGTAACAATTTTATAATATGAAATATTTTTGCTATTACTGCGAATTCTGCTCAGTGTAATGTTGGTTAATGATCATATCATTTTAGAACCAAGAATCAACTACTAATAAACTTAGTAGAAGTAAAAAATGATCGTTGATTCCAAAAAGTCAACACCACACACACGTGTTTTAAAAACTGCAAAATATTATCTAAACCGATGCTAAGTAAATTCTTATTAAGAAGCCTTAGTAAATAAAAATATTTCTGACTAAAAGGAGCTTTATTTGTATTGTAAATGACCTTTGTCAACCAAAGCGGCTTCAGTCATAACATTTAAAAAAACTTCATTCACTAATTTTTATGATAAAAAGTTTAATTCTCAATTTCACACGAATGAACCTTTCAATTATAAGGTAATATACCAAAATCTCTCATACTTTATAACAAAGCTTCACCATACGCTTAAAAAAAAAGACTTCGCTTTTCGCGAAACCAAGCGTCCACGCAGACAACCTCGAGCGCAGAAAAGAAATTTTCAAACAATCGCGGAAAACGAATTTTAATTACTTCGCCGGCGATTCGCTTTCTGCCCCCACTTCTTCCCTTTTCCAAACATTTCCCGCGGACTCTCCTTTGTACCTTATTATCCCTCCCGTTTCTCGCCGGCGCCTTCATTATTCCACCCTTTAATTGCTCTCGACCGCGATATTTTTTTCTCCTCCTTTGGCGAAAGAAAGTCGCGATTAAACGGTCATTGTTTGGCGTCTTTGCTCGAGGTAGGTATGATATTTTTTTCGGCAGAGGAAGCCTCTTCTTTCTCGACGCCGCAATTAAGAGGAGACGCGGAGGAGTCGTTAAAATTTAGGGTCTGCGGATGATGTTCCTCGCGGGAACGCTTTGGAAAATTTTAATTTGATTCGCGACGGTGGTTTTTTGACGCGAGGTCCTGAAGTGGCGAGACTTGAGGTTTTCGTCGGTAGGTCTAGTTGCGGTTTGGATTAATTGAAGGTGTATTGATAAAATAGAAAGTTCTTTTTCATTATCTAAAACTTCAATTGTCGAAAATTTAACTGCGGGATATACTTCAATATTTAAAGGAATATAGTTAAAACTGCGAAATTTGTAATGTTGCCAGAAATAAAGTTTTCGGTATTAAAAAGTGCGGGAAACGTTATTTTTATCTTTACCAAAATTGTTGTTTTAAAATAAAATGTAAATAATGAAGTGCTAAAAGAGGTTTCAGTAATTAAAGTATAATTAAAATGTATCATTTAAATAGAAATACTAATTCGATTAAATATAATTTAATGTAATCTCAAGAATATATGAGCAATTGTACCAGAAATCTCAAACAACTGGGTACCAAAAATAAATAACAATGTTTTCGAGAGGCACATCTATCATACCAGTTTTTTTTTTTTCGATTCTATAGACCATCCTGAATATAAAAGAAAATCGTGAATACTGTCCAACGGATGGCAAACTGGCCAACAATAACTTTATTTTTATTAAACATAAATCATTTCGCCAGAGAGAGTCATATAAATACATTTTTTAAAAAGAAAATAAAATAAAACGAGAGAACACGAGCTTTCATTTGCTTCTTTGAAAATAAAAAATGCTGAATTCTTCAAAAGTTACGTTAGTCGGAAGATGAGTGTAAAATACATAATTTTTCAAGGACTTTTAGGGATATAGTCATATTTGTTCATTTTTCTTAAAAGCTGCACAAGTTCCAATAGGTCATTTTTGCAAACTATATTAGTACATGCGCATTTCGCATACCTTAATAGAGGAAATCTTTTATTTATTTACATAAAAGTAATACATTAAATAAAACTTGTACACATAGAAAACTCTTTGACAAAACCTATTCCAAAAAAATTACACTACAATCTAAACCTATTCTCAAAACACACCCACATTTTTGCAATAACCGAAACCTTACACCTCCAGCCTCACAAATCCACTCTCCCCTTCGTATTAAAAAAAGAAAAAAAAATTCATGGTCAGATGCATCGAGGAGTTGAAGCGACCCGAAACCCCCCTCCCACCCTTTTGTCCGCGCAAGAAGAGCGAATAAAGGAACAAGAGGTTTCATTGTCTCTCGAGTTCCCTCCCCACTCGACACGCCGCCGTAGCCTCGGATGTACTCGAGGTTACGTGTCGCCGTCGTCGTCGTCTTCTTCAACCCTGGATGTTCGATCTTCTTCGGCTCTCGCTGCACAATTAAAACTTGCCTTGTCGCGTCGAATAATCCCATCTAATGATTCGATTCGCGTCCTCGTATCTCGATTGAGTGCGGCGCGGTTTTCGCGTAGTGGATATCCGTAATTGCGCGAGTCTTGGTAAGGAAAATGATAATGATTCGGGAGGGATGAAATTTCTTTTGTATACTTTATATAATATACATTTTATCGATCGAGAGAGTGGTTTCTTTTTTGTATTTCCAAAGATAAATTCTTTTTGTTTCAGGTATGTATGGTTTATTGTCTATGTGTCCTTTATTGGTAAGTGAATGATTGAATTATACTATTAAAGATTAAAATAACAGACAAGAGTAGTGTTTTAAAATGAGTTATTTTATTCTTATCCAAATTGAAAATCTAAAAATCGGTCATTGAATATGTAGAAGTATAAAAATAAGAAGTAAAATTGAATGGAATTTTTAGAAGACAGCTCACACAGATATTCACTTTGAAATCAATTAATCGAGAATATCTGTACTTTTTAAAGAAAATTAATTATATTGTTCACTACTTCTTAAAAATCCATAAATACTAGAAATCCATTAACATGTAGTGCATTACTGATTACAAAATCCAAATTCATTTAATATTTTAAACTACATCTTTCATTTCAAAATAAACCTTACTACCATATTCCTCCAACAATCCCGTCCGATCATCCGCTTTTATTATCGCTAAAAACTTTAAAAACCATTACACACACTCTGTCCGTTCCGACTTCCACCTACACTTTTACTTTACCCCCTATTCGAGCGAGACAAAGGCTATCGGCGAGGGCGAAATCTCGCGCGAGAAAAAGAATTCTCCCCTCCCCTCTCTTCCCTCAGCTATACACACGCGCGCGCGCGCGGCAAAAGGCGCGGGCATTTAAAAGGCGCCTTCCTTCCTTCCTTCCTTCTGCGCGCGCGTATACGAGAGGTCGAAAGGGTTCGCCTCGGCGCGAAAGGGGTTGTTAAGATTAGGCGGGGAGATGCTGAATTGCCGAAAAAAAAGAAGAGGCGGAGGGATGAAAAGCCGTCGCCGTCGCGTACCCGGGGCGATAGACGTCATTGAAGTCAGACGCGCGCGCGAGCTGGCGGAGGCATCAAAGTGCGAGAGGGAGAGAGGAAGAAAAGACGAGCGAGCGTCGATTTTTGCGAGGGAAAGGCGAGTGAAAGGGAGACGCGAGAGGGTTTTTTTCGAGAGGTTTTTGAGAGGAAGTGTTGGATTTTTTGAAGGAGAGAGTTTGGTGGTGTTTAATTAGAATCGTTAATTCGAGGAATATTTTGAGGGCGGAGTAGTGGTTTATTAATATTTAATGAGGTGGTGGATTAAAATTTTTTCGTTTTTACTTACTTTCAAAGAATTTTCTTACTTTATCATCTACATAAATTTATTTATGCAATAAAATTTAATAATTATTTTCTGTCCGAAAAATTGCAAAAAGTTAAGTCATCTTTTGAGATGTAAGCTTTATTTTCTTGTACGTGCTATTTAATAATTTCATCGACATTCTTTACGTTGTTTTTAATTTATGGGTAGATAAGTGTGCATATGATCGCATGTGTGACAGGTATTTGCAAATTGAATAGCTCTTCCTTTTTGAAAAGTGGTAGGAATTTATTTTATTTATTTATGTATTTAAAAATACTAGTCATCTCTAAGCGCGCTTCGCACGCCGTAATTTTAGCAAAACTTCGCGCCACTTTTGTTTTTATAACCTAGCAACCCATTACTCCCACTAACCAAATCACGTATAAATTAATATCATAACAAATCCATCATTTTTTAAAGATTTTTTAAAGATAGGATAAATGGGCATTTTAGATAGATTGATAATACGTAGGGCGATACAGGATCCGATTAGGAACTGATGATGAATGGATTCATAGCTTTATTTGATAAGTATTATTAAGTCAGGTGCCTAGATCTGACAGCAATACAGAAGCGACGGTAAAACGATGGCTTTTGTATAAATAAATAATAGCGCTTGTGTCTGAGAAGTGTACTTGCTTTGTATCAATGTATTTGCTTTAGATATAACGTAATCTTTATGAGGGGTGAAAGAAACATTTAAGTCGAAAATAAATCAACCAAAAAAATATTGAAAACTGTGGAAACCCACATATACGTCTAAATCTAAAGTTTCTTTACCAACTAAAAAATATTAATTATAGTAACTGGGAAAACTTTATCTCACAGTTTTCCCTTCCAATCGTTTTTTTTCTTTCAAAACGAGAGAGCAAGAGAGAAAGGGAGATCCATCTCGTGCGTGGGTCGACTCGTGAACTTTTTGTACTCTCGACAGAAAGAGAGAAAAAAAAGGCACCAGAGAGCGAGAGGGAGGGTAGCTCTTTCAGACCAGCTCGATGCATTGTGCTCTCTCTCTTTCTCTCTTGCACCATCTTGAGAGGCGCTGCGCTCGCTCGGCCCGGGAGTAGGTCAAGTTTTAGCGAAATTCTCTCCGGCCGCGCACGTCGCTTTATTTTTATCCCGCGCACACTCATTAGGACGTAATAGGCCGCTGGGGCTCTTTGCTAGGGATTTTTGTCCTGCCATTGTGCCCTCGAGATGGATGGATAGCTCGTTCTCGCTGGCTGCTGCTACTGCTAAAAATATATTTGAGTCACCTCCCCCCGGTGTGGTTGAAATGTGATTCTTTATTCTTTTTGGCTCATTTGTGCGCGGAATATTCATAGGTCGGTTTTTAGTCGCGAAAATTTTGCATTCGGCGAGTGTCGTTGAGATCTGAATTTATAGTGATTTTTTTTATTTTTAAAATGGTATCCCTGACGATTCTTCAATGTTTTTGTTTACCTGAGAATAGATTTACAACTAATTAAAGCTTTCGTTTTAATGGTAATTTTCAACAAATAGTCATGTTTAAAATGTATTTATTCAATTTTCGTGGCATTTCTGAAATATACGGTAACACGTTGGAAAAAGTCGTATATTGAACTATAGATTATTTTTTTTTTTTACATTTTTCAAATTGAAGCCTCATACAAAATTCATTAAAAATCCTTACACTCTCTCGCCTCGTCTCAACCCTTCCACTACCACGCGCGCAGCTCCCGCAGTGTCAGTACTGACGTCATCAGTTTCGGTTATCTCATTAGAATCACAATTATTATCTTTCCATTTTAATGAATCCGCGCCGAGCGAAGAAGCGACGCTTCCGAACGAAGCGTCGCTGGCGTTAAAATGCCGGGAATGATAGTTCGCAGTTGGGGCTTGCGTAAATGCCTGCTGCATCTTCGTTTGGTAACGAGATTAAAATACGGCAACGGATGCACGATGTCGGCGATACCTTAGAAACGAGCAAAATGGAGCGAGCAAGTCGCGCTATGCTACGCTCGCGTTGAAAATTATTCACAACGTACGTTTGGGTTTGGATTATTCAACGATACCCGTTGAATATTTGATGGTAAATGGGTCCTTTGTATGATGTGAATATTGTATTTAATAATAGCGTGAAAGATTAATTTTGTCGGCTTTTAACAGAAATTCTCGTGTAATGTGTAATGAGGTGGGCAGTACAGTATGTGCAAAACGTAATAATCGTACTAATAGATGGACGATACAGTACTTGTCATTTAATTATTCACCTCGTGGTACCATTCTTCAGATATCCGGGTATCGACCGACCAGTTAATTAATGGTTAAATGAATTTTGCAAATGGAACCGTTTAGACTTTTATAAGTTATGATATATTTATACATGTTATCTATATTTATTATATTATATGTATAACATTTTTTAACGTACTCGTATGAATTTTGGAAAATTTTGTGCATTACATTAAAAGCTTATACTGTGTAAGGCGTCATGTATTATACTACATTTTTTTTCGGATAGAAATTGAAATGTGCAAAAATAATTCAAATTACAGATTTTCAAATTTTTCAAGTTTCCTATGTGTTACGGATACATGTTAATTATAAATACTAAGGATTTTAGAAAATAGAGCCTATATAAATTCATTATTAATGATTGTATATTTACTCCGAATATGATCAATTCGAAAAACAAGTAAAAACGGTTGCTAGGAAGAAATTAAGTTGTTGATTCGCCATCAGTGATCAGTCTTTGCGTAACCTTTGAATAAAGTGCTCATCAATCGTCATTACAATAAATGAAACTTTGAAGTATTTTGTGCTTGTTATTATATTTTTCAATCACTCTCCGCGAATTCCATTTTGCGCGGATCAATACGGATTGTAAAAAAATTCAGAAAAACTGGCATAGGACTTGTAATAAAGCCATTCGATTGAAACGACCCAACACGCGGCTTTAAATATAAAAAAAGAAATGGGTCACTTTGATACAAATCCAGGCAACACTTTACAATTCACCGACCGCAGATTAAATCAATCGACGTGTACACCTCGCAACGCTGCCGCGCCACCGTAATATCGCATTAATCTGCATCGTCGATAAACTCGGCCTCTCTGCCTTTTCCCGGTCATCGAATCGTCAGCGCGATCAATCGTCGGGCAAATTTCTGCAGCGTCACGCGTACATAAAAATAAAAAAACACACATACGCATACCTACATCGAGGAAAAAGAGGCCGCCGTGTTTGGTAATTTTCCTCTGCCCGCAACACCGAGGCTTTTCTGCAAAATTTACACGGCGCTCAGCGTGTGTGTGTGTGACGACCGGCAAAATAAACTGCGGTATAAAACTCGATTGCAGCAATCGCCAACGCGCGCATTTGACGTTGACGGTGAAAAATTTCGCCGATGACGGGGCCGAGCCGCCCGGGGTACATTGAAATTCGGTCGAGCTCGCGCTTTTTTCGCGCGCGCGTGTTCGATCGATTACAGCGAATTTTATCGCGCAAAAAAGTATAAACGACGGCCGCAGCTGTATTGTTGCGGGCGGTGGCAGCCGCGGTAGAGCGCGGAAAAGTTTTTCGCGATGGTTGCGGAAAAATGGAGCGCCGGGTGAGAGATAACTCCGGAATTGCAGCGGACAAGCGCGTGTTTTTTTCGGGGGGGAAAATTCTGGGGTGGACGTGAAAGGTGTCGCGTGTGTGAAGCTTTAGCTTTGTAGGATGTAAAATAACGACCGGATTGGATGATAAAAGAAAAAGTGGACTAGGCGTGGTGCATTTTCGAAAGCGGATCGGTTAAGTTTTTGGAAAAATGGATTTTCCGATCTTTTCAGTTATTTGCTCATTGCAAATAGCTGAAATGGTGAAACTTTGATTAATATACTTCGCGAAATAATACTTTATTTGATTCTGAACTGAAAATACTTTTTAAAAGCCGTTTCTTAGTTAATACCAGTGAAATCAGAAATAAAAAAGCTACGGAAGAAAATTTTGTCGTAAAAATTACAATATTTGATCGTAAATGTGGAGGAGGCTTATACATTCTCATGGAAATTACCACAATTTCTAATAAAAAATTGCTATAAAAATAGTAATAATTACTAAAGTAATACACAAACAAAAATTTCGCAGTAAAAATGACAAAATAATAGAATATATAAAGTCATCATTCACATTCAAACATATATTATGACTTTTGACTGTCCGTTCCAATATTTTCCTGCCATTTATTTCCAATACTCGCCGTTTAATCTGCCAGCGACGCTTCTTCTGCTTCTACAACCTACCCGCAGATTAAAACGAAATTACGCATAAAGGGCCCGACCTACCCGAGAAACTCGACCGAGGGAAACGAACGTCCAGCGCGCTCACTTCATCCCGACCTCAACCAGCCAGCCCCGCGCGCAGGTTTCGAGGATTCGTGCGTCCGAGCTCGCTGTTTGGCGTTTTAAAGTACGCCGCCACACCGCAGGCTCGCCAAATTGGTTTTGTCGCTGGCAAAGAGAAGGACACACGCAGGAGAGGCGGTCGCATCGCGTTAATCTGCGCCCCGCGCCCGTTAATACACACACATACACTCATGTGTATGTAGTCGTGGGAATCCCTTTGACGGCGGAATTTCCGGGCGGCCCCTTTTAAGCCCGTTTATCACTTTTTGCGGAAATTATTTCGTCGTCGTATAGTCGCTGCTGCTGCTGCTGCTGCTGGTATACTACGATCGTGTAAAACACACGAGGTTGATGTATTTTTTTATCTTTTTCGGGGAGGGATGAAGGGAGGAAGCGAAGTTGATGTTTATGAACGCGTGTAGAGCGAGCGCGGGATTACGCGTATCTGCGACCCTGCTGGACTATGTTGTTTGCGTCCATTGTGGTTTGCGGATGTTGTTTTTCCGCGGGGAGGTTTTTAAAGGCAAAATATTTTACGAGGGAAGAGAGATGTATTTATGTACCGCACGAGGTCTTGTTGTCTTGTAATGGAACGATACGTTTTCATTTATCAGTGTATATTGGAAAATAAGTTTTTGGTTATTTCGTCCTTACAGTCGAGTATGATATCAATAGTTATACCTTCGAATTCTTACCTTTACCCTTACCTTTTAATTTAAACTTCACATCCACCCGTAAAAAAGCCACTTCTCTTAAAATATGGCTCGAACTAGTTACTGATAGTTTATCCTCTCGCTCACATTTCACTTCGCCAGCGTGCTCCATCGAACACTTCTCGCAACTCCTCTTCGCGCCTGGCCTAAGAAACTAAAAAGACCGCGCGCAACTCACTCGCGCCGAGCAAACTTTAATATCGACCGGACACACGCCATGAAGCGCAGTAGACTTCGACGCGGGAGGATTTCGAACCTCAATCACTTCCACCACACCCCCTCCAAAAAAAAAAAAACACGACGAACCGTACCGGCTAGAGAGGAGTCAGAAAATAAGAACGGAGAAATAGGAACGAGAGAGAGACGTCGAAAAGACGGATAAAGAGTTGCGCGCGCGAGCGCAAAGGCGACGTCATCGGTGCTGCTGCGCTTTCGCAGGGATTTCGCGAGGTCAGTCCACGGATTTTCCTTTCAGCGGCTGGAAGGGGCTGTAATACCCACCGGCGGCGTCTTATCCTCGCAGGATATATCCCCGAACGCGAATCGGAAAAGCCGAGGAAGGGAGAGAGAGTCGCGGTCGTTTTCCTTTTCAAGCGGCGTGTAGCAAGTATGAAAAGAGAGCTGACTGGATTGCTGCAACGCGCGATGGACTCGGGTTTTTCGACGCTGTGGTATTGAAGAGGAGAGGTGCAGGATGTGGAAATAAAGACGAGAGTGGGATGAGTTTTTTTTTAGTTATTAGCGGTGTGGTTTGAGGTGAACAGCTTAAAGGCGAAAGTAGAATGGACGTATGGACTTTTGACCGTATAGTATAAAAGAAATTTAGTAACCAGGAATTGTAGCGAGATTAGTGAATTTTTCTTAAAATTACACTGAGGTTCGTACTAGAATGCTGCAATTTCTAGTAATTTCAACTCGTCACAGTAAGGGGGTATGGATGCAATTCGTTTTTTACTGTTGCAGCAGCACTACAAAACCTTAATTAGTTCCTAACTATTCGTACCTTTTATGATAGGTAGTAACAGTAAACTATATGTTTGTTTTGCTTCCTCCTAGAGGAAGCTTTGTAATAGTAAAATTTTAAGTTTCGTTCAATGGTTAAATCGCTTTAGAAACACGAATAGAGGTGATAGAAGTTCGAATTACATGATTTTAGAAAAGGTCTGTATGGATGTGTGTGTGTGTGTGTGTGTGTGTGTGTGTGTGTGTGTGTGTGTGTGTGTGTGTGTGTGTGTGTGTGTGTGTGTGTGTGTGTGTGTGTGTGTGTGTGTGTGTGTGCGCGTATACCGTTTTATCTCAGGATCTATTCGATCGATTTTAACCAGACAGGTCTCATTTTTTTGTTTTTTGCTTCCTCAAAGAGGAAGATTTGTAACGGTGAAAAAAATGTTTGAAATAAAAAATGTTCAAAAATATGTTTTAAGACTTTTGGCGTTAAAATCTGCTGTTTTTGATAAAAAAAATTTTCGTGTGTGTGTGTGTGTGTGTGTGTTTGTATGTACAGGCGATAACTTTTGAACCGATCGACCGATTTACATCGGAAAAGGCGTATTCTCTTCGTTTCGGAGGAGAATAGTGAGAGCATAACCTACTTTTTGATTTTACCGATTTTTTTTATAACCAAAAAACGATCTTGAACTTTTCGTTTTTTTGATTTTTTAATTTGTTTCAGCCAGTATTACTTAATAAACTAAATTTTTATTAAAAGGTCTTTAAATTACCTACAATTTCTTTTTTTTTTTAATTTAAATTATCTCTAGCCTGTCATTTGTTATTAATGAAAATATGGTTTATATTTCTTTAATTAATACCTCAAAAACTTATGCATTTTTCCACTCAAAATTTTTACCACTTATTACACTTATCGAGTACAACATTGTGTTAAAATTTGAAGAGGACACGCCGATTTTTCATCGAAAAAGTCTATTTTTAATTAGAAAAGCGAACACCTGGTGCCGGAGTTTAAATTATTATTATTTGAGTTGAGATCCACTGGCACTCGAAAATCATCTGGCTCTCTGTACTTTACTTATGTATTTTCTGGTATCGTTGCTTCAATTATACATTAATCAAATGTATCTTTTTTTTAATAAAGAGTAAAAAGTTCAAGAATCTTATTTCTGTCATTCAATGCTCAGATTAAAGCTTCTAATTGGAATTTCGAAATCCCAATTTGTATTGTCCACAATTCCTTTCAGTGTTTGCGAAAAAGCTGTGGTTGCTTTTTGAGAATTGTACTCTATAAAAGCATATCTCCATTGTTTTGAACTTCACAAATGTCGGTCCCGTTATCTGTCAGTTCAATATAGCATACGCATTCGTATGGATGAATGCCTTTAATAATTTTGGTAAGCCAACATTTTATTCAGAATTTTATAATTCAATACTCATCAAAGCTTCTAATTGGAATTTCGGAATAAGTCGATACAAACACAATGA
This sequence comes from Torymus aiolomorphi, assembly GCA_036365515.1. Lineage (NCBI taxonomy): Eukaryota > Metazoa > Arthropoda > Insecta > Hymenoptera > Torymidae > Torymus > Torymus aiolomorphi. Next base: position 10,310,376 of record CM070877.1, on the reverse strand, counting down.
TAGTGTTTTTTTACTGCCAATTACTCAATTCTTATCTTTTCTTCCTCGCAATTTTTTGAAAGACGATCATCAAAATCTTCATGACTTTTTTCCTTTTTTCGAAACTACCTTTATTTCTGTCATTGACATTATTGTCTTTCTCCTCTTCCATAGGATCGTCATTAATAAAGTCTTTAAAATCCTCTCTCCCCTCGTCCTTGCCATCTTCGATAACTACAGAGGGTCAAGGTAGCATCAGAATATTCCAAGCTCTCTCTCTCTCTCTCTCTCTCTGGGTGAGATCAAGAACTAGAGGGCATGCTGCCGACTATGATAGTACTGCAGCGCCTCTACTGATGCAGCGGCGCACTCAAAAGTTTTTCAGTGTTGATGTTCCAAGAGATTGGTAAATGGCGTAAAAAGGACATTTCTTTATCATAAAGTCGGACCAATAATAAATTTCAATGAGAAAACGTCGACATACTACTAGAAGAAAACACGCCGCATTACGAAGCAATAAAAAGCCCCGGAAGATCTGAAAAAGCATCATCGGTAGCTGGAAACTATACGAGTGAAATACCAATACATCAACATCAACCCTTCACTCGCGTATACGTGAATCCGCTATATAACGAAAAGCCCCAGACGTTTTCCCGATATACACACAATCCTGCCTCCTGCGGCTCCTTCGCAGTGCTTGCTCGCACCACGCGTCGAAACCAGCGCCGCGTGAAAAATCTGCAGTACATATACGTTCTGCGGTAACCACGACGAGGAGTCGTTAGTACTCCAATATTGTACATAGTTAATTTGACTACCCTCCATCTTTTTGAATAAAAATAAATCAGGAAACGATAGGGAGGGTCAACCCTGTGGGTTGACCCTCCCTATCGTTTCCTGATTTATTTTTACTCTAATATTGTTATGAGGATTACACTACCTTTCAGAATTTGGAGACAATTTACTGAACTCTTCCATTGATATTAAAAATTTTTAAAAGAAAGGCATTTCATAGGAACTCTATCAAGAGTTTTTAAGCTTTGAAGTCGTATTTTGGTTGTAGACATTTGCTTTAGTGTCCGAATCCCTGTAGCAGTTGGAAAATGAACGAGATTAATTTAATCTTAACTTAATCGCTTTGAAATTTTTTAGGGGTAGATTTTGAATACCTTTCGGATGAGTCTTTAGAAACAAGGATTGGTCCATAAATTTCAGAGATATTTGAGGTTAAAATTTTATAAACCTTTTTTTTAAATCGAAATTTTTTGTGAATGGCTTTATGTATCAGCTTGGAATTTATAGATAATTTTGTATGTGATATGGGCAATATGTGTGTGAAATTTTGTTAAGATCATATTATTACTTTTGGAGATGATTGATATTTAAAATTTTGGTAGTTTAAAAAGTGATTTTCTTTGTCGTGATTTTTTTTGGTAGTTTAAAAAGTAATTTTTTTTTCTTTTTCTTTTTACTGGAGTAAAATTGGTTTAATCGCTTTGAAATTTTGTGGAGATGTAGAATTTGTATATTTATTGTATAAGTTCTATGCGTACAAGATTGGTTCATGATTTTCAGAGATATTTGAGGTTAAAACTTTTTTACCGTTTTGACAAATTGCGATTGTTGTGACCATTGCCGAAGATGGCGCATGGAGGGTTGTCGCCTGAGGCCATCCCTCCTGATATTTATTTTAAATGTCACCCAAAACAGCTAAATACCACGGTTTTTTGTGTTCTGTGTAAAAGTGCATTTCATAAAATTGACTTTAATAGGAAAAAAGTGTAAGATATGTGTCTGGTGTACAAGTTTTACCGCCGCTCGTTCTCTTCTTCTTCAATTATAGCCCTGTTAAGGTAGTTCTCTTCACATTGCAAAAACTGAAAAAGCTTCTGAAAAAAATATACAAATATTCTTCAAAGTCACAGAAATGATACCATATGTTTGTTTACATGCATTGCGGAACAAATTTTTGAGAAAAAAATTCTTGAAAATGGTTATTTTTACATGAGAGTAAATGAGTGCTATATCAACTGTGACAGAAAGTAGTAGAATTACTCATCAAAAAAACTGGACTTCAAAAAGAAATACATAGCTTAAGAAATATGAAATTCGGCTCTTACTATTAAGTTTATCAAATATGTGTCAAGCCGATCTTTTTAAAAAGATATTAATAATTATAAACACAAATAGCAGACGACGTGCACGAGAGCGAGAGAGACAGAACGACGCCCATGGTATAGTTTGTGCTCTCGCTCAGCAACAAACTGTAGTGCCCGAGGAGAACCCCCTTAAGAGAACTTATCGGTGTTTTATTTAAAGAAGAAAATGGGCTTTTTAAATGTGCTTCTTTTTTAATTGTGACACTGATCACAGCGGCGGCTTCGCCCATTTCTTCTTCAATTATGGCACTGTTAACTGAACGGGTAGCGGCGAAACCGACGCTTCTTCTCTTCTTAGTGTTTTATGATGTTAAGAGAACTAATCGTTGTTTTATTTAAAGAAGAAAATGGGCTTCGCGGCCGCTCGCTCTCTTTTTTAAATAAAACACCGATAAGTTCTCTTAACAGTGTTATAATTGATGAAGGAAATAGACTTCCTCATGTTGCCAGAACGGGCAGCGGCGAAGCCGCCGCTCGTTCTCTTCTTAGTGTCTTAAGGCGATCTTACACCTATATAGGCCTTTCTGGCCAAAATTACCTAAAAAAATGATAAAAAATGTTATTATAATAAAATAATGAAAATATATTGTAAATATAACTTATTTTGAATAAAATGAGCTAAGTCAGAGGACCTTAAACTCATTTTATCCACAGTTATAGCATTTTCAAGAAAAACAGTTTATCGCAACCTTTCTCTGAGACCATATGATGGATTTTCATGGGACAAAGTGCAAATTGTTCCTTATTTATGTAGTTATGGGCCCAAGAGTTGCAATTTTAAGGGTTTTATGTGTAAGTACCTTTTCCATGCTAAAAACCCTAAAAATTCAAAAAAATGGAAAAAAGTTATTGGACAGTATAATTTTACAATCTTGGCCCGTTATTATCAATTGAGTAATGGGACAAAGATGGGCCAACGTTGACTAGACAATTGTCTGTCTTCCAGTATAGAACAAGCGTTAGTCCGCTGTATTAGTAATGTCAATTTTTCCATGATGTATTCAACGTACACTTGATGATAATATAATATAAAAAAAACTTACACAATACTTGTAACAAATTAGGTTTAATAAATTGAAAAATGGTAGGTGGACGTCAACGAACAGGAGTCAAAATTTTGAATATTTTGGCCGACGTTTCGAGAGTTTTATTCGTACTCTCCTCATCAGGGCCAGAATGTTATGGAAATTGTGATAAAAAAGTGTAATGAGAATTATTACAAATAATGTAAATGTTCACAATGATGATACATCACCTTGTAAGATCAAAATTTAACACATAGTGCGTTAACGTCAAGGTTTTCAATACTATAATTTGGACAGTATATCTCGAGATAAATTGGTTAAAAAAGGTTAAAAAAAAGATTAAAAGTTTAATGAAGATTAAGGAAAAATTAAACATTATGAATGAAATGCAAAAATCTTACGTCTTTCTCTATGTTTGTTACACATTGCTGTCTAAGGTTTAAAAGTACAACGTACTTTTATAACGCCTAGAGCAACACTAGAAGAAGAATAAGAAATTATTGAAAATTAATAAGTAGGCTGGTGGGGAAGGGTGTGAAACGGGGAGAAGCTGTCGTGGCGCTCGATCGTGTTGATTGGGGAAGCATGAGTGAGAGAGGTGAGCAGAGCCGAAATGCTCTAATCGAATGTTAATGTGTATATGTATGAAAAGTGCTACTTCTCGTTAGCACACTTTCCCAGTTACAGCAGACGAGGCTCGACAGCTTATGAAGGATGGAAAGAGTGTAAACAAACAGACATGCACAATTGCTGTATTATTACGCTATATTATTTTTGATGAGATTAATTGTTTTCTTATATGAATTTTTAAGAAATTGTAGGTCTTCTATGCGGTTGAGGGTATTGGAATAATAGCATATTATTTAACATCTCGGAAAATGATCGTTTGAAAAAGTTTTTTTCTTTATCTAAAATTTTGATGTTATTAAAGTCTATTTTATGTTCTATTTTTTCCACGTGCGTCGCCAGAGCAGAATTGTCCGAGCAATTTTTTACGGCCCTGATGTGTTCATTGGTCCGTAGTTTGAGTTTCCGTTTGCTCATGCCAATATATGTCGAAGTGCAATTTTGGCAGTCAATTTTGTAGATAATTCTGTGAGTGTCAGGCTTTTCAAGGCGGTCTTTGCCCAACGTAATGATGCTAGTAAATTTATTAATGGGTTTGTGTATGGGAATGATGTTATGTTTGTGTAGGATGTGGTTGATTCTGGATGAGAGATTTTGTATGTAAGGGAGAACTATTTTGTTTTTTAGGAATATTGCGCGTTTATTTGATGGATTGTTGTTTTGTGAAACGTTGTTGATGGTATTGAGTCTCTTCGTGATGTTTTTATTGATAATGTGGATAGGATAATTATTGCAAGTGAGGTAGTGCTTTATGATATTTAAATTTTCTTGGTGGAATGTGATTGCTATTTTTTGTGATTGGGGATGATGTGAAAGGTAATTTATATATCGTCCTGAGGCCGTGCTCTTTCTGTACCAATTTGTAATGATTTTGTTGTTATTGGTTCTAATTAGTTTGAGGTCTAAAAAGTTTATGAAACTATTATCTTCGTGTTCTATTAAAAAAGTACTTCTATAACTAGAAATAAGAGTATTCAACAACAATATTGGAATACTAACGGTCTAGCTACTCATACTGGTTTCCAAAAGTTGCGATGAAGAAAAGATTAGAATTGAGGGCATTCATCCATACGAATACATCTGTTATTGAATACGCTGACAGTTAACGAGACCGACATTTTTGTGAGGAGATTATCAAGCCGTTAAAAGTTCAAAACATTGGGGATATGCTTTTATAGAGTACAAATCGCCAAAATCACCTGCAAGTGCAGCTCATCAACAGAAATAAGAAAAAACGAAGAAATTGGAGACAACCAAAATTGGGATGCCGAAATAATTAGAAGCTTTAATCTGAGCATTGAATTGTAAAATTCGGAACGAAATTTAGGCTTCCCAAAATATGTATATACGAGTGGGAATCATTTCCAAAAACAAATAATTCAAATGAGCCATACAAGGTTTGCTTGCATATCTCCTTAAGAATACATTTTTGGTTATAAGATGCTTTACACACCTGACGGTCAAACTCTTAAGTTAAAAATCATGAGTATACGTAATACTATGACACAGTACACTAAGTAAGTGTTATCTTTTTCAGTTGTTCAATTAAATATAAACAATCCAGCTAAAGTCGATCTACATGTAATTAAAATTCATAATACAGAATTAGTAAAAGTTAAAAATTAAAATAACGATACTGAAATAGTAAGTATTGAATTTTCTTTTGAGATACATAAGAATAACTTTAATTGTTGATTCAGGCTACGATTTTAAATACTTTAATAAAATATGACGTGAAAATCGTTAATAATATTTATCACTAACGAGCAATAAATTTTACGTTTCCTTTTTTAAAGTTACAAGAATAACTTTAATTTTTAATTCAGACCACGATTTCGAATATTTAATCAATCCCTCTTCAATCCCTCTTCTTCCCCCTAACATCCATACCACATTTCCCTAAAACACACGTAAAATCACGAGCCACGAAAAAACTACACCGCATGCACTCGCTCATAAAACTCTCGTTCCGCCCTCTACCCACTAAAAAACTACCTTGCAATATATCGACAGAGTAACCCCACTCTCACTTCCTCCCTATCCACCTCCCTTGCCTCCCATGTGAGCGCGCCTTCAAACGATATTAAAAATCCCGCGCAATAAATCACCGCGCGCTGGTCCCGTGGGACACTGCGACGACTACGACTACGGCGATGAAGAAGCGCTCGAAACATTTATGCGCGCTACATTGTTGTTCCTCGCGTGTGTGTGCACACCCTCGGGACTTTTATTAAAATGCGGAATAAATATTTGGATAAGGAAGGAGGAGGAGGAGGAGAAGGAGCATTTTAATTAAACGCCGCGCGTGTAAGTAAATAAATGCGAGCGATATAGCTACGGTGCGTGAGTTTTTTTTCGATGGCGGGGGCTGGGGGTGAGGGGGAGGGGGGAAGAGTCGAGCGAAGTGAAGTTCGTGTTTTTCGGACGAATAAAGCCGTTGTGTCAATTCGCAACGTTTGCGCGGCGATTAAAATTTTCCAGCGGCGCGCTGCTAATGGAAAGTTAAAATTGAAAGTGACATCGATTAAAGAAATGCATATGCGACGGTGTGTGTTTGCGATATGTTTACCGGAAGCCGAGTAATTGGGAGAATTTTATGTGCGTAAATAAGGATTGTTATTAAATCAATATTTGAATCATGTCTGCTGTATGTTTACGATAATTACGTTTGTACGAACTCTCACACATCAACACCGAATACACTGAAAAGGTACGAATTGCGCCTCTCCCCGTAAACACTTTGAAAGCTTAGTTACCATCATTAAAAGATTCTCTCCCTCACACTCCTACAGCAGCAACCTCCAAAAATCCCGTGAAAAAAGTATCAACTCTAAACCAGCCGTCAAAGAGCCTCGGAAAAACTTTCTCTCTTCCCTTTTCCATCACCACCAGCACGACGCGTGCGCTCACATCAAAAGCTCTTAACGAACTCTCGGCGCGCAAAAATGCCGAATAAATAAATTAACGAAGCTCGGGCGTCGGCGGCGATGTAACGAGGCGCTAAATTGCATAAGCGGTCTTGAAAAGGCGCGCCGAAAAAAAGGCGCCTCTACGCGTACAGCGAGAAAAAAAACTCGCGAGCCTCGGGCAAGTTTAATTGCGTTAATTCCGCGGAGTCGCGCGCGAGGATCCCCCGCACACGCGGGGCTGGAAAAAATCGCGCGCTAAATCGCGAGAAAGAGCCGCCCCGCGCCGCTTCGACGTTGAGTTTCATCCTTTGATTACTCGCGCTTGCGGGCTTTTTCGTATAATTACGAGGTGGTTTTTTTGTTGTTTGCGGTGAGGGGCTCGATGGGTGTGTATGTGTGTGCGTGAGTTGGAGGTTATTGGTCGGTATTGGTTTCGGGTTTCGCGCAGGAAATATGTATTTCGTTTCACTGGAGTTATCAGGAGCTGAATTTTAATGATTACTCGACGGAATTTGGTTGGCCATTGTTACCGAGCGAGTTAATTATGAAGTTTGTTTTTAGTTGTATTCTCATAGGCTTTTGATAATGTTGAAGTTTTTCGAAATCTGCATTGTTTCACGATTAATACATTATTTTAAATCCCTATAAAGTCAATATACTTATTCTATATAATAAACAGTGCAAAGTAGTATTCTATAATCGGTACAACTGTCGAGATTCGCGATATTCATTTCTTTTAGCAAAAATAAAAATAATCCTCGCCGTTTCTTCGTTCATATTTAATCAAAGATAGAAAGTATATACACAAAAACTTAGGTTCACTTCATGAAATCAGTTTTCAAAATCATATTCCATCCTCAAAATATAACTATATCTACCGCCGTAAACCGCCACCTCACTAATCACTTTCCACCACCAATTACCACTTTCCAACCTACACACCCTTCTCCCCCCAAAAAACCCCTTCCCAAGACAACATAGCGTCACCGCCCTCGTCACCCTGACAGAGGCAACAACCTCTCCCCTCTCCTCTCCTCCTCGTCATCGTCTAACGCGGAAGCCGGCGGATGATGTAATTTAACGATATGTACCCGCGCCGGGGCTGAACCAATCCGGCCGCCCGGGCTGAATAAACAAACGGGAAATCCCGCGATAAGTTTAATTAACGGGGGCTCGGGCTGAGGCGTTTGGCATCAATCTTAGCAGAAGCTGCAGGGAAGTAATGGTGATCTCGCGTCGCGACGTGAGGCTTGTCATGGAGAGGAGAGTCAAGGACGCGGATGGATGGTGCGCACGGAGGGTTATTGTTTGGATTTGGAGGAGACTAACTGGAAATGTTACGTAAAAGTAGGTTAGAAGATGTATCTATGGGCAGGAGAATAATAAGTAAGGCAATCTTTAAATGCCAAGGGGGATCAAGGTAAAAGTTACGAAATCGGTTGAGGAAGCGACGGATACAGTAAACATAAAAGAAAGGTTTTTGATGTGAGAAACTGTACGTAAAATGTATCCTTGTTAAGAAGGAATAACCTGTAAAACGATCTACTTATGCAAAATTTATAACGCCTTCAATCAATAACGAAACATTCGCAGCTTATTGCCACATTTTTTAACACACACTTAAACTCTACTCGACAAAACCACCAGCTTTCATCAACTCGATAAACCTCCTAAATCCTCCTTCGACCGGCCGTAAAATGCCGATGGCAGCACTAAAAACACCTAAAAACAGCACTCTTTCGGGCAATTTATACGGTAATAACCTTTCTACATCACCGCCGGTACACGTAGCAACCCCAAACACACGCTACGGCGGCTTGATAAACAATCGGCGGCGCACGCGAAATTCTGCTCGCGTGAAAGAGAGAGAAATAAAGACGTTTAAAGGAGATAAAGTTCCGCGGCGGACATTTTTTCCTCTACCCCTACCCTCTACATTCGCGAAAGTTCTCCCAAGGCTGGAGTGATTTAATAAAGGCGCTTCGGCGTTTTAAACGCCGCATTCGTTGGAAAGTACGAGAAGTGCGGATTTAACTGATCTCGAGCGGGAATTTATACATGCATATAAGTACGGGGTCAAGAGTCTGAGCTTTGCGGTTCGTTAAAGTCGCCGAACGTTTTGAATTACTAATTTAATTGGCGCGCATTTTTACGAAAATTCAGTGTTGTTTGGTTTCGCGATATTCGCGAAGTTGGAAATACTTATGACGCATCGCACAGTAGCGCCACAGGTGCAACGGTCGACTCGAACGGGAGTGAGAGTACACGATTGCATAACGAATGTTGAACAAAAAATACGTGTTATCTATATACGAGGAAAATAAAATTGTTTATACCGGTTGTGGTGAAAAAACAAATGTACGTTTCGTTAGGAGATTGAGCACGTAGCATATAGGATATTTTTTATTTACATGCAAATGCGGCGAAGAATTTTTTCAAATATTGCGTTGTTTTACGTCTGTTGGATGAATATTTTAATTTCAAGCGTGCATTGGCTTATATTGAGCGAAAAGATACGAAAACTTTGTTTTCACATAACTAATTACGTCACGTAAAAATTCACATTAGTAATTAACACAAATACAATCGAAAATTCCTTACCCTTTTCTACTTACACCAAACCAAAAAACCCGTATCCACCACTACCTCAAATTTATCAATTTCCAGATCAGCAACAACAAGTCCAAACTGTGGCATTAAAATTTTTACACCTCGGCCCAATACCGCGTCATCGTCGTCGTCGCGCGACACTTCGTATCTAATCACCTCCGCGTCGAACAAAGCGCGAAACGCGACGACGGCTCGTTTCACGAGGGAGGAGGGAAACCCGCCAGGAGGCCGGGCGATAAAAGTTTAATCCCATTTTACGCGGCGCTCGCGCGCTGGATTATCAAATAAAAATAAGGAGCTCGTGAAGGGAGGAGAACGCGCTAGAGTGCCGCGGCGATAGCCGTGAAAGAAACGAGAACCGCGTGAGAGTGGGATGGGATGGGGAAAGCTGAAGATTTTGCTGTGGTTTAATATATCGTTATTGATTATTTTTATTTATTTTATTTGCAATTGATACTTTTGACAAGGAATAGTTGCAGGGTTTAGTGGTCAAAAATAAAAAACATATTTGCTTCCGTGTTTCGTCAGAAAAATGAATGTAAAAAATATGAAAAAAACACACGACTTTTCGTGAATTTCGTACTGTTGAATTCGTCGAAACGGCAACAGACATTGATTTTTCCCTTGCACAAAAATAAAAATAAAACATGCAGTTCGGAGGTTTCATCGACGAGTTACACAAAACCCTATCAATCCATACGTTCCATACATTCTCAATAAATATTTACCAGCTTCTCTAATCTTTATAATGCTCCAAACTGTACTACCCCTCGTAATCATCCACCACCGCTCGAATTTTTACAACCCGGAGGACCCCCGCATCAATTCCGTAAAAGTTACAGCGCCAATTTACCTCCTCCGCCCTGTCAAGCTCTCAGCGCCTCCTCGTCACAACGTCCCCGCAACTTTCGCATCCCTCCCATTTACGTACCGGCGATTAATTCCCACCGTGCGACAGGTCACCGCGACGCGCTGTAAACTTCATCATAAGGCCGCGTGGCGCTCTCGTAAAGCTCGCGAAAAACTCGCGGATGAGCAATCAATCAAAGACGCCCGGCGAGCGAACTTTTAATCGCCGCCCGATAAATTGGTTATAACTCGGTTTTATCGCCCGCGCTATGGCTGGGGAAGGGGGAGGCGAGAGGAAAGGACTTTCCGCCGTATCAGTTTTATCGAGTACCGAGAGGAGGAGGGGGAACATCGTGGTGGTTTTGTTTTTGCGTTTTCTCTTTGGTAAAGAGCCGTCGCGAGACAGCAGAGAGGGTCGGTTTTATGGCGCGTGGCGTTGAACGTGGTACTGTTATGGGGTTTTGAGAAGCTGTGGAAAGGGTTTTAATTTCTTTTTAAAGGTTTAAGAGAGTGTGGTCTACGTGAAAGTGTGCAAAAAAATGCAATAAACTACATTTGATTATTTAGAATATGACGAAAAATAAAAACACCTCCGTTCTATTCACTCTTATATAGATATTGTAAATATAACGTTCACTTGAATCAAGTAAGTAAACCAATAATGGGAATCTTACTGTAAGCATATTACGAAATTTCTTATTCTTTTCATACGATTGATATTGTCCCTATAAAACATCACCATTCCAGTCCTCCCTTATAAATTTCTCCCACCACGCTACAATAAATTCCACATTATTCACAAAAAAGCACCACCAGACCTCACATTCACCCTTACAACGCAACATTTACTTTCAACTCTCCGCACCGCAAAAAACCTCCTCCCCGGCACATTGTCGCGGCAAAATTGAACTCGAGATAAATCCCGCAGTCGAAGATGTCCTCCGGGGCCCCTTCGAATTTTGCATAGAATGACCCCGCCCCGGCTCTGACGTTCACAATAAGGAGCTTCCCGGTCGCGCGGTGCAGGTGTCCTTTATGAGCGGGCGATATTGCCTTTCAATGGATTACCGCGATGTATATAAGATGAATGGATGAGAAATGGATGTAGTATTGTGGATGAATCGAGGGCGGGAGGGACGATATCGTGTGAAATGTTGCGCATATTTTGGGTTCGGTTAGACGCGGGTGTTGAGGTGCGAAAAGTATAGGGATGAAGGTGGAATGGAAAAAGTGACGTGGACGGTTGGGTGAGAACAATGGAGGTGGAGCCGTAATGCCTGGGTTCTTTTGTACTAAAGCATATAGGTTATATTATGGTTAATACGTCAACTTTTGTTTAATATTGGAGACGCAGAATTTGTTTATTTTAGATCTGGTTAAAGCATAACATTTTCTCCGGAAACCTTCTGGGTTTATCCTTAAATCACATGCAAGTAAATAGATCACCATATACATTCAAATTTGGGTCTCTTACATTTTTCAAATTAGACAATGACGCTTTTACTACGCGAAAATGAAAGTAAAACAGCCCTTAAAATATATCCTAGCAAATATTCAATAACCGTTGCAAACCAGAAACCGTTCGCGCCAACTGCACGGAACTAAACTCTTCCCCCCTCGGCCATACCAATTTTTCCGAAATTCCACAAAAGCATCCCCAATCGCACTAAAAACTCCCCATAACACTCCGTCAAATCCCGCATGTACCGCACACGAATTCGAACTCTTTTCCACCCCCGCGCACGTTCGATTCGTTCGCCATGCGCGTATCGCGTGGCAATTTATTTTTACACTCGCGCTGCCTGTCTCTCTCGAAGGTCGTTTCTTCGATCGCGAGGGAAAAGTAGGATCGTATAGACGGCGACAAAGGCGCCGGATCATCATCCTCTATCCTTTTCCCTTTCTTTCTCACGATCTTTTCCAGCGTGCGGTAACGAGACTCGGCGCGTATGCGCAAATTCGTTTTTGCTTTTGAAGGGAGTGGAGAAGGAAATGTACGCGGTGGGAAGTCTTTTCGATTTGGGATTTTTGAGTTTAATTTTAAAAGGAGTTGTGAATCGTTGGTCTGTAATAATGTATTTGAAAGGGTAAAAATATCTTACTTTTATGAACTGAAAATACGTCAGTTATTTAAAGCATTTATTTATTATATCAGATATGTTATATTTACGTATTTAAATTATGAGGGAAACTTATAAAGAGCGTAAATCGGTACATAAGTAAAACATCAAATAAATTCAATTTAAATATTTAGCTTTGCGTATAATACAATAAAATGGTAAATTAGCTTTGACGAGGTCTTAATTAATCAGTGGTATTTTTTTATCACAAGAAATTCGCATTTGTACATTTCATTTATTAACTGTAAAAGTAACTGAATTGAAGCATTTCAAAGAGAATGTTGGCGAACTGAAAAAAGAGGAGTTTTATTCAGTTTTACAAATTTATATTTGAACTGAACAATACTTATATTCATTTAATTTTGTACTTCTCTATTTTTCAATATAACTAAAATGCTGCTCCGTACTTTATCTTTATTTTTTGTCAAGACGAATTTGGAGCTTCAACCAACATTTTCTAACTAACTCCAATTCCACAATTCCACATAATCACAAAAAATCACAAAAACTTACTGCCAAAATATACCTATACAATTCGACAAATCTCGCCCACAGCCACTTACGTCACTCGTACTCCACTCCCTTCCCACCAATTCTAACCTATACCACAACGAAAATTCGTTACGCCCTACATACCATGCACATCCGTCCCGGAAAAAACCCGTGCTCGACTCTAATTGCGTCCGTCGGGGGCGCGACGAGTGTCGCACCACATTTGCATGGATAGTGGACGTACACGTATATATGCGCGCGCCCGATCTCCGAAAGATACGCTGGGATTCCGCGGGGAATGCAAATCGAGCTCGGCCTTTTTCCGGACAGCTGTTACGCGGCTGCGGAGCCCGTCGTTCGCGAAATTTTTTGGGAGCTAGGTAGAAGAATCTAAGTGTGGGCCGTGTGTATGTGTATGCTATCGTAGTTCTTTTTTGGCGCGGGGGCGATTGAGCAAAACAGTCGTTATTTTTTGATAAATATGTTATGTGTGACTTTTGATGGCGAAATTGGTTAATAAGTTGAAAAATAAATTATACTCATTTTTAAAATTTATGATATTTATGAGAATATTTATTTTTTGTTTCAGGTACGTAACGCTCCTTTAAACTTGATTTCTATTCATGAAGTATTGGTAAGCGAAATCAATTTATATAGTTAAATTTCTGTGGTTTCTCAATTCAATTATTCACTCAAAATAATGATAATGTATTAAAGTATAATATTCACGATAAATGAACTTTTGCATACTTAATATATTAAAAATATACGTAATTTTCGTAGATTTAATTCTACCATTCAATGAAAGTTTTCATCCCAAGAGTATTCGATTTAATTTTTGTCATAACATTTTAATACAAATTTATTTTAATTTCATATTGCTTTCTCATAGAGGAAGCAATATTTTTAATCAAAAAGTAAAAAAAAAAAAAAAACTCTGGTAGAAATAAGTCCATTAAAAATGGGCAGGAAAACAGAATCTGGTCATCGAAAATGGCTAGTTATTATCAATTTCTCCCATTTTATGGAATGTCCCTAACCTCAAAATCTTCATATTAAAATTTCATAATAATTTAATCATATATTGTAAAACTTATATTATTAAGAGATAGTTTACCGGGATATAAACAAAATTTAATAGTCTTTGTACTATTTACAACTTTATTCTATAAGATATAAACCAAAATCGTTATTTTGCCACGTGACTCTCTCACTCATCGCCATAACAAATCGCTTGTTACTAGATTTTTAATGGCTTCGTCGGTTAGCTATTTTAACTAGTATTAAATGCCAAATTAATAGATAGTACAAAATTTTGACCATTTTTACGGCCAATAAATGTGAAAAATAGGTTGAAAAAATCATTATACTTATAGTAGAAAACCGGAGACCATTTTTTCGCCATTTTGCTTCAAACTAGCCATTTACTACCCAAAAAATGATTTCAACTTCTATCAGGAACAGCAACAATATATATAATTCCATAAATTATATCTCTCTTTGAACCCCACACTTTAACTACTACGAGTTCAAAAAGAATTAATTGCCTCCTATGAACTAAAAATTCTCTACCCCCATCCCCTTCAACCGGCTCACACCCGCGCGACCCCAAAAGCCCCGCGCGTGGGAAAAAAAAACGAAAACGACGAGGCGAAGACACCTTATGCAAAAAAATGCTAATGCAGCGCGCGCGCGCGCGCGTAACGGGTCAACTGCAATGCGGGGCGGCAGTCGGTCAATAGGCAGCCAGCCAGCCAGCCAAAATCTAAATATCCCGGCTGCTTTGCATGCGCGCGACATTTCTCTACCTCTCCCTCACCCTACTTTAGTGGGGTAGGGTTAGGCCGGCTGGCTGGTATGTGTTTTTGGCTCGAGTCGTTGAGGGGGGAGATTGATGAAGATGGAATTTCGCTGGCGCTGAGAGCGGGAGGATTGACTCGGGGTTGATTTGTTGCGCGGTTGGGAATGGATTGGTCAACGTTGGGAAGGCAGCTCGCGAATGGTCTGAGTTTGGTTTCTGAGTTTTAGATCGTGCAAAGTGTATTTTCAATTAGGTGGAAAGCTTGTCTTTTTAAATTGTTAATTTTGAATGACAAACGATGAATGAAGTAGCGGAAATGGGAAAGAAAATTATCCAATTCGAAAGAATCAGGTTTCAGATATCTATTGAAATTTTATCAAATTTTCTATTAAATATAAGTTTGATCCATTTCTGACGACAGTTTCAATTCAATATTGATCTGATTCCTTCCCAAGATTCGATCTAATCAAACATTCAGTTGTGTAAAATATAAATGAGTAATCAAAGCTAAAATGTTGTTAGGCGTGTAGTAAATTATTAGTTTCTCATCTTCGAATATAATTTTGTTTTGTTCAACTGCATAATTTAAATATGATCGAATTTAAAAATTAAATTCATTGTAATTATAAATTAGAAGATGTCGAAAGGGACAGACAAATCTTTATTTAAATAATTATTGGAAACGTAGAGAGATACTAAAAGTATATTGTAAAATACAAGTACATGAAAAGTTCCATTTACAAAACATTGATTGTTTAAATACATAAAAAGAAAAGTAAAAATAAACTTAAATCAATAGTCACTTTCCTTCGTCAAATTTTTATTTTCTGTTTTCCTTGAAATCAATAACATTAGAAACAGAATTTAGTCAACCAGTAATGTATAAACGCGTATTGACGCTAAAAGGATCGATATCAAAATAAGTCGAATTTCTGCCACTATACTTGGCGCTACTACACCAATCACAAAAGCCCAGAGACAAACTAGAAAACACCGATACACAATCGTAGTCCGTCCACTTGGGCCATCAGTCACTTTTACACACGATCACGCAATTAACGATTGATCGCGACACTCTGCGCGGCTATTTTGAGCCGCCGAAAACGGTTCAATTTAGAACTATATAGACCCGTTAAACCTTAATGGCGATCGAAACTAGCCGTGACTCAAACGTGGGCCAAAGACGGTGAATCAGAGAAATGCAAATTCAGTGTCAAGGATGAAACGAGGCGGAGAGCGAATGACGAGTAGGCTGTGTCACTTTGTAGTTTTTTTCCGTAACAAAAATATGCTGTGAGGATGCAAATCGATTGATTTTGATTGTGGCACAACATTTTAGACCGTTATTCTGAGTATTCCTTTGAAAAAACTTGGAATAATAACATTCCAGTCAGATTAATCAGAGTATTTATTCTTATGCGTTCGATATATTTTTTTCAATGAATAAAATTGGCACTAAAAGATTTCATACAAAATCATCATTGTTCATCAAAATAGCCATTTCCCAATACCAAGACTTCATAAATCTTTCCAAAGAAAACATTTAATAGAAAAGTCAACGCTTACTACTGGAAAATTCAACACCCCAAGTTTGTACATTGGCTATCCTTTTACCTAATCAGAAAGTTAGAAAAAACCCATAAGGAAGTCTCAGAAAACCAGCCATTAATACTAATCTCCATCCTGCCTGCATCACTCGTGAAAAAACGTCCTTAACTAAAACAATGACACACTCATTGCTCAACTTATCGCACTTCTATCATCTCTCTCTCTCTCTCTCTCTCGCTTCACTTTTTTCTCCGCTTTCGTGCACGAGGCGCGGATCTTTAATTCATCGGCCGAGCCGATTTGAAATTGTAATGCCCCGAGGCTGCCGTCACCTTACCGAAAACCTGCGTCCTCGTCCGGCTTGACAAATCCTCTTGTCTACACGCCGAGGTCTTTGCTTTTCCCTATTGGTTTGCGCCCTTTCCTCTGGGAGAAAGTCGGAGGAACGGAGGTGAGTTGGGTTCGAGGATTATGTCAAGTTGTATGTAAAAATTTCAACGTTTCGCTGACGTTTCTTTGGGTAATAGAGTCTATTGTGCTGAAAATAGACATTTTGACAATAAAAGAAAAGCAATTGCAATAGGGTTTCATTTTTTGTGTGCGGTGATCAAATGGATTTGTGATAACTTTAAATTATTGATTATTTTAGTAAAAGGTGTAAATATACGGTATAACTTTTTATTTTTGTAGGTTTTTAATGTTTTTAACGTTATACAAAGTTGAAATAAATCATTTGAACTTGTGTAGATTGAAAAAGAAGAGTACGTTTAATACACGTATTGTATCTTCTTTTTCATTTACATTATTCAATAGGCTTTAAAAAGGTTATTGAACCTTTCGCGAACTTTTGGTTATTGAACGAGGTTCAATAACCTTTTTAAAAGTTCGTAGTAAACATTTTTCTTTAAGTCACCCAATAGTGTTTAACTTTTACTTTGACCTCTTCTTTTTCATGTTGAGCTTCCATCTTGGAAAGAGTTATTGTTATAATACTATTCAAATTCAATGTTAAGGGACAGACGGAGATTCCAGTTATTTTCCTTCTGCTAACCCCAAAATTAATCGTACTCATTTGGTTGGTTATTTAACGAAATGATTCGTTTTTCAATAGCTAAGCGTCTGTTATGTTTTGTCATGTCATGAGTTTTTGATGTCAGCAATAATTATGTTCTTTGATTTCTTACTTGATATTACGGTTGAGATGTAACAACTTGACTCACATAAAAGCGCATTATATATAAACGAACATTTTCAAAAATTCTTTCTCGAAAATTCATTCGACAACCTGCGCTCAGAAAAATGTATTTATTAAGAACTACCTTAAATATTACACGGCCTGCGCAGAACACTTTATTCTTTTTATTCAAACACTCGACTCTTCATTAATCAAAGTTATTCCACTGGTAAATGGTCATACACACTATTAAATGACCGCATATACCTACATCTCTAAATATTTATACTGACACAATGATCCTATTCCTTTTAACTTTTACAAATGTAGCCTACTGTTTGTACTACCAGCCTAAACATCGTAAATATTAGATTAAGTATATCCACCCACGACCCAAGCCTTCACCCACTGTATTGTATTCCCCATTAACCATTCACAACGCGCAACTCAGCCTTTCTTTGTTACCAAACAAGCGGATTAGCAGCTCGACAAACACACATACACATACAGACCGGGACAACGATCATTAACAACTCATCCAGACTATATCACCCCGAAAAAAAAAATAACCCGCGACGCCAAATTCAAATCCTCCACAAAGCCCCTGTCACATCTCACGCGCCCGCGGGACTGCGGGTCTTCCGGTCCCGCATAGCTCATGGGGGGGAAGGTCGTTGTTTCCTTGACCACAGTCAAATTAAAAATAAACACGTGACGGCTGCTGCAGTGGGTCCTTTGTGCGATGCGGGGCACGCGCCATTAGCCGGACGGAGAGAGAAACAAAGCTCTCTCCGTCTTTCTCGTTGGCAAATATCCGAAGGGGGTAGACACGACAGAGTAAGCGCATGGCTCAAAGGAGTCGGCGTGTATATATACCGTTGGCTGAAGGACCGAGGAAGACGCGGAGACGTGGAGTGGACGCCAGCGACGGTTCAGCCGGCAGGATACGTTTGCCTGTGGGGGTACGATGAATTTCTTGTTTTTTTAAGGGGGAGGGGGTAAAAGAGTTTAGATGAAGGTTTTGGTTACTTGTGAAATTGTTAATTATTAGATTTTAGCTTTGGTTGTCACTTTATAAAGAGTACATATAGGTATGAGGAAATTCAAATAATAGCTTTGATTTTTCACACTTTTCCACAGAAAAATATCAATAGGTGACGTTTGATTTATGATTTTTTTCATTATGGATTACGTTTTAATTTTCCATCGTTAGTCATTGAAAACTCTTAACGTCGAGCGTTTTTCTATTGGTTAAAAGTCTCATTAAGGTTCTCTCGCTGGAAACAACTACTAAAAATATGCAAAATCCTTGCTTACGCTTTCATCGCCGTAAATAAGACATGTTTGATTTAGCAGTAAATCACAATTCCGATCTTCCTTATCGCGTCTTTTCAATCCTCCTCCACTCAACGGCGCGTAATTGATACATAACGTGTATGGCAAATTTTATGTGACATACACCGCGGCACTAAACTTTTACCTTCGCTATTAGAAATCGCGAGAGTAAACAGCAGGTGGTTATAGGTGTCGGGGCGCTCAATTTTCAAGAATATATACTTTTCCGATGATGTCCTGGCCCATTCAAATGACCCGCAGCGTCAATGTTTCCTTAATAATCATGTAACGATGCTGGTCGTTAAATCCAACCTTTTCTTTTTTGTCTCTTTAACGACGATTTTCACGACTGGCGCGTATTTGGAAACTAATTGCGTACCTTATTAGCGATAACTGTAAATCCTTCGATGATAATTCAGCCATGAAAGTCAACGCCGCTATTTCGATTTTCTCTTTATAAAGAAACGACGGTCTTAAAAGTAATATGTACAGTAATTGTTTGTTTAGAAAAAGGCAGAACATTTATTAAAATTTGCTCATCACCTGAACATCCCAGCTCAAAATAATACATTATACTATTATTCGTAATTCAAACAGCGTATTTATCGTGAACAATCTGGAAATAGTTGCGCAAAAGTTTACCATGTAACCATAGTATATGTTTAATAACAACTAACCAACAACGATAATCCTATGGCACCAGAAACTCCACTGACCATAAAATTAGAACTATACGAATAACATAACACGGGCACGGCCAATTACGCATATAACCCGAGAACGTTTCCTCCTCCCATCCTCATAAAGGGCCACTCGCAAACAACTCTCTCGCGCGCGCATATCATAAAAGTCGAACGGCGACGCGAACGCGCGGCGAGGAAATGGGACGCCAACGAGAGAAAGCGAGGT
This sequence comes from Torymus aiolomorphi, assembly GCA_036365515.1. Classification (NCBI taxonomy): domain Eukaryota; kingdom Metazoa; phylum Arthropoda; class Insecta; order Hymenoptera; family Torymidae; genus Torymus; species Torymus aiolomorphi. The sequence goes on along the minus strand of CM070877.1, from coordinate 10,290,839 downwards.
ACAGGCGACAACGGCTCGTCGCCGACGAGGACTTTTTTCCTCGTCCTCTCGACGACTTTAATGCCCACTTAACGCGCGGCTGGATGTTCGATTGGCCCCCGCGAGCGAGCGAGAGAGTGGAGTCCTCGGCGCGGCTTATCTCGCGCATTTGCTCCTTTCTCCTCTTCTTCGCTTTATGAATGCGCCGCTACTGCTTCTTCTTTTTTTTGTTCGTTGAAGCTTTTACCGATAGATTCGTTGTTTGCATAGAGTAGCTTTTTAACGGTTCGGGGGTTTGAAGGATTGGTCGAGTGGGGTGGGTTTGTTATGTTGCGTGTATAGGCTAGTAAAGGGGTGGGTGATCGGATTGGAAGTTTTTTAGGTAGGATGATAATGGTTGGCATTGTTGTGTACTGATGGCGTTATGCTGGTACTGTTATCATCGCGGTAATGTTAATAACCTGATTATTTTGTGAACGCGGCTGAGTAGCATTATTATAATTATTTAGTTATCAATTAATATAATTTGGGATTTATCAATTGATTAAATATATTTGTTAAATACGTGTTTATTTGTTTGAAACTATCGGAATTTTCAGATTTACTGCCTAAATCACAAGTTATGATTGGATTCTCCATAATTAGCTAATGGTCCAATTTTAAAATTTGAATGTTAAAAATTGAGCATCGAACAAACTTCTTATAAATACTTAGTCAATCTGGTTCTTTATTACTCATTTTTTAACTTTAAAAGGTTTAAAACAAGTGTTACGAATCCACTCTCCAATCCTAAACATTTAGAGCCTCGAAAAAGCCGCGAATATTCAAAAATCTCCCACATTTCTATCCACTAAAACCTTCTCCGTTACACGCTCGGAAAACCGTAAAAATCCCTAGACGCAAAATGAAATGTGAAGAAAAAATGCGCTCGCGCTCTTGCTAGCTCCTTCAGCGCGTCTAATTAATCCCCGGCAAGGGGTCACGTCGAAAAGTGGCGCGCTATACTGCCGCGCTACGGGAAAGAAAAAATTTTTTCCCTCGACTCGAGGGCCTCGCGCGACGAGAGAGAAAGAGCGAGCTAGACGTGCCGAGGCGAAAAAAAAATTATCGCGGCGAAAGATTTTCGCGCTTCGCGGAGTTACAGATGATGGAAAAAAAAATTAATAAAAATGTGGAGTATAAGTTGGGAGTAGTGGGGAGGTTGGGCGGTCTTGGATGCGGAAGGATTATGTTTCTTCGGTGTTTGAAGTTTTGGAGAAGGTATGTGGTGGAAAATTTGAAAATATTAATTTTTTGCATTTTGAAACTAAAACTTTGATTCATTTAGAAAGATTCTAAGTAAACTTTTTTGAAAAAAAAAAAAAAAAATATGATCTCTTACTATTATTTCCCATTATTTTACCGAAGATTGTTTATGAATGTAAGATGAAAATTGAAAATCGTAGCAATCGAATTTAAACATCCAGGAGCAGCCGCCATCTATCGGCTAGCACAGGAATCCTGAGCTATTATAACTAACGCAGTTGTCCGTGCGGGTAAATTTCCAATTTTTACTCGAAACCATTGACATTATCGACTGAAATTAAAAAAAACATATAACAAATAGGTTTCCAAGAAACTTACTCAAACTATAAAAAAAACAAACCTAAAGATCTCCCTCGAAATCTAATCTTCGCCAACCACAGCCACGTGCGCGCACTCCACACGCTACTCAAAATAAAAGTGCAGCCGCTAGAGTCGACGACCTCTCGCGCAATCAAACGCAATTCCTTCCCTTCCCGGCGACGAGGGAAAAGGAAGAAAAAAAACACTTCGCCTACTCGTAAACGGCGAAATCGTCTCCCGATATATATATTCGCGTTTTCGCGCGGCTCGTAAACCGAAGAGGCGACGCGCCTAGGAACTACTAATTCAATCGGGCCCCCGAACGCGAGGGAATCTCTCCCCGCAGCAGCGTGTTTTTCTCCCGTTCGTCTTTTCGTTGGGAGTGGATACGAAGAGGGAGGATAAACTCTCGGTGCTATTGTCGTCTCGTTCGGGGGGCTGTTTTGAGGAAAGTTTGAGAGAGGGAATTTTCGGGGATTTGAAGGTATAGTTCGGCAGTTCGATATAGTTTATTGTAAATGAGCATTGCGAGTGATGAAAATGTACACTGAGAGAAGAACATGGCATTGTAACTATTAACATATATATTTTAATCGTTACAATGCCATGTTAAATATAAACATTTGAGAAAAGATTTCTCTCAGTGTAGAGTGGATCTAATGTATTCTTTAGAACATGATATTTTCTAAAGAATAAGTATGGAGCTGTCATTTCAAAACTGATGAAATTTGTTAATATTGTAAATATATATTGCAAATATTAGTTTTCAGTTTCTATAAGAGGGCCGTTTAACGTACGACGTACTTTTCAAGTAAACGAGGTAATTAAGAAATGTCTAGATTTTCTACTGCACTCGGCGGTCTCATCGCAGTCAACACTCTTATTATAGATTATTAAATGCTAGTAATTGTGAAGTTAATTAATTTAAAATATACGACATTACAGCTGTTAAATAAACAGCTAGCGCTGCTTTCGTTTCGCGTATTATAACGCTTTCTGCTAACGAGTTGACAAGTTCTTAACAAGCGTCTTAATTAACTCCACGCGCCGGCGCGTGTAATATACGAAAAATGGTCGAATCACTTTTACCATTTCAATCGTTTTTATGCGCTCAATTAGTACGAATTTGATTCTAATTGGGAGGTGAATATAGTCTGAGAATACAAGGTATAAAGTTAATTTTTACGGCGTTGTGCGGCAATTTGCGCGAAAAGTTTTCTAGATACACGATTAATTTTATTATGTGATAAAACCTTATCTATATGCAGTAGCTGTAAACAATTTACGATGAGTTTGAACTATCTCTTGTATGTTTACCTCGGCGTCATATGTCGTAGCATAAAATGACTCATGCATAGTCAAGTACGAACCTTTTTTGTGTAATATATGAATCGTTAATACTTTTTTTAACAAGATTATATAGAAATATTCAGTTTACAGGTCACTTAAACTGTGATTCATTAGTTTACTGTTAAGTGGACATTCATTGCAATACACTTGTGCCTAGAAACTTTTATGTTCTTTATCACTGTTCGTTATATAAATAAACAAGTAAGAATAAAGGAAGCCAAGTAGTGCTGAGAAATTACTTGTTGCTTTGTTATATGATCCTATTTCTTAACAAAGATTCGAGATATAACTTCTATTATACTAACCATAAATAATATACAAAAATATCAAAATCTCACAAGAACGTTGTATAATTACTCATTTTCGAAACAAAATTCACTTATTATCTCCGAACAAAATTCACCATAAACTTTTCTGCCACATTCTACGAGTTCTCGCGTTTACTCGCAAAATTTATTCTCCAAGCGATTCCTCACCACCTCCCACTTTTCGCCTGCGTCGATAGCCGTCACGCGCGCGATAATTAGAAAGACGTTGCGCAAGCGCGCGAAATATCCCCGGAGGGGGCGTGGGTCCCCGGAAAAGTCGCGAGGATGACGCTTGCGCAATGAAGCGATTGGGTTTCGCGAATGATATTCGAGACTTTGATGGGGAATTTTTTTATTTTTCATCTTCGTGTGCGGATGGTTCTATTTCTGGGGTTCGCTGTATCCGTGATGCGAGGATTGATTATCTGAATTTACAGAATTCGAATGGTACGTTAGATTTTTATTGGCCATGTATAAAGTTGATACTCTTACGTCCTGCGTACTTCTAACCAAAACTTTTTTCTCTCTTTACGGTACAGGTGAGTTATATAAACCGTCACCGCGCGCTAAACGTTTCTCCACATGCGAGTCGTACGAATAATTTGCTCAGCGCATCCATTAAAAATCAACGCTTTCAAAACCTGAAACTTCCATTAACACTTCTTTAATTAATTCCTTTAATCATTGCATTTCGCGTAACGTTGTCAAACAAACATATTCTCTACGCATTTCCCGTATCTCCTAAAAAGACAGCTAAAACACCGGGAGCAAGAAAAACGTAACGTCGGATATTGTATTCGTTAGCGCCGGGTTCAACGCCGCGCGGGGGAATTCCAAAAAGCATCGGATCGCGTCTCCCAGGAGCCGCGCGTTCGATCCACGCGTACTTATTTGAATCCTCGCGCCGCGAGGTATCGATGCAGCTAGGCTGAGGCGGATAAATATAGTGATGAGAGGTGGAAGCTTTCCGCGCGAAGTCAGAGTGAATAAGTGAGAAGCTTTTTTTGAGGGAAAAACAGTGTTCTTAACGCTGATCGTAAAATTTGAAACGAATATTCTAGCTTTTTCATTTGTTGGATGGTTAAATAGTTTACCCTAAAAGATATAGGGTGACTTTACCAGTAAATGAACATTTAAGTCCAGTGAATGAACGGGCCACGTGATATGTTTAATCGCTTAAAAAAATGTTTTTATGGTATTAAACCGTCAAAAAATGACTTTTTTCAAAGTTTGAAATTGGGAGAAGGTGGTTCATGAGGCCGGAAACATTAAAAATATATTTTATCAACGATTTTTATTAAAAAATGTTCGTTCACTGGTGCCTATTCCACCACTGGTGAAGTCACCCTACTAACTCAATCTTACTATACACATATTCTAATTTTTATCCCGCAAGCGAACCACTTTCTGTATCTCAATAACAATTCCCATTGCGAAAATCAAATTCCTCTTCCTCCCCGTTACAATCGAATTTCTCGCCCCGTGGAAGCGGCCCCAAAAAACGACCACGCGAACCCACTTGACGACGAAAAAAAAGAGACCGCACCCGGAAAAATCATAAGTTTTATCGGGACACGCCGGGGCAAACAAACGCGCGACTCTCGCATCTGTGCGCACGCCATCACCTCGTCCCGAGAGACTTGCGCACACTGACTAAACGAGCGAGAGAAAAGAGGAGCTTTCGAGATAGAAAACTTCTCTCGTACTCGGGTTCTCTCTCTCTCTCTCTCTCTCTTATTTTCTTCGCGCATCGGTTTTCGATGGAGCGCGCGTACTTTCTGCGGGATTCGAGTGGTTCCTCCTCGCGCGGCGTAATGGAGATTTGAGATAAGGGTGGTCGTTCGGTCGTGATGCAGTTTGGGAAGGGGTTTGATTGTTATTGGAGAAACGTGATAATTTTATCGAAATTATTTTTCGGTGCTGTGTTAACGGGGTCTTACACCTAGTGGCTTCTGAGGCCAAAATCAGCTGAAAAAAAAAGAAAAATGTGGTTTAAACGATATATAATATGCATACTATAAATATACACTATTTCTTATAAAATGGCCCAAGATATAATCTGTAGCCTTATTTTACTTAGAGATATAGCAGTTTCAATCTTTTGGCATTGGTGCAACTTTTTGAGAAAACCATTCCATGGATTTTTATGGGACAAGGCCTAAATTACTTGAAATTCATGCAGTTATGGTAGTAAGAGTTGAAAATGTAAGATTTCCTGAAGCAAATATTCTTTTTTATGAAAAAAAAAAAAACTACTTTTAATTTATGAATTTTATGAATTTTTACGTTTTTTTTGTGATTTTTAGCATTTACAAATTATTACAGTTAATGATTACTAAAATATAGTAAGTAGAGCATCATTTAGTTTTATGAGATTTTTCCCGCTTATCACAGAACACCACACTCTACAAAAAATTCGAAATCTTAAACTACTGGTACGTTACAGAACCCTTTAGCTATACAAAATCGAACTCGATCAGCTCTAACAACTCCTCATTAAAGCAACACAAGAAACCTTTCGCTCCCGATCATTCATTTTTCACTAAATCGAAACCCTGATAATATAACTGGCAGACCACGTGAGCCCCATAAATCCATCCGCGCGTAGATATATGTGTATATATACGTGTATATATACCGTGTAATGAATTATCGACTACCGAAGTAGTCCATTGTCGGGATCGCGTCGATATATATACACACACACACACACACACACACACACACACACACACACACACACACACACACACACACACACACACACACACACACACACACACACACACACACACACACACACACACACACACACACACACACACACACACACACCTCGTCATCAGATCAGACGACCTCCTTCCCGGTATACATCGAGGCACAAAGATGATATTCGTCCGGTGCCGAAATTTATCGATCGTCTTTGTCTGCTACGCTTTTTGAGTGGTGAAAGCAGTTCGTGATTTATGGTAATGAGGCGGCGATGGTGATCAGATTGATACGCGTGTTCACCGGATTGTGGTAAGCGAATATTTGTCATTTGATATGGTTCGAAGTGGTATAATATTTAGTTTGTCGGAATGTTTTACATGCTCGTCATTAATTTTCTTTATTCCATCCTGAGGTTATCATAACCCGTTACATTTTCCCCATCTTCATATCTTTTTTACTCTTTAAAACGTGTTTCATTAAACTACCAAGTTCTCTTCGTTCATTTAAACTGACACCAAACTCATAACAATTACCGGCACAAGTTTAACAAAATACCCATGCATTTACTCTTTCTTAATGTATTTCCTCTGTACCTTCACCCCCTCAACACATTCGCAATACCTCGGCGAGCAAAACATCTTTCGCCAGCGAAATCCAACTCTCTCTCTCACTCTCTCTCTCTCTCTCTCTCTCTCTCTCTCTCTCTCTCTCTCTCTCTCTCTCTCTCTCTCTCTCTCTCTCTCTCTCTCTCTCTCTCTCTCTCTCTCTCTCTCTCTCTCTCTCTCTCTCTCTCTCTCTCTCTCTCTCTCTCTCTCTCTCTCTCACACACCGAGCTGTCCCAGCGTCCGACGGCGCCTGTCGATATATCGAATTTTAACGAAGACAGCAGTAGTTCCGTACCGTGCGGATTTCTGGTAACAAGCGGCAATTTGTCCCTGCTGTTTCCTTTTTCACGCTTCGAACTCGGCGGCAGCGTTATCTTCGTTTTGAATCGGGAATTCGAGACGTTTGAAATTTGAAGATGTGTCATTTTTTTTGCGTTTTCAAGGGATGATTTGAAGGCAGGGATTGGAAAACGTTGATGTATCATGATTAGTAGTAACCTTGTTATATGCATGCATATTTCTAAAAACCACCTATACGTACGTTCCCGTATAACATCCACTCTTTACACAATATTGTGAAAATATTGTTTTATAAGGTTCGCCAGATTTATTGGTATTGTATAAGGATTATGATTCTTTATCAAACCCTTGGACAATATTAAGACGTGATTTCCGTTTTTTCATTATTTTTGCCAATTCAGTTTTTAGTTCAAATTATTTTTTTTAACATTATTATAATATTGCTGCAATGTTATGTGCAATATTGCTGAAAGGTTACGCGATATTAACCAAAAATAATATTCTTAAAAATTTTAAAATGACACACGTACAGAAATGACCTTTTTCGAAGTATCATGCGGATGGTACTATCTACAGGTACACTTCTATACGTGTATCTTTTTTTTTTTTTTAATTTTTAAGAATATCATTTTTTGGCAATATTACATAACCTTACAGCAATATTGCTCATAACATTGCAGCAATATGGTAACAATGTTATCAAAAATAATTCGCACTGAAAACTGAATTTAAAAAAATAATGAAAAAACGAAAATCACGTCTTAATATTGTCCGAGAGTTTTGTAAAGAGTCGCAACCCTTATACAATATTAATAAATCTGGCGAATCTTATAAAACAATATTCTCAAAATATTGTGTAAAGAGTGGGTGCTATATGGGTTATTTACAGTATAACATTTATCATATTTGGTTAAAAAAATATCCTCTTTTGATAAATTTCCAAGTACAAAATTATTATTATTCATGAAATGTAAATTAACACAAGTACAGTGTACCCCGACCAAACTTTTTCCCAGAATCCTTCAAACCAGATTTCCGCATTTCGCCGCAACATAAAACCTTTTCAACGAAAAATTCCTCATCACTTGCTACAACATAACAGTTGCAGAAAATCCGAAAGACAATTCTATCCCGACTCCATCGCGCTTAGACCACTGCCGCGTGAGTTCAAAACATAATCCCCGGCAATTTTTCAACTCGCAGTCCGCGCGCGCAGAGAGAGGAAAGAGAAGGAAGAAGCAGCAAAAAAAACAGCGACGCGCGCAGCGTATACATATTTCACATCGCGCGGCGCGCGTGGCTGCATGTTGACGCGTCGTGTCACGCGACTGTCGCGGAAGAAGCCGCGGCGAAATTTATTTCGCGCGCATATAAACTCGCGCGCGCGCCGTCGAGGTGGGAGGGAATTAAGGGGAATTTACGGGGAAATTCTAAAGTTTACGGGGGCCGCGTTTTGGATGGGTTATGAGTTATAGGCGGGAGTTAAAGTGCAGTTGTTGTTTATTATTTCTTCCTCTTCTTCTTCTTCTTCTTTTTTCTTTGAATTGGGCTGTAAAAAGTCAGGTAATCAAACATTTATGGCAGCTGTGTTTACCGACGGCAGGGTTGCAATTGGAAAGAGAATTAAAATAGTCGATCAACATTTATGTATTTGGGTTGCAAAAAGATTTGCAGGAAAACAATACGTAGAAATTATTTAAAATTTATCATCACAAAGTTTTATTTTGGAAAACTGCGGTATACAGTATTAAAAGTTTAAAGTTTTATTCAAGCTTTCATTTAAACATTCTACTGGAATTATTTTCGAGCAAATAAAGAACATGAATCCTTTACTAAAATAAATATCTATGAATCGTATTTTTAAATAAATCCGAGACGACCGTAAGTCAACAAACCTGTCGGTATTTCATAATCCACTAAAACTTCAAATATGTAACATTCTATACCTCATCTTTTCACTAGACATCTCAACAAACCCCACTTTTACCGCTTAATTTTGTCCACCCCACAAGCGCAGCAATCGTTAATTAATCTTATTTTTCGTATTATGGATCGAAAATTTCGTTCCGCGGGGAAAATCAAAAGTTCGGTTAAAGTGATTAAAACTTCAACGACTTCGCCCGGCTCTCTCCTTGTCTTCGACGAGATTTTAGTCTGCGGCAGTCGCGCGGCGGTGGCATATAAGCGGGTTCGCGAAACTTAGGCAGCCGATCGACGATAAACAGTTTACACGCCGATAAAAACTTATTCGGCTATATAGGCTGCGGTGGCTCTTTTCAGAAGGAAGTAAAAAGAAGTATTTGTAGGATAAATCGGCTGGAATAAAGTTCCGATGAAAGGGGAAGTGAATAATGGGGTGCGATTCCGTGCGAGTGAATGGCTGTTTTATTGGAGTTATGTCGAAGTATGAAATTTTTCATTAGAGAATAAGAAAGTGTGATGCATTATAGGAATGAATTGCTGTGGTAGGCTGGCAAAGTGTTCGATCACAATGCGTTATGATTGTAGTTACTGCACTGGCAACCTTTGTAACAGTTAGAGCAAAGGAAAATACGAAATTGGGGGCAAATTAAAAAATGACAATTTATAAATCCAATTTAATTGATATTTATTAAATTCAATTCAAATAATAAGTGAATTCGATAAGTTCTTTACTAAGAAACTCATGTTTACCCTTTCCGAACAAAACATCGAGTCGCTGTCTTTCTCAAAATCACACAAACAAATAAACATTTTTCTTGATGACATTCCGCCACTAACTGAGAAAAATGCATTACCGCGAAACAATATGCATAACTTCAGCCAACAAAGCACCGATCGGACGCAATTAAAAAAAATGCCGTTCCCTCGTCGCACGCGCGCGTTACCTCACCACTCGAACTTTTCCTCCTCGACCTACAAAAAAAAAGAGCCTCATAAAGCCGCGTCTCCATCGCGGCGGAGAGACAATATAACGCGTTTATACCGAACTTTGCCTGCATCTTTCGCGCTAATCAAAGTGCATTTGCGCAAGTTTTAATTAGCCCGCGGGCTCTCGCCTCGATGAAATTCCGGTCCGCCGTGATTACGCATTTTCGTGCGTGGCGTTAAGTAAAATAATTGCCTGTCGTCGTCGGGGGATGACTTTTTTTTCGGGGGGTGCGTATATATTTTTCTTTTGGTCGGGGGCTCGTTGTGGGTGAGGAACATGCGTGAATTTTTTGACGCTCGTGCGGTAATTAGTTGAAAATGGCGCGTTGTCGTGGAGTGAGTGCGAATTTTTACGTCATTCGTGTGATAATTAAACGGGCGACAGAAAATAAAGATATTTTTTGCTGTTAATTGCGCATTCAATGATGAATTATTAATTGTGGCTAGTGGCATTTAATTAAGAAACATACTTTTAAGGTGTGGTATAAGAACGTTAAAGTATGCATCTCTCAAATAACATAATCTACTTACGTTCAGGGCATAACAATTTTTTAATAAATAGTCGTTTTATATAACTTATGACACATAATATCATCGTATTCTAGGTTTACATACACAGTGATTCACTCACCTAACTGTCATAAAACGAAGGAAACTATATATATTGTGCTATCCTATTTGCTTAGATGGAAAATAGATGATCGCTATATGACTTTAAAATTGCAAAATCCACCTTCGATATCCGAAACAACACTTTTATCACCTTACATTGCAACAACCGTCCGCAACGAAAACTCATTCTACTTTTACCGTCGCCTGTAATACTGACCTACAATTAAATTCAACACTTCGACGCGACAATGCGAAATCATCGCGCTCGTAAAAATTTCACAATTAAAAAAGAAGCGGTCGAGCCTCGACGTGTGTCGCTCGTGAATCGCTCCGCACTCGTTACCCGCTCATTCACATTCGAGAGAGGGAGAGCCGATAAATTATCATCAGCGGATCTTCGGCCGTGATTTAGGGGGAAACGGGTTTCAATTACCCGAGAGCAGCGCGCAGTAGTGAAAGTAAGCCGCGTCGTGTGACACATGCGTTTTACTCTCTCTCTCTCTCTCTCTCTCTCGCCTCTATACGTTCTATTTCGCGTTATATTTTTTCGTTAGGGAAGCAGAGCTGTATTTTTTTAGGTATAGCACAAGAGTATCTTTTTTACGATACGTTTGCTTTTTGAAAGTCGCCTCATGCTACTGGCTTATCGGCCCGGTATAATTTAATCCTTTATATGGGAAATATACTTTTTTCTCCTCGCGCGCACGTGTACATATATATCTACGTGGAAAAGCGAGAGATCTTGTTATTTTTTTTTATCCCGACTCTCCGTTATATTTTGGTTTCGTTTAATTCTGGAAGATTTTAATCCCTTTTTGCGAGCCCGAGCATACGATACGCGTGTATTTTTGTTTTGAAAAAAAGTAGGTACGGGTTGCCTCTTTTTTTATACAGTTTTGATTGCTTTTCGGACGTTTTTTTACGGGCCAGTTTCGTATGGAAGCGAAATTTTGTACGTATACGACGGTGGAAGATCGAGGAAGGATAAGAGAATAACGGAGGGCGGAAACATTTTTTTTTTTTCAAGTAATAGCGATTTAATGGAAGACATTAATAATTAGATGTGGAATTGATTGTCCGAATTTGCGGTTATTACGAGAGGTTTTTATTTTACCAGAGGTGGAGCACGAAATAAATGCGAACGATTTGTAATAATAACCTTTTTTTTTATCATCGAGCATCGTAGCCATATTGTTTGATTGTATCACTGTGGCTATATTTACCTTACGTTTGATAAATGTCCACATCGTAGAAAGAATTTACTTTGATGTTAGAGAATATGGGGTTTCCTTATTACGATCGTTAATAATAGTTGATAACATTAATAGCCAATCATTAACGGACTCTTAATTATTCGAATCTACAAGTAAATATTTAAGATCTTTACCGCTGCTCAGTTTACTATTTCTAATAGGAGTAGTGTTCGAAAGCCTTTTCCGATCAATATTCACCTCGCAGCATCGATTGTCCCCGATTTTCCGCCGCCCGTCACATCTTTGGCTTTCAACCGCCGCTGATTGCAATTTATAGACCAAATATCCACACGCGAATTACACAACCCGCCGCCGAGGAGCAATCGCCTAATTTTTCCTCCGCACCGTCAATCTCAAACACACGTACTCTCGTCGCGAAAAATCATTCCGCAATATACGCGCGTCGAAGAAGCCTCAGCCTCGCCGAGGAATTTCCTAGAAAGCTTTACGTAAGCCACGTAGGGCACCAAGACATTGTGTCCAGCTCGATCGGCGGGGGGCTTAATTAAAGATTTTAATGGGGCCGCAGTTTTATTGGCCATTCAAAGTGACGATGATCAATAGGGAAATTGCCGCGTGCGCGCGCGCGCTGTAATAACGCGAAAAGGCGAAAGCCCGAGAGTAGTGAGAGGGGAACGCGAGAACGAAACCGCAGAGGATTTCTTCTTTCGGCTTATCAGACGAGTGAGAGACCGCAGCGAGCATACGGACAAAAGGCTGCGGATACGTTGGGCAAGTTCGTTGCTGTCATGCGGGCTCTGGAAGATTTGTGGGTGTATGGGTGTATGTGTGTGACGGTTTCGTTTTTTTTCGGGTTATTCAACTGTGTGTGGATGTGGGAGGAGGAAACTCTTACAACGCGAGTTGAGTAACGAAGTTTCTAGATGTTATTTTAATTGTGATCGAGAGAGGTTTGGTAACATAATTGTTTACTATAGGTGAGGTGATGTTAACCCTTTCAGTCACGTAATTCAGTTGTGAAGACACGTTTTTTTTGCATATTTTTGGTTATAACAATTATAAACAATTATGGGTTGACAAAAAACCATATTCGATTTAAAGTTTAAGTCTTTTACTATCTGAAAATTCAAAAAGGATTTTGCATGGAATATAACAAAAAATGATAAAAAAAAAAAACAAAAAAAAACAGGGTGCCGAAATATCGGCTCCTGTGACTGAAAGGGTTAAAAAAGATTTGAAAATGACCTAGCAATATTGTAATAATTATCAGAATAAAAGTTATCATGCGAATAATTAATTGTGCATAATTGATTGGGTTCAAATGTTAAATAATTAAGAAACCTCGTGGAATAATTAAAATATACTTATTATTAAATCTTATTGCGCAGTTTAGAAAGCCTTTAAAAATTATCTAATGCCTACGAATGTAATTTCTTGAGTTGTTGAATGGTCTTTGCAATGAAATTTTATGATCTTAACCATGATTTTTTTATTTGGAATTAAAGAATTGATCGGACATCAACGAACCAATTTTTTTAACTTATAATTTTATTACCAATGATTCGGGGGTTTCCTTACTCCTCTCATCAGGGCTACAAGACGTAAAAATTTTTGTTTGATACAAGCAGGAGAAATAAAAACTATATATAATAAGTCGACAAATAACTACCGTGTTAAATGATTTTTTAATTAGATTTTTGATTACTTAATTTGATAATGAATAGTAATTTTAAAAAGAATACTTGTTATCATTTTACTAGACTACAGATTCGCTTTGTCAAGTAAAGTATAATTGTAATCGAAGTAATTGAATTGTAACATTTATATTCCAAAAATGATTTTTCGCTGAAATGCCATTCTTTTCATTTACAAAAATGATGAACCAGCGATTTGATTGGCTAATTACGAGCATGTGGTAAATTTTTTTGTATATTATGTCACATAGCAACAACAAACATCAAAGGTGGCATGTAATTTTTTCTCTCCCTTTTAAAAAAATAACGCGCTGGGGAAAAGATAGCCCGCGTAGCATTTTTAAATTAAAAGTTACGTAAAAAGTACAAGAAAAACTTTTACTCAGTAAAATTTTATTTTTACAAAAATGTATTTTAATTGCCACTTTAATCAAAACAACGTTTTTCATTGCCAAAATGCGTTCTTTACCTCCAAATCGAAATCAGCCATCCAAAAGTATAAATTCAAAATTCAAACGAGCAAAAATTCCCTCCACTTCCTCGTCACTTACCCACCTCTGCACTCCTCTCTCTCTCTCGTCCGGAAAAAAGACTGCTGCTACTGAGGCGACGGCGAAAAAAGCAGCCAATAGCAGCATACCGGCGCCGCCGTCGAGAGCGAACTATACCGTGCGGGAACAAAAGACAGCAACCGCAAAAGTCGGCCCAATTAATTGGCACTTGATCGGCCGATTACCCGCGCGCTCGGTCGCTCGATCGCGCCTCGTCGCATCCGATTCATTACGGAAATTAATAAGCAGTCCTTTAATCCCCTTCCAGCAGCAGCTTCGCCTTTTTTTCCAATTAGCCCCGCGGATTTTCGTGCTCCGCGTGATTTCGCCGGCTTTTTTCAGAGCGACGACGACGACGATGAAATTTAGTGGAATGTGCAAGGGGATTGAATTTGTGGTTTGATGTTTGAGGATGTGTTTCCTTTTTTGGGGAAGAGCATAGCAGGGGGTTTTTTTAGTGGTTTATGGTTGGTGTGGGAAAAATTAGGTTGGCGTTTAATTAAAAGTGTCCGTTTGACTTTGAACTGTGTAAAGTGTTGTGCGGGTAGTTTGCAAAGGTTAAAGTTTACACGCGAGAATTATGTTAAATGTAAAATTGGTATAAATAACAGATACATACTTTATGTATAGACTGATTTTTATCGCTATTCCAGCAATTTTCTAAATTTATATATAAGCTGTCTTATTATATAAAACGTATAATACATTAAAATGACACGGAAAATGTACGTTTGCCATAAACAGTTTGGTTTATTACATAAATTATCTGTAAAGGTATATAATTCTCTACAGCGAAAATACATTTAATTAAGTTTAAGATCTTCAATTTTTCAATAATTTTCTTGATGATAATCGCGTTAAATGCTTGAGTAAAAGTAAATGTAATTGAGTAAAAGAAATAATTAAATATATGAAACTCCAATGTAAATTCATTCTCAATTGACCTTTTACATTTCCGTCTTCTCCAATTCCAAAAACTTCCCGAAAACTTTCCAACCTATTACAAATCCCCCGAAAACCAAAGGTCGGAACACCAAATAGCAAAACCGCCATCGATCCCAAAAATTAATTACCCACTCGCTAATTAATTTTTCGCAAGAGGCATGCGCGCGTGCGTGTGCCGCTCGTTTTCCAATAACTCGGCGCGACTTTACGCGCTTCTGTCGCGCGTTAAATTCACCGGGCGCGATATATATACTTTATGGGAATTAAAGCGTCCCGGCGTTCTTCGCGGCGGTGTTCTTGCGGTAAGTGCGCCGGATTTATCGGTTTTTAAATGCTGCCGCCGTCGCCGTCGCTACACACGTGGCGTAAATCACGGCGTAATTAGATTGCCGGGCGTTGGTTAATGAGAATTAATAATTATTGCGCGTATCGGTGACGCGCGCGAGGGTTTATTTATGCGATCGATATTTCAGGGATTTACTTACAGAAATTTGATGCGGTGAATCTGTAAAATTGTGGTCGGCGTGTGTGAGCATATCATTTTTCAGTTGAATCTCGTTATAATTGTACGATTTTACAAATAATTAAGCCGATGGATTTCCGACATTTACACGGCAAATTATTTGTAAATAACGAACTATGTAGCTCAATTTAATTTCAATCAGAAAATCGTATCTGACATTTTGATCCCTTTCGAAATTAAGCTTACGCTCATTACAAACCTGCCAAGTAATTTAAATCCGATAAATTCTCATCCATAGTCCAGATTTAAATTTCCGCCGTGATGTACAGCATTTGTCAAAAGAAAAACGCAGCTCTAACGAGGATTCAATCGCGCGGCCATCTCACGCGTAATGAAAATCAGCAAAAATTCAATTTCGCGCGCACGCGCGTTTCATTTTCCCTCTGTCGTCAAGAATCTCGTTCCATTGATCCCCGGGCGTTTGAATATTTCGCGGTAATGAGGATAAGATTTTCAGGAGGTCTCGGAAAATCCGCTTCGCTTGACTCGCCTTCTCTGTCTCAGAAACAATCCCCCGAGACAAAGCAGTTTTGAGGATTTTCTTGGGTTCAACAATAAGACGATTTCCGTCGTTGAGTTAAATTAAAGTAATCAAGGGTAGAGGAATTCCAAGACCTCGTTAGGGGAATATTTCAACATTTCTTATCCACCAGTTAATGAAATGACTGTATTTCATGAATTTGTTATTTTCTGTTTCAGGTACGTGGATGTTTCAATTACGGTATATGCATTATATACGAAGCCTTTGGTGAGTTATTCATTCTACTTGTATAACGCGCAGAGTACATAGTTCTCGGAAGGCATTTGCCAAACGAAATATTCTTATAATTCTGATGAAAATGAAAAAAAAAACAGAGTTTCCGATTATCTCATCTATTTTATGCAATATCCCGCGATTCAATTAAAATGTTAATCGTCCACAGTAACTGATGATTAAATTATTTGCGATTGGTCGTTTATGAGTAGGCGCGAAATCAATTTATTAGTTACCAAATCAATTTTAAAATAATACACATGATATCACTATAGTTTTCCCTTACAACGTATAAAAATCACCTTATTACTTGTTTATTCTCATCCCCAATCCTCCACCTTAAAACCTCGCTCTCACCCCTGAAACCTCGAAAATTGACGATAATACACTTTCATGGCAAAGTACCGGCACTCGATCTCTCCATCGCGCTAATGGCGCGCACGACTGGCTGCTATAATTACCACAAGTATAGCGAACAATCGTCATTATACGCGCGCGTGTGCACGCGAAAGACGCGCACCCACAATGGGCCCGCGGAAGCGCGAGCTGGCGATTAAGACAGATTCGCGTGCGCGCGGTTTCGCGGAGTTGAACATTAGCGTTGTTGTTGCGAGCGATGAGTGATGCTTGGTTTTGAGCGAGAGATGTCGAGTTATTTCGAAAAAAAGGTATGTTTTGGACGGAGGAAATGTAGGAAAGAAATTTATTTACTTTTAGCTGGGTTGGTTGAATAGCTTAGTTTGTTGTGAATGAAAAATAACCGTTTCCTTAATGTTATTCACGTAACGCATCCTTGGGTCATTAACAGAGCAAAAAAGAGCAGCTTCATTGAGACGACGTTAAAAGTTATAAAAATCACGTGAATATGCTTAATGACGATTTATGTGTCACAATCTAAAATGAAATATTAAGTACGTAACCTTAATCTCCCGCTAATTCCCATATTATTAATAAATAATTCAATTAACCGAGCATCGAAGCGCTACTAACGTCTTTTCTCCTCGTGAAATTCGTCAGTACGCAAAGGCATCTCGTAGGGATTAGACGAGGAAAAGTTATTAAGGAGCTCCATTATCATGTGACTGTCCCTCGAGCGTGATAGAAAGTTTTTCTGGACTCTTCCAAGCTACCTTTTGTCGAATCTCGTGATGATTTATTCCCACTTTCATATACGGGCTTTTTACTGGCTGGAAAAAGTTTATTGCTCCATTAGGGCCTAGAAAAAATTTAATTAACACTGAAAATCTACAGAAAAAAAGGATAATTTGAAGGATGCTTGAGGGTTGCATAATGGTCATGTAACGTTTATAAGATACTCTGATGAGCATCTTATTACAATATCAGTCTCGTAAGTTTTAATATACTTTTGATTTGGCATGATTACATGTAGATTCTAGATTGAATACGCGAGCATCGAAACGATTAAAAAAACTAATTGGCAAAGGTACTTAACGATTTCCTCGAAGAACAAGAATACTTTCACGCTGAAATTGTATCAAGTTCAATGCGACGTAGTGACGCACTCGATTATCCAGGAGCTTCGTTAAAATACTTGTTTTGGTAACTTTCTTTCCGATTATGTTATGATGATGGTTACATTGTAAAGATAATGTGGCATAGTTTACAGCCGAAAAGTGCGTTCAATTTCAATCATCCTGTATAACAATTTATGTATAAAATAGAAAATAAATGTCTCAGTACTCCTAAACAAATTTATCAATGTCTGCTATAAATTATCGACAAGCTAAATAACGAACGACCATTTCGGCAACTCCAAGAACCGATCCGCTTACATTTTCCACCCAAATTAATAATTAGGTCACACACACTCTCCGCCGAATAAAAAACATCATCATCCTCAGCGAAGCTTATCCCGAATGCACATCACCCGATTCAATTATCGAAAAAATTTTCGAAGCGCTGTACACACAGGTAGACGGCGCGCGAGCTTCTAGTCTGTTGGCCACGATTGCGCGCGCTCAACTGTGCGACGCCGGTGCTAAGCGATCTTCTCTTTTTTAACGTGAGCGCAGAGAGAAAGAGTCCAATTAGAGCTTTGTCGTGGCACTGCCCTTTTGTGTGTCCCTTTTTTGCAGGGTCGCTTTTTACTCTATGTGATCGTCGGGTCGCGCGATGGGTACGTGTGTGGCAAATTAATTTGAGGGAAGGTGGAAGGTTGAAGTTGGGAGGAACGATTGTTTGAATGGTTTGTTCGTTGGTGACATGATTAATGTTGATCTTTGTGTTGCTCAATTATTCTGTCGTGCCAAAAATAAGAGTTCACGCGTAAACAGTCGAAATTGGGACAAATTTATTACGTTTTTACTTGAACAGTTGGGTTGTGACGTTATATTCGCGTTATGTATTCTGTTGGTGTTAATCATACGACTTATCAAGGCAATTTTATAAATACACACAGTAATTTTCGTCCACGTGCAAACTTTCTTACATCGTCATGTATTTGGCAAAACTAATAGAAGAGTGATTCCCATCACTATTTTTAAATTTACGCTCCACTTTGTTTTATTTATCCATTTCATTCATTCTGATGTCATTCTTTTATTTGTACTTTACTGTTTTTGTCTTATAGCGAAATTGCTTTCTTCTTCAGAGAAACGAGAGTCAATTCGTCTACTCGATTGTCTTTAACGTTCTTTTCTTTGCTTTTTCATTCAGTTCGTTTTTCTTCTTTATACGGTTCGTCGAATTTTTCCTTTAGTAATCAAGAGCTTAAATCATAATCAACACGATGACAATGTTTCATTTAAATTGTTTACGAAATTAACCTTATCATATTATCAAAATTATTTCTAAGTGGAAATAACTGTGATTGCAAGATTAACAAAATCTTCCAAACTATCGGAATTTAAATTGCTCTAAATAACATTTTGGGTTCATAATGAAAAACATGGGGCCTTTGCTATCACCCCACAACTAGCTTAAAATGTCTTAACCCTTTGCGGCGCACATTTTTTAAAACGATATTTTTTGGCCAAAATTGTTACTGGGTTTGTAGATTTTCAAATTTTGACTTCAGATTCGTAATTAGCGACCCCAAAAACCCTCTAGAAATACATTTTAATAATTCTAAGTATAACAGCAATTCCAAAGCCAATTTTTTTATGAAAAAATTGCCATTTTCTTGTCTTTCTTGTTTATTATAAAAAAATGGCAATACAAAAGTAAAATTTTGTATTGGCATATGTTCATTGACATCTCAGACAGCTAAAAAAGCAAAAAATCCCATGTAAAACTTTAATTTTAAGCGCTATATACACAAAATCCCGATTTAGGTTAGGTAGTAAGTATACTTACTACCGCGCCGTAAAGGGTTAAGAGATTAGATCAAATCGAAAGCTAAATCTAAGACATACTATTGATAAACGTCTTTCACTATGAAGAAAAATCCAAATATAATTAATAAAAATCGCTTTCTTTCTTCAACCTTTAAACTTTAATTTTGAATTCAGCATTATACCTATGTTTACTCTCAGACCAGACTGTACATCCCCTCGCAAACCTTAAGCCCGTCCATCCCCAAATCTCCTTTCCCTCTCTCCGGTCTTTAAAGCAAATGACGCGTGCACGCGGGTCCCCACCGGCGAGCTTTCCATCCCCATTGATTCGATTCCAAGGAACGCCCGGCCTTTAAAATTAATTCCTCGATCCCAACACCGGCAATAAATGCCCGAGAGAGGAGAGTGGAGGGACTCGTTAAAAGCGAATCCTATCATGGGTACGAGTTGTTTTATCAGCAGTAGATATCGATTGCGAAGTTTGTTAAAGATTTTTGTGGAGGAGAGGATGTGGGAAGAATGGTAAAGTATTGGACATTGGTTATGTGATTAGGTATTTGAACTCACGATGACAATGCTGGTTGATTATGATTTATTCGATATTATAACAATCTTTTTATGACCATTTCGACATACACCTTAGTATTATTATTATTATTATTTATTGATTTATTTTATAACTATTTAATCTACTTTATAACTGTTTCCTCTAACATTGTTAGTTTTTGCTTGAGAAGCATTCCTCATGTTATTCAATTATCATTGGAGCTTTAGTTTTTATTTGATTTACGAGCGAGTAAATAGATGTAGAGTAATCGATATAGAAACTTCGAAAAAATCGAGTGATTCTATAGATTCATTGCACTGCATTCGAGATATTTCTCCGTCTGCCACACTTCTTTCTTCATTTTTATTTCTCCGATCCCCCGTCGGCTTTTATCTACTTATCTATCTCTCTTAGCCCGACTCGGCTGGGTCCGGGGATAATTAGCGGATTTAAGCTCGCATTCTGGGCACATTTACGAGAAGCAATCAGTCGAGGATTTGCTTTTAATTGTCTTCTCCAGCGTTGGGGAATCTCAATTATTTCTGTCGAAACGCCAGGCAGTTTATTTCGTTCTAGATCGTGAGAAAAAGTCTTATTACCTATCCCTTTTTTGTCAGAGGTTAAAGTTGAGCGTATAATTTAAAAAAAAAAAACGTCAAAAATTACTTCAAAGATTTTGTTATGAAAATAAAAAAATTTAAAATTATTATCCACAATCTACAAATATTTTAATTACATTTTCTTGATATAGCAAAAGTTCATTTCGAAAATCATGTTTTATTCTATTGAACAATCAACTATTTGACGACCTAAGTAAATTGATTCGATTAAAGCTGGAATTAGCAATATGGTATATGCGATTCATTTGCGATTCATAATCTATACTTTCCACGTTGTAGCTTCTGCAACCTACTATCAACTTATATTGCCCATAAACTAATAAACGTTTGTTAGGAACTATATCGCACGGTGCACAATGGAGTTATCCAACTTTTATTACGTTCAATGCGATCACGGCACATAGGAGAAGTTGCTTATGACGACACTTGACCTCGTACGTCTATCATGATTATTTACCCATTAACAGCTGGATGCACAACGTCCACTACCCTCTCACATCGAATTGACGACGAAAAGTTCCATTAGAACAGAAGTCAATCCTTAAATTTTGAGTTTTGATACTCGATACGATGGCATTGATATATAAGTTAAATGATAAAAGAAAACTTCTCCAATTAATATTTATTTATTTTGTCATCGTGTGTGTGCTACAAGTCACTGATAGGCGAAAGATGATTAATCATTGCTAATAGTCGAATGTAATCTATTTTTTTTGCCAAAATGAGCTGATTGAAAGTAGGAAAACCGTGATTGACGACCTACTGCTAAACTTCAACATCCTAATTCTTCAGTCTCTTCTCATTACCACATTATCTCCAACTAATCGCCAATGTCCAGCAATTCCCTCCCCTCGGGCGAGCTAAATAATCGCAACCTCACTAACCAGTAGCCCACCACCCCTCGATGAAAAATAACTCGAGCAATTCCTTCTTCCACCCTGCCCATCTTCCCTGTCCATTAACCCTAACAATGGCCACGCAGCGAATAAACAGGCAGGATGATTGAGCTGCGGAAGGACGAAAGTTCGATTCGCGCGCTCGCGCGACTTCCTACCCCATCTCGCGAGAGGTCAGACTGTGGGGGTTCATCAATCTCCTACGGGTTCGCTGCGTCATTTCCGCCCTCCCACCAGCTATAGCCGAGTGCGTTGTCCTTTCCACGTGTAGTAGTAATGGTGGTGGTAGTAGTAGTATCGTTCAATTTGCCTACACGTGTGTTTATGGGTTATTCATGGCTGGAAAGTTGGCGTATTGAAAGTTTACGAGCGCCGGGAAGAATGGGTATCAGAAATGTAGGCGACGGTAACTGGGATGAGGGAAAGAGAGGATTTTTACGTTTCGAGGGTGCATGGAAATAAGGAAGGCAGAGGAAAGTTGAGTCGTAGGTTTCGGTTGAAGATTGTGTGCATGTTCTGTTTGATTTATTGATAAGCTTGGAATGTTGTATTATGCAATTTTGAATTTTTTAACATATCAATTGATCAAAACCTTTAGTGATGTTCGTTATTTCATCATCTTTTTTTTGTTTATAAGTAATATACTCATGCCCTTTAGTATATCACAGCTTAACAAAGTTTTAGTATCATGTAGCTCTACTTTGACATTTAATCCTTATCCCAATAATCAATATTGATGACCACTATACTCGAATCCTCTAAATGCAAACTTCCCAATAACAACCCAACATATAAAAATTCATTCTAACTATTAAATTCAGACCCTCTCGCCCTATAACCATTTTCTCCATCGAACTATCTCCCCGGTCTCACCCACTTAAAAATCCATTACAAATCCCAAATCCTCTACCCCTCAAAACCATCCGCGAGGCTAATACCACTTTGACACATTCAATGAATCACAATGAACCGCGTGCCCTCGCCGATCAATCGAAGCTTCTGTCCCCTGCCGATGGGGATCACTTTCGAGAATGTTTTTTTCGAGTTTTCCAGGCGCCTGCGCGTGTCGACGCGTGGCCGAAGAAAAGCCCCCGAAAATTGAGACATCGCGCGTGTGGCCCGCTCTAGCCGATAAAACGCGCTTTGATTTCGTAATGGTGGTGAGTGCTGGGTACACGCGATATATTGGCTGTGGAGCTCGGTGAGTCGAGCTGTAAGATCAATATTTGTTTCGGTACGGAGTATCGCACGATTTGTAAGGCTCTCACGGTAGGTGGATGGGAGATTTTCAGTACTTTCTCGTACCTGATTTTGATATTCTTCTTTTTTTATGCTCTTTGGTTATTTTTTAAATAATTTCGAGTGGTTTAATAAAAGCTGGAGTTTTCTCTAGATTTACTTTTGACACCTATACATTAAAAATGATGCCAATTACTTTTAGGCAGCCGTTGTTTGATGCGGCAATTTTTTTTATTTTATCCCTGTACTGCAATTGGTACTCCATTTTACCATATTATTAAATATGTTTTGGAACCCCCTAAGTGACCTAAAAATTACAATATTTACCTTCACAAACCTCTTTTTAATAAACAACATTATAGCAGTTAAAAAACGCAACACCATCACCCAACTTGGCTCCTGAAAAAACACCGTTACAACCTTTTCTCTACCCCTATTACACGCAGCCCCCCTTCAAATTTATTAACCCGTACGCGATGTGTCCAAGTGGCATCGGGCCGAGGGCTCGTCTTTCAATTAACGGCTTCTCCAGCACGAGCTCACGAGGCGATCTCATCAGTTCTCGATTTTTCACACGGCGCTTTCCCTGCGCGGGAAAGTCCTCAGCCCTCGCGCAATAAATAACAAAGTACACGCGCCTGCCGCCTTGACAAACAAAAAAAAAGGAAACGTATGATTCGAGTCGCTTTTCCGAAAGGGTGTCGATAAATCGTACGCGCGCGTGCGCGATTAAGCCGTCGCGTGCGTTATACGGTTCGTTTCTTCTTTATCTATACGTGCGCGCGGTGTGCGTTATATAGGGCCTGCTTTTGTACGCAGGCTTTGCGCTGGAAATGCAAGTAAAAAGTGTGTTGCCGCGATGTTGCTGTGTATGGAATAGTGGTGAACGTAGTTTATACTATCGACGAGCTAAATTTAGTATAAGAGACTTTAAATAACATTAAGTAAAAGGGTGATCTTTTTATATTTCCCCAATGTCTTATTTGTAGTATTTTCTAAGAGAGGTGTATATGAAATGTTCCTCATATTTTTTTAGTATTTATTATCGAGTTCAGTAATTGCCACTTACTTAATCTTAGCAAATTATTATCAATGTTATTTATACGTAGTATCTAATTAGGCTCAATAATTCGTTAGTATGTTCTTAAAAGGTACATTTTTTACGTTTGATCATTGACACACAATACATTTAACACTTTTTCAAATTATTACATTCTATACGTATACCCAACATTCACCTACCTATTCTATTCTCCAGCTTCTCATTAAAAATTCTCCTATACCCCCATATTTAAAATTAAAAACTTGCCCCCCCCCCATACATACGCGACGAAAAAAAAAAGAAAAAGAAAGAACGGTTCGTATGTCCCAGGTGCCCGTCGAATCCACGTCGCGACAACGCAGGGATGATCGATATCGTTATCGCGTGCCTGCACCCCTCCTGTATATGCGCGCGCGCGCCACCCTCGACGAGATCCTCGCGTCCTTTTTTTTAAAGCGAAGCGTGTGCGTCGTGTGCGCGAGCACGAAGGGGGAAAAATTAGTTTTTACGGCGCGTCACGCGCGCGTTTATATGTACGGGAGGTTGCTAGCGTGGCGCAGGAGTTTGTTTAATGGCACGTGATTGTGCCCGCGCGGGGCGATGGGAGGAGGTGAATATGTTTAGAGAGCAAATGTTGCGAGTGGAGTTTTGTTGAAAGGTTTTGGGATTGGTTTTGTTGAATTTTTTAATCGATGTCGCGTGTCAGATTTTTGTCGGTAAAGGTACGGTCTCTGGAATTATGAAAAGAGGATTACTTAGAGCTATAAGGGGTTGAAGAGAACGTATCTACCGCGGTTTCTTCTGATTTATTGTTTTTTATGTTCTAAGAGTGAAAAAATGAAATCAAAGGTAAAGTTTGTAGAGGACGGTTGATCCTTAAAAAGGCTCGTTTATTGCGAATTAAGATGCATGTGCCAAAATAATCGAAGAGTGGACTAAAATTCCATTGTTAACGACCAATATTCAGCTTGACAAAATCGGTCAAACCCTGTAAGTATGTCTAACGACACATTGATTATGCCATTGGAAACTGTGAAAACAAGCACGAAACTGCGTTATCCAGCAAACAAAATAAAAAGTTGAGAAAACAACCAACAAACATCAGCAGCACTTCACCCTCCTGCACCCAGCCTGCAAAACTTTTCGCCTACAACTCCCCCACAACCCTCTCAATAAAATAGGAAAAAAGCCAACCAAACAAACCGGTCAAAAAAAAAAGAATGGCCTCCACCGCCGGAAACAGTCAATATAGCGCGCGCGCAGAGAGAGAGCAAACTCTCGCCAAAACAGTGCTGCACATACGATTTTAATCCCCGCGCCATTACGGCTTTATAACTCGCATTCGCGCGCGCGTCCGTGCGAATTGATAACGGCTGTAATGGGATTTTCGTCACGAAGAGAGAGAGCGAGAGGGAACGAAGCGTGTTTGCACGGCTCGCGAGACCTGTCCCAGATTTTTCGATTTTTTCGATTTCCGAGAGGGGAGTGACTCGTCGAGGGTCGCGCATACAGTAGCAGAGGGTTCGAGATGTTGGTAAACTGGATGTGAACGGGTGTTTTTGTTGTTCAAATATGATATTAGTAAATGTCGAATAGATTTGCGCGTAGTGTTTGTACAACTGATGGAACATATATTTCCAGACCAATAAATAACCGAAATTTTTACGACAATTTCAGAAGTACGTAAAATGTTCAACGAATGTGGTTGAATTTTAATCTGTTGGAAAATTGTTTTCGACTATATATACTCTGATACTATTGATACGAATAAGTGAAAAATGTACTAATTCTTTAGTACAATATTCGCTTATTCGTACCAATGAACGACTTTTCACATATTCGCATTTTTAGAGAGTATCAAGCACGCTATAGCAGTTAATTTAATAGAAAGCGATGTAGTGCTCATATCCAACACCTAATACGTTCAAATTGACAGAAAAGCAAATAACAATACAGTAAAGCATTCTACGATAACGAAATCCGAATTAGCGAGATTAGATTTTCTGCTCGCTACCCCGACTTTCTGAACGAAACGACGAGTAAACAGTATAATATCACCGTGAAAATCCACATTTAAAGAATCTACCTACACACTTACACTCTGCCATACGTTATCGAAAGCTCTCGATCTCTATCGCGCCTACGCTCCCACAACCCGTCCGCTCGCAACACCCGCCGTCGATAAGCCAGAAACCCTCTGCTCTGCATCATCATCTCTTCTCTCGTTCTCACACACACACACACACACACACACACACACACACACACACACACACATACACATGCATAGGATCGACGCCTTCCGTCAGTCACGCGATTGCATAACCCGCTGGTAAATAAATGGGTCGACGTCGAAGCGGCGAGTATATATATTTATTAATAGTTCGAGCGAGCAGCTAGCGCTTATCGCGGGGCAAGGTGAGACACGGGACGGATTTCCGCCAAGGCCGCGCGCGCGCGCAATTAAAATGACAATGGAGAGGCCTGCTTTTCGCGGATAAGGCGGCGGCGGTGCAGTGCGCCGCCTTTTGAATTTCGCGTAGTAGGTGTGTGTGTGTGTGTGTGTGTGTGTGTGTGTGTGTGTGTGTGTGTGTGTGTGTGTGTGTGTGTGTGTGTGTGTGTGTGTGTGTGTGTGTGGGTGTGTGTGTGTGTGTGTGTGTGTGTGTGTGTGTGTGTGTGTGTGTATATAGCCAGAAGACGGCTGCCGCTGCTGGTGGCGAGCGATTAGCGAGCGGTCGAGCGAGAGGCTCGCTGGGTATTTTGAAAGAGGTGGGGAGGTGTGGGAATGGGTTGATACGGGGGTGGTGCGAAAAATTGTTGATTTTCGGGAAAAGGGGACGGAAGAAGAGGTGGAAGGGTTCGGTAGAAGGTTTGATAAGAATTTTGAGTATTTTGGGGTATTTAGGCGAGGTGGGAATGAATTTTTGCTATCGAAAAGTTAGTTTGTGTGAAAATATATTTTATGCTACTTGCGTAATCTATTTTGTTATACTTCATTGAAGCAAGTCAGTTTTAAAACTTATTTAGAGCTTTCCCGAAGTTCACATTCATATTCATTAACCAGTCGTTCGATTTTTTAAAGATATTAACGACTAATACTTATTCAGTAGAAACATATGTAATTTAACGTATAACCTCGAAGTTTTCAGAGTATGTGGAATCACCACTAGTTTTCTATTTCCTGTCATTCTTTATTAACTTCGTCACCTACTATTCTTCAATTCGCCCCCCAAAAAATCGGCACAGCGATATCGAAAAAAATAAACATTAAAACAAATTCGACGTAGAAATCAGCAACAGAGCTCCGATTCGCCGCCACCTATGATTCCCCGACAATCAACACTTCATTCGCTATATTCACACATAACGACGCTCCGGCGCTTTGGAAAATAATTAACAATGGGACATTTATGGCGCGCGTATTGTATACGAGGCGCGCATACACGCGCAACGCGACTTATTGTTATTCCTTTTTCCTCGTTCGACGCGCGCGAGCGAGCGGTGTGCAAT
Organism: Torymus aiolomorphi; assembly: GCA_036365515.1. Taxonomy (NCBI): domain Eukaryota; kingdom Metazoa; phylum Arthropoda; class Insecta; order Hymenoptera; family Torymidae; genus Torymus; species Torymus aiolomorphi. Next base: position 10,263,627 of record CM070877.1, on the reverse strand, counting down.
GCTACCGCGGGCACCTGAGATAACGCCGCGGGCCGCACGCCGATAACAGCTGTTGGTTTTTCCTTTTTCCTTTGGCTCGCTGTTCCCCGTTTTATTTTGCTTAATTTTAACTAGGTCTTTTTTTCGAGAATTGCGGGGATAAATTAGAAGTTTTTTTTAATTACTTATTGGATTGGTAGGATGGTAGATGTATTTGATTGAGAAGGTTTTTTGTTACGATGCGGTAATAATGAATAAATAAACGAATATTTTTAGAGAAATTTTTAGACAACGGGTAGTAAATGCAGAAAAGTCCGAGGTTATTTGTCAACCATATTGAATAAATACAGAACACACACATTGACAATAATATAGAGATGGAGATATAGACAAATTTAAATAACTTACTTGCATTTCCTACTTTAACGAAAGAAAAGTTATTACAATTTTATGATAGCATTCATCTAGTCGAAAATGTCAATCTTTTGTCTATTTATATCGAACAATTCTCTAGTCGTCTCGGTAATATAGTCACAAAACGCTTAGAAAACGCAGAAACCACTCTTTCTCTAAATAAAACAACTACGCACATATTTCTCTAACCTTATGAATCTCCCTACCCTCAGTCAAAATTCTCCACCCTCTACCTCTCAAAAAAATACAAACGGTACCCATATTCTCTCCGCCCGATTTATTATATCCAGACTCCCAGCAGGTACCGAGAACCGGTCGCACACGTTTTTCTCTTGTGTATACACACTCACACATACATGTAAGTACGCTGGTTCGCTTACTCGCGCTTACGTAACTCGCTCGCTACAGCGCGATTATGTGCGTCACACACGCAAAATACACTTGCAAGTGCGCGCGCTCGCTCGCGCCGCGTGTTGCAAGTGCGTGTGCGCTAATAATTGCACGTCGGCGTTAACCTTGTCGGCTGTTTAAACGCCTCTCGTGTGTACGTCTGTGTGTGTTTCTCTTTTTCGTCGCGTGTGTTTGCGTAGCGAGTGGGTATGAGCTTCCGTGGAATGGGAGCGAATTCTTCGGAGGAGGCTTTTGGGAGCTGGGTTGAGATTTTAGAGCGGGAATTTTGGTAGTTTTCATAGGAATTTTTTTTATGAGATGAAGTGTTTGTGGGTGTGCGAAAAATAGCTTGGGTTTCATTTCATGCGAATTTTAACAATGGATTTTTTTTCGGTATAGAGTGACACGAGAATTTTCAACGAGAATTGCAAATTTCACCTCTGTTCTCGTGTCCGCGCGGATTATTATTGGGAAAAGTCAATCTCGAACACCTCTGTAATAATACGGATAATATATTTGCGTAAAAATTCCGCTACGCAAAGCAAGCGCAATTACAAAAGAGAGCGCACACATGTATACCCCGAGTTAACCGTGATTATTCTTAATCTCTAAAGAACCAGTTCCACGTCGGATTTTGTGGAAACGTCCCTTTGGAAGTCGTTTCGCTTTAGCGCGTCGCGCCGAAACATAACGAACTGGAAGCTTGTGTATATACATATACGCAACGCCTGCGCCGAGGCGCAACTGGTTACCAAAATCCAGACACGGTACAACGAGGCTCGCGTACGTGCATTGAATTTCCCCGTCTAATGTCCGTCTTCCGTTGCAAAGCTGTGCCGTCGACAAAGATGTATTTTTTCTTTAAATTAGCATAATTTGGGTCCTCAGATTTATGAAATGAAGTCTCTGATGTTGAGAGACTGCTACGTATACTTTTGTACTAGATATAACACGCAAAAAGGATCTCAACATTGGAAAGAATCATATTTTTCTGGAATTTGCGGTAAAAAAATCTCAAAAGTATAAATTTCCAAGTTGGACACCTTTTTCCATCTCAATTCCGGCACGTATATTATAAACATACTCCGCGCGATTCTCCGCAACTCGTACAATTCATTAACGACCATATAATGCTGAGCGCACATACCAACCGTTTTCCCCTCGTTCCTCCACAATTCATAGCGAAACAAAACAAAACTCGCCCGCTTACACGTATATGTGTGTATAAATACACCGGCAAAATTCCTCGAGCCGAATTAATTAAACCATGCAGTGCACTAGACGCGCTCCAGATTACACTCGCTCTCTCTTTCTCTCTGCATGCGACTCCCGGGAGTAATTGAATTTTCTCTCTTTCGCTCTCAGGCGTTACGCGAGGAATCCCCGCGCGAACGCGCGTGAAAAGAGTCGAAGACTTACCGGGCGAATCGATAGCTGTATTGCGCGCGTGGCCCTGTTTTCCCTCTGGAATGTGTCTGTGTCGCTCTTTTTTTTACAATGGAGATGTCGAATATGCGCGCGTGTGTGGTTTTGGTTTTTTTTCTGGGGTAGAGGTGTGGGGATGGCGGCCTCGAGAGGTTCGATGTATGCATTTTCGTGGATTAAACGCGATCTCTTGAGGGAATGTGAAGTCGGTGGGCTGTCGTGGTCGAATTCTCGCTTATTTTTCGATAATTTTCAAACGTGTATTAATTGGTTTTGGTGGCCGTTATTTTTTAACTGACCGACAATAGTAAATGGGCTAGAAGTGTAGAATCGAATTCAATTATCTATTTATACTTCCTGCACGAGTGATTAATCGTGTTCGGAGATGAAAAATTGTTTTTCTTTTCTACTTGAAAACTGATTACACCCAAGTTATTTCAATCGCAATATCGCATAATTAAGATACAAAGCACCCGTACCCCAATAATCTCGTAACTTATACATATCCATTGTTCGTTTCCCAAAGCCAAATTTCGGTAGCAATAATTACCACTGACTTTTACATTCATCATGTGGATTGCTGGTAATTTGATACTCTAAAATAATTTACTTTCCCGATTAACACATATCCGCACCGGTATTGTATTGACAGTCTAATCAATTTTCAAACGTAGCCGTTATTATATAGCCGTTATGTGCATTTTGCTTGTTTTCGAATGACAATTGTACATTTGTTATTACTCCACAAATGTTCATACATACAACCTATAAAGTGGATTTATCGCCCTTTATACCGTATCACACTCAAAACACATTACTCCAATAAAATCAAAATAACTACGCAGCAGAGAACCGTCGTTTTCCATTGCAAAACCATGCAGTCGTATCCTGTGCAATCGGAAAAATCCTCCTCATTACCCGCGAATTTCCCACTCGTACATATAGACCAACTCTCTCCGACTACCTCAGCACCGCGTATAAGTAACCATTAAATTGACAGTTCCCCGGTGACGACCTTTCGCGCGGCATCAAATAAATGCATCGTTGGGTGAATCGGATCAGGGCACAATAGTCCATTCATTAACGGCGCGAGCGCACACTTTCTTCGGTTCCCCCTGACTCGTCGCGCGTATAAATATACACACGGTTAATTTACCGAGAAGAACTCGCCGTGTGTGTCACTGCTAACTCGGTTTGGCTGTTGTGCAGTATATGAACTTCCTGTGAAGTTCCGTATAAGGAGAACACGTGATAAATATTTGCAACAGTATACGTGTTGGCAAGTAAAGGTAGTGAAATAGTCAGCGATTAGTTGTTATGGCAATGATTTTACAAAATATAAGCGTGCGGAGGGTATTGAAAAATTACGAGTCGATTGTTCAAAGATAGATGCAAGATAATAGGTGTTTGTAATCGTTACATAACCTACAAATTTATCAGTGGTACAAGACGCGCTGTACAAAAGTAAAAGGAAATTGACAAGCCTTTGTTCCGAACAATAGATGCTTAGATACTTTCTTCCTTCGCATCCATCATATCTAATTAATATGAAAGACCGATTAAATTATTTGCCATCGCAGAATCACACACTGATACTTCTGACCACGTAAAATTTCTATTCCGATTAACCATCGTCGGAAAGAACCTTTCAAAATTCATTTTCCTCCCCCACCACAGGCGAACCCATTCACAGCGCGCATAGATGATTTAAATGACCGCGCGTGCGCCTATATACAAAGAAAGCCACCGAAAGAGACGGTAGAAAAGCGCCTCCTCCTCCGCCTCCGCTTTCCTCCATAATTCATACGTGCGGCGTATTGTTGGAGCGGTTATTCATGGAAAGTTCGACGCTCGCCTTTTTTCTTCTTTATAGTGAGGAGCGGTCATCGGTCCCTGGAAGGGATCCAATGTGGTGATACGTGGATGAGGTGATGTGCGTTCTTGGTAGGGGGCAGGAGACGGAGGCGCGGTGTTGTGCCGAGTAAGCGGAGTAATTGTTGCGGCGTAATGTGGAGTGGGTTAGCGGTAATTGGGGATTGGTATAGGGGCAGGGTTGACTGAACAGCAGAACAAGAAGATGTCTTTATGTATGTGATTGGTCTTGCGGGAATTCGATGCTTTTTTAGGTTAGAAAAAAGACCATGTTTTGGGAAAAATTCTTATAATAGTTATGTGAACGCCTAAATCAGTTCAGTGAGTTTTTACAAATTTCCACGGTGAATAATCAATCGATTTGACCAAAATTTCACAAAGATGAAATTTTGATATTGAAACCAATTAGTATTTTTTCATTTTTTTTTATTTGTGGGTTATTTTACATGCGCAGGTTTTTCAAGGTTTTCTTTATGATTAATTTCTTGATTGAGTTGAAATTTGAGAAATAACTATATATTACACGAAGAAAAATTTAATAGGAAAAATTACTATTTTCTATAGTAACCGTGAAACAGACTTAAATTTTCACGAAAATGACTACAATTTATAGTAAAAATTATTTGTAATTTTTAGTATATAAATAGCAATTTTGACTATATATTGTAGTAATATTCATGAGAAAATGAGTCTGTCCTTCGCATACTATCAAAAATAGTAATTTTTCCTCCTAAATTTTTCTCCATGATAATATTTAAAGCACACACATATTAAAAAATTACGTTGACACCAGCGTTACCTCAACCCAGATCAGTTTATCCTCTATTTGTCAACAGCTTTTCTACCTACCGTTTAAATTTAATCAGCTCCCACACATCATCGATATCTAAAACATCATCTCAAAGTACAGAACTTTACAAAAATCTCAAGCTCATTATATCCAACCACCGAACCTCCCCCATTTTTCCACATATAACCACCCACTACTGAAAATATATCCTTCCGATGCACAACCGGTGTGTGTGTGTGAATTTCCCTTCTCTAACGACATTATTTACCGTCGCGATAACCCTGCCCCAGAAACTCGCGCGATTTCCACTAAATTTCCGCGCTAATCGCCCGAACGTTTTCTTCGCTCTCGCGTCGGGTGAGTTACGAGAATTCTGCGCGTTTTATTGCCGTATCGCCGCGGTACAAGCCCGCGCGCACGTGGCCGCGCGATAAGATTTTTGCCAATGGTTATGGGGTTAGTTGCAGCGCGGGGGAGGAGGAAGGAAAGTGGGTTGCTGGAAATTTGTGGGAGTTTTCGGAGCACGCGCGCGTAGTTATGTGAAGCTTTGGTAGTAGTTGGAGCGGAGTCGTTTATTTTTCGCGCCTTGAGATATTGACGTGTAATTTAAAAGTACCTTTTATTATGATCTTTTGAGAGAAAATTGTGGTGTAAACGCTGAAGCTCGGTGAAATTGTTTCTGATTTGTTGTGTGATGGTGTAATGAAGACGTTGTTCTGTATATGTATTTAACTATTATTAAAAAATCATCATTCATAATATCATTCATTTTTCTCATTACTCTCACGTCTAATTGACAAGGCAGCTTCCAGAATCCCGAAAGTAACTATATATATTTTAAGAGAAAACAGAATACTTTTTCTCCCTTATTTTCTAACACCACGACCCGTCCATCACAAAACCGGAAATTCTTTACTTCTCTTTCACGTACCAATACATCCATTTTTCCGGTATATAAGCGAGAGACGCGTGACGCGAGTCTCCCCCTCCGGTCTTTTGCATCTCCTTTTGGCCTGTCGTGTGCGGCAGTATAGGTTCGTTAATTCACGGTACCCGCGCGCAATTGATTCCTAGAAATTATATCTGACGTTAATGGCTCTCCGAACTGGAAATTGAAAGTTATGCTACTGTGCAGCGGTCGTGATATTATACGGAAAAGTCAGCGCGAGGCGCGAGAGCGAATTAATTGATGCCGAGAAAATTATGTGACTTTCATTGGACTGTTTACGGGCAGGCTGCGGCCGTTAATAAGCCCGTATAATGATTGTTTGCAATTTTCTTAATCAATATTTTATTTATATTGACATATAACTGGTGAGAATTTTTAATCATTTAAAAATGTTTGACAATTTTATTTATAATATTTGAAATGCTTCTTGCGCGTGCTTATCTCTTTTACTTTATCTACGCAATTAAAAATGCTCTCTCTCTCTCTCTCTCTCTCTCTCTCTCTCTCTCTCTCTCTCTCTCTCTCTCTCTCTCTCTCTCTCTCTCTCTCTCTCTCTCTCTCTCTCTCTCTCTCTCTCTCTCTCTCTCTCTCTCTCTCTCTCTCTCTCCCTGTCCCTCTCTCTCTCTCCCTCTCTCTCTCTATGCTCTATTAAAAGTTTAATTAAACGACAATTATGACATTCATTAAGGCGCATTTTGCTGCGAGCAACTTTAATGAATATACTTTGCCGCTCTCTGTGTCGCGTCTCATAAAAATTCAAATTCACAAACAGCTATATTATTATACTTATCACGTATTCTCCATTATAATAACGATAAAATTTGAACAAAAAATATTTCCGACCAAACTTTACACACAGACACACACGCCTCTCTGTTTATTTACCAACACTTGCAACAACCGTCAATTACTGAATAGCCACTACTATACACTCGTCTCCGTCCCGGCGTTGTATAACACGCGCTGATTGGAGAGAATCGCCGAGGGGATGCTGCTACTGTTGCTATGCATATACACGCCGCGTGCAAGGTGAAAACAAAGTGAAAAGTCGGAGGGGACTAGCGCATAGACAGCCTTGAGACTATTAGTGCGATGCGTCTCGCGGCCCCAGTGGCGTAGGAGATTAGGAATTTTGCCACCGCGCGGTGATGTTTGTTGGGTTAGGTAGAGATGTTTGGGTAACACTTTGCGATTTTTAGCTGGTCAAATAATCGGCCGTGAGTTGTGGTGTGGAATCGTTGATTGGAAATGAACGCACTTTTTCGAAAGTACCGTTTGTACGTGAGAACGTTCTTGTTGTTTGATATAGATGGTTGTGAAGTATGTGATAGGTGGTCGAGCAAATAGAATATAAGAACGGGGATTTATTCGCGCGAAGATTTTAATTTAGATTTTGAGGAAATCTCGATAAGTCGTGGGATTTTACGACCTTCTCGGTTTCCCGGAGTAAATTGGTATACTGTATCTGTAATTCTCTATGCGCCTTTGGAATAAATCTATTAGACGATTCTCGTATACGAAAGTTCATCGATTTTTGTAAAATATAGCCATGCACTCGCGTTCCATTTCAATTCAATTTAATTAACTATTTGCTCGCATGGAAATTGTTACCGCCGCTGAAATTAGTTGCCTGCATTTCTAGCCCATTAAAGTTATGAGCATTTTGGCAAAATTGCACGCCAAAGTAGCTGTTTTACTTTTTTACCGAACAAGAAATATATCTACGAACGAAAGCTTTTAGCGATATTATTTCTAAACTTGAACGGTCAAATGAGTTGGTAATGACTTTCGTTTCGTATTTCTCTCCAAGGTAACTTGTAGCTCATTGCTATTTGTAAACTAACTAGTTTAAAGGCTGTATCTGCACGCTTTGAATATCATTTCCCATCATGATTAAAAAGTCGTAGGAATCTCCGGAATTTGTTGAGTCTCCCGTTCACTCTTGTTACCAATTAAAACACAAAACTACCGAATCGCACATAAAAAATGTCTGAAAAATGACTACATTGTCTCGTTAAGTCTTTCACAGACTGTAAAACCCATATATTCTACAATGTATATGAGGAAATCCAGAAAAAATTTGTTTTGAAGGCACACTTCCGAACGCGGTTTTTCTTCTTTCTTATCACAAAATATACGAGGGACATTGTGTACAATTAACCTTTAGAGGACGGGGATTTGGGTTTACTGTTTTCTCTCACTTTTCTATAGAAATCGAGTTTTTGTGATGTCTCACATCTCAAAACTAACACATGTAAAGGGTCGATCATGGGCATGGCCCGTATAGGGGCCATCCCGTCCTCTAAAGGTTAAAAACGTCTTTGTCTCACATTTTTTTCAAGGGTTGAAATTTTTCAATAAAATGGCAAAAAAACCCTTTTCTTTAAACCTCAGCCATTTATTCCAGAACCGATCCACTTAAAGTTTCAAAATAGAAATTGGAACTTCACCAGTGAATGAACAAATAAGGAAATTGTAATTTTTGTTATTCAATTAAGAGTCTTAAAAATGGATTAAAAGTAAAAATCTTTTTCAATTAGTATTTTAAAATCTTTAAACTTTACGTCAATGGCAACATTTTAGATAAAGAATAAAAGTAGAAATTTTTTTTAAAAGAAATTTGCAAATATCTTCTAAAAACCAGTAAATGAACACGTGATGCTAGTGAGTAAACACTTTGAAACCATCAGTGAATGAACACTTACTTTGTATATGTACTTATGTAAGTTCAGTAACAGTAATTTTACAATCTGAATGTTGAAAGTTGACACCAGGGTGATAATGATGCACTTTATGTATTAACACTAAACATTAAATATTAAACATTATTGATTTTTCATACAGTACAGCATGAGGTGCGAATAACATTCGTTCACTGGGTTGCCGGGATAAGACTAGCGCCCAGCAAAGAAGTGTTCGTTCATTCACTAGATTCAGGATTATAAAATTAACCAAATTTGGAACACGTGAATTATATTTAAATAATTAACCGTTTTCTTAAAAATAATGTCGAATCGTTAACTAATAAGTATAAAACTCCATTTAGGCGTAAGATTTTAGCACAAACACTTTCGATTTTGAAAAAACTTCAGCATATGAAGTACATTTAATTCTCATCACAATATCGCAATATTAATAATTTTTTTCATCCAAGGCAATTCATTTTATAGCATGTACAAAATATAAAATGAAAGGGAATTTCGCAAAGAATTCAAAATCATGATTATATTTGATACATAAAATGTACAAATTTTACAATTTTAAATATTATATCAAAATGTTCATTCACTGGTGACTGTTCCAATACTGGTGTAGTCACCCAAAAAATGTCGATTCCTTCAAAAGTTCTAAGGGTTTGAAGTTTAACGTCGAAAAGGCATACAAATGATCTCAAAGTCGGCGCTGCCGATTCCTACTATTTGTGCATATCCACCAAAATTTCTTATAAAGTACGGCAATTTTTACAAACCTTTTTGCAATTTCCACTATCTTTTTCCTCAATCTACCACCACTATAACCACTAAAAAAAATCGAATAAAACGTCTTTCCACCCAGCACCACTCCATTTCTCCTCTCTCCGACGAAAAGACACAAAGGATCCAACCAAATTCGTCGAAAGGATTGAGATGCCGACCGACGGCGAGTCTTATTAGATTCGGCGCGTCGCCGCCGATGGCGAATTCGATTCGCCCACACACACACACACGCGCGCGATGTATATAGAGAGGAGATCGACCTCGCGTTTTGACTCATCGCCTGGGCTCGTCGTTCCTTTTCTTCGTCTTTTTTTTTCTTCCCACCCGAGGCGGGGATCTTTTTGCGCGGATTGTTCGTCGACGTATTGTCCGAGATTTCCTTGGCTCTATATGGGTGGGTATCGGGTGACGATAAAATTGCCATTGGGGTTCTGCGAAGAGTGTAGATTTAATAATAAGTATTTTAAAAATTGTTGACCGATGCTTTTAATATTATTTAGAACCATTGTCTAATGAACATTTCTCTTTTGTTTCAGGTACGTAACAATGTGTGTTCCCACCAGCCCTGTGTACTTTTCAAATGGGTAAGCAAGTACAATTAATTCGACACAGTGCAAACTCCGACATAAAAAAACAACACATCGAAACCCATATCCAAACCCACAACAAAAAGGCCAATTCCGTGCGGTGAATCTACGAAAATCTCCAAAAAAAACGTGCCACGTCGTTTCCAACGTTTTCCGCATCCGAAAATTCAGGAAATGACGGTCACTCCGATAAATTCCGTACCGTCACTCCCCCTCGGCGCTCTTTGATCTGAAGATCGGCAGCGGATGCCGCGCCCAAAGAACAACTATGTATACTTCCTCCTAAAAACTAACGAAAAATTAAAAAGACAAAAGAAAAACGTCGTAATTTCAATTTCACCCAGAAAAAGCACGCGAAATTCACTTCGTCGGACCCTTTGCATACGGGCGGTACATTACGCGCGTACGTGCGTCTGTTCGGACGTGACTCCTTTTTCGGACGTCGTTTCTCTTCCTCTCGAGAGAGAAGGAGAGGGAGAGATACGAGACGCGCGTGCACGAGATTATGCGAGTGTGTGTGGGTGACGTAGGCTGTCGTGGCGAGGTTCGTTTAATCGGTTATTGGTGCCGTTTTGGGAGTTGAATTTACCTTTTTCTTTTATTGTTATTCAGTACGAGGTTTATTTTTTTTTATTTTTAAATCAATTTTCGTTATGGTGGGTTATCGATCGAAATGTAATCGATCAAGGAAAGTTTGTTTTGACTGTTAATTAAATGTATTCCAACGTGATAATATGAATTTTAAATTTCACCCAGAGACATTTCAACCAAGCATGTAGAAATATTTTAATATTTAAATGTAGGAAAATTAGATTAGAAGATTGTACTTATAAAATTGTCAAAATAATTACAAACGATTTTCTTAAAAATAATTTTTCCTTAAAATCGTCGCTATATAGATGAGTGTTTCGATCTTAATTTATTCCCTGTAATTAAGCAAGCCTGCTGCGTTTTTAGAATAATAGTTTCTAGAATAATAAGAATAAAACAAAAGAAAACTAGAATAATTTTATCAAAAGTTTTATTAACATCAAAATTACGCCATAATACATTAAACCAGACAAATCCCGAAATATCTCCAATCAGATCCCACAATAACCCTTCCTACCACTTAACCCCACACACTTCACACCCGATCCACTTAAAAACAGCCATCATCATCGCGAACCCAATAATCCTCCGTCCATGCGTCCCCGTAATCCCCGAAAATTCGAAGCTCGCAACCGTCGTCCCCCATGGCGCTCCCACCGTTTTTCCACCTCGCGCATCGTTTCTCTGTCTGTCTGTGTGTGCAGTCGATCGGGTCAAAAGATAGCGGCGCCAGTGCCGAGGTCCGAGTCAAAAGTCGCCCCTCGCGCGTTCCCCTCCGTTTCTATTTTTTTTTTCAGTTTCTCACGAGAATAGCGGGACACGTGGTCTTGGAAGGTTGAGGAATAGGTAAGAAAGCGGGAAAATTGGATGTGTGTCGAGGAGGATTTTTTTTCTTTTGGTTGAGTATAAAGTAATTTTATATTAATATGGGAGGGATAAGTTGTGGAACATGGAAATTAAACTACTCGTCGAATAATTTTTAGGTTAGAAAACGTTCGTTTTTGTAAGCTGCTTCATTTTTATATAATTTTACCCAAGTTTCAATTCGCTATCTCCCTCTTACAACAGTACTAGTTGCAAGTCCCCTCTTTATTACTTAAAAATTATCCACTTCACGCTGAACCTTAAAAATTATTCTTCTTCACACCTAAAACAGATACATCACAACCTTTCGTCACAAACTCAACGTCCCTCTAATTCACCAAAATCCCAAGTAACATCCACTCCCCCAAATTAATTATAAATTCATCGGCCGCGCACGAAAAACCCACGCCGCCACTCGACGCGCCGGCCAATTAACTGCAGCCGCGACAATATCAGCCGAAATTATATTCCCATCGAGGGTAAAGCCACGCGCGCGCGCGCGCGTTCGAAATTGCTATCGGCAAATTAATAAACCCGGCCGTTAATAATAACGCTTTACGACTTCATTCAAAAACCCGTGCCCGTATACAGTTTCCGAGGCTCCTGTTTTTCGGCCGCTGCATGGCGGAGAGGAGAGGGACGGCAGAAAAAGCAGCAAGCACGTGTGCGTGTAGTATACACATCTGCCCCCTTCGTTTCTTGCATATATATCTTGTCCGCGCCGCGAGCGTCTTATACATGTACATGTGTTTTCCTTCGAGAATGGTTCCCCCCTGCTTGTGCTTTCCCTTTTCTTTTTTTTTTTTGAGGCTGACGCTTGAGACTGTGCGCGTGTAGCTTCGCGTACCTGTGCCCAGGTATTTTTCGGGCGTTGTTGCGCCTCTTCTGTGGCGTGGCTTTTGTGTTCACGGTTTAGCACTTTTGAAGGATCTTTTCTTACAGTTGTTTGGAGTGGCTTTACAGTAAATTGGAACGGTTTTTTATAGGAAAATGAGAATATTAGATGATGGTTAAAAATTTTTACGTATTGTAAATTAATTCCGTTGATATACTTACGTTGAAATTATAGAATTGAATTTAATTTTTTAAAGCTAAAAAATAAGTTTGTCGTATGAAAAATATTACATCTATTGGATAATTTGTGTTCTATTATCTATACGTAAATTATAACTTATTTTGCATTAACTAACATCTATTAAAATACATAAAACAGCTACTAAATATTTAAAAACAAGTTTATTTACGAGTTCCCCAACGCAACAAATCACAAATTCGCCATAAATTACTATCACCTCCATTCCGCTACACACACATTTATTTTCTCGATAACGCGTACCTCACACTTTCCTCAAACTCCCACCATCTACCGCTACCGTAACACACACTCCACACCTCGGGCCCAACTTTCCAGAAAAACGCCCACCATTTCTTCCGCTTATCATCCGACGTTAATGCCCATCGCGCCGAGTTAACACGTCGGCCGCGCTTTGCATATCAGATCCAATTACGCGTTTTCCCCGGCGCACGATGATTTTCCGACTACCGAATTACTCTCTCTCTCCACCCACGTGCCGTTATCACGCGCGCGCACTCGACGATAAGCATCGCAAGCGACTACTTTATACACCTTCTCCTTCGGTTATTGTTGTACGGGTTAATTCGTTATTATAGGTGTAGAGAGCTTACGAAAACTCACGAGCGTGAAACGGAACAACAAACATCGCCACGTGTCGGCTCTTTGTGTAACGCGAGCGCGTTATATATTATGACGATTTTCGAGAATCACGCTGTGGTTGCCGAGCTGACTCTGCGGAACGCATTTACGCTCTTTGATTCGTGTCTGCGTTTCCGCGCGCGCGCGTTGTTTGTTGCGTTATTTATATAGGAGTTTACGGAACAATGTAAAAGTGAATTGTACTGAAATGGAACTTGATTTTTCTGTTGTTCCACGCTGGTGGAAAAGATTAGAGTCGGTTTTTATGAACCGGCAATTTGTTACCTTTTATGAGTAAAAACGATTATTTATTCTTGCGATTCGATTATAATAAATATACTTATACAATTTTCGAACATTCGTATTTTTTGAAAATTCAATATTTTTACTTCTCACGAAGCTGGTCTTGTATTGAAAAAATTTATGCGGTTTATTTATTTACCATTTGATATCTTCACTTCCGTAATTGAGAAGCTGGTTTTCCTTGCTAAAAGTACCACCTATATATACTCATTATTAGATAAACAGATTATTTATGTGTATATCTGAACGCAACATTGGGTGTAACTGTATTATAAATGATTATTGGTAGGATAGGATATTAAGTATAAAAAAAAATCCTATAATCAGATTGTAATAAATATTCCCAGAAAAAAGTCACTATAATTATTATAAAACTGTACAGGTACAATAAATTTATCGGTATAACATACATTAATCATCTTTGCTCCGTTTACTAAAAATCGGAGCTACCACTGTTCCAACTCAACTCACTTATTTCACTCAAAAACAACAGTGTTTTTTATTATTTTCTCAAACTCTCGACAACGCAAAAGTCCCGCCGCGTTCCTTAAAAAAAAAAAAACGCAGCTCCCAATCCCACCAACAGCTGATCCCCCCACACGGCTCCTCGAGTCCTCCGCTTCCTCCCTATTTTTACTTCTCTATACACTCTCCTCTCTCTCACGCGCCTCCATTATCACATGTCTCCGCGTCCCCTTCTCTCTCTCCTTCGAGTACACGCACTCACACATCGCATGCAACGTACTTCTACACACACACTCGTGATACCACATCGCGCGGCGGGCTTGTCTCCCCTCTCGCAAACGCTTACACCGCTGCTGCTGCGCCCCTCCCTGCGACCGCTTCCTCCCACGCCCGGGGGTCCGCCGCTGCTGCTGGCGAGCATCGCGAGCAGCCAACCATTCCTTAGCCGAGCCTCGAGCCGCACGCATCTCGTGTGTGCGTGAGAGAGTGAGCGAACGAGCGAGAGAGAGTATTCCTCTCGCGCGATAAGACTGTTTTTTTCAAGAAAGAGAGTGCAAGTGTGCGTTGGGAGGTAGACACACGTAAACGGCAACCTTGCGCGATCCGGTTACTCCAACTTACCCGCTGCTGCAGTGTCAAGTTTATAGGTATATATCTATATATATATATAGAGTGCGTGTACGAGGAGGAGGATGACGGTGGCGGTCTGACGATATGCACCGGGGGACTAGTGGAAGTCAGACGACGACGACGACGACGTCGGTGCCGAAGGAGCTGAGTGTGACGTAAGAGACGACCGGCTGCGGGAGATAACAGCGAGCGGACGCCGGCGAGTGTGGACGCCGCTTTATTAGACGAGTGCAGCGAGGAGAGGATTTCCCGAGGAGAGGAGAGGAGGAAAAAACGTACAGTGCTAAAGTGCAAGTGTGTGTGTGTGTGTGTGTGCATGCATGCGCGTGTGTGTATATATATGCACATGCACGGACGACACACAGTCACGCACCAGCGCGGCGTGTGACGTAACCTAACCTCATCCGAGGGCGGCCGCCTAACCTCCGCCGCCGCGAACTCTCCGCCGTACAACAGTGCCGTCGCTACGGCCGATTCTCGCCCCGCGCATCACGTGACTCTTTTTTCTCTCCGTCGTCACGCACGGATACGCAGAAAATTATATACACAGTGCGAGTGATTGTTGTTAGCGATAGAGAGGATAGGGACGTACCTAT
Source organism: Torymus aiolomorphi (assembly GCA_036365515.1). NCBI lineage: Eukaryota > Metazoa > Arthropoda > Insecta > Hymenoptera > Torymidae > Torymus > Torymus aiolomorphi. Next base: position 10,248,582 of record CM070877.1, on the reverse strand, counting down.
ATTTTAATACTTACCAAGGATATATATATACAAGTGTGTGTGCGCGGCAAGAGAGACGTGCAGTATACATTTCGGAGGTCGCGGTTCGGAAAGTTTTGTGTTGACGAGTGAGAAGGACAGAGGCGACGATGTTCCGAGCGTACGGGACTGCGCCGCCGGAAACGGCGACCGCCGGCGATCTTTACACCTGGAACCCGTCGTTTTACAATAAAGGTGACGGAATATTCTTGTTTATAGATATATGGGTGTATGCAAGCAGTATGGGTGTGGGTATGTGGAAGAGTGAGATTGGAGTTTTGAAGCGCGTGGGTGAGAATTAGATGGAAGTCGCGCGTGTTTTTGACTCGCGGCGTATTGATTTTTAATTAATGCTTGTAATCCGGCTCGTATCGGGAGGAATGTGGTGTGGACGGCGGTCTTTACGATGTACTTATATATTTTTTATTACGAGACGTAGTGACGATTTGCCGATATGTGTGTGTGTGTGTGTGTGTGTGTGTGTGTGTGTGTGTGTGTGTGTGTGTGTGTGTGTGTGTGTGTGTGTGTGTGTGTGTGTGTGTGTGTGTGTGTGTGTGTGTGTGTGTGTGTGTGTGTGTAAACGGAGAAAAATGTTGTAGTAAAAATTAATATTTTCGGTATAGTAACCGTTATTTTGTATTATTGTTGTCGGTTTTTTTATTTTTATTATATTATATTTTTATATATTATATAAATAATAAAAAGAATACGTAAATAAATAGTAAAATAAATGCTACAAAATTTTTCTCAGTATATAACGCACAGCAGTAGCAACGCATATACGCATATTTTTAAACATTCTGTAGGAAAGTTTACAATTTTTTATAGTAAACGAGGGACAGCCTCATTTTCACATAAAAATTAGTACAATGTATAGTAAAAATTGCTACTTATATGGTAAAAATTACGAAATAATATAGCAATTTTTACTGTAAATTGTAGTAATTTTCATGAAAATTTGAGTCCCACGGTTACTATCGAAAATAGTAATTTTTCCGTATAGGGAGCTTTCGTATTAATATTTATTATCTTCTCAACGGTGTTTTTCACATGTCCATTATACCGCGTCTGGTGTAGTTCTAACCAGATGCCTAAACGCACCCGCATCTCCATTAACGAGCGTACACTTTGACAATTAGACGATTTTTCCATCGCTCCAGGGTCGCGCGCATATACATACGCACGAGTGACGCGCACGCGCGATTACGCATCTGTCACAATTTCTCGTTGTTTTGCAATACAAGATCTGTGTGTACATGTATATATAAGCGCCGATTAAAAATTAATTCATTGCGGGGCTATCTTATAGGGGAACCATATGGGCGTGATGGGTTGAAAAATTCAAAATTCAATCGAATAGATTCGATCTCGTAACGGTCCTGAATTTTTCATAGCAATTATAGTACTCCACAGCTGTTAGGAAAACAGCTACGCTTACCGGAGGTACTTCAGCCACCGAAGCAATTACTGCGAAACGCATAGTGGTAAACATTTCTTATCGGTATATAACCCGCGCCGTTATATATTTCCTCAAAATCGCTCGTTACTTCGGCACCTTCTTATCGCGCTCTAACCGCGCGCGGGCTTAATAATTCGCTCAGGTGACTTTTTGCCCTCTATGTATACACCACGCGTATCGAGCAATTCGGTAGCTTATTATATACCAGCTTGCTTGCTTGCTTTCTCCTAACGCGAAAAAAAAACTTTCATTTGCATAAGAAGCACGGCGCACGCGCGACTTTTATTCGTACCGGGAAAGTGTGTGTATATAATATACTCTCGGTCCCTCCTCTTTTGCCTCTCCTTCGCCTCCCCTTCCTATTTTTTTGCTTCTCCGGTCTATATGTTTTGTTGATAGTTCGCAAGGACCGCGTGCGCGTGCGAGTGAGTAGACAGGTTGACCCACTTATATTTGTTTATTTACGTTACGTGTGTGTGTGTATGTGTTGGCATACACGAGTGAGGGGAACGGTGCATTTAAATCTATTGTGGTGGCACGGATTTGAACCTGTTCCTTTTTTTTGCGTTGAGATGTTTTTTTGAGTAGCAGGTTCGATGAATAATGCTATTATAATATTTTTTTTTAAGAGGTATATATTGTGTTTATAGGAAGGGTGGGCTTAATTTTATTAAGCGAACGGGTCATTTGTAAGTGACACGTGTGACACGCGAGACTATGAGAAATGCAAATAAATGTAGTTTGAGGAAAGTTTAAAAGCATTTTGATGATAACCGCTGATAGAAAGTCGAGGTAATGCAATACCGGTGAAAAATTGCGTAAGCCCACTCGTGTATACCTGTATAAAATATAACTGATTCTGTTAATTTTAAATGAAATCATTGTCATATATATTTCGTGATTTACTGCTCTATTAAAAAGTTGAATATCATGAAAAACGTTATAATTTTTCGATCGTTAACCCAACACTTTAATTTGCATATTTAAATTACTTTTGGCGTAAAATACACTTTAATTTTCGCGAACCACGCATTAAAGAATATGCGAGTAAAATATATCGTTTAACAAAAATTATACAGTAATATCGCTTTTAATTACCATTTTCACTGCACCTCTGAATTACCAATAATTGTAACACAATTTCCAATTATCATCATTAAATCAATTAGATTGTTTACTCTAAAAAAACTTTTCCTCGAGTAAGTCAACAGTTTGCACAAATGAAACTAATATTTCCACTTGTGTGTGTTGAATCATTGAATCAAGAACAATCCCAAGATTTTCCTCGCGCGCGCACGCGAGGTGAGGCAAATAAGAGAAATCAGCAATAACAATCGAGCATAAAAATCGCGGCTGTGCTGCGCTGCTGCTGTGCAGTGATATTCACTCGCGACTGTAAAACCACACTATTCTCACATTACGATAGGCCGTTGAAAAAGGTTTTCTGAAAGTTTCGCTCAATTTCAAGGACACACAAACACTTGCGCAAGAATTTTTTTTTCGTAGAACTCGGCCTGATTTCCATAACTTGGCTAATAATATTGTCTATCCTAACGAATACAATTACTCACTGCCAATCCAAAAAACAACGTCAGAACCCGTTACTTACTCGGCAAATCGCATTGTGTACACGTATACGCAAGTAAATCATTGTCAGGTGACTCGGGAGAGAAATCGCCATCTTGGCCGCCTCGATCGCGTGACATATCGAGACTAGACTCTCTCGTCTCGTCTTATTTCCATGCAAAAATAGAAATGTCCTTTTAAATTACCCTCGGCCAATAAACAGCGCATCGTTGTGGAGCGGCACAGCGCACATAATCTACATCTCCCCGCCAGCAGAAGACTCCCGTGAAAAACTGCACTACACCCGTGTATATGTATGATTTGCTTAACAGTATAATACCAAAAGCGCGTGCACCGTGCTGCATACAAATTGATATCCAGCGGTACGTTTTTTTTTTCTCTCCCGTCGTCTCTCTCTCTCGGATATTCGATACGTCGAGCCGTGACGACACGCGCCGTGCATGTGCGTGTATATATATGCATGCGCGCGCACGTATACGCCCACTACACGCGTGTAGTGCTGTATGTTTTGCGATTCTGCGCAGCCGTGTGTTGTTACGTGCTTGCGTACATCGGGCCGACTTATTTTGCTACGCGATTAGCCCAAATATTGCCCCTTTTAGATTACTCTGTTTGTTGTTCGCTCGGCTGATTATTATTATTATTATTATTATTATTATGATTAGCCGACCTAACCTCACTTCGCCAGTCGCGTGCATACACAGGTTAATTCGAAAATAGATATTCGTCCGTTAATATCCGTTAGTCGGCGAAATGTCTTATTTATGCGAACGTGAAATTGACTTTGGATTGTTTTAGGGTAGAACGGACTTTCTCCCCTCAATTTTCGCTCTAAATCTGTTAAAATTATAGACGTTATGGAAATTCTAAGGAGCCAGCCGAATTACCCCGGCACTGCTATAAGTTGTTTCACAAATTATTCACATTACGAAGGCTTTGAAGCGTGCGCTGCGCTCTGCTTTCGAGGTCAGGATTACGAATTTGAGAAACAAAAAGGAAAAGAGTAACGTAGGCGTTTTAGAATATTCTAAATTGTGGAGTTTATTGCGCGCTTATTATATGCTCGAAGTGAATGCTAATACGGGAGAGACGTGAAAATGTGCGCAAAAGGATGGAAACGAATTATATTTCGTAAATGAAATATTGAGGTTTTAGCGAATCATATATTCGGCTTCCCATTAAAATCCCATCACTTTCATAAATGTAATTTGAATTAAATCTGTATTTTATTTTAAAATTAAAATAACGTGAAGAATGTGCGCTAACTCTGTTTCATCAATCTTTCACTGACGTGAAAAAACAAATCCAGATTAAAATTTACATGAATATTCAATATTCAAAATACGCCGAGCAATGATTGACTAGATTTTATTTATAACGCGATCGGAAATATATATAACTACACGGAGAAAAATGGTGTAACAAAAATTACTATATTTATAGTAATCGTGGGACAGACTTAAATTATCATAAAATTTACTACAATTTATAATAAAAATTCCTATGTTTTGAGTAATTTTTACTATGTACATAGCAATTTTTACTATAAATTGTAGTAAATTTTATGATAATTCGAGTCTGTCCCAAAGTTCCTATCGAACATAGTAATTTTTCTTACATTTATAGTAAATTTTCCTAAACATTTCTCTCAGTGTATATGTCGCTCCAAAAGTTGCGCAACAGAGAAAAATACGTAAAGGCACTCAGAAGAATAGAGAAACAGGGGAATTCTTTGCAGTTCTAAATTCTTTTTCCGTTTCCGTAAGAATTCACATTTTTCTTATGCATTTTTTGCCGTCCCACGTGTGCTTGACTCTTACTCTTTCACATTTTTCACATTCCTACACGTGCTCCTACCGTTTCAATGCTGTCCATACAAAACGTTTCACGCGATCTCCTCAAAACTGTTGTTATCCATCGTCGCTAAAAATATTGCAATATTTTTCTTTGCTCATATGTTTGCTAATTAACATTAGAAGTACATTTCAACGTATTCCAGCTCTGCCTATACAAGTAAAATAAAGTAACTGTAAATCACATTATTTTTATTCAGATATACCACGCGATTCGCGATATTTCATCAGTCTACTATCAGCAAAAATTACGCGTGTAATAAATACAAGATACTGCAGGAGAAACCATCCAACTGCGCTTACACCACAATCGCTTAATTTTTCACACCCGAATGAGCTGATCGAAAAATCGCCCATCCAAAGTCGAAATCCACAGCTGCGTATGAGTACGCGCCATTCGCTCGGCGCAGCTCTCAGCTCCACTTCGACATATATATTATACCTATACGCTCTCGCGGCGTATATACACATTTTGCGCGACATTGTGAGAGAGCCACGTGACCGTATCGTCGTCGTCCGGTTCTCGCTTATATACTCTCCGCTTGCGCGCTTGCGCGTTGTTACAAAATAATTGCCACGACGCGCGAGATATTGAGAAACCGATTGTGAGAAGACGGCGACGACGAATTTCTCTCTCTCCCGGTCGCTCGCTTACTCCGTCGAAAAGTGCGCGGGTGACGTGGATGATAAGGGGAGAGCGTGAAGTGTGCGCGTTATCTTTACGATTTTTTTACGAGATAGAGAGGTTTCTTTTCTAATAGGGATTGCATTGAATTGAAGTTGTCGACGGGTGCCGCGCTATTGAATGATTTCTGAGTAGAAGTGTACAGTGTGGTATAGTTGATGGAAATATATGTGGGAATTTTGTAATATAAGTGCTGGTAAATTTGATTGATTTGGTAGATAAAACGGTTCAGATAGGCCCGTCAATTGAGTAATTCTAGCTATTTTCAATAGCGCCTTAATATATTTTTATCAGATGGCGTGTAATTAGTAAACGTCTATGCGCTATCTTCGTCTACGTACACCGAAATTCATATCGTATGAAGTAATGCGTAGTATTAGTAACACACTTAAGCGGCTATACAGTCCCGGCAATAATTATAAGCCGTCCAGCTTTCCACATCCAACCGCAAATGAATTTAATAATAGATCGAATGAAAAATGTTTCAAACACTGCATCTATGTAACAAAAAAAAAAAAAGCAGAAGAATTTTCAACACTATTTTTAAAAAATAGGGTCAATTATGCCATTTTCGATGACGCAACGCGCGCAATTAGCTGATTCATTGACTGTTTATCGACGGCGGTTTATGCGCGTGCGCGTGTTTACACTGAAAACGGGCGGCTATCGCTCGCGGAAATATTATTCTTCCCTAAAAAAAAGTCCCTTGTTATCTCACCTCTATATTGGAGAGAAATTAGAATAATAAAGTACGTATTGATTTTCGTTGCGTAACCTTGAACTTATATTTAACTGTACCTCCCCGATATATAAGTATAACAGTGCAGGTACAATAACATAGAAGAAAAGGTTGAGCTCCGTACGCTTTGTAACGGGATCCTCGAGTAGTAAAAGTCAACAATCGAGAATTTACATTCTGGACGTTTCCACGTCTGTTTTGTCATTCTCGTCATGGAGTTATTTTACGAAAGAGACGCTTATTTTATACACTCTGCTTCTCACGTTCGATTCCTGCGCTTTCGTTTTTCTTCTTTCAACCGTCATACCCGTGACAGTATACAAAATCGTAATTCGCAATTATACCCTAAAACAAGCCAGAATCAATTAACTATCGAATTGGGTATCGCAATGGCTCTGAAGTTTGCATCGTTGGAGTGCAACGAAATAATTTTTTACGATTAATTCAAGTTGTTAAACAACGAAAATTTTATCTAAATCTTTGTTATAAACTTATTTGATACTACAAAACAATAAATCTACACGCAAAATTAATATTAATTATTATAAACTTGGGGGGGGGGGTCCAAAATTTAGACGACTCACTTGAAAATTGAAGTCGACTATAGACGTGCTCGGTTTCGATATAAGCTACTGCAGATTGTGCAAAATTTCGAAATTCTAAATTACGAAAATCATATTTTCGAATGTAACAATTAACCTACTGTCCAAAACATTGAATTTCATCAATACAACTTCAAAGCAAATATAACTTGTTTCTAATGATTTATTTCGAAATATGTTTATTGTATCCCTATTAAAATTCTATTAATGAAATTCGATGTTTTGGACAGTAGGTGAATTGTTACATTCGAAAATATGATTTTCGTAATTTAGAATTTCGAAATTTTGCACAATCTGCAGTAGCTTATATCGAAACCGAGCACGTCTATAGTTGACTTCAATTTTCAAGTGAGTCGTCTAAACTTTGGACCCCCCCCATAAACTTGAAGTAAAATCAAATATTTTTTTATTTCTTTGCTCTACAACGTTGCAAACTTGAGACCCATGTATCGCAGGTTCAGTTTTATCTCGAAAAATCCCGAATCCCCTAAGAAACCTAGCGAAACCGATTTCTCTCCACCCAAGGCCCTAGTCAGGTGATCTCTACTTCTTCCCGCAACTCCCTACCGCGAAAAGAAAAAAAAACCGAACTCTAACCTCAAAATCACCTCGCAATCTATCCACACTTGCTACACATTATACACAACTCACACTGCTACTCTTTCTCGCGAGAGCGAGTCCATCGGCTCCACGGAATCGAAGGTCAAGGCGCGAGAAATATTTCTCTCTCTCTCCCACTCCGCTTCGACGACTCGCGTCCTTGCTGGCGCTCGCGGCCTCCGGCTTCCGGCCCTACGGCAAGCTTTCTATACCGCGGAGTTTTCTCGAACGCGCGCGGCCGGTAGACGTGGCTTCCTGTTTTACCGGCCCCCTCCGTACATACACGAGCTGTGTATACTTTTGGAGCGAGAGTTTATGATTCTGCTTTCTTTCGCCTCGCTCTCTGCTGCTACGCTGGCTCTTTATTGCCGAGCAAAAATTCTGGCGGGTTTTGGTTTTGAAACGGGTTTTCGAAAGGAGTGGAGTAGCGCGGATCCAGCTGAAACTCCCGCCGGAGATCGGTTAAAATGCTGAAGCGTAAGTCTCCAAGTTACACTTCGCTTTCTATGTAGAGTAATTGACGGTTGTTTTGTTCTAATTGATTAATTCAGGATGAATTTAATTGCTTGATCGGGAACCTGATCACTTGTGGTTAAAAAGCAATTTTTTACGCGTATAACCTTAGATTTTGCATGTTCTAGCTATAATTATTAATACGTTTCCACGTCTATTAAAATATGTTTAAAATATTTTAAACATAAGCAAAAAAAAACCGAGGATGAAAAACAGCAAATCTGTCGTCTATATATAGTAATTCGTTCGAACGTATCCTTTACACTACCGCAGGTTTCGCTTTCGATACAATTGAGCGGTCAGAAAAGGTTTTCCTTGCCGAAAACTGTATAATCCGCTCGCGTCTGCCTTGCAGCGTCCACTAACTCACCCGTAATTACTATAATCACGCGCTCGCATGTACGAGTACATTAAGTTGAACGTTTTCATCGGTCCCCAGCGATTAATTATAGGTACCGTCGTGACGATGCGCCCGCTCGACGTAAAAATCCTCGATCGACTACCTATATAGGCTACGATCGCCGTCCCTCGATACTGGTAGGTACATTATGTTATGTGAGTCGTAAAAGTGCACCGATAGACGATGACTATTAGGAATTCCGAGAGCCATAGTTTTAACGTCTTTATAATTGATGGGAATCTTCGTATAGAACAATAATCGATTTAATGGACCGTCGTGCGTAAAAAATATAGGGCCTCGTTGCGATATTAATAAAACAAAAAAAAAAAAAAACAAACAAAAATTAACCATTGAGCAACTTCCTCGACGTTACAAAATGAAACGATGATGCACAAAATTACGAAAGCTCAAATATTTACAGAATACAGTCCGCAATATATATTTATACAAACGAAATATCTTCAACCGCAACATAATTTTCCCAACTACTGCGCAACCGTTCCGTTTCGGTTTTTTCTCTCTCCCTCCCTCGTGCTCATGCTGTATAAAAATTACAAAACCTCTCTCTCTCTCTCTCTCTCTCTCTCTCGGTTCAAGGTCGAAAAGTCGCTCGATTAGTCTCCCCTCCCCCCTCTTCTATCCGTATTTAAGCGCGTTATGCAACGGAGGGCGAAGAATAGAATGGAGAAGGCCCTTTAAACCTCCGGAACAGCAGGTGAGAGAGAGAGAGCTAGACCTGCGGCACCTGCGACCCAGGGGCTCGTCCCTCTCTAACTCGCAAGGAGAAAAGAATGGGAAAAATGGGTGGATCGTATATACGCACATACACACGCACAATGGTTGGAGTTGGTGAATGGGAGTAATTACATGGCGATGATGGATTATTTCGTCGAGTCAGGTGCTGCTGCAGTCTTGAGCTTGTGTGTGAGTGTTTGGATTTGTTTGGAGCGGATCGTTGTCGTGGTTACGGATCGCGCGCACCCGTGACTCCGGTGGGTATATATACATAGGCGGCGCAGGCTTTATTCGTTGCCTCGAGTGCATAGGTCTTGGCTCGAAATAAAACTCATCGCATAAATTTGCTTTCCATTTACTGTTCCTTCTTTTACCTTCGTTCGGTACATAACGTTGTTGTAATGATGAGCTGTAAACTGTTTGTTATATACGTATACGATGCGACCTTGCCGTTCAATATAATCGATTACCAATCAATCAATCAGTCTCCATCTTTCTACACTCTCCTACCATCCCATATAATATCCACTCCACACTTTTAGATCCGAAATCCACCGTCAATAAAAACCCGCCCATCAGCTCAGTTTTACTACGCTATCGATTACGCTCGACGCTATCCGATTCAAAATTCATTCATTCCACCACGCCAACAGCTTTAAATGTTTTCAACTCCTCCCGTGACTTCGTAACGTGGGTATTAACTCAAGTGTTGAAAGAAGAGAGCGAGACAGCCCGCGCGCGCGCGCGGAATGAAAGACGCGTCCGGAGTCCTTTGACCCGCGCACGTTCCTCTCGTCGTGCCTGACCCACGCAACTTTTCTTTCTCTCTTTCTCTATGCTGCTATCTGCCACCCTCGCCCTTCCACCTCGACGCCCTCGCGAACTTCCTCTTCTCGTCTCGGCGGCGCCCTTTTCAATTTTAGGCCGGGGGAGGAGAGAAGCAGTGCCTTTTTCACGTACGCGCGCGTGAGACGGATGGAAAGAAGCAGGAAGAGGAAGGGAGAGTGTGAGAGAGATGACGAGAGTGGAGGGAATTTGCAGGTTGAGCGAGCGGATCGACGAACGCCAGCGCGGGGCTTACCTCTTTCGAAAGGGTTAGGGAACCGTCATTTTTTTTTCTTTTAGTTTGGTCTATTCTTAGGATACTTCTTGTAGTTTGAGTCATTTTTAGGTGCAGCAGTAGATGGATATAGAGAAATTTCTGGGAAGGGGTAGCTTTTTATTGTGGAAGTAGTAAATTTTAGGTTAGGACGTTTTCTGACAGCATTATTCCATCATAGACACGTCAAAGTGGGAATCAATCATTCCATCCGAAAATTGCTTTTATGATTATTATTAAAAATATTTTATCACTCGAGCAATGAATAAATTTGTAGTCCGAGGTGACCTATGTTGCAATATTTCAGCGGTACGGGGATAAACACGACATGTTATTAGTTTATAATGTAAACTCGCGCGTGTATTCCTGAATTTAAGACCGCGTCGTATAACGTTATATTCTACATTTATGACCGAGGTAAAGTGACATTTTTACCAAATAACCGCAATTCTGGCCGCTTGATGAGATGACTCCTGTGTTATAACATATCGCTTCGATTATCTAAAATTTATTTTATGACCGTCATAAACATGTCGGGCGACGTCACGCCACACGATAGGTCCAGTAGCCGCCGCGACTAAATAACGAACGTCACAAACGAACTACTTATTCAATCTTTATGTGAAATGTATATAATTTCTAAAACTATTCTTTCATTACGACGAATCTCGTAATATGAACCAATTAAATTTAATTAACTCGTCAGGCCAAATATTGAACCGCGCACGTCGGACGAATCAAATTCGCCGACTATTTAAATTCCATTGTATCCGCTATTAGCTCTCTTCCTCTCTTTTTCTTTCTCTTTCTCCCGCTTTCTCTCTCTCCGTGCGATCCTGATTGAAAGTGCCAGGCAGATCATAACGCGCGCACGCGCGCGCAGTCGTCAGCGATTTTAAAACATCAGAGGCTCGCGCGAGAACAAAGCACAAAAAATAGATAGAAAGACACGAGCAAAAAACCGAGGGAGAGAGGCGCATACGCGCGTGTAGCTGCCCCGCCGTTCCTTTTTTCCACGTCGCCTTATTTCTTCTTCCGCCCCGGCGCCTCGCGCGCGGGCTATTATGAAGTCGTTTTGGCAAAGGCGACGCCGGCGTCGTTCCCTGTACTCCGCGTTCCTTTTGTGCGTTTCTCTCTGTTTTTTTTTGTTTTTCATTCTAACGCCGACTGACACTCGCGCGTATTAGTTTTTAATCGGGCCGAATTAATTTTCGCGAGTGCCGCAGCAGCCGCTATAAAAGCGATTGTGCGAGGGAGTGTGTATAATTGCTGTCGACAGCGTGGTGCGCGCTTCTGAATGTGCGAAGGCTTTAGAAAAAAATTCGGGCATTCAAAGCATAGGCGTGTAAGGTTGTAATGAACGTCGGAGAGAATTCTCTTTTTTTTTTTTATTTTTCGGTGTTTGAATGCGTTTTTTGTTCGGCCGTGCGTACACGGTGGTGTGTAAATAAGTAATGGGGGTAGTAGCAATGGAAATTTTTATGAAAGGCGATCGTGTGCTATTTTTTTACGCTGAAATGTTTATTCGAAATTTAGAAATGGACTGGGATATAATTACTACTGTTGTTATATATTTTATAGCATGTTTCTAATTAGGGTTTCTTTTTGTTACAGGTGAGTTTGAAAACCGTCGCACTTTGGAATCCTTCCCGTCACGTGAGTTATTTATCGAATGAATTTTAAGGTAGTACAGTTGCTACGTCCCTACTCAAAATGAGTGCACTTTTTATTTTTTGTTTATTCACGAGATAACTTTGCTAAAGAAGCTGCATACATGAACACAGATGAAATAATGATTTTGGCCTTAAATAATTCTATTCGTCCTAATTATTAATGAAAAGTTCCATGCAGAAGCTGATTTATTTTTTGAGATTAAATGTGATTTTTTTGTTTTCAATTAATTTTTTCAATAAGTGTATCGACCTAATCACAGTTTTCGAAAATGATAAATATTCTTCAAATATTTATCTCTTACTACAAAAATTCTCAAAAAAAATGAACGGTAATTTTTACAAAATAATTAATTGAAAATACAAAAAGAGCGATTTCCCATAAAGACACCGTGTTAAATTCGTGATAATGAAAATACTAATAATTCACTTTCGTCATATTTACCTTAGCCTCATAAAAATTTGTTTGAGTCTCTTTTGAGCCAATATTTACGAGTATGTTAAGTTACTACCTTAAGTATCGAAAGGATCGTTAAATATGTCAAATCTAAAAAGCCTAAAAAACCAAACGAAATCCAATTTTAATAAACCCGAAATCCATCACGCTAACATCTCATATTAAAATCGTCATGTGACGAAAGATGTATATATATCTCGCCCCGAAAAGAAAACCGTATCGAAACCTCACGAAACACATTCCGCGGACTCTCGAAAAGAAAGGGAAATCGGACGACATAACGCTCGCTCATCGTACGAAAAAAAAAAAATAAAGAACTCGCTCGTGAAAGAAAGTGGCACCGAGAGCGAGTCGCTCCTCTCTCTCCCTACGACCAGACGACACAATCGATATTACACGTCTGACGGACAGAAGTGGGACGTGCCGCATGTGTATGGGAGAGAGAAAAAGAGAGAAAAAAAGCAGCGGGAGGGAGAAACAATGGGCGAGACACGCGCAGGATTATCGGCCGCGCGATCTCTCTCTCTTGCCGGCGTTGAACTTAAACGCCTCTAAGGTTTCGTGTGTGCGCGTCTGCGCGCGTGACGCAATCGCGAGCGACTCCCTTTCGGCGCCTTTTTTTGGGATTCTTTTCGGAGTTGGCTCTTTTTCCCTTTTGGAGAGGGAAATTGGACCGGGATTACCGTGCAGAAAAAGTAACTGAGCTTTTGTTGCCTCGGTAGTTTTTTTCTAGGCTGGTGGTAGATTTTAGAAATTTGACGTAGATATACTTTTTTTTTTCTAGATAACATTTTTCAACAAAGTGTTGAATAATTTTGTAATTTTGTTTCACGAGTGACGTAAAACGTTTTTTTGACACGTTTTGGATGTAAAATAACATAGCCAAAGACATGTCAAAATGAAATATCGGAGAGATAACGCTCCTGCCTTAATTTATATTTTTTTCATTTTCATAACTGTAAGTAAATTCAGGATTATTAAATATTTCTCAACGAAATTCTTATTCAAAAACTGACCTTCACTTTTCGCATAAATTATACATTTCCATTCTGTATCGCGCTCTATATGCAGCTACTGAAATTCACTTTCATTTCAATACCTCTATCGATACTAAACTATCCAAAGTAGCCGATTAATTTTTCAGAGGTTCGAATATCAAAGTAATATCACTTTAATTTCCGATTTATTATATTTCTAACCTCGAGCGTTCGCCTCTGATTCCGCCGATCGAAATTTCGAGGCGTTTTAATACCTTAGCAGCCAGGCCGTCGTCTTAAGCCACAATCTGGTTTGCTGCAACGCTGATTAGTCGAGTCGTCTCTTCACTTTCGAAGTGAGAGGAAAAGGTAGCAATCACCTTTTTTGTCTTTGCGCTCAAGAGAGAGAAAGAAAAAAAGTGTCAGTTCATCCGTTACGCAGAGCCTTTGATTCATCTCGTCATTGAGTAACGCTCGTACTTTACCATCTTTTTTTGACATTACTTACAATATACCGGTATATTTACTGTATATATGTATAATACACCTGACACCGCGTTACCGAAATATATACGCAAACCAATGGCCGCGGCGCGATAAAGTAAACCCCGGACGCTTATTATTGCTTTTTTGCGTGCGTGCAGATTTTATGAATTCAATAAAGCTCTTAAAGGCCAAAATATTTCCCTCGCTCGGCTCACTTTACTCTCGCGTGATTGCGCTTTTTTCGACGGTGGTGAAGGTGGGAGGACGAGGAAAAACCGTCATTGCGACGGGAGCAAAAACGGAGATGAGTTATCGATTCCCCGTGCGCGCGCAGAGTCGGCGTCACGTCCGTTCTAATCCTGAAAATATTAGGTTTTTTTTTCCTCGGCGAAAATTGTATCGGAAGAGGCAATGGCGAACGTGACCGCAATATTCGCATACACATATTATACGTGCGCCACATGAGAGTAAGAAAAAAAGCTCTACACTCTCGTTATACACTGTTGACACTGTAAAAGCTATTAGCGAAGAATATCATCGGCGAGATTTACGCGTCGTGTCTGTCATCCTAACCTATAAAATCGCTATATACGCTTTCGCTGCGCGTCTCGGCAATTAACGTCGCGCGCATAAAAGTCAATTACTCCCGAAACCATAACGCGACGCGAACTCCACGTTGACACTGACCCTAACCTCAACACACATGCGAGCGTTTACTCTTCAACATCTCTTTCTCTCTCTATCTTCTACTCTCTCTCTCTCTCTCTCCCTCCACAATCAGCGAGATTAGCAATCTTCCCGTAAATTAAACGGCTCCTTCGTAATCTCCCCGCGGCTGCTGCAAAATTGCATTATACACCGCGAGAGAGAGAGAGAGAATCCCGGCTTGCGTCATCCTCCCCGCGAAATTGTCGTCTCGTGACATCCGCGAGAAAGCTTCTTCTTCTTCTTCTTCTGCGATGCTGCATCAGCCACAGCAGCAGCAGCCTTCAATTACGACGATCTTTCCACGTTTTTCTCGTGCATCGCGCGGGTTTAGCCTCGGCGATTATGTGAGGGAGAGAGAGGGAGAGGGTAATTGATATTTCGAGAGCGCGAGGTGTGGAATCCGATAATGCGATAATCGCTGCGGTTGGGGATGGGAAATGGCCGTAAACTGGTCGAAAAGTTGCCGGGGACGAGGTTGTGTAACATAAATAAAAAGGTTGTCATTACGTTATTTTACAATGAATACATGAGACTAGTATGGTTAGATTTAATTATGCGTATTATAGGGTAGTCGAATGATGGTCAGGTGACAATTTAATAATGTGACCATCTCACGTGAGTTTTAATGTATGTTCGTTTTATGTATTGAGTCTATTCGTATAAGCAGAAAGATATATTAAAATAATTTTAATTATCTATTTTACGGATGACTTGTCGTTGCAATGGACTATCCTATTACAAAGTAGCCGTAGAACTCGTTTGAAAAGTCTGAATTTCACCTAACCGTTCACGCCCTCTTTTATTCATGCATACAATGGATGCGGTAAAAAAAATTTCTACATCCTTACCTCAAATTACAGAGTAAAATATATTAGGTAATTGAATTACTGTAATCTTACCTTAATAAAAACACTTTTATTCAAAGCGACGTGCGCAGCCGAGAAAGTTTCGCCGCCTGAAGTGCATATATACCTTTAATTATCAACTTTCATCGGTCGATGCGAAATTGTTGAATTTTATGTGTAATTAATTCCTTCGAATATATACAAAATACTCTTACTTTCTAATAAAATTTCATTTATATTCATTACTTCTTCGTCAAGATATAGAATAAATAAAAAACGTGTTGCACAGATGGAAGTCGCTAATTGCAAACTTTTTTTTTCTTTTTTTTTGGTCTGGTGACTTTCTTTACATCAAACGAGTTTAGCACAAGTTTATTACATTTTTACAGCTCGGCAAGCGCGAATGTTTTAATTATGTTTGACTTTATAAGGTGTTAATTCAGTTCAGTTTACTTTATATTAATTAAAAAGGAATTATAGCCTCCACGTACACAGGAACAATTTATCTTCACAGCGTTGAAAGTGCACTTGCATTAATAGGATAAACAGCAATACAATTTAGCAAAATATTTTCCTCCTGCGCAAAAACATCCGGAAGTTTATCAAAAAAATCTTCGAATTCGACCCAACAGTACTTTCCCCATCGTCCATCAAGTCATCTTTCGCATCCCAAATAATAATCGCTCAAAATCTTCAACAAACATTTCACCAGGTATTTCCCAACAATTACCTAACCCCGTGGCTTTTTCGCGAGCAGCCGCTCATGCCGCGGCAGCAAAAACAGCCTCGATATTTACTGTAAACACGTTCGCGAAGCCTCCTGTGTGTATATACACGCATACACACACACACACATGTCATCTTAATAACGTTTATTATCGTTCGGGACTGCCGTCGCCGCGAAACGAGAAGAGACTCGAAATTCCTGATTGTTATTTTTACGTAAAAAGCTACTTGCTCCGCCGTTTGCGCAACGCTGCGGTTGAGAAACGTTATACACACGCATATACACACATGTCTCGCGTGCGTGCGAAGTTAAATAAATTGTGGTATTTGATATATGATTTTGTTTAGTTGCGAGGCTCTTTGCGCGAAAATTATTGTCGCTTCAGTCGCATTTCGACGTTTCTAGACGATATAATCGATAAGCGTGTTATCTGAGTGGGTCAGTGCCAAAATTAGAGACGGGAAAGTTTCGAACGCTTTGGAATTCTAATTTCGTTTTTTGTGCACAGATTTGAGAAAGCCATTCTCTTCAAGTTATTTGTAATTTGTTCAAGTTATGTGTATTTGAGCTGAAGTGTCTAGACATAATCGATTTATTTACATTTCAATGGCTACTGCTAGCACTATATTACCGATATTTTGAATCTTTTTTTTACAAAAATTTAGAATTTTGTATAAATACGAATTACTTTATAAAATCTTTGATATGAAATACTTCACATTTAAAGGAATCTCAGCCATTAATTACAGGATCGTTAAATTACAACATAATAATTGGGAAATCAAAAAGTTAAGAAACAGACACTCAACTTTAAAATCCATTCAAACAATCAATTATTTTTCACAAAACACAAATAAATCAAGTCCAAAGTGACGGCATTTCCCTCTCGCCCCATTCGACTTTTCCCACGTCACACTCAGCCTCGCCGCTAATAATTCGACTTTTGTTACCATAACGCCGGCAAAAACCGATTTCCTGCCGACCCGCATTTTCACAAACTTTCATAAAGGCGACACATCTCGCGCTCGCGCGCTGACGAATGGCCCGTCCATCCTCGCGAAAATACATTATTCGTCATTCGCGCGCCTCGCGTCGTCCTTTCACTTCCCACGCGCTTGGAAAAAAACGCGCAGGAGAGAAGAGACTTTCGGGAGAACGATGAGGTTTCGGCGGAGACAGATGCGTGCCATACTGTGGTTTTGGATTTGTTCCATTATTGTTATATTTGTTGATTAGAGAGAAGTAAGCGTAGCTTTATTATTCTAATGAAATCTGCTTTGGCTGAATATAGAAATTAGATTTGATCAAAGTCGCGTAGCGGATTGAATTTTCGAAAAATTCAGGAAGATGTCTTGACCTGTTTAGACACGTGATTTAGCGTCCATTAGTAAGCCGCGACCCCTTGTGTAAACTCAAAGGTGATAGAAATGACCGGTACGGAAAGATTCGGCTTGTCTCTCCGTGTATAGGCATATTCGAAACCGGAATTCATCCAGCTGAAACTCATGAATCAAGGCCTGCCTTTGAATTTTCGTTCGATAATCGATTATAGAATCTCACGGGGCCGTATATATATGTATATGAAAGCCATTTCTCTCTAATGGCTGACGGTAACACAATGCGCCATTTGTAATTCCCAAAGCTGTGTTTTAACAGATTCGATCGCCGCGGCATTGTCATTGTAATAGTTTAATTGAGTGGCGCGGTCGATTGATCAATATTAATCGGCATTATAGTTTGTAAACAGAGAGTGAGCTTTGCTTTGAGTGATTGACCTCGATTTATCGTAATCTTTAAACATTGCCGGGGAACAATGAAATGATAGTTTTGCACTGCGCATGAAATCTCGAATCGAATATTACATTTCAATGGAGAAATTTCACGTAAAAGGCTTTGGGTGAATATTCTTTTCTAACGTAAAAAAAGCTATGGCGATAAATCTCGAACCGAAGCCTGTAAAAGCATTATTAAATTTTTATTCTCATACCGATTGCTTAATATTATCAGCGAATCCAGCTACTTGCTCGTAGTTCATTTCTAAATTCATGTAAGATTAAAATTGTTAAAAATGCAGTACTTAGTAATAAACATTATAAAAGTTATTCTTATTAAAAAAAAAAATTCACATCATTACGTAAGATGTTGAATTCCAACGAAACAAGTGTTTGAAAAACAAAATCCTTTGCTTACAATTAAGCAACACGCATTAAAACTTATTTGAAAATTGCACAACCAATCCCTGACCATTAAAAAAAGAATCCCGCCCAATTTCATCCACCTATATACCCCAGCTCCACCCACACCAATCACCAATAGACTCGCCAGCCTCGCAAACAAAACAAAGAAAAAAAAGAAATAACGATTTGCGTCGTCGCGCGCAATATATCGGCTACATACACACGGTCGCGAAAAGCGTCTGGCGGCGGCGGCGGCATATAGCGAAGATCCGTCTGAATGGAAATTCCCCGCGAGTTGCCACGCCGACGGCGTGTGTTGTTGCTACACGAGTGGCGCGCGGCAGCAGCAGCAGCCAGTCAATGGTTATGCGCGCAAGCCAGCCAAGTGCGAGAGAGTTATATCGACGCGTGATGCGCGCGCTCGCGAGCTCTGGTGTGGTGTTTTGCGAGCTATAGAGGAAGGGAGTTTTTGGGTTTGATTAGCAGAGGGGTAAAATTTTTGGACAATGATGTGGTTTTTGTAACAGGATCGATGTGGATGGTGTCCTGTTGTTTAACTTGGAATTAAAGAATTGATCGGACATCAACGAACCAATTGTTTGAACTCATAGTTCCTGTCCTGTTGTTTAGTTTATTGTAGGTTTATTAGGTATGGTGGGAATGTAAGTAAAGAACAAGAGAAATGCGAGATGGATAATCTTTTAACTATAATAGCAGAGTTATGAATGATTTTTAACGGAGATGTGTTATACAGACGGTAATGTAATAACGTTTAATGTGAGGTTTTCAAAATTACTGGGTTCATCTTACGTCTGTACTTGCGTTTACTTCGCAAGATTATTTTCTGCTACGTAAGAGGGTCAATACTTTCCTTATATGAAGTAACGGGTGATAGTATGAAGCTGTTTTCTTAATACTGATTAAACTTGGTACTATAGACAGAATATCTCTGCCATTGATTGATTTCTTTTAAGTATAAGTGAAAAACTTCAAAATTACAACGTAGGAGAGCCGTAACAATATTTTCATTTGTTTGCCTACCAAGACTTTGATATCTAAACAAAAATATCTATAAATGTTACTTGGCAATGTATTTTTTAAATCAACCAGAGAATATTTGCAAAAAAAAAAAGATTTTCTTCTTTCTTGGGATATTTCGTAAAACGAAAATTGGCAAGTTATCTAATAAAAAACCGTCCACCAATATCTCCTTATTACTACAATTAATAACCTTCTATCCGACACCGACAATTACTTACTGTACACGTATTTGCTGTCGCATTCGGAATATCATCTTCCCTTACTTTTCCACAAAATATAAAAATCAAACCACGCCACAACAAACTCCCCAATAACTACCCAATTTCCTCATTTCACTTTCAAAAACCTCAACCACCTCCACCTCTTTCCTCTCCCACCCACTGAACGCACCATGCGGGCAGGTACACACACACACACACACATGGGGGCCTACAAGCGTGCGCGCGCGCGTGTCAACCGACGACGGGGAGGGCATTCAACTATCGATCGCCGAGTCCTGTCTCGCTCGCTCGTGGCGCGAAGGAGAGGCGAAAGAAGAATACGCAAGAGAGCGTTTCTGCTGTTGAGGTGGTCGTCGTCATTTTTATTTCTTTTTTTTTGGCAGGGGGCTGAGAGTGCAGCAGTTTGCGCGTTCTTGAGATTTTTCGAGAGAGGAGGTTTGGCCAGGAATGTCGCGTTGTTGGTTTGGTAGGTGAGCGAGTGACAAAAATGAAGGAACAGAGGGGTGTAGTGTGGGTTTGGGAAATTGGTGAAATGGGGGAAGAATAGATGCTTGATTTGTAATGTAGGTTGGGGTTTATTTTGGATGAGCGGCTGCTTCGTGACATTTACGTGTATATCGTTCAATTATATGGAAAATCGAATAAAACGTGCGTTTAAAACGGACTCGACGTGCAATTTAAAAGATTGAACGTTCATTTAGTTACCTTAAAGCGTAACTAAATTATGTAGAAAAATCTCATTAGTTAAGAAGAGGAAGCAACTTTCCTTGTGCATTAGAAAATTTTTCAAAACGTGTCCAGTCATCACTAATCAAAAAGTTCGTTTTACCCACCACGAAGTAATTACTGTCTATAGTCAAAAGTCATCGTACCTTACTTTTTTCAAGATCCCCCCTAATCAATGCACTGTGAATTATTACTTTTAAAATTTATTAGAAATAAATAAGTTAAATTTTAACTAATATTCTTAATTAACGTTCTTTTCCCGTCAATTTCGATTTTAACTTTAAAAATTTAATCATCGACGGGATCACCTCAGTGCCATATATATCAATAACTTTCGGGACGAAGACACAGCTTCGATTTCAATACCTTATTATCCTATACGCTGTCAACTTTCTAACGAACTCTCGTGCATGAAATTATATTAATCAAACGATCGGCCACTTTCGCAATCTTCCCCATCAAAAGCTCATCCAATCTTCCGCTTCTTTAACCGAGATCGTCAGTAATCGATCCTCCCGAGTCATCCTCCTATCTTTTTCACTTCTATCACCCGCAGTTCGTTCACCCCCAGGCACTCGTGCCTCTCCCCCGCCGCAGGTGAAAAGCTCGACTCGTTTTGTCAAACGCAACCTTTGTGCGAGATTTCGCGCGAACGCGACAAATTGGGGAGGATCTCACTCACTCGTGCAAATGGGAGGGAGAGTTTTGCGTTGTGATCGCACACGGGAGAGGAGAGCTTTTGTGAAAGTATACGCGTGCGAGGCTAAAGCGTTTTTGAAAGGCGCGTGTGACATTAAATAACGTGCGCTGTCTTTTTTCGGGAGTGCAGGGAGGCTTTTGATTGCCGATTTCAATTGTATGATTGAATTGGAGATGCAGAGCGATGGAGGTTTACTGGTGTTTAATTGATTGAGTTGTAATTGGTGCTAAGCGCTGGGTGGATTAATGATTGTTGTGTATGTTCATTGTTGTAGACGATTTGTGGTATCATTGCACGGAGAGAATTTTAGGAAAGAAGAACTCCTAGGTAGTCCGTCCGTGCTACGAAACGCACTATTTAATTTGTACTATAGGTTAGGGTCGCAGCTGCACTAAGGTAAAAGACCCAGTAGTCGGACAGCACGAATTTTGGACGTAGTACTTGGACAGCAGTAAAACAACTACTATAAATGGTCAATTCGAAAAAAATTAATTTGTTAGCATTCTTTGTGATGTTAACTACGTAGTCACTATGACATTGTTTTGATTTTATTTCTCAAATGTTTATATAATGAGATAGAAATTTTACGAGGTTATGTTTTCGATGCGCCGTCGGCTTAGCATCTGTCCAACTTTAGGTACCTCTCAATTTCCATAACGCAGTAGTGGGACACATTTAAAAACATAGTCCAACTACTGGGTCCTAAAGATGTCCAAGTACTGATCCCAGTTTAATATAGCTTGTCCAACTACACCGGCCTGTAGCTATTTTCTTTAAACATTATTATTTTAATAAATAAGCTAACAAATAAAACATTTAAGAAAGGAAAATATTACTACAAGGTTTGAACTATCCACTCAGATCATATGTTTATGTATATTACGATTAATTTTGAAGATATAAGAGATTATAAAGGTTGTATGTGCGTAAGTGTCCGAGTACTGGGTCTTTTACCTTAGTGTGTAGTATTCGCGCGAAACTAAAGTGGCGCTACCGCAGTCCGAGAGAAATAGTGCAACGGCTTTCCTGCTTTTTTGCCCAAAACTTAGTGCGGCAGCGCTCCTAATTTAGCATAGCTGCAACTCGAACATTGTAGGGTAGCTACTACACTACCACTAAGATGTCTCCTCTCCTAAAATTCTCTCCGTGTGTGCATGTTATTTTGTGGAAAAACATCGTTAAAATGTTATTATTATTTTTATTGGTCGTTAGTACTCTCGAAAAAGTGTTGCTTTAAGAATGAAGTATAGATTTCGATAAAATATAATGTTGCTCTTTCTTTCTTATCTCTACA
This sequence comes from Torymus aiolomorphi, assembly GCA_036365515.1. Lineage (NCBI taxonomy): Eukaryota > Metazoa > Arthropoda > Insecta > Hymenoptera > Torymidae > Torymus > Torymus aiolomorphi. The sequence goes on along the minus strand of CM070877.1, from coordinate 10,226,263 downwards.
ATGTGCATGATTAACATTTTAACGCGACAATGACGTGACTCAATAGAGATAAATTCATGAGTAGGTTCATATTCTTAGTAACTCAATCTCTTTAATTGTATCAAAAAACCATCCAGAGAAAAATAAATAAAACAATTCCAAAACCCATCACTTGCATCATCCAATCACCTCAAAAATTCTCGCCAATCCATTCCCACAAATCCACCAAATCTACTCGCAAATTCAAAACTACCCGCGAAAATTTTCCCGAAAAACCAGCTTCCAAGTGACTCGCGACGCACGTAACTTCCGCGAGAAATTTTCAATAAAGAATTCGACCCCTAACTCCGTCACGTATGCACGAACTTTTTACCCTCTTTCTCTCTCGGCAGAAAAACTTTTCCCTCCGAAAGTAGCGAGGCACGTGCGCGAAACACTCGGGGGATAAATTTCAAATTCCGCGCACTCGCGTCCCCGCGAGGCTGCCGCGTTCGCGCGTATTTATTTCGGGGATGAAAGTTTTCCGCGAGTTGAGTTCGTTTCGGGAGGTCCTTTCGGTATAGGTGAGCAGTGAAGAATGCCGAGGTGGATGTTTGTTCATTGGTGGCTGGGGTGGGGGGATCGATTGTTGGTGCGTGATTGTCTTTGTTTTGCGGAGTTGAAAGTTGGTGGTTCGGATTTTGGTTGGGCTTTGCTCACGATTAGCTTTCACAGAAGCTTTGTAATAATATATAGCAGTAGGCTTACGAGAAGTAGTATTTCGATAGATTAGGTGGATGAATTAGTGGATTCTTGTTTTTTTACGTTATAACAAAGAAAATAGTCATAGTCTGAAACATTTTAATTAATTTTATTACTAAACGGACCTCCGCCCATTTTACTTTTTCCGTGAACGCTAATCATTTTTTATTACCTCCAAACAACTTCACTCGTAAAAAAGAGATCACCCAAATAGGCCAAACCTCATTCCGACACCCAAACCATATATTTATCTTCCATTCACACGAGGAAAACTTCCTCACACGCTTCATCTTTCCCCCCTACAATTAGCATCTCCCCCGTAATCACTTAGTAAACCGTCACAGAAACGAACTTTCAACGAATTTCAAAATCCTCTCCTGGGGATGCGAGAAACGTTAAAATTGATAAATGAAGGAGAACGGCGTTCTAAAGACGTTGGTGTATATACACACTAACACACACGTACGAGGGGGACACAAGCCGGAACAGGAAAAAGAGGGGCTGGACCACGTGTGTGCCGGCCAGCTGATCGCGCGGACATGTGTTTGGAGAAGGAAGAGAGTGAGAGACGAGGCTGCGGGGTTTTAAATGCTTTTCTCCGAAGTTTAAAAGCTCCGCGTGGCGTATTTTTAAATGACTCGGGATATTGACTCGGTGGTGATTGAATCTTTCGAGATTCTTATTTTAGAATCTCTGAAACGATAACATGGATATTAACTTCTGGGTTGTTACTACGATGATGGTAGGCATTGGAACTTTGTAGTAGAATAGAAATTTTAGTGTTTCGTAGAATAAAGGAATCCGTTAAACAGCGATTCGCTTCAAAATCAAATTGTAAACGACAACACACCTTAACCTCAAAAACTGCGAATCCCATAAACCTCCCTCACCGCAGAAACCAAATCAAGCGCTCCACCCGGCAATGAAATCAGCCATTGCGCAATTTCAGACAACCCTTCGCAACTCCGGCTGAATTTACACCGACGTACACCGGCACTCCACGAGACTTGGCTGCTCGCGCAGGTAACTGTACTGCGCAAACTAAGGGCCGATTAGGCCACTTCCGGTGAGCGCGTGCGCACTGCGCGCAAATAGCCTCGGTCTACAGGATGTGCGGTCTTCGGGCATGGGAGAAAAAACGAGGATTTGCGGATCGGATGGCGACGATTGGGATTCAGGAATCGTATAGTTTTATCGTGGAAGTGGGAGATTGTCGAAATGTCGATATGCTTTTTGACACTTTAAGTGCAGCACGGGTCATATTGGGTCGTATAAAATTTTAAAGAAACCTTTTCCCTGTAGTGGTGTACGACTCACAGGAAGATGTATTTTTTTCATGACATTATATAACTTTAGTTCAAAAGAATGAATTATTTCATATTAAAAAAATATAATTTTAATGTTTCAAAAAGCTCAACAAATCGGTGTACGAGTAAGAAAATGCTTATATAATATATTGTCAGCATTCAAAGTGTCAAGTGTTTTAATTTATGAGGAACGATTGATTGTGGTCAATTATATAGATGTGTGATTTACTGAACAGAATTTAAATTTATTAAGGTATGTTTGAAAAAAATTAATGAAATTCTTGCACACCCATTTCAATATATGACTAGAGCGGTCGTCCCTCAGGCTTCTTCTACATTCTTGTACACATACTTGCCTTCGGAGTACTCCCGCGCTCCTTGATTTATAAGACCTCATAGACACAGACTTCTTTAATTTGAAGATTTTCGATATTTAAAAGAATTATTAAACCCTAAGTTTTCAATTCTCTCGTGTCATAATTCCTATTCTCGTATACTTCTACTTTTACTTTCTGGCATGGTGCATCCTTCCTCTGCTTTAGCACGTCAATTCCACGCATATACCTGCTCGCGCGAGCGCGCGCAAAAATTAGCCGCGACGGTTACCCCCCAGCCGTTGACGGAAACTATTTATCCTCGGCTTGTTTGGTCGCGGCTCTAACGAGCGCTGATTGATACTCGGAACGATCATTCGAAAACGGCGCGCGTCTCTTTACAGTTATCGCTGCAAAATGATACACTTATTCTGCTCAGTGATTCACATGATTTCTTTTATCACCGCATTTCGCTGCGCATTACATCAATTCTCTCTCTCTCTCCACGCTAAAAATAACAAAAAAGAAAAAAGCTAACTGGAACTACTCGTGCGAACGTCTGCCAAGGTCTCTTACAACTTTCGAATTCCAGAGCCGCCTGTAGTTTCCAACGAGAGCAGAGAACAGAGAATCACTCGAACCAGATGATCTCACACAGCGTTATGTCATCGCTTCTCACGCGTTGCAATATCGTTCCCGAAAAGCGCTCGCGAAAACGCAAAGCCATCGTCGTCGTTGGCCATATAGTACCGGAAGCCGCACTGATTGTCCTTGGCTCATAGAGAGGATAGGAGGGAGAGGCAAGCGGGAAGTGGCTCGTAAACGGAATTCCCCGAGCGTGTAAGAATACGCGGCGCAAGGCTAATAGGGATACAGAGAACAAGCGAGAAAGAGAGCGGTGCTGTCTAACGGTAGGCAGGGAGTCGCTGACTCGGCTGTGTCGAGAACTGCATTGTGGTGGTTAGGTGCAGTTGGGAAGAGAAGAAGAGAAAAGAGAGAGAGAGAGAGAGAGAGAGAGAGAGAGAGAGAGAGAGAGAGAGAGAGAGAGAGAGAGAGAGAGAGGCGAATGGATTGCGAGAAGAGGAAGTGCGAGGGTTTAGTTGCAATGGCGATCAAATAAATGTAGCTGTTGTTTCTCTGAGCTTTGTTGATGGTTTGAAAATGGATTAGAGATGTTGAAATGATGGGTTGTTAAAACTTTGTTAGATTACCTTAAAACTGTAACAATCATTCGATGGATTGGTAAACTGTTCAACTAATATCATACAATGCTGTATATCAGTTCAAAAATAGTAACTAACCGTTTTCAAAATTCAATAATTTAATATCGTATATTTAAAGAAGCAGAAACAAAAGTCGTCATTAGTCTCCTGCAAGAGATCTTCATCTGTGGCGTCTAGCACCGGGTGGTCTTTATGTTGCATAGTTTAAGATTTGACATAAATCACGACTTTATAGCCCAAGAATATCAGACCACTATTATTGCACATTGAAATTTTCGATATCCATACTTGGAAAATTAAACGTGCCCTACTTACTACTTCACTTTTGTTGAATAATTATCATCTCAGTTTTGCAAATTCATGTACTCCATTTAGAGCAAATTCAATTCATCCGTTCCACTTGCTACATTGAACACGTAACCTAACCTCAAAATTTCACACATTTTCTTTAAAAATATCTCATACACATTTACCGTCAATTAGTCGCGTCTCTGCACATACGAATACCTATACACGGCGGTCGAATTTCGAGAGTCCGGGGATCAACGACTCTGCACGCGTATATTTTTAGAGACGCAGGCGAAAATAAGTCGCGCGGATGCGCTCTGCTGCGTTTTTTCGTGTTCCAGCCGGAGGCTCTTGACGGATTTTTACGATGCCGTCGTCGTATTTTTTTTGGGGGTAATTTTAGGGTTATTGAGGATGCGCTGGGATTGATGAAGTGCGCGCGGCTATTTGCGATTCAAGTGCGTCGGAATCTTGGCGATGGAATTATTAATCGTGGATGAAGTGACGTTAATGTGGTGAATATAGTTGAGTAGCTGACTCGAATGATATTTGTAGAATTGTATAAGTTATTCATATGATACCATATTAGTTGCAAAATCAGTATTAACGTAACTATATCACTGAGTAACTAATGTGCATAATTATAAAAGTCATGAAATGTAACTACTTTGGTGTCGGAAAAATACACACTTCTAGATAACTGATTGACATTTGAACACATAACTTGGTTATACAAATATATAACTTTCTTAGAACAAACAAACCCATCGAAACCTAACGCAAACTATTTTCCTTTTCTGTTGCAGGTGAGTTTGCGTCACACAAACCCGTCAAGGATCTACCTGCGTGCGACGAAACCCGCTCTTCGTGCATTCCATTCTTCTTCTTCTCCTTCGTCGTCGTCGTGAGTAACTCGAAGGCATGAGGCGCGTAAAACGCAAAATAAACAGTGGCGTTCGTTTTTTTCCTTCTTCTCCGCTCTTTCCCGAGAGAGAAGAGAGAGAGGGGGAAAAAATAATTCGCGCACGCGACGATAATCGAAATGCCATTAACGAAAGTCACGCGAACCCGTTTATTATATATATACATCGCAGGCAGCGGATGAGACAATGGACGACGAGAGTCGTTTTGCGACACTCGGGCGGCAGACAATCGGTCTATTGAGGAGTAGAATAATTGAAAACGCTGCTGGTGTGCCGGTATAGAACTACTACTGCTACCTACCTACATGAGCTATCCTCTGCCAGTTGTTGTTTTATTACGCTTCGCAGAAGTAAACACATCCTTTAGAGTGAAGAGTTGAAATGGAGTAGGTTGAGTCGATGATTCACTTTGTTGGGAGGGTTTGGAGAAAATATCGTTGAAAGGTGTTTTGGTTTCTAGGTTAGGTGATAAATAAAAGCGTGATAATGTAAATATTAAAAAATGTGTGTAAATGTACTATTAAATGAGAAGGGTGGTAGAACTGTTTAAGACTGGTTGCTTATGAAAAGGCTTGAAATTGACATTATAAGATTGAATGTAACAAAAATTTCAAAAGATCTTTTTTTAGTTTCTAAAGCATAATTAAATTCACTAAAAAAAGACGTTTTTTGCGTTTTAACGAGGTGATTAAGGAGAATTTGAATAGTCTTTCATCTCATATAACACAATTTGAAAGACAAGTATATAGAGCAGCTGGATAACACTTGAATTCACTTAATTTAAGAATCGGTTAATTTAATTTTCCGAACTATTCAATCGACTTTTAATCATAGCAAGTGATCGAATCCTCAATTGGCAATCAACTCACCACCCGACAATTCGCCACCTCATTCAACAATAAACCCTCACCATACCGCACCAGCGAAATTCGACAACCCAAATTACCTTTGATCTTGAAACACATGCACACGCGCAATTTGCGTACAGCTATACCCTACCGTTGCGTTTTCCTCGCCGCTCGTGCAGTTAGGCCTAATGAGATTTTGCAATTTAACGCGGCGTTCGTTATATCCGCGCAACCGCTACACGCAGCTATGTGCCTGGGCTCTCTTCGTTATTTTTTTTCTCTCTCCGTGCGCGAGCATGCGGTGTACGTAACGCACGCTGCCGAGCGACGTCACCGACGCTGAGAATAGAACTCGGCGCCGGCTGCTCGATGTGTCGCGATGCACCGAGAGCAGCTTTTTTTTTCTTCTCCTTAGTTGAGGAGAAGTTTTGAAAATGCGCGTGAACGGGTTTCGGATCCGCTAGGAATTTTTAGCGAATTTCTTGGTAATGCGCTGGTTGCTGTCTAATACATTATTTAAACGTATGTTTAGAACGTAAAAGAGAATATGGACGTATAGTGCTGATTTTTAAAAGTTAAATCTTTTGTATAATATTTTATATCTTGCGGAAAAATTGTCTTTTACAAGGTATATCATTAAGAATGCATTTATATTCATTAAAAAAACAGGTTTAAAATTCGTATCTTTGAAATACATATTTTCTATAAGGATTATTTATCATAAATTATCGTATCAGTCGGTGGTAAACGTTTGGCGCATTGTTCAGGTGTTATATAATGAGGATAAATGATACGTTTGCCAGTTTTGACGTGCAGAAAACGAATTGTTATGAGTTGTTTACGTGACTTCTCCATCTATTTTCTTGAATAGTAATGTTAAGCGGGAATCGACTTTACGATATACAAAGCTGCTTAAGCCGATGATAAATTGCAACGCGTTTCTTTATTTTAAACCTCGACATTTCTTCGTGGCAATGTATTATTTGAAAATTAAAATCTCGAAGTTTTTAGTTGAGTTTAACCTCAATCACATTCTGAACCTTATCTTACATAACCAAATTAATTTTTCATGCATTTCATCTGTATAACCCGACATCAATAAAGTATCTACTTTCTCACAAAATGCTCTACTCTTTTTACGTACATAAAAACCTCGATAATATTATACCTGAATCCAACCCTGACCATTACATCTTCTTACTCTTTCACTAACCTTCACTCGAAACCCCCATGCATCATCTCGAAAAACCAAACTCACACGATTACCCACCAAAGAATCCTTTGCACCATTTCCTCCAAAATCCCCCAACAACCACAACTCGATATTCTTCCCATTCATCTTCCCATTCCTGGCGACCTCCATTGTACCCCAGGAAGGGGGGCAGCTCTCCTAGGATCTCACTCTTCATCCTTTCCAGGAAAAAGCCTCGCAGTATACCTACCCAAACCTATACCCCCTGCTTGCACAGAAATAGAATTCACGAAAAGCGCGGAGGAGGAGGAGGTGGATCAGCTCGCGACCCAGTTCCACGGGTTTCGCCGTTCCCCGGGCAACTACCGCTACCACTACTCTCTCGCGGGCTGAGAATCGATAATCCCGCGAGCTCGCGGAACCCCTTTTATTACGCGCTCTGCAGTCTTCTTCTTCTTCTTCTTCCGGTTCCTTTACTTTTGTTCGCCCCCCGCGGGCGGGCTTTATATCCCTGCGATCTCGCGAGGTACAGTCGCGGATAATGCCCCGGTAATGTCTTTCTCGATATTAAGTTGCGCCGCGTTCTCTTTCTGGCGGGGACGAGTGGCTTCGGCTGTATTGTTTTAGAGATATGGGATCCCTGGTAGGGCGGAAATGATACGAGGTAGTTTAGAATGTGTCAGTGTGCTTTGTTAAATTGGTTTGTGTATGCGTAATTGAATAACGATAGAAACCGTTTTCAAATTATAGATGGCCTCTATAGAAACACTGATGTTTTAAATTGACTCCGTTTTTCTACGGTATCAAGTTGTCAATTTTGAACAGTTATTTTACTCTTCAATTTATTAGCGAGTAATTGGTATAATTGGTGACTATAAAAAACTTAATATAATCAAGACATGGCATTTATGGGTCATCAATAATTCGAAATTTCTAATTGTATTATTAAGAAAAAAAAAAAACTATCTTCGAGTCATCAAAACACTTGACCATATCAAATTTCATTCAACAACCAGAAAGAAAACCACCCACAATTTCTGCAGCAAACAGCCCATAAACTCAACAAACTCCGCCATTATTCCACGCACTCGTTTCTCCGGCACAGCCATGCGCACGCGTTCTTGTTGCCAGGCAGGAAGCCGGGCTCTCAGGTTAAACGAGGAAAAAAGCACTCGACTCTCTCTCTCTCACTGTGTGTATACGTATACATACATTTACACTTACACTGGCAAGCGATGAGCAGCAAAGCCGAGCATTTTTTCACCCAATTTTATCGGGCCGCTATCGCGCGTTTATCTCTCCCCGATAATGCGGAGAAGGAGAGAAAGAGGGGAGAGAGAAGAAAGAAACCGGACGAATCGTAATGGGCCATTATATATTACACGAGATTTCATTGTGCGTGTTTGTGGGTGTGGGTTTGTATATAGATAAGCGGGAAATCCATTTTCATCTGTCGGTCGGATAAACGTTGCGTGTTCGAGCAAAGATTTATTCGTAGGACGATTTTTTTCAGTCTAAGGGTTTTTAAGGTTATGATTGTATGTATTAAAATTGAAAATTGAAAATGGCCGTACAAGTCGTCACACTAACACGATTGAACTGTCTAATTGGTAGTTAGCTAAAAAAAAAAATTAATTACTAACATCGAGTCATTTTTTACTCAAATACTTCTGATTAAAACGAGACTTCCAATTGGACAGATATCAAATCGATTTTTTCTACCAATTTCCTGTCGCATACGTATATATGTATAGATTTTAATTTGACGTTACAGAGTCAATTTCAATATTTATTTTACCCAAAGTGCTAAATTACGCAACGCGTCGACCGGCAATATCATCTTCAATTTTTCATCCGCCGCGGCCAAGACAAATTAACACAATAATCGCTGCAATTTGTCAATATAGCGCCGGCGCGTAATTGAATGCTAAGCGAACCGCGAAATCGAAGGGAGTGAGAGAGAGAGAGAAAAAAAAAGTTATCACTCCGCGCTATTACCAGACGCATTTGTGAAAGATGAAAATTGCTCGCGGAAATAACGCGGCGACTAATTTATATACAAATTTCAGCGCGTTTTTATCGCCCGAGCGACTATTTATTTTCGCTCTGCGCGCGCGCGCGCGCGCGACGACGATGATTTATACTTTTAATGCGGCGGCGCGCTCTCATTTACGTGATTGATTGATGCATGAAAACGACGATGAACAAGCACTTTATTTACACGCGCGCGCAAGCGTTCGGGATTTTTGCCGCCGCGCGGACACGAGAGTGTGGGTAAACACTCGACGAATGTGTACGTGTCTATATGTATGAGTAAGTGCATCTATCGCGCGGTGGGTTTTTGAAATACTTATAATAAGAACTTATATAAATTGAACGATTGGCTGGAATTGACCTTGAAACATCACAAAATTAGCAGCTTCACTCAATCGCCTTTCGTTTCATATTTATGTCAAATTACGCGAATCCGCACTGCTGTAACTCATATATTGACACCCTAATCGGCGATACGCTATTGAGCACGTATTGTCACTGTAAAAAAAAAAAAAAATTAAGTGGATTCGAACCTCGAACCTTTGAATTACTAGACTTCGCTCGCTACCGACTGAGCTATTTAGTTATTTTTACATCAAAGCATCAAATGGAGGTTATATGCTGTAATCTGAAACGAATTGATCATGTCCTTCAAGTATCAACCTCCATTTGATCCTTTGATGTAAACGTAACTAAATAGCTCAGTCGGTAACGAGCAAGTCCCGAACGGAAATTGACTTAGGGCTAACACTAGGGTTTTGTCCGATGTTCTAGAAAAAATAACAAGGTCCTGACGTCCTCGCAAGGCCCGATGTAATGCGAGTAATGGGGCGTCTACGCAGCCCTGGCAGTTCATTCGGACTTGTTATTTCTTCTTAATTTCCTGCATTAAATAACTAATCTCGCGCAAAGCTCTAAAGTCGCCCGAAATGATTAAGAAATCATCATTAAGTTGTTTTAGACAAGTTACCCGCGTAATAACGATAAAGTAACAATACCGTGAAAATTTATTGTAACCCCAAAAATGAAACCACGTCAATGTGATTTTAAGGCTTTTGTAGGGCGGGGATCCAGGAATGAACGTCAGTTCATAGTCAGGGCGACATGAAATAGCCCTTATACGTCGTTTGTCCGGCGTCACTAAGGCCCTATCATTACTATCAGGGCCGAACGGGAGCGCCGTTACGCGCCTTGCTTGGGACCCTTACAGAGAACCTCATTGGGCCCTTACAAACATCTAAGGCATTTCCTATTCATTTTCCGTTCGGGTTGATGTAAACATAACTAAATAGCTCAATCGGTAGCAAGTCTAGTAATTCAAAGGTTCAAGGTTCGAATCCATTCAAAAAATTTTTTTTTTATATATTGCAGTCACAGTACATGCACAATAGGATTGTTTTTTACGCTTATTTATTTATTTTTTTGTTTGTTTGTTTTTTTTTTTTTTTTTTTTTGGTTTTCATGAAAATAAATATGGGACTAATATGGGAACTATCTGCGATACTGGTGGGAATACTATGGCCTGATTCCGGCGCGAATTCGGCTCAGGAATCGAAGCCAATATTGCCATATATTGCCCATACTTGTCCAACACTGTGGGCAATATATGGCCCACAAATTTTTTTATGCGCGGGGCGTATATATACAATCGATTGCCAAATATCGTCGACATTTCGCGTACTTATTGTACGTACACACAGCCGCACACTTTCTAATTCTCGGTTGCGCGCGCGACGATGACAAGCGACCGCCTCGACGTCACGCGACGGCTCTGGAAACGCCCAGAGACTCGGCAAACAGCGAGCGCTGTGCGATAATCCCGCGCTGTTCCATAGGTATAGGTGTAAAAGTATGAGCTACAGCCGCGGGGCTTCGTTTTGGGAGACGTCTCCGCGTGTAATGGAAACAGGAACAGGAAGTGGATAAAAGAGATAGTCTCTATAAGCGGTCTGTGTTTTTCTTTCTTCTGGACAATAGTCGTCGAATAGAGGTTTATCAGGAATATTAACGAATTCAGCGAACGCTGCGAACGCTTTATCACCGAGATAAAAAAACACACCAGCCGCCTCGTCGATCCACTAACCCGGATAATCTAATCCCGCCGGTTCTTTATCAGCCGCCACCACACTCCGACCGAATCCAGCTCAACTTGACCTAACCTTAAATCCGGTTAAACCTACTCCAGTCTCCCCTGAAAAACAAATTTCCCATTCAATTCTCCCACGACGGAAAGTACAAAAAGGAAAAAAAAAGTAACAGCCGCCGCGTTCCTCCGGATTCATCTGGACAGCGAGGACGACAACGACGCAGCAGCGTATAATGCGCGATACGCGGATGTGCATATTAACCCATTTAGCTGCATTACGCCGCCGCCGCTCTAGGCAAGCAGGAGGGCGAGTTGCGCGCGTCTGCAGCAGCTGGTGCGATGTGTGTCGGCGTGATGCGCGCTGAGCTGTCCATAGCCTGTCGGGCAGTGACGATGAGGTTGATGTATTTGTGGTTTTTTTAGGTACTTAGCAAACTTGTTGAGATACGTGCGATACAAGGCGCTAATGATTCGAATTACCACCTAAATACCAAGCGAACGCCAAATTATCTACTCTCACTGTATATAAATTACCATGAAACACGTGTTATCGGGATCCCATACATAGCACTACACTACCGGCAGTAATCAATATATTAAAGTACAGAAAACAAGACTGCTTACAATGTTAAATTTATCTACAAACCGAAAACGAGTCTACTTACTCGCATTCTCTCGAGACAATTTTAAATAGCACAAGCATGCACGCATACGCGAGCGGTCGATAAATATTTAAATGCAATTTGAAATTTCTACCGCTCCAAATAGATACACGTTGCATGCGTATATATACGCACAGACACTTGCGTTTGAAACGTATATATTACGCATACGCAGGCAGTCGCGCGGGCACCGACTTAATCTAATTTCCGTTTCCCCTTCTCAACTAGATCAGCCGAGATAGAAAGTCATTACTCGCCATTACATACGTACACACACGTATACGCGTACATCCTTCGTACGTACATATATATACACCTGGGTCATTCCATGTATAATCTGCTCCGGCGATGGCTATCGATGATAAAATATTCTGGAGCGATCGATCGATCGCGCGCGTATAATATATACACAACTGATGGCGGTGAAAGTGTCTCGAGACCGGTCTACTTCTATTGTATATATACCTAGGTATAGTGTCTAATCGCCGCTCATCTCGCTTTTTTCTTTTCTTTCTTTTTTTTCCACTTTGATGACGGGACTGCTGTAGCGTGTCCGCGCGGCCGAAAAGAACCGCTGATTTGGAAAATTGTCGGCTTTCGGACGATTCCGAGAACAGCCGCGCTGCTTTTCATCGGTCGCGGGAGATGCTCGCGGTGACAACGCTTTTCTCGAGGGAGAGAGAGAGGAGGAGGTATTGTACCGTTTGAGAGCTGCGAGAAATCGCTCGGCCAAGCGCGACCGCTCGGCTGGCGGTTTTAGTTGTATATATTTATTATGTGGAGGGTTATGGAGATAGAGGGAATGGGGTTTAGGTGCTAAGGGGGTTTTGTTAAGTTTTTGATTTATTGTTTATGTTGTTCGGTGGTTCTGACGTGTGGAAAAATTTTTCTTCAATATCTAGCTACTTGCTCAGTTTATTATAATATACGAGAAATAAAAAACGTACACTGAGAAAAATGATTTATTAAAAATTACTATAATATATAGGAACGTGGGGACAAATCTCAAACACCAAAATTTTTACTATATTTTATAGTAAAAATTGATATATACATAATAAAAATTGCTATATACATAGTAATTTTTACTATAAAATATAGTAATAATTTTAATATTTGAGATTTGTCCCCACGTTCCTATATATTATAGTAATTTTTAATACATCATTTTTCTCAGTGTAAGAATGTGGTATTCAGAAGACTTTTCGAGCAATTGTAATGGATAGATGATTCCCTGAATTAAATCGTTATTTCGCCCTGGTCGAATTCCAAAACATTTTATAACTAATAACTAACCATTTATATTAGAAACTTGCTATAAAATAGGAACTTCTCTTGTCCAGTTTCTAGCTTCCGATGAAACGCTTTTTTCCTATTATTTGGCCATTTAATAGATTGAAAAATAGAACGAGTCTTTCGAAGACAAGCACAAGCTTGTTCTTGAGTATTTTAAAGGTATTAAAACTGATCCGTTTCTTTAGTCTGGAAATGACTAGTAGAAGGCTTGCTGTTATGACAAGGAGTGAAAGAGACAACATCAGATGGAGAAATAAAAGTTTTGATGAATTATTCATATAATGAGTACAACAGATGATTTATTAATTAATGTTATTTATTTATATTTTGGTAAGCCATCCAATGCTCTTTCATCAAAAATAAAATTAGTAAGTAAATCAAATACGAATATTTTGTTGTTACGTCAATGTTACGGATACATATTAATTATAAATACTCAAAAAGTAGAAAGCGTTTATGTAAATTCATTATTATTGATTATATACATATATTTATTAAGGTTGCGATCAGTTCGAAAAACAAGAAAAGACCGTTGCTAAGAAGAAGCTAAGTTGTTGATTTTGTCGTTGGTGAACCTGTCGTTGCGTAACCTTTGAATAAGGTGCTAATCAAATATGAGAATAAACGAAACTTTGGATGCATTTTGTGTTTATTTTTATATTTCCCAATCACCCGTCGCGAATTCCGTTTTGTGCGAAACAGTCAATCTAAGAAATAGGCAAATAATTGTCGAAAAATCGTTTCATCATAGCGATTAATTAGCCAGTTTTACTAGCTATTTTCTAACTTCTTGGCCATTTCATATAGATGAATTTCTACCAGGGCGCAATTGTAAAAATGGACAAAAATCGAGAATTGCAGCTATAACAGTACTTTTCACAATTAAGATTAGAACGTTAAGATCTAACTACGCAATCTTTAGCTCAAGTCATTCCAAAAAGGTTACCAACACCACTCTACACTCTAAACTAAACACCGAACCACCTCGACGAAATTAGAAAGTTTAAAATTTTTACCATTATTACGCGATAATCCCAAAACGTATACACTTAAGCCGAGCGCGCGCACTACACTACGACTGCGATATAAATTTTGTAGAATTTGACGTGACTCCATAAATCAGGTAATATCGGAAAGAGGATAGCGCGAGCCCTGGCAGGATAAAGTGCGCGCACGCGCAGCAGAGTCTCCGAATCGCGTAGTAAAATCTTTTACGGAGCCAATTTATTATTATTGGCTCCATGATGCTCTATTAATTTTACGATTAAAACTCGAAGGGATGTGAATAAAAGAGTTTATCGCGCACTTGGGTGCGCAAGCGCGTCCCTATTTTCCTACGATCGATTCGTCGTTTGTGAACATTCTCCTCGCGCGTTTCCAGAATCGGGGTAATTCAGCGAAGTATAGTTTTATACGCATCGTTATCTTACGCATTTTTAAGGTTCAATTGGTGACAAATTCAAAGTGACATCGATTTCGCGCCCTTTTCCACCAACCAATCAGAACTTTATCACGTACCTACTGAATGGGTAATTTACGCAAACAAGTTCTATAATTTGAAAACGATTTTTATCATCAGATTAAAAATGAATCAAAAGTCGTTCCAAATGCCGTAAATAACCTTAAATTTTTCTTGCCACCTCTTAATTTCATTTTAAAATGACTATACATAACAAAGTGACAAACAAAGATTCCCCATGTGCGCACGTTCGAATCCCCCAAAAAAATCGTTCGATGCTGCAACCTCACACACTGCGCTCAGTTTTTCTCCCGACGTCGTATAGGCAGGTCGAGATAGGTCACGAGCGGGCGCCGGAAGATTTACATCCTCCGAGAGTCCGTGATTACGCGCTCGCTCTTGCCTGATCATAAAAATCTTTAGCACTACACACCATCGTCCACATACATACATAACTTTTTCGCCTGCTGTTCGGCTTTCGCTGTTTAGAATATAATAACGCTTTCCGCGCGCGTCATTGGCGGGTAATTTACAGCGGGGAATTGAATTTTTGCGCGCCGTCGGTGACGCAGTTAACGGCGAGACTTTTAGTGGCTGGACTGAGTTCGGTAACGATTGACTCCGGAGTCTGTGTACGTGTGTGGGTCGTTAATAAAGCGAAAAATTAATTGTCGTTTTATGGGCTTCGAAAGGGCGAAGAGGTGCTTTGTTTTAGCCTCGCGAACTTTCGAATCGACGCAGAGGTGTAGCGCGTATGGCTTTAGTGTCGTAGTCAGTTTTGGTTTATGGAGCTGGCGCTGTTGTAAAATGAAATATATATAAGAGTGCTGCAGAGATTACATACTTTTCATTACTAGGAAGTCGTTATTAGTACATTAATTAATGGAGAATGGCGAGAATGCGCTTCGTCTTCTTCAGTTTTAGCCGCCACGCGTCGAATCCACAATTCACCGCAGCCGCGCACATTCTCCTGAATCCATTACCTTCCAGCTCGATTTTATCACGATCGATTTGGCACGCGCCAAAAATACATCGACACTGAAATTAGCCGTCTCTAACCTCTATTCTCACACTGTTCGCGCGCCGCTCTCCCATTAGCCTTCAATCTATCTGCCCATTAATAAATCTCGCGCTTCTAGATCGGTATCTGCCTCTCTCTCTCTCACTCCCTCTGCCTATACATCAAATTCTCTAATGAGATATACCGCGCCGCCTCGACCTTAACCCCGTGGAATTTCACCTCTCGCTGAAAATTGCACCTGACAAAAATACTTCCGGAATAATCGCGCGGTAATTTATGCGGATGTTCGTGTTGCGCGCGTCGAGCGAGATTTATACGCATTATTTTATTTTTTTCTTGTTCGCATACTGCACCTTTTGACGGTTATTTACGGCGTAGCGGCCGCGCATCGAGTATTTAACAGCAGTTTATACACGCGCTCGCGTATGGGGGAGTGAGAATGAGGGAAAGAGTAATTGTCGGACGGTGGTGGAAGTGAAATTGAATGCGCGTTGATGTGTTTTTACGGGGGCCGCGTCGTTGTGATGAAACACGTTGCGGGTGCGCGCTGTTTCTGTTCTCGTTCGGGCTGTAATTGAATGAAGAGTGTTTACGAGTATATCTTTTAAGGTTTATGACGCCATCGTTGCTTTGATTTATTTATGGTACCATTTACAGGTTGTCATTATTCGTAACCGGTTATCTTTATTTTATTTTTTTTATAAATTTATATAACTTAAAATGATAATAGAAAGTGCACGAAAAATAATTGTACTCATAAAATATTCGAAAACTTGAATAACATAACAGCATAATACTCTTCGCTATATCCTTATTTAACTGAAAGTTCATATATTTAATAGTGACTTCTGTCGTGTTTAGAAATCGGCACATTATAAGCATAACCTTGAAATCTGTGTAATAAAGTATCCAGACACCCACTGCCCACTTCACCTAGCATTATTAAATCACCCATAAAGTAATAGAGACTCAATAACATTCTCGCTTCTCAATCAACCCTCTCCAACCAGATTTTTACTACTGGCATCAATTTCAATATAACACCAACATTAACCATCAATTCCCCCCTTAAACAGCCAACAACACCACGACGACCAAAAAGAAATAACGCTGCAAACGAGCGAACACACTCGCTGCTAAAACCCGTGTATATACACACGCGAGAAAATTCATTAGCTTCGGCGCCTGAGAAAATTGCCATTTTGACGATCCCGAATTAGCCGCTCGATTAAGGGGGTGTTGCGCTCGCTCGCGCCGCCGTCGGCGAGCGGAGGAACTAATTAATTACCAGCGCCGGCGCGGCCCTCGATTGCGCGCCCCCTCGGGCCAATTATCGGCAATCCCTGCGAATCGATAAAAGCGCGCGAACGTAGTGAAGTTTTACGCGATCGTGCGGAGTTTGCACCGGTCGTCGGAGGAGTAAAGTTTTTGTTTAATCGTGGATTGAGAGTACGGTGGGGATTATTGGAGCAGAAGTCGTTCGTTTGGGATTCGAAAGAAAGAGGAGGGGATTTACGAGAGAGTTTCGTGCTCGATTTACGGCAGAAGGATGATGTTTTTTCAATAAATTAGGCTTGAATTTTCTTATTCGGACGGCAAACAAAACTGAAAGCAGCACATCGTCGAAGTCTGCGTATATATTTACTCGTCTAATCAATGCAGAGAGACCTTAAACCTATACATTATCGCATCGGTATACGCACACTCGTGTCGTTACCAAACGCCTGCACCTTATTACCGACTGCGTGTCTCTTCTTCCTCTCTTTAACTCGAAAAAGCGATCCGTTCGCGCAAACATCAAAGCTTCCCTCTCTGCAGCACGGAGGAAAATTACCGAGGCGGCAGCAGTGCAGTGCAGCGCAGCGGAGAGAAGAGGACCAACTTCCTGACTTACGCAACTGCCGCACGTGCGCGCGCACGAGCGAGTGAAGAACCTTGCCTTCGCCGAAGCAATTAAGCGCGCGCTGCGAGCGCGTCGAAAAACGGGACTTCCGATCCGTCTCTCTCTCTATATCGCGCTTTTTCCCCCGCGCCCGCAAGAAGTTAGAACTGCAGTCGCGCCCTTTTTTCGCGGTCTATCGAGAAAGTTCGCGCGCGGTTTCTTGATGCGAGAGGCGGGGATCGTGTACTGCATACAGTCGATGTGGAGCTACCTGCGAATATATTTATTGGGTGAGTTGGGAGAGCTTAGGATGTGGGATTTTCTTGTGATTAATGGAGAATTGGATATAAAGTGCGCTTTGAGCTGGGTATACGTGGTAGAGAAATTTATGAATCAAATGGGAAACTGGCGTATTGGGATTTGTTTACAATCTAAAGTTTAAGGTAACCGTTTACTTTTGTGTGAAAACTTTTTTATCTTCGATTGGGCGTAGCCAGAATGATGTATATTAAATGACAAGCTTGATATGCACTTACGACTTAAGGTCAACCCTACAATAACAATTTCACTCCACATTGCACAACAAATTGCAATAACATAAGCTATACGAATTCTCGAGCTCGTCTCCAATAACAATGAATTTTCGTGAACGAAAAACCATTCACCCAAACCCCGTCGTCGTCGGGGCGCATCTGCATCCGCACATATCCTTCGTTCGCTCCGCATCACCAGCAGTGCTGCTCTCTTCCAGATTTACGCGCACCGCGCGACGACTCCTCCGCTCGAGCGTTAAGTAGACCGAGAACGAGCTGCTGGCTGGATGGCTGTTTCTCTTTCTCTTTCTCTCCGCTCGATTCGTCGATCATTTGGCTAGGAGCCAAGGAGGAGAAAATTCTCCCATGAAAATGCTGAGAGAGAGAGAGAGAAAAATCACGAATTCGGTCAAACGCTTGAATGCTCCGCTGCCTGCTGCTGCTGCTAGTCGCGCGTGGAGTTGGAAATATAGAAGAGGAGTATATAGTAGCTAGCTAGTGTCTTTGGATTTCAGGATTGCGCTTCTGTTTTTGCGTGTTGTTAGGGACTTTTCTTTTTAGTTGGTTGGTTCTGTGCCGTCGTTTGTAAACAGGATGATGTTTTTGCATCGGAGGGGAATCGGTGAAAGCGTTGTTTGTTATTCATGCGGCTGGTAGATTGTGGATGCTGAGTAGTTTTTTGTGTGTTGTATTGTCGAAGCGAACATAACCTACAACGAGGTTAAAACATGTCACTCTCCTAGGGTGAAAAAAAAAACATCCGAGACACTTTACCACTAGGACGGAACGGCTGTAAAACAGCACGACTCGTTGGAGAAGAAGCAAACTAGAAACGCAAATCGTTTGAAAAGATCGTTTTCTTCGAGCAAATAAAAAATGTGTCCTAGCAAGCATAGTAACGGATATCGAGAAAAACAGAAACACAGTCCATCGACATCACAATGACTCACAAAGGTTTTCTCGCCTCGGCGCCGCGCGCGAAAATGATAAATGCAGCGCCAGCGCACGGGTATAGATTAATGACTCGGAGCGCGCGGCGTCTCATTGCTCGAGAAATCGTTAAATTTCCATCGTCCTCCTCTTCTTCCTTGGCTTTTTGCCGACGCCGTGCAGATTCCATCTCCGCTCGCTTTCGCTGTATATATATTGCCGGTTCTTCCATCGGCGCCCGGGAGCTGTTTTTCTTTTTTGCATTTGTCATTTAACGCCAGACCATTGCGAGCCTGATTTTTCAAAGCTTTTTGTGACCAATTTTCACACTGTTTGCTGGATTCATGGCTTGTTTTGTCCTGGTGCTGTAAACATTCAATTTTCTAAAGAGGGATTGGTGCTTAACATCACAGCGTATATATGTTTCTCGTGAGTATGTATATATAGGTATATTGGTTTGGGCGCAAAAATAAATTAGGAGTACAGTAAAGGAATTGTGAAATTCTATGATGTATTCGTCCACATACAGTGCAACCATAAAAGTCATACAGATGAGTAAGATAAATTTGTCTTGTGGTTTGAAATTTTATGATCTGGTCTCAGTGGACTCGCGTACCATCAATCGAGAAAAATCCATCAAGATGACCGTTACACGCCTACTGTACTCTGTATTTGTATTTTGTATTATTTACTATCCACGATTTGTAAAAATATTTCCCAGCCGTAGGGTACCTGTCCCGATTTGTGTACCGGTCCCTATTTGTGTGCTCTGTTATTTAAACGCGATATACAAATAAGTAGATACGAAAATAGCATTTAAATAATTTTTTTCCAAATATTAGACTATGTAGCTTTTATAAAATTTAAGTGTCAAACTTTTTAGTCAGTAACAAGACTGCAATAATCCTTTAAAAAGAACAACATGTGATTTGGAAAGATTTATTACTTTTTCCTACTCGAAGGTGATAAGAAACGACAATCTTTATTGTAAAAAAAATAATCAACTGATGAGAATTTTTCCATCAGTCTTACAGTCTTATAAATTAAATTAAAATAATTAATATTTATGGCAATCTGACTGCCATAAATATGAATTATTTTAATTTAATTTATAAGACTGTAAGACCGATGGAAAAATTCTCATCAGTTGATAGTAAGTTGCAGTCGACATAAGTAATATTTTTAATGATAAAGAAAAAATAATGTATAATAGTAATTTGAAGTATAAAAGGTGCTTATCATATTATAAAACAACTTTAACTTACACAATAAACATTTATAAAAAGATTTAAAGATATTTTTCGTATTTTAAATGACTTTGTCCACTAATACAGCACGAAATCAGCACTTGTACATATTTGTGTGTGCCGATAAAGCGTAAACATAACCTTTATTAAGTTATACGTCGCTCATATGTGCTCGTGCAAACTACGTTTTTGCGTCCAGAAATCTTTCACCATGACATTATAGAAAAGTGTATTGTAAACCTATTTTTTTATTAAATTATACTTTTACTGGCAATAGATTTTCTAAATGAATGCAAAATTAACGTCAAAAAGAAGAAAATCGCACAAGGAGAAGCCGATGCAAAATATATCCATCAACTTTCAAATCGCAGGATCGGTAAATTAATATTTTGGTAATAAATACGTAAAACGCTAATGTATTATCATAATTTGTATATTTATAGGTTTAATTATATTGAAAATGATATTTCTTATAATGATAAAGCACACTAATCGGGGGGGAGACGTGTACATAAGCACATTAATCGGGGGAACACAATTGCGTTCATCGCCGTCTACTAGGGCACACAAATGTAGGCAAAAATGATTTTTTTTACTTTTAATACAACTTTACATAGGGTTGATATTTTGTACAGAAAAAGATGTCTGTGTTTAGATTAAAAATTAACTATTCGTGCAGCTTCCTTAAACCTACACTAATCGGGACAACTACCCTAGATAATATTGAACGTTCTCTGTGAGCATTGAAATTGGAAAACGAAAATATCAAAACATTTTTTGACAGAATCACACCAATATACTAATATTTCATCAAAAATTCCAAAATTCGCAGATCGACGGCCCACCAAAATTTCCTTAACTCTCGTCACCACCCCTCGAAAATAACCCAGAAAACTATTCGATAAGAATCTCTCCATCTCACGCAAGCGAGATTCAATAACCTTCCACAGAGACTCGCTCGCACTAGCTCATCCTTTACTTCTCTCTCTCTCCATCTCTATCTCAGGACTTTGACTCCTGCCTCCCCTTCGCGTCGAGATTGCAAATCATCGCGGCTCGCTCGCTCGCGCCGCGCATCTGTCGCCTCCTCGGCGTCGGCACACCACTTTGCGCATCTCGGACCCAATATGTCTCTCCGACTGCGCGCGCGCGCGTGTATATAATGACGGCGCTCGAGAACGGTACGCCTCACGGTATACATACATACGACGCGACGTGTTGAACCGTTTTGCTGTATATCTCAGCGGTTTGCAGGGTTACAGCTGCAGGACGTATAATTGTGGGCAATGGCGGTTGGTGGAAAATCATCGGGAGAGAGGGTCGAGCTTTTTTCGTGAAGTGAATAAACAGGCAACGGTGTGGTACAGTAGGGAGGAAATAAAGAGTAAGATTAATTCGCGCAGAATTACGTCCGATAAAGAGAACGAGAGACGTAAACAGCTCTTGGGTAAGAAACAGGAGCTCGGGCTAAATGTCTTTCCCAGGCCGACAACCTCAGCGCGGCGCGGATTCACGGTTGCCACATAAAGCGCGCTTGCGTATATGTACGCACACATACTGCACAACTCAAGCCCAAAATCTCTCTGCTTCTCTCGTCCCTTTTTTCGTCACTTACGATCTTATCTCCCCATCTGACCGTACACACACAGAACATTTTTCCCTCTCGTGGGAATCTTCCTCTCTCGCTACGCGTGTATATATTTTTCTGGCCTTTATTTTCCGCGCGTATATACGCGCCGCTCGCGCCTCTATTTTGCATGGCGCGCTCGTTACTCGCTCGTTTCCGTTATGCCTTTTATACGCTTTCGTTTTTTTTCCCTCCTCTCTTTCTTCTTCTTCTTCTTCTGCTGCCGTTTCGATTCACTCGCGCGAGCGGAGTTCTGAACCGTTTTTTTTTCCAGCCCCGCGTTGGGTTGTGTGTTGTGTTCTCCGCAGCGTTATCCGGAATGCGAAATGCGAGCCCCAGCCGCGCTGCGACTTTCTTCGGTGTTTCGCTGAAAAATATACGCAGTCGTGCTTTCATTCGATTTTCTTTGATTTACGAACGGGTGGATTGCTAATCCGAAGGTTAATCTTAAAAATGCCAAGGTTTTTTTTTTATAATATTTAAAATCACTGCCTGATCGAAATAGGTGACTTACAACAGGGTATTGCCTTATAGCTACGTTTTTTTGTTAACGTTCAGTAATTATATACCACTTTTACAACTTAAAATCATCCTTTAAGGCATCCGGCCTCCATTGTAAAACCGTGCAAAAACCGGTGAAAACAGAGATTGAAAACACTACGGGCCGAAGAAGCTCGATCACAATAACACCCGAGGTAAGCATCATCATCGTCGTCAAAGAAACGTCTAGCCAGCCAACGACACCGCCACCGCGAAACGAAGGAGCGGAGACGAGCCGCGAAACCGTGACGGCGACAGCTTTGACTTTTTGCCAGGGCGCAACAACAAACCGCGCCAGGCTCTGCGCGTAAGAGAAGGTGACGGTTTCGATAAAATTTCCAAACGCTTTCACTCTGCGGCGGCGGCAAAAAAAGCAGCAGTAGAGTCGTCGCTGGTGTCGATTAGAAGTCGGCGAGAGGGACTCAATTAGACGGTGCAGTATAGTAGTAACGCGCAGTGAGTTACGGACTCGCAGTTGTGTGTGTGCGTGTAATTCACCGAGTTTCTTTTTTCGCCGGCAGACGGTGATGATGAGCTGCTGCGATGGATTTTTTTTCGGTACCGGGATGACGGTGATAATGATGGGCGGCGGGTGTATTTTTAGAGGCGGGCCGTTATCAGGCGATGCGCTTAGATGAGAGGAAAACAACGGGAGACGGGATGTTAATTGTTGCTGGGAATGCTCGACAGCTGCGATGGCGCTTAAAAAGTTTGGTCTCGTTTAATTGTTGGTAGGAAAATTTTCCAGCGAGCTTTTTTAACGAAGGTTTTAAAGTAGGTTATAGTGAATGAATTTTTTGTGAGGATTCATTTAAATCAGTTAGCGTAGTTATAACATTCGTTTTAATAGTTGCCAATTGAGTGAACATTATCGAATTTCATTTAAATTGAATAAAACATTAAATTATGTTAACAGGTTTCAATTGCTAAATTATCGTTGAATTTTATAATTTTATACTTCTTAGAGGTAAGGTAAAAGTACCAGTTGTGAAACGTTTTTCGGAGGTGATATCAGTTTTTCTTTATATTAAAATAAATTAAAATCAAAATATACAAAATTTTGGTATCTGTTGATGAAAGAGCTTAATTAATAAAAAAGTGACTTATAACATTCGATTTGATGGTAATTGTAAATTAAAATAATAAAATAAGACATTAGTCTAAATATCCGTATTGTGGAACAGTGTTTTCAAGCATTAGATTATTTTAACGATACATTGAAACAAGTTACTTTTATGATATGTATTATAGTTCAAAAGAAAGTTTTTGAATAGTAGATTTGATTTTTCTGATGTATATAAGGAATTATTTTAGTTTTCACATCGCAAAAAGATGTTTCATATTTGGTACAGCTATTCAAGTATTGTCCCTATTAATGGAACGCATTAATGTTTGTTCCGAGGAATAGGGAAATGGGCTTTTACATATGTCCCATTAGTAAAACACGTTTAATTATTAATATTAGCACACAGTTTCTTACTTATGGTATATTCTGATTAGTACCAAATATATTTCTTTATGTTCTACACTATCGTAAGTCATAATGTAGTTAGTATAACTCATGAAGTTTTTGTCATCTGAAATATGCAAGAAATATAACCTGTAAGTTTCAGACAAGCATACATATATAAGCGATTCAATTTTTTTTAAATACTAAATATGTCTAAAAATATATTTATTGTGAGAAGTTATTGAAGTAAATAAAAATTATTCTCAAACACATTGGTTTTGATTTTAGTTATTCTACGCAGTTGCATAGATTATATGATTCTTTAACTGTTCCACTAATAGTGTCATGTTCTGCAATTGGTACTTTTACCTTATCGTATAACTAAAAAATAGTGCAGACATAACCTCAAACTACTTAGCTATTTTAAACATTTTTAAATTACAACCAAAAACTTCCAATAAATAAAAGAAACCCTAATACTCAGTGAAAGCTCAGTGCAATTAAACACAAAAACAATGTTCATCATCCATCGCGCAAGGGTCAACTATCTCCCGTCCCATGTAAACGACTCCGTCTCCTCGTCTTCTTCGTCGGCTGGAAAAGTGAGTCACACTGCCGTTTACCACCTAGACTCTTAAGAAACTCTACTTACTTACCTCGCACACACACACACACACACACGTTCCACTTGACGACTCTCCGCATCCGATGACATTTTAATAACAGTCCCCACGCCGCCGACGCCGGTCTTACCTTCGACCGGCGAATTATCTTATTAGAGGATTCTCGCCGACGTCGTAATTTTCGCCGCGGCGACGAAGTAATAAAATGCTTAAAAGAGCCGCGTGTGAGGTTACACGCGGGATTTGAAAACGAGGATATGGTGATGAGTATACTGCTGGAAAAGTGGGTACAGGAGTATCGGTGCTTTCGTGCTTTGAGGATAATGTCAAAGTGTATATAACGATCTGGTTTGGAATTGCGAGAATTTTGAGATTGATTTGAAACTTGTTGTAGTAAAGCAGGTACGGTTGTTAAACGGGTTAATTACGAGGTGCCTGTCGTATAAGGTTATTAAATTGTTAATTGATAAGGAGACGGAATGTCGTTACAGAGTAATAAAGTAAAAGCTTGTGTTTAACGCGAGTGTATATCGCGATAACGAAAGTAACGTGCCGTAAAAGTACAGTTTTGTAACTCTCGCCTGTATTTTGACAATATGATAGTAATCGGCCGACTTTTCGAATTTATCAGAGCCATTCGATCAGCAGTTTATACCAGCCGACTTTCTTACCTAACCCACGTGTATATATATGTGTGTACATAAATTTAAAAGACGTTTTGCCTCTATTCTTTTATCTCTCCTCTCCAGCAGCACGAAATTTTACTTCCTTCTTTCTTCTGAAAATATTTCACTTTTCGAGTAAAATATACGACGCCGTTTTCTATCAGAAATAAATCATAAATTACACAACGCGTCGAGCAACGCATCGAAAAACTTACAAATTACGCAGTGAAATTCCCATTACGAACCAACATATGCCCACACGATCGCGTGTCAGAGTCGGAAAAAGTCTCGAATTAAATGACCATCAATTTTCCAATTTCCAGAAAATCAATTATACACGCGCTTTTATTAAAACGCGCGCGCATTTTTCCTATCTCGAGTTTCGAGACTCCATACGCGCTTAGCCGCCTCGCGTTACCCGCCGATAAATCCCTCGCTGCTGTGGCTATTTTTGCACCGCGCGTCGCTGCGAAAATTTACGCAAGACCCGTCGTGGGAGAAAGAAAGAAACGAACTGTAAAACACAAAAAGTGCGCGAGAAACTAGAGATAATCGGAGAGTCGGTTGCGACCGGTTTCAATATTATTATGCCTATAATACCGCGATCTCTCCCCGCGACGCGCCTGAAAATCTTGAGAGGTTTTCCTTTCGGAACAACCGAATAATAATCCAAGAGCGAGAAAAAGGAAACGCGGCTGCGAGATGGATTAATTGGCCGATTAGCAAGGCGATTTACATTCGACGCGCGGGTTTCAATTATTGCGCTGCTCTCGAATTTACATGCTTTCACGCGCCGCGAGTTCTCTTGATTGACGTTGATTCGCGCGCCCGAGAGAGAGATGCATATATACACACAGCGTGCAAGCATCAAAGGATGCGTGACCTAGATATGGATCGCGCTGCAGTGCATGTGTGTCTGCATACGCGGCGCGAGCGCGATATTTCAATTTCGATACTACGTGGATATTAAAAGACGGGTGTTTGATTTCGATTTCGATAGTAAATAGAGCGTAGCGTGTGTGTGTGGGTAAGGATGATTGTTGGGGGTAAATAATTTTTTGATTGAAGAAGGTGTTGAGTTAAGGTTGAGGAGATGGGATTGTTGGTTGTGATGAGAAACGGTGGGTGGTTTTGAGGTTATGTGGATATATTAGTGGTAATTGAGACCCTTCGTAAACCGTTTTACATGCGGGCTAGTAGACCTAAAGCTATGAAATTTTTTTACAAAGATTCATTTACATATTTCAATCTTAAAACTGATATGACAGGAAACAGGTTGTTTAGCATAACGGAAAAATCTTTGTTATAAAATTTCCACTGTTGTAAAAGTAAATTTTGTTCACTAAAAAAATTCAATAAGTATATTTATAATCTTTTTTATTTTTCACTCCATTCTAATTTGCGAGGTCTCATTTTCTTACTTGTTCAATTTCAGGGGGAGGCACCCATATCAAAATTGGAAACTTTTCAAAACCTGCTAAGTTATATGTAATTGTTTATAAAATTCAGTGACAAATCTACAAACAATTGCATATAACTTAGCAGGTTTTGAAAATTTTCCAATGTTGATATGGGTATCTCCCCCTGAAATTGAACAAGGAAGAAAATGAGACCTTGTAAATTAGAATTGAATGAAAAACAAAAAAGATTATAAATACTTATTGAATTTTTTTTAGTGGACAAAATCTACTTTTACAACATTGGAAAATTTGTAACAAAAATTTTTTCCGTTATGTTAAGAACCCTTTTTCCTGTCACATCAGTTTTAAGATTGGAATGTGTAAATGAATCTTTGTAAAAAAATTTCATAGCTTTAGGTCTACTAGCCCGCATGAGCTACCTTTTACATAATTATTTTTGTAGAAAAAAAAAAGAAAGAATACAAATAACCTAAAAAATACCCGTCATGAGTTTACATCGTTGAAATGTTCTAATTGTTACTTTATTGATTGTTTTTAT
Source organism: Torymus aiolomorphi (assembly GCA_036365515.1). Lineage (NCBI taxonomy): Eukaryota > Metazoa > Arthropoda > Insecta > Hymenoptera > Torymidae > Torymus > Torymus aiolomorphi. The sequence continues at coordinate 10,199,434 of CM070877.1, read as the reverse complement.
TTAATGACATAAAATAACTTCAAGATTGAAGTTTAATCACAATTTTTTAAATAAATTTAGTAATAATAAAAAATGGAGACACGCCTAAAAAATCCAGACGTTTCAAAAAGGAACTGGGTCACATCTCCCATTTGGAAATCAAATTCGACTTTCAGTCTACATACAAATCGATTTCCTGCGCGAAACGGATGCAAAGTGACATTCACCATTTTCACCGACATCTCTACACACATACGCACACACGCGTACGAAAAATATAGATCCCTGTTGATTTTGCAATTCGAAGCGAGGCGTGTCTCGTCCGGCGCGATTTCGAATGCTCACCGGATGTGCGCGGCGATGATGAAAAACCCGGGGGAAGTGGGATTAGATGTCGGGTTTGAAAAATTTCAAGACCGATTTATCGCTCGCTGCTCTACAAAAGCTAAACGAAAGCGATAGTGTGATGGGGCGCTGTCGTTGTAATACGAATGCAAAAGGTTATGAGAGTGGTACGAAACAACAATTTTTAATAATCGACAAGTTTTTTCAAAAGCTTTTTATTTCTAATTTGAAGCTATAACGACACACACACACACACACACACACACACACACACACACACACACACACACACACACACACACACACACACACACACACACACACACACACACACACGCGCGCGCGCGCGCGCACGCACGCACGCACACACACACACACACACCGTTACAACAAGTGCCAGACAAAGCAGCCAACGTTTACCATTTCGTCAGCCGGGATTGGGCAACGTTGCCTCATACCGCTGCAGTGTGTATATGTACTCTCCCGTGCTATCAATCTCCATGCATGATGCTCACTCCATACCGTGACTCACACAACTCATTCACAATGCGCGCGACGAGCGCTGCATATTATCCGTAACTCGAACCGACGCAGCAGAAGAAGAAGAAGAAAAAACGGGAAAAGCGGACAAACCGCTACGCAAATTAACTTTCCCGGGCCGAAAATTCGTAACGAAACTGTCTCTTTCTTCTAAGAAAAAGAAAAGAAGAAGCTGTGAAAAATGCCTTTCACTATTCCGACTCTGTACACGTTTAATTTGCATATCGCATGCATGATTGCGACAAATGTGTGCACACCTTTTAGGCCCGCGCGTTCCAAGTAGCACGTGACTATGGCCTTTCAACCTGCGAAAGGGTATACGTGTTCCTCTCGATTTTTGTGAGACACTGGATCTTGTATATCTACTTGTGGTTGTTGTAGTTTAGTTGGGACGCTGAAGTTTTGGAGGAGGATTTTGAATGGCGAATACATTGATTTGAAATGTTGATAAGGGGAATAAGGATAGCATGTTTCTTTCGTATTGCAAATCAAATACAATAAAATACCTTTTTTGTTATTGTGCAAAGGCGTGGAATTGACTTCAAAAAGTAGAGGGTGAAAGGTTTCAACTACCGCACCATGATTATTTAATACTTCATATTCAATAACTCACAGAATTATTGAACAATTATCTCGATAATTTCAGAGGCACATGGCGTAAATATTTTCTAAAAACGCAGAGACTTACTTAAAATCCTCTTACGTAAACCTTTAAGCATCTCGCCTAGTTAGATCCGAGCGCACATCTTCACATTTTTACCCCGTGTTCCTTTTTTTTCTCCTGCGGTCGCGCGATAAAACGCGCGCCTGCGCATAAATTCCTCTCTTGCGCGCGCGCTCTCTCGCGAAATTACAGCGCGCGAGACTTCGGCATGCGCGTGCGCGTAGCGCAGTTATTACAGTGCGTGTGCAGCACTGTGTGTGTGTGACTTTTAGCCGCGTGGAGGTGGAGATTTTTTTTTTCGAAATGGTGCGAATGTTTGGGATTTTTGGGGGGAATTGTCTGAAAGTCGGGATACGGTGTATACTATACTTTTAATAATACGCTTGTGAGAACGAGACAGGCCAATAATTAGATCTTATTGAATGAGATTTAATTTATTGTGATAAATAGATTTATAAATACAGCGGTGATTTTATGTTTAACCTAGTTAACGGAAAATAAAGGTACGTACAGTTTGTACCGGCGATTATTACCGGAAATTTAGAAATTGATAGCTTCCGGCATAAAATATTGTCGGATCCAAGTGACTCATAACTAAATCAGCGAAATTAATAAATGAGACCTAGTTTCTCATTAAAGTCGCATTGATTTCCCAAGTAAAAGTCACGACAGCATAATAACAAGTCTGTAAAAAAGTCAGTCCTAAACCCACGAAAAAAAAAGCACAAAATTATACCCCGATTTCCATTCTCGGCCACGCACTGGCGGCAGTCTCTCCCAATCCGCACTGCTACGTGGAAAAATGTGACTAATTCAGCGCCCGTCTCTTTCGTCTGTTTCAGGATTCATAAACTGCAACGCCAACGCCACGCTACAGTCCCTCGCTCAGCTACACGGTGAGTCTCTCTTATTTTTATCCTTTTGGCCTGCGAGAGGTCGTTGCTCGCGTGCGCCTGCGGCTTCTTTTTCCCTCCGCTTTGATATAATTGTTTGTAAATTGTAATTATGAAGAAAAAAGATTTAAAAATCGTAGCTGCAATAACGCCTGTGCAGGCTTATCTGATGGGATGGAGTTTCAATGGTATCGCGTTACAGTGATTTGCCGTGGCTTAATCATAGGTATATCTTTTGCCGAAAAAGAGGAAAGTGAAGAATGCAGCGGAGAGGAGAAAGTACACGCGTGTGGTTTAATTGTGCAAGGTGTAATTGGCAATTACTGTGGTGCGGATTTCGGATGAAATTTCATTTCGGATTTTTACGGAGATTTTAGAGGTTTGTTGGAATTATGGGTTTTTGATGGTTGAATTTATTTATGCTTCATTTGAAATGTTTTTATAAATGAATATAGATTTTGTCAACCTAATTTATGGTTCTATTTTTATAAATAATAGGTATAGGTATAAATAATTAATCAATATAAAAAATTCGTTTTTAGATGATGAGTTATTGAATGCTTGAAGAACCTCTATATTTGCGCATTGATTCAACCCACATTACGCCATTCTTCGCAATCTTTTCAATCCGCGCGCTAAAAAGCCGGGAAATAAAACCAAAACGGGAAAATAAACGATATTTAGGTCAGCCCCCGGGTGGCTTATCTTCCTTTTGTCTTCGCGACAATTGGCAGTAACGACACACACATATATATATATATATATATACGAAACGCGACCCAATCCGATGCTTTTTCTCTGTTTTGCTTCCCGGCGCCAGGCGAGCGAAGAGGAATGTTTTCATTAAATCCGATTAAGCGCGACTTTTCTGGAACGAAGTGACAAATGAGACGAATTTCTTCTTTTACTGCAGCGCCGCGCGCTAATGAGGACGAAATTTTCGAAAGCAGGAGAAGTGCAGATTTATTTCAGTCTGTCGGTTTTGACGAATACGGCGGGTGCGAATTCCACGGTATTTTTAGGATCTTAAGATAAGGTGGATTTAATGTTTTTGCCTGGAAGTTCAATGGTTTGAAACGAATATTTCAGGAAAATCAACTTTTTTAATTTTCTGATGTTTTTAAATGTAACATTTTGTGAGACATAAAAATAAATGTAGTAAATATGGTTTTTATAATACAAAAAAAGTATTGTTATTCATAATAATACGTTATCCAACTTTCTACGACGTTATTTTCAAATCTAGAAAAATCATACTCGCTAACGTCACGAGTCAGTATAATAAAACAACCTGAACTTCTTCACCAATAACAAAACTAGTCCCGCCCACGTGACCCAAATTTAAAATCTTCTCCGCCATCACTCCTTCAACCGCGCACAAAACTGCACCACCAAAAAACCTCCCAAAAACCGCGAACCGGCTGCTCGTCAAAGCCGCCGCAGCGGATTATCATAATTTATTCAATTTGGAATCTCACGCATGATTAATGTCCCCGTTCTGCGCTACCTCTCTCGGGTAGACAAAAAGAAATCTTACGACGGAGGCGTCGTCCTCTTTTGTATATTATCATACATATTGCGCCGCGTCGCGTGCATACATACATATATTGCCACCGCGTCGTCGTCTCCTTTGATTTTTCGCGGTGCAGCCGAGAGGAGACGAGATTCGATTACGGTTGGGTGGCCGAATTTTCAGGGCGGTAGTGCGGTTTTTGATTAGATGTTTAAGATTATTATTTTGTTTAGGAAAGAAGGAAAGAGTTGGTAGTTACGTTTATTGGCTAGTGAAGTGTATTTTAATAAAGCTTTCAGTTTGATTACCGTGGTTAAGTAAGCATAATTTGTGGTATAATTTAAATAATAATAAGGTATTATTTAGCTTTCATAGTTTGAGTAAATTTTGATTATATAAGGTATGTTCATGTATACAAATGAATGATTATTAAATGAACAAAGTATTATTACTTTTGAAAACATATTTGTATGTTAAATTTTATCCGGAATTGTTGCTTAACGATTTCTCAAGAACTTAAATTTAACGTTTTTTTCTTGTGCATTTATCTTGAAAAAGTGTATCTACATTAAGATTTGAATTTCAAACCTTTTTTAAAAATGTGTGCTCCCGAGTTTATTAAAAGAACGTTAGAGGAAACAAAAATAAACGAAAAAAATACGACAGTTTATAAAAACGACATTTTTACAAGATTGCACATTTTTAATTTCGCGTACAGCGAGTCCCATGTATACATACACACACAGACACATTTCGCGTCTCTTAAAATGAAAGTGACGCGACGCGCGCGGCGAGCGTAAGCTGATATTCTTAGATCGAAGCTTAGAACTATGCTTTTAGGGAGTTTTATGACGGCGCACTCGTGAGGCGAACTTTTTTTAAAATATTATATAGCCTCACAATAGACTATAAATTTTCCCGAGTGTTCTCGTATTAAAGTCTAAAAGTTTTGCGGGTATATCGAATATTACTGAAACAGAAAACGTAAAACGGAAATGATCGCTAGGTTTATTATATGGAAGTGGGAAGACATAAAAAGTGGAAGGTCGTATTTATTGTTGTCTCTGTGGTTTTGTGTTTTATTTGAAATTAATAATATAAACGCGCGTTGTCCTTCCATTGAATGTCACATCATAATGATCAGCGTTTCTGTTTAGAAATAATAATTATGGAGAAATTCAAGGTCGAAATTATTATACAATAGCTTAGCCTTAAGTGTCGGAATATTTTTCCATTCATTATTGCTCACTGCAGGCTGTATTTCATCTTCTTAAAATGAATTATTATTTCAAAATTCATGCACTTAATGGATTTCGCTAAAAGCAGTTGTCACTTTTCCTTTTTAATTCGTTCCAAAAGGTAATTCCGGAAGTTCTCGCGCAAAGTTTCTCCGAAAATACAGGGTCGTATAAGGCATTTTTCACGAAAAGCAAACAATTTTAACCGTGAAGTACGCTAAAATGAACTTTCACCAATAATAGGCACTGAAACTGCATCATAACGTCCATCGTTTACCGCATCCACGGATAATGTCCACCATGAATTTTCGCATAATTTCGAGGAAAATGCTTTTGTTTACTACTTCTAACGGTCGAAATGGTTAAGAAATAGCTGCGACATTCGAATACAAAGGAATCTGAAAAATACAAACATAAAAAAACTAATTCAAAATTAAATTTTCGAAATAAAATTCTAATACTTTTCTAACACTTTACACAATAAGTATATTGCATAATCAGATTTGATACACTTGCTCCACCTAACCTCAAAACCACGTTCTCAAAAAATCCCCAACATTCTACCACTACACCTAACCTCGATTCCCCAAAAACCGCGCGGCCAACGCGACCTACACACAGACAGCGCGCGTTCGCCGCGGCGTCAGCAGAATAACTCGTGGAGGAACGGCCGCGACGATCGACGATCCTTTCTCCTTCTCCGTATCAGCGAAATTTTTATCGCGGCCGCAGCACAAGTCGACGGTTTTACTTTCCTCCGCACTCGCGCGCACTCGGAGGTTCGGTGTCGTTCGCCGTTTGTGTAAAGAGTGTGTAGTCGCGGATGGCCGAGGAGATAAGCTGCGTTAGTGATGATTAATGGCTTTCGAGGTATATGTATACTTGTTGGAAGTGGGCGTCATGTGTTGCGTATGTGTGTGTGGAAGCGAGAAATTGGGAATTTCGTGGTAAAGTGACACTGATGTTTGATAATTACAGTATTGGTTATATCATTATTGCAAATGTGTATAATTATGCTTTGGTGTATTGAGAGACATGTTTTAAAAATTGCGAGCAGTTTTGCGAAAATTCGAAGAAAATTGTGAAACTAAACACAGTTCGCCGGATATATAGAATTTTACAAAACGATATTATCGGATACCCTACTTTTTTTTTTAATTTCCTATACGAAATAGAGAACTTTGTTTATCTTCGACATGCAAACATTCCTCTCACTAAACCTCTAAAGGTTTTTATTATCGAAAAACCAAAATAATTCCTTTTTTGCATATTTGACTACCTAGCACATCGCCAATGCATTAATAAACGCAACCACAGCTCGGCAATATTTACCTCCCCACGCAACCAACCACCAGCCCATCTCCAAATTCCCCAAACAAGCTCCCGGCCATCGTTCCGATAACCTCCATCAAAAAAATAAAAGCGCGAGCGAACGCAAAATCGAGCGCAAACACGCGCGCGAAATCGCGGCGAGCCGCATCACAAAGCGAAAATCATCCAGTAGCAGCCGTACGAAAAAAAGGGATCCGCGCGCGAACTGGATGCGGGTGGCGCGTATATAGATCGATATATATACACACACACGTATACATGTAGCGGGGTGGCGCTACTAGTTTTTCGTTGACATCCGAAACCGCAGAGAGAGAGAGAGCCGCAGCCAAGTGGCGCATTAGAGCTAAAAGCCTTTTCGCCCCTACATATACGTGCGCGCGACTATATTGTTTTCGGGATAGAGGGTTTCGTATGTGAGCTGTTTGCACATATACGCTCGTTTTCGGAGGGATGAGGGAGGATGTGTGTTTGGGGGTTGGCTAGGCTGATCGGAGTGTTTGTGATTCGTGATTTTGAGATTCGGGTGCTGAGATAAAAATATAGTTGTCGCGGGTTTTATGGTTGTTGAGTGTAAGTAGATTACGGTTCTCGTGTAGAAGAGGAACTTTGTAATATAAGTATATCCGTTCCGAGTTTACGGTGCCTTGTAAAAGTAGGAAAATGAGATAATTTTATAGAATATATGGAAGAACTCATATGTCAATTATCTTAATATAATATAAAAATTCCAGTCATGCCGACTTGAAAATCTCCTCTGTCACATTCTATTATAGGATTTCATTAAATTTTCATTGATTTAAAACGAAAAGTGTATTACCAGAAGTCCTAATAAGTTTAATTAATTTTTCCACCTTCTTCACTTACTTCCGAAATTGTCAACTCATCACTTATATTCCAAACCTTAAATATTCGTTTTGAACAGAAACCAATGATTCCATTCATTACTCACGGATCTACACCAATCCAAACAACTTTAAAAAAAAAATGTTCGCACACCCAACGATTACTACACATCGTCGAATCCTCTGCTCGCAGAAAGAGCGAGACGCAGAGAGAAACTACCTTTCCCGCGCGATAAATTAATTTCCCGCGCACAATTGCCGTCTCGCTCCGCGTGCTCAGTTCTTCCCATGCTGATATCGCGAAACAAACATCGCGGACGACGACGAAGTAGAAGAAGAAAAAAATATATGCACGCGCGCAAAACACATCCTATTACCAGCCGTGCAATTAATTTTTTCCGCCGCATATGCACATATGCACTAACCTTGGTTTCTCTCTCTCTCTCTCTCTCTCTCTCTCTCTCTTTTATATATACCCACGCCTCCGGAACATATCGCATGAACCACGTAATCCGCGCTCCGGGTTCCGTCGTTTCCCGCGTCCAATCGCGCGTGCGGATTCATAAATTAATCGCACGCATCGGAAGTGCTGCAGCAGCCGCTACATGTCGCGGAGAATTTTCCTTTTTTTCCACCAAAGAGCCTCGTTAAGTGCATGTGCACGCGTAATTGAATACGCACATTAGAATAATGGAGTTGTAGCACGCCGTTTCCTGTTACACGGTAGTAGTAGTAGTAGTAGGAGAACGTATGGTAGGCTTTTCCGCGTGCAAAGAGTAGCTACATTGATGGCTACTAAAAGAGTGGCAATTAGCGCGGCTCATTAGAGAATGCCTTGATATCCCTTGAGTCGATGCGCTGTATGGGCGACTATTACTCGTCTTCAAATCCTTTGAGCGGCGTTTGTAATTACAAATGAACTCCGCGAGCTGTGCAGCGGGGTTTACCATAAATTAAGATTACCCGAAATGAATGTTGCAATTTATTCAGAGTCAGATCCACGCTGTAAATATCAAACATCATGGACATGTGTATAAAGAGGAAATTAGATGGTTGATTAAAAATTTGTTTTTAAAATAATAATAATCCGAACCAGCATTCCTTCGATTTACACACGTAATATCCAGAAGCCTAATTCCAACGCCGATCCTTGTACTAATTTCTCTAAATACCCTTGGACCCGGAGTTCTCCTCTTCCAACACAGAAAACCGTCCCCGATTCAACACACACACACACACACGCGCGTACTCGCACACATAGGAAATGGCCCGGATCGATTGCTCGCGAACGAGAGCTGGCACGTGAGCGCTAACGATTTCTCTCTGCTGCTAATGCTTTGTAGGTACAAATCCCATCGTGTTAGCAGGAACTTGTTTTCAGGACGAGGAGTCGAATTCGACTCTTAGGTGAGGGTATTTTGTCGGAATTTGTGTAGTCTATAGGAGATTGGAGATGATTAGATGCTCGAGTGGATAGAGGATTCGATGAGCTGGATTGAAGTTACGTGTGGATGATGCTGATAGGTTTCTCGATGTCGAAGGATTTAAACTGCAATTCATCAGTTGGATAAACTCTTGGGGCGCAGATTTTTCATCTGCATTATCTTTTTGTTCGATGTAGGTACCATGAAAATTTCAAAATTAACACAATGTTATGTAAGATGAAAGAATTGAAGTTTTTATTGTATATGTAAAAGACATTGGATTTATAATTAACAATTTTGACTTTTTCTAATACTCAACAACTTTATAATCACCTATAAATTAATAAATAAATATATTAAAACTCTTTAAAATGTAGCCCAAAAAAGGAGAAAGACTACAAAAGCCGGTCGTAATGCAGAATCCTGTAGAAATAAAAGTTTCGACACCTTTTTCCGATACACAATCCACTGACACAGATTAATTTATGCGGTACCATAAACCTCGCCTTCACTTACAACATTATTAACCCGAAATGATTTAGCCCGCGCCCATATAACTTCCTCTCATCAACAATACCGCGAGTAAAAGGCGAGCGCGCATTCCAACCGCAGCCTTGTCAGACCGGGTTAGCCCGTTCAAACGTTCCGCGGCTCGCTGTAATCTGCGCCTCGCCATCTCCGCAATGACGAAACAATTCAAAAGCTTGCACACACGCGCAAAAAGTCATCGGAAGTTATGTGTCAAGATGCCGGATAAAAACCTGTTACGGCGCGGCTCTCTGCATGCGCGAGAAGTGAGTAGCAGAAAGTAAGATTCGCGGACAAATGTTTTTCGGCAGATTCTGTGCGTGTTTTTTTATTTGTTACGTCAGGGTGTTACATCGGTGTAAATGTATGTTAGATTGGTGGTGGAAAAACACGGCATGATTCTGTTTGGTTAGGCTGGCATAATTGATGTTTGTGAAATTGTAACGACTTGCAGTTGTTGTTGGGGAGGAGTCGGAGTGATGAGTATTGTCGCTGATGGGTATTTTTAGTGGTTAGACAATAGAGAAAGAAAATATGTTTGATAATTGTGTTTTAGCTTTTTAGTGATGCATTATGATAATTCAATGTAGTAAGAGTTAGTCAACATCAGTGAAGTACCAAGTCAACAGCTTGAAAATTGCTATAAATTTTACCAAAAGATGCAACACTAATACTGAACTAACGGGAATCTCTTCTGTTTTCTTACATTCTTATGATATCTCTCGATCAATTTTCCAAAATAACTTGAACAAGAGAAATCTTCTCTTAATTCAATCCAATCTAAGTATTCTTGCGCATAAACACAATAACAAGAATACTTGTAAATTACAAACATAACCTCAAATCTCACCTCTTAAAATACCAAAAGAAAAAACATTCTCCCAAAAACCAACCACCCAACAACCCTTCTCCCCCACCAAACTCTCACCCAACCACACTCTCAGACCCAACCTCGAAAAAAACTCCCAAAATTACCATATCCATCCACGGGCTAACTACATTCCTCCCACCACCCGTTTTCTCCAAAGACCTTCCCTCCCCCCATCCACCGCCTTACCGCGTATAAATTCATAGAGGCTTCCGAGCGACCTCCGCCTAGTTGCATATTCAGCGGATGGAGATTTCCCGCGCGCATGTACCACTACTACTACTACTACTAGTGCCGCTACCACTACTGGTACAGGCAGATGGCCAGGGCGTCGGTGTCGGCGAAACAATACATTAATTAGCCTTCGGCTCCCTGATCTTTCGAACCCTCGTCGTTGCGAAATGCTTCTTCCGGGCACGCGCCCGGGGGGGGGGGGGCTTCGGTGTGCTCCATTGTTGTGCTGCAATTTTTATCAGCTGATCGCGGGCGACGAGGAGCGGAAGGATCGCGGGGTAGGTTTCGTGGAGTTTCGGGGGAAGGGGGGATGAGGTCTTAGGGTTCGTTTTTAAATCGATACTGTTGTTCATTGATTAAGGTTTTGTGTAGTTTTTTTTAGAGTTGGGTGGAAACCGACTGATTTTCTTTAGTTTTTGAACAGGTGTCTTTCATAATCCATAGTTATTTTGTGGATATTGAGGGACAGGTACACGGAGAAAAATGTTATAATAAATTTTATTATAAGTATAATAAAAATTACTATATAGTATAGGAATTACAACATTTTTAGTAATTTTTATTACAGTGTTGGTTAAAAAGTATTACGACATAAAAGAAAAATTGCTGTACAACATGGCAAAAACTGTGATATAGTAAAATTTGAAATATATTTTTTTAATTTTAGCCAACCGTCATAAGAAATTTTGTTATCCAATATAGTAAAAATTGCCACAACTATAGTACTTTCTGCATAGTCAAGGCGTACACATGGTCTAATTGAGGTTATGTACTCCATCGCAATTGATGATGAGTATTTTTTGTAATTGTAGTTATTCAATATTATCATTTGGAGGCGCGTCAACATGTGCGCAGCGCAGTGAGGTGGGTCGTGGTATCGTGTTGTTTCCAGACGTGTTTATCGTGAGTGAGGGTTTCTGTGTTCATTGTTCCGATTGAGAAGAGTCTTGTGCATCTGCTGATTAATAAATTATTGAAATTTTGGTGCCATCTCGGATAGCATATGTGATTCTAAGTCGGTGTGATATTTTGAGGTTAGACCGACTTTGCTCGGAATTTCCCGACGTTGCCGAACGCTCCCCATAGCTGTGCCATCTGTATAGTAAAGTCTAAACTATTGCATCGTTGTATTAACCATGGTAGGTAAAACAGGGCCAACCAATAATAAAAACAGAAATCATTCTACTAATAACTACAACACTAGATCAATCAAAGATCTTATGAATGCGCAAGACAAAACAGAAAGCACATCAGTATTACAAGAAATCTTGGCCAAAATTACAACGCTAACAAATGATGTGGCAGATATGAAAAATCAGCTATGTGATATTAATGCCACCGTCAGAAATATTGTGAAAGATGAAATTTCAATAAAAGAAAATGTGTGGAATGAAGAGCGTAATACTTTGAGTAAAAGATTAGAAATTATCGAATACAGAGACGAAATGAGACTTCGACAAGATAAGAAAAACAACATCATTATTCGTGGCTTGCAATGCTCAACTGAAAACTATAGACAAGAGGTTACGGACATGCTTAAAGAAAAATTGCAGTTGCAAGTTAATGTTGTTGAGGCTTCCCTAATCAAAACAGTAAAAGGGCCACATCTGTTGTGGGCTAAAGTTGGCGATCACGAGAACAAGCGCTCAATCATGTTGAATAAAAGGAAACTTCAAGGCACCGACATTTATATATCGAATGACCGCACTTTAAAAGAGAGAGCCATTCAAATAGAATTACAGAAAATTGCTGAAGAAGAGAGAAAACAAGGAAAAGAGGTTAGGCTTGGCTATTAAAAAATCACCATCGACGGCGCCGTCAGAGTATGGAAAAATGGCTTTGGTTTGATGACACCTAAGAAGCTATTGTACGGGTCTGAAAATTCACGGAGCAGGCAACAAACCACTCCGCCCTTTCGTCAAGCATAACTCACTACGGAAGGAATCTTCATTCTCCAGACTAAGTGACGACTGTAGTGATAATACACAGAAAAATAATGCGATCTCTATAACTTTTTGGAACTTGCATGGCTTTAATAACTTAAACATTTTGCCTAGTGATGATTATTTTAGCTTCTTTAATTGTGGTATTTTTTGTTTTTCAGAAAGTTGGTTATAAAATCAACCTTTCGCAAACGTGTTTCGTATGTAATTTAAATGTCAACGAAGACTTACATCATATTCTTATAGAATGTCCAATGTATGAAAATCTAAGGTCTAAGTATTTAAATAATGATGGTTTGTTAGAAATCTTCAATTATAATTGTAAAGACAAACTAGTCAACTTTTTCTACTTTTGTTCTGGAATGCTAAAAATGCGAGCTTTTATATTAGGCGAGTCTGATGTCTGATCACTGTTTAGTGTATTTTTACCAAACTTGTTCAAATTATCTTTAAGTTTTTGGAAATTATAATGTGAATATAAATACAATAATACTCAGTATTTTATGTAAGCTTTTAAGTTATAACGTACGTCCACACTGTGATAGAGCAGCTTTGTCTGGCTATAGGCTACGTTTATTATAACAATTTACACGAAGACACTAATCGCTGAAGTTTGTAACGCGTTAACCAATTATTACGTCTGATGTGTTATCTCAATTCTCTGTACTTGTAGTTTTAATCTCACTCTTACTTACTAACATGTATTTTTTTTGACAGTGCGAGTCGGGTCAGCCCGATCATTTGTAATGGGTTAAGCCCTAAAACAAATAACTAAAATAAATAAATAAAAAAAATAATAATATTATCATTTAAGAAATTTCGTAACCAGGGGTTTGACATATGTCAGTTCCAAAATTTTGTACTCAAGAATCCTACTTGAGTAAGTGGTTAGCGCGTCCGATTACCGTGCTGAGGGTCCCAGGATCGATCCCAACCGTCGTCAAAAAAAAATTTTATTTCTAATTTTAAATTTATTTTCACATTAAGTATTCTATTAAGGTGATGTGATACCCTGATTTCAATATTTTTTAAATCAACATTCAAACGTTTATTTGGAAAAAGACGACTGTCAGGCGCTCCGGACACGTAAACACTATATTCAGAAATTTTTTTGAGCGATTCTATTAGTATTTTCGTTAGCTGTGCTCGTTTTAAAAGTAGGTCAATTGCAGATTCCTACTTACTGACAGTACGGTTTTTATTTAATTAAATAAACTCTGATCATTTTTTTGGAAAAACACGTCTGTCAGGCGCTCCGTATATGTAAATACTATACTCAGAATTTTTTGTGGATGATTCTATTGGTATTTTTATGAGATGTACTCTTTTTAAAATTATGTCGGTATATAACATCACCTTAAGGTAAATTGAGTTGTCGTCTGCTAATGGCTGTAGTCGGCGAGTCAACATAACCTCAAGCTGTACAAGATATAGACGAGTCGAAACACCATACCCGTAAGAACACGTTGGCGCAGCGAGTAAGAGCGCGGCTTCTGGCTCAGGGGGCTAGGGTTCGATTCCCGATCACTGCAGATTTTTTTTTTCTTGATGGATTTCCACTTTACTTTCCAGTATTGTAAAATTTGATAGAAAACATTGTAAAATTTAAAACAATTCGAGTCTGTCACCTCGTCCCCATACAACATAGTAAATTTTCCTAGATAATTTAATAATTTTTCATAGACTATTTTTTTCAGTGCATCTTACGCAGTTTTGACTCCAAAAATCAACGGCACTCTGAAAAGTTTTTCGAACGAAATTTCAGCTATTTTCGTTAATATAGAATTTACCGTGTTCTGTCGGTAAAACAGAATACAGGAGTACTACATCCCTTACCTGATTCTACAAGTGTTTTTGAATGGTTTCCTTAATAAATTTGTAAAACTTATTATCTTAAATATTTAATCGATCAGACTTATCGAATTTAGATTATCGTATTTAAACACAAACATGTAGCGCTTAATGTGATCTGTCAAAGGATACAATTAATCTGTTTCAGTTAATTCACTCTCCTAACTGTTCGAGGAATTTTATCTGACTTTAGAGATAAAAAATAAAAAAATAATCTTATAAAATGTTCATGATAAAATTTGCCTCTGCAGAATTTATTCGATCGTAAAATTAAACGACTATAAATATTAACTCATTGATCTGCTCCTCAAATCATAAAACTAGTGGAAAACTTTCCACCCGAGAAAACTCTAGTAAACATAACTAAAAGTCGTCACCGTTCCGAGAAACACTACTCGAGTTCTTAAACAAAACATGACCACGACTCCCACCAGAGATCCCAATTTCCTAACAAATTTTACAATTCTCGTTACGTCTCCCAGCAAAACTTCCAAAAACTAAATCCCAGCAATTTTCCCTACAACATTTCTCTCCAACCTACCACCAACCCAAACTAGAACGCCCTAGCTCCACCATACACACCAATACGCCTCACCGTGGCAATCGATCCGTGCGACGGCCGGTAATCTTCTTCCCTACGAGCGCGCACGCCTCCCCCACCCAACCCTCCGGGCATTTCGCGTCGCCTCCGCGCGGTTTCGGAACACGCTCGATCGGCCGAGATTAAAGTAAGTAACGCGAGTATCCCCTGTAAATATTGAACTTCCGCAGTCGCCTGCGCAAGTTTGAGATTTATGGCGTGGAATGGATAAGGGGGGCGATATTTTGGTTGTGGTCGTGCTATAGTTTGGTTTGAGAAGAATCGAAGGTCTCTGACGTCTTTGATAATGTTGTTATTAATTTTTATTAATTTTCGGATGGTTATATAGAGAAAAGAGTTTGGGAAAAATTTAAAAAGATTTTGTAAAACATAGCATATTATATTATAGAGCTATACCGCAGATTGTAAAATTTCAAAATATTACCATAATTTATAGAAAATTTTGCTAGAAAAATGGGAAAAAACATTACACCATATTAGGAAATTTTCTATAAACTATGTTAATTCGTTGGGTTTTTAGAGTCTACCAGATAAAATGGTAATTTTTAATTTAATACATTAATAAATCTAAACATCTGATTCTAATATTCTAGTATCCATAAAAATCAAAGAATTTTGTTTACTCGTTTAGATACATTTTTTAAAAGAGTAAAAAATAAGATTATAAATCATGTATACCCATATACCCATAGAAAACAGTCAAAGAAATCCAGTTGAAGCTGGTTCAGAAGATAAATTACTCTTGAGCACAAGACGAATGCATATTTTATTTAGTTCAAAAACAGTTTCGTAAAAGATTAAATTTTCATAAGCTTATCCAAACTACGGCCTTACAAACGTTTAGGCCTACGAGAAATATTTTTTTTTTTGTATACGCTTTCGTAACCTATTGAAACTCCATCCTAATAAAAACTCAAACTCACCGCAGCTCTGTACACACAAGTAACGTCGTAGCTGCACTCGAAAAATCCCCTTTAGAAAGATAAATAATTAGCATTCACGACAGTCACCTCCTTATGCAAGTGCACCTCATTAATTCGCAATCTTTCTTCTCTGTTTCAGGTACGTATATAAACCACCAGCCATTGACCCTGCAGCACACTCGCACCTTCTTTTTTCGGTAAGCCCATTTTTCAACGTACGTTGTGGCTGCTTTTTTCTTTCACCGACACAATCCAGTTCTGCTCAATCAACGCACACAGACGAATGAGAGAGAGAGAGAGAGAGAGAGAGAGAACATTTGAGCAATCAATCCTAATGGAACGGTTCTAACGATCTCCTTTGTTTCTATACGCTCTCGTGCATATGTATATGCGCGCGTTCGGTTGCTTAAGTACTTGATTAACAGCTATACGTGTGCGCGTCACACCTATATGCGCGTGAGTCTGTTATACACAGATAGAAACTAGTGGCGCGAGTTTTTTTTCTTCTTTTCGTAACGCCTGTACCGAGCGATGCGCGAGGTTCTAATTCGATGCGAAGGGCCCGATGAGTTACGATGCGTCCGACACTCCGGCAGTTAATCACTCGAGACTTTCTTCTGGACATAAGAGATGCGCGAAACATTCATTATTGTATCAATGATGTGAAATTTTCATTATAGGTTGCGCGTTATTTCCTTATAATTAAACGATAGGCGTTAGAGTTTCCAACGCTGTAATAAAACGCTATTATTTGAAGGCTGAATTTATTTTTCCTGCACAGTTAACGTTGATATATAGGCATAAACAAACATTAAAACGTAACTCATATCGTTTCAGTCGTTTTATTTAATCACGAAATATTATTTTCAAAGGCGCACTTCCTGTCTAACGCCTCGATATAACCGACAAAAAGAGGAGGGGGAGATACTAACGTTACGAGTAATGCCCCTTTCTACAAAAGAAGAGACGAAGAAATGCGCGCCTGTGCGGAGTCGCGATTGAATTACTAAAAAAAGTCAGTTCGCGCGAGTTACTTTTCCCGACCGGTTTATATTGCAGCGCATGCATGACGTCAGGGTCGACGTGCGAGCGCATGCAAGTCGGAAACATGGAGCGAAGCCGCGAGACGAATCTATGAAAATAGCGATAACCCAGAAAAAGAGAGTTGGCGCAACGTCGGCGCGTGATTCAGAGAAACCGTCGCGAGCGTATGAAAGTATAGAATTTTTTTTTTTTTTTTTGGGGTTGTGTTATATCGTATATAAGTGAAGAATACGGCAATGTTTATTATCGAATAAATTCATCTATTCTCAATCAGTGCTCAAATTTAACACAAAGCGGCCGTTAAAACGAGCCATCGCGAGCAAATAAAGAGGAACTCATGTACCTACGGAGCGAGCGTTTTATCGCCAGCCATAAAAGTCACGCTATTTAGACACTCGAAAATCTAAGCCAACAATCGGCCGTAAAGTTTACGACACGCAGGCGGCCGCGATGCGTCTCTCTTCCCTCTCCGGAAATCGGCGCAAAAATTCAAAACGTGCCAGGCCCAATTTCACGCTGCATCCCTCTCTCTCTTCCTCCTTTCTCTTTTGAACTCCTCTTCTGACCCGAGCGCCGCGTGTCGTTCCTTCCTTTTTTTCGGTCTTTTTCTCCTTTCGACGCGTGCGTTTCTGAGGTGGCCAATTTGTCGGAACGCTCGATTGGCGCCTTTTTTTCGGGTTTAACGTCTCACTTTCGGGAGTAAATGAAGATTGAATAGAATGCAGATTGAATAGAATGCAGATGGGTGGGTTATTGTGATGGGTTTTCTGTATAGGTATAGGGAATTAGGGAGAAAATAAATGATTGTAGTTTATATCGAAAAAGAATTACATACGAAATTTTAAAAAATTGCCATGATTTAATTCGGAATTAATTACTTTGACGAATGTATCGTTTCTTAGTATTCTGAGTAGTTTAAAATAATTAATCGAAATATAATAAAAAATAAAAATGTTATTTCTACCAGTATCATTTGCGATATTTACAAAGGAAACAATACTAAACATACCTAAATTATGACATCTCGGAAAACTCAATATTGTCGTGACCCTGCGCAATTCAAAGTATGGTTTCTCTTTTATTGCCTCAAAAAAGCAGCCTTAAAACCACAAATTCAATCAAACGATATCATTAATAAAAAAAACTCCACTGCTCACAAACTACACAATCACCACATCCAAAGTACACAATCCTTTCCCCCAAAACATTCCACACCTCGCCTCTACAAAAACCTCACCTCCTCCCCTCCCCTCCGCTCGATTGTGCAAACCTGCGCTCGAGCTAGCGAGCGATCGGAAAATGGAAACTCTGCCAAGGATGCGAGAAATGCGGGACAAGGAAAACTTAGCGCCTTGGCTTTTAGCGCGCGACGTTGACGGCGAGTTGAATCCCTGCGAGTGCCGCCGCTGCCGGCAGCGCGTGATGTGTGTGTGTGCAGATATAATCGAATTATTCGGCCGGTCGATGCGCCCACGCTGCACTTTTTTTTTTCCTCTCGCGCCGTTCAAGGGAATCCACGCGCGGCCAGCCGATTATGCGGATGAGTGGGTAGGGTTGAGTTTGTCGGAATGTTCGCGAGAACGTTTTTGTGTGTACACAGGGTACAGTAATGGTGTGGTACAGTGTTTTACAGAGATTTTTTTTCTTGTAGACTGTGGTATAATGTATAAGGTTAAAAATGTATGATTCTAAATTAGATTGTAACGCTGTAATGACTCCAGAAAGTCCTAGACTGTGGATGGTGCGAGAAATTTTACTAGCAAATTATCTTTCTACAAAGTTTATCTTGGTTTTTGTAGAAACGTTTTATTTATTGCCCAATTAAACATATCAAAGTTTGTGATTAAACATCATTATGATTAAGTTGTTAATAACGCTACTTTGAAGCGATAAAAATACTACAATAATAATTATATGTACATTTAAGATACGAATTTCGCGATAAAAAAAACCACAGTTTTTCTAATTTCCACTTTAATTAATTCTATAAAATTATAGTTTAATTTATCTATAGCAACACAACAATTAAATTCTAAGAGCTAGGCATGAATAAAGGAAGACTTGAATACTAAATATTTACCCGATTTTTATGAAAATTAAGCGATAATGTCGTCTTATGATTAGTCTGCAGCAGACAAGCAACGCAGGCGCGCAGGAAAATTCAATTTCATACTTTCACGAGCAATGCGAAACTGGGTTAATTACTTGCACAGGAACAATGCGATTATTATGCAAGATTATTTTCAAAGATACTTTTATGTATATAAACAACACACACACGACTCGGGCAAAATCTAACGCCAAGATAACGCGGTCGCGCGCGAAGAAATAATTTACCCCAATTTGCAATTTATAATATATATATTATATATACATCCATAAGCTTAATTGCCTATGCCGAGATTAATCGCAATATTATCGCGTGCGCGTAATCCGGGAGCTCAGAAGAATAGCAAAGACTCGGCTATATTGTAAAATTGAAAAAGTAAAGAAAGCAAAGTGAGGGAGATGGAGAGATTTCTAACATTAATTATGTCCCATTAGTGGAACTTAGATCGCGCGAGATACAATTAAAGCCTACGAGAGGCATGAAATACACGAAATCGCGTCTCTATTCGATTTTAATTATATACCAACAGTCGCCGCATTGTGTCGTATACTAATAAATCACGTATATGACAGATGAACCGTTTCTTCAATTCGTCGTCGTGTTTTGATACCAGTCGCGAGTGCAATTGAAAGTATATAACTTCGAGCTAATATTTGTTTAGTCACGGCGTATGTCATTCCCAGTACACAATTACGCACGCTGCCGCTGCTGCAATTTATTACCGCCTTCTTCATGTATACGTATATTTTCTACAAAATTGATTTCGCTCGCATTAGAATTTTCCCCATATAAAGCGCGGATAATGATTTATTTGAAACGAGTGTAGTCGAACTGAGAGGCCTCAAACTGGAGCGACATAAATTTCACTTTTTTCCAGTGAAATCCGCGCAGGCTCCTAAAGAGATATAAGAAAGTTGCCGACGAAACGCGCGCGCACAACACAGCGCCGCGCTCACAACACAACCGAATTAATCATTCACGAATCTCGTTCTATGCACGCTCACAAACGTAACTATGCCAAAACAAACGGCGCGGTTACAATAATCTCTTCCTAAAATCAATTGCGGCTCATTAGCGGCGAGTACACAGATATACGCGCGATATGGGATGCATGCATGTGTCGCTGGTGGAAATCGAGTGGAAGCGCCAATTATCGAAGTGCTGCCAACACGTCGTTTCAATTTCCTTGAAACGTCTCTTGTTTCGACGGGGCTCTTCTTATTTTTTGTTCTTTCCACTCGGAGTGATGCGCCTCTCTCGCGAAAATCGAACGATACCGCGGGTATATCGTGGCGGAGAGAGGTGCGCGCATGTGTGCGCAGCGCCGGATTCTGCTGTCTGGTTGCTTGGTTTGTCTCTTTTTTTTGGACTTTTTAAGCGAGTAGGGCTTTTGTTTCGATCTGTGGATCAGCGCGACGAGGTTTGAATATTGGTTGATGCAGGGAAGGTTTGTACTTTACGGATTGTGCACGACTTTCTTCGATGGACATTTAGTAATAGACTTTCTAATGTTGGTGTTTCTCATTTAATCAGGGTGGTAGCACTTTTGTTTATTATGGAGAAATATAAATAACCAACGTTTAGTTTAGATCCTTCGAAAGGAACTGTATTTTATAGAATTAAAACAAAAATATACTTTCTACAAAACTTAAAAAGGAAATTAATGGAACAGACAACATTTAACATTTCACTATATTTTATTCAAAGTTTGAGCCCAAAAATCCCAACGTCCACACTCAACCGCCACTATTTTTAACCCTGATCTCTCCCAACTCGCCAACAATTCAGAACAACGCTTCAAACAAGGAAACCCCCATCTACCCCGCATGCCTCGCACCAAAACTTTCTCTTCTCTCCATCGCCCGCCGAAATTCCAAGTTTCCCCGACTCCTACACACACACAGTCGGAAAATTTTTACCCCCGTTCCTAAGCACTGAATAATTACTATTTCGGAGCGCAAAGTTCCGCGCGAAAGGTGGCGCGCGCGGGCGAAACGAGCGAGCTCGTTTGCGAATTTCACCGGCTGCTGCGGCAGCCGCGCGCGAGCTCTTTTTGATGCGGGTCGAGTATGTGTGTGTCGTGAATTAATTTTCAGAGTGGGTGGAGATTGATGAATCTTTTTCGCTTTTCTGGAGAGGATTTTGTTAGTGATCGTGTATAATAGTTTATGTTCGATGGATGTTGATACACGTAAGAGAGAATTTGGTTAAATCTTTGCCAGTTTAATTTTCTGAAAATTTTATTTTAAGGGATTTAGATTTCCGTAGATAAAATAATGTTGTTTAGTGTAGTATTAATACGATAATTTTTGTTAAAATTTATAGAGGATCACTCATTGCGATTGATTTAGGGCTTGCGAGTTATGAGTTTTTAAAGATAAGTGTAGATTTTTTGTTCTCGGCGTAGATCGTTCTACACCAAATTTTACATTGTTTAAATTTATTTTTAAATTTTTCAAAAAAAAACTTCAGTCATCCACTGTTCACAGAATTGTCGAAAATCAAAAACTGAAAAAGAATAATGTAAAATACTAAAATGTCAGTAACTGTGTAATTTCATATAGGCTCCGATATCCCCTTAAATGGCATATATTAATCAATTTGATGAGATGCATATTTAAGATACTTTTAAATCAAAATACGTTATGTGTTAATAACGAGAGGTGTTTAGCATATGATAATCGAAATTAGCATTAGAGACTTACAGACATCTATTTCTTTATTGCTTTTTATTTTGACTGATGATAATGAGCCGCATTACGAAACCGAATTCAAAATTCAAATGGACGTAATTAGCACCGCAGCTGCTAATGCTCCTATCTTCACGTGTCGAAATTTCGTATTCAAATTTGAAATCTTTCGCTAAGTGACGTTTTCCAACACCATTGCCGCCTTCTCCACACTTAATTTACAACTAAGTATAATCCTTGATATTTAAAAAAGGCATCTACAATAATAAAAAAAACGCTTAATCGTCCATCATCATATCATAAAATTTTTCACATCTCTCTTATGAAGACGAATTGCACCTCAAAATACGATGTATATGCAGACCTGTTTTCGATCAAATCATTCTTAGGAAACAGAATATAGATTAAATTTCAAGAATCCAATGAAAATCCATCATAAAACTCGAGTTACTCCCGTTCAACTTTTCTATACACTGAGAATAATTACTATTTTCTGTAGTAACCGTGAGACAGAATGAAAATTACTACAATTTATAGTAAAAATTGCTATTATTTCGTAATATTTACTATATAAATAGCAATGTTTACTATATACTTTAGTAATATTCATAAAAAAATAAGGCTGCCCCTCGTCTACTATCAAAAATACTAATTTTTCTTCGTCCACACAATTGCCCGAATTCCTTCTCATTTTCACATTTCCTTCAACAATACCACCTCCTTCGCCAATTCTCCCTTTCAAAGTAAAAATCTTCACAACGAAACCCAAACGCACTCGCACGCCAAGATCCTTCAATCCTCCTCCACCTCCGTCAGCTCGCGCTCGGCACTGCCAATTAGAATCAACAATTGCATCGCGCGGCGACGACGGCGCGCAATTAACGGTAATTACCACGCGCTCATGCAGTAGCAGCAGCAGCAGCCAGGCACATGTGTTGCCCGCGATCACGTGACACAATCTGCATCGTGAGCTACTTTCGCGTCGCAGTGTGTACACACGCGGGAATGAGAGACGCGCGCGCGCGCTGTTTTAGGCGTTTTCGCGGATTGTGTGCCAAGTGCACACTGCACACATGTACCGTTGTCGCGTCGCCGAGATTTGATCTTGAGGTGAGAGTTTGCGAGAGAGTGTTGCTGAAGTTTCTCGGTTTCTTTCGTTGATTTGCGCGAGGTTTCAGAACGAACGTCGAGTGTTCTGTGGCGTGTTGGATTTAGGAGCTGTGGGTGTATAGGAAGTTAATTCACTGGGTTTTAATTGTCGGAAATACGACAAAATATATAGGCTCCAATAAAAGTGTCAGTAGTATATATAAACGAGATGAGACTTTTTAATATATACAATCTCAATATATCACGTGTTGATTAATAGTATAAATATACGTGACAATGTTTGATCTTCAGTATATCGTGCTTCTAAAGTTAAACGATACAATTTTGATACGAATCTTCAAAAGATTCTGTTACTGGATTTCGAATCGAACAAACCAACACGAACAATGTTTAAAAAAAACGAACCCGTTCGAGCCAACCCTTTTCCCTTTTAAAAACTTTTTCCACTCTCTCCAGCTGCTACACCAGCACCCGCTCTTCCACATCTCGCACACATCACTCCACATCAATTCCACCCCTCTGACGACCGTCAATTTCTTCCTCACCTTCGCACTTCCTACTCCCCCCTCCCACGCGACAATTCAATTACGACCTCCTCCCTCTCTCTTCGACGCAACGACGCGTGATTTATCCGCGAGCCATTGTGCACCTGCACGCGCGCGCGCGTCGGCTTATGATAATGATAACTGCGCGTCGTCGTCGTCGGCGGCGGCGGCGTTTACACGGCATGGGCGGGGATCTCGCGCGTAGGTATATATATGTATGTATAGTCGCGCAGCGCGAGCGCTGTTGCCAGGCGCGAAAGAGCGAGCGCTGCAAACGCTGAGAGATCGCATAGTGCAGTGCAGTGAGTTTTGAAGGGAGCGGGTGGCGTTTTTGAGAGGCTTCCGTTGGGTGATGGGGGCGTTGTCGCGTGAGGGTAACAGGTTGAGAAAAGCGCTGTGAGGATTCGTGGAGTGTGTTGGGATAGATGTATAGGTATAGGAATTGGAATTGGAATTCCGGATGGTGACGTGTTGGAAAAATTGTTATTATGTGGCTGAGGTTTTAGTTTCTTACTGTTTTCGGGAAATGTCAAGTTTATATATAAAAAAGTATTCGTTTATACACGGAAAAAAATGTTCTACGGAAAATTATTAAATCATCTATGAAAATTTACTATATGTTGTGTGGGAATAGAACGACAGAGTTGAATTGTATTAAATTTTACAATGTTTTCTGTCAAATTTTACTGTACTGGAAAGTTAAGTGGAAAATCCATAAAGAAAAAAATGTTTTCGCAGCCTACTTTACCGAGCTCATTTTTTTACCTTATTAATTCAGCTTATATTTATTAAATCGGAAATAAATTTTAAAAACTTGAAAAAAATCTGCAGTGAGGGGGAATCGAAACCCTAGCTTGCTGAGCCAGAAGCCGCGCTCTTATCGCTGCGCCAATACGTGCTCTTACGCGTACGATGTTTCGACTCGTCTATAATATGTGCTACAGCTTGGGGTTATGTTGACTCGACGACTGCAGCCATTAGCAATTTTTACTATGTTGGCTTGTAAAACTTCTTGTACCTTCTGTCAATTATTAAAATGTCTGAAATTTACGATGTATTATATAGTATAATTTATAATAACTTCTTGTAAAATTTAACAAAATATGAACTAAAAGTTATTTCATATTATATTAATTCTTGTATGTCTACATTTTTGCCAGACTAACATAGTAAATTTTATAACCATTTATATTAATTTTTCGTCAATGTCATATTAATAATTACTGAAAGTAGACTAAATAGGCTCAGAATATAAGTCTGTCGCTCCATTACTATAGCGAACTTAGTAATTATTACCGTTCCTGCGATTTGTGCATTTTTATGCCTTTTCGACGTTCATTTTCAACCCGCTTGTAACTTTTGAAGGAATCGACATTTTTTAATTTTTAAAAAAGGGAATGAAAGCTTTTTCTTTCTAGTTCCAATTTCTTTTTTGAACTTTAAGTGGATCGGTTCTGGACTAAATTACTGAGGTTTAAAGAAAAGAGCTTTTTTGCCATTTTCTTGAAAAATTTCAACCTTCGAAAAAAACGTGAGACAAAGACGTTTTTTATTGTACACTATGTCCCCCGTATATTTTGTGACATAAGAAAGAAGAAAAACCGCCTCCACAAGGTGTGCTTTCAAAAAAAATTTTGATCGGTTTTGGGGACACGAATTAAGTTGAAATTTTTTCTGGATTTCCTCATATCTTACGCGATTTTCCATGACCGTTAAATATATCTCGATCTAAAATTTGATTTACTGTGAAAAACATTCTACCGCGACTATTAATACTCATCGAGCAAGAATACTTTATGGTCCTACGTGAAACGGCTATTTCCGACTATAAATTCACCTTCAATTTTTAAAGTATACGCGTTTATCAAACATCCGTTCAACTCGCATCTTTGAGTCTTCGACGATACCGTATATTCCAAACAAACGAGCTGCATCATCCAAACGACCGAACCGCGACACGATCCGAGCCGATTCGATTGCGCAACCGCGCGAAACTCCAGCGCGGTGGCCGAATCCTCTCCACGTGCGTCCGCGTGTGTATAATAATAGCCTTCGTATACTTACTGCACACACGGGCGCGTATTAATAACGGCCGCAACTGTACGATGACGAATCGCCTTTTCGGAATGGAACGCAGCTTTTCCTCTTAGACGACTGCGACGCGCTTTCGACATCTCAATGCGTCGTTTGAGTGGCAAATGCGCGAGTTATTCGTGGGATTCAAGCACGCGCGCGTAAGAGAGAAAGAGCGAAGGTTACGTCGCTTTGTTGTGCGCCTCCGATGATGATGATGACGACGATGATGATGTCTAATTTGTCTTGTTATTTATGGGGAGGATGCCTGCGGTGTGGGTCTAAACAGCATTAAACGCGCGCATAAGAGGCGAGTATTGTTGTGTCAGAAGTAGAGAGTTTATATATAGGGATTTTTACGTTATTTTATTTTCTTGATATTTTGAAGCGTTTGTTGTCAAATTTGATAAATGTTTTCGAATTCCATATATTATGTGGTACCGAGTAGTAATATAATAATCATTCAAAAATAATATTCAACACGATTATTCTCTTCCCAACAAAAGCCACATTTCATTTCAACTCCAAAAACCAAACAATTCCAGTCCGCTTCATCACCCTAACAGCCCCAGTCATCCAAAACAACGAGATCCCAACACAACGGTGCACTGCGCGCGATCTTCTCAACTTTCTACTCTCGGTAGCAGCAGTACCTATACATACGTACACGCGGCTGTATATATAAACGCGAGGCGCGCGTGGGCGCCTTATTTGAAAACGGAGCCGGCGCGTAATTAAATTAAACGGAGATACGTACACACCGCAATTAACGCGCGGCGCTAAGATCGTTAGGCTGCCTGCGGAGATTTTTACGTTCGCTGGGTTGGCGCGCTTTTTGCACTGTTTACAGCCGCCGCCACGCACGTATGGATATATATATAGTCAGCTATGGGAAGAGAGTTTTTTGCGAGCATTTGTATAGGTGTATAATGTTTGGGTTCGTTTGGCGCAAGGAGCGAATGATATGTGCGGAATTTATGGTAAGAGCGAAATCGGTATGGTATTTTTTTTTTGGTTGGAGTAATGGGTGATGGTTCGAAAGGTGAAGTGCAATAAAATAGCGAATTCCAGGGTCTTTTTTTTAGATGTGGGTATAGATTTCGAAGATAAAAATATTTTTATTTTGAATTTAATTACCTTATCGTTTAGAATGATCAGTAAAACCATTAAATAAAGCTATGACTATAACCTCAAATATGTATCTAGTGTACACAGGATATTTCCAAGAAATTGCCGTTATACATTTGCATATTTGTCTTAATGACACGTTTTAGCTAAACACTTTACTACCAATTTTCCGGCAACTTTTATCGCAGTATTTTATCATTCCCCACCATAGTTTACACTCCTCGCCCTTCCCCCACAACTCACGTCATACCCACATCACCGCCCAATTTTCCCTATTAATTTGCAAATCAGTCTTCACACTTCCAAACTATCAAAATCAAACACACACACACACACATACACGCCAGTTATCTTCTTACGCGATTAAAGTCGAAGCCGCGCACGCGCGCCATGGCAATCTACAACAAATTGTTCGTGCGCGGGGAGTTGCGAAATTCAATTATGGCTAATAGGATGCACGCGCGTGCGCGTATACAGTATATATCTACGCGTAATGAGATTATGATAACGGATCGTTTTGACGCGCGTCCCTATACGCGGGAGGAGAGGAAAGTTTCGCTGCTCTTCCCTGTTTCTCGCGCGGAGACGAGTGAAAGGTGCGCGCGCGGCATGTGCGGAGACGCTACTTTGTTTGTGTAATTGATAATTGAGTGGGGGCCGCGCGAGAAGAGACGATGCGGTGTGGTTTGATCGAGAGTGATTGAGATGCGAGGGAAAATTGTAAGTGGGCTTTGAGCTTTTTTTTTGCATGTGGTTGGGATATAGTGGAAGGAGGTGAGGTTAAGTCGTGCCGATGAGGAGACATTATGGGGTTTGACTGGATAATGAAAAAAGTGTTTTGTTCGATACCTTGATTGATTTATCGATGGTAAGGTATAGTTCACTTGAATGGCTCTGAAGTTTGCATCGATGGAATACTGCAACGAAATAATTTTTTACGATTGGTTAGCGTTATTGAACAATCGAAATTTTATCTAAACCTTTGTCATAAAGTCATTTTATACTATAAAACACTAAATCTACACGTAAAATTCATATTAATTAGTATAATTTTGGAGTAAAATGAATTTTTTTTATTTCGTTGCACTCCAACGTTGCAAACTTCAGACACATTCACTTGATAGGTAAATGATATATGTGATAAAGATAATGTTAGAGATTATAGAAACCAATTAATATCAGCATATATTATTAGCAATGTATTTTGAAAAATTTCTCACTTTCAGTTTCCTACTCTTCCAAAATTTATATAAGTACACTAATACTTATACTAAATCCATTACAAAAAAAATATTGAAAAACCAGAATTCCTCAACCTTTTTAAACTTCCACATTCACCCTTATATACACACAGACCAACTTCTTCCTCTTCCTACAACTCTTAAAAGGCTGTACATCGATTATATCACGGATAGTAATGTGAGTCGCGAAAAAAAGCCGTACGAAGTCAAATCAGATTCGCCACGTGTACGCGGAGAAATTGATCCCATTTTTAACACGAGCGAGCTCACTTCAGCGAGAGAGAGAGAGAGAGAGAGGGGGAGAGAGAATCGATTTGCCTCGTAATGCCGCGATGAATATTAAACGCTCGCGGAAAGCCGTAATTTTTGTCCGCTCGATTTAGCAGGCAGGCAGGTATATACGTACTACACTTGTCGATCGCTGTATTAAGATTTTGCGCGAAAGGAGAAAGATTTGAATACAATGAGGCATTGATTTCTGATGCCGCGCTGCCGATTTGTTTATGGGGGTTCGTGTTTGCACGCTGTAGCTTCTTCGCGGGATGAGCTGCTGCAGTGCCGTAAATCTTGCGCCGCGTCGAGCAGTTCGGGAGATTGTGC
This sequence comes from Torymus aiolomorphi, assembly GCA_036365515.1. Taxonomy (NCBI): domain Eukaryota; kingdom Metazoa; phylum Arthropoda; class Insecta; order Hymenoptera; family Torymidae; genus Torymus; species Torymus aiolomorphi. Next base: position 10,171,175 of record CM070877.1, on the reverse strand, counting down.
AAATTTATGGATGAGATAAAGGAGAGAAACATTTGAAAAATTCGTGTGATGTTGTGTCTGGAAATGCTTTGCAGTTGCTGTGACGAAAATCGAAATTTATAGAGATGGAAAATGCGTATTCAAATTTGATCCTTTCGGTATAATTATGTGTTCTTTGTAAGTGGGATGAATGAGATTCCTTATAGAAGCATTCGCAGAAGTAGTTTTACAAGCAGTTTTTGATATTCTATTTTACGTTGAGAAACATTCCAATAAATTTCAGAAATATTGTTAGTGTTGGTATTCGGAAAAGAAAGCATTTGTTCTCAGAAAAAACTTGAAAATGCGGTATGAAAGATCAATTTTTCTTCTGGTATGTATAGTTATCCGGAAACTGAAAGAACAATTCTTTATAAATTAGAATTTTAAGTATAATTGTTAATGAATTTTATCAATCGAAAGCTTCTCCCCAACCACTTGAGATCATCTGGAATCATTACAACCTACTACGTCAAACTTGAACGACCCCCAAAAAAGTTCATCAACCTATCTAAGGCTCAAACCGCACTACTGTCGCATTATACATTAATTACCGCAAGTGCATTCAATTTGTCGCATAATTACGAGCCGCTGGCCCTTGGCGACTCGCGCGTATATATATACGAGAAGATAATTAAAAGCTCACACAGACAGAGAGAAAATCTTTGTAATTACGTGCGCGCGGACGCGGGCCCTTAATAAGCCCGCGCTCGCGCGAGAAGTTAATGAGCGCGCGTCTGGAGGAGCCGCAGCGCCTTTCAATATCTCGTCTTTCTTTTTCTACTTTTTTCCTGCCTCCCTCTCTCTCTCTCGCTTCCTTCCGCACGCGCGGCGAGTACATTCAGGATTCGCTTAATTAATTCGGCGCCTGGACGCGACACGTCTTCGCGACCCGAGGTGTGAAGATGCGGATTTTTCTTTTCTTTACGGCGAAGGATGGTTGTAGGTGGGCATTTTTAAGATATACTCGAGGGTTTAGGTAAAAGTATCTTTTGTTGGACAGGTCTTGTTGGGTTCGAGACTTTGTTTAGATATTTAAAATTTGTTGGAGGGGCTGAATAAGAAAATGTCTTTTTTCATATTGATCAATAACCTTCATGAAAATTATGAACTAAGAGATTTTCCTACCAGTTTTGTGCTATTTTTTAGCTATACGAAAAATGTTGTAGTCAAAATTACATACATGGGACATACTCATATTTTCATGAGAATTGCTACACTTTATAGTATTATGAAAATTGCTATTATTTTGTAATTTTTGCTATAATTGTAGTAATTTCTGGTAAGAAAATGATTCTGTCCCATGTTTACTATAAAACATATAGTAATTTTTACTACAAAATGTTTCTCCGCGTGCTTCATTAAAATGCCTGTATGTAATATCAGATTAAAAGATTATTAAATAAAGAGAACCGTATACAATCTTAAATAATCATACCGAGTAAAATTATGGAATCCACCTTACCGAAAATAAGTAAAATCATTCTCATACTTTTAACCCAATTACCGAAATTCCAAGTCCCCCGAACGCCTCCGACCTGCCAACTTACACGCCGCAACGGCCGATAAATCATTGCAAAGCCTTAATTCCCAAAATATACCGATGCACTTTCTCGGCCGCGAATTATCCCGCCCCGGGCGGATCAGGTTTCGGCTCGCGTGCGCACTTCTTTCGATTCGATTATATATACGCGGAAAAGCGGGATGAATTATTATCGCCGCGCGATTTCCATTAATAAGTGAGAAAATTTAACGGGTGTGTGTGTATAAATTTCGAGCGCACGAATATAGTGAACCTTTCTAATGCGCGTTCGTATTAAGATGGTTTTTGTGGCTTTTAAAGGATTTTACACGCGATGAATTATTACCGCGGGGGATATATTTCATTAGCGTAATGAAAAGTTTGTTTATCCGAATGATGCTCGTGGTCTAAATGGATTTTATTTAACGTTATATAAAAGTAGTATCACCGCGGGAAATGTATATTTACCAGCCGATACTCTCTACCTCGATGGTATAATTGGTTTGTTTTATCGGCGAAATTACATTCAATGGTGTTTACTTTGCATACGAGATTGCACCCCCCCCCCCCCACACACACACACACACAAATAACAATATATAACACAATACTTTATTGTGCAGTTTAATAACGTAAATTTTCTCTTTCCGTTGCAGGTACGTTTGCGTCATTAGAGAATATCTCTAGCGCAGAATCGCGCGGAGCGAGTGAACAACAACAAACTTTTCTTCCACGTAATCGTGAGTAATGAAAAAAGAAAAAAAATTAAAACTCCGGCGTCTCTCCGAATAATATTTATATGCGCGCGGATGACGGTTCCCACGGTGTAAATAAGAAACTGCCGCGTGTAGCTTGGTCTCCATAGGGTTTTGCGAGAAAAAATAAAGAAGAAGTTTTTATACGCAAAGCGCGAGAAATTGGCTCGATAATTTGCACGGGCAGAGTTTGTTATTATAGTCGAGAGACAATTCCTTAGTAATAATACTTGTAATTAGAAAAAATGTTTGTTTATACTTTGAAAATCTTACCTATTTCTTTTTGATAAATCTTTAGAAAACTCGAGTCAAAATTATTTCAAATTTATGTATTTTATTGGATACAGTCGTTTTTAAAATTTTTCGAAATTTCGTGATTGACAATAATAATAAGCCCATATTCCGTGAAACAACTACATACGGTATACCACGCCGACTTGTTTAAGATGATTCTAGATATAAATATATCCTCCAGCTAGATGAACGGTTTAACGTATACTTTGCAAAAATTACCCACGTTTTCGAAAATTCCATACGTTTATCTATTACATCTCTATACTTTGATACGTTTTCCTCGTACCCTCGTTCGCAAAAAAACTTTTTTTTTTCTTGTGTTTTCATCTTTCAGTATACTTCTACCATCAATAGTAATTTAAAGAACCTACCTTATTAACATTGCCCCAATTATACCTACACCTACATATACATTCCCTTAAAAATCCCTCCTTTTGTCCCCACATAACTCCCCGCCAAAACATCCAACCATCACCCGTGAGAAAATAGACTCGCAGGCGGGGGGTCGGCATGTACAGTCAATCGATCTCCGCGTCGCTCATCAATCGTCTCTTGCCTCCTTTCGCGTTTACCTTTGCTTAAATTTCATCCGCGTGATCATCGATTGCGCGCGCACCCGAGGAGTGTCGTCGTTCATCACCCGATTGTCAGCTCTCGGCTAAAATTTTTAATTCCTTTGCAAGTAAAAGTGCTGGTGTGTGCGTGTGTAATCGATTTGTGGAAAATTCGCTGTTGGGATGACGAAGTGTGTTAGTTTTGCGAGATATACGGTGAAACGGTTGGAAAAGGCACGAGGAAAAGAATGATATGTTAACGATAAATTTATATATTTGTTGACGGTTATTTCTTGGCGCGTTGGTACACGTGCTTATAGTGGTAATGATATGCAAATGACACGATAACTTCGAAGGAGAATTATAAAAAACATAAATTTAAAATTTATATAATAATAATAAACGATGAAATTATAGTTGAACATAGAAATCAGATGCAGTATTAACCACGCGTAATATTTTCTATAAAAATTGCTTTAACATTTCACGTACGAATAAAATAATTTTCCAGCGAACCCCGTCACTTTATTCCTTCCTCCCGATGCATGCGAAATTTATCGCTACTTGCAAAAATTTCCTCGCGTAAATCTGCCGAAACCGCGCGTCTAAATATATATATGCTAACGCGGCCCCGGGCCGTAAACAACGTAACTCGACAATATTTTTCAAATTCTCGATTTTATCAAACGATCCGGCCGTAAAGTATTCTCCGATGAAAACCGCATCACCGCTGACAATTTCTCTCACTGCGCATGCGCTGACCTATGCGCTGAACTCGCGCGCGCGAGGCGTTGGCGGTAATTGCGCGGCGCGGCTCTCGCGGAAGAGGAGACTTATAGGTTTGACGGGCGGGTAAAAAGTTCCCCACGCGAGCCGTTGTAGACGCGGCGAGTTGATTATAGCGAGTTGTCATGATTTTCGTCGGGAAGAAGAGAAGACGCGTAATTAGTGTTTCTTTTCTTTTTTTTTCCAACCTAAAATTTTAACTAATAAATAAAGGCACGAGTGTGTATAAGCGCCGCGGAAACGAAACGAACGCGCACAATGATAGCTTTCATTAACAAATTAATAATTCGCGGGATTTTTGATAGCCTTGAGCCAAAGTGAAAACACGCGGCGTGCGCCCATAATAAATATTATTCGTAGCTTCGCGCGCGTCTGTCGCTTGTATATTCCGTTATTATTCACGGGTAATAAATAATTTTAAACGAACTATTTGTAATTTCGAATAGCTTGGGATGTACAGTCGCGTGGGTTGATAAAAATCGCGGATTCGCGGAACTAAATACGGTGTTTATATTAATCTGGCCTCGCCTAGCTCTTACGACGAGAATAAAAAAAGAGTAAAACTCGAGATGAAAGATTATAATCTCCGTCTATTATTTGATATATATGTGACTTTATCGCCGTATGGGTTTATAATCCCTTTTCTCTTTAATAAAAGCGCGAAATCTAAACCCATAGATTTCACAAAATTAAATTACATTGTAATATACCATCCACTTTTATACACTTCTTCTTATTTCCTACGAATCCCTCAGCACGACATTCTAACCCCACACATACACATTACCGTTCCTCTTCGCACTCCATTTTCAACAACAACCATATTCCCGCACCCATTTTCGCCAACTTCCCGAGCCTCGACACGACTTCGCTATATGCAGCACGTACTCGAGCTCAAAGGCGCTCGCAAAACAATGGGCCCTATAAGCCGACTTTCAAAGGAATTCCGCGCGCGTGATGCTGCGCTTCTTCCGCGAAAGCGGATTGCCGCCGTGTCGTCGTCAGCGTCGGGAAATTGCGAGGGAGGTTGCGTCGAGTCTTTTAATGATTCATCGGCGGGGGTCGAAGAGTTACAGAGAGAGAGTTGCGCTTGTTTAGCTCGCTGTGTGTACTTCGACGGTTGCGGGAGTTGCTGCGAGAGTTTCGAAGAATCTTTGAGCACGCGATGCGGGTACTGGAGGGGATTGCGTTGGATGTTTATTCGGAGTTCTTTTGGAATTTTTCTGATTTATTTAGAGGTTTAGTGTGTGCGGTGTGGCTCCTAATAATCTTATTTGGTGATAATTTTAAGGGGATCGGCATTTTACATATTTCTGGAGAGTTTAGAAGCTTTTTCAAAAACGGTTGTTTAAAAATTGAAGTCGTTCGATTTACTAGATTTTGTTATATTCGAGTTTCGAAATTATTCTGTTTATTATCAAGCCCTTTCTTTTTAAATCTCTAGAATTAGAGAAAATTAATAAAATGACGATACCAGTATCGTAGAGATCTACACAATTTTTTCAGTTTTCCTTAAATGTAAGCGTGAAACTATAAAAAATTTTCTAGTTACATCCTATATAATTCTTCGTACACAACCCAAATAAAACTATAAAATTGATGCTACTTTTCAATCTTTCGCAGTAAAATATTAATGTTGAACGATAATTTCCCCTTTCCAATAAAAAATACACTAGATACATCCGAACGTATGAAATCATTGCTAGTTTCAGTTGGCTTTCAATCACCTCAAACGAATTTCACCAACTTAATATAGGTAACCTCCATAAAACAGCACAACTTCTGCTCCTATATAGACACACAACAATCCAGCCAACCTTTCGAAATCTATAACAATCACAATCAACCAACCCACGACAACGAAGCTCGCTATATACCAATCCACCTGCTCCTCGTTATACGACAGGCGCGCGGGCGCGGTCCCGTTACACCCGCATTCGTCGCAACAATGCCTTTTTCCCGACATCGGCCTCTCGCCTCTATCCTCTCATTCACGATCGAGGGGGGCGGAGCCCGCGCGACGTGACCGCGCGAAGAAAACACGAGCACAATGCGCGCGAAATAGCATCACGAACTCGTTCGATCGCAGAGACGACGACGACGACGCTGATGCGAGGCTAATTCATTCTCTCTCTCCATTATTATGATAATGCCGCGCTGTGTCGGGACTATACGTGCCCTCGTGAATTTTCAATTAGATTGGCTGGATCGTTATTGTTATCATTATTATTACTATTACGGGTTTCGTTTATTTGTGGTATATATGGGAATCTTCGGTTTAACGACGCTGTAAAGACGTGTACAAAACCAATTTCTCCTGGCCGCGCATGCGCGAACTGTAAACGAACACGCGCTCGCGCGCGTAAACCTGCGGCGGTGGCTTTTTACCGCTAGTATGCATTATACGTACTACTATGTATGTTCATGCAAACAACGTTTTCGAACACCTAATTCCCGGCATTACGGGCCGGGTGACAAAGCGCGCGATGAAAGTTTTAGCTCATTTTATTATGCAAATGACCGGCGCATATACTGCGCGCATGCGTATTGTGTTTATACTTATAAGTAAAAAGTCCACTCTTTTCTTCCAGTTTTGATGCGACGTGAAAGACGCGAGCGCACACGTAAAAAACGCATAAACGGTGGGGAAAAGTGCACCGAGTGTCGGAAATTTGCGCTCTTTGTCCGCGCGGTGGTATTTTAATTTGCAGGTTTATTGTTATTATATTTTCTAGCCGCTGGTCGATAGTTACTGCGCTGTGAGTGACGTTTATGGTGGCTGATTGTAGACGGTATTTAAACGTCAAAGCTGCGAGTAAACTGTAAATTTACGCAGCCGAATCGTTAATAACCACTAATTATTGGCAAATAAAGTTTGTCACTACCAAAAAAAGAAATAATATAACTATATGCGTTATAACACATAACACATATTATAGTATACTATAGTCAAATCCATGCGCGCTGCGTGCGCTCTATGTACTTTTTTTTATTAAACATGTAAAGAATAATTTATTCCTTATAAGCCGGAAATCTTTTTCTTTTAATTTTGATGCACCTTTAATAATTGATATAATGTAGTACATTTACTCTTATACAACATTTTGAGGCTAGAAACTATAAGCTTATTCGAATATTTTTTTTTTTGTGAAGTATTAAATAAACAATCTGAACATAATATTAACATAATTTATTCTAATATTAACATAATTAATTCTTCTAAGATTAAAACATTGCTTATTGTTTTGAATTTTACCGTGCAATTCAATAACTAATCGTATTGTGTTTTGAAATACTTTTCTACTTCTGGCCATCACTTTAACAAATAATTGAAACATGTTATTTATTTTTTTAAGCTGAAACCAACATTAATTTGATTATTAATTATTTAATACTTTTCACTTTAATCATTTTCATTCTAATAAATATTCCAATAAATAATGCCTAATTATCAAATAAAAATGCACATTTAATTTTAAATTCTCATGTCTTTTATTCAAGAGCCACTCACAGATCAAGTCTATAGAGGCTTCACTTCTTCCGGTCATCACTTTTTTAAGAAGGGAACACAAATAATATAACTATATGTACTAGTACACTTCTCAAAAAGAGTTTTTGAAATTTCATAAGCAATATCACTCGGGTGGATATAGAGTAAATTTGAAACTCAGAAAGAAGATATATATGTATATGTACAGACAGCGGTACCGTATATAGTTACATCAAAATTTCACGACGCGCATTCAGCCACTTTTATTCCGCCTGCGAAAACTTTTCGCCCCCCTTTGAGAGTAGAAGTAGGTCACAGCGCCACGGTGGCGGCAATTCCATCATAGTTTTATCAATATTTGAGACCCACACGAGCCTCGTACGAGCCTCTTGGGGGCCGAAGAGGAGAGACTTTACGGCGGACGTCTTATTCAACTCCCGAGTTCTTTTTTACCGACGCCATTAGTCTTCGTTGCCGTCGGGACGCCTGTGTGTTTGGGTTGCTTTCGTTGCGGTTACCCACGGGGCCATTCAGGAACTTTTTTTTTTTAGGGGGTTGCAGGTTGGGGGATGAAATGTTAATTATTATTGTTAGATGTTTCGTTTTGAATTCATGAGTCTTGGTTATTATTTAGATAGTTTTTTTCTATTTAGATGGGAAAAAGTAATGTACGTTCTCAGTTACAATTCTAGAACTTATTTTTAAATTTATTTATTCATATGAGAAGCTTAAACATTTAAACATTTATACGTATACTATATTAATTTTAATTAATTTAACTTTCAACGTTTTAGTTCTAGCAATCAATTGATTATTACTTTTTTTTAATAATTATATTAATTTAATGCCAAAGATATATCTTTGATAAATCGTTAAAGTTATAGGTCATAAAAATCGGCGCGAAAATTTGAATGCAGAAAGTCACTTTCAGTTCTTCATTTTAATGAAAAGTTACTTGCTTATTTTGTTCAATCAATGTGAGAAGCCACTCGTAAAGCCATTCCGCGCCCAACTCAATTCATTACTTCGTGCGTGAAAGTATACAGCGTCGCCTCGAATCTCGTTGGATTTCACTCACTTCCGCCTATATGGCGGGGGAAAAAAATATCGGCAAACTTCAGCACTTAATAACGCTCCTTTCTTCATATCCTATACGCCTCTATATATGCCGCGTCGTAATTTCTCCCCTCCGCTCTGCGCTTCCTTTCGCTCGAATTCATTTTCGGACTTTACGAGGATATGGCGCCGACGATATAATATGCGTATATATGTATAGTGTACACTTTTTCTTATCTTCAATCAAATTTGGATATTTTCGTTCGGTGTTCTGTTCTTTTTTTCGATTAAAAAAATATTTTGGCAACTCGATCGTTCTTGACAGGTGCGTTTAGTGCGCGGAACTCGTAAAGTACTTGAAAAAGGTAATTGAATTTGCATAATGACGTGAAATTGCTATCTTTGCATCGCGAGGTAAAATTAATCTCAATTTATTCTGCATTAGCGTTTTCATACTTCATTTATACGCTAATATGAGCTGCATTATGTGTGGCTTTATAACGTAATTTTTTGAAAACTTTGTAATGGAAATTTCGGATAAAATATTATAACGAGACTTTATAAATTGCATATAATTTACAAATAAATTGTATTATCAGGGAATGAAAGTTTAATTAAACACGCGCTATAACAGCATTGGACTTTTAATATCTTAATATCATTTAATTACCCCACTATATTGACAAAGTTGAAAATAAAGTTATTTATTAACTTCCACTCACTGAGAAAAAAAAATTTTATCTATTCCACATATACATTTCATCCTTTTACAAATCAATCATTCCCCACATATCCCATGCAAGGTTTCGAAAGCTATTACTATAGATATATCGATAGTCTAATAATGATATTCAACCAATATCATGCTCTCATCATCCAAAATTCACCCCCTCCCAAAAAAAAAACCCTAAAAAATCTTCAAACCTCATAAGTACCGATCGATCCACCCAATCGCAATAACGCCGAAAAGTCTCATCTCCACCACTATCGCGTTATTATTAAACTCGGTCGGCGGCTCCACTCCACTTTCGGCTCTGCTTGCGCGCCGAAATTTTGCGCTGCGTCGCGATGACGCGTTAAAAAAAAATACGTCGCGTCATCGGTTTACGACGTCATGCGACGACTCGACGCGTCACACGGCGCCGCGTGAATGTGACGCGCGAACTCTATTTCACGTGATGCTCGGGGTACGTACGTAGGATTTTAGCGCTTTTAGATTTCCGGATTTTGTCCAGGTGATGCGCTCGGGTGCCGACAAGTAACATTGTTATTTCGATGAATATCCGGCGCGGTATATGTGGTTATTTTGGTTTTATGGTTGTATGGTTTTTAAAGAAATGAACTAAATTTTATGTTGACTATAATAATGAGAAAAGATGTCAACTTGGCTGTGTTAAATTAAATGGGTTACCTATTTTTAGTCGAAGGATTGTTTTAATTATAATAAGAAAATTCTATTTATAATTAGATAACTTAATTTAATCAGCAATGCGTCATTAGTGCCGTCAGACGCCACATTTTTAAGGTGGCTCGAGCGGTCTAGTATACCTAATATGAACATTTTTTTACAAAGATTCATTTACATTTCAATCTAAAAACTGATATGATAGGAAAAAGAAGTCTTAACAATAACGGAAAAAATTTTTGTTATAAAATTTCCATTGTTGCAAAAGTAGTTTTTTTCCACTTAAAAGAAATTTAATAAGTAAAGATAATCTTTTTTGTTTTTCATTCAATTTTAATTTCCAAGGTCTCACTTTCTTCCTAGTTCAATTTCAAGGGGAGGTACCGATATAAAAATTCAAAAACCTGCAAAGTTATATGCAATTGTTTATAAAATTCAGTGACAACTCTACAAACAATTGGAAATAACTTTGCAGGTTTTGAAAATTTTTCAATTTTTATATCGGTACCTCCCCTTGAAATTGAACTAGGAAGAAAATGAGACCTTGCAAATTAAAATTGAATGATAAACAAAAAAGATTATCTTTACTTTTGAGTAGAAAAAATCTACTTTTGCAACATTGGAAATTTTATAATAAAAATGTCTTCTGTTATGTTAAGAACCCTTTTTCCTGTCATATAAGTTTTCAGATTGGAATGTGTAATAAATTTTTGTAAAGTGTTCATAGCTTTAGGTCTACTAGACCGCTGGAGCTACCTTAAGCAACTCGTTTTATATCGTTATTCAATTTATTTCTTCGAAAACTATTTTCATCTAATAATATGAAAAGCATTTTAATTACAACAAAATTAATCGAAAACTCACGCCTGTTTCTCTATACCAACTAAATACTGGGTACACGTACGTGCCTGCGCACACCAAACAGTAAATTAAAAAAATTTTCAAGTTACAGTGAAACTCATTGTTTTCCTTTACCTTATGAAATATACGTTTGTTTCTATTTGGCGTCACAGACTCTTTGCAAACACCTACGCTTTTCGCGTAAAAATATTTTGCTCGCGTCAAAGCGACGGCAAACAAAGAGAGCCCCGTAACGAAGAAAAGTTTTCTTTCTCTCCCTTGAAAATTTCAAAACCGTCAAAAAATCTCGCGTAGAAGCTTTTCTCTCTCTGTTCTCATAATTAAAACCTAGTCTTGCGTACATTCCGAAAATTATGCGGGTGCATGAATAAACGAAAAAGAAAATAAACAAACGTCGACTACCTTATTGTTGTTATTAATTTTTGCGCGTACTTTGTTGTCCTCCGACTTGCCTCGTCTCATTACCGTTCAGTGCGCTTGAATTTTATCATTATTATTATTATTATAGTTATTAATCGGCGTCAAAGATCGCGTCGCGGGAGTAATTAACATAGCGCGATTAATTATATCACAGGTGCGACTTTTTCCTCTCCGCGGGATTGAGTAATTGGACGTTCGAGAACGAGTGGCCGACATATTATTTTTTTTTTCCTTTCCTCGTACGCGTTGCGAATGCGATCGTTTATTTTTCGGGAGTTTCGATTTCTTAACGAGATTACGAAAGTTCACTTGTGTTCGCTTTAACTTATTTATCATTCGGATATTAAGTATTGCATCGCGGTAAAATTATTTTTATCAAGCGTTTATTTCCACATACTCGTAATCAAGGAAGTGTGGTTTCATTAAAGTCGTTTTTCTTATAAAACACCGATAAAATGCAAAAAATTAATTTTAAAAAATATGTCTTCATTTGTCGGTCTCACATTTGTATGCTAAATTATGTAGTTCATTTAATTACAGATCGAACAAATACACTACTTATATCATCCGAAACGCTTTGACAAAGCGAAATGAAAAAATCTCTAAAATTAAACCACACCATCTCTGTCCCGACACCTTTTTCATCTTACTCGCCATTGGCAATTTCATAAAAACCCAGTTTTTAATGACGAAACACTCATATTTCTCACTCCCACTCGCCGTGAGAGAATGACACCACGCCAGTGCGCGTATTAAAAACGCGCACGACCCGAGACCCGCGCGTGGAGAGAGAAAATAATGAAAGGAGCAAGAGAGAGAGAGAGGCGTTGTGATAAATAAGAGAGACAGCGCGGGAATTTAAAGTCGCCGGGCGCTCTTTAATTTCAGAGGAGAGCGCGATTCATTTTCGTCTGCAGAGTAAAGGAGAGAGAGAGGGAGAGAAATAAAGGGGAGGAGAATGTTTTTTCGGCCGAAGGTTATTTTTGGGTCGGGGGTTGCGGCGGCTTTTCGCCGGTGTCTATGTTTAGAATGGAATATTGAATTAAAAAAATATCAATGTTTGCCTTCTTTTATGGTCGGTGTGAAAAAAGATGTCAAAGTAAATGCGATTGTGGTCGATCAGTGAAATCTATTTTTAATAGGGTATAATTTTAGTACATTAAAGAATAATAATCCTAATGTACACAATTTGAAAATTAAAATATACATATAACGTAAAGCATTCTTCTTATGTTTTCCGATATAAAAGTTCATATATGTGCAAATCCGCGGACTACAGACAACAACTGGGGTACAAAAACGGAAAAAATTTTTTTTGAGGGCACACCTATCACATAAGGTTTTTTCGGTTCTTTGGGGGTCCCCCAACATGAAAATACTCGTGTACACTCATTATCCGTTGCCAAACTTTTTTTCCGACGAAATCAATTTTTCTTATGGAAATTTAACATGGGAAAAATGGACAAAAAGTAGTCATTGATGATTAACCAATAGCAAACTATTGAAGAGGCCAAACCAAATTCCACAAAAAACGATTAAAGTTGAAGAATAGAGCTTTAATTTGAGATGAGAATCGTTCAAATCGGTCGATTCTGTGCAAAGCTACGTGAATTTGAAAATGGTGAATAATGACGAAAATGAGCGATTTTTCTCAAACCCACGTAATTCTTCAAATTTTTGTCATTTTTCGCCGTTTTCAACTTCACGTAGCTTTGCACAGAATCGACCGATTTGAACGATTCTCATCTCAAATTAAAGCTCTATTCTTCAACTTTAATCGCTTTTTTGTGGAATTTGGTTTGGCCTCTTCAATAGTTTGCTATTGGTTAATCAATCATCAATGACTACTTTTTGTCCATTTTCCCATGTTAAATTTCCATAAGAAAAATTGATTTCGTCGGCAAAAAAGTTTGGCAACGGATAATGAGTGTACACGAGTATTTTCATGTTGGGGGATCCCCAAAGAACCGAAAAAACCTTATGTGGTAGGTGTGCCCTCAAAAAAAATTTTTTCCGTTTTTGTACTCCAGTTGTTGTCTGTAGTCCGCGGATTTGCACATATTCAGTATTCGAACGCGTATATATTTGTTTCTCGATACTTGCTACATATCATTATTACAAGTTTAACATTTAATATAATCTTCACGTACCCCTAAATTACACTACCACATATTTCCACCTCCCTCATTTTACACACCATCACCTGTACATACGCACACAAACCAACCTTCTCGCACTGAAAACAGCACAATTCCACCAATCCCTCGCGGATTATTTCGAAATCCAATCCACCCGAAAAGAAAAGATAAAAACTTAATAATTTCTCAACAACCATCCACGACCATCCTTATATATATCCTTCGCCTTGCCCCCCATACGTAAAGAAAGTAAACCTAGACCAGAGGGGGAGTTACATGCACTAGACAGAGACAGGCGAGGAGGGCATTCACCCCTCGACGCTGCTTGCCTGCCGGCAACGTGTTCCCCAAATTTCGTTTCCTTGCTATGCGCGCAAGCGACTCTCTCTCTCTCGCCCCCTTTTCTTACGTGTGCGCCATGCGGTCGTTCGTTCGTCCGTCTGTCCGCCTGTATGTCTCCCTCTGATAGTGTGCACAGCTCGCAGGGGAAGAAAGGCGCACGCGTGCATATTATTGACGGTGGAAGTGGCAAGAGGGAGAGATAGTGAGGTCGTGTGCCGTGGTTATATAGTTTTTATGAATCTGGATTTTGAAATTTTTCGGACAGTCGATTTGTACTTGTAACTTTCTTCGTCGCGCTTAAAATTTGCTTTTTTCAATCCACTTTTTCATAGTAGCGTGACCCATTATTGTATTTTTTTACACGTAGAAACTCACATGAGTCATTCCAAACCGCGCTACATAACATATATCAAAAACTGTTGTTATAAACATTACCACGTACACCCCCTACATTCTAACGACCTAATCGTAAACTCGCGCTAATTCCAGCCACAAGCCACAATACCCACGCTCATCCGCGCTCTGCTACAATGCCGAGCATAATTCTCTGAGTCACGGCAGCAGCAGCAGCAGCAGCACTAGTAGGCCACTTTGACCTAATAAAACTCGCCGCGCCACTGCATCCACACACAGAACGCGTAATCGCCTCTCTCATACATATTCATACGTGTAATACGCCGTCGCCGGGGCCCTAATCACGATTTCCCAACGAATCCATAAAACAATTTCGAGAAAGCCTTTCCGAGATATACACACCAAACCGAGCCCCCTCCAAAAACAGCGCCGGCAGCGCTCTAATAAACCGTCGCGTGTGTATGTGTGTGTAAATAATCCATAAAGTCCAGCGTGTGCTATACCTACATAGATACAGGCGCCATATGCGCTAATCGCCTCTCCAAATATAAATTCACGCGAGCGGCGCGCGGCTCCTTCGAGAACAAGCTGGGCGAGAAGCGCGTCGTATATTACAATTACGCGTGATTCGATGTGTTGTTCGTGCGTGCGTGCGCGGTGGGGGATGCGTTTCGAGGCGAATATATAGAGATGTGAGTCGAATCTCGGCCCCGCGCGCTACTTTTTATGGGGCAGTAAAGTTTGGTCGATTCTTCGTTTGCAGAAGTGGTAATGGCTGTTGATATACGTGTTTCGAGAGTTGCATAGTGAGTCGGGTTGGTGTTTTAGGGGTTATGGGATTATTATTAGCTGCTCGTGTGTCTCGTTTGAGTTTATACATTGAATTAGTTTAGGATGGTATATGAAAGGTTTTAAAGGGTCGTAAATTTTGGAAAAGTTGCATTGTAAAGGTGTGAATAGTTTGTATAGTTTCGTTGTGGTTTCAAAGATTTACAAGAACAAATAGAAAAATAATTGTTTTCAACTAAAAATCTTGAAATCGCTTTAAATCTTTTTTTGGTTTTATTTCATGCTGTAAAACACACCAAATATGTATAAGAAAACCAATATATGCGTTTCAAAATAAAAAAAAATTTAGAAACATTTTGTTGCGATCGAACGATGCACACTTCAGTTTCATGAAAACTTAATAAATCCTTTTACGGCTCTATCAAGACTATAAAGAAAGGTTCCTATGAAATTCAATCAATTAAGCAATAGCTGCTGAATGATGAACTAACTACTTCTCCAGAGTTTCCTAAAACAATGTTCAAAAACGTCCAATCTTATACTTATTAAGAAACGGATAATAAACCATGCATCGTTCCTCTTTATTCGACAGTTAAACCACAACCCTCTAACAAACTACTCCCAGACGTTCTTCCCCTCCTCCCAGTTCTCCCTTCAATATACATAAATCCCCGAAACCCTTCGATCTCCGGCATCTCCTCGACCACCGCTGACCATCCATCGCGGCAACTGGACGTTGACGAGTGGCCCTCTGGTCGTAAACGCCCGATAATCGGCTACGCGAGTCCTTTATTTCTGGGGCGAGCCAGCGACGCTGTCAAAATGATAAGACGCTGGGATTTACGGTAGGTCATGATTTTTCGTTGGTTGGTTGCCTGGAGATGACGGTGGTAATTGATTGTTTATGTAGTGGTAGTGGTGGGTTTCGTAATATTGGTTCATAGGAAGTGGGCGTGCAAGTGCTTCTGAGCTTGGTGATGAGTATAGTTGTAAAGATGTTTTGATGTATTTATAAGTAACAATTATAAGTCATATATCATACCTTTTGAGGTATACATGTTCAATTATGCATCACAATTATATCCATAGTCTGACCTGCAAACTATCCGTAGATATATTGAATTTTAAATTTGTTGCCACTATTACTGTATATTCTGATGACCCCATTCAGTACCAAATTTCACTTACAATCCTTCACGTCCGCAACTACAGAACCGAAAAGACATAACAATCAGATCCCTTCATTGGCCAAAGTTCAACGAAAAATCAAACTATCACGCGAGCATTTTCGAAACAAATTCCTCATATCCATTTCTGGCACTGTTCCTTTTCAGCAGCCAACTTTCGAAAACCAAAACCAAACCGCCCTTTAAAGTGCTTTCACCGCACTTTTCTGCACCCCGGCCAAGAGATATAAATTTCGAGACTGTCATGCGGTGTCTTCGCGCGACCTCCATTTGAATGAAATTCGAAAAAGGGTCTCTCGAAGGGCTAGCCGAACGGAATGGGAACAGATGTAGGAAGTAGAAGAGGGGGATGATAGGAGTGAGTAACGAGGAGCTGTGCAAATGATGTGCTATATAATTTGGAGGAAAAAATTTATTGGACGGTGGCGAAGGCTCCGATATGGCTTTGTTCTATTGAAACAATGGTTCGACTATTTTTGATTCTTATTACTATTCTTATCGAAAAATCGAATTCAATTCTATCCTACCGAAGTAGCAAAGTTCTCTATAAATCTCCCTGATATCGGAATAATAAGAGAGTCAGTTCTTTATTCTAAATTCCAATCATTTCTACCTGTTCCTGATTCCTCGTTCCAAATCCATACACCAAAATTCTCATTTTCATCCTTAATTTCTATTCCTAAAATTTACCACAACCACTGTCGCCTACGAAAATAAAATTTCGATTCGCATCGCCCGCGCGCATCCCCTTGCGACTGGCAGGCAACGAGCGAGCAGAAGACACAGCGGCGCTGGCGAAGGGTGGCTCGTTCTCGGATCAATATTACACAGGTAGAGGAGAGAGAGACGGGTTTCTTCCTCCCACGCTCTTTCGCACTTTCGCCTCCAAGTGTCAAAGTGGATGTATGCACGTAGGTGGGAGATGACTAGTTTCGTGGGTGGTTTGAGGTTATGGCGGTCGATGAGTTAGGGATGTTTTAAAGGTTTGGTGGAGGGATCTTACTATGATTTTTTATTTCTTTGCTTCGATTGGTAATAGTTCTTTTTTATTGAGGTTTATGTTGATTTCTAGACTATATAGTTTTGAATTTGGCATTTTAAATGTCTTTCGTCAAGTAATAGTTACTATTACAATATAAGATTAGACATTCCATTCTGAAACTAAAAATTGTTTTTTTTTCTTCCTCAAATAATGATATAGTTGGTGTTATACAACATAAAAGTACGATATGAAAGCTGCTAAAACCAAATCGGAGATGTGAACTAACACATTACACAAAATAAAAAATCAAACCTAAAAAGCTCTTATAATAACCAAATTGCCCGCGTATTATTTACCTATACACAAACAACAAACCAATTCAATTTCTCAATTGAGCCATTTACTCCGACCAACCCCTACTCCTCTCCCTCCCAACGTGCACCTCGAATCCGCGCGCGGCAAAATTATCTCCGGGCCACTCCACACTCACACACACATATCCCGGCGGCAGTTAACTCGCTCTATACAGTGTACACAGCACGCGGGCCAGCGTCTGTCAGAAGCACGTGTTTGTTTCTCGCGGTATCCTCGTCTCTCTCCCGCACGCGCGCGTTGAATTCCATTCAGCTGGCTGTGTGTGGCTATACAAATGAGCGCCGTAAAAATGAGCGCTGCGGTTGAAAGTTTCGAAGTTGCTGCGCGTTGTATCGTACAGTTTGGGAATTTTTTCGATTATATAGGGTGGCCGAACTTTATTAACGGCAGAATCAATGGCGAGAGATGTTGAAGTTTGAGGATGCGCTTAACGTATGGCGAGATGCGCGAGTGAACAGGAGGATGAAACAGTTGTGTGCTTTTTCTGTTGCAGGTACGTTTCCATCTAACGACCAACCTACCTACCGTACAAATCGATCAAATTTCATTCGGCAAAATCGTGAGTAAAAGTTTTAGCATTGGATAACATTAACATTAAGAGCCTAACATGTAGATGTAAGGAAACATAGTTATGTTTATTTCACCACCGAACTACACACTTCGCTTGTTTTCCTTAATTCTAATTTGAAAAGTATACTTACTCACCACAAGTGCAAAAAAAAAAAAAAACAAACGCAGGAGAACGTTAACATACTTAGAGTTCGGTGCTGTAACGATTAAACGTTGCGCAATGACACAGTCGGACAAACTACTCCTTTGCCTTTTTTTTTCCTCTTCTTTTTGAATCCAGAAGTTCAGATCCGTCCTGCTAGGTAACTCTTGACACTTGTGTAACAACGAGTTGATTGCGCAATTCGAACGGTCGCGTAATTTCCGCGCGCCTAATGCTCCCGGTTCGTTTTTCTCTCTCGATCTTATACTCGTTTTCGATTTTCGTTTCTCAACGCTTGAGATTATTCTTCTCGCTCGACTGCAAACGGCCGGGAAGTACAATAGAAACAGTTTAATCAATAATTGAAACGTTCTTTTATTAATCTGTTCTACTTATATTGACGTCAATTTTCCCCGTCTGCAATTGAGCCGTTGAATTATCAACTAACCTGTCGCACAGTGTACACGAATTACAGCTAGAGCCACTGGGTTTTCCCCGTGTCCATTATTGTACAAGTGCAGCCGTAATTTTTTTATTAACTTTTATTATACTTAGAGAGCTGCGTAGGTACCCCTGATTAATCCGCTCGACACCCGCATGAATGGCCTTCCATTGTTGCCTATCAATCGAATGATGTGTATTAATGACGAAATGAGGTTTCCCGGCTGAAAGTGCACTTTCTAAACAAAAGCTCCGTCTAAAGCCCCCCTTCGTTATCATCAATTTCACGTTTAATATCGAATTCATCACTTTGATTGGATTCTGACGTTCCGAATAAACAGCGGTGGGAAAATACAATAATTTCTTACTCACATTGATTATCCAACTTTTGACATTAAAAGATTACGCATCCAATTTAAAACAAGAAGCGTTCATCCTGTGCAATAAAATTGAAATCAAATCTAAAATTAATAACGCAATCGTCTTCTGAATCTTCGTTCCGAAACATATTCATCGGCTGCACACTTCCTCCGAAAATCGAGCAGCGCGTCATTAAGGAACGTCGCGATTGATCGATAGCGCACCTCGATTAATCACCCCTCTGTCTTTCTTCGCTCCTCCTCCTCCTTTTTCTTCTTCTTCTTCTCCGCCCACGCGTCGTCGTACATGCAAAGAGACGGCGAAAGAGTTGGATTAGCGCAACGATTTATCCCCGTTTCCACGTGAATTAATCGATTCGTGAAGAGCGAAAGGAAGCTCGCCGGATTATCGGGGAACTATTTTTAGGTTACGTTTTCGGGGAAGCGGTTCGCAAGGCGATAGAATGAGGAATTACTTACACTGAGAAAACTGTCGTAGGAAAATTTACTGAAAAGCTAATAAAAATTACTATTTTTTATAGCAACGATGGGATATCATGGAAATTTAGGTACTTTTGCTAACTAATATAGTAATTTTTGTAGCCAAGCTTAAACTTAAAAAAAATTGATTTTCATGATTTTATATCTATAGGATACCTAATATTTATACAATATTTAATATATTATTAATTAAATTTAGCTATACAAGAAATAAATAAGGAAATAAAAATTTTTTTTTTACGGTGGTTGTGTATTCGAACCCTGGACCCTCCGCACGCTAGGCAGACGCGCTAACCTCTTACCCACGTGAGCTTCTTGAGTACAAAATTTTGGAACTGATATATTGGCTACCTTCGCTTACGAGAGAACTTTGATGATTATTTGATAGCAATAAATAACTATGATAATATAAAGAAATAACTCATAGCTCACCTGCACAACGTAAAAATAAAACAACTGAATCGATATTGTCGATGTTTTTGATAACTTAAAAGGAAGATAATCTCAAATTGCGGGAGAAACATAACCTCAATCAGACACGTGCTCCCGGCGTGCACGCAATAAGTACTACATGTAGAGGGCACTTTTTGCTATGTGTAGTAGTAAAAATTATTAAGATACCTTGTAAATATTCCTGAACTATAGCAAAATTTTTTATAATTTGCTTATATCCCCGCGTTGCTATCAAATATAGTAATTTTTGTTAGTTTTTCAGTAAATTTTCCTACGACAGTTTTCTCAGTGTACTTTGTATTTAGATTCATTCGTATGAATTTGACAGTCTTTTAGAAACTCTAAAAATATTAACTATTTAACTTGAACTGAAAGTAACATAGAAACCCTTGCATTCGTCTCGAAAAAACGACACCTGAACGTGATGCGTTTGCGCAACACGGTATATCACTCACAATAGGGCTACCGAGATTACATGAGCTGTACGTACGTGTGCGGTACATACACTGGATATGCCGTGGCAATTAGCCCGGGGAGCAAACGTAACCGTTTCTGATCTAATTGACGCTAAGCAGTTGCGCCAACGGGCGAATGGATATCCCCCACGCGGCTGCTACGACGAGCGAAGTGGGTTTGACGGCTTTGGTGGTCCAAGTCGAGAGATGTAATGGGATTCTTGGTGCTGTAATGATAGGTTTATACGTTAGATGGGAAGGATTATAGATGCCTGGATTAAATTTGAAGTAGGATATGAGTAATAATGGATTTTGAATAATTCTTTTGTACGTGATATCGGAAAAGTGTTTTTATGAATATTTGAAAATGATTGTCTTCCTTTGCGGAAATGATGAATAATGTGCAGTTACAGATAGTTTACAAAGTTATTGATGCCACCCATAGAAGTTTAGGATTAATATTTAATGTAAAAGACGGGCAGCCATTAAAGCGTTACAACATCGTTTAATACCCTATTAATTTCGAAAAATATATCATAAAATAACGCAACATTTCCCCATTCGCTTCGCTGAAAATATAGACATTTTTTATCAACAACCCCAGCATCTCGTCCTCAAGAGAAACTCCAGCCGAGCTCTAAAAATAAAAATCATTCACCGCAGCACCACTATTACACCCTTCACCGCCACCGCGCCGATGCAAAATATCACCGCGACTCATTTAAAATGCATCGTTAACCCGTCCTTTTCCCAAAAGAAAAGCGGAAAAGACAGGAGGAGGGCCAACCCTCGGGTTCGCCGCGCGCGACCTCATTAATTTATATCGAAGGGAAAAGAGAAGCCGCGAGCGCTGAATTATTCCCCGGGCGTTGAGCCGCTGTCAAAGATATTCTCTCTCTCTTTCCTCCTTTCGCGAATTTATCGCGCCGACTGAATATTTCAACCCCTTCGCGCGATTGCGCAACGGTAGGTATTTAGGTCTTTTTGTCTCTGGCTATATGAACACGCGGGTGCGGATGTTAAGAATGGATGACACGACCTTTTTCGTGGTCCTTAGTGTAGGAGAGGGCGCGGTGGGGATGTTAATAATGGAGAGAGATGATGTAGTAGGTTGTAGGAAATAGGAGAATTCATTTTCCTTTCGTTGAGGTTGGGGTCGACGTGTGATGGTACCTGAAAAGTATGAGTGATTATTAGTAACTACTGTTTGATTTGGTTTCAGTATTAATAGTTGATGCTGTTGTTATTAATTATCCTGAAGCTATATGAAGCTTTTAGTATCTTATGTCAGTGAAGTTGTTCCATGAGGCGAAAAAAATATTTAATTATAGATAATTGTAAAAGTAGAAGTTTCAGATCATTGTTAAACAAAGTTGTTATAAAACTCTTTACTTATCATAGGCACCACGCCTACGATAATTTTTTTATCGTTAGTTAATTACAAAGGAAAAAAATAGGTTTGATTTTTCTTGAGCATGGTTATTAGAGTCATAAGAACAAAATTATTTCTAATATATTGCTTCTTATACTACAATTATTATTATAAATCAAATGACTTTTATTAATTTAGATTAATTTCATCTGAAACTGATAACCGTTCCGTATAGTTTTCATTAAAATGTATACAGCCACATCCTCAAAATATAACATGATAGACAACATTCTCATCATTTCATTATTAACCTAATCACAACCATTACGCAGCGTCCACTATAACCCAGCCTCGACGCCTCTCCAACCCCCACAACACCCCCACCGCGCGCGGATAATCCGGCGATTTTTCTCAGTCGCCCCCGCTCCCGGGAAATTGCATTGTCAGGGCGCCACGGCGCCATTTTTCTCCTTATCGTCCGGGCATAATCTTGCGCGAACGATCATCACCGCCGTCGTCGTCGTTAATCTCGTTCGGAGCGCGCAGAGGTGGAGCAAAACAAAAAGTCCCTAGCGGAGCGAGCCATAAAAAATATACGACGACGCGAACGCGCGCGGGGCGAAGGGGTGTGCGGAGAAATTGATAAAATAAGGCGGCAGGAGAAGTTGATTGCGAGAGAGAGAGAGAGAGAGAGCCACGGGGGGCGATAGGTAATTTATGGTGTGATTAAGGGGTTTTAATTTGAGATGGAATAATATCGCATTTTTAGCGAGTGTTGGGTGTTTTTAGAGGAATATGAAGGACGATGCTGCGTTGATTAAAGCGAGTGAAAACGCTTGGGAATCGGAAGGAATTTTCATTTTGTAAGATATTTTTCGGTAGTTTGTTAAAATAATGTTGAAGTGAAAGAATCATTGGACGAATGAAAAGAAAATAACAATATAGTCGTCAACCTTTAGTCGATATAGTCGTCAACCTTTAGTATTCCACAAAAACGGTAAATTATATAAAGCATCTATTTTGGAATATAATAAAACATCGAACGACAAATTCGGACGCAACATTTTCCCTACGAAAAAGAAAAGAAAAAAAAAAGTCTATTTATCCGAGTCAACACCTCCTGAACACACCGTCATCCATCGGGCGAAAAACTTCCCTCGAGCTCATTCTTCTCCCATCCTAGAGCCATTCTCCGTGCGCGCTCACCCATCTGCATTTTTCCCTCTCTCCCCCCTGCAGTAGCCTGCCTGCCTGCCTACCAACAAACCCTCCGCGCACCCCCTACTCCCGAAAAAAGCGAGCGAGCGAGCGCCACACTATCCTTCCTCCACTCGGAAAACTCTCTCTCTCTCTGTCCCCATCACGACTACAACTACAGCGCACGACTACCCCACGCGAAAAACCCCGGGGGTCGTCGACCTCGCCGGGACTGCTGCACCACCGCGTGGGGGATAACCCCGCGCTCGTCTCGCGTGACGTAACGATTTCGACGAGTGGGGTGCACGCGCGCGCGCGCGTAGGAAAAGTTTGTACGTGTGTATATATGGGAATCGATCGTGCGCACGCGCGCGCGCGGGCACGGGAAATGCGTCGTCGTAGTCGCCGGGGGGTTAGTGCCGGCCGAGCGGACGTGGCGTGCG
Organism: Torymus aiolomorphi; assembly: GCA_036365515.1. NCBI lineage: Eukaryota > Metazoa > Arthropoda > Insecta > Hymenoptera > Torymidae > Torymus > Torymus aiolomorphi. Next base: position 10,147,914 of record CM070877.1, on the reverse strand, counting down.
GACGTCTGCTACTGTGCTGTGCTTTCTCTTTCTGCGCGTTGCTGACGGGTTGCAGTATATAGTGTACAGTGAGGTGTTTGGTGAGAGGGATAGTTACAGTGAGAAGGAATTTAAGTAGAGTGAGGTAGATGTATCGCAGAGGAGTGAAGAGCGGAGGTGGAGGTGTCGATGGAGGAGGAGGAGGAGTGGAGAGAAAGATGCCAGGCTCGACACTCGATCTGCTCGAGATCGCGCGGTTCTTCAACGAGGAGTTTGGAGGTAGAGTGCGAGTGTAAAGTAGTTGTTTTGTTATGATGTCAAGGTTTTTGTGGGCAGTAGTGGTAAATGAAACTTGGTAGTTACTGAGGTACAGCGGTAAAGGGTATTTATTTTTTTTATTTTGGAGCAAAGTTCGAATGTCGCTGCTGGATCTTTGCACGTGGCGAAGTAAGGGAATTTACGTGAAATAGAACAGTGACATCAGTTAGGATGAAACATAATATTTTTTTAGTACACTATATTCGCGTTTCAACATAACGTACAATATTTCGATATAATCCAGCTACACACGCGATTAAAGTATACATTTTGTTTTTTATTAACGCTAGAACTGCCATGCAACTGGCACTTTTTCCTCAAAAGTACACGCACGAAGCGGCGAAAAGTAAACACGAACTCAAACGCCGGTACGTCAGCGATCTCGGGGTACCACCGCCACCTACATTACCGACTCTCGAAAACCAAAACTTTCCCTCTCCCGGCGTCATTTCCAAAAGAAAAAAGAAAAAAAAAAGAGAAAAATACCTTATATATAGCGCGTGCAGTACGTCGTCCGCATTAATTATTTCCCTGGCAATTTCGCCGGGACGCCGCGTATCTATACCCCGGAGTTTGCTCGCTCGGTCTCATTATGCGGGACGTCTTGCCGTCGTCGCGTCTAATCCCGTGTCGCCGTGCGCTCGCTTCTCTTTTTTAAAGGGAAGGCGACCGTGTGGAGCAGGAAAATTGATGGGGTTAGTTGAATGTGTTAGCGTTGTTGGGTTAATAAATGGAGTGACGATTCTTGGACGAATATCTTTCTGATATGTGAAATTGGTGTAGTTATTCGGAGTGAAATTCAAGTCGAAATGTATATGTTGAGCCTCACTCTCCGTATTTAGAGATTAAATTACTTTCTTAGTAAATCGGCCATCTCAATTGAAAATCATGAGATAGAAACCGTATAGTTGATTATTACAAAGTAAAAGCTTTTTTTTTCAAAATATTATTATAAAATTTAATAATCGATCACAAACTCTAAGGAAATCGTCTATTTTCTGATTCACGTAAAAGGTTTTTTCTGCTATTCTCCTTCTTTTGATACGTTTCCCAAAACACTAAAAAAAAAACATTATAAAAACACCAGCCGTATCACTTTCCTACCCCAATCGAACCTATGCGCTCCCTCTTCGTCCAAATTTCACCAGCGCCGCGATGAATTTCCGCGCCATCCGAGCAGGCGGCTGCATATTTAAAAAAGTCGGCTGCTCCGTGCTCGATGAGCCGGAGTCTCTCCTCCCCCGCCCTCGAGACGCGCGATGGAAAAGTTTCTCTCTCGAGTGCGCGAACGTGCGCGAGAGAAAGGGCCGCGCGAGAAGTGCAGGCGCGCGCCGCCGCTGCTCGAGTGGATTGAAAATTAGGGTGGTGGGAAGAGAGAGAGATATGAGGGGTGGCGAGGTATAGGGCTGTTTTTGCAACTTTTTTTTTTACTTGCTTTTGGGAGGTTTCTACGTTGGGGATTTTGTTTGGGGAAGACCTTTGGTTGTGTATGAAAATCTGATTAGAATGTAGTTTATAATTATCTTTTTAATTTGATGTTTCTGATATATTTGATATAATTATAGTGAAGCGAATCAAACCTTGAAAATAAAAAGCAGTGGAAAATAGTTCTAATTTTATTTCACGCATTTTCCAATTATAAAAACCAAGCTTTCTCAATATTCATCAACGAATATTTTCAAGCCATCGCCGCCCTCGCAACCTAATCAACATCATGCTCATGAAAGCAAATCGTCACCTCAATAACCAGAGAGCCTTGAAAATTTATTATGCATCGAATCACGTTACATTCGGGACACTGCGCGCCCGATACGATCGGAATATCTTTAATTGGCACTGGGGAGTGAACACGACGGGGGGAGAAATCGACGGTGGGGACAACCTAACGACCAGAAGTAATTCGTTAAGAGAGGGAATTTTTTTTTTTTTCACCGAGGCATAAGGCTGTGACCGAGCTCGCGCGTACTTTTTGACTTTGATCTTCGGAAATTTTAGTGCGATTTCGAAGGCAATTTTCTGGGCTGTTGCGTTTTCATTAAACAAAAATGCTATTTTTTTTTTGTTGTCGGTGGCATAAACTTACATTACGCAGAAATATTATTATAATTGTACTGAAATTTAGTATTTTTTCACTAAAGATTAATAAAGCTTTTATATTAAATTTTAGTATAATTATACTTAGTCATTTTTCCGCATAATCTGAGTTTGTCTGAACTGACAAAATAGAAAAGTATCTTTTTTTCTTTTTTTTTTTTTAAAGCCGTATAATTACATCCACCATACACAAGTAAAGTAACTTTAATCCACAACATTTCAAAAACTTCCTCTCCCTACAGCTTTTTTTCCCACATAATGAACACAACAAACTCTCACCTATACAAATTTCCTCTCAATTCCTCTCCTAATCCTAAACACCTACACACACACAAATTTCCAATGACACGAAAATTTAATTTCGAATTAACCAGCGCTCCGGAGCGCAAGAAACCCATGCGGTCGTCCGCGCCGCCGGCGCTGCACTTCAATCGATATCTCGGGTGCATGCACCTTGCAGCGCGAATTTTTTTTTTCCTCCTTTGTCTTCGACGCCGGCTTTGAATTGGTATAGGCTTCGAGGGGTAATTGTAATACTCCTTTTGTTATAGGCTACACCGCTCGTAATGGACGCGCGGTCGCATCGTGATTTACGATCTATTCGTATAGTGTTGGCACTACGGTATTTATCGATTTTCTGGCTTCGTAGCGTACTCGGTTGCGTAAATTTCGTGCATAAATCATAAGCCAGAAGCGCGTGTACACGTAAAGAGCTTCTTTGTAGCTCTTGAAAGAATAACTTTTATATAACAAAGTATATATAACGCCTGTGCTTTTTTCACGTATATTTTTTCACATCTCTCGTAAAGACTCTCAGTATACCTCTATACTACCACAATATCTCCGCACGTCGCTCCTGGAAACCTCCTCCCAAAGCTTTTCCTCGATTGCCCGGCACGTAATAATCTCTCCTTGATTCTCCTGCCCCCTCTTAATTCCCCTGGCCGAAGAGAAAAACATTCCGAATGAGAGGGAGGGGATTAAAATCCCGAGCTTCGAGAGCTTGCGGCGGTCACGTCACGCGATAATATCCTTTCCGACTGTAATAACTCTTCCCCGCGGTTCCTGCCGTGCGCCTGCGCGTTTTTCTCATAATTATCGGGTTTAACGCGCGCGCGTGGCTCGACTTTTGTATTCGGGAACAATAAATCTTTTTTTTTAAGAATGTTTTATACAAAAATGTAAAACTACTCGGTTATGCAGCGAGAGTCGAGTGTGTGCACAGCATTAAGACAAATTTCATAGTTGCGTAGGTAAATGTTAGCTTTGAGGTAATTGAAGGAAGCCATACAAATGACGCAAGTCGTTTGAGACTGAGCTTCTCGTAATGTTTTGTTGTCCTTTACAATCAGTCGTCAAGTAAAGTAGGTCACTATATTTATTACAATGGCAATTGTAACTGTACGCTTCCAATATAATAATTAGAATGCTTTAATGAAAAAATTAAATGTTCATCTTTTATACATTTATCAAGTATAATCTCAAACAATTTTCTATTCACCTAAAAAAAATCTATCGACTTCAGCCTCCAGCGTCACCTATACATCACATCCCAATCTCTATCCAATATGATACCCCCGCCGAGTATTTTTTAACATCTCGTCTCAACCTCGTCGCCGCATCCCCCGAACTGTCCTCGCCTCGCGGAACCCGCTGCCACTCGCCTCGGCTCGCTCGCCGCCTCCGCTCCCGCGAAATTCAAATCCGCGAATGCGCCCGGGCTCTTCTTCCGCGCAAAACATCCGACGCTCACTCCTCCGCTCTCTCGGCTCCGCTCCGCCTCGCGACAGTCGCATTTTTCCCGACGCCGATCGGCTCGCGCGGCACATTCCCCCGTCCGGAGCTACGCAGGATAGTCGACCTCGGCGTTCGTTGCTGAAGAGCAGGAGATACGTGACGGATAGATAGATATTGAGAGAGGATGGCTACGTATATAAGGAGAGTGGCGTTCCCAGCGAAGCGCAGATTCAGTAAGTGTTTTGCTGGTTAGGGCGCGCGTATGTGTATGTGTGTGAGAGAAAACGGAGTGAACATCGGAGATTTAAAGCTCGTTTGTTTGCGATCTGGATTAGATTTTTTTTTTCGTTCCTGCGGTTTTAGCGTATAGTCGTGATGTAAATTTACCGTTACTCTTTAGGGATTTTTCACTATTTCCTGGTTATTTTTTTTTCCTGTCGTAATCGAACTCGATATATTTCGGAGCAACCGCGATGTGTCAACGCGCTTTCGTGAACCTTTATTGTAGACGACAGGAGCATTGTTGTCGCGTACGATGCATTAAAACACTAAACTTTTTTCTTAATCTTAATCTTTATCATACTCCATAATCAATCCCCCCCCCCCTTCATTACATAAAACACTTATAAATATATACATTTTTCTTAAGCAAAAAAAAGAAAAACCATCGTGTCTAACCTTTCCCCCCCATTCTCTCGTCCGCAGGTAAATCGCCGTTCTTCCCGGGCCTGGAGGAGCCGGGCGGCAATCTGCTCGACGAGCCGAACTCAGCCGGGCAGCTCGACCGCGTCGGTGGCGTCGGCGGCGTCGGCGTGATGGCCGGCGGCGTCGTGCCCCAGAACGCGCCGCTCTCGTCGCCCAGCCGCAGCAGCCCTCACAGCCAGGGCAGCGAGACCGGAGAAAGATTCTCGAGGAAGGTGTTCGTTGGCGGCCTGCCGCCCGATATCGACGAGGGTAAGTAGTTTGGCTTTTTGTTTTGTAGCTGTGATGTTTTTTAAAGATATATATTTTGGGGTTTTGTTTCTAAAGGTTTTTCTTTTCTTTCATGTCAAGTTTGTGTACTGATGTATAATGGGGATGCGCGTAGTGTTAAGTGGATAATATTACCTTGCGAGTGTGGGTAGTATTATAGGTGTATTTTATTTTAAATATGGACGAATGGGTGTTGTTATTGTTTATTGTTTATGTAGATTTGTAAAGGTTCGAAATTTAATTGAAATCAGGAATAATATGTTTAATACTTGTTATACAATAGATTTTTTTATAAACGAGTTAAAGATCTTTTATATAGATTAATCCCCCCTCCCCATTATTCACTACGAAACTGTATATATTGAAATAATCGTCTGTTTTAATAAAAAAAGTAAATTTATATGAATTTTGAGTTGTTATTAAGTTTTAATACATTGAAAAAAATATTTCTATGTGGTTGGCCTTATGAGAAAACATGTCTACAAATAATCAAATATATAAAAAACAGTTACGGCAACTTTACGTAAATTTGAGTAAAAAGATGTGTTAAATCACGAAAAGTGTAAACCAATCAATCCCGTTGAGCGTTCCCATAAACCTATATAAAAATTATTTTCAGCTTTGATTTCCCCTCGATATTACATACTCTCATTTATTTTGCCCACATATATACCATCAAAAAAAAAAAAAAAAAAAAAAAATCCCTCGAAACTCCAAAAACTATTCTAAAGTACATTTGACCGTTCGCACAGATGAGATCACAGCGAGTTTCCGTCGCTTTGGCCCGCTGGTCGTCGACTGGCCACACAAGGCCGAGAGCAAATCGTACTTTCCGCCAAAGGGATACGCTTTCCTACTTTTCCAAGTGAGTACTCCACTTCCACACTTCTCGCGACCTACATAATATATACGTATAAGAAATGCACGTCGAATTGCGCAGGACGAAGGCTCGGTGCAGCAGCTGATCGATGCCTGCATCCAAGATGACGACAAGCTCTACCTGTGCGTCAGCTCGCCGACGATCAAGGACAAGCCGGTGCAGATACGCCCCTGGCGACTGAGCGACGCCGACTTCGTCCTTGACGCGTCGATGCCCCTCGATCCTCGGAAAACCGTCTTCGTCGGCGGTGTGCCCCGGCCCCTCAAGGCCGTCGAGCTCGCTATGATCATGGACAGACTGTACGGCGGGGTTTGCTACGCGGGCATCGACACGGACCCCGAGCTGAAGTATCCCAAGGGCGCTGGACGCGTCGCCTTCAGCAATCAGCAGAGCTACATCGCCGCGATCTCCGCGCGGTTCGTGCAGCTCCAGCATAGCGATATCGATAAGAGGGTGAGTGCTGGTGGTTTTTTACTACTTCAGTTGGAAACGAAATAATAATTTGTACGATTTGTAGGTATAGTTTTGTTGAGATGGAAATTAACTTTCTTCTGAGAAGTATAATTACGTACACTTAATGTTTTATTATATGAAAAGTGTATTGATTAAAAGCGTTTATAATTAATATATATTGTAACTACCACATTATCTACATTTTTTTTTAATTTTATAAATAATTACAGTCTATATTAACGTAATTAATTTTACATTTAACTATTAAAATGTCTTGCTAAATTTCACATTACCCTTAAAGTTAAATGTATCTATAATAACTATAATTATATCTCAAGTATGACGCCAATGTCGAGCACTGCAATGCCAAGCCAGGCGAACCTTCAAAACTCAATTTTCACAACATTGTATATTATTTTAATAATCAACTTCAGAAACAGGGACTGCGAATTATAGTCATTACTACTAGATATAAATTTACAATGTGAATCATAAACAGCCGCGATAGAGAAGAAAAGCTGCGCGTGTGCGCTTTTGCAGGCTGTAAATACACTAATATGAAACCGCCTAATTTTCAGGTCGAGGTCAAGCCGTACGTTCTAGATGATCAAATGTGCGACGAGTGCCAGGGACAGCGTTGCGGCGGCAAGTTCGCTCCATTTTTCTGCGCTAACGTTACTTGTCTGCAGGTATGCATTTGTTTTTCTTTCTTTTTTTTAACGGTTACATTGAACAATTTTTATTTTTCTTGGATAAGTATATCGAAGTATTTCAGCTTGAGTAGTATTGCAATTGATTTCTTACTTCGAAGCTATTTTAGTAGCGATCGGTTTTACAATCTGATAGAATATACTTGAACATCTTCGAAAATCGATATAAAGCCTTTTAGGATTCATCGGTTACATCTTCGAAATTTCATACGCTCTATGTTCCATTACCGATCGTGAATTTTATTTACACGCTCAACTTGACGAAACAGTTAAAAAAAATGTCAATTTCAAGCAAATCACGCTCCTAACACGCGATTCCCTTGGAATTTCCAGTACTACTGCGAGCACTGCTGGGCGACGATTCACTCGCGGCCCGGTCGCGAGTTCCACAAGCCTCTGGTGAAGGAGGGCGCGGACCGGCCGCGCGCAGTGCCCTTTCGCTGGTGTTAACCCCAGCCTACAGCGCTGCAGCAGCCGCAGCCGCAGCCGTCGCACCACCACCATCACCAGCAGCAGCAACATCACCACCAACAACAACAACATCACCACCACCATCAGCAGCAGCAGCAGCATCACCAGCCGCAGCAGCAGCAGCAGCAGCATTACCACCAGCAGCATCACGGCAATCATCACCAGCAGCAGCAGCAGCAGCAGCAGCAGCAGCGCCGTCGTCGCTGTCCCTAGCTAATTAACTTCTCGAGAGGATTTTTTAATTCAATTCCGACACTTGCGGGTTGACATTTTGAAAGAGAGAGAGAGAGAGAGAGAGAGAGTTGGTGTGGTAGGATGAGAAGAATTTTTCGTGAGAGAAAGAGGATTGTGGTATACACGTGGAAGGGATATGGATCGAAAGAAAACCCCACAGACATGCATATATACACATGAGGAAGGAATGAGAGAGAGAGATAGGGAGATAGGGAAAAGAGAGGTGTACACAGAGACCTCGATTTAACGCTATTCTTAATGCTACTACTCTACTCTGACAAAAAGGAGGAAATAAGCTCCACAGCTTATAATTAACACACATATACACACATACACAGACATACTAAAGTTTTAAAGGGAGAAACAAACCTATGCTACTTTTAAACGGATATAAGCGAGGCGAGAGAGAGAGATAGAGGCAGAGAGAAAGAAGAGAGAGAAAATTCTCTATTCCTAATCTATTACTCCGCTAATTACTCTCCTGTAGCCATCTCTCACGGTGTTTTTTTTTTGTTTTTTCTGCGATAATGCGAACGCGAGAGGCGGGAAACGGCCGGGGGGAGAGTCAGAGAGGTCACGGGGAGAGTAAGGGGAAGAAGTTGCAAAATCTCCGCCAAAAGTGCCCTCGTGCTTTTTTAATTCTCTCTTCTCTCGGCTCCGTCGAACACACTTTCGTTCGGTGAATGTTGAAAAAAAAAAATAATCGATAAATGGAAACTCCACGCTTGGCCGCTGTGTGTTTAGGATGAAAAAAAAAGATAACAATTTTCTCTGTATCACAGTTTCTCTAGCACATAAGAACCTTTATTAACTACGTTCTAAGGATGATAAGTAACAGAAAATGAGGATACAGCTGACACACACATACACAGAAAGATACAAACACCCCCCCCCCCCCACCCTCTCATAGATATAAATGATAAAAAAAAGCAGACACACTCAACCCACTCTACGTAGGTATCGTTATTAATTGTAATAATACATGCATACGTGTTTTTTCGAGACGACGAAGTTTAATATTATATATAATATGAAACGAAAAAAAAAAATAAGGGGAGAGATATGTGTGACGCGAAGAGCCGCAAACGTTCGATCCGTCTCTCGATTGCTTCTACCAATATTGCGCGAGATATCCCCCTACTCCTACCTTTTTTACCGAGCGTAATCGATTTTTTCACTCCCGATATTGCGGGGAAAAGTGTTTATATATAGTTATATAAGAGTATATATAAGTATATAAGGTTATGTGAATTACATGCGATTGTGGAAAATCGCATGTAATTTAAATGACATTTTTCCCGGAAAATTTGAAAAACCCATTCTTACGTTGTTTTTCTTTCGTTTTTTTTTTTTTTTTAATTTTTGCTGATTCGTTAGTTCAGGAACGTCACAGCGTTTCCACATACTTGATTCCTCGCCAACGAAAGTCTTTTTATTTCAGTTTACTCGTTTGACGATGACGAATTTCCGTCTCTGTTTTTTTTCTCAATCTTTGACAATGATTTTTACATTTTTTTTAATGAGGAATAAGCTGTAAAATTTAGTAAAATTTTTAAAATGTTTGTACGCTTTGTGTTGTCTCGTAATGGCGAGTCGCGCGCATGTGATGTACCTGAGCAAAAAAATTTCGACGGCGGTGTATGTAGGTTGTCTCGTTCGACTTCTCGAGGCTTCCCTTGCAACCCCTTTTTTTTACCAAAAAACTAATTAATATCAATTGTAAGCGTTTATTCTAAAATTAAGCTGCGCAATTCCGACTCTATTTTTGACAAGCACACAAGAAGACAATAAAAAACGCCAATCTTCTAAGCGAGAAATTTTGTGCCTGACATAGACAAGGATTTTCGATGCGTGAAAGAAGCCTGAAATTAATTAATTTTGCTTGTTTTGTAACCTGATCTATATTGTAGTACTTTATATATTTCGTAATATTGTAAGATGATATTTATTTATATAATTCGATGTTGTTTCTATTGTACATTATTAATTATTAAAATTGAGAAATTAAATAAATGATTTAATGTTTTATATTGAGATAATGCATGTTCTCACTTGTTTTATTTCTGGATTTTGAAGTAAGCATTTTCTTAAGGCAAATACGTGTCATTGAATTGGCAAATCTTTTACATTTTTTCTATATATTTCTACGCATTTATAATTTCATACATAGATATCTTATGATCAAACTTAATTTAAAAAAGTGTTAAAAAGTACATGTATGCTTTCTTATTATTACTGATAACATTTTGCATTTTATACAACTTTTGAACTCTTGAATATCTTGTAGTATATGAAGTTACTTTAGATTACTTGACTTTTTATATAAATATGAAGCAATCATAAATGTTATTATTCTTGCGACAAAGTATACAGCTAAGAACTCAAAATACGTTTTTATATCTTGTATATTATATCCACCAATCCTATATTATAAGCTAGAAATTATAGAAGGTAGTGTTCAAAACAATGACATTTCGATACTTACAAAGGTTATAAAACAAGCAAAAATTAATTTCATCCTTCTACGCATGGATTTCTTGAATCTGTAGCACACACGATTTTGGATTAAGAATAACACCGAAGCTTCGAACGTCGAGCGACACTGCGTGATCGAATCAGCAAAACTTTTGTAACGATGACGAGAAAAAAGGGAAAGAATTTGTAAGCGAATCAATAGAGACGAGAGATAGCGAATCGGAAAACATTTGCGATGAGTAGCTCACCCCCTCCTCATGTAAATAATCTAGGAAAAAAGTCGGTAAAATCCCCGAAAATTGCTATACCTGCCCGCGCGCCGGCAGCGCTCGATATTTTTTCTTTTTCTTTCTGAGAGAAAGGCGTAGTCGTTTTTCTCTCGAACAAAAGGGAAGAACACAGACACATAGAGAACACACACTTGATCACGATTTCTTATCTCGGTGTATATAATCAAACGAAAAAAACGTTAATAAGTATAAAAAATTAATGCAATCGTGTAGTTCAAATTGAGAGAGGTGTCGAGATGTTGTGTGTGAAAGAAAGAAAAAAAAAGAAAATTAAAGGAATGGATATTACCTACGACGTGGCTCAGGCAAATGTAAATGCAAAATAAACGAGCGACGGCGATGATTCTCTTATTGTTTTGTGTATATCGTAGATAAATACGCGTCAAAACCTATAGTGACGGATTTTTAATAATACTCATATTTATATAATTGGACCAAAACGTGTAATGTTCATATGTTGCTAATAGTATGCTTGATATAAAGAATTATATGGTATATATTACGACGTATACTATTAGGGAAATACAATGCTATTAGTAATATATTATTATATGTTTTTGGAATTATATAAATACGTATTATTAAATGTATGTGTATGAAAAAAAAACAGAATGAAAGAGATTGTTTCGCGTATCTTCCCGCGACTCGACGTTTTTAATCTAAATGCACACACCAAACACTTAAAAAATACAGACATACGCAAACACACACTTGAGCATATAAAAGTATATAAAGTACCTACACACAGTAACACGCAAAATAATAATAATACATAATAATAATATTAATAATAATTAATAATTAACAAAACAAGTAAAGAAGCGTTTGAAGAATTTTCTCGACGAAACAGAAATAATCGTACATAATTGTAATCCGAATATTTTTAAGAATAGACAGTCTCGGCGGTGAGACAGTTTTTTTATTTTTATATCGATTTTTCGAATTTATTATGATACTTTATTTTTTTTTAATAAAAGAAGCAAAACGAAAGAAACAAAACACATAAAACGTAGGTGATATTAATAAAAAAAATAGATAGAGAAGTCGACGCGAGAGAAGAGAGATGATGAAGATGCGACGAAAAGAGGATTATGTAGCCGAGAAATCGCGATTAAAAGTCGAAAAGCTGGTTTTACCGTCGAAAAAGCGTCATCACGCGATAACAGTAATGAATGGAATGAATTACGTAGAAAATGAAAATAAATACTTCGATGGATAACAAATGGATGAAAACAAAAACCACAAAAATTAGTGTCATTGGATGGTGAATGTCATTAAACGTAGAAGAGGACAAAACAAGAAAAGGTGAACGATGGCGAGGGAAATAAGAAGTAATCTCCACATCTATATATATAAATATACATATATATATTTATTTTTTTGGTCTCCTTTTTGTATATATAACTTGCCGCCGTAGGATTTAGGTGGCATTTAGGTGAATCGCGCGAAAGTCGGCCGATCGATCTCTTTGAAGAGTCAAAAAGAAAAATAATGAAGATTATTAAAGCAGAGCAAAAAGTAAATAAAAATGAACCTTAGCTGAATTGAAGAAAAAAAATAATAAATAAAATAAAGTAAATAATGAATAGTGGGAGAATGGGAAGCGAAGAACGAGAGTCGAGAATAGTTGACGAAGGAAAAGGGACAAAAAGAAGCTTTCTCTCGTTCGTCGGATGACGAAATTTTCAAAACGACCAATTAATCTATTCGCTGCGCGAGACTCTCGTTGTGCTCGTATGAGAGCTCGCAACAAGATTTGAAAGAAAAAGAAAAAAAAGGAAGACATCGTACATCCACGAGAAGAATATATATCTGGACCTTATCAAAAGTAAACGAGCGTTAGTTAGTGCAATTTAAAACGAAAAAGGCGAAAGAGCGCAATCGTCGGGTGCGCTGCGTGGGCCTTAATAAAAAGAGATGAAAAATTTAATAAGAAATAAATAATTAGACAAGTTGCGTGATTGAGCATCAACAAAAGAAATAAAGTAAACGTTCAAACAGCGTAAGGATAAATTGCCAAGGATTCTCGATCTCTTCGCGGGAGGAGAGAGGCGGCACAGGCATAAGGATGATGGGACGAACGCGCGCGCGCCGCTCGCAGTCAAATTTATAAATAAAAAAAAATAAAATACATAAATATATATATTGTATTATGTAATGTATAAATATAAACGCAATTCGTACGAGTAGGCGTGATTCCGCGCACATCATTTCTTCTTTCATTGATTTCAACGTCTCTTCAATTATAAAGGAAAAGACAAGAACACTGCTCGAGCGAGTAACGGATCGAGATTGAAAAATGACAACGAGTCGGAAGGATGGCTTTTGTATAACAGCTGCAGTGCGAAGTCGACGAGAGATAATGAAAAAGAGGAAGTGCTCTATACATGTGAATATATAGGAAAAATGTGCGAGGCACGCCAATAATCGATTGATATAATAGTAGCGAAAAAAGAAAAGTTTACCTAGGTACCAATTCTCCTAAATCAACCGATAATTTATATTATATATTATATATATAGAGAGTAGCGTTATTTCAATACCTGAAGAGAGAAGACCGGCGGCTGACGGGCCGGCAATTGTGCGCGAGAGAGAGAGAGATAGAGAGGAAGAAAACCTTTTTCTATACGACGTAAGGGAGAGAAATTTTTCTAATTTTTGATGCGGATATGCGGCATACGACGTTGGATAATAATGATTAATAAGTAAAAGAAAAAATGAAGTACATAGATGGAAGTATGAGATATCCGTTCTACTCTCGACGCTTATACTTAAAAGCGAGTGCACTTGCATTTTTTTCCTTTTTTTCGATAAAAAAAGAAACACGTATTAACAAATAAACAAACCGATATTACACAAACACGTTGATGCGATTGGATGAAAAGTGATGCAATAGTTTTTTAAATACGTCAGACCCACACACACACACACACACACACACACACACACACACACACACACACACACACACACACACACACACACACACACACACACACACACACATATATATATATATATATATATATACGTTACTTTTGAAATTGTTTTGTGAATGTGACTTTAATATGCTTTTGTACGTTGAATGTATATTTTCAACTTAATGGAATTTTTATAGTATTCTCGCATTCGTGCTTTAGAACATAAATACGAACACGTAAATGTATTCACACGTCAGGGAGTAAGATTCTAGTCGCCCTTTTTTGATATTTCAAATGCTATTTTTTTAACGGGGATTCAAATTTCTATTTCGAATTCGTTTTCTAATGAAATCGACGATTCGATGATGCGTCGCGTTGGATATTTTACTAAGAATAAGATGAATATTCTTGTGAGAATATTTTTGAAAGATAAAATAATTTCAGATACTTTCTCGATAAATACGTTTTCGTGCACACTACTAAGCCTCTTTTTGCACAGTAAAATTTTGTAACTATTTTCCTACTTAATCGTGCGTAACATTATAGTAATAAAAAAAACTTTCAATTCTGTCTATATACATATAAACTAAAGATTAAAAGAAAATACCGACACTTTTCCTTTATCAATGTCGAGCAAATACGAAGGCGACGATTTATTCATCTACATGGCATATTTCAAACGCTCAAGCAAAGTCATTTCAAAAGTAATTCCAACGTCCGCACAACGATAACGCGCGGAGGCGGAGAGAAGAACTGCGAGTCGAAATGTACCACTGGAAGACATATTGACGAAACAGCGAATCTTATTGGCTCAACGAATGGCCTTTGCTGTCGCACCAAGATTCAGACGCTAAAACATCCAGGTGACTGAGAACGACGAAGGGCTGCGTTTTTTTTTCTCTCCGTGATCGTAGAAGAATACGAAGAAAGAAGGAGGAAGGAAGGAAGAAACGAGGAGGGAAAAAGGAAGAAGGTGTCCCATTAATTTTCTCGCGTGTTTTCGTACTTTCGAATCAGCTGTTCGATAAAACGCAACTGCCCTCGAAAATCTCTCGCGCTCTTTTTCACGAGAACACGAATGAAAACAGACACACGCACCCACCGATTGATAGCCATGTAAAAGCGTTGGAATTTCGAACATATCATGCGAGAAAAAACAAAATTAGATTCAAGAAAGAAAGAGATTCTTCGAGGCGTGAGGTTGATGCAGGGATGCAAATCAAAGGAAAACTGTCTGTCACACGCGAGTCCTCTTTCGCGCGTGAAAAGTATAAGAGAAAGAGAGAGACCAGATGCAGAGCGAGAACATGAATAATAGTTAAATGGCAAACATAAGAAACCAAGTAAAAAATAATGTGTTAGGTGTGCGACTCTTCACCTCTTTTGTAATACGTGTGATAAAGCATAATAACATTGAATATTGTAAACGTGACGAGTACATTTAATACGTGTGTATAAGGTACGACCCGATGGGGAAAGAAGAGAGATAGAGAGAGAGAGAGAGAGAGAGAGAGAGAGAGAGAGAGAGAGAGAGAGAGAGAGAGAGAACAGAGAGGCGGCCACGCGCTCATACGTATGATTATATATATGATTTTATTATATATAAATGCGAGGAAAATTTCGTCGATGTGTACAATTGTATTTGTTTATATATACCATGATTGTTATATAATTATACGTAAACGCCGGGAGAATGTTGCGCGCGCGCAGAAAAGTTGGCGTAAGTACAGTCGCTTAGCGATTCTCTCGGACACTGTTAATCTTTTTTTCTCCGGGGCTCTATACGATTATATATGAATATACGCTCGATATATTTGTATATATTTTTATATACGCGTATTTTATCCAGCGCCCCCCTCCTCCCGCCCCCCGCAGATATGCTAAATATTGTAATTGATAATAAATGCGAACACGGAGTATATATATTATCTGTATATCGATCGCGACGGATTTCTTTTTCTGTTGTCGTTTACCCTCTACGTGTAGAATATACAGGAAAAGCAAAGGCGCGCGCGATAACTTTCGCGAAGAACCGAGACATATGTGGGACGATGTTTTATTGCGAGCATTGTTTCGAAGAAAGAAAATCGACGGAAGTCAATAGTGCGATTTCACGTGTTGTGCGTGCGGCCACGGCAGAAAAGGAGCAAAAGTGGAGAGAGAGACTTTTCGATAGTGGGTGATAGAGATTAAAGAACCCGAAGAAGCTATGATCGAAGCTGTAGACAAAATGAAAACAAAATATGCTTGACGGAAGAAAAGGAAGAAAATAAGGGCGGATAAGGGAAAAATATAAACAAAACAATTGTAGTCATTTAAACTGATAGATTTGTATTTTTCAGTGTTGAAAAGTTTTTTATACCGCTGTTATATTCTTGTCTAAATATTCTTAGGTTTTCGAACTGTGAGCGACTGCTTGTGTGTGCGCGAGTGTTAGAATTTTAAATGTAAACTCGAAAGAGAGAGGAGAGAGAGAAAGAGAGCGAAAGTGAGAAAGAACGCGTTAGAGAGCGTGTAAAGCTAATAGAGGAAAGAAATAATTTTTGACGGAATTCGCGTCGAGAATTGTTCTTTTTTCCGTTTTATCTCTTTGCTATGGCAGTAGGAATGTCCCCGTTCACCCTAGCCCCCCACACACATACACCCACACACCAACGAATACACGCACTTACACGATGATAAACGACTTGAGGTGTTTTTTTTTCTTCTCTTATTCTTACGATGTGTTGTATGCTTTCATTTGTGTTGACTTTGTCGCTTCGAAACAAGTCGAGCGCGGTTTCGTTACTCGATTGCCGACTGTAGTGTTATAAGTAAGTGTTACTTTTGTAAGTCGCAATTTTTCTAGTGATATATAGTTGCTTTAGATTATAGTCGACCTTTATTTTTATAATTTTACTTATGAATTTTTAACTGAATTTTTGTAAAACGTTGTTTCTTTTTTATATGAGAAAAAAAAACCTAAAGTGTGAGACACTATAAATTGCTTGACAGCATGGTACCGTGCTGAACTGCTTAAATACGACCGCTAAATCGTTGTGTTTTACAAGCAAATTTTCTAGTAATGTAAGAATTTATCGTAATCGTAAGAAGACAGTCGGCCTCGGGTGACGAGACTCGCTCGCGCGCGCAGCTCGAAAAACCGCGAGTTGAAGGCGAATTGACGATGACAAAAAGCGGGAAATTCGAAATTCGAGGGAGAGAGTTACATATAGCTCGAGAGGATAAGTCAAAGAATTTCGAAGTGATACGTACGTGCCGTGCGTACTTCCTACCTAAAGATTGAATCCTTATTATCTTTTAATAATGTTTATTTTATACACGCATACAAGATACGTTTTTAATTGTCCTTATTTTTGCTGCGCTAATTATTACTACATTTTTACTAGATCGAATTAAGTAAGTAGGCGATTGTCCTTGTCGCTAATTTATATATTACTATTATATCATAATGATAATATAAATATGAGACCGTGTTTTTTTTGCTCGCGACAGATTCAAATGATTTTTATTTTTTTATATAAAGTTATTATTGTACGAATATATTATTAATTGTAATAATTGAATATTAACAATGTCGATCATTAAACATTGTCGATTCGATGAATTTAATGAATTCTATTCGTTGCTAATCAATGCGCATTGAATGATCATTTTTACACGTCTAATTGCTTAATTACAGTTGTTAAGCCGATAACGATTTGTATAGAATATATTTTATTTGTCCTTAATTTTAACGCGAAACTCCTAGTGACTATAAAGCAGATGAAACTTTCATATATTTTTTTTCCTACGTCTTCTTATATTTTTTTTTCTCATGTCTTATTGTTTAATATATTTTTCTTTTTTATATAAAAATATTATATATATATATATATATATAATATTGCATAAGTTTATAAGCAAGAGAATATGATCGATGCGAGGTCTCACTACTCGCATGCGATCGCTAATTGTAATATTTCTTTTTTTTGCCTTCTATTAATTCACTCTTTAGTGCAATCGCTGTACCGAGAAAAGACTAGGAAAATATTACCGCGAATTATATCGGATGTAATATGTTATAAAGTACGGGCAATGAAAATTGAAAACGCTTGGTAATCCTTTCAGAGGCAGTTTTTCTCGGTACACTGCTAGCCCTTATAAGGTCTTTACCCGTCACGTCGCTATTTCGTAGAGATCTCCACGTACCAAAGAACACAAACACATATACACACGCCACATACATACACGTACACACACGTAAAACTTCTTTTTTAATTACACACAGGCAAATACAATACACGACGACAACGACGACGAAAGCTGACAGACAGAAGTTTTTTGCAAAATTTACGCAGTATTTTGTTACTCGAGGATAGGAACTTTTGCTAAATAAGAAAAAGATTACAGTTGACTGTGAAACGACTGTTGAACGGCTACAATTTGAGAGCTCAATGTTCATTGCGCCACGGCGCATTGAAATAGTATTAAACTGTTATTGTATTCTTAAGAACGATCACGATAGCTCGTAGCTAAAAAATAGAAGTTCTACGAACAGCTGAGTAAAAAAAAGCGAAAAATCCTTATCTTCATCGATGTAATCTTAAGCGTAAATCTTGGTTTTTTCGACGACGAGGGAAAAGTTGCGTGTTTTTAATATTAATAACGATTAATTAGACGAAAAAAGGCATGGGACAAAAGTTGCAAAACTAGTGAAGGAAAAAAGAATAATAAAATAAAGTTATAATAAGCGACAGGAGATCCTGTCATTTACGAACGATGAAAAAAAAAAAGTAAAGAAGGGGACACGCCTTGCGCATTAGTCGAATAATATACTATATATTTTGTAAAATCGATCGATATATCCCGTTCTTTTGTAACTTCTTACTCTAATTAATCAACTATTTCTATACCTTCTTTTTTATAATTAAATGTAACAATTCGTCTCAGCGAACTTTTTGCGCTCCTCACACGGGGACGCGCGAGCACCTCTAGTGAAAAAAGAAAGAGAACGAAAAAGGGGGGGCAAGACAAAAGATAGAGAGAGAGAGAGAGAGACAAACGCGTAGAGCGCGACTCGCGCTCACGTTTTCTTCGTTCGTTATATGTAGGTCAAATGATGCTGGGCGCAGTGCAATGTGTTTTGTAATTAAGTGCGAATCCCTTTCTTTTTTCGTGTCCAACGCAACTCGCGTCTTTGAGGTATAATACACACGTACGGACAGAGATACACACACACGAGATAAAGAGAGAGACCGAGAGTGACGATGAAGTAAAGTTGGCGAAAGAGAATGAAAGAGAGAGAGAGAGAGAGAGAGAAAGAGAGAGAAAGGATGTAACGGCAGAGAACAGCGCACTTTTACTCTTGTTTCTTCGAGCGTATATATAATGGAAATTATCAGGCGTGTGCCGGCTTGAAAGCTAAATTATCAATTCTGTATAAAAAAGAACGTGCGCGCGTCCGGGCGTCTCGTCGATCGGCCTCGCCGAGAGCGCTCTGTATCTTCTTTCTTTCAATTCTTTTCCGTTTTTTCTTCGAATAAGTAATTGATAAGTATATAATTAGTAGGCAAAAGAAATGATGCGAAAGAGAGACGCGATGCTCGCCTCGTGCGTTCTCCTCGCGCCGACGGGGGCATTGGAAGCGACGTTTCACCATGTGATCAAGCAAAGAATATATTATATATGTATGTACTATTTATATAAAGGGCGATCAAACGAGAGACGCGCGAGCGCAGAAGCAGCAGCAGAGTTATGTGTCTTCGTCGCATGTCAGAAGTGTGCGGCGAGCACCGATCCGCGCGCCTGGATTCGCACGTTTGATTAAATTAATCATGTATTTCGTAGGAGGAAAACACGAGGGTTACTACATATATTACATTTTATTTTTTATTTTTTATTAGAGAAAAACTTTTTTCACATCTATCCCCCTGACCACTCCCCTCTTTTTTATTATTAATTAATATCGTCTATGTGAGAGACCTCTTTTTTATATAGCGTGATTTTTTCTACATATTGATAAACTGCTTACTCTTCGGCGAATTTGTGATCCTTTTTGTATGTTATATATTATAAACTAGGCGGAAGAAATTTTTGTCGAGATATATGATCGAGAGGGAGACGATAATGAGTTGTGGTGATGGAAAGAGAAAGAGCGCGTGCGAGGGTCGAAAAAAAAATGATAACAAGGCGCGAAGGAGCGAAACTAGTCAAACTTGATGTAAAATGGAATATACGAAGCTCCTTCGTCGTGGGGAAGTTTGTTCGTGGAGAAATTTCGCTGTACTTGTAGAAGGGAACAAGCTTCTAAATATTTCTGATCAGCGAGAAAAGTGCAATATGATACACTTCGACGAGTGCAGCTGAATTTCGTCAACACCCGAGAGAATTGTCAGATCCTCGCGGCGAGTGTGAAAACGCGCGGCCTCGAACTCGTAATTGACACACACACAGACACAAATGCATGCATACACGTCTCCCGTAGGAAAAATTATAAAACGGATGGGAAGGAATGGCATGGAAAGTTTAGAAAATGCGATTTTAAAGGCGCAAAAAAATGTGAAAAATTAATGAGTGTGGCGATGACGTATCGATAACCGATGGAAGTGCAGCACGATTTATTATAAATGAAAATCTTAGCAAAAAAAAAAAATGAAAATTTTAATGAATTTTAATCGCTGTGTGAGTTTTGTCGTACTATGTTTTTTGTAAGCGAAAGAGTGTTTTTCCAGTGTCGTGTCCCGAATCGTCTGTTTTTTTTTCTTAATACTTCACACGAGAATCTTGTTTATTTTTTCTTCTGTTTTTTTTTTTTGTATAACCGATGAGGAGAGAGCAGCACATGTGTTCTCCTTTATACATATTATATATATATTTTTTGTCATTAGTATTTAGAGAAAGGAAAAACAATTTTTTGGAATCGACTTTTTTTAACGGCTAGAATAATTTTTATTATAATCTACTTAAGTAAAAAAAAGTATGACGAAATTTTTTATTTTTTTCTATTAAATAAAAACAAACATTTTTGAAAAAAATATACATCCAACACATAGGGTGGCGTTCTTTTTTTTCACTGAAATTCTCACGGTCCTCACACGTCTTTTATACTGGTCGATGACGCTTTCTTCTTTAGCGCGAACGACGAAAATTCCGTCAAAAAAGAAAACAGGAAAATTAATCGGAAAGTCAGTGTCGATATATATTATTCTTCATGTAGCGCTGTCAAAGTGTATTTCGACGATAATCTTTGTGTACGAGTTTATTAGAAGTGAGTATAAGGCGAAATTTGAGAAAGAACGAGATAAAGAGTAAATGTGAAAGACAGAGAAGGATATATGCGAACATGTCGAGACCTAATTTTTTTCAATTATTATCCTTAGTGATGGTAGTAATTCGATTGATAAATATTGATTCCATATAGTAGAGTATATATTATATTATATATATATAAATGTTCGACGTGCATCGTCGCTAGCCAATTTACTCCTACACTTTTTTACCGTTCGTTTTTTCTAAAAGTGAAAAGTGAAAAAAAATTAAGTAAGCGAAACACTGTTAGTGTTTATATACGTCACGTGTTTTTCTGCATACGCTTATTACATAGTGAAATGAAAGAAAAAAAAAGAGTAATCGAATTTCGAGATCACGAGATCGTAGGAGATCGCGTATATTATTATCCAAATAATGGAAGCCCCAAGACGACGAGAGTATCAGATGATAATCGAGCGATCTAACCGATCTATCAATCGAATGCGGCATGGTGTCGCTTAATCAACACTGTATTTGAAATAAGTTTTGAATGTTTCGGATGAATCGGTTGTACCGAATATGCCGCGTTCGATCGATGGATCGATCGCTATCGCGCCGATTTTTCGACGACGGATAATCTAAAAGAAAAACGAGGGAACAGCTTAGCAAAAACAGCGCGCGTGCGCGAGAGTCTATCGCGACGCATATGTGTATACGCCCGCGCGCGTATATAATATAGAGAAAAGAGCGGTAATGCAAAACGAAGATACCTGTTTATTCGTACTTATACATTGTAAGTGTTTCTCGCGTGTACCTTGAATAAATTAAATTTAAAAGGAAAAAAAAGTAAAAAAAACCTAGGCGTGTAAGTTGCGGTGTAACGTTTAGTTGAGGCTCCACCGCGTCTCTCTCTTATATGCGGAGCTTTACTCTTACAAATGCTCGAAGGACGAATTCGTGGCGAAAAATTTTGACGACGATGATGGGAGGGGGAGAAACCGACGGAGGAGAAATTTACGCGTGTAGAGGAACAAAAGAGCGCGATGAAAAATTTTTTACCTTTTTCTAAAAAAAAATAACAAATAAATACATAAATCGTGTGTAATAAGTGATATAAGGGGCTGCAAAATGTCGATGGCTTCGAGGGACGATTAGCAAGTGCGGATTTTTTCTATATGATGTGTTCGATATAATAAGCTATAAATACGGGACGCGAAATGCAAAAGAAAAATAATCATTCGACGGATGACAGGGACGCGAATTTACAAAAAAAAAAAGAAGAAGAAGAATAAATAAGAGGAAGAATATTAGAAGTTTTTGCGCGGAAAAGTGCTTTGCTCACGTTCGATAGCCCTTCGATCCTGGTTTTCCGTTTTCTTCTCGAGCACTCGGAGAGTTGTAGTCTATATAATATATACGCAACAAGCAAATTTTCCGTTCGAATTTTAAAGTTACGGTTATTAAAATTTCAATACATATGACGTTCTGACGAGAATTTTTTCTCTGAGTGTGAGTGAAAAAACAAAAAATATATCTTCAAATTACGAAACAATGAAGCATAATGATAACATAATAATTCTAATACATTTCGAATATCAACGCTTTTCGATAAGCCGTTTTTTCTCCCTAAACAAGAACTTTTCTCCAAGAATCTAAAACTAAACTAGATTTTTCGAATAAAAAAAAAATAGCTCTAGTAAACGCTAATGAATAAACATAAAAAAAACCGAAATCGATTTCTCTTCGCTTTCGCCGTCGCTGCTAGTCAATTTTTCCACTCAGTTCATCGTTTTCTCAAATAAACAACAACAACAATAATTTCAAAGTAAATTACAATTAGAAACTGTGTAAAGTTCGAGAAAAAAAAAGTTAAATACAAGAAAACCAAATAAAAATGTAAAAGATCGACTTTTCCGATCGCTAGTGCGTTTTTTATCATCCCGTCCGTTGTTTCGCGAGCGCGCGTGTGTATGTATGCGTACATCTGCTCGTACACACACACACACACACACACACACACACACACACACACACACACACACACACACACACACACACACACACACACACACACACACACACACACACACACACACACACACACACACACACACACACACACACACACACACACACACACACACACACACACACACACCATTTGATAATTGTTTTATCTCGATCGACCCTTTGATTACGTATAATCATATGTATAGGTGCGCACACGGGCTGAATCGAAACTATATGTAGATATATACTCGTAGCGTATTTTTTTCTTTCAGCTGGCGAGTATATGTACCTAAAAGGACGCGACGCAGTATTATTATATGAGAAATTGGTGTTATCGCGCGCGCGCGCAAGAAGACTTTACGCAAATTTTTAGCGGGCAGACGAGTCGGGCGGTAAAGTATCGTCTTGGACGTGTTTTTTCGACGATAATTGTGTGTAAATTTGTATAAGAGCGATGCAATAATTTTTGATAAATAGCGCACTACTAAATTTTTTATATATCGTGTAAAGTATATATTAAATCTATAGGTAAATTTTTTACGACTGTCGTGTCCTTTTGTATCTTTCGTCGGATCGTAAATTTACTTTTTACGGATATTTTATTCTTCTAAGGTTCACATTTGTACAGTTTTGTTGGTGAATTTTACATTTTGTAATTCGTGGTAAGGATATTTCTTGGTTTTTCGTTAAGACGATTTTATTCTTCACTTCGTTAGATTAAAATTTTTATATGAACGATACATTAATAACGACTAAAATCTAAATGTTTACTTAATAAAATCGAAAAAAAAATGATAATTGGCAAAGAGAACCGTAGAGTATATGTAAACTTTTTACGACGTCCAAGATAATACGTTGCCGCGTCGCTCGACCCGAATGAAGAGAAAAAAAACTTTAAAAGAAAAAATCCAATGAGAGCTTTTCCTTTCGATTGTTATGGCGTTGATGCGACACATTTGATACGAACTCTTTGTACATTAGAAAAAAATTCGTTGTTAGAGAGGAGAAAAATACGAAAAAAAATGAATAACAGAAAGAGGAACGGATCGGAGAGTAACGGAAACACGCGCTTTCGCAAATCTGAGAGAACATATGAAAAAAAAACATTAAAAAAAAAAAAGAGTTACAACAAGTATAAACCCTTAAATATCACCCCTTGACGTCTTTAAAAAAAAAACTCGTCCCCTTAAGCGGAGGAAATTTTACCACACGTGACTTTTTAAATGTAGAACGTGTTTTTTAATCTTAATGACAACAAAAAAAACGCATATAACGTATTCGTGCAGTTAAAAAGAAAAATAAAAAAAAAAAAACATTTGAAGCAATGCTAAAAAAGTTGTATTGAACAGTAGAGCAAACAAAAATATAAACAGAATGTGTAGAGTTATAGTAACGTTTTAAAAATCGGTGTAATACAAACTTAAAATATTTCGATATATTTCGCTCCGCTTGTGGACGACTACAGGTGACTTTTAATTAAAGTTGAATAACGTAATTAACAAAAAAAATAATTCATAATAATAAAATAAAGTCAGCGTTTCTTCGATGCTTCAACTTATAGCGGGAAATTTAAAATGAAAATGCAAAAAAACACATTTCAAGTAATAACTATTTACGAAAAGGTAAAGAGGCAGAAAAACACGGATGGGTAAAAGAAAAACCGATGATGACGAACGTCGCGACGGATAAAAGCATACCGAATGGATTTTATATAAAAAAAAAAAGAAAAAATAATAATATGGGAAAGAGACAAACGTGGAGTAACGAGGAAAAGTATATTATGAAGTATATAATAGTCCTTTTTGTAGAATTGTCGAATCGTTAGTTAAGTAAGCATTTTTTGAATTCTTAAATTTTTGTACGATTTATCGTTAGCGAGGAAACTTTTTGCATATATACATATACATAAAGAAAATATGGATAACTTTTTATTGTCGACGAAGTATATGAGAGAGGGAGAGAGAAAATAAAAAAAGAAAAAAATAACGAAGCGCTGCGTAATTTTTCACGTTTTTTCATACTTCATATAGAGAAAAATTATATTAAAAGAGAATTCGTATTACACATATACGATTCATGGCATTCGATGTTGTTCGTTTTTTTCGTTATGTCCGTGTAGTCGTGTAATAACTCTTAAGTCTATTACCATTTGTACAAACAAAAAGAAAGAGGGCAAAGAGAAGATGACATATAATTCAAACTTCTTGTTGCGCCTTCTCTTCATCGACGAACAAAAACACATGAAAAGGATCTTACCTCTCACCGCGAAGCCACACGAATTGGATTTCTAACGAGGATGACAAGAAAAAAAAAACAACAACCGATTATCGCATCGTGTTTCGTATAATTTAACTGTGAATTTGATTGATTTCACCGTAGTATTTTAACTGTGATATTTTTGCAGCTATACTTAGACAACTTTTTTATATTATATCTTCAGTGTGCATATCTATATAATATGTTTTTTGTATTTTCTTATATTTATATATCTATGATACATCTGCGAATGTGTTTGTATAACGAATTTGTAAAATAGAAAAACCGTTGGAAATCCAATCGATAACAACCACGACGAAGCTGAGAACAAACACCCAAAAAACGATAAAGAAAACATAAAAAAAGATATCGAAATACACAAATATTACCGAAAGACAAAAGCGATTCGCTGTGATCGACTGACCGACGCGCGCACGCGTGTAACTCAAGCAACTTGTACCTACACTCTACACCAGCCAGAGGAAAAAAAAACTCGCGCGCGCCTCTCGAGTATCAGAAAAAAAATACGCCACCGCGTATGCGTGCACTGCATCACGTATAAAGTACGCGAGTCCCTCTCTTCCATCGCGGCGCGATTTGTCGCTTCTTTTCTATAATAATTAACGCAGTCGCGACGAGACCCTGACGACGTCGATGTAGCTTAATTACGAGACGAACGAAACGCGGAAGGGGGAAAGGACAAAAAGTAAAATAATAATGGTATACATATATAGAAGATTTATTTTTTTGCTCGCATATATAGGTACCACACTGTTATTATAATTGTAATAGATGAAAGTTGGCGGGGCGCGCGCGCGTGCGCCCGGCCCGTTTAATTTCTTAGGAGAAATGAGAAGGACGATGATGAAAAAAAAGAGGAAGAAACGTAATGACGATTAACGAAACAAAAAAAAAACCGCTATATATAATATTAAACCGAGTATAAAGGATAAGGGACAGCAAAAAAAAGGTATCTCATAGCCGTGTAAATGGTATATATATATTATATATAGTGATATATGTAACGCTTCGAAGTTACGTGATTGTTGTTAAAATTAGCCATTGCCCCGAACGTAGAGAAGGAGAGAGAGAGAGAGAGAGAGAGAGAGGGAGGATGACAGACGTATTTTACACGTGACATACCTACGCGGTGGCGGTACTCGACATAGCGACGGCGGAATCATTATAACAAGTTCTCGCTCGAGGGTCGTCGCGGCGGCGACGCGAAATTGATACTATTTTTAACGAGAAAATTTTTTCATAGCCAAATTGATGAAGGTGGAGTGGCGATGTATTATCTCTCTCTCCGCTTGAAGAAAATAATAAGTACTTACACACAGATATACACACACATACGCTTTGATTATTGTATCGCGCGTGTGTGCATTTTTCGTGCTGTATATGTCGGCGAATACGTAACCGGCCGCATGTAACGGGGATAATGTATAATTATATATATTTGTATATATAAAGATATATAGTTATATACGGGGTATAAATTTTCACGTACGATTATTTAATCAACACTTAGAGAGACACGGATACACACACACATATATCTGCAATCGTGGTTTTTCTTATGGTTCACTTTTTTATGAAACGTACGAGGTACACACACACAAAGTCTATAAATATGATATACAAATATGGATACGTAGCATGATTACAAAGAAATTTAAAGATTTTATAAAGTTTAAATGTTTTCTTTAGGGATTAGAAAAAGTGTCAAAACTGAATCGCGAGGCGTTGGTTCGGTTGATTTGTCTGTTGGCGACGAACTTTTTTGAGGATTCCGTTGTAGTCGAAAAGATTTTATAAAGTATTTAAAAGTATAAAAAAACGTGTATAACGACTTTTTATATTAAAGTTAAAAGATTAGTATGACAATGAATAAAGTAATGATAATTTTAATGACATTTTTCTGTCTTATACATATATAAATATATATAAACGAAAATTTCATAAAAAAAAATACTTTTATAAATACTTATAAATATATTAGTCTAATTCGTAATTGTACGACTGCTTTGTTTCTCTTTGTGATTATTGATTTTTCATGATATATTTCGTAGGACTAATAACGACAATTCCACACACAAAATAATTATATACATATTAAATATTATCTAACGTTTAATACTTTCCTTGTGATAAATTTAACATAGGCTTCGTAAAGCTTTATGGAAAAGATTTTTCTATACAAAACTTTTCGTAATTTTTTATTCTCCAAAACCACGAAACGTCGTTTGCTTGCAGTCTCTCTATCCCTTATAATTATTGAACAAAAAAAGGCAAATAATAAAACAATATGATATTATAAGGTTCTAACGGTGTGTTCACGGTGACCTCGAATTTTTAAACGACGACACATATTATAGACAACGGAGTTTTGTACACAACAAAAACAAACCCGCACCCACGCAATATCAAATTTTGTATTCTGCAGAGGTGTTATAATAGTGTAAAAGGATATAGAGGAGGGGTCGAAGAATTAAATAACCGCGAAGGAGGTATACGCGACGATAAACCGTTTAGTCAATTTAGAAGATCGGAAAAGAGAAGAACAGGCAGAAGAAAAAAAACTATTTTCGAATACAGAAGTGGGAAAACGGACGGGGAAGAGTAGCAGCAGCAGTCGAGCCTCGAGCGAGCGTCGCGCGACTCGTCCGGAACAATTTTTTTCGCCTCTTTTTGTATAAGTACGTGTGCGCGCTCGGGGCGAATCGCGCGCCATTCGATTGACGAACGATCGAGATTATTTTTCACCGAGGCGCGCGCTTCCTCTGGCTTGAGAGAAAGGAACGAAGTCGTGTACACATGCACAGACACACAGACACACATAGTTTTGACGCTCCACCCCCAACGTACATGCATTTTTTTCTATCTACGTTTTAGTCTCTCTTGTTTCACTTTCTCTTTTACATGAGATACGACGTATGCGTGAAAATAAAAGGACGAAAAATTTACGAAATGAACTTTTTAGTTTCTCCGTACGATATGCGCACATTCACGTGTGGAGTGCTTTCGAAGGAGGAGATTTATAGCAGCTGTGAGTGGACAGTTCGATCCTCCTTTTTTTCTATGAAATTACATTATAAACATGCTACTTTTCTGTGTACGTTTACTCTGTAACGTTGATGGATGTACATGACAGTGTTGAGGAGAGAAATCAGCCGGGAAAATGTTTGGAAGGAGTAATGATTTGGCTGTTGTGCCCGGGGAAAGAAACGTTTTAGTGTAACGGGAAAACTATACGATCCCAGCTGAAATCTCGGACTTTTTTCGCGTATAAAAACGTGCGCACACACGTCTCATTATACAGACCACACGCATACAGACCACACGTAGAAAAGAGAATGTCTACAACGTTTATTGTACGATTACCCAAACAAAAAGTCATTTTTACTGTGTAACTACTCTACTATTTTTATGGATTTTTGTACATTTTTCTAATTATTTTGTATATGATATTAATCCTTAGCTAAACGATATATTATACCTTCCCCTATTACTCTTATAATTACACCCCCCCTTAAAGATTTTTGTGAGGGAGCGACGCTCCTTTCCCTTTGGACGTTATACTGCCTCTCCCTCTTCCTTTTCGCACACATCACGCAGACAGACACAGAGAGAAAGAGAGAGAAAGAAAGGATAAGGCGAAAAATGAAGATGACAACGGACAGTTTTCGTACACCCATACACACTAACACACGCGTACACGTAGTTGTAACTGGTTCTGTCTAAGCGAACACGCGCGACTTTTTCTCCACTTTGATGGTACTTTTCAATAGTAGGAGAACAACAATAATAATAATAATAATAAAATAATCAATGACGACGATGACGATATATAGAACGAGTGTTCGTTTGCGAGCAAAAATAAATTTTTGGATTTTTAAGGGATGCGCGCGAGTATGTCGGCATTTTTAAGAGAGAGAGACATATATATATATGTACGTACATACATATGTTCACACACACATACACACATACACAGATAGACATACGGCAAATCGTATACATATACATATATACATAAGTATATACAAAAATATATATTTCTCTTGTAAACCGCCGATTAAAGGTCCTTTTTCGCAGTTTGTATAAAAATAATGAGAAAATCCGAGAGCGAGAGAGAAGGAGAGAGAGAGGGAAAGAGAGAGAGAGAGAGAGAGAGAGAGAGAGAGAGAGAGAGGGAGAGAGCGAGAGAGAGAGAGAGAGAGAGAGAGAGAGAGAGAGAGAGAGAGAGAAGGTGACGTCTAAGATGAAGACAGTCAGA
This sequence comes from Torymus aiolomorphi, assembly GCA_036365515.1. Taxonomy (NCBI): domain Eukaryota; kingdom Metazoa; phylum Arthropoda; class Insecta; order Hymenoptera; family Torymidae; genus Torymus; species Torymus aiolomorphi. The sequence continues at coordinate 10,118,605 of CM070877.1, read as the reverse complement.
AGACGATACACGTAAAAATATAGCTTCCGACTTGAGATGCGAGTTTTTTGCGCAGTGAAGGAGCACCGAGACGAATATTTACACATAAATATTACACGTACGTACACAGAGGATCACCGAAGGATGAGAAAAAAAGGGAGAGTGAGAGCGAGAACGAGAGAAAGTGAGAGAGAGAGAGAGTGAAAGATAAAGCGAGCGCCCATAAACAGTGTTGTCGAATGGGTGATGATACGATAACGATGATGATGATAAAAAAAACCTCCTTCGTAATTTGAGACGTGTTTGTTATTAATTATAAGAGTCACTTTTTTCCTTTTTCTTGAAACAAAATGCTATTAAATAGATCGATTCTTTCATGGAAAAAAACAACATGGACGAGTGTAGGACGAGTTATTATTACTATCACTAACATATACTGACTTTCCATCCCACCCGCGAAGTTGCGCCGATGAAAAAAATAACATGAAATGCGGTGATAAAGGTTTTTTCGTCGGCGCATTTCTCCCTTTTCACACCCCTCCACCGAAGATTTCTTATACTCTCTATTTTTCTTCGTTTTCTCCTTTTTTTTCTAACACATCTCAGTTTGTATAATGTTATATATCTCTTTTTATTCGTTATCTATTGTGTAGTATTTGTATAAGTAACAAGATGTCAAGATTTGTATACGAAGTAGAAAAATTTATATATATATATATATACATATATTATTGTACGCAAAATGCCCACGTTTCTTTTGTATTGTTTTATTATTATTATTATTATACATACGACTTTAATTTAATTGAGAATTTGGATATTTATTATTTGTATCGTAGAATATTTTTTATTTACTTGGAGTTTTTTTAGTATTTTAATAAATATGAGTTTGTTAATAATACAGAGATGTCTTTTTTCTTTGGTTTACGTTAAGTTTGTTGTTTTTTTTTGTTTCATCGAGAAGCTGAGTCAAGAAATAAGGTAAGTTAAAAAAGACATTTAATAATGTTTTTTTTTGTTATATATTATTTATAGCATGTAACTTACTGCGGTTTTGGCAAAATAATCTTTTTTCCTTTAGATATTTCACATGTTTGCTAGAGTGAAAAATTTATATTAAATTTATATTTATTTTTTTTTCTAATTCATTAGAAATAATGTCATTTAGGAAAATTTTATAGATCTAATTAAATACCGAAATAATAAAGGATCAAACATATCAAACGTGACCTCACAGGTTCAACCTTAAATTTTCATTCATTATCAATTCACATAACAGCAATTTACATTTTCTTCCATTCAGCAACACTTGAACAACACTATATTTTATCACCAAAAAAGCTATTTTTCTGAAATGCCAATTGAATACGGGCTTACCCAATAATTTCTCGCAACAACTTAGCTACAGCACCGCCATTACCCTTCAAATTCTCAAACGCACTATTATTAGCCGTGAAATGCCTAATTTTCGTAAAAAGCGGGGAATTCAAACTTACCTTTTACGCTCGCGGTATATATAGTCTTATCCGGCTCTCATTGCGCGTTGCGCAATCATCGTCGGATCAAAAAGGCGACTCGCACGCGCGCCTGGCCCATTGTTTTTCTCCCTTTCGCGCACGCGCACGATTGCGACGCCGAAATTCTCCGATAATTGTTTTTCGAGGAATGCGTTTGTATGCAAATTCGCCCCCTTGCTTTCGCGATTTGGCATTGAATGATTTTTTTCAGGAGCTGACAGGCAGTGTAGAATTGCTACTTTACAATTAGAGATTTTGGTATTTTGGTATTTTTGTATTTCAGATTTCTTGAAAACTTTCGGCGTTCTAAATAAAGTCGAAATAGAACACTAGTTATAATGAAATTTAATAAATATCAGATGTTTGTTAAGTGGGTGTGGATTAAATTCTCTTACGTCACATTAAAAAAACAGAAAGGCGATTAAAAAGAAAAAAAAAATTAAATTATGCCAAAACCATTCAACAACTTATTTCAATTGTTAATTTTGGCACTATGCCGACGGCCTTCATAGCGTTTTTAAAATTCTAAGCATTATCCGCCTAAGAGAAATAGTCGTCTATATTATTCAGTTTTTTTGTGAAATCTTCAATGCGAATTAAGATACAGTTTCTTAATCATGTGATTGTGATTTAATGGCATTTTTTTACATCCACTTTCAAAATTGATTGTAATTTCTTTTTAATATCGAGATGTTGCAAGGATTTCACTTTGCTTTACAAAACCAGGTGTAATTAAAAATAACAAATGCTTTTGTGTAACCTTAAAACAAACAATTTATTAGATTATTTACAGAAGATTCAACAATAGAGTCTACGAATAGATACAATCGATTAAAAAATATATTTATACTAATTCCCTAGTAATAATGTGTGCGTAAAATTCTCTATTTTCAAATGCACTTTTCGTTATTTAAAATAGAAGTGAAGATTCGATGCTATCGTAGAATAATGTTCGAACTGTATAACTCTGGGCAGTGTTTAAATTTATTACTGCGGACATTGCGGCAAACCACTAAATAATAAACAAATAAAATTACTCTAATATAATAGCGTCTCGAGAATTTTTCAGATGCATGCACCTACATCTCTACGCTACGCATCTCCGATCGAAGTATCGCACTTAACGCTAAAATAATTTCACGAAACACTGATAGTCTACAAGAACCTTCGCGATTTCGACACTCTTGGTCCGATCCGATATATTCCATTAGAGCCTTGCGGGCTCCATTAGAACTAAGCTACTTCACGTTAATTGCGATAATAATCCTCGCGTTGTTGTCTCGTCGTGCCGCAACGACCGAAGTAAGAGAGAAAAAAAAACGACGGCAATTGGACAACGCAACTTCCTGCCTCTTTACACACACAGACACAAATCTCGGAGGGCGAGGACGGAGAGAAAAAAAACTATATGCGTTCGAGAATCGAACCTAAGCGCTACTGAGTATTCGAGTTGCTCCTCCGACGTGAGCATAACGTTTGTTCTTGTTTTTTCCCCTTTTCTTGGAGAATGCACTGCGGTGCCGGCAGGATGGAGGAAAATGCAGGTCGATGGCATAGAGCGAGGAAATAGGTTTAGGAGGCCAGCGGCTTCTCCTTCCAGAACAGCAGGTTCATGTCGTTGATCTTGTAGAGGGTGCAGTTTTCCATGTTGTTTCTGGAAATAAAGATGGTTTGGAAGTTTGTTAAGAATTATGTATCTAACTTTCATTTGTACAGAGAGAACATGACAAACAGAATAATTATATTTAGAAAAAAAAAGATGAGAAGAAGCTCAGAATAATTATATAAAAAAATGAAAACTTAAAATTCAACAGAAATAGGCTCACATTTAAAATGTTGGTTCCAGAAAATAAAATAACAATCAGATATATTTAATAATCATACTTTTCGTTGGGTTACAGACTTTCCTTTCCAAAAGAACAACCACGCGAGTAAAATAATTACAATGAAACATTTTTCATCTCCCATTTTTGTTCCTTTTTTTTCAATTCACAAAACTAGTGCCGAATTGAGGCCCACCAATTGAACGACTTACAGGAACCTATCTTTGAGTAGGAACGCCCTCGGCTGCATGCGCTTCAGCCTGTCCCCGTTGTCGCAGAGTATCCGCGCCATCGTCGTCTTGCGAATCTCCTGCAGCTGCTCCACCGTAAACGCGCCTGGAGTCTTTCCGTTCTCGTACCAGTACCGATCGCCTGCCGGACAACAACAAATTATCGCATACGTAAAATCGTAAGCTTACGGTATATGTGAGATTCGTGAAGTTACCTATCTTGGCATTTCGGAAGGTCCTTCCGAGGAGGCAGGTGAACGTAGGGCCTAGAACTGAGCCGACGACTGGGGCCTCCGATAGCGCGCCCGTCACCAGGTCGATCTCGTTCACTTTTCTGCGGAATCAATGGAACATGGTGTTTAAGAAATCGTATGCGAGGAAATGTTTTTTTTTAGAAACTGTATTAAAGTCTAAATAATTGGATATTTTTGGAATTTACGCTTCTCAGGTGGTTAGTTAACTTTTTATTTAACTTTTTAGAAGGCTACCACCTTGAAGCTACTTATTTCTTAACCAACTTTAAGGCTATGAGAACCATATGTTCTGCTTTTATTTGATAATAAAAAGATAAGCATTTGACAAAATTGATATTTTTAGTAATACTATTAGGTGAATTGTGTCATTGTTACATATTGATTTGTCTTAAAAATGTTTTCATTTTATTAACACGTTAACTATAAAATATCGTTAATCTTTTACCAGGGCACTTATCTGGTAGAAATCGTACAATTCCTATACAATCATAAAATATCGTTAATCTTTTACCAGGGCACTTATCTGGTAGAAATCGTACAACAATTCAGCCAGCTTCTGTTGAAACACTCGCTTATTTTCCTGAAATTAACCTAATAAGAAAAACATCGACCCACCTGTAGACTCCCTGCAACCGATCGATGACGTCCCTCGCTACTGTGCCCTCGAGGTCCTTGAAGCTCGTTACCTCCGGCAGATTGCAGGTACCACGCCACTCGACGTACGGCGGCAATCCGTGGTCACGGCCCTGCTGGATTATCTGCGCGGCGTAGTCGACCGGGGCCTCGCGCGACTTGCCGTCGTGGAAGTAGCGCTCGACGAGGACTTCGTTCAGACTCGGTGGTAGAGGTTTGCGCGAGTGGCCAGCTGAGAGGGAAATTGGGATGGGGTCGTTAGATATTTTTTCTTTTTGTTTTTAATTTTATACTGGTTTGGACTGAAGCGAATGGGTGCGATGAATATAATGAGATCGAACTGTGTCATTGAAGGAATTTTGTAATCATTATAGATCCTAGAAGCTAATTGGTGAATACTTTGATGTTTGAGAAACAAATTTATCAGAAAGTTAGAATTATTAATAATTATTAGTTCAAACATGAGAAATAAAGCTACGTTACAAAATATCGATTCATTTAATGGGAATTACACATTCAATAAAGTGCTTATTTCGTAATACATGTGATTGTTCTATAAAATTACTATAACGCGTGCGCTCACTCTTTTTTTTTCGTAATATTGAAAGGCAATAAATGGAATTCCCATTAGCATTTCGTCGTAAAATCCTTCGTATTGAGAATTTTTTTCCGATTTTGAAACATATGTAATCGTTAAAAGAGATTCCAAAACATTGCTCTATGGAAGTACTGTCTGGATCAGATTTTTTAAATGCAATGTTCATCTAAAACACGTACTTATTGTGAAAGCGACTTTGAATGCATCAGTTTTTATAGAGGCACTAAATCAAAATTACATTTTTGAAAGTGATGTTTTTAAATAACTACAGTCAGGCTTCTGCTTGAATTTCGTTTTCATTTTATACTTTGGATCGTAAATTTCAATTTTTCCTTGACACATTTCCAAATAAAAAATAATTTTATCCAATTTCAGCCGCCTTCAAACAACTATACCTGTACACGAAACCTACATTTCAATCATCATTTTTTCTTTACCCCACACGTACACCTTATACAATTTTACTACAAAATCAGAGAAATCTGATATCTCACCAGTGGCGCCAGCAATCAGCCTATCGATGGCCCCGGCCTCGTAGAGCTCCTGCGGCGCGTAGAACGCCGACAGCAGTGATCTCTCGCCGGACTTCTGCTCGCTCTGCGTGTCGACGAGGTCGAGCGTCTTCGGGGTCAGGGCGGCGACGAAGAAGAGGCCCGCGGAGGCCGCCGCGTTATCCATCGTCGCGTCCACCCGCGAGTCGTAGCCCGTGAAGTAGCCCCGGTGCTGTAGCCGCAAGTCGTAGCTGTTGGGACGGAAGTAATGAGAAGTGGAATTAAGGATTGTATATAAATGAATAGCTTTTTTTCTGTTTCGTCATTACGTAACTGTCATCAACTTTTCGAATAAGTAATTCAGTCGTTAATGAGAAAAAAAGTCTGCGAGTTTTAAAAATAAGAAAGTTTGTCGATAAATTGTTTTAGGTACCAAGGTTAAAGTTGAATAATTTGTTTTTTTTTCCTATCAGAGATGGAATGTTTCGGTTAAAAGTAAAATATTTTGTGACGTACTTCTAAATATGCTTGCAGTCTGTTTATACTAGTGATAAATTAAGAATTCCTATAAAACCGGTCTGGTAGCAACTATTTACGAGATAATTCAAAATAAAAATCGTTAAATTAATTTTCCCAACAAAATTAAGATCTTTTTCTTCTTACAATAAAAGGATTCCGTTTGCTACCAGCATATCTCACTCTGCATAATATACAAGTCCAACATTTATAATATCGAACTCATTTACCTCTATATACAGCTCAAATCCAGTCTCTCAAACTCGCTTACACACTCCGCACAATCCCGACAACTTCGAACGTTAGCGTTTTTTTTTTGCCCGTCGGAGTTCAAACGGTTATAAAATAATTTTATGTAATCGTCGCATGTATGTATATGCATATACATATACACGCATGCGCGCGACCCTAACGCTCGCGCCTGGTGAAAGTTGAGCGTACGTTACAATGTACTTATAGTCGTTCGTCTGTATACGTCGAGTTTCCTCGTACTTAAATATATGTACGCGACTTACTCGTCGAGCGCGGCCTCGCCGAGGACGACGGGCAGGAACTCGCCGTAGGTCACGTGCTGCATCTCGGCGATGTTGATGCGCCGCGCCTCCTGGTAAAGACGCTCGTCGTCCCAGTGCGGGTTGATGTGTTGCAAATCCTCCGCTAAGCGGTTGTGCTCCCTAAAAATTCGTTCGAATTTGTTTATTTATGTTCGGTAAGGTATAGAAAGTGACTGATGTTATTGTTTCTGAGTAAGACTCCAAGAAGAATCTTTAAAACCAAAGTGTTAATATTAGATACCTACTTATTAGTTAGGACGCATTTAATTAAGATTAGTTGCAGATTTTGGAATTTTTCATAATTTTTCTTTGAACAACAAGAAGAAAAATAGTTTATTTTTGGCCACTAGATGGCGCAATCAATTACGAAAGAAAAACAGAAAGCTGTACAAGATAAGGGAATTTGTTTCTTATTGTGTTAATTTTTTGTTTTTTTTCAAAGTAATAGAAACAAGGCATCAAATCAACTTTTGATCAAATAGGGTGATTTCACCAATATCCAAACAGTCACCAGTTAACGAACATTTTCTTTAAATATATGAAAATATCAAGCTTTCTGTGTATTGTTTATCTAACATGCCGACAATTTTCGAATCTTTGAAAATTTTTATTTCATTTTACATAAAGAAATTCTGCATAAAAGAAATTATCTTGTTAAGAATAAAATCATAAAAACGTATTTAGATACTAAGATCGCGCGTTCATTTACTGGTTTTTAGTAAATATTTACAGATTTCTTTTAAACAAAATTTATACTTTTATTCTTTGTCTAAAATTTTGTCACTGACGTAAAGACGCATTTTTAATTCTCTTAACTAAATAACAAAAATTGAAATTTCCTTATTCCTTCACTGACTGGTAAAGTCACCCTAGTTTCGAAATAAAAAATATTGTATTCTGGAACTACATCTAATTTATTTGCTACTCATATATTTCTTTGATTTTTTTTTTGTTTTGTACAACTCAAATAAATAATAAACTCTCTTATGGATCGAAAACGATTTATCTCCTTTAAAAGTATGATTTATATATTTATTTTTTATTTACAAATTAAACATATTATCATAGGGATATACGTTTTATAAACTCCAACTGCCGCACAAAGTATTTATTACCAGTATTGATTATCGTGCTCCAATCCATAGTTATTCAGAAAATCTCTGCCATTTAAAAATTAACGTTCACTACCAATCACTCTTAAATTGGCAGAGTCGAAATTCGCTACGAAAACAAAAAAGAGCCACCTAAACAAACGTATAATCTCACCTGAGGAACATCACGTGCATGAGCGCGAGGCCGGGATGCTCGTTGACCCTAGAGTCGCCGCTGAAGAAGCAGGGAAAGGCGCGGCTCTCGAGGCGACAGCTGCGCGAGTCATGCGAGGGCATCGGCAGATTCTTGCGCTGCGTGTTGAGCAGGCCGCCCTGACCCGAGCGCAACGCGTGCGCCCGGTCCTCTGAGCTGCCGTACAGGGGCGACAGGTCCAGGTACGACGTCGCCTGATTGATCTGCTGACGCGGTCCTAGCTTGCAACCCTGGCGGCATAAGGGTTAAAACGATTTTTAAGGCTGTTGATGAATGAATAGGCCGATGAGTAGTAATATTAGTGAAAAAGAGGAATATGGATTATTTAATCTAGGGATTAATCTAGGGACTTTTTATTTGTTCTGCTTTAAAGAGCATGTTTCATGATTTTATACGAGAAAGAAAAAGTATTTGTTTATCAGAAAAAATTTTAAAAGTTATTTAATATTTAACACTATTTATAATATGAAATTCCGCGTGATGTTGGTAATGTCAATGAAAAATTTTCGGAAAAGAGTTATCGACAATGATTGAAAAACTAATAGCTAATAAAAGTATATTTGTTGTAATAAGTTACATACAAAGTAGATAGAAAATTTACATCTTTTACGGGAAAAAATCGCGTTTACTATAGTCATTTCCTACAAACATACACTTTGAGCTCTTAAAAGAAGGAAATTATATTCCCCATTTATTCTTGGGTAATTTTCTGCCGGGTTAACGTTTGCAATGATTGTTTTAAGACTATTGAATTAACCATTCATAACATACAATTACCTCTTAATTTTTTTACAGTTTACCTTATCTATATTATTTATACCTACGCAGACAATACCTACTCGAACGCTCGTAAAATCAGGCATTAATAACCTCCTCGAAAAAAAATTGACAGAAGATTGAGAAACGAATCGGAAACGCAGTATCATTCTGCAAACATCACTTTTATCTAACTACATAGAACAGATAAGTAGGCAAAGACAAAACTGACACACCGTATACACATACTATATACCTACTATACCGTAATAACAGTAAAATCATGCGAAATCCATTGCTCCCTTTTCCACAATTACCCGCAATTACATGCTCTACCCTCGCTTTAAATTACATCGTCGATTAGTTATACCACTTTGATTTACACACATCCAATTACAATGCTCTGAAACCTCGAAAACCAACACAATTGTACCATATATACAGCGTCACGTTTCGTCACCGTCCCACGCGCGAAACGCACACAGAGACGCTTTTCTGCGCGTTTTACGGCCCCTTGACTTTCGCCTCGTGTCGCTCTTTTTTTGTCGCTCTCTTCATCTTCATACTTACTGCGCGGCGAACGGGGTCAGCTTTTTTCCACTCCGTTTGTCCGCGCGCGAACGCACGGGGCAATAAAACCGTGCCGCGCGAAGTTTTCGATATTTAACGAGCGCGGGGAGTGAGGATCAAAGTGTGGAACTGGGTTGAAGCGTTTTACGATTGGGAAATCGCCGCTAGAAGTGAAGATTCGATGCTGCGCGACTATAGGATTGCAAAAAGAAAGGAAAGAAAATGGGTGATTGGGTTGTGGAGAGGAATGACGACCTGTGGAGCGTGAACTGATGGTGAAATTGTCGTTGTAGTTGATGGAAAATGCATTTATTTATTTAATTGTCCGATAGTTAAAAATAATTGAGAAGAGAAATGGTATAATGCAAAATAGTATTTGAATTTAGTATGAATATAATAACGTTAAAAACGTTATTTTAAAGTAATGATCATCTTCACGTATACATTGCACTTGAAATATTATTTGCAACAAATTTTTTCTAGAATTTATAAAAAGAAAAAAAAAACAATTTTTTAGGATCTTATACATGATACAGTGAAGTTGAATTTCTGAAAAGTACATGTCATCAAAAGACTCCAAAAATTGGCATCTTCAGAAACACTTTTACCCCTCACATAAACAACCCGTAATTAAAAAATCAATTACAAAACCGATCTTTCATACCCATTTATATACGAAACAAAAGACCACCGGCATCTTCTTCAAAAACCACCGATAAATCATTAAACTTTCTCGCGCACGCGCGAATGTCGAATGCGCCGTTCGCTCCTTCCTCTTTTTCCTCTCCGCACTAGAAAGCCATAATTGCACTTCAGGCTTTTCGAAAAGAAACCGGCGATCTGGAGCGCGTTAAAGCTCGCGCGGGCTACTAACGGGATGTGCGTACACGTGCGTGAGTAATGAGTCTGATAATTATTCCTCGCTTCCTGATTCGCCATTAGGTCAATGTCGCGCGCGGTTCTAATTTTCGTGGAAGTCGTGCGGGAGTAATATGCGTTAATTTTGCGGAGAGCCTTGAGCGACGCTTCAAGGTGATAATAATTTCTGCTAGTGTGATTGTTTTCGGATTGTAAATGGAATTTTGAGAATTCGCGTGACGAGAAGTGAGATGATGCGTAGATATTATAGTTTTTCTGCGGTTTTGGCTCTAAGAATAGATATCTGTGTGTTGGAATATTCTTTAAATTTCTTTTCGTAGAATTTGAAATCCATATATATTATATATCGAATACTGCAATGAATATAATATTAAATTCTGCTTGATCGTATTTTAGTATCGAATTTTCAACCCAATACCTGAGCATAGTGCGGTATTTTACTATCTACAGCTACATTCTTTCCTCAAAACTGTTAGTTCGAAAACATTCCACTCTCTCACTTTCGAAAAAAATCTTCAAAAACGCTGCCACATACATACAGCAACCACGGCGACCCAGAAACATGACTCCAGATACGACAAGAAAAAGATCGCGTTCGAGTTTCCCACTTATGAGATGACTACTTACGACGACAATAAAAGCAAACGCTTTCCCGTCTCGCGAGTCACGTAACCCTTACACACGCACACACATGTGTGTACACCTACACATACACGCGAGCATTTGCATTTCGCCGATGATCGAGCGGCGATAAGGCGCGCGGACCGGAACGGCGGAATTTAATGCAAGCGGAAACCGTTCACCGTGTGTGTAGTTAGTACCTGTAGTGGCGAACGTCTGCCGATTAAAGTATAAGTAGGTGTACTCAATTCGTCGAGTTTTTGTGTGCATATATAAGAAATCGTGTGGCATTGTCGGACGGTTCTTTTTTCTGGGCGTTGGGAAATCGAGGCGGAAATTATTAAGGGACAAAGGGATAGGATTGAGGATAATGCGTTGGATTTTGAAAGAAGCTCATGTACGATGCTCATATTGGAATGTAATTATGGAAATGATTTCATGCAAATGTGATCATTAACTCTGAATGGGCCATTCCGCTTGGATCGTAAAAGTTTACAGCATTTTTTCTGCGGAAGCACATTGTGCGATTAGTTTTCTAATATTCTATACATTCGTGTAATATAACGTAAGATAGTCTTTTTAAAGATTATCTAATTATTGTTTAGTTGTACGTACATACATCAAAGACATGTACAAGTCATGAGAGTAAAGTGGAAAAAGGTTAATGCGATTGCTCAAGAACTTCGACTTTCGAATGTTGCCAAAACTTCAATTGAATTTGCTTTTTCCCAGAATACTTATACACAAGGCCGCTAGAACGTAGCAAACCTTACAATTCTCAGACAATCGAAAATAGTTTTCCATTGAGTTTAGGAACAGAGGGGCAAAGATTACAAGAATTCCGTACTGTATGTAAACTTGAAAATATCTCCATCTTCTTTTAACGGTTGAATTGCTTACGCGGATGGAATAACTTAAATTGTTTCGTATGAAGATACGTAGGTCGTCTACGAAATTTACTGACATTGTACAACTAACAAAATTCTTGTTTTCAGTATGAAATCATAAACTCTATAAAATATCAAAGAATTTATATTAATTTTTTTTGCCGATGGCAAAGAATCTTTGCCATCAAGCATTGAAAATTCCATAAGATGAACTTTTCTAAAAACTCAGGGGTTAAAACAAATGCAATCTCTTTACTTTATTTTCTTCAATTTTCAATTTGTAAAGCTCAAAATACTCCTTTTTCCGCCAGACGGTGTCCGAATTAAAAAATCGATAAACTCTTCCTCATAAAACTCATCTCGATTACAACTCCAAAAAGGTTATTTTCAAATTACTTGTATCTTAAACTTGTTCAGAAAAATAAAAAGTTGAATTAAAACGAAATTTCACAAGTTTACAATATTGGAATGAAATTCAGATTTTATAAGACTGCGTTTTATCCCAATCATTCCCATACAACATAATGCGGAAAAATTAAGACGTGAAAATGAAATATATTAAGCAGAAAAACTTTTTGACACTCTGTGTAGATCGTGCCACTTTTACGCACGGTTACGTTTACATGCGTGCGCAAAAATATCACTTTACGCAAAGAGTGTTAAAAAATAATGTTCGATACATGTGATAAAAATCATTCTCATACGAACGTGATTGGCACTAGTATCGAAATGTACTAAAAATTAAAACAAGGAAATCAGTAAAATGCTACCTAAAAAACTATAATTCACAAAAGTCTTCAACGAATATTGTTTGATTTAATTTTAAGAGATAGTTAATTAGCAAGTAGAAAATAGTAAACAATCTAGAAATTAACAAGATTAAAGAAAACACAGGTGACATCGACAAAAAATAGACAGAGCAAAAAATTATGTATAGCATAAAAATTGCGGGTAGCCAACCAGCAATATGACTGAACTTTAAACATATGGCGGTGTCATGTCGATTCAATTGAGATTACATTTTGTATTGATTCTTCTTCCAACAGTATCTTGCATTCTTAAAAAATTAATATTTATATAGTAGGAGCAAAAAACCGAATTATTTTGTAATTTTAAAATATGCATTCAATTGAGTTAATAGTTTAGAGCAATGGTTATATTTTATATACCACCGTGCATGTTCTAACCCGATTTTAGATATGAATCACAAAGTTTAAAGAAAGCAAGAACCTTATCCCAAATTTAAAAACTCTATAATCAAGAGTAAATCAATAAATGAGTACAGGACGTAATATAGGTATTTTGTACATGTTAGTACTTTGGTTGCTAGATAAAATGCTTGGCGTTAAAAATTCTCTTTTAAAATTTTAGCATTCCGAATCAAAATTTGCATTAGGTATATAATAACCTACTGTAAGATTAAAAAACATACAAATATTTTTAATGAATTTCAAAAAATAAATGTTCGACATTTCGACACTTTTCGATAACTTATACTATAAATTTATTAGTGGAAAGTTTTTCTTTGTAGTTCCTGCCCATATTTTAAGCTTTATTTAAAATATTTATTTTTGATAAGCGTTAAAGCAACATAATAAAATATTTATTACACAACAAATAAAGAAAATCTAAAGAAATTGAATAATAAAAAGTAAATCCAACTAATAATAAATTTATAACCGAAAAAATGAAATCGTCTGTCAGTAACTTATTGAACGTCACAACGTATAAACACTTAAACAGAAAGATACTCTTATACCAAATGTATTTAACTTCAAGTTAATATAACTTGTAAAGGAGTTAAGTACTTAAAAAACTTAAATATTACTTAAAAGTTTTTACGTTTGAATTAAATAATACGGGATAGCGCGAACGCAGTCCCGGCTAACAAAAATTATACGCCCGAGATATCCACATTAGGGATATTCGCAAGGGTCAGCTCAACCGTTGTGCAATGGGAGAGCCTCGCCCTGGAGGAACCGCCTTATTGATCACGGTAACCTCTGCGCCAGGTAAGTATGCTTTCAGTCGCTCGGCCACCTCTATATGAACCCCGAGCCGCACGTTCTCACTTGCGAGAGGGGCGAGTCCTATGGCTCTAACACGGAGACGCTGGGTACCTTGCCATCTAGCGTCTGGGCGTGGAAGTTGCGGCGCAGGGGGGAAAGTGGAGGGGTAGGGACTACATGAGGGGTTCGGGAATGAAAAGGAGAGGTTTGGCGGGGAAACGTGAATGCTGGAATCCGATTGATTTTGAGGTACGGGTATAGTGTTTGGGAGAATACCGAAAGGGATGCGAGAATGTGTGTGTAGTTTTTTCAGTTATATGTGAATGTCGCCGAGTATTAAATAACATTATTATTAAAGTTTGTTTTCAATACGTGAATGAAAAGGGCCTTTTTTCACGTCTAAAAGTTGGGTAACAAATGGCGTATTCCGAGCGTGATTTGGGAAAGAATGTAAAAAATTAATTCTTTCAGAGTTTAGCGGGGAAATTTTTTTTGTACAAAAATCTGAATTTATGATCTAAATACTACATTATAAGCTACTACCTGTGTTCCAAAATTAATTAAACATTGAACAATTACTATAAATGCAAACAGAAAAAAAGAACAGTTTTCTCTTAAAAAAGTGATGGATGAAATCTGTCATCACAATAAGACGGTTTTGATTGGTTGTTGTTGACTCATTTAATTGGTCTTTATAGAATAAGCGCCAAAATCTAATATGTTTGAATTTTCGAAATTGAAATCTTGAGTTTGGGTATTTAAAACTGAATAATTAAACTAGTATATGAAAAATTTCATTACTTTATTTTCAAAATTACGTTATTGTTATATAATTTAAACTGATTGAAACAAACTTTTAAATTAAAGTAACTAACTTGATTATGCTCATAAGTAAATAATAATAATAATAATTATACATAAAAAAATCATTTATTTATGAAAAAAATTTTTCTTATTAAATATGACGGTTCGAAATCTCTTCTGTCTTAATTTTTATTAAACCGTTTCATAATAAGAGCCACTTTTTAAAGTGTTTCTTAACCAATCTCTCTCCCAAAAGCATTGCACACATTCCACGCTTGACTATCTTTCTTATCTCACCTGGTGCGCGTTACCGGGATGAGGCGCCGACCTCGCGTACTCCATGCACCCGCCGGCCTCATCCTCCGCGGCGATGGGGAAACACTCGGGATGGAAGCGGTCGTAGGGCACGTCGCAGCAGCGCAGACGCTCGCCGTTCGGTAGACCCATGCGCGGTGTGTGCGCCAGATCGTGTGCGACGAACTCGCCGAACAGCGCCGTCAGGGCCATCAGGTGTGGATGCCTATGTGGAAGAGAAGAAAAAAAGGTACAGATAGTGAATTGGAAGTCGAATTTATTTATATTTTTTAACAAAGGATTTTGTATTGCAAGGCCAGGTGGATGAGTAAGTATGTTCCCTTCTTAAAAAAGTGATGACCGGAAGAAGTGAAGCCTCTATAGATTTGATCTGTGATTGGCTCTTGGATAAAAGGCGCGAGAGTTTAAAATTAAATGTGCATTTTTATTTGATAATTAGGCATTATTTATTGGAATATTATTGGAATGAAAATTATTAAAGTGAAAAGTATTAAATAAATAATAATCAAATTATTATGGGTTGTAGCTTAAAAAAATAAATAACATGTTTTAATTATTTGTTAAAGTGATGGCCAGAAGTAGAAAAGTATTTTAAAACACAATACGATTAGTTATTGAATTGCACGGTAAAATTCAAAACAATAAGCAATGTTTTAATCTTAGAAGAATTAATTATGTTAATATTAGAATAAATTATGCCAATATTACGTTCAGATTTTATTCTTTATTTAATACTTCACGAAAAAAAAAAATATTTGAATGAGCTTATAATTTCTAGCCTCAAAATTTTGTATTCGTTAAGAGTATATATACTACAGTATTATATCAATTATTAATGATGCATCAAAATTAAAAGAAAAAGATTTCCGGCTCATAAGGAATAAATTATTCTTTGTATGTTTAATAAAAAAAGTAGATAATAGAGCGCGCGCAGCGCGCATGGATTTGGCTAGTGTAAAAAAAAAAAGAAACGAGTAGCTGTTTAAAAGGTATATAGACATATCAATGATTTGGAAATTTCAATTAATGTCAATGTTATTGTGATGCTAATTCCACGATTTTAAGATACAATACGATGAGTTAAAAAGGTATCTCTTATATAACTCTTTGCGGAGGAATTTATATTGAACTTTAATTTGTAATTGATCAAAAAGTTTTTATATCATAGATTATGCAATCAATCTATATAGATCACAGTAGTCATAAAGTCACTATTTTCACATGAAGTGTGAGATTTTGTGTTTATAGGTAGATACATTCCAAATTGTGGAGGAAAGGAATGAACAGAAGTAGATTGATTTTCAATAAATTCACGTCGACGCCGATAAAACACAGACATAATCCAAGACCCGGAGCCGGATTGTATAATAGCAAAAAAATGCAGTGATGTCAGTAGAAAGTCTTTCTACGACTGCAATTAGCCGGGAATAACACAGTAGCAGGATAATCGCGGTCTTTCTACATTTCCCAAAAAATTATTATAGCGTCGACAATAATTCGCGAACCTATGAGAGGTTTCGAATTTTTATTTTTAAATTAAAAAGACTTGTTTTTGTTTTGAAATATGACATAAACATTAACGTAGTAATGATCGATAACTTCTTTTTTGTTCGATTAAACGTAATATGTTTATTACTTTCTTGATTATGCAACGGATCACGAGACTTGTTTTTTTTCGTACACCGCTCCGTTTATCTAACAGAGAAGTTTACCAAGAAAACAGATTTAATGAGAGTTTTGAACTATGCATAAAATAAACGTTTATTTTTAATATCAATTATACAATTAAAGATATTGACAATTTAAAAATATACGATTCATTAAAATTAATTGGAAATGATGAATACAGTTACTAAAAATATGTTTCTATAATATAAAATAATAACTACTTTAGCCGTGTACCAGTTTTAGATCATTACTCAACTTTGCATTATTTTCTCTGCGAATTCCAGTTATTTATAAAAATGCTTCTCAAAACAGTAAGAACAGCGCAAAATGTGAGTAAAATATCAAAAGATTAAGCCGGATATTTTTCTATTTATTGACCAAAAGTCATGGAGCGCGCTAGCGTTCCAAAGTCAAGTGCAATCATTCACGCATACAAGATCAACGAGGCATCAGCATACAATAAACATAAAACGTTTCTTTCCCCATGCTGGTAAGATCCTCAACAACATAAACCTAAGCTCACCTGAGATCAGGTCCACCGGTGTGCATAGTCGTGCTGACGGCGCGTGCGCTGGGCAGACCTGGCGTAGGGAGGGACACGCCGTCGGCGTAGTCGGCGGGCAGGAGGCGGGTGTAGGCCTCGAGAGCAGCACCGCGCGCCGGGTACAGGGGATTGTTGCACATGCCGCTGTGGGTACGATACCGGGCCTCGGTCTTCTTGCAGTCGCCGATGATGCGCAGGTAGTCGCCCGAACAGATGCTCACCTGCAATATGGGTTTCTTTGGTTCCACGGTTAGGTTGACGATTCGTCGACGAGTGTGGTGGTTGTTGAGGTTAGGTCGGTGGTTCGAGTCGCGGTTGAGTTAGGGTTCGACTCCGGTGTTCGTTAGCGCGGTTTTCGGGGAGTGTAGGTTTATATTATGTTGTTAGTATCGGACTGAATAATCTGTTGAAGTCTATTTGGATCTGTTTGGAAATGGAAGTTTAGTGGCAATGGAATACTTAACGGATATTTCAGATTAAAGTTTAGGTCTGTATTGTAAAACTTAAGTCATGCTGTTCGAATTATAATTGTAGTAATTACTTATTTCTTTAACTCCAATATCATGTGAATTATTATATTTTTGTTTAATCACAAGATCAGTTCAAGATCATCACTGATTAAACTTTATTTTGAATTTCACGATTAATGCGTTAACATTGAAATCAATGTGATTCATGTATGTTATTCTGAAACTACTTACTTTCTTTATGTCTGCTATCAGGACTTGCAAATTCTATCTCGACAATGAATTATATGAGAACTTACTATATACACTTCTGTATATTATACTAATAACCACAAAATCTATTTTTACAGCTAATATCATAATAACTTATTGAATTACCTTTATGATTTATACTACTCTTACAAGAAACTCAAATCCGCCAACGAATTCCATGACAACTATAACTGTTACATCAGCAAGTGCATCGATAATTCTAAGTTCACATTCTAACGTGACAAACTAATTTTCAGAAATCTTACTAAACTACATTTTTAAATTCTACATTGACGACAGTGGCTTCGATTCCTTATACCAAGTCTATAAAAAGTAACTACTTAACCAACTATAAACAATCACCATCACCAACCACCACCGAACCGTGATCCAGCATAAACTCACCAGGCTGGTCCCGACCGACGGCAACAGAGCGCCGGCGTCCTTGGGCGACATGTGCAGCACCTCGACGAGCATAACGGCCATCGTCTCGCGTCGCAGCGCCCTCTCAGTGAGGTTGATCGCGTCCGGGCTCATCTCGTGGGAGGCGGCGAGATACCAGGCGGGCGAGTCGCGACTGAGCCGCGTGCCCGAGTCCATGATCGCCTGCTCCTGCTCGTGGTAGCGCTCCATTGAGGCGTTTGTGCGGCGCTTTAGGTCCTGCAGCATACGCGGCGGCAGCAGAGAGCCGCGCGTCGTCTCCAGCAGGGCTAGAAGCCTGGAACGAGAGGTACAACGTTATGATGATTTATAGGGGATTTGGAAAATAGAAGGGTAAGAGAAAGTGAATGTTTTTGGTAATATGGGATATATCGGGATAGATGGGTAAAATTACTGTTATTCGGTCGATGGCGTTAAATGTGTACCTATATATACGTTTTTTTCGTGACTTTTTGCGTATGTAAATAAGTAATGAATACAGAAATGTCTACAGAGTGGTACCGCGCCATTTGATAGGATATCTATAGTTTTTCACATAATTAGATACACGTACTTTCTCATACTTTTTTTTTGTACTTTTCTTCTCTTCTCTACGACTTTTCTGGTCGAATAAAATTTAGTGAGTGCTAAGATAACCTGAGTAGCGGAATACTTCTTCTAGTCAGGTTGTATCGCATAATCAAGAATTAAACATTTGCAAAAATAAAATATATACTCTGTGAAAAATGCACTTTTAAGTTACAAGTGACCGATAAATGTAATCTACTTGTGATAAAAAATAAGAATTCGTCAGATTGTATAATATTACTACTAACAATTATTTTTCATCATAGTTTTTCACCTCTCAAGTCCTACTCTACAAGGTATACATTTTTCGCCTACCACACTATAAAAGTATTTTCATTAAAAAAAAAAAAAAAAAAAAAAAAACTGAATCTGCACTGTATCTATCTATCTGTACTCAATGTTTTGGTCACATAAATTTTCTCCAATGTATCTTGAAAAATAAATAATTACTGAATAAGTTATAAATTTAACCCGCGCTCACCGCAATAAATTAAAATAATTTAATCGCAAGTTTCTTATCGATTATCACCACCGTATACTATTTATCCCCTTACATTTCTGCCAACGCACAAAAACTTACGCAAAACCTCAATAAAAAGCTGTTATCCAACCTCATAAAACACTCCTCAATCCCATAAACATCATCCCTCAGAAAAAAAACCACCACATCACACCGCACGATAAAGTTCAAGTTTGAACACCCACAGCATCACGCGCGAGCGCGCGAAATTCAAACGCACCTTATTACGTCACCGCGTCGTAAATCAGCCGCGCTATATTTGCATGCGTGCTCGTGATACATATTATATCTATATACACGCGTGTTTCGCAACGATCCTCGTGCGGTTTAATACAATTTTATTCCCTTTGCGGTTTTCCACGCCAGAGTCCTTGAATTCGCGCGCGCGCGCGAGCGAGCGATTTTCAGAGCATTTCTCAATGGTTCGTTCCCTCCAGGGATTGGCAAATTTGTCTACGTGTATTGTCGCGTTACTTGCGTCCCGGTATTGCGTACTCGTTGGGCGAAATTTGTCACTGCGACGGAAGTCGTGAGAGAGAAAGAGATGTGATCGCGGTGGGTCGGGTGGTTGAAATTCAGCCGTAGACGAAATAAGAAAGAGATCTAGGGAGATTTTATCCTCGATTTTATCGTGTTGTCTTTCGGAATGTGTTGATCCATTAATTACAGCTTCCACATATTTTTGTCCTTTGACATTACGCACACGCAATGCTTTTAGAGAATGCTTTGGTTTTAATTTTTATGTGATGGAGTATAGAAACTAAATATATATATTGTAAAAATATTTCCCCATTTATGGTCGCATTTAATTTAAGTTCCCACGACAACCCCTTCACCTCTTAGATCATTTATATTTTCTTATAACAGAATCACCGCTTATTTTGTTTAACCATTACACTTTCACCAACCAACACCAGTGCTATAGAATTTCCCGAAAAACACCTCGCAAATGACTATCATCAGCGAAATCCAAATTGTACGTTTAGAGCGTAAAACCACAACACAGCGCGCGCGATGTGTATACACATCGCGAAAGGCAAGAGCATCGTCGAAGTGATTGATGGCCGTTTCAGCGGCGCAGCTACTATATGCGCCCCACTGGTGTACCTGACCGTTTGAGCCGTGTTGAGTGGATTAACGGCAATTAGTCGTATAGACGTTCCCCGATTGCACTGAATCCGATAAATTAAGCGCTCTCGGCTGTTGATTTATCGCGTATCGTCACACTTATTGGTTGGCTGTGATTTGCGCGTTATAAAAAAATCGAATTTTTGTATTCGCCGTTGTGTTTGTCGACGAGTGCTATTATACATTAATTAATAATTATTTTGTAATTATCTAGGCTTTGCATCGATCACGTGTGTGGTAACGGTATTACAAGTAGATATATTTAATGCACCATGTGTGCACTCGATGATTATTAGACGGTGAAATGTCTACATACCTGAGTGGTGGTGATTAACGTATGCCCTAGCATGTGGTGTTCTGGTACCACTTAAGGTGCCTAATTACGAGAATATTTCATACCTCTACAATTCTCCTATTTAATATAGATACTCTATGTTTAAAAAATTATTCGAACAACATAGTAATTTCGGCGAGAATGCATTGCTGACAAAATTATAATGTACCGCGGCACACAGGTACACTGAGGGGCGTATGTCTCGAAAAATTATGAACGGCATCTTGTAAAGCTAAGATTTTGTAGGTTTTGCTATTACTCAAAATTGGGTTAGTAGATAAGCTATGCCGGTTCTGGCTCAAAACAAGTCCTGACCTGTTTGAGCCAGAACCGGCATAGCTTTTTTGGGTCCCCCACCCCTCCCCCTCCCTCCCCTCCCCCCTCCCTCCCCTCCCCACCCCGCACTATTGCATAGGGTGCCAATAACCCAAAACAGGTCCTGACTTGTTTGAGCCAGAACCGGCATAGGTTTTTTGGGTCACCCGCACGGGACCCAGACCTGCTTGATCTAGAACCGGTATACTGGTCCTGACTCACCCGCGCGCCAACGAGTTGAGCCAGAACCGGCCTACCGATTCTAGACCAGGTCTTGCCCGTTCTAGACCAGCCGCAAAGTCAGAGCTTGCCCTGGGGAGCGAGCCGCCGGCAGCGAGCGGCCAGCGATAGCCTGCTGCGCACGGGCAACGGTAGCGGCCAGCGGCGGACGGTCGGCGGCGGGCGGCCTGCTGCTTGTCAGCCTGCAGCTCTCGGCCAGCGGTTCTTATCTACTATAACCATTAAAAACTATTATGCAACCATTTAAAACTTTTTATAACCCTTTTGCTCGGGCAAAGAATATGTGTTTGTGGAAATTTTTTCTGTATATTTTTTCCACTGCGACTGTTTTGGATCGTTTTGTATGAGTCGTTGTTGCTCGGGAGCAACGGTCGAGCTGCTGGTTTGACCCATTATGAGGGAATGAAAGTCTCTAACGACTGCAACATGCTTATATAAGACCTCGATTGCTTGCGAGCGCCATCTACTGGTCTACTAAATAAAAAAAATTTTTAAGGGGGATAGGACCCCCACCTCGCTCCTATTCTGTTAGGTTCTACCTGTTTGTCAACCCCTCCATTACCCTTAAAAAATTATTCATCAATATCTTCCCATTCCATGTTTGAATCGTTGAGATAAAACTGTTTCATGCGCTTTACGTTGTATCGAGCACAAGTAGTTTTGTATGCTCCATTATGGTTAGTACATATAGTCACTGATCTTGGATAATCGAACGCTGGATAGCCCATTTCAGTGATATCAGTAACTTTAAAATTGAAACGCTCTAACCATAACTTTTTTGTCTCACCAATAACAAAAATTCTATTAGCATCTTTGAATGCATCTTGAAGAATATTTCCAATTTCTGTATAATCTAAATCACCACGATCCCACGATAGTCCATGATAGTAAAGTTCTAACCACAAATTTTCACTTTTATACTTTTCGGTAAGTCTTCGCCAAGGAAATGGCGGCTTGAAGAGGTGCACTACTGGCTCATCATCGTCATTGAGAGACACGAAAGCCAGTTCTTTCAGAACGTAATCATTGCCAGGCTTTTTAAAACCCTGCATATCCACTGCGTAGTCCATGGTAAAATTCCACTTCGGATTCCAAATGACAAATGAGAATGAGTCGAAGGCTCGCTCGCCTTATATACTCCTTAAAGTTTCTGCACGTCGCCACTTACGGGGCTGTATTGAACTATGCGATCGTGCAAGATCAAGCAATAGGCTGAAGTTCCAGCGGGAAAATTTTCCTTTGATTCAAATTCTAGACGAATGTCCACAGGGGCGCTCTTTAAGGACTCGTTTTGTTTTGAACAGTCTATCACTATTAGAGGCACGTAAGTGAGATACTGTGACTTTTTCAACATAGGTTCAGGATCTTTACCATAGTATGAATTTTGAAAATTAGCGTACATATCGTATAGCATGGCAAATTGATTACGATTCACATCAAGGTTAAGATTGCCATACGGATACGACTGAGAATTGAGAAAGAGTTTTACATTTGTAAGATTGCAGTGATCAAAGCGGCTAGCGTTTACTGCCTTCTGATCTTTTCGACTACTTTGAAAACCTAAGACGACGAAGCGGGGTTTTTCAAGTTGATTTGATGTTTTTACAGTCCACACCTGTCTTGACGTAATCGGAAGTAGTGGGTACTCGTACAATTCCCACGTGCGAAAACTCATGACAATAGGACGATCTTTACCTACAAAATCTAGTAGGCGAATTTTGTTAGAGTTCGATGCAATTACGTATGGCATAAGCCATTCGATTCTAGTTAATTCAATTTTAAAGTCCTCATAAACGTCTTCTCCGGCTGCTCGTGTAACTGTTTGTACAACAGCGTTTAAGTCATTTCTCGATCTCATGAGAACGAGTTCATGTTTTGCGTTTACTACAATTTTACGATAGTCCTCTGCGAAGCCGAAAATTAGACTCAAGGGAATCGATACATTGAAGTAACCGGCATCATCTATTATCTTCTGTGTTTCTTCTACATCAATCCAGCCCGCGTTTTCAATGATAAAACTCTGAGTGGGATTGTGTGAAACCCAACCTTTCATAAGAGTGGTTAAACCAACATTTTTGCACTTGTCTATCTCAATGGCATTCAACTCATATCTGATTTCTTCAAACAAATGACAAATGGCATTATTCACAAGTTTTGTATTTTCAACGGGAGTATTATTAGTTTTAACCAATCGCCCGCAGATATGTAGTGCACTGCGGGAAGGTAAGAGACATAAATCTTGATGTTGAATAGATATGCGTATTTCATCGCTGTTATTAAATGATGCTGTATACGGTTGGTGAGCATGAACCTCGTAGTGCGCTACGGATTCATCAAAAGTTACAGGTGTTTGTATGCTTAGAATTTCTTCCATTTCGTTGAAAGCAGCAAAAGATGATGCAAGTTATTTTCCACCAAGTACTACTTTTAATCCTAGACTTTTTAGTTTTTTTATGCTCTGACGTGTTAGCGTCTTCACAGTTCGATGATGACTGATGCGTGGTGGACATATTTCTCTGCTTATATAGTTTTTGTTGTAAACGATTCCCATTATGATTGTCGAATATGCAACCTTATAGTTATAACTTCTCCGCGGAAATTTACTAAATCTCCGTCTTGATCGATGATGCGTACTTGTAAATGATCTATACGCTTTACGGCAATCGGAAGGTAAATAACGTGTGAGGGAACTTTGATGATTTTATACCCTGGAGGTACTGCAGGAAAAAACTCGTGAATTGTATGAACTTTTTTATCGTTTATATATGCTCCCGAAGTGATATTACACTCGACTCTCAAAGCGTTGATTTTGAGAATTGTAACAGGTAAGTCAGAATTATGGACAACGTTTGGTTCGAGAACACGTCTGGTAAAGCCCAGTAGACGACCGAGAGAATTTTCAGGTCGAAAATCTATAGGCTGACTGCACTTGATTGTACAGCGGAGAGTATTATTATTTGGCTTTAAATTGAAAGTAATGTCGTTGTGCGCTAATTTTTTACGAAGAAATTTGTCAATATCCTCAATTTCGTAACTTCCAACTGGAAGAAGGACAATGTTTTCACCTACGTAAAACTTATTATTGTTACTGTCTATATTGGGTATTGAATTAAATGTTAAAAGTTCAACAAGCCCTAAAACGTAATTTTTATTTGGCGATAACTCGATTGGTGGAAAATACTGTGCTTCTAGTGTAGAAGATGTACCTGAAAGTGTCAGAGTTAATGAACCTTCCATGACAGCTTAAATCAGAATGACGCAATGTTTCCCCCGCCTCTCCTTATATAGCCCTGCACAAGAATTTTAGACAGAGGTGACCGCAATTGTATGTGTCAAAATCCTGATATCTTTCATGATTATATTTAACTTCGTCTACTCTGAGATATAATATTAAATCTAAGGGTGGTCGGAGATCACCAAAACTATCGAAATATACAACATTTTTGCCTCTTTTTCTATATGCAACCCAGTGTGTACCAGGGCCGCTAGCGTCATCTAGATTAACTATAGCGGATTCACTATAGCGCGGTCCAGAAGTTGGCATTGCATTTCTCATAAATACTCCCCGAAAATTAGATATTTTTAAAAGTTTTGCATATTTTAATATGTCCGCATCGGTAAGTGCTCGCTGAGGTAATCTCATGAACTTTTTTTTTTTTTTTTTTTTTAAATGGAGACCTAACCCTACTTTGTGCGGTTTAAGATATAAGCCATTGCCCAACGCTACACTTTCCATAGTTTTATTATGTCTTCTATTTTCTTCCAACTGCTCCTTAGCGGCTTTTGCGTCGTTTACGGCTTTTACAATTCCAGCAGCACCACCAGCTAGAGCGCCAGTTGCACTCAAGCCTGCAAATAGAGGTATGAGAAATGGCAATACCCCTCCTGTTTTCACGGGGACTGGTAAAATACGTGGGATTTTAATATTCTTTTTACCTCCAGCTTCTTTAACAGCGCCCCGTGCTTTTTTCAAAGCTGATCGTATGACTGTTAGAGCACAGTTACTTGGCACTGATTTAAAGGCACCAGCTTTGATTATTTTCTTCAAGGAAACTTGGCTTCTCTTCTTTAAACCCATTCCCAATTTTTTAGCCTTATTTTACTTTCTCTTGTTCTTCTTAGAACTATTTTGCTTTCTCTTTTTCTTCAAACCCATGCCAAGTCTAGATTTTAATTTCATAGTATTAGTTATAGCGTATGCAGCCGCTTTTTCGCCAAAATTAGCGTCTTTTGATTTAACGCGATTCCAAGCTTTCTCAGCTAAAATTTTATCTGCGGCGTTTCTCGCTTGAACGTTTTCACGATTTCTAGAATAAGCTATATCGTGCTCTTTACAAGCAGCGTCAAGAGGATTAATTCCAAGATCTCCTCGAGCTAAGCGTTTTGCCAACTTAGTACCTGGACCGCAGTACTGATAACCGGGTATGTGAAGCTCAAATGGAAGTTTATTGATAATTTTATTAACTAAACCGCGTCCGTGTTTGTGAATGATCATCACTCTACGAAAGTCAACGCGCAACTGATGGTGAAAGCTATATAAGACCGCTATTTATACTCATAGCAATCAGTCGTGATTTGAGCGCCATAGAGTAAAGATCATGAACTTCAAAGAGCAGTCGGTCAAGTTACCAATAGAAAATTTTGATGCACTTGTAGAGCATGATAAAAGAGCAAAACGACACGGTGATCTACTTCCTGATAGTATACGAGCCGTCTTCTGTGGTCCCTCAAACTGTGGAAAAACAAATAGTTTACTTGCTCTCATAACGCATCCTAATGGCATTAGATTTGAAAACGTATACGTCTACTCAAAGTCTCTCAATCAGCCGAAATATAAATTTTTAAATGAAATCTTAGAACCTATAGAAGGTGTACAATATTTTCCATTCAGCGAGCACGATGCAGTTGTCGATCCTGACCACGCGCTTCCGAACTCTATCATGATATTTGACGATATTGCTTACGAAAAACAAGATAATGTTAGAGCCTTCTTTTGCATGGGCAGACATAAAAAGGTTGATTGTTTTTATCTATGTCAAACTTATGCTCATGTCCCCAAACATCTTGTCAGAGATAATGTAAACTTACTTGCTATTTTTCGACAAGATGAAGTAAATCTAAAGCATATCTATGACGATCATGTAAATACCGATATGACTTATATACATTTTAAAGAATTGTGCTCCAAGTGTTGGAGAGATGATAAGCACGGTTTTCTAGTCATCGATAAAGATCGAGGAATAAATGACGGCAGATTTCGTAAGGGCTTTGATAATTTTGCTATAAATATAGCATGCCTATAGGTAACAATCAGCAGTTTCAGACTGAACGTTGAAACAACAACATGGCTGACTTTCAAAGAGAAAAAACGTGCTTCATCAACTTGTTAAGGCACGAGATGCGATTAAACGCAAATATAGAATATTAAAATTTGGAAAAGACAAGACAGAAAAGATTTTAAGTGAAACTTTCAAACCAATAGTAGATCCGCTTCAAAAACTTGTAGCTCAGAAAAATATTGAACAAAGTAGTGTTAAACATAATACAGTCGAACAAAGTTTCGAGAATGACAAAAAGAATGAAAGTTCTGACAGTGAGTTCAATGATACTCTACAGAACGTCCATGACACATCTTTCGAAACAGCAGGTAGCGATAACGATGCTGATGACTCTGATTTGTACGTCAAGGCCCTCAAGCTTAATCAGCCTCAGTATCTTGACAAAATTTATGGAGTAAGAAATGAAAATGGTGAATTTTTTATTGGTAATTTACCGATTAGTTTTCATAATAATAAAATTAAAATTAACAGAGTAGCATATCCGAAAACTACAGGATTACTCGAGTTACTCATAGCGAAACAACCAAATAAAAATAATAATATAAGTTCAGATGATTTAAAAAATTATCGCAAAATTTTAAAACTATCGTCTGCTCATAAAACGCGATATGACAAGAACGAAAAGATTCGTTTTCATAATAGTAATAAATTTAATAATTTCATTGCTCCAATGTTCAAAATTACCTCGAAAACCGGAGAATCGATTAAAGGTGGTTCATTACCTCGTTATAAAATTGCGAAAAAACATACTGCTTTAGACTATGTGTACTGGGACGATCCAAACGAGCTCGTTGACCGGCTTCACTTACTAGTAGCTGAAAGGTCTGCCGGAAATCCAAGTCATGTAAACGAGATACACTCTATAATCGAAGAACTTCGTGAAGCAGGCTATATATATTAAGTGCACATGAATAAACGAATCATTCTCAAAATGAGCGTCGACGTGTTTGGACGTAATCTTGGAAAAACCGAAGGCAGTCGAGGGCCACCTGGCGTTGGCTTTAAAGTCACGTCTGACGGTCACTACGACATGGAAAATAAAAAATTATGCAATATTGCCGAACCTCAACAGCCGAGCGATGCTGTAAACTTAGAGTCTCTACGAAATATTATTCAAATAGAAATTCGAGGAATTATTGATATAACTACAAGACTTAGAACTCGGCTAGATGATTTGAATATAATAGTTGATAATCATACAAATGAACTTGATGCTCAGAAATCTCAAATAAAAGCTGACATTTTGACTATAAAAGAGAGTTTGGCACAGGTATTCAATCAGTAATTCCACAAACATGGAACACGAAAGACTAGTTGAAGAACTACACAAACCTGCAAGACGTAACTATACACGTCGAAGCTTTGACGTGCGTGGTTTGGACGAAACTTGGCAAGCAGATCTCGTCGAAATGATTCCATATGCTCGCGATAATAAGGGCTATAGATACTTGCTCACTATAATCGACATTTTCTCCAAATATGCATGGGCTATTCCTGTAAAGAGAAAAACAGGCAAAGATGTCTCAGAAGCTATGAAATCTGTGCTTGTTAAAGGCAGAGTACCGAAGAATCTCCACACCGATAGAGGCAAAGAATTTTATAACACAGATTTTCAAAAACTTATGAGCACACATAAAATAAAGTTATACTCAACCTTTAGTAATCTAAAAGCAGCGATATGTGAACGTTTTAATCGCACGCTAAAAAGTGTAATGTGGAAAAAATTCAGTTTGCGCGGCAACTATAAGTGGTTAGATATTTTACCTGATTTACTTGCTGCATACAATAATCGTAAACATCGTACTATTGATGCGAAACCAAAAGATGTAACAGCCAATAATGAAGCAGATATACTGAGGAAATTTGCCCCTAAAATAACTAAGAAAATTAAACCAAAATTTAAAATTGGTGACAAAGTCCGAGTGAGCAAGGCTAAAGCAGTATTTGACAAAGGATATACTCCAAATTGGTCTACAGAAATATTTACAATTGTACGTGTAGCAGCTACAAATCCTCCAACTTACCATCTGAAGGACTATCAAGATCAGCCCGTCTCAGGAGGTTTCTACGAGCAAGAACTACTCAAAGCCAAGTATCCAGATATTTATCTTGTAGAAAAAGTAATTAAGAAAAAGGAAGTAAAATTTTTGTAAAATGGCTTGGCTTTGATAATTCACATAATAGTTGGATTGAGAAAAAAGATATGTAAACATATAGAATTGATAAATAAAAACAATTTTTTTTCATGTTAAACAAAAGAGTTGTTTATTAAAAAAAAAAATTATGTACATTTTGCGCTCAACTATATTTCATAATACTTAAACATTTCGCAATACTTATATATATATATATATTTTCGCAATAAACATTTTATTTTCGCAATACTTAAACAATATTTTTTGCAATACTTAAACAATATTTTTTTGCAATACTTAAACAATATTTTTTCGCAATACTTAAGAATTATATTTTTTCGCAAAACTTGGCTTATACATATTTTTTCGCAAATACTTAACTATTTTACAATATATATTTTTTCGTAAATACTTAAACATTAACTATATATATGTATATTCGCATTACTTAAAAAATTATTTGCCACTAAATTCTACACTGGAACCGCCGTTGTACACTATAAACAGTTCATACTTATTAGCGGCATCCTGGAGTTTGAAGAAGAACTGCTCGTCTTGTTGAAGAGCATCTGATACTCTCTTCGGCATGAACACATCAAACTCGCTCTCCAGTTCAGCCACGACTTTTGCTCCATATTTCGTCGTTACAGCCTTCAGACTAGACACCATATACCGCTCGCCCTTGGTCAGATCGACCAGTCTTTTTGTGGGAAGGAATCCACCACGAGCGATTGCGTTCAGTTTTGTTAAATCCATCTGTAACAGAAAGTTTGAAAATGTTTAGTTTTTTTTTTAAAAAAAGAGAAAAATTACTTTAAGAAAAAAATACTAACCTTAGATTTCTCTGCGTTTCTTACTACTCCCAGTAGTTGACTCACAAGGTCTTTTCAAGACGAGGAGCGACACTGCTGGAAGCGGTTGCGTGACAGCGAGAAGCGGCTGTGAGACAGCAAGAAGCGGCTGCGCAACTGAAGTAATCTGCTGCCAAGATGGAGGAAGCGGCGTTGAGATCTGCTGGAGCTGCTGCTGTTGCTGAAGATTACTGCTGGAAGGCTCGACTGTGCGAATGAGCTCCTGCTCTCGCGATGCCTCATTATATAGCAGCTCTTCTGCGGCGTTCGGCGGCTCGTGTTCCCCTCTCCGGCAGCTTCGTTCTCATTGGCATGCTCTTCCCCACCACTCCTGCTCTGTAGTGACCCCAAGGCAGTGTATCGGTGGTTCCGGGCTGCAGGCAGCGTTTGTCGTCATGTGCACTGAGAGCAATTTTTCTCTCTTTCTCAGTGTGGATGTTATGACGCCGAGACCTGATGTTTCGCTGCTCACGAGTGACGATGACGTTCTCACGGAGGCACTTCATGTAGTCGTCAGGGGTGATGGTCAGTTTGACTACAGAAGTTTTCACTCCTTTGGCCTTTTTGATGGGCTGTTGGTTCTGCACTTTCACGCTGTACATTTTACTCCGCAGCCCGATGAATTCCAGCATGATCTCACCGTTGCACTCGTCCTTCATCAAGCCGACGATTTTCTTATTGGCACGAGGCATATTAAACGGATTAGTTTCAGGATAGTCTGATGTGTCGAACTCGTGGATGTCTCGTCGCATCACATCGTACACGTTAACGCCTGTAACCTCGTATATCAGACTATCCGTATCAGTGTATAACAACTTGCCTCGGTCTCCTACACGATCTCGCATATAGTCGTAGTGGAACCTGTACACGAGTGTTTTTGACAAGTCCAGAACTGATAATCCAATGTAGATTGGCTTTCTTATG
Source organism: Torymus aiolomorphi (assembly GCA_036365515.1). Classification (NCBI taxonomy): domain Eukaryota; kingdom Metazoa; phylum Arthropoda; class Insecta; order Hymenoptera; family Torymidae; genus Torymus; species Torymus aiolomorphi. Next base: position 10,088,139 of record CM070877.1, on the reverse strand, counting down.
CAGATCTCCGTCCGCAACAGCTGCACAGCGACGAGGTTTTCGTCAAAAATGTCAGAGCTGTGAAAATTGGGCCGTGCGATTAGTGCCTCAGCTCCATAGCGGCCTTTCCATTTGTTGACTAGCTTCACGTCAACGCGTTTCCTCTCGTTTTCCATCGTTTTGCCATACACAGCGTTGTTAAAAAGTTTGAACAGCATTTTTTCAAACTCGTTCTTGGCTTCCTTCCTTTTTGCGCTGTTCAAATCGATGTACTTTTTAAGCCAAGGACTTTGTTGGAATTGTATGGCACGATGGACTTTGACGAGAACTAGGCCATGTTTCAAACCCTGTTTAAGTGCTCGATAGTGTAGCACGTAACGAGTTTTGTCGTGAAGCGTCGTCATAAGTTTATGCTGTTTCGAGCCAGGAGGCGCCATGTGTTCGGCGCAGAATGGCAGATCTTTATGCGAATCATGCAGTGACTCGGGATACTTCAGGTCCACTTCAACAAAGTATCCAAAGTCGCAGTCATCGGGGATGTCGAAGAAGTTTGGTTCGTTGACATTCTGCACCCACTTGAAGCCACCATAGGGTAAGGGCTCAGTCATTGCCCAACCGTACAAATTGTTCACATCGAAATACATCAAATATTTTTCGTCCTCGTTAGCGTTGTAACCATCGTTCATGTACGGGTTGTTCGCTTTTGCATAGCGATTGCAACATTGACTGATTCCGCCCCGTATGCCGCGCTCGATAAACAGCAACATGTCTACATCGGTGAGAAGCTCAAGTTTGATCTGTGAAATATAAAATTTGTTTTTTTAATTGTGAATTTTAGTTAAATTTAAAGTTAATCATACCTGAGTATTTTTGAGCATGGCATCCCAAGTCAATCCGGGTGTCGTGTAATAGTGGGCCGGATCCAACTCATAAGCCTCAAGACAATTACTTCTAAAGTTCTCAAAAACTTCAGCCAATAGGATAACGTCTGTCTTGAGATATAAGTCAGAGTACTGCCCAAGATCTTGAATGCTGAAACTCTGCCAAACGTTCTGTGCATGCTCATAATCCTCATCGCTGATATGAGCGTTATATAAGCTGCTGAAGAAGTCATCTTTCGATGGGAGATTTGTCTCGTTTAACTTTTCAAATGATGACGAGACATAGTCATATGGGAAAACTCCTTTTCTCTTCAAAAGTGAAATTTGTTCATCACATAGACCATCTTCTTTGAACAATCGCTCCAGAGTATTCAGTTTCTCCAAGTATGATGCTAACTTGTCTAGCGATGAAGCCATGAACTTGAACGAGTCGATGAATCTCAAATTTATGTCTGTACCTTCCACAAACTTTGTAAAAGATATGTATTTCTCTTTTGTTTGTGGAAGTAGCGAAACTCGCCCTTTGAAGCATGTCGCTATTTCTCTAATAAAGAGATGAGAATCGTATCCGCTCAAATTGTGAAAAACTATGGGGATTGTTCTTGAATCTTGAAAGCCAAGGTTACATTTGCTATGTGCAGGTCCACGATATCTGTAAAAATAATTTTTTTAGTTGAGAGAGAGAGAGAGAGAATATTAAAAAAGTACTCACTTTCCCGTGAAATGACAATGATCGCGTACTCGCTTGTCTTCCTCAGTGAATGGCTTCTCGCAAATATGACATATTGATGCTTTTTCAAACATAATATTTTCGAGTGGTGTTAAATTACTCATGGGCTTTGGATGTTTGTACGAGTCATCCAACTTTACAGCCAGTGAGTGGAGGTTCTGTACAAACCATGTGGCTGGGGATTCGGCTTGTTCATCATCTTGCCTATAACTCTTATATTCCGAGAGAGAGTCGTTGTAGCTACATTTAATGAAATAGCCTACACTGAATGGCACGTGATGCTGGTACGCTCGTTCGTCGTCAATCACAGGCTTCAATATACATTCAAAGTCAGCGTATATTACGAACGGCACACGATTTTTAAAACCAAAGTTCGTAAACTCTAAAATATTGTTTTTCACTGCTGGAAGAGTAATTTTACACTTATTCATTTTTTCACAGTCAGTTATGTGCTTCGCCAATTTCTCTTCCGTCCAGAAATAATGCAGGCAACGGTCACAGATGAAAGTTTTATGGTCGCGAGAACATAGCTGTTTACTACACAATCTTGATAAATTTTTTATCCACACGTAGTGGAATTTAAATTCAATATCATCATCAAGAGCTGATTCATCCTCGTCAATATAATTATTTTCGATGAGTAGTAAATTAACGTGCTTTTCTTTTTTTTCAGATGACAAGTGCCGTGGTAAAACTTCGAAAGCTTCTCTTTGCTTCTTTTTTAAATAATACACATTTACAGAAACGTCATTTTGCTTCTCAAACTTTGTCACTTTTCGGGGATCAACGGGAAAATCGATTCCCTTAAAGTTGAGATCGTTTTTATAGGGTACATAATTCACCACTCGATTGGCATTTTTCTTAGCTGGGTGTAGAGCCGATAGAATTGCCCACTTGAAACATTCATTGTCTTGATTTTCTACGTTTACACACGCCTTCTTGTTCTTGATGAATGGCGGCAAATCAATGTACGAACTTCCTCTCATTGGATTAAACTTGTAAATATTAACAACTAAATTCAAAATTGATTTAAGCGTCCAGCCCGATTCGCGCTCTTGGAATTCCTCCATATCCGTATCGATTGGATTTTGAACGTTCATCACAAACCACTCGTTCAAGTCCGTAGTCGAATATATCGGAGCTGTTTTAGTGTTGAAATATTTTATTTCGATTGTCTCTTCACCATTTTTAACTATCGCGTACTCGGCTGCTAACACTGTATTCACTTTCAAAGGTTCTTTAAGAATTTCACGCACTTTTTCAATAAATTCTTGCTTAGCGTCTTTCATAAACTTTAATAAATCAAGATGTCTCCGGTTTGTAATGACACCCGTCTTTATTCTGTTCTCGAAAGCTGAGTCGACATCATCCCAGCTTACCGAGGGGCCATTTTCACTCGCTTGTAGTCCAGCACCCACTCGATGTTCACTCAACAAGCGTAGAATACTTTTTAGGAGCGCGATTGCAGCTTGCAGTTTTTGCCTATCGGCCACTGTTAAGTCCGTCACCTCGGGCCTGCGCTGAGCCAATTTTTCAGCTTCCACTAGAGCTCTGCGGCCAAGCGCAATCCAATTATTTACATCATCTTGGTCAGCCGCACCACTTAAAGCAAGCCGATACGATTTACATAGCACAAGAGCTGTATTTTTAAAATATTGAGGCATCTTGAGCCACTGACCGCGCGAGGCAGTCGAATGACTTTCTGCCGCACGCACACCCCTTTATCTAAAAAATTCGCGAAAAGAGATCGATTCTGATTGGTTGTTGGTGTCATGGTGGGGGTAAAAATAACGCGATTGGTTAAACAAAATAGGAATGATGAGTATAAAATACCAACAAGACGCTAAAAAACCTCATTCGCTCCTTAGCTCTCGATCGAGAACAGTCACCGCAGCAAGATGAAGTATATTGTTGATGTGCAAGGTTTCAAAATTACCTTGAATAAATTCGTCTTCAAGGAAGTAGCCATTGTCCCTCTCGAGGAAGATCCTACGCCATCGGTTTTTCTATTTAAACCGCCATATGCATGGGACAAATTGTTGGAGAAAAATAAGTCAGAAAATCGCTGGCTTGAACAAAATTTCCACGGAATTATGTGGAGAGCAGGCAATATCCCATACGATGAACTAAAAAACACTCTAAATGGTGTACTCTTCGGAGCAGAGATTTACGTAAAGGGTCTGGAGAAAAGTAAATGGTTGAAGAGATTTTTCCCCGACAAGTAAGCTATTTTTGTTATAAAATTATTTTCATAAAAAAGTTTTCTCATAATATTTTCTTAATTTTCAGATTAGTTAATAATATCGAGGAGATGGGATGTCCATCATTGAAAAGTCTACCTGCAGAATCAGTCTCATGTACCAACCATACTGCCTGTAACTTTCCAGTATGCGCACTTCGAAACGCGCTGGTTATAAAAAGATGGATGCTCGAGCAGCAGCATATCAAAAACATGAAAGAAATGACAGAATCCTTTCATTTCATGTACATTTGAATTTTATTATAAGTTAATAAATGTATATTTTTTAAAAATTTGAGTTCATCTTCTTTATATATATATATATAAAATAATAATAATAATATTCAATGAATGTTTGTTCATATGTTAGTAAATATTTGTGGCCCTGAGAAGGGCCGATTGATTTAGTCCTGAAAAGGACTGTTTAAATTGTAAAATTAAGTCGCCTACGAGCCCTTGGAGATGGTTTATCGCTGCTGTCATCGTCTCGAGGTCGTTTCACTGGCATCTTCAGCGGAGACAACGCCCCCGAGGAGTCGATTACTTCGTGCTTCTCCATGAACCCCGGAGAAAAGCACGAAGGCACGGGCGAGAGCGATGACGGCGGCGACAGCGGTGGCAACACGAGCAGCGGGCATTGCGGCGATTGACGGGCAAACACTTCCGACGACTCTGGTATCCGTTGTGGTGTGAACCACGATGATGATGGTTGTGGAGATGTAATTGGTGAGGACGTAGCCAACGGTGGCGATACCACCGCTGACAGCACACCGTCGCTATCCATCATCAAGTCGGAAGTCCAACTAAAATCGTCGTCAGCCCACTGCATGTCGTTGAGGTTGCTACTTAGCATTGATGAGTTTCCGCTCTCCATGTTTCGATGCGAATGAGACAAGAGAGTCAAACGCATCTGCTTTTATAATCAAAGCGCGGACCGAGACGCCACCGCTGCAATGGTGGGGGTTAAAGAATGCGAAAATCATTCTTTATTTATGAAACGTATAAATAAGAAATTCAACGCGTATATTCTTTATTCTCGTTTTGACTTTGGAGTTATGAACATGATTAAATTTTGAATACAATTTTATTTTTTTATATAATTTTTTATGTAATTTTTTATTTAGTTACTTTAGTATACATATACTAAAAAAATCAATTTTAAAAATTCAAACAATTGATTTTAACGCGTTCTGTATGTAGACTAATCAAATAGCTACAGTCAACTAACGAATTATTTATTTTTCTGTTTTAAAATTATCATATTAATATCAATTAATTTTTATTTTAAATTATACCAAATGCAATGGAATGTTTAAAAAATTTGTTCAGTATAATATTACGTTCATTATGAAAGAGCATGAATGTTAAAAAATATTTAGAAAATTATTAAAAAATAATGATAGAATCATTTTAAAAATTTCTCATTTTACTATTTAGACGTATATATATATATATATATATATATATATATATATATATATATATATATATATATATAAATATATGAAACGCTAGTTATGCAGACACTTTCCGAAATTTAAATAGACTTATGCAGACAGAGACCGACTTATGCAGACGTCAGCATAAGTAGAGAGATTATTTCTTTAGTCACGCTAGACTTGTGCAGACACTTGTATAAACGGTACTACACTTATGCAGACAGGTCACGTGGTCTTATACATTGGTGTCAGCATAAGTCCATGTTTATATGATTACATATATATATATATATATATATATATATATATATATATATATATATATATATATATATATAGAGAGAGAGAGAGAGAGAGAGAAAAAGAGTTTCAAGATTATATTTTTTTTTAATAAATTGTTTGTTGCTATGTTATATATAATTTATAGCTCTGAAAAGAGCTGATTACAATACAAAAATAAATATATTTTTAGCTCTGAAAAGAACTGATTACAATATATAAATAAATAAATAATTTGCATTTTCGTTCCAAATATATAGGGCCCTGAAAAGGGCCGATTGTGTGTGTGTGTCTGAGTATATATGTATATATGCGTGTGTATGTGTGTGTGTGTGTGTGTGTGTGTGTTTGGCCTTGAAAAAGGCCGATTAGGTGGAGTTTTGTGTCTTCATCATCTTGGGAGGAGGAGGTGATGGTGATCGCTCTCGAGATCGTTTGAGAGGTCGATAGGTGACCTCGCAAACGATCTGGACGTCATCCTCTTCATCGTCGTCGGTAACGATTATGAGTTCTGGCGTCGACTCATCCTCCACTAAAACCTCCATCACCGATGCGTCCGCTGCTGCTGCTTCCATCGCCGATGCTCGGCCTTCCCACTGAACATAGTCAGTGGGCACCGCGTGGTACATGCCATTTCCCTCGTACATCATGAGTGGTGGCGGTGATGAAAGAGGTGACGGTGGTTGGATTGGCGATGATGCCGTCAATCCCATCAACCACTCGTTGAAGTCCTCGACTGGACCCAGCACCGGCAGCTCGTCCAAGTCAAAGGCTTCGCAGCCCTCCAAAGCTGCTAGGCCATCGATGATGACTTGTTGTAAACCGTCGTCGTCCAGAAGGTCTTGAACAAAATCTGCGGCTGTTGATTCGTCCATTGCGCGGACTAAATTTCCTTCTTCCTGACTGGAGTTCATTGCTCGAACTGATACCGAACGGGGAAAAGCGCGCTACTTTTATTCCCTTCCGCGGAGCTGCTCCGCGCCAATCAGCGGCCGCGAGCGCTTCTAGTCGCGCGACGTAGAGCGCGCCGGCAATCCTCAACTTTACGGCGCTTAAGACGAAAAAGTCGTCTAATGCCCTGTACTAGTATCAGCGACCGCTCTCGAGTGCCGCGGAGAGGGGGGCACGCGCGAAGGCGAAAAAGTCAGTTCGCGCTCGGCTGCCGCGCGAGCAGAAGCTCTCATACACGCGAGACGTATATGTGCTGCGTGGTGGGGGGGGGCAAGCGCGCATACGAGCGAAAATTCATTTCGCGCTCGGCCCCCGTGTGAGCAGGAGCTCCCATACGCGACGCTGTAGTAGCGCTGCGATAGTCGTGTGACCAGTGACAGCTCTCTCTCTCGCCGGCTGCAGAGGACAAGGAGAAGGAGGAGGCGCAGCAACGACGACGACGACGAGGTGCAACCGGCGACCGCGAGGCGCAGCAACGACAACGAGGTGCGGAGTCGTGCCGAGAGCAAGAGCTCTCTCTCTCGACGGCTGGAGAGGACGACGAGGAGGAGGAGGCGCAGCAACGACGACGACGACGAAGTGCAACCGACGACCGCGAGGCGCAGCAACGACGACGAGGTACGGAGACGTGCCGAGATCAAGAGCTCTCTCGATGGCTGCAGAGGATGATGAAGAGGAGGAGGCGCAGCAACGGTGAGTAGTTTCATCTCTCTCTCTTTTGCACATCTTTTTCGCGTCTCTCTCTCTCTCTCTCTCTCTCTCTCTCTCTCTCTCTCTCTCCGCACATATTTTTCGCGGGTGAACGTTTCTTCGACGTCGGGGCTACGTTCTCTCTCTCTCTTTGCACATCTTTTTCGCGTGTGGCCGTTTCTTCAACGTCGGGTGACGCGTCCCTCTCTTTCTCTTTCTCCGCACATCTTTTTCGCGGGTGAACGTTTCTTCGACGTCGGGGCTACATTCTCTCTCTCTCTCTCTCTCTCTCTCTCTCTCTCTCTCTCTCTCTCTCTCTCTCTCTCTCTCTCTCTCTCTCTCTCTCTCTCCGCACATCTTTTTCGCGTGTGAACGTTTCTTCGACGTCGGGGCTACGTTCTCGCGCGGGTAAACGTTTCTTCGACGTCGGGGTTATGTTCTCGCGCTTGTGAACGTGTCTTCGACGTCGAGGTTAAAGTTTCGCTCACGCGCTTCCTCGTCGATGACGATGTCGCGGTTAGTTTCTCGCGCGTGTGCTTCCTCATTTCTTTCCCTCTCTCACGTGTAGACGTTATTTCATGCTTTTGTGTGTTTTTTCAGTTTCGCGCGTGTGAACGTTTCCTCGACGTCGAGGTTAAAGTTTCGCTCGCGCGCTTCCTCGTCGATGACGATGTCGCGGTTAGTTTCTCGCGCGCGTGTGCTTCCTCATTTCTTTCCCTCTCTCACGTGTAGACGTTATTTCATGCTTTTGTGTGTTTTTCAGATGTAAGAAGGCCAGCCTTTCATTAACCTAGGGACGCCCGGCCAAGCTATCTTTCTTTAGTTAAGTATTACTTTATTTATATATTTGTAATAAACTGCTCTTTTCAGAGCAATTGGAACAAACGTTTATATTATATTTTTATATTTATATACATATGTTTGTAATAAACTGCTCTTTTCAGAGTAATTAGAACAAACGTTCATATTATATTTATATTGATATATTTATATTTATATTTTATATATATATATTTGTAATAAACTGCTCTTTTCAGAGCAATTGGAACAAACGTTCATATTATATTTTTATATTTATATATTTGTAATAAACTGCTCTTTCAGAGCAATTGGAACATACGTCCATATATTTTTATATTTATATACATATATTTGTAATAAACTGCTCTTTTCAGAGCAATTGGAACAAACGTTCATATTATATTTGTATATTTGAATTAAAACTGCTCTTTTCAGAGCATTTAAACTACTTGTAGGGCACAGTTTCTTTCTCTCTCTCCATCTCGCTCTGTACTGATAAATTTTTAATTTTCAGACAACGTGGAAGCCATCGCCGCTGGACTACTGCGATGATGACGCACTGCGTGACGAGAATGCCAGGCACTGGACTTTGAAAGGTTAGTATTCTTTCGTGCGTTTTTTTATATATAATAATATGGGTTGGGATTTTTGCGTGTCCACGTCACAGTGACGTGTGCGCACGCATAAATCATAATAAATATTAATTTTTTATGTTTTCAGTTGGCAGTTCGACGCGCGCACGTAGATTAAAATAAATATTAATTTTTGAAATTTTTCAGAGAACAACGAGGAAGCCCTCGCCGATGGAGAGCACTTCGACCTCGTCATGTGCCCAGCAGCTCGTCGCATGCGTGTCCAATTTGGGTAAGTATGAAAATTTTAGCATGCAAGCTGACAAGCAGCAGGCCGCCCACCGTCGACCGCTAGCCGCCCGCCGCTGGCTGCTCCCGCTGCCCGTTGGCCGCAAGCTGCCGCGCCGCTCGCCGATGGCCGTTCGCTGCCATCGGTACCTTCCCCAACCCTACAGCGACGGCTGGCCTAGAACCGGGCAAGACCTGACATGATTTAGAATCGGTAGGCCGGTTCTGGCTCAACTCGTTGGCGCGCGGGTGAGTCAGGACCAGTATACCGGTTCTAGATCAAGCAGGTCTGGGTCCCGTGCGGGTGACCCAAAAAACCTATGCCGGTTCTGGCTCAAACAAGTCAGGACCTGTTTTGGGTTATTGGCACCCTATGCAATAGTGCGGGGTGGGGAGGGGAGGGAGGGGGGGAGGGGGGGGGGGAGGGAGGGGGGAGGGGTGGGGGACCCAAAAAAGCTATGCCGGTTCTGGCTCAAACAGGTCAGGACTTGTTTTGAGCCAGAACCGGCATAGCTTATCTACTTGGGTTCCCGTTTTTCTCATTCAATTTTTAATTTTAAGAAAAAAACTCTTTGATACGTTGTAGTTCTTTATTAAACTTAAAAAGTGTCAAAGAGTTTTTTTCAAAAAATTTAAAATTGAAGGAGAAAAACGGGAACCCAGAATTGAGTAATAGTGTGGGTATCACATCACCTTAACTTTATGACACAATACAGTAATTTTTCCAATACTATTTCACCTAATGATCCCCGCGACAGATCGGTATCAAGGTCGCCCCGTACCAACCCTCATTACACAATCACCCTGATATGCGATTGCCAACAACACCCAGAGTCACGCGCCGCGTTATTCCAGAGCCGTCATCCCGCGAGTGCACGCGCGCGCTGCATTGTGAATCCTTTTATGCAAATTCTTCTTCTTCTTGCGCGCGCCTCGAGGCGCAAAGAATGGCAATTTCAGAGGCCCTTTCTTTTCATTAAAAGCAGAACGATTAACGCGGCGCTGCGTTGTGTGCAATTACCGCCGCGCGGCTTTCGCAACGTGGCGATGGTTGAGGCCTTCTTTTTTTTTTTTGCTTCTGATGTGCGAATGGTTGTGGCGATGTTTTAGTGGTCTTTAGGTTGGGAGGATTGTTGCTGTTGTTGATCTGGCTAATAAGTGTATTTCAAAAGATGGTATCCTTTTTATTCGTTGGGTTATCGTTTGACGTTATTTTTATTATATACGAGAAAAAAGGATAAAATTGGGTAGATGTGGGGAAAGTAAACTGTGGTGACGAATACTTTAATAGCTGTTTAAAAAGTCGGAGATAAGGATATGGTGCTCGACGTCCGTTATGTATCCTTCGAGTATATAGCCTTTTCTAAAATACGTTAAAATTGCAAATTCGACAAACACATTAAAATTCATTAGGCTTTGTCGCAATAGTCGCCATCAGTCAATTCAATAACTTACTATACATATACCAGCGTTTACGTGATTTTGAAGAAGAACGTGGAAGATGATTTATTATTCTTTGTTACGGTAATCAATGTTTATAACATGTATATATAGCGATTATTCAAATTTAATTTCGTTTCAATGTCATTTATGAAAAATGTGTTACGCGCGTGTCTTTTCAACTGGCGGTGGTGCTGGATTAAGAAGGATTAGAGATAATGTCATGTTTAGATTCGCATTTATAATATTAATAGCGCAAACACGAATTCACTATATATGTATAAAAAGTGCCTTATTTTGGTATATGTATATTATGTACTTTTTATAACTATGATTAAAGCTTATGCAACGGTTATATGATCTCTTTAAAAAAAAAAAATTTTATGACCAAATTAGTATAATGTAAGCATGCAGATCACTGAAGATTATAAAACTTTTAATGATGTGAGAAGTTGAGCGATACGTCACGCTTCAATTGAAGTGAAAGTGTATTAATTAGGATAATTGTTCCCTATAGATCGGTAACAATGGAGGTCTAGAAGGGCGACTTTCACTTGAAAAAAATTACAATGAGCCATTATTTACACCGGATAATGCAGCGAGTGTGTATCGAAACAAAATGATTGCAAAGTTTGGATTAATAAATTAAAGGATCGGCGCCTTCTAATCATCTTAAAAAGATTTTAAAATTACTCGGTATAAAAAAGTATGCCAGTAATCACAAAAATAAGTCACGCCATCAAAACTTCGTCATATCCCGATAGGTTCAGATAACTTCTCAATTGTCAATTATCGTAGATCTTTAAGGTGGCTCCGTCACGCTGGGCCGTATCTATGAGGGGTGCCAATATTTTTTTTTGTCAAATGACCAGTAAATTTTTATTTATAGTAGTACAATATCATGTACTATATATGTGGACCTATTATATGTTATGATAAATAAAAATAACAGCAATGCATGCCATATATTAAATTTTGATGGTGAATTGATATTTTCATTACAGAATAAGATTTTATAACTGAAATGCTAGACTCTCTAGATGATTTTATGAAAAAATGATCGATTTTCATGAAATGACGAGGAAAAATGCTTTTCTCTCCATAAGAACCTATGTTAAAAATTTTTTCTCTGTAGCTCACCTGGTGAACCTATTTGAGAGAAATACCAAACAAAAAGTTAAAATTCGTACTTTCAGTAGGTATTTTTCTTTTATCTTACTTATCGACTTCGCTAATACGCCGGATCCACCTTAAAGAAATTATAAACATGCCAGCTTACAGAAAACACCAATGCAATCAAAACCAACTCGAAATTAACTCACAATTATCCTTAAGATTAAAATTAAAACCCTACATAAAATAATCAGGTCACCAATCATTTACAAACTTAAAAACTCGTCGCACAACCCCATATTTAGACAATTATGGAACAATAGACCACGAGCCATTCAATCAACACAACCGTATACTAGCACTATAACATTTATCAAATTTTCCTAAACACACACACACACACACACAACCGCCCGAAGCGCAAACATCCTGGACCGCGGTGCCCGGAGGACCTCAATCCCCGCATCGCGAGACTCTCGCCCGTCTCTTCCTCGTTTCGATCTCTCTCTCTCACTCGCTCGCCCTCGTGACTTCCTTGCGTAATCTCTCCTGCGCTCGCGCGTTCCATCTCCTCTCTTTCGCTCCGTTATGTCTCTCTCGCATCTGGCGAGTAGTATACACACATCTCGCGCGACGAGCCATTGTTTTTTTTCCCGCGGGCAGCGTCGCGTGGAGGTGGTTTTGTGATGCATTGAATTATGTAAGCGGTATGTGTGTGTGTGTGTGGTTTTGTGTTTGTTTTTTCGAAGGAGAAATGGGCCTCATGGTTGTTTGAGGTTTTGCGGGGACGGTTGTATAGGTTAAATCTCATTGGTGTGGCGATACTTGCAGTACGTACGTTTTAATGAAAAAGGTGTATTTTAATTGGTTGGAAAAATTACTGTGTTTTGTGGTGAAGGGATTGTAATGTTTTGTGATAAGTTGTGGAAAACAATATGATTAAATTTCCTAAAATATTTAATAATTTTCTTTTTTACTACTTACTCTCTGACTTCCTATCGAATTTGAACGTTCACCAATTATTATAATATACGTTTATGTATTTACTTTAGTTGACATGATATTGTTATATGATTTTGTTTATAAACATTTTTTTTTGTCTATTAGATCATCTATTGGAATCTTTGGTAATACCATTACATCTATCTACTCGTTCTGCGAGTTCTCACTCGTAACACTACATTTAACGTTCAATTTCATACACATAAACATACAAAGCTGTTCATATAATTTTTACAGCAATGAATATTATTATATTCAATCGATGTAATGTTTTCTAATTGTCTTGTGATATTTTAACCATTACAATTTATACAGCAGCCCATTAACAATTTCTCATAGTTCCATGAAATTTCTTTTTAAGATGGTTCATGTGTCAAAATTGACGTTAAATGTAAAATTTTGTTCAACTATACTTTTTCGCATATTACAATATGGGTGATGATGTAAAAGGAAAGAAGGGTTCTTCAACAAAAGAAGCCAATAATAATAATAATAATCTTTTCCAGTCCTATACTTATTTTCCCAAACCAAAACAATCCACACCAGAGTCGCCTATGGAAAACGAGACCGAAAGGCAAACGCGACCGCGAAGCGTGAAATGAGACTGCACTTATTATCCTTCGCGCGGTGCGGGATTCATGAATGGAAGCTCGCTCGCTCGCTCGCTAGTCGTTTAACACGTCGTAAAGCGCGTTTATGCCCACTCATCTGTTTGAACGCTATGGCCGCAAAAAATCTCGCGGCACACGCACGCTTTACCAGCCGTATACTTCTATATTAGGCGTGTTGCTGAACTTACGATTCCGAGTTTACAATCACGTGTGCCGTCTGTCTGTTACTGCAAGGGGAAAACGAAATAATCGAGATATACTTTCCAAAAGACTCGAAATTTACACCACAGACATATGGTCGAAGTGAAAGGAATAAATTACCGATCTTTTTCTACCCCGCTGTGATATTTGTCTCTTTCTCTCTCGAAACGAAATACCAACATCCCATGCGTCAAAATACCTTTGGCGCGCGGCAAATTGAATGCACACCGTTTGTTCGTTCGTTCAGTGTTCACCTTCGCCCCGAAAAAGAAACCGTGGGCGCGCGGTAATTACCTCATCCTATTTGCGATTCAATGACTGGAGCTCTCAAGTGTGTGCTAGTTAAAATCTCAATCTTCTGCGGGTCTTTATAAGGTGCTATCACCGCGGGTGTCGCGCATTGTCCAACGTATAGCGCGCCTGCGTATTTGCATACGAAAGAATGCACTTTTCTTCTATACGAGCGAGTTTGTGTCGCGCGGCGGAACGGATAAGATCGGTCTATTGAAAGTGGCGAAGAGTTCGATAAATCGCTGATAGACCGCAAACTGGTTGTACTGTGTATAACGCCATGGTTTTTAAATGCTAGTTCGTTGGAGTAGTGAATTGTTATCAGTCGAGTGTGTAAAACAACCGGATTTCTTTTATCGGGAAAACGGGTTTCTGACAATATCGTTCGGATCGTATGAACGAAGTCAATCGGTTTCTTCGAAATTTCACTTTCTAATTCTGTCAAAAACTTTATTTATGAATACTATTTACTTATATCTATAACTCAATTATACACGGAAAAACATTTATTTGTAAACTTTACCTTTTTTATGAGAAAATTTATTATTTTTATAGTAGCGCTGGGACATGGTCAACATGTGGGATGTTTACTTTTTTAAATAGTAATTTTTATGATTTTCGTAGCAAATGTTACTTTTTAAATTATAATTTTTATTATTTTTGTAGCAAATGGACTGATACTGTGATAATTCGTCAGTCATAAAAATTACTATTTCAAATAGTAAAATTTGCTACAAAAATAATAAAAATTGTAATTTAAAAAGTAACATTTGCTACGAAAATCTTAAAAATTACTACTTAAAAAGTAAAAATCCCACATGTTGAGTGTGTCCCAGCACTACTGTCGAAATAATAAATTTTCTTATGAAAAAAGTAAAGTTTATAAATAAATTTTTCTTCCTGTATCTAAAATCGCAACGATTCCTTTTTTATCGAAGCACAGGGTCACTGTATTAATCGGTTACTACAGCAGACAACCAAAACAATCCTGTCCCGAACCGATATCCCCTCCGATCCCACCAAGATCGCACGATCCGATACTATGTATCGGCGACGCAATCTTCGGGGTTAATCGGCCGCGTCTATTATTCGGTCACGTGTATCGCTAATTGAAGCTGATGCCGTGCCGTTCGACTTTCCAGCTCCAGTGTTTGGGGGGATTGGGCAAGAGGATTTTTTCGCGAGAGGAAGTCGGATTGGTAAGAGAGTGATCTTGTTTACGGTTACGTTGCTTATCTAAATAGAGGTTTTTTTATGGGTGAGGAGGGTGATTTTGCGGTTTTGTTTTGCAATTGATGAGTTATTGGTGCAGGTAATGGGTTGGGTTGATAATTAAACTGACGGAGAAGTGTTTATTTTAATTTATTAGAATAGTTATTTATTTATTAGTTTATTTTAATCGTATTTTCATTAATCTAATAAATTCTTATCGCTGTACATTTTTATACGAGACTGTATACACTGAGAAAAGGATTTGTTTACTATTAACATGGCATTGTAACTGTTAACATGCGTATGTTTAAATATGGCCAAATATACGCATTTTAACAGTTACAATGCCATGTTAGCAGTTAAGGTACCACGTTGTCATAAACAATTTCAATATGTTACCTGAGAACATTGATATTGTAATAGTTACAATATGCTTATTATAGTAGTTTTTTAATCTAATGGCCAATTTTTTACAAGGATGATGTTGTTTTATAACAAAAACGTTTGAAATAAAAACATCATTTTTTTTTTACTCCAACGTTTCGGAAATTTTTATTGTTTATCCTGATGAGGGACATAAACAATAAAAATGTCCGAAACGTTGGATTAAAAAACTAAATGGAGTTATTTCAAACCTTTTGGTTATATAACGACACCATCTTGGTAGAAAATTGGCTATTAGATTCAAAAACTACAATTTACGAGAACTTCTACCATCAGCTACTTTCAAATCTGAATATGTTATTAGTTAATATAGATATTGTAACTATTACAATATCACATTTTATCCTTAAGGTGGCTCGAGAGGTCTAGTAGACCTAAAAGGATGAACATTTTTTACAAACATTCATTTACATGTTCCAATCTGATAACTGATATGACAGGAAAAAGGGTTCTTTTCATAATGGAAAAAATGTTTGTTAGAAAATTTCCAATGTTGCAAAAGTAGATATCTCCAATTAAAAAAAAGTTCAACTATTAATGTTAATATTGTTTGTTTTTCATTCAATTTTAATTTGCAAGGTCTCATTTCCTTCCTTGTTCAATTTCAGGGGGAGTCAACGAAATCAAAATTGGAAAATTTTCAAAACCTGCAAAGTTACATGCAATTGTTTGTAGACTTTTCACTGAATTTTATAAATGAATTTTTGTAAAAAATGTTCATCGTTTTAAGGCTGCTAGACCGCTCAAGCCACCTTAAGGAGGTTTGGGGGTTTTGATTGACATCAGCTTAATGAAGTTTTTACAATGATTTTTACACATTCCATGATACAAACAGCGACATACATTGAAGGTAGAGGTATTAAAATGACGACAACATATTTTTTCACAACATTTAATTATTATTTAAACTAGTTACCGTCACCTAGAATAAAATTCAACAAAATATGACAATCATTTTGACTTTTTATCTAATTTAGATTTCAAAACGGTCATGTTGTTCCTTGTTCAATTTCAGGGGTAGTTACCACAGGAAAAATTAGAAAATTATCTAAACCTGCGAAGTTACAATCAATTGTTTATAAATATGTGAAAGTCTCTCATAAACAATTAATTGTAACTTTGCAGGTTTAGATAATTTTCTAATTTTTCCTGTTAACTACCCCTGAAATTGAACAAGGAACAACATGACCATTTTGAAGTCTAAATTAGATAAAAAGTCAAAATGATTGTCATATTTTGTTGAATTTTATTCTAGGTGACGGTAACTACTTATAATTGAATGTCGTTAAAAAATTTTTTTTCGTCATCTTGACACCTCTACCTTCAATGTATGTCGTTACTTGTATCACGGTATGTGTAAAAATCATTGTAAAAAATACTTTAAGTTGACGTCAATCAAAACCCACGAACCTCCTTAAACATGTCAAATAGTTGTATTTCAAATAGATAAATATGTTAACAATAACAATATTCTTCTCTCAGTGTAGTAAAACTTTGTTTTGTACATTAAATTTTTATTTGAAAAGAGGCTACTGTTGTCGATTTAATATAAAAATAAAAAAAGAGTTAAGTAATTCAGATGCAAATGCATCCTTGTAATATTGTAAATATATCGACATTGTTTCAATAAAAGATTATGTAAAGAACAATGTTTTCTTGCTTATGACTTATGGCAATAGTAAAGGTTACTTATATGCAATATTAGTCTGAGCGAACGGACTTAATTTTACTATGTCGATAAATCATTTTATATACGGACCTTAAATGCAGCATATGAAAAAGTCGTAAATTGGATTATAAAAATGGCTGTGGAAAGAAAACTAAAATACATCAACATATATTTCAATAGGTAATATTGCAAAACAATCGCAGATATTATTTTTATCAATGATTCAAAACTATTTATTTTTATACCTGTCGCAATAATAAGTTATAAGATTATCTCCAAGATAATGTTATAATTGACTATATGCATATATATAAAGTGCGGCTTAAAAAATACTTAGAGGTGCTTATATTTTTATGAAACGCAAAGTTTTAATCAATATAATTTTCTATATAAACATAAATTTTATGAGCAATATTACCATAATAAAATATATAGGTATATATGCACTCTGAAATTTCTCCATAAAAGAAATGGTAATATGCATGCATATATATGTACAAGAGGAAAATAACTTAATAATTTTTAGTGAATACATCGTTCTTTTACAAGCCTTATGCATTTTAAATATCTTTATAATTTACTTCGCTATGAATTTGCATAATTACTCACGTGAAAAAAAAAGATTCACAGTTTATCATAAAAAGACGGATATTTTACTTCTATTACTGAATTTCATTATTCTCATGAATATTTATATCGTATCGGGTATACACGCGAAAAGATTGGATTGATTCGCGGATGAATAATTTCAAATTAGTGAACTGTGATCGTATCCCAATTCTTCAAATTCTCGGTCAGTAGTGCACTGTATATTTTATTTTCGAGCAAAAATTATTCATGAAATTTTAAATGTATAATAGTTCAATAATTCGCCCACTTGAAAGTTATGTTGTCATATTATAATATGAGATTTTTTGGCGCAAAATTTATATTTTTGCATATTTTAAAGTAAAATCGTTCAGGCACTTAAAAAGTTTCCAAAAAAATCTCTGCTCGTTTTAAGTTATATATTTAAGAGATTATAGAAGTGTAAAAAATTAAGAAATTTACTCATTCAGTATGCAGTATGTGTACACAGTTTATACAAACAAAGTAATATGTATGCAGAATATGCACATAGATTTTCAAACATACACGGTGCAAGTAGCACTTAAACAGCACTCAAACCTTAAGAATAAAACTGCTGGTCTAGATATAGCAGATTAGTGATTAAAAAAATGTATAAAACTAAACCGCATAACTAAACTTTTTAATATATTAACAAATAAGCACCACCCCAATTTCCAGAAAAATAATAAAGCGACAAAAACTTGGAAATTTCTCGTACTTTCTTCTGTGCAATTTTAAACCCCACCTAAAAAACAGCCATAAACCTCACTTCTCACTCCCCTTCGTGAAAATTTCACGTCGAGTGCGTGACGTTGTGTTTACGTCCGCGGCGATTTATCGGTCAGTAGCGCGCGCGCTGGAAAGAGAGAGAGAGAAAAACGCCGGTATTTATAGAAAATGAAGACGGGAATGTGCAATTTGCCGGCGAATCGCTGCTCAATGAGACGCGCTCGTGCGATTGCATCGTCGCATTGTTGCGCCTAATCGGCTCTTTCATCTTTTACGACTGCATGCGCGCAAGCGATCGACAATCGCTCGATTACTTTTTTCTTCGTTTTTTTTTCTTATACGCGCGCGTGATGTGCGAGTGTGTGTCTGAGGCTAGTTGGTTAGTGGCTTTGATTTATTGTTTATGTAACGACTGGGGAGGTTAATAAGGGTGTGTGTGTGTGAGGTGATCGTCGGTTGGTAGTATAGTGTTCGTTTTTTGTATCTTTTCTGATGTTTTTTTTTGGTAGAAAAAATTTTTTTAACTTTTTCAAAAAAAGAAGAAAATTAGTATTTCTTAAAAATTACTTTTTTTATGTAGTAATGTAAGAAAAAAATCATATTGTCGAATTAAAAACAAAAATTACTGAAAACAAAAGCGACATGAATGAAATTAAATATCATAAAACGTACAGAAATGAAATTTAATATACTCTCTAAAGTTGAATTAGTGAAAATTGCTCCACCATTTCAATTAGTAGAAAAAACTACTAATTTATTAGTGAATATTCACTATTTCATTAGTGCTTTTTTAAAAACTACTAATTAAATTAGTAAAAACTACTAATCAAAATAGTAGTTTTAATAAACTACTAAATGAAATAGTGAATATTCACTAGTAAATTAGAAGTTTTTTCTACTAATTGAAATGGTGGAGCAATTTTCACTAATTCAACTTTAGAGAGTAGCAGAATATGAGAGACTTCTGCTTTTTATTTCGATTTACTGTAAAACCAATCTAACTTGTTATGCATTCTCTTAAAAAATTAACGTAAAACATAAAATCATAACTGACTACTACAATTAAGAATTATTAACAATTTAAAAAAAATAACAAAACAGTTTTATGCTATTGCAGGAGCAATGGCCTAAGCAGCGCAGAACTAGTTTTGATTTATATTGGCTTTATAGAAACTGCATTACGATGCATTAAATGTATGCAAGGGGAATTATTCATAATTATTTGTACAAAACGGTTTAATCAAACGATTTACGATTACAACGCAAGATCGCTATCGTTTTAATTGTGTGTACTTTTCTCGTTATGACCATGAAGTAGCGTTGTTACTCGTCAAAGATAATTGCCATTATTTTAAACAGTGACTTCTGAATGGTGATTTAGGCTTCTTTGTTAAGTAAAGTGCTCTTGTTTGGTGGAAATTTAAGGTTTCGTGTAAAAACAGTTTTTTGCAAGAATATTAAGTTCATGGTAATATTATTCCTGTAACGTCAATAATTTTTTTTTTTCTAAAGATACAGCGTATATTTCAACTTTTGTTTACACATAATAATGATTGCGACTGTTTATTAATTTTGAAAATTTCTTGTTTATTAAACATTTCTATTATTTTATTGTGAATCAAAATCGTTATTTATTTCTATAGGATATTTATTCTGAAATCTATTATTTTTTTTCTACAGTGATTTACAGACATTTACATTCAATTTCATATTTAGGAATGAATAAGTTTAAAGTTTAAAGCATCCTACAAGAATAAAATAAAGCAAAATCGAGCTACTTCCAGAATATATATCATTACAATTATTTTCAACAAATCCAGGTTAAGCACCACCAATGGCAACATTTACATCCAAAAAATCGTAACGTTTAATCCTCACAGATCCGTTAATCCAATTACAGCTTAAATCTCTCTACACATGGCACTTACCCAACAACGAGGCAGTAGGCTATCCTCGGCATCGCGATCTATCGGCTCAGGCGCACTGGCGAAATGGTTTTACCAAACTCGTCGAACTCGCCGCTGCTTTGGCAAAGGCATCTGTGGGTGAACGGCTGCTGCTGCTGCTGCTCCCGCCGCTTGCGAGGTATGTGTGTATATGTAAGTAGGAGTGAGACTGCAAAAACCAATTTTTCAGACGAATGTCGCGGTCGCTGCGCGAGTGCGTGGAAGATTGAATGGATGGATGGTTTGAGATTTTGAGAGAGTGCGAGTGATTTGAGAATGGCGCGATTATATTATAAGTTATAAGTTGTGTCAGAAATTTTTGTAATTATTGTATTAGTAGTTGATTAGAAAAGTAACTTTCTTTTAGTGGCGTTGATGGTATACTATGGGAGATAAATAACAAAAATAAGGGTCATTTAAGAGATAGTTAATTTTAATCTTCTTTGAAATGAAAGCAGTAACGATATTTATTTATAAGAAATAAGACACGTAATTTTCTATATAAATTATGTTGCAGATGACCTATCAGCTGACAATAAGCTATACCTTCGACTGGTATGCGAATGCTTTTTATGTAATTTAATTTTGAAAGGAGCCGGCCGCCGAGACAAAACAAACACAATGCACTGTACTCGGGCGCAAGATAAATTGTGCGACTTCTGAGCACTTTCGACGTCGGCGTTATAAATGGAATATATATCGAGTCGGCGCTAATGCAGCATTACGCCGGGCCTATAAAGTTATCCAACCGCGGCGACGCTATATGATCCTGTTCCATTTACGACGATTGAAATTCCGAATTGCTCTCAATGCTGCTCTTCGGTGTGCAATTATTAATATAGTGATACTAAATATTTTGTATGGTTATAGAAAAAAATGTGTAGGAGGAGGGGAATTTTCTATTAAAAGTAGCTGTAAATCGGTGTCACACTGGAAAATATTAAAATTAAAAAAAAAATGCGGCTATTACTTGTAGGCAGAATTGACGTTTTTATGACAGTTTTTACGTTTTTTGCATATGTAAAGTGATTTGATATTTTAGAATCCCAACGAATCGCTTGGATTTTCACTAAGAACATTTCTTCCCTGTAAAAAAGCTCAGAATACATAGATCATCAATCAACCTTCTACTTCCAACGCGCAAAACCCAACCTAATCACGAATCCTCCACTTTTCATCAACTCTTCCCGAAAAATCTCTCACCACATACAAAAAAAAAACACCTCAATCCCCATCCATCTCCCAATACACATAGCGCGACTGCGAGGCTGACAACCGCTTTCCCCTCAGCTCGGCCCGCAGGTAAAGAAGAAGAAAAAAAAAAGATCGGCACCGTAAACAATGAGACTTGACTTCCGTGCGAGCGGAGATTACTTACGCACGCAGAGTGACGCACACACACATAGACACACACGCGCGGGATGAGAAACCGCGAGGAAATAAAAGGGACGACCGCGCGCGCGTCTGTGCGGAGTCGAACTGAGCTCGCGGGGGCCCGATGCACCGTCCCGGAGAAAGACCGCGCTAGGCGAGTGCAGAGAAAGACACGAGAGCGCGCGGAGAGGGGAGAGAGGAGCTCGGTATAGTTGGATTAGGATCGGTGGGAGGTGAGGTGTTGCCTGCTGTAGTGTGTATGTGTGGCTATATGTGCCGGTGATGGATATCTATGTGGAAAAATGGATTTTGAGAGCGGATTCTGGTTTGGAAGGAAAATGTGTGATTTGGTGATAGAGATGATTTTTGACTGTTTGATATGGAATAGGAATGGGATGGTACAATCGCGAAATATTTAATTAGTTGTTTAATCCTGCGTGATTAATCAAATATTTAATTAGTTATTTGATCCTTCGACTGGTGACTTAAGAAAGTATTGGTTTCTCCCTCTAATTCTGTCTATCACTTGGTAGTCATCATAACAAGTGTGTACATTACTGCAATGATCATTTTATAATTAAGAGTGCTCTCTACCCTTGGTGTCGACATCTAGTCTCTTAAACATCGAATCTTACAATATTGAAATTCAGTTTTTTTTTTAAGTCATCCGATGTTTGTATTGATGGGTTGACGAACGCCAGATGTCAAAGATAATTAATGAAAATCAAAAATTAAATAAAAACAATTGAAAATTCGAGAATGTCGATAAGTATGTAATTCCAGTACACTTACATGTAATGCTTGATCTATTTTCTGTTTTTAGACTCTGATACAGGTAATTCGAATTGTGTAACAATGAAGTCAATGACTAATTTCTTTATACTTTGACTACACCTTTATTTCTTTAAATTATTTTTTACTCTTCTTATAAAGTTATAAATAGATCTAATTATGTTAATGTGTACTTTTTAGGTGGCTACCTTAAACGTTATAGTTTAAAATTAATTGGTCTAAAAACTCCAAGGAGGCTTCATTTTACTTGACTCAACTTACGATAAATATAAGTGTAACATTATAAGACCAATTTCTTATGACATATTTTACGGTCGGTACATCAATTTATTAAAGAAAGAATTGTATTATACTAAAATCTTACATTAAAATCTTTGCATCATGGATCAAGTGTATCATTTTAAGTACGTTAAATGTATAGGGTCTTTAAAATCTAATCTAATGGCATACGTGTACAATCATAATATTGTAACTGATTGCTCAAGGTTAATAGCCATCTTTAATCAACCGTAGTTTGATCCACCTTCCGTCTATAAATTAATGAGGTTCCATAAAAGTGTTTAATATAATAAATAAATAACTTTGCACAAGTGTTACACAAAATATGATTTACTTTATGAGTATTTGGAAGTCAAGTTACATAGAGTGAAATGTTTTTTCTTTCAAAGACATAAAACATAATGTTTCATCACATATTACCAAAAAATAATGAAAGCAGGCTCAATTAGAAAGATTAATAATAATAATTGTATAACATATGAATAAAATTCTTCAATGATATTTTACTGAGTTTTTATTAGTTTTATTTTGAAGACGGACTCAATAAATAATCTTCTTTCAAAGCAAATGAACTCATAAAATTATTATTGAACAAATAACCCCATACTGTGTGCAGATTAGTCAGTTTTTAAAGTACGCCTTATTTTTATTTTTGCCGTTTAGTCATAAAAAACCGGTGATCCATTTGTATATGTTACCTTTTTGAGTAAAAAATTGTATTTATAAACGAACGAATATAAGTTGTCTTATGTTATGTGTCATTTTAAATTACGTACACTCATATATAAATTCTCTCTGTAATTCGTTTCAGATTACGTAAATTATTCTGAAAGTAATTGTGTTTTACATATAAAGAATCGTTTACGTAATTATCTGGTACAAATCAGTCGATTCAAAGAGAATGGATTATTCATCACTTTCAATGACGGTGTGATTGAAGCTTTGTTATTTAATTCCTCTAAGTGTCATTTTTTTTTTCTAAAAATAGACATAAAATTTTTTAATTTCTTCGGAAATCATTTTTTTTTATGATTCTCATGCGTTTGATTCTAGCGAGCAATTTTTTGCACTGGCACTCTATGGTAACAATTAACAGAAATCGTTCGAAATTCTAATAATTTAGAATATAGCGTAGGTTTAAAAGAACTCAACAGGTTAGAAAAACTATATAATAATAATTTTATTTGGAATTCACTTTAAATAGTACATCCATTATACAAGCCACAAAACGTTTTCAGTTCAGTTACTTTACAACATTCTACCACCTAAAACAACTCCCTTTGTAAAAATTTTTCTCCCCTCCGACAACCCACATTATTACCACCTACTAAAACACTCCAACCTCGCTATATCCAATTTCCCCGCACACTCATATAACACAGCCGCGTTTCCGCGTTCGCCGCGCGCATGCAGGTAAGTATACACTTTCGCGAAATATCACGTGCCGCCGTATGGCCGCGCGCCGCCGATCCCAGCATTGCGCGGGATTCCGATCGGGATCAAGGCTGCCATGTACACAAGCGGCGTGCACCTTTGCACCTTCACCTTTGCGGCGCGCGGGGGGAGACGACGATGGCGATCGCGAGGGGGATTAGGTGTCGTTTCGCGACGGTGAGTGCATTAGAGGGAAATTGCTAATGATGTCGGTAGTGTTGGCGATTAGCTGGGGATGTCTATAGTGTTTCCTGGAATAACACGTGTGAATTGGATGTCGTGCGAGATGGGATGCTGAGAGGTCGGATTTGTAAAATGCTTCTTTTTTAATAATTAAAGCGGAGATATATGATAAGTTTGTAGGTAGTTTTGGTAAGGGATCGGTGGGCCAGTAATGAATCAATGATGAATACATTTTAAGTTGGTTTGGTTTTGTTTTATTAGTGGAAAAAAATAATCATAAATGTATATACCACCACTTATTATTTCTGTTAGACACGTATCTACAACAAGCAATCCATGTGTAATATTAATTATGTACAAAGTATAAATATATATTAATAGAATATATATGTATATAAAAATAAATTATTTTCTAATTGTATAACGAAGTGTAAAGTAAGTAAAAATTGATATAAGTATACATGCATGAGGTGATTTTCTACTCGATTTAAATGAAATCCTTGCTTACAATGCACAAATTGCACCACTTAAAGTGATTTTTCACTTAAAACAAAAGTATACAAGATACTGCACTTACATACTCAACTGCAATTAATATTAATGAATCATCCATATAAATACAGCATAATGTAAGTAAATAATCGAATTTTTATAGTATAAATAAATATAATATATGCAAAGTTATTTGTTCAGGTATAAAGTTCCTCGACAAATGTTATTGTCCAGTGTATTTATTAATGTTAAAATAGAACTTGACCTAGGAACGCGGAGGTAGCTTGGGTATAAGTACGCTTACCCGCAGATATAGAAACGGCGATCAGTGGCAATGATGTCGCCTGCCGGAGCGTCGGCAGACACGCGCATATCGTTTATTGTACTCTAAGTATACGCCGTTCGCCAATTCAGGAAAAGGACATGTGTGGTAGAATATCTACTCTTTGCGTTTCCCTGGCTTAAACATTTAAAAATATCAAACACGAATTTCAGTTAAATTCAACAGATCTAAAAAGTCATTATCACAATTCAACTGTCACGAGATTATAGTATACAACGTAATAATTTAGTAACCGCACCTTATATTTTCATACTTTCTATGAAACGTTCTTTAATAAATTCTAACCCGAATAAAACCCTGTACTAAGCATATATATGTCATATTATAAGCAGTCCCATATCCCATAAAGTATCTTTCCTTCATTTCTCCCAAACGCCTTAACTATTTCCTAGCCTATCTTATCTTCTTCGCATATATACATACGTATGTAATATACACGTGTCCCCATTGCTTATGTACCGGCGGAATCACACGCGTGCGTACTTTTTTTTCCCCTCGCTTGATGGCTCGCGCTGTGTGGCATATTCGATTTCCGAAATTTTTATTTTCCTGTCCGCCGCCGCCGTCGCATTGTTCTGTTTATGTTCCTTCCTTCTTCGTACCCTTTTTTCTTCGCAATCCAGAGGGGAAGATAAATCTCGTAAGTACTCGCGTTGCGCGATCGTTTCAAAAGTCGACCTTTCCG
This sequence comes from Torymus aiolomorphi, assembly GCA_036365515.1. Classification (NCBI taxonomy): domain Eukaryota; kingdom Metazoa; phylum Arthropoda; class Insecta; order Hymenoptera; family Torymidae; genus Torymus; species Torymus aiolomorphi. Next base: position 10,062,441 of record CM070877.1, on the reverse strand, counting down.
CGCGCACCTCGACAGCTGAATACGTAGTACACTTGCACTGAAAGAACGCGATTGATGAATTGTGCTAGTGATGTATGGGATAATAAGGTTTATCGGTCATGTTGAATTACTCGCAACGCGGTTCTGATCATCATTATGTCACATATACTTATAAGCATTTCTTATTCCGGTACACTGGGAGAAAAGTTTTGGAAAAATTACTATACTGTCTCGTAAAGCTACCACAGACTGTAAAGACCCGAAAAATGGCCATACTTTATAGTAAATTTTACAATAGAGTATAGTAAATTTTCCTATATTTCTAGTAAAATTTCTTATAAAGTATATGGCAATTTTTTGGGTTTTTACAGCCTGTGGTCGCGTTCCCTGCACAAGATGGTAATTTTTATTGAAGGTTTAGTACTTTTTCCTGTACTTTTTTTTCAGTGATATTACACGTCACTTATATATTATATACTTTCTTTCCACCTTCGTTTTCTACAAGCGCACTTGTTACGACACTTGCAGCGCGCGAACAAAGAAGCGCGTAAACTCACGCGCGTCTTCCTTTTCACCGGTAGCTATACGTGCGCCTACACCTCGATACTTAATCGTCTCGTCGGCAGCTTTCAACCGCGCCGCCAAATTGGGAGACTGAATATCTCCTCTCCTGTTTCTTTTGACGAAGTTTCGAAACTGCGCGCCGCGGCTGGTGAAATTTTGGAGCTCGGTGAGGAGGAGCGCGATGAGGTTTATGGTTCTGGGGGTTTAACGGTGGATGCCGTTTTGGTAGTAAATAAGTGCGCTCCTTTTGGAGATGCGTTGTACGAGGTGAAATTGAAGTTACGTTTTTGGAGGTAAATGTGAAAGTGGCCATATGTGGAGATGTTTTTAATTTTAAATATATAGGTTCCTTAATAGTTGTTAAATTGAAGTATTTGAGAAAACATTAGAATTAAGCTAAATATGTATGTAGATAATTTCAAACTATACATTCTTACGTTGATACAACTGTAATAAAATTACGAATAAAATTCAATTTTTTCTTCTAAACTCCATTACCTTACCAATACATACATAAGTCGGTTAAAAATATCAAAATTAATTTCATAAAAACTTTTAATTTATATACATTAAACAGTTTTAGTTTCATCGAATCCTCGCCTTCCCCAACATTCCTAATCCCAATAATTAATATTGAAAATAATTCCGTACCCATCTCTTAAAAAAAGTGGACCCCAACCGTACAAGTCACGGGTACGGTACTACTCCGAGATCTCCTCATCACCACCCACTGAAAAAAAAAATGTCCACCTGCGCGCACGTGACTCGCTCGTCGTCACCGCGCTAGTATCACACGCGCGCGCGACGAATTCAATGGTAGGAGAGAGAAAGATTTCACTCGCGCATATATATGTATAATGCACGTCCTTGGCGCGCTCCCGAGACATCCTCCGCGCCTTTCCCGTTTCATTCACGTGACGCCTCGAGCGTGTATACACACGTATATACATACACGTAATCGCATTAGAAAGGATCCGCGAGCGGCGCGGGTGATAAGAGCGGGGAAAAAAAATCCTAAATGTCGAAGATTCGAGATCGCGACGCGAGACCTTATAGCTCGTGATGCTAATAAGGGGAGTGGGTGCATGTAGCGCAGATGTTGTTGTTGCGCTTGCGATGAGCGTTTTATGTTATGAGAGAGTGAATCATGTGATGGGCGAGGACGCGGAGGGACGGATTTATCGGCCGAGGCATATAAGGGTTTTGCAATGTTTTTTGCCGTTGCATGTTTATGGGTTCTTTTTGTAGAATAACAGCGAGAAAGAGTTTTCCCTGGAAATTGTTGGTTTTCATGATATTCATGAATATCGTGAAAACCAAAAATATATGGTTCTTACCCCACTGCAGTGGGTAAGATATATAGGAGAGCATTTGAATTTTTAGAAAATCTGTATACGTTTAGGTGCGCCAAATGCATGTAGCGGAGAGCGGGGCATGCGTAGCACGACGGGTTGGTTTGGCACTCGAATATTTATAATATAAATAAATATTTAAATGCAAATTTTTTTATGTGTAAATAAAGAATATTTCTATTTCTTTTTTCTGTAAAAATAATATAAAAAAAATTATTATGAAAAAAATGATAAATATCTGAAATTCTTACTCCGAAAGCCACCTTTTTTCATTTTATATTCGCTTGGCAGGGATAAAAAAATGTATAATTTTTTATTCAAAATGAACGTATTCGATAGTTCTCAACACGAACTTTCAACTTCCGTTTGGATTTTTACTCGAAATATTATTTTGAAAAGTATTTATTAACATTTAATAAAGTACTGATGTGGGGCATTCGTGGCACAGGAGTGGGGCACGCGTGGCACACGTCGCCACTAGCGGCTGGTTTACGAAGCAAGCAGCTGATGAAATTCTAACCTTTTACTTAGTCACGTGAGTAATGTAGCTTAATTGTTAAGAGATAAGTTTATTAGCTCTTAAGTAATTTATAACAAGGGTTCAATAAAGTGGTGGTACGGGTGTACAAAAAGAAGACAAAATTATAATATAATATGGCAATTAGACGATGCCACAGCTCAATGTATTTATCCTTATAGAGAAAATATGCACTCGTCTGCTTCTAATTTTATACCACTTCAGTGTATTCAATCACCTTTGAACGTAGCATTAGAAAATAATAATGTTATTTATTAAATATAAGTTAAATATTATTTTATAATTTATTATGAAAATGTTGAATAATTTTATGAGTTTTCAATGTTATTACATATAATGTAAGGCGAAAATATTGTGATCTATGTAACTACAGACTGATCAGTAAAAAAAAGTATTATTTATTTTTTGTTATAGAGAAAAAAACAAATTTCGTTTAAGTTAATTTAACTAGTTACATAGAGAAATTTAAAAAAACCGTATTATTTGAATATATCATATATGTACCTGATAAAAAATAAATTATAACAATGAAAATTTTTTTCTATTTTCTATTTACGTTTTATTGCGTTTTTAAAAAAAAGGTTATCAATTTTAACTTTTTTGTAAAAAATAAATCCGTCACTTTCTGACATAGTCATGTTGAGTGGGCCACGCATGCCCCACCCGCCTGCTACGCATGCCCCATAGTGGGGCACGTAGAGCATTTTAACGAGTTTTACTTTTCGATGTATCATTCAGAATATATTAAAAAAGTGTTTTTTAACTATCAATTCTATTTCTAAATATGTTTATCTAATTATTTCTTCTTTTGAACTTCTTGATATACTTAAGATATTAATGTAAATCTGCTCTAAAGTTACGGTGCCACACATGCTCTCCCCTAGTTCGTTGTATCGCACAAGCTTTGATTTATTAAAATGACTCGGATGCGCCATACGCACTTATATAGCAATGCCTATATGCTCGACCGAGATGTTACATGGAATGAGATAAATAATGAAGATGAATAAATAAAATATTTTTATAAAGTTTATGCGTGCGATAACGGAATTTATAATGATAAATAATATTGTCGACGTGAAAACAAATTTTCTTTGCCCACGGAATAAAATTTACATTCAACGTTTCGCGAAATATTATATTTATAGCGTGAAATCGTAAGAAGAATATGAATAGATCAAGGAGCGCGGGAGCGCTCCGAAGGCAAGTTATAGAAGAGCCTTAGGACGACCGCGCTATCATATACATTGAAATGGGTGTCCGAAAAATTCAATGCGCCTATATACCTATTGTGTTAGTTTCAACTATATAACATATCCCTCTTAATCGAAAGCCATTTCATTGCTCTACTCAAATCGAAAGATTTTATTTAAAAATATTATCTCGTTCAAAAGATACAGACAACTGAATTATTTTATGTTCGTTTTCCTTTCAGAATTTTCGTCTTTTTCTTCCGGCATCCGGTTTGCAGCTCTTACGACATTTCCGGTTGGCGTCTATACCTTACGCCTGTATATCTATATATAAACACACACATGACACATCTGGCCGGCCTAACCTTATGTGAATGTTATTGTGAGACCTATGAGACCTTATATACATGTAGTATAAAAAGTTATAATCAACTCGTCAAGTTAATTTATGACATATTTATACATTAACAAATGTTATTTCGTGAGTTAGTTAATTTAATAATAAGTATGTAACGATCTCAAATATGCAGCCAGTGATGAGAATTCAAAAGAATTTTAATCTATTCTTCGTGTATCAATGGGGAAAATAATCAACGGGGAAAATAACTTTTATCAGATAAGTACTTACAGGCTAAATGTTAAATAGCTAAAAACATTTTATAAAAATTGATACTTTGTGTGATTTTTTATTTTTACAGATATTATACCAGAAGATTATTTGGAGTATTTTCAAGATATGGATGTATATATGTTATATAGAATTATATTAAAGAAAATAGTAAGAAATCATATAAGTAGTATTACTCAAGAAAGAAAAAAAAACCTAATCAATATTATTATGAAAGAGCAGAGAATTATTACTATTTACAGCACAATATTCTTCAAGATATCCTCAACATGAAAATTTTTCATACGACCAGATTTAATTTTAGAAAAACAAAGATCTAAGATGTTTATAATTATTAGACAGTATTAGATTAAAAGTACGAAAAAGTATTTTGTTCTGAATTGAAGTAAGTTCTTAAAAAAATAGGAAAAGGAAATTGTGATTTTTGGTTATAGTTGCAAATTATATTGGCGACAAATAATGTAGTGATTATTAATTAAAAAATAATATCTAATCAGTGTTTTGTGTACTAAATAAAATAAAATACCAATATGATGTGTTGCATGAACTGCATTCAAATATTATTGAAAATAAGTGTTTAAAAAGTGATATCGACTCAGTGTTTTACGTAGTAAATACAAAACTGTTCTGGTGTGATGTGTTTAAAGTGCTTGTAATAAAATTTTAAACCTTTATTAAAAATGAGTTTCAAATGCTTTGAGGATAGAAAATGTGAGTATTAATAAATAACTATATTTTATGAGGTTCATATAAACTTCATAATAAGCTATGGCATACAAGAAAATATTGCTAAGTGATGCGTTATTTTAATACAAGAACAGATGTTTAGGAATAGAATTATATCAAAGAAGATAGTAAGAATATCGTACTACTCAAGAAAGAAAAATCAAATTAATATTATTATGAAAGAGCAAAGAATACATACTATTTACAACACAATATTTTTCAAGTCGTTCTCTATGTATCCTCAACATGAAAATTTTTCATATGATCAGATTTAATTTTAGAAGAATATTATTAATTTTTTTTGATAATTTACAGAAGTAATATAGAGTATTTTAAATGAAGAAAATAAAAGAAGTGGATAAATAAGTGATTTTAAAATAAATTCATGTGTGTCATATAAACAGTATATTAGTGAATGAATATCTTCACAGGTTTTGTTTTGCAAGGAATAGATTGTGCAATATCATGAATATAAGCAACATAACAGGACATGTTTGCGATATTTGCAAAACACTGCTGTGGATATTTGTCAAATCATTATGCATTACGGCCACCAAAAGATTATGTTCAAGTCTGTCAAAGTATGCAACCTCCTGTAGTAAGTAGAGGCAGAAATACTGTGGCAGTTATCCTCTAGCAAAGCATCGTTCTACTTTATGGTGAATGTCAGTGTTAGTGAACTTATGCACAATAAAGAAGGAAGATGTAATAATCTTGGTTAAAAAATGTTTCCGGAAGAATACTTCAACTGTAAAAAAAGGATCATCTAAAAAAATTTGTGAATCATTTGTGACAGCTGACGACATTTAAAATAAGAAGGATATCCACTTACTAAAAGCTGGAAATAGTGAGATGGAAGGTTTTTTATTAGAAGTGTTTAAATACAGAACATAAATAATTAAAACAAAATGAGTTGTGTGATAAGTGAATTTTTAAGTAATTTATGGATACAGAATTAATATGAGAAGAATCCTAAGCAAGTTTATAGTGTGTGAGTGAAAATGAAACATCGCGTAATCTTGAAATCACTTAGTATTGTGACATAAAACCTTGATGCTGTCCAGTGAACTTAATCTGTGGGCTTTTATATTAGTAAAATATATCAGTGAAATGTAAGTTATTTTGTGTATTTTGATAAAAGTTTTGTAAAGTCGAAAGCATAAATAATTAATATAAAAGGAGTGAATAAATAAATCAATTTAAAAATGCATTTTATATAAAATAAAAAATATGTTTACTGTGTGATCTATAATGTGGATGTAGGGTCTAAATGCAATTGAACCTGAAACACGAGTTTATTATATAGCAAACTGTTTAGGACGTATCTTCTATTCATACATAACTTTATCTTATTGTGCTATTAAAGTTAGATTGTTATAATAAAATGCTGAACATATAGTACATATGAATTCGTTACAAATTTTAAGGCCACCAAAAGATTATGTTTAAGTCTGTCAAAGCACACACAGCCTCATGAAGTGGAAACCAAGAGAAATACTGTTGTAGATATTCCTTTAAAAGTAAGCTGTAGCGACTCAACCTAAGAAAGTTGGCCCGCCCAGGACATGTGAGTTTAGTTATGATAAGGAGGTTTTATCAATCTGTCGAATAATATAGAAGTACAAGAATCTTAATAAAAATATTACAATGTAATATTGTTATAGTATGTACTAACCCAGATCCACCCAGACAGAAATAAATTATGCAGTTAATGTTAATAACTAAATATAATTTTTGTTTGCAATTTATAAATGCATGTTCTGGGACGCTAATACTTAATAAGTTTTTAAGAATTATTTGCTGTTAGAAACAGTTCTTTACAGTTATTTGTAGTTGTTTGCATGCTAACAAGAGTTATTTGCATTTTTAATAAAAAAAAATTGTATAGCAATTATTTGCATTTTCATTGAAAAAAATTAATAACAGATATGAATGATATTTATAATTAAATATTAATATTGTTGTATAATTTATGCATTTTCATTGAAAAAAAAATCAATAACAGATTATATGAATGATTATTATTATTTATAATTAAATATTAATATTGTTGTATAATTTATTTGAAAAAAAATTAATAACAGATATGAATGATTATTATTTATAATTAAATATTAATATTGCTGTATAATTTATCTTCAAATATCGTCTATGATCGCTATATCACTACATCTTTTAAAAACTTTTGCAAGCAATTAAAAATTATTTTCCAAAATTTTACAGTCCTTTTATAAGAACTTTTGAAAATCATAAAAATTTCTCTCAGAAACCATAAGAATTATTTTCCGACATTTATGCAATGCTTTAAAATGATTTACGTTTTATTTATTATGAAAAGGAATTCTACGAATGAATAATAAATTTTTGTTTTTTAATTCAATTTCTTTCTTGCGATATTGAAAGTCAAATATAAAGCAAATTGTAAAATCACTTAACGTACAGTCTTATACTTAACAAACATTGTTAAATATACTTTCACGATTAATAATTGTATTAACGTTTTATTTTATTAAAAGGGATTCTACGAATAAATAATAAATTTTTGTGTTTTCTATTTAACCTCCAGGCGGCCGGGGTGTCACCTTTTGGTGCCACCTCTTGGTTGATCGATATCTATGATCCTTTTAAAAAATTTTCTTCGGAAAATTTCTTCGAAGTATGACTCTTGGTATATGGTATATCTTCTTAAAGCCTGACCGCCTGGAGATTAACGAACATTGTTTAATGTGTACTTTTACTGTTAAAAAGTTGTGAAATCTCCTCAAAAAACTTTTTACAAAGGTAAAAACTTAGGCAATTATATACACAATGTAATTATTATATATCTTCTTAAAGCCTGACCGCCTGGAGATTAACGAACATTGTTTAATGTGTACTTTTACTCTTAAAAAGTTGTGAAATCTCCTCAAAAAACTTTTTACAAAGGTAAAAACTTAGGCAATTATATACACAATGTAATTATTATCCATCCCTGTCCCTCCCTCTCTTGCTCGCTCTCACCCTCCTTCTCAGTGCTCCCTCAATATCTGTCACACTCCGTACCAAAAACTTTAATGAGAACCTAAATATTTTTTAAAACAATCAGGAAAACAAATAGTATAGTTATACAACTTTCTACGAAAGTATAAAATAAGGCAAGTTATAAGTGTTTTCTGTATAATATGTAGAACTCTCCGTCCCTCCATCCCTCCGTCCCTCCCTCTTTCTCCCCCTTTCCCCATCTTCCTCTCTGACTCTTTCTCTCTCTTCCCCCTCTCTCTCTTTCTCTCTTTCTTACCCTCCCCCTCTCTCTCTGCTTCTTTATAAAAGAATATCATAGTTTGAAACAAACACATGAACGAAGTGGAATCAACTAATATGTTGACAAGTACATTTTTGTAACATAACAATTATAGGAATTATGAAGTGATTTTTCTAACATAAAATCGTATAAGTACTTCTAAAAATAAACTCATGAAAGTGGTGGAATCAATTTTATGCAGGCAAGTACATTTTTATACTAAAGAGATCATAATAATTTATAACAAACACATGAAATAAGTGGAATCAATTAAGTACAGTAGGCAAGTCAATTATTATAATAAAAAAAATATTTAAAAATAAAATTTGTTTAATATATTTACTATAAAAATTTGTATAAAAAAATAATTACATCTAACATAAAATATTACAAATACCAAAAAGTATAATTTTATAAATACGATAAACTATAATTCAAACACAAAATGGTGAAACATTTTTGAGTAACCATTTTCTAAGTACAGATCATAAGCATTTTCTGACTAGCGTTAATCAGCGCGCTACGCGTGCCAGTGTTCGTCTTTTGTCTCGCTCTTTCCGAAATTCGAGCTGGACTCAATTATTCGATATCATTCGGAGACAGAATAGATTATCGATCGAATTCTCAAATTATATAAGTGAAATTTTAGCTGTTTTTTTTTTTTTTTTTATTTAAATACACATACTTGCCGGACGCGTCGTTTCGACACGGCAAGTATGTGTATTTAAATAAAAAAAAAAAAAAAAACAGCTAAAATTTCACTTATATAATTTGAGAATTCGATCGATAATCCATTCTGTCCCCGAATGATATCGAATAATTGAGTCCAGCTCGAATTTCGGAAAGAGCGAGACAAAAGACGAACACTGGCACGCGTAGCGCGCTGATTAACGCTAGTCAGAAAATGCTTATGATCTGTACTTAGAAAATGGTTACTCAAAAATGTTTCACCATTTTGTGTTTGAATTATAGTTTATCGTATTTATAAAATTATACTTTTTGGTATTTGTAATATTTTATGTTAGATGTAATTATTTTTTTATACAAATTTTTATAGTAAATATATTAAACAAATTTTATTTTTAAATATTTTTTTTATTATAATAATTGACTTGCCTACTGTACTTAATTGATTCCACTTATTTCATGTGTTTGTTATAAATTATTATGATCTCTTTAGTATAAAAATGTACTTGCCTGCATAAAATTGATTCCACCACTTTCATGAGTTTATTTTTAGAAGTACTTATACGATTTTATGTTAGAAAAATCACTTCATAATTCCTATAATTGTTATGTTACAAAAATGTACTTGTCAACATATTAGTTGATTCCACTTCGTTCATGTGTTTGTTTCAAACTATGATATTATTCTTTTTATAAAGAAGCAGAGAGAGAGGGGGAGGGTAAGAAAGAGAGAAAGAGAGAGAGGGGGAAGAGAGAGAAAGAGTCAGAGAGGAAGATGGGGAAAGGGGGAGAAAGAGGGAGGGACGGAGGGATGGAGGGACGGAGAGTTCTACATATTATACAGAAAACACTTATAACTTGCCTTATTTTATACTTTCGTAGAAAGTTGTATAACTATACTATTTGTTTTCCTGATTGTTTTAAAAAAATATTTAGGTTCTCATTAAAGTTTTTGGTACGGAGTGTGACAGATATTGAGGGAGCACTGAGAAGGAGGGTGAGAGCGAGCAAGAGTTGTATTATCCACAAATAGCACTTTTTAACTTTCAAAGAAAAATATAATAAATAAGATTATGCGTTACATAAAGTGTTACATATCGTCGCGCGGTACGAAGAGAAGCCAACTTCTAAATTCGCGCGAAACTGGCTTTTCTTCGCCTGTAACTTCAAAGTTGGCTTTAATGCCAAATCTAAGCTGCGGCAAAGGTGAAACATTTTACTTGGAATATTTGAGAGTTTATGAAGTCATAAATTTGGGGATTCAGTTTAGGGATTTAGAACATATTCTCACTCGGTCTCATTTAATTTTCAGTATTATTGACGATTTTCCTTTACGGTCTGCCGGAGCATCGTCATATCCACGCAGGATTAAAATATGGAATCCCGCTGCGTTCCGAAAGTTTGTGCAGTAACAGAAACTCTTCTACTTTCCGTTATTTATTATCACTTCTTATAGTTATTTCGTCCTCCGACAATTAACGCAACCATAAAATATTTGTGGGGAATGAGAAGGAAGATGTAGCTTGTCAGAGTGAAGCAGAAACAGCTGCAATGAGCGCAAGAAGAAAAGCATTTCTTAAATTTTAATCAAGCATCCTTTAATCTTATACAGATTGCACTTTAAACCTAAAATAAACAATTCCATTAAAATATATAATCATATATGTTTGAATTATTTATATTTTTACAAATTATACAAAAATACCCCCCCCCCCCTCCCCTGTTCTTGTCTGGCTATTATATGTGAGGCTATATACGAGATATAGTCCCAAGTGCCTTGACGCAGGTCAAAATTTCCGCCCATGTTTCACTGGCCCAATCTCTTTTCGACCCGACCACACCTCTCTCACCTAAAATCATCTTGTCTGATTTCTTCCTTTTCGCTTACTTATTAGACATGTAGGTACCTATCTCGTTCATCAAGTACAAATAAAACTGCGAAGGCTCAGAGGATTCAGTATACTTCAAGTCACGAAGGAGCTTGGTTCGTTTGACGACTTCTGTAGCGACAATGGACGATTTCCGATCTAGTATGCGACCACATTGCTGGTGCCAATACACGACTGCTGTCGACGTACATAAGTGTCCTATACATCCACATGAGGTAAGCATCATCGTGACGAAATGTCTTTTTTTTCATATTTTCATATTCAAACTTTTGATAGTAATACTTTTTTAAAGTTTTGTCAATTAACAAAAAACTGATTAATTTTTCGTGTTAGTTTTATTACATATTTACAAAGAAATTTCTGTCTCTTTTCAGGTTCGAAAGATGGTTGTTTACGAACACTTTTCAGGACAGGTGTGGAACTCGGTCGACGACGACCTAGAAACAGAGGATTGCAGTGCCGATGATGAGATGGACAGCTCTACGAGTTCGGAGACATTGTCTAGTCCGTCGAGTGGAGACGCGGATTACGTTGAATTATGTTGTTTCAGCGCAGGGCACCGTCATTTTATTTACATAAAATCGGATAACCCATCGAGCCCGGAAATAGATTCGGAGATGATGTTCATCGAGGAAGACCAAGATTCGGATTATGTAGAACTGAGCAATCCGCCAAGCCCTGATCCGGACGAGGCGGGATTAATAAGAAACCGTGATATAAATTACATAGAAGTGGGTAACCCGGTAAGCCCTGATCCAGACAAGGCGGGATTATTTAGATACCGTGACATACATTATGTAGAAGTGGGTAACCCGGGGATCCTTGATCTGGATGAGACGGGATTATTCACAAGAATAGGACGCCGTGATATAAATTATGTAGAAGTGGGTAACCCGGCGAGCCCCGAGCCCGAAATCATCGAAATTGAAGAGCCAGAGGTCATCGAGATCCCAGTAAGGCCACGTTCACCATGTGAAGTAATTCTGCTGAGTCCATAGAGTTCCTGGTAACAAGCGTTCAAAATAAAAAATTGAACCTGGTCGGATTGTGCTGATGGCCGCGATTGACGGCGTCTCCATCCTGACGTCTCAGAGCCCCAGAGTGGTGTATGGACAGCTACTTCGTGCGCGCTTATTTATTTTGAGAGAATAAGAACGAATGGATGAAATCAACAAAGTCCGCCTGTGGACTATACGTTGATATGAGCGTACGTATGTATATACTACTGTGAATTATTCTTTATAGTAAATGTTGATGTAAACGTAGGTCTGATGACATTTAGTATTTCTTTTAGATATAGGATTTTTCTTCTTGCTAGCGTATATTGTATTTTACAGACATACGCTTATATTATGTGTATATGTAATTTTGTATTTCCGTTTACCATTGTTAAAATTTGTGTGCTTATGTACTGTCATATTTTAATACGCGAAGTATACAGATCGAGGATTAGAGTTCCTCTACGAAAGCAATATAAACATTAAGACATATTAAGTATAATACATGAATTTAGAAATTGTATTCAAGCAATGTATGGACTACTTTATATCTGATTCAGAGTAGTTCAGTGAAACACTTAGTCTTTTTATAACTAACTCATTTTCTTAAAAAACTATGATGAAAATTTGATTTTAAAATAACTTGAACATTTTTATTATTTATACTTTTACAATGACATTGATATTTATATGAAAAGCGGATTTTAATATGTACTATTTGTAGGGAAAATTAAGATTTTAAAATAAACATATGGAGTATTATGTTACCTCGGTTGTCAAAAATTATTGTGTCAATAATAGTGTAAAATGGTACCATTTCCCGACAGAACTTTCCACCTTGACATTAACATAATAAATAATGATTTTAATTATTTATAAAGATAAATATTTTGTTTTTTGGTAATTGTTTCCTGCCTAAATACCTTCTCCATAAAAATTTTTCAAATTCACTTGAAAAATAAAATCCGCTGCGAAGTCATTGACACATCGCTTTCTCAAACTAGAGTAAAAAAACCGCTGCCAATTCATTGACCTGTGGCTTCCTCAAACTTAATCTGCTGATTCCTTTAATTAATTTTTAATAACAAAATTTATAATTTTTGCAAAAATGTATGACATAATTATAATTAAATTCATTTATGAAGATTAAAAAGTATTAATTTTTAAATTATGTGTGAAAAATAAATAAAATAATATATTGTAATATTATCGTCAAAACCTTTTAAAATTCCTAATAAATAACCTTTACTTCAAATTATATTTTCTTTGCGACATTTCACACATAGGGTACTTGTGCCTAGTAGTGCGCCTGTCAGTATTTGTGTGCTCTTTTTGGAATTTCCGAAGTAAGGAAAAGGTTCTAACCTTAAAAATAATAAATGGCTGTTACAAAACAAAAGCAGGTACACAACTCGCGCGCATAGCGCATAGCACATGTCATTTCCATTTTCTAGTGTACATAAATGTGTTCTCGAACAATTACGATTTTAAAAGAGGGCTAAAATAGTTTTAATCTCAAATATCTCTGAAATTCATGAACTAATTCTTTTACCTTAAGAACTCTTCTAATAAATAATATACAAATTCTACATCTCCACCAAATATCAAATAAATTAAAAAAATTTTAAGGTAGTTATATTGTGCGACAACAAAGAAAGTCATTTTCAAAAATACTAAAATTTTAAATATCAAACATCTAAAAAAATAACCATATAATCTGGATGAAATTTTACACAGGTATTGCCTATATCGCATACAAAATAGTCTATAAATTTCAAGCTGATGCATGAAGTCGTCATTGAGAAATTACGATTTTGAAGAAAACGGTTAAAAAATTTTTAACCTTAAATATCTCTAAAAATCAGGAGACAATACTTTTACCTAAAGGACTTGTACGATAATATATAAACTCTACATCTTCACAAAATTTCAACATTATTAAAACAATTTTTGTTTTATCTAGTTATCATGCGACAAAGAAAATGACTTTGTAAAATACGAAAATTTTCAAAATAAAATTTCTCAAAAAGTAATCGTACGATCTAGATGAACAGTCGCACACATATTATCTATATCACATACAAAATTATCTATAAATTTGGAGCTGATACATGGAGCCGTTCTCGAGAAATTACGATTTCAAAAAAAGGTTAAAAAAATTTTAACCTCAAATATTTCTGAAATTTCTGGACTAATCATTTTGCCCAAAGCACTCGACCGAGAGCTATCCAAAATCTACCTCTACAAGGAATTTTGAAGCGATTAAGTCAATTTTACTCCCGTAATCGTTGGACATACAAAACTCATTTTTTTTTATATTTCAATTTTTTTCTTAAAAACATATAGGTATTTTAATGGTCTTTCGAATACTATCTATTCTATTCAAATATCTTGATCTTATCATTATAAAAAAGCAAAAATCTATTTTGAGAAAATCGAAAATTCTTAATAAAACAAAAACGCATCGGCGAATTAAAAAACGGATTTTTGACCCATTACACAAAAAAAAAAAAAAAAATAATACCTGTCCGGTTAAAATCGATCGAGTAGAAGCTAAGATACACACACACACACACACACACACACACACACACACACACACACACATCCATACAGACATTTTTCAAAAATCATGTATTTTGATTCCTAACACCTCGAAAAATAATTATAACATGTTTTTACAACAACTCAAAAAATTACTATCACAAAGCTTCCTCTAGGAGGAAGCAATACTGAGTCGTTTTAAAATTTTATGAAAGTACAGTTTTTATATTTCTATCGGATGAGGTAGTTGGCAGAAAAATCCTCAATTCACTGATTTCTTTTGCTTCCTCCTAGAGGAAACTTTGTGATAGTAATTTTTTGAGTTGTTGTAAAAACATGTTATAATTGTTTTTCGAGGTGTTAGGAATCAAAATACATGATTTTTGAAAAATATCTGTATGGATGTATGTGTGTGCGTGTGTGCGTGCGTGCGTGCGTGCGTGTGTGTGTATGCGCCTGGATCTTAGCTTCTACTCGATCGATTTTAACCGGACACGTCTCATGTTTTTTTGCTTTTTTTGTGTGATGGCGGGTCAAACATTCGTTTTTTGATTCGCTGATGCATTTTTGTTTTATTTCGAATTTTCGATTTTCTCAACATTGATTTTTGCTTTTTTTAATGATAAGATCGAGATATTTGAATCGAATGAATAGCATTCGGAAGAGCATTAAAATACCTATATTTTCTAAAAAAAAATTTTTCTAGCTAAACAGATAGGTAAAAGCAGGAATAGGTCAAGTCATCATAAAGCACATCCAACAAAAGAAAATTTTTATACATTGAATACCGTGGAGAAGGATATTTTTCACACATAATTTAAAAAAAAAATCTTTTTAATTCCAATAATTAGTATTCTTACATGAATATAGTGTAAGAATACTAATTATTGGAATTAAAAAGATTTTTTTTTTAAATTATGTGTGAAAAATATCCTTCTCCACGGTATTCAATGTATAAAAATTTTGTTTTGTTGAATTTTGATTCATATAAATATTCATATGTTTAAAGATCAGATAAAATGTATAAATGGGTTGTATCTACATATTAAATACTGATCACTCTGTTTTTAAAAAGAAATTGCAAACCTGCGTGAAAATATCATATGAGATCTCATATGAGAATATCGGACATCAGATCTCATATGAGAATACCGGACATCAGATCACATATGAGATTTCATATGATATCCCATAATATATAAAATTGCAGATAATATGATTATACTTACTTTAAGTTTTTGTGAATAAAAAAAGATTTTAATTATCAGGTATTTTGCTCAGAACTAAGTATCAAATCGAAGCAGTCATACAGTAGTGTTATTTTAACTCCATTTCGTCAAGTATTTGACACATTCTTGAATAGCTTATATACATTATACATATCAGATTCTTAAATTGAACGATATAAAATAAAATATGATTAATAAACTTGAGCAAACAAACGTATTATGCTTCCCGCCTTTACATTCCACGCGTGCCACCATCACCATATATAATATTTTATTTGATGCATCGCCCCTTACCAACCGTTGTTTCTCACCTTTTGCACGGTTGTACAGTGTTACACAGACACTCTGCCGATCCACCTTGTCACTCGTCATTATCGCGAGACCTAACCTCGGAGTATTTGAGGTTAAGCGCGTCGGTGTTTTCTCGCCTCCTTGCCAACACCTAGTTATCGTACTACGTCATCGTCGTCGTCGTCGTGGTGGTGGTGGTGGTGGTATACTCCGGTCGACGATGTCGTCGTACCTGTCGCGCCGCGAGATCGACGAGCTCAAGCCCCAGATCGAGCGGGCGGTGAACAAGTTCCTCGGCTTCACGGAGTCCTCAATCGTCACCACCGCCGTAAACTGCATTGCCTCTGGATATGATCGACGCAAAACTGCAGGTGAGTGCTTGACATTTCTTAATTTATTAAGTATCATTGTTTCTAAGTGTTAAGTTATTGAGTTAATGGAAGTTATTAGGATTCTTGTACAAGGGTACGAGCTGGGGTTGGGTACATATCACAACATATAGGTGTTTACACGTACATTTTTGTCATTTTGCAATATAAAGTTGATTGGTGGAGTACTTTCCCGTAATTAAACTGTTTAAAATGATATTTAAGAGCTTAATTTTTGAAAAATACAATATCTGTTTATTACGTGTAATAGTACTTCTTCTAAATATGTTAAGCGCTCGTGGTGCTATCTTAATAGTTTTGAATTTTAAACAAAAGCTACCTTTCTCGATTTGAGAATAGACATTCGACTAACGCATAAGAGATTTGCTCGTTGAAGTCCGATTAAAAATTCAAAACTATTAAAATAGTACTTCTTGTCACATCAAAATATGCATGTTATAGTTAGTACGATCTATATGATATCGAAGTTGCCAAAGGAGTGCATATAAATTTAATAATATAAAAAAAAATCTATAATACTATGAAAAGAAATAAAAAATGTTAACTTCACTATTTAGATGTATACATTATTCCTCAAAAATAATTATGTAATAGTTATAAGTATCATTTATTGGTTAAAATAGTATGTTCAAAAACTAATTTTTCAGATAAATTATCCGCTCTACTTGAGGAAAAGAAAGCTACAAAGGTAGCTGAAAAAATATTCATTGTTTACGATGACATGAGGGCTGCTCACAAATCAAGAAAGCGGTCACATGCTGATGATAGAGATAAGGATAGGGATAGGGATTCTAAGAGGTCAAAAGGCAAAGATGATGCTTCCAAAAGTGATAATTTATCCAAAGATAAGGTAACTTAATTTTATTATTCTTATTATAATAGATTTTATTCTTATTTCTTGCTTTGTTTGATTATATTATGTGTAAATTTATTATTTTAGATCAGTAACATCATGGCTAATGCGCAGAAAGAAATTGAGGAGAGAAAAAAAGCACTAAAAGTAAAACCTGAAAATATGGAATCTGTGAGATCTGTGTTAAGGAATAAAGATGCTTTGTCATCAGTAGGTTCAGTTTATAATCAAGGTTTCTTGAGTAAAACTGATTCTGAAAAGGCCAAGAAGATAGCTGCGCTGCAGGCACAGATTCAAAACAAACTGAAATCTGGTCTACTGACTACTACACAAGATGGAGACAAACCAAGGCCCTTGATTCTCGATGAATCTGGAAGAACTGTAGATATTACCGGTAAAGAAGTCCACCTGACACAAGTTATTCCTACGTTGAAAGCTAATATAAGAGCAAAGAAAAGAGAAGAATTCAAGGCCCAAATGCAAGATACAAAAGGGCCTGAAGATTTTCAAGAGAAACACTTTTTTGATGGTCGTATAGGTAAATATTCAAATAACTAACAAGTTATTTTTATCTTAATTTATACATTTGAATTGGAAATTTACTGTATTATCATACTACGTTGAATTTATATGTCTTTAAATGCTATATAAAACTCGTTTATTTAATTTATGAAATTTTACAGGGGTAAAGTCTGCAATGAGGAATAAGAGAGCCTTGAAATTCCACGAGCCTGGCAAATTTGTCCAAATCGCAGAGAGGATAAGAATGAAGGCACAATTAGAAAAACTTCAAAATGAAATTAGTCAAATTGCTAGAAAAACTGGTATTAGTTCGGCAACAAAGTTGGCTTTGATTGCACCAAAAACTGAAGCTTTTAATGAAGAAGTTCCAAATGTTGAATGGTGGGACTCTGTCATTCTAGAGGGTGATACCTATGACTCGGATATTAAAAGATCTACTATAACCAACCTTGTGGAGCATCCTGCACAAATGAAGCCACCAAGTAAGTGTTGTACAGTATGTTGTAAAAGTCTTGTACAGTATTATAGTTTTATCTTTCATATGAGACTCGTATCAACTTTCTTATATATTCAAATATAATTATTCTCAAATATCTATTTATTTTTAACTCTGCTATTACAAAACAACAAAACAAAAAATATAAATCCCTAATTCTTACATTATTCTTCTAGCCGATCCCCTGAAACCTGTATACATGCCAGTCTTCCTCACCAAAAAAGAGCGCAAGAAGCTGCGCCGACAGAACCGTCGCGAGGCCTGGAAGGAAGAACAAGAGAAGATTCGTCTAGGCCTGGAACCGCCGCCCGAACCCAAGCTCCGGATCTCGAATCTGATGCGCGTACTGGGCACAGAGGCGGTTCAGGATCCGACCAAGATTGAGGCCCACGTACGCCAGCAGATGGCCAAGCGGCTGAAGGCTCATGAAGATGCTAATGCGGCTAGGAGATTGACGGTCGATCAGCGTCGTGAGAAGAAGGCTAGGAAGCTGAGGGAGGATACGACACTTGGTGTACATGTTGCTGTTTTCAGGTATGTTGTTGAGCAGTCGTTGTAGAATTAGGAGGAGTTTTGAAAGGAAAATATAGATAAAACAGTTACACTTGAGTGTTTATATGATGAGTTTAACGTTTACATTGTTGAAGTGCAATAAGATTTTTCAAATTGTTCTGGTAATAAATTTGTATTGGTTTGAGAGTTTGCAGTTTGAAATTAAATCAAGATGAAGCTACGGATACAATTTATATAATGAAGGTGCCGAGTTTATAGTTAAATAAATTTGTAAAATTGAGTCCAATAATACAAGTAGGACTAAAGAGAAAATTTAGTAAAAATTCAAGTTAGTAATTAATTCTAGATGTAAGTTAAAAGAACAATGAAAAATGTTAGTACTGATTAGCATCTGTTTATATTGTTAAATCTATTAGGAAATAATTTAATA
This sequence comes from Torymus aiolomorphi, assembly GCA_036365515.1. Classification (NCBI taxonomy): domain Eukaryota; kingdom Metazoa; phylum Arthropoda; class Insecta; order Hymenoptera; family Torymidae; genus Torymus; species Torymus aiolomorphi. The sequence continues at coordinate 10,043,340 of CM070877.1, read as the reverse complement.
AAAAGTATTAAAATATAAACTTAAAATAGGTAAATTTTTAAATATAAAATTTTTGACATGAGGTTTATATGCAAGGGAATTGGTGAGGGAAAAGAAGGTTTTTAATGAAAAATTATTTTATTTAAATAAACAAAAGCATATTCCTTTATTCTCAATAATTAAGGAAATACAAAGGTGTATACAAGGACAAAGATTGAACTTGAGAGTTTCTTACTGCTTGAAGGCTCAAGTCCAAGTTTTTTATTAGTGCTAATGTTTATAGAAAAGTGCAAACTCAATTTCTCCTTACACAATGTTTTTGAAAATAGATAGTGACTTATAATAAATGTGGTCAATTTTACAAGTGTATCTAAACAAGTCAAATTGACTACATCTTACAATATACAATATAATTATTGAATAACATTAATTCTTGAAAGAAAATAATAAGTTTTTAGAAAATTGTGAACATGTACTTAATATTTCAATTCCATGGACTCAAAAGAGATCCCAACCTTTGTATTAAAACAATCAAAGCTATTTTGCAGAAAGGTGAATGCAATTTGTGCAATATGTTTTTCGTATATTTATTTGAAAAAAAATTAGTGAAAAATTACGTTGTTGCATTTTAATGATGTAAACTGTTAATGTATTGATACATAGAGTTAAAATTCAAATACGATTGTAACAGGTATTTTCTAGAATTTATTAATATCTTGATCAATCTTTAGAAAATCTAGTGACTCAGTAACGATAGTTGATAAATAATAAAATAATTTTAGGCTGATTGACTACCAACTAACGACAAAACCTCTTTTCTTTTCAGAATCCGCGACCTCTGCAACAATGCGTCCAAGAAATTCAAGGTCGAGACAAACGCGAAGCAGCTCTACCTTTCCGGCTGCGTAATGATGTTCCGTGACTGCAACGTCGTTGTGGTCGAGGGTGGACCCAAGCAGACCACCAAGTACAAGCGGCTCATGCTCAATCGCATAAAGTGGGAGGAGGACATGGTGAAGGACCCGGATGCTATCAGTGGCAACCAAACGAGCGGCGGCACCGCTGCCACCCAAGTGCCCAACAAATGCGTAATCGTGTGGGAGGGCACGACAAAGGAGAAGCACTTTACCGACATGAAATTCAAGATCTGCAAGATGGAGCAGAAGGCGCGCGAGCACTTCAAGAAACATCGGGTCGAGCACTACTGGGACCTCGCGTATAGCGGCGCCGTGTTGGACAACACGGACGAGGCGCATGTGTGAGCCGTATGCTAATATACGTCTGTCTGTGTACATACCGAAAGAGAGAGAGAGAGAGAGAGAGAGAGAGAGAGAGAGAGAGAGAGAGAGAGAGAGAGAGAGAGAGAGAGGGAGGGAGGGGAGGGGAGAGAGAGAGAGAGAGAGAGAGAGAGAGAGAGAGAGAGAGAGAGAGAGAGAGAGAGAGAGAGAGAGAGAGAGAGAGAGAGAGAGAGAGAGAGAGAGAGAGAGAGAGAGAGAGAGAGAGAGAGAGAGAGAGAGAGAGAGAGAGAGAGAGAGAAGAAAGATTGACTGACTTCATTTCGTTCTGGTTCATCGTGTCACGAAGAAGAACGCACATCTGAGTGTGTAGCGCGATGTTGTTGCCTGATAAAGCGTAAATATACATATGTATATACACGACTGCAATGCAGAGGAATTTTACTACGGAAGAATCATATGAATATGGTTAGCCGGAAATGAAATGATAACACACACACACGTGCGCATGGAAATTAGGTGTAAGAAGTATAGATGTAAAGTGAAGAGGATCTTATTTCTCGAGGACCTATGATATATCATGTCTTTTTTTTTATTTAATAAACTCAATTACCAAATTTGTACATAATGTGTAAATAAAGCATCATTATACTCTATGTATATCGATTTCCTACCATAATTAAATACTTGGCTGATTGAGAGATCATATTATTAGTGGATTGACAAATAATATAATTTCACGGATTTTCTGATGAATAAAGTACATGATTTTATTTAAGAAGTAATTTTATGTTTACATTACATCATTGTTTTAATTAATTTAAGAGATTTAAATACACATAAATTTTGAGACGACGTTTTTCTAATTTATTACCGAAATTTTTAGTTAGATATCTTAAATTTTTATAAATAATCGGAATCATAAATATTATTACTTATAATTATTTTAAAAATAGTGAATCAATAATAAGAAATTTACGCAGTATAAACGTCTCATTATACAGGCAAGCAACATCAAACATTAGTATGTCCAAAAAGACTATAGACTAGCATATTTCTACGTATTTTGATCTTTTACGCACAAATTCAGGATTAGAATTGCCCGAACGCGTCAGAATTTCGGGATATTTGAAGTATATGAGATTTTTGGGACATCAAAAACAAAGCAAAGTTGACATTTATTTTTATTCTGTGGACAAACTTAATGAATAAAAATACCAAACTTCGTTGTTGGACATGTCTCAAAAATCTTATACTGATGTCGAGTTCGTGTTTAGAAGTGATCTAGTCTCTTTGATCATTTTTCTTGTATGCCTATAATATTTTCGACTAAGCTGACAACAACGATAACAGTTTTTAAACTATATAAAATATTAATTTCGATGTAAGTATAATATATGAAAATATGCATAAAGATGTCATTCTCGTAACTTCAAACTACCATAGAAAATAACTTACATAGTAATGCGATATTTTATTAAAAATATTCAATAATATTTGTTTCTGAGAACGTGCTAGCCGTCGCACAGTGTTCTATTTTGAAAAAAAATGGACAAAATGAAATATCTGGCGAACGGATATCGATAGCCGGATGAATCCAACTGCATTTTAAAGTTAAAGTAATGTATAATAAAGGAAAAATAGTCCAGTACTGATCATTTGGTCCTGTGACCTTGGAAATGAAAAATGAAAGTCGAATAAATAACGTATTTTCGGCTTTTTCATTGTAGACTTTCTGGCTATCAATTTTTTCGATCAAAAAAATATGTAATCCTGTAGTGTTTGATGCAAGGAATCCAAATTTGATGTCAGAATTGTCCTATCGCACACCAATTTGTTTTTAAATCTGAAAACTCCAAAAAAATACGAAAAATTCACCCTGAAAAAATGGAGCATTATTGAGTAATTTCGACTTCAAATTCGGATTCAGCGAATCAAAATACATGGTTACATAAATACAAGTACACAAATTTGTAGGTGCATATATGAATTATTAAAATTTAAGGGTTATTAAAAAACCTTGCATCAAACACTACAGGAGTACATATTTTTTTGATCGAAAAAATTGATAGCCACAAAGTCTACAATGAAAAAGCCGACAGTTCGTTATTTATTCGACTTTCATTTTTATCCGTTCGCGAGATATTTCATTTTGTCCATTTTTTTTCAAAATAGAACACTGTGCGTCGCTGGTATTTTTCATTGCTGTAATATACTCACCTAAAAAATCATGTGCTTGTAATTGGCCAATCAATTTGCTGGAAAGGAAGCAATACTTCATTCTTCGGTTCATCGTTTTTAAAAAAAATCTTAATTAAATGTTGTAATTATTTTGGTCAATAACAATCAACTGAGGAATAGGAATAAAAATAACGAGAAATATAAAAAGTCAGATACGTATGTTAATGTTTATTTTACAATAAAGTTTTACAATATAGTACATTTTTTATACAGAATGGACATTTTTGCATGAACACATTTTGTAGATTTTTTATTGCTTTTATGAATTATCATAGTTTATCGTATTTTTTGGTTATGATGGTTGCCCACAATTTTCGAGAAAAATATAGGCTTCATTCGGACGCTAGATGGCGCAGTTAATTCTATAAACAAAGATAAGACCTATCGAAGTTATATAGTGCACTAGCGTTAATCAGCGCGCTACGCGCGCCACTGTTTGTTGGTCTTTTGTTTCTCTCCTTTCGAGATTCGAGACGGATTCGATTATTCGAGATTTCGAGATCGTTCGAGGGCAAAATAGATTATCTCGAATGCTCAATTTATATAAGGGATTAGATTTCCTTAAAAGTCATAACATAATACACGTTGTGGAGGGATGATCGCAATTCTAGACACGCGAGAACTCTTTTTACACCTGCTCGAACGGAAAAATTCAGCGTTGTTTTAGGCGAATGTAGCACTCGGAACGTTTATAGCGATTTACCTGCTTCGCATGAGAAAGTTATTTCAAATGTTTGACTTTCTTCGCTTAAAAGTATTGCCCCATTTGAAATTTGTACCGAGCACGTCTTGGAAAAAATTGATTTAAAAAATAAAATTCATGAAAACAAAAATTTGAATTTGAAATTTAAAAAAACTAGTGATTTGGAAAGTAAAAATTGTGAAAGCAAAATTTTGAATTTGAACTTTGAAAAAACTAGTGATTCGGAAAATAAAATTGGTAAAAACAAAAATTTGAATTTGAACCTTGAAAAAGCTAGCAATTTGAAAAATAAAATTTGTAAAAACAAAAATTTGAACTTGAAATTTGAAAAAACTAGAGAATTGGAAAATGAAATTTGTGAAAATAAAAGCTTAAACTTGAAAATTGATAAAAATAAAGATTTGGAAGTTAAGCATTGTAAAACTAGAAATCGGTTAGTTAGAATAGCTAAAAAGCAAAATTTGAGAACTAAGCTAAGTAAAAATAAAAGTTTGAAAGAAAAAGTGAACAAAATTATATTTGGAAATAATTTAATTAGAGAGGAAACGTTAAATGATAGCGTACCTCAGCAGAATTTGCATTTGTTAAATAAAAATTGGGAAAATAGGGTTAGTGAAGACCTTCTTGTAAAAAATTTGACTAAATTAGAAAGTAAAGTTAATAAATGTGTTTTGATAGAAAATAAGAAAAATTTGGAAATTTTAACTTGTAAAAATAGTATGAGTGTCGCATTCAGGTGGAGGAACTCAAACTTCGAGGCAGTTACCCGCCGCCAGCAGACCATTCCACCACAGCAGCCTTATCCAACCGTAGCACGTTATACGGAGAATGGAAGCAGGTCCGGCTCGCGTGCCCACTCTCAGGGCGCAGGCGCTTTCCGCGTTCGTCAGAGCAGGGGTTACTCTTGACGGAAGTGGCGATCATGACGTCAGGATGATATACCTTGCGCTGTGGGACATTGTAAGGTGGAGATCGGAATGGCGAAGTTGGCTACCAAAAAGGGAACCAAGACGAGTCGGGCGACGAGGTCTTCGCTGGGCCCAGGAAATGGCCCGGCGGCTTGACGCCGAGATGACTAAATGAGGCTTACTTAAAATACTGGGACCGCTGTTGGAGGAGGGACTCCAACGAAGAAGAGCAATTCGAGGATACGCTCATCAATAGGTTGGAGCTCACCTTCGGAGGAGAGGGATACGGTAACCAAAAAACCTATGGTAGTTGTGACAACTGCAGAATTGGATTGCCCGCTTGGCGCAACTGCGAAAGGTGCATTATGTTTAGATATATGAGGGAACATTGGACCACTGCTTGAGCTGCGACTATGAGGAGCACATAGCAGCGCTTCAAAACTCCAAATGTCACGCATGCGGGGGAGAGCAGTGTTTGGAGGCCTGGCAAGAGCCTCCAGAGGACAACTGGGACGATCTATTTGCAAACGACCAGGAGTTACCCAATCAGTGGTAGTGATCGCTGACACTAAAAATGAAAATAATGATATTTTTAGGTCATCAATTTTTCCTCCACAGCTATGCGACAAATATTAAACATAATTTTAGGTTGAAACACATAAATAAACATGTATTAATTAATAAATAAAACAATGCCTTTCCACATCCTTCAAACAAAAAAAAAAGTACAAAGCCCTTTAAAAATATACGGACGCAGAGTCTGGTAAGGGCAGCGTAGGGGTGGAGTCAGAATGACTCAGTTCCCCACCCGAGGTGACACTTGGGGGGAGGAACCAGCAGAGCGCCGCCCCGCAGCGCATGTTTTTTGGGGGGGACCAAATTTTTTTTTCCCTTCCTCTCTTTCTGCATTTGAATATTTATTAAAAATGGCAACGTCAAACGGTACCATAGCAAGAAACGCGGAAGCCACCGCAATTTTGTGACAAGCGCTTGCCGTAACAGACCCAAGCCTCGCGAACGCTACGCTTAATGAGTTAGTTGAGGTATTAAGAATGAGATACCAGGTCGCGTCAGAAACTAATCCGGAGAGAATTACAGAAGTAAAAAGATTGCAATTGTCTCTATGTGAAACCGTGGAAGCAACCTTAGTAGAAAAAGTATGTCAGGATGATATTATGATAGATATTTTGAAAGAATTTATGGAGCAAAATATTAGTGTTAAAGAAATAATCAATGCAATAGCAAGCACGGAAAGCTCACAATTACGGACAAATTACCGGTGTTATTAGAAAACAAGCGGGAAATAACAGATGATATAGATAACTCAGCATTTAAAACCGCGACGGGTACAGGTTTAGATAATAATGCACATTTTAATACTCCGATTTGGGAAGAGTGTGCACACCGTACACACAAGTATTCAGGAATAACTTTACTGGCAACATTAATTCTTTGCGCCAAAACTCAACTTTAGCACCATTGAAAAACCTTTCAATTAAAGACGCGCTAGATTGCATTCTCATTTGACGGTAGCAACATTCCACTTAGCACCTTTTTGTTCGGTATTAGGGAAGCAGTTAGCATGGTGCCAGCAGTTAATGAAATAGACTTGGCAAAATTAATTAGGCGGTGTCACGTCGTGTACGACTGATCGTCACCGCCCTTATAGTTAGTGGAACCTCCACACACCTCTAGCCTTGTTTTAGACTCAGACGATACAACGCCAACGGCCGGTAAATTACCGACCGCCCGTAGCAGCTTGAACAACAACTTTTTACCTTAAAGTAACTGGGCACCAGTATCGATCGCTCACCGAGCAGAGGCCGTTCATCTCACCCTTGCACGTGTCCAAACATTTTAGTTCCTGAAACCTCCCCCACAGACCCCCCATAGCCTCAATATTATAATTCCTAGAAACCTCTCCCACATACCTCCCCCACATATGGATTTTATCCTAAACCCCCGCCTTTTGGCACTGCCCTAATTAAGCGCGCGGGTATAAAAGCGACCGCACGCCTCCACTCGAGGCAGAAGCTTTTTATCATTTTCTTTCGTAGGGTGAAACCCTTGACCGACGAATATTCGAATTATCAACTTTGACTTAGAATAATTTCGGCAACTTATATTGTATCGGGACTTAGAATATTTTCGATCACTGTAAATTCTGACTTAGAATATTTTCGAGCAGAATTTACTTAGAACTTTTATTGTAACGCTTCTCTGATTGTAGTGTCGTGAATAATTGTTGATATTACATCTCCACTACAATCAGTATTTAACCAGTTGTAATTTAACATTGATCTATTTAATAAACTTCAATTAATTTATACTTGGAGTAACATTATTTCTCCGAGCCTGTCCTTCTGCCATTGAATCTCCCGCTACCATTGGAGCCGCCTGAGGTCACGAGCTAAGCGCACTACCATAAAGTAAGTAACATTATAGATTGCTGTCCTTCTTCTATTGATCTCAATTGTTGCTGCCGCTTGTCGCTTAATAGTTATCGCGAGTATTCATATTATTATTTAAAGTCCGATCTGCTACTTTCGCACGTTCCTATTCCCGTGGTTATTACGTGTAGGCGTAGACCGAAACAGGAACATTTATCGCGCCGACTTTATCGTCATCGCGACATTGTAACACGGACGTTACAATTGGGGGCCCAACTCCGGGATTAAAGCGAGAGTAGTGACAATAATTTTTTTTTTTTTCCCAATCAAAGAAAACTCTAAAAATTTTTTTTTTCCCTTCTGCATTTCAATATTTATTAAAAAATGGCAACGTCAAATGGTACCTTAGCAAGAAACGCGGAAGCCACCGCAATTTTGAGACAAGCACTTTCCGTAACAGAACCAAGCCTCGCGAATGCCACGCTTAATGAGTTAGTAGAGGTATTAAGAACGAGATACCAAGTCGCGTCAGAAACAAATCCGGAAAGAGTTACAGAAGTTAAAAAATTGCAATTATCATTAAGTGAAACAGTTGAAGCAACCTTAGTAGAAAAAGTCTGCCAGGATGATATTATGATAGATATTTTGAAAGAATTTATGGAACAGAACATTAGTGTTAAAGAAATAATCAATGCAATAGCGAGCTCAGAAAAACTCACAATTACAGATAAATTACCAGTGTTATTAGAAAACAGGCAGGAAATTACTGATGATATTGATAGCTTAGCATATAAAACCGCGACGGGTACAGGTTTAGATAATAACGCACATTTTAATACTCCGATTTTGGGAAGAGGGTATAGCACACCGTACACACAGGCACTCAGGAATAACTTCACTAATAACATTAGTTCTTTGCGCCAAAACTCAACTTTGGCACCGTTAAAAAATCTTTCAATTAAAGACGCGCTCGATTGCATTCCCAAATTTGACGGTAGCAACATTCCACTTAGCACCTTTTTATTTGGTGTAAGGGAAGCAGTTAGCATGGTGCCAGCAGTCAATGAAATAGACTTGGCAAAATTAATTAGGCGACGTTTGATGGGCGAGGCGGCAAAATCGATGGAGGAGTTATATTTTGACAACATTAGTGAATTGATAAAATATTTTGAAGCTAATTTTGGATCTTATAAAACTCATCAAACATTAATTGGAGAACTTGCCGCAGCCAAGCAAAAACCAGGAGAAAATGTAATTTCATTTGCAAATAGAGTTAGGCGTATCGCGATCGAACTAAAGGAAGCTGCAAAAAGGGACAAAAGAGATAGTCTCGAGTTTAGACAATTCGTAGAAACCGATAAATTAAAATTTTTTTCGCGTGGGCTAGATTGGGAAATTAAAAGACGTATGGGCGTTATGCAAACATTTCAACAAGCTGTAGAAAAAGCAATAGAAATCGAGCGCGAGGTAACAAGTTTTGAGAAAACGGAAACGGAAGATAAGAATAAAATCAATAAAGATAGTAATAAAAACGCTAACGGATCAGCTGATGTTAAAGTAATTCAAAATAAAATCGCGGAAATATGTCAGTTTTGTGAAAAGAAAAATCACGTTGCAAAAAATTGTTGGACTTTGAAAGCCTTGCTCCCTCAGAGCGCACAGGCACCGCCGACACAACCAGTGCCTTGGGCGGGGCCCAATATGATGGCTCTCGCTCGGCCATCAAATACAGGGGCAAGACCACTGGAGGCCGCACGGGCGGCCACGCCCCAAGCACGAAGGGATCAATACAGACCGCGATCATCTAGCCCTGCCGTGGCGAGGCAGAGTTTTAATATTAAACAATGTAATTATTGCAAAAAAGACGGACACTGGAAGAATTTATGTCCAGAATTAGAAAGAAAAAATCAGGAAAAATCGCAAAGACAGGCGGGAAACGCGAACGGCCCCGCGGCTCAGGGCGCAACCTGGGGGCAAAAGAACAATGTGCGCCCGGAACGAGAGAATTCGAACAAAAATTAAAACTTATAAAAAAATCAGTTTTATTAAGTATTAATAGTAAGTCCCCAGTAGTGGAATTGTACTTTGAAAATTATGGAACTTCTCTCAAATTAATGTTGGACACAGGCGCCGGCCCGTCACTTTTAAAAATTAGTAAAAAACCCGACAGAGCAATTGTATTTGAAAACGAAATATTGGAACTTAAAGGCATTACAAAAGAGTCCATTAACTCGTGCGGTAAAGTACCTTTATTATTTCGTGACTTGACTTTGTATTTTCACCTCATCCCGGATAGTTTTCCGATCGAGGAGGACGGATTAATCGGTAGTGAGATACTGAGGAAATATAGAGCAAAGATTAATTACGAGGAAAATATTTTAGACATCGCGTCGCACGTAATCACCTTACGGTGTACGGGTAGAATAAATATTATTAAATCAGAAAACGACGAGAGCGTCAAAATAACGCGAACCGATCGGCGTAAGGAATCCCAAAGTATAGTGAGTAGGGACAATCGCAATTCCGGACAAGCGAAAAATCCCTTAACACTGGATCGGGCGGACGAAACCAGCGCTGTTGTAGGCAAGCTAAGCGATCTCAATGTTTTCTGTGATATACCTACCCCGCATGAACGCCTAGATGTTAATAAATGTTGTTTATCTGGTATAATGGATGCTGCTCCTCAGTACACTGTCACACCTATAGTAAGCAAAATTGATCAGAAATCTGTAGGCAAACCGCAGAATAAAGAATCGAATACAAAAATTAGAAAAATTGAAATCTCGAAAAATTTGATTAGTAAAAATACAGAAAACGGAAAAATTGAAAACTTGAAAAATTCGATTGGTAAAAATAGGAAAAAGAGAAAAATTGAAAACTCGAAAAATTTGATTAGTAAAAATACAGAAAATGGAAAAATTGAAAACTTGAAAAATTCGATTGGTAAAAATAGGAAAAAGAGAAACATTGAAAACTCGAAAAATTTGACTGGTAAAAATAGGAACTTGAAAAATTCATTTGGGCCCAAAAATTTGTTTGTAAAAAATTGTAATTTGAAAAAATCGTTCGGTGTAAATAAAATACACGGAAACTTGCTTCATAAAAATAGAAATTTGGAAATTAAATGGCATCCTAACGATAAATTTCCGAATAAAGTACGAAAAAGTCCAACAAATACGGAAATTTGAAGGACAAAATTCGTAAAACAATTAGGAAAAACATTTTGCTCCGTGAAAAATCGCCTCGGTACGGCGTAAATAGCAAGAAGTCAAAATTGTTAAACAGAAATTTGAAAGATAGTTTTGGTGAACATGTTCTTGTAATTGATTTGACTAGTTTAAAAAATAAAAAACCTCGAGGAAATTGTAACTTGTTTGGTAATCTTGGTAGAGTCAATAAATTTCCGGTAGAAAAAGATAAGAATAATATTAAGTCTTTTATTGAACATTATGCTAGAGGCGACAACGCTCGGGAGAACGTTGCCTTGTTTAAAAAAGGTATTGGAAAAATACCAACAGTAATAAAAAAATCGTAAAGAAATAACATTTGTGGTAAATAAAGTTAAAGCTTTTAGAACAAATTATCGTAAGCAAGTAATTTGCAAAAAACTTAAAATTAAGAAAATTAATTTTAATAGAATCAGTAGTGCTGTGGGACAGTTGGGAAAATCGTTAAGTAATAAAAACCAAATTAGAAAACTCGGAAGTAATAAAGTAGCAAGCAGTTCCCCACGCATTAAATTATGTGACAGTGTACAGCTTTCCCAGCTCATAGAAAGCCTGCGTGTAAAAATAAAAGCGTTGACTCACTTGCAAGCAACGAAAAGAAACCCTCTAGTACATTTATATGGAAATGCTTTGACTGTTGTCTGTCACTATGCCATTCCCCTTTTAAGCAAGTTAAGAGAGCATCGCGTGACAAGCGACGATATTTCTACCGACATTTTATGCGCTTTCCGCCATTCTTTACATCACATTAAAAGGAAAATTAATGGATTAGGGTGGTCGGTTTGGAAGCACGGAGCGCACCCGCACCACATTAAAAAAGTAGATAGGGTAGATAGGCGGGACTATAAAAAAGCCACGTCGCCAACCCAGAACATAATGTGCGTCACGGGTGGGGAGGCGCTAACTGAAATCGATCGGGTGACGAAATTAAAAGAACTCTTACGACTCAAGCACTTAGCGGGGGGCCAGCTAGTAGACATTGAAGCGCTATTGATTAAGTTCGCGGATAGATTTTATATAACAGGAGATGCTATGCCCGCGACTAGCGTAATTGAACATGAAATTCCGACCACCACGAATATTCCAATTAGGATTAAACAGTTTAGACACCCACCTATATTAAAGGAAGAAATCAATAGGCAGGTCAAAGAAATGTTAGAGAAAGGAATCGTCGAGCCTTCAACAAGCGCCTATTCGGCACCGGTGTTCTGCGTTGACAAAAAACCGGGACCCGACGGCAAGAAAAAATTTCGGGTAGTAGTGGATTTTAGAAAGTTAAATGCCATTATCCCTGATTATAACCATCCGGTGCCTAATATAGCAGACATTTTGGATAAACTAGGAGATGCAAAATTTTTTCCGTTTTCGACTTATACGGAGGTTATCATCAAATAAAAATTAAAACTGAAGATAGAGAAAAAACGGCATTTTCTTGTGATCTCGGTTTATTTCATTTTGTTAGATCACCTTTCGGGCTAAAAACCAGCGCGCCAGTATTTTTATCGCTCGTTCTTAAAGTAATTGCGGGTATGAATAACGTAGTGCATTTTTTGATGACATTTGCGTGTACTCTAGAACTTTTAGCGAGCACATAGAAACAATCGAGAAATTATTTGTAAAATTGCGACATGCTAATTTAGTTTTACAACCGGAAAAATGTGAATTTCTTAAACCAGAAATCAATTATTTAGGACATATAATTAGCAGCGATGGTTTACGCCCGGACCCGGAAAAACTAAAAGCAGTAAAAGAATTTCCAGTGCCTAAAAATCAGAAAAATATTAAACAATTTTTAGGGCTAGCTGGTTATTATAGGCGATTCATTAACGGTTTTGCACAAATAGCAAAGCCTTTAACGAATCTTCTAAGAAAAGAACAACAATTTGTGTGGGATGACAGCGCGCAATCGGCATTTGAAACTCTGCGCAATAATTTATGCGAGCCACCGGTGTTGGCGCATCCGCATTTTGAAGAAAAGTTTTTAGTAACTACAGATGCAAGCGGGTATGCCTTCGGAGCGGTTTTATCACAAGGAGAAATCGGAAAGGATCGTCCTATAGCGTTCGTATCGCGCGCATTAAATCAAGCGGAAAAGAATTATTGTACCTTTTCCAAGGAAGCTTTGGCAATCGTATACGCCATTACGCAATTTAGACCATATTTGTACGGAAATAGATTCACACTAATCACCGATCATAGGCCTTTAGTTTGGTTAAACAATCATAATGACCCTGGATCGAGAGTCACGCGTTGGCGTTTAAAATTATTAGACTACCAATTCGATGTAGTGTACAAGAAAGGCGAATTAAATTTAAATGCAGACGCTTTGTCTCGTAACCCGGTGAGAGAAAAAGTTTGCGTCGCGACGAGAGTCAGTATAGGGGGGGAGGGGCGCCATGCTGTCGCTGGCAACCAAGCTGTTGACCCGGCGCAGGCGCACCCCAACAACCAGATAGGTAATAGGCCCGCCCTACACGCAATGGCTACGCGTACTCGCGCCGGCCGTCAAGCCAGCGAAAGGTATAAGCAGGCCATTAAAATTCTCGCGCCGCAAAAAAGAAAGGTAAACCCTGTAGCCGAGGAAATTCTGGAAAACGCATGTCTTGTAGAAGATAACGAAATCGTCTCGTCTACCGAACCCCAGCACTCGGACAGTCTTAAACTGAATGATACTCTAGCTAGACCCGTGTCACCAGGTGTTAGCGCCGGCAATACGGAAGAGAACGAACCACTCGTAAAATCAAGAGAAAAAGAAAGCGGGGAAACGAATGAGGTAGAAAATTCTCTAGAATTTTCTGCACCCTTTGCCGATATAACTCTTGATGACCGAAGCTGTATCGGACCGGCCGAAGCAACTCAAACAGCCGGCCATTCCCGCGACAATATTGTTTATTGCAGGGAAAAACTCTTTATGAGGAAGGATAGCTACCTTTATTTCGTATGCACTGAAGGAAGCCCACTTGACGAGGGGTCTAAACAATTGAAAGAAGTAGGGAAGCTACCTCGCTTGGAAAACTTATCGCTCGGAGAACCCAAAGCTATTAAAGCCAATAAAAAAATACATTTTGTGTTGCCTCTTAGGGGAATTAGTAAAAATAGCCTTTCAACAACTCTGGAAATCCTAACGAGGGCAATTAATAAATTGAATAAATTACTCGATGAATATCAAATTGTTTCAATTAGTCTGGCAAAAAGTGAATATATCGAAAATGTAGATTTTAAAGATATTTTAGGTTGCATTAAGCGCGGATTAGTTAAAAATGATATAAAAATAATCATTTGCAAGGGGCTCATACAACACCCGGAACCGAGTAAAAGAACGGATATAATACGCGAAGCGCATTGTTCAGCAGCGGGCGGCCATAAGGGCGTGACTAAAACGTTTAATCGCATAAAATACAAATTCCAATGGGAAAATTTGAAAGAAGACATTCAAGCCTTTATTCAAAAGTGCGTACCTTGTCAACTAAAAAAATTAGTTAGAGTAAAAACTAAACAAAAAATGATTATTACTGACCATCCATGCATTCCATTTTTTACGGTGAGCTTGGATATAGTGGGGCCCTTGCCCAAAACTAGGGACAATTCTGAGTACATCTTATCGATGCAGGACCAATTTACCAAATTCTCGGTCGGCGTTCCGTTAAAAGATCAAACGGCCATTTCAGTAGCCGATGCCTTCATTAAACGCTTTATCTGCACTTTCGGCGCTCCACAAGCGATGCTCACTGATCAAGGCACAAACTTTTTGAGTAAACTTATTAAACGCGTCGCTAAACGTTTTAGAATTAAGCAAATTAGAACCACTGCTTTTCACCCGCAATCTAATGGCTCGTTAGAGAGATCACACTCACCACTTAGTGAATTTTTGAAAATGTTTGCAACTAAAAATTCCGATTGGGACGAGTGGGTGGAATTAGCTATGTTTAACTTTAACACTGGAAAGCACGAAGGAACTCAGCACACGCCGCACGAGCTGGTTTTCGGCCGACTAGCGCGCGTTCCTTCAAGTCACCCCTTGGAGCCGGAAGATTTGCTACCTACCTACTCGGGTTATATGACGGCTTTGGTAGAAAGGTTGCATTTTTTGCAGGAAAGCGCTCAAGAAAAGCTAATTGCGGCCAAACAGCGAGCTAAGAATTATTATGATAAAAAAGCAAATCCGAAAGAAATTAAAATAGGCGATTTTGTGTGGCTCCAAAGCGGGCCGAAACCGCATAAGTTTGAAAATCAATATTCCGGACCTTATTTAGTAATTGAGGTCTGGGAAAATGGCAATGTTAAAATTCAAATCAATGAAAATAAAACCAAGGTCGTTCATAGTAACCGCTTACGCTTTTCGCATGTTATACCGCAATCGCCACCAGAAAGCTTGGATTAATGTTAATAATTAAATTTGCTTATCTAAAAGATTAACACATTAATTACTATTTACAGATGAGGATTTTCATACTTATCATGGCAACAGCTCTAAAATTTAATTTTGTCTTTGGATTGATCGGTTTTGATTGCGGTCAAAAATTCACCAATTTCACGACTTTTTCTCTAGTCGACGTGGGGAATGTGACATCCCCGAACCGATAATCAATATAACGCGAGTAGAAATAAGCCTTTTGCAATTAAATGAGCATGCGGACACACTAGTTAGATATTGTAAAATCGAAATTGAAAGAACGGTCGGTCATTGCGGCATGTGGTCGCATATGTCCTTCGTAAAAAACGGCGAAGTGAGGTATTTGCGCGAAGTGACGCGAGACGAGTGTTTGAGGATGCACTTGCATAAATCGGTCTCGATCGCGGATAACATTATCCAAAATTTGAGAATCAATGACACTACAACGCATCCGCTCACTTTCGCCGGTTCATTGAAAGCGGACGGTTCTTGTGCCAACTCTGCTCATTATGCTGACCCCTACGGTGAATTTTATGATGTAGTAGTACACGGTTACATAACAATCCGTTTGGAAGAGCGCTATAACGCAGTCAATCTAAACAGCAATAAAATCAAGTTAGAAACGGGTACAGTGTGTCCTTTTACGGATGATCGTTGCATAGATATGGTGTACGGATACGCCTTTTGGGAAGCGGTCCCTACAGGCGCGTGCGAGGATCGCAGGTATTCTGCCTTGTACACGGGGCCAGTAATGAAGATCGTAGAGAAAGATAACGAGCGGCGACCGCTCTATGTATTAGAAGCAGAGGGGTTTTCCTTCGCTTTCAAAGATTTAGGAGTAGTCAATGTTTGCTCGTATCAATTAATTCGTACCGAACACCCGAGATTGTTTGTTCTGCTCGATCCTGAGCATGAAAAATTATTAGTACAAAAGGGCGTTAGTGTAAGCAACACTGACATTTTCGCGTACATAAACTCAAAATTTGTTTATGTGGAAGCCCACATAAAAGGGCAAATGACTAGGCTTTACTCTGACGTTATCTTGAAACAATGTGAATTAGAAAGAAAAGTAATTTTAAATGCATTAAATATGGCAACTGTCTCCCCGGACTTATTGGCCTACCAAATTATGGGCGGTCCAGGCTACGTAAGCCTCTTAGCGGGGGAGGTAGTGCATATATTGAAGTGCGTGCAGGTGGAAGTGAAGGTGAGGCAGACGGAGGATTGTTATCAGGAGCTCCCTGTATCTTGGCAAGACAAACCGCGATTCTTGTCGCCGCGTACTCACATTTTGCGCGAATTTGGAACTAAGGCTATTTGCGATTCTATGATTCCGGTTATGTTTTTATTAGGGAGCGATGGTTTAAAATGTTACTACAAATAACCATCCAAGACGCGCCTTCTGTATTAAAACCGCAAGTACAGCAAACATGGAGTTATAGCAACCCTACCGACTTAGCAAATAGCGGAATTTATTCTTACGGGGATATCGAAAAATTAAAAAATTATATTATGTTTCCGAGTGAGCGGGGGGCTATCCTTAACGCTTTAGCTTACGGCGCGTCAGGTAAGGGAGAAAAGAAAGGGAAGGTATCGATCGCGGGTTTACTCGATGCAGAGGCGCTCTCCCGCATAGCAGACTCGGCATGGGATAATATCTGGGCTCGATTTATTACATTCGGATCGGCAAGCGCAGCTTTTATTACAATCTTGATGATTTTCAGACTGATTAAATTCGTACTTGATACTATTATACACGGTTATGCCTTGCATAGTCTTTATGGTTGGTCTGTGCATATTTTAGGAGCTATTTGGAACTCATTAACGCAGCTCCTATTGCACTTGGGAAAAGATAACAGCAAAGAAAAAGCTAACGAAAACTCACAGTTATCGGGACCATCCGCTCCGTCCGTGCCTGAGGCTCCTTTCACCTGCACTACCCAGAAGTACCAGTTGGAATGTCAATGGTCAGATAACAATAGTATTAATAATCCAAGCATCGTAACAAATAAACTGTACCCTGTGCTAATAAATGAAAACGCTCCTTCTTTACCACCACGTAACCCTGGGTGAATTGAAACCTTCGAAGTTAAATTTAAAAATATTAAAAAAAAAATATAGTAGTATCTAATAATTACTTAAATAAAATATATAAAAGTAGTCTTTAATAATTAAGGAACAGAAATATTTAACAAAGTATTCAATAATTAAATACAGTTAACTAACGCAAAATTTGGATCCAAGGAAAATACGGGTGCTAAAGAATGAGACCACAACAAAAAAATCGTTATTGGACGATTTAATAGGGTTAAGACGGCGTATTATTTGGGGAGCACAAGCTCGTAACGAGAGCTTAGCGGCTTATAATAATAGAATGCAAAGAACGTTTGAATTATATGATAGAGGAGGTAAATTAGCTAGGGCGCAGATAATTGAAATAACCGAAACCGAGGATGAACGATTAAGATTAGCCATCTTTTGTTACGTACAAGGCCTACGCCTAGAGGTCAAAAGATACATGTGTAAACCAGAATTTTACGAAACTTTTACGCAAGCGCGACGTCACGCCGAACAAATCGCGTATCATCTCGAAGATTTAGCAAACATGCGTACTATGGTAGTCTGTAATCACAGCAATTAATTACCAAAAGTAATAAATAGTTTAATTTCGATTTGTGAAATAATCTCCTTTTGTTAACCAATTTACCTTTCTTTTTTAGCCAGTAAATCAGAACGAAAGGCCTGACTTCGCGCGAGCGTTAGAACGCCTGCGCGATTTCCCCTGTTGGAGCGTGAGAGAAGGGGAACGAGCGGTGTACGCGACGAGGAATCGCTTAATTTTTTTTGTAAACATTGTTACGTTACGCGCGTCAAGGATCCTTTCCGGCTACTTGCGCCGTGCATCAATTATCATATTTTGTTACAACCGAACATTCAGGTACCAACCTGCTGTAAAATCTGTCGTCGACAATTATTGTTTTTGCGCACCGGCGAAGTTTGTGAAAGGTGTATTAGGGTTTATTTGTACGCGGGCGAAGAATTACTGAATTACCCGATAGCAGAGGTACTGTATTGAATATAACCAACATGTCCATTATCCGCAATTATGAGAGGGTAGCTTATGCCTTTCGCAACGAGCATGTATGCAGCGAATGTTTCACTAGCAAGGTACACCCAACCATGCAAAATCTGTACGCGTTAGAATTATCACGTACTTGCAGACAGAACTTTTCAGTAGCCCCAAATATTTGCTGCACTTTATGTAAATTCCCTATAATATACATTCGTCGCGAGGTAAAACAAATCACAACACGATGCCCCCTAGTAGAAATACATTTAGAAAATTCACCTACCTTTTCTTATATAGAAGCAATCAATGCTAGAGTCCACATGAGCGAGAAATCAATAGCTTGGTATAATGAGTGTCTCTTAGAGACAACAAGTAAGGTATTAACTATGTGGGGCATTGACGCGCCAGGGCACGGCAGCGGGCAACTTCAAGAAAATCAGGCCACCGACCTCTCCAGCTGTAACAGCGACGCAACTGTCGTTGGGACCCTTTGTAACCGCGCCATAAACTCATCCTCCGAGGGATGCGAGAGCACTCCAAGTTGTACTTTAAACACCAATACTCGGAATACTAATAACCTAGAAGCAATGTACGAGATCGTAAACGCGGAATGGAATAATGTAATGGAAAACGCGTGCAAACAGGTAAAAGACCTGTCGCAGCCGGTCCCAGGACCAAGTGGAGCCGCTAAATTACCTGCAATGAGCGAATTTAACCAGGCCGAAACACCGCCTCGGCCAAGTAGGTCAATGGGGGGGAATACTCAGAGTGGCACAGTACCAGTGCGAGATTATTTAGAAAACATTTTAGCACAAAAATCCAAAGAACTTAGCAAATAGCAACCACTAGGCGAATCTATTGTAAGCGGTTATTAGCCAATTATTAAGCGGATATAAGTAGCAGCAACTAACAAAATTTTTTGTAACAATATTGCATGTATTAAAAAAAAAATATATATAAGGGACATATATAGCATTAATAAAATATCTTCTGTGTAATATAATAGTTTCCTTTTACTTGTAACATCCAAACAAAACCCTAGTTTTAACTTTTTGCTTACAGCTAATTACTTATAGTACTTCGTAGATTCTGCAAACGAGAGGGGCTAATTGAAATCTGCAGCGATGATGGACAAAGTTGCAATCAAGTTGTGCGTAGCTGCAATGTGCATCACTGTGACATACCAATTCGACATATTGCCTTTTTACCACCCGATAGAGGCCAATCCTGGGCTGATTTTTGCCAAATCAAAAGAGGTCGTCTTCATCAAGGAAAGATGGAGTGTGATGACATCTATTAGTACTGCCTTCATTAAGATAGCCGCAAACGAGAGTAGAGCCAATCTCCAGGCATTAGAAAACTCCTACACGGCTATAGGTAGGCCCAACGACACTGTAGTACAGTGTATAAGTACATTAAAAATTGAATTGGATAGCTTAGAATCGTTAACCAAAAATCTTAGAAAAAGCGAATTGTTTTACAATCTAGTAGTAATCCCGAGAGGGGAGGACAATCATGTACCCCCCACTAGTTACGTATTACAAAATCATGAAGAGATTAGTAAGTCAATGGAAGAGTTACGCGAAAATAAACTCGAAATTATGCCCGGAAAGAAAGAGCGAACTTGCCTTATCGAAAATGATTACGCGGTAGAAAGCGCGGCCATTCGGCGGGAATTACTATCTATCATTAGGGAAGTTAACGAAACAAAAGGAAGAAGATCTAAGATTGAAGTTAGTTTAAAAATAGTTATAAATAAATTGTTTGCCCTAATGAGAGTAGTGTCTAGAGCTAAGCAACTCGCGCTGAATTTATGCGATTTATTAAGTTATCAAAAGGTATTGTTTACATCCGCAGCATTGAACAAGCACTTGCTTTCTATTAGAGATAAAAAGAAATTAGCGCTACCCATTTATATATCAAATTTTGGATCGATTTTACTCGATAAAATTGTTAAAGCACATATAGTTTTTGACGGCGAGACGTTATTAATCGAAATAGTAGTACCATTCACAGATCCGGATCTATTACTATTATACGAAATGCAGTCGTTTCCAGTTTTTCAGTCGCATCTCGAAGATAAAACTGTAGCAGCATTTATTAAGCCTAGAGCAGATTTTATAGCGGTAAGTGATAGCACAGATCGATATTTGTTCTTTAACAAATCAGATTTGCAAAAATGTGAGGAAAGAAATACTTTTTTCTTGTGCGAAAATGAGTTTTATTTTGAAAACTTTATCACATGTGAAAAAATGCTTTTAACTAGACCAAATTACGGCGATTTACCGTTATGCGATATTGAATTTTTGCAGGGAAAAGAGTATTATTTCCAGAGAATGTCAAATAAAAGACTATGGTTAGCGTCAACAATAAATAAATCGAGACTTGAAGTGTCTTGTTCGGACAAATTTTACAAGCTACCCATCTCAGGTAGTCAAATAATCGAGCTGCCGGGAAATTGTAAAATGCGGGTAGGCGAGCAAGAAGTTTACGGGTTCCACGGTACTTATGTAGAAGGGGACATTATAGTTCCCAAAATGAAGCTGAATTTGCACAAACAATTGGCATATAAACTAAAAAGCGAAACGCCAGTCAAAACGGTACATTTTGAAAATAGGGGGGAAATTACTAGTAAGGATTGGTTATTTATCGCATTCTATTCATTCTTAACTTTAGTAATTATTGCCTTCTTAGGGGCTTTTACTTACTTGGCATTTCGTTTCTTAGAAACAAAACAACGAACAACTCCTGAACAAGAGAACATGTATGTACCTATGCGAGCGTTAGATCCCAAATTTAAATTTAATTTTATAGATACATCGCACTACGAAGAGCCGCGAACACCACCGGTACCTTTAAGTAGCGGTGAACCGAGTACATCAGTTACTACTGTATAATTTTTTTAATAATAATAATTGTCGTAATTACAGAAAAACGCAGAATGATAACAAACTAAAGCTATGGTATATATATACATGTATAGGGTAAGGCTTTTCCCCTCCAAATTTCCCTTTCCCTCCAAAAAAACAAAAAAAAAAACAAGGGCCAAGAGAAGGGACTCACAGGTGGTCACGAGAGAAGCAGCAGGGCGCATAGCGCACAACAACATCCATTCATAGCTCGCAGCCAGTCCGATCGACAACGACCGGTACAAGTCGACGGCAGTTCTACATCCGGAGACTAGCACGCAGCAGCATGAAACGCCATGGAGACGAGAGCCACCAGGAGGTGCCGACATTGTTGCAGTTGGCAGTCAAAAAATACACAGAAGACAACCCTGTCAACCGACTCAAAAAGAACAGCTTCAAGGCATTAGTATACCTTCAGGTATACATGCGGTGCAGACAGTGGTACTACCAGGACACACCATACGAGCAAAGTAACACAGAGCCCGAATCCAAACTCGACCACCAGCGGACCGGCAGACGAATTTTCCAACTGTTTCGATGGTGCGACAAGTGGAATTTTCTGCATCAAGCCAGGGACTGGATGAGTATCAATCGACAACGGCAATTCAGCCGTTGGGACAATGACGATTTCCAAACCATAGATCGGCACGAGACCAATCAAAATGAGGAAATCAACGGTGAGAACGAGGACGCCTGTCGAACATACACGTTCGGCGATCGACTCCACCTACCTTTCGGAGGCGAGGGCTTTGGGCGCCATAAGACATATGGCAATTGCGTCAATTGTGGCCGGGGCATCCCGGCCTGGCGCAATTGCGATGAATGCGTTATTTTCAGTGCCAACAACTTACGGTGTCTCGATTTGTGCCTCTGGTGCACAAGGCAAGGACACAGGTGGGCCATGGAGGAAGACCTCTGCAGCGAATGCGGCGGGTCACCCACCAAGCCGGCCTTGGAAGCACACCAGCTCGACGACGAGAGCTGGGACTAAATAGAATAAATATATCGATTAAATATGTATTAAAAATATTTTAATTATAATAATAAACAAAACAAAAAAAGCACACACAAAAAAAAACACAACAAACAAATAAAAACAGCACTTATACTGCACAACCGGGGCTAAGCCACTGCTTGGTCTCCGCCCCAAAGTAACACTTGGGCGGGGGGGGGGGGATACAAGCTGGCACTGCCCCGCAGCGCACGTCTTTAGGGGGGGCGTGTCACGTCGTGTACGACTGATCGTCACCGCCCTTATAGTTAGTGGAACCTCCACACACCTCTAGCCTTGTTTTAGACTCAGACGATACAACGCCAACGGCCGGTAAATTACCGACCGCCCGTAGCAGCTTGAACAACAACTTTTTACCTTAAAGTAACTGGGCACCAGTATCGATCGCTCACCGAGCAGAGGCCGTTCATCTCACCCTTGCACGTGTCCAAACATTTTAGTTCCTGAAACCTCCCCCACAGACCCCCCATAGCCTCAATATTATAATTCCTAGAAACCTCTCCCACATACCTCCCCCACATATGGATTTTATCCTAAACCCCCGCCTTTTGGCACTGCCCTAATTAAGCGCGCGGGTATAAAAGCGACCGCACGCCTCCACTCGAGGCAGAAGCTTTTTATCATTTTCTTTCGTAGGGTGAAACCCTTGACCGACGAATATTCGAATTATCAACTTTGACTTAGAATAATTTCGGCAACTTATATTGTATCGGGACTTAGAATATTTTCGATCACTGTAAATTCTGACTTAGAATATTTTCGAGCAGAATTAACTTAGAACTTTTATTGTAACGCTTCTCTGATTGTAGTGTCGTGAATAATTGTTGATATTACATCTCCACTACAATCAGTATTTAACCAGTTGTAATTTAACATTGATCTATTTAATAAACTTCAATTAATTTATACTTGGAGTAACATTATTTCTCCGAGCCTGTCCTTCTGCCATTGAATCTCCCGCTACCATTGGAGCCGCCTGAGGTCACGAGCTAAGCGCACTACCATAAAGTAAGTAACATTATAGATTGCTGTCCTTCTTCTATTGATCTCAATTGTTGCTGCCGCTTGTCGCTTAATAGTTATCGCGAGTATTCATATTATTATTTAAAGTCCGATCTGCTACTTTCGCACGTTCCTATTCCCGTGGTTATTACGTGTAGGCGTAGACCGAAACAGGAACATTTATCGCGCCGACTTTATCGTCATCGCGACATTGTAACACGGACGTTACAATTGGGGGCCCAACTCCGGGATTAAAGCGAGAGTAGTGACAATAATTTTTTTTTTTTTCCCAATCAAAGAAAACTCTAAAAATTTTTTTTTTCCCTTCTGCATTTCAATATTTATTAAAAAATGGCAACGTCAAATGGTACCTTAGCAAGAAACGCGGAAGCCACCGCAATTTTGAGACAAGCACTTTCCGTAACAGAACCAAGCCTCGCGAATGCCACGCTTAATGAGTTAGTAGAGGTATTAAGAACGAGATACCAAGTCGCGTCAGAAACAAATCCGGAAAGAGTTACAGAAGTTAAAAAATTGCAATTATCATTAAGTGAAACAGTTGAAGCAACCTTAGTAGAAAAAGTCTGCCAGGATGATATTATGATAGATATTTTGAAAGAATTTATGGAACAGAACATTAGTGTTAAAGAAATAATCAATGCAATAGCGAGCTCAGAAAAACTCACAATTACAGATAAATTACCAGTGTTATTAGAAAACAGGCAGGAAATTACTGATGATATTGATAGCTTAGCATATAAAACCGCGACGGGTACAGGTTTAGATAATAACGCACATTTTAATACTCCGATTTTGGGAAGAGGGTATAGCACACCGTACACACAGGCACTCAGGAATAACTTCACTAATAACATTAGTTCTTTGCGCCAAAACTCAACTTTGGCACCGTTAAAAAATCTTTCAATTAAAGACGCGCTCGATTGCATTCCCAAATTTGACGGTAGCAACATTCCACTTAGCACCTTTTTATTTGGTGTAAGGGAAGCAGTTAGCATGGTGCCAGCAGTCAATGAAATAGACTTGGCAAAATTAATTAGGCGACGTTTGATGGGCGAGGCGGCAAAATCGATGGAGGAGTTATATTTTGACAACATTAGTGAATTGATAAAATATTTTGAAGCTAATTTTGGATCTTATAAAACTCATCAAACATTAATTGGAGAACTTGCCGCAGCCAAGCAAAAACCGGAAGAAAATGTAATTTCATTCGCAAATAGAGTCAGGCGCATCGCTATCGAGCTAAAGGAAGCCCCAAAAAGGGACAAAAGAGATAGTCACGAGTTTAGACAATTCGTAGAAACCGTCAAATTGAATTTTTTTTCGCGTGGCTTGGATTGGGAAATTAAAAGACGTATGGGCGTGATGCAAACATTTCAAGAAGCTGTAGAAAAAGCAATAGAAATCGAGCGCGAGGTAACAAGTTTTGAGAAAACGGAAACGGTGGATAAGAATAAAATCAATAAAGATAGTAACAAAAACACTAACGGATTAGCTGATGTTAGAGTAGTGCAAAATAAGATCCCTGAAATTTGTCAATTTTGTGAAAAGAAAAATCACGTTGCAAAAAATTGTTGGGCTTTGAAAGCTTTGCTCCCTCAGAGCGCGCAGCACCGCCGACACAACCAGTGCCTTGGGCGAGGCCTAATATGATGGCTCTCGCACGGCCATCAAATACAGGGGCAAGACCATTGGCACCCGCACGGGTGGCCACGCCCCAAGCACAAAGGGATCAGTACAGACCGCGGTCATCTAGCCCTGCCGTAGCGAGACGGAGTTATAATATTAAACAATGTAATTATTGCAAAAAAAACGGACACTGGAAAAATCTATGTCTACAATTAGAGAGAAAAAATCATGAAAAATCGCAAAGCGAGGCGGGAAACGCGAACGGCCCCGCGGCTCAGGGCGCAACCTGGGGGCAAAAGAACAATGCGCGCCCGGAACGAGAGAATTCGAACAAAAATTAAAACTTATTAAAAAAATCAGTACTTTTGAGCATAAATAGTAAGTCCCCAGTCGTGGAATTGTACTTTGAAAATTATGGAGTTTCTCTCAAATTAATGTTGGACACGGGCGCCGGTCCGTCACTTTTGAAAATTAGTAAAAACCCGACAGAGCAATTGTATTTGAAAGCGAGATATTGGAGCTTAAAGGCATTACAAAAGAGTCCATTAACTCGTGCGGTAAAGTACCTTTATTATTTCGTGACTTGACTTTGTATTTTCACCTTGTCCCAGTTTTCCGATCGAGGAGGACGGATTAATCGGTAGTGAGATACTGAGGAAATATGGGGCAAAGATTAATTACGAGGAAAATATTTTAGACATCGCGTCTCACGTAATCACCTTACGGTGTACGGGTAGCATAAATATTATTAAATCAAAAAACGACGAGAGCGTAAAATTAACGCGAACCGAGCGGCGTAAGGAATCCCAAGGTATAGTGAGCAGGGACAATCGCAATTCTAGACAAGCGAAAAATCCCTCAACACTGGTCCGGGCGGACAAAACCAGCGCTGTTGTAGGCAAGCTAAGCGATCTCAATGTTTTTTGTGATATAGCTACCCCGCATGAACGCTTAGATGTTAATAAATGTTGTTTATCTGGTATAATCGATGCTGATCCTCAGTAAACTGTCACACCTGTTGTGAGCAAAATTGATCAGAAATTTGTGGGTAAACTGCATAATAAAGAATTAAATGCAAACTAGAAAAATTGAAAATTCAGAAAATTTGATTAGTAAAAATAGAAAAGATGAAAAAATTGAAAATTCGAAAAATTTGATTAGTAAAAATAGAAAAAATGGAAAAATTGAAAATTCGAAAAATTTGATTAGTAAGAATGGAAAAAATGGAAAAAGTGAAAATTCGAAAAAATTGATTAGTAAAAATGGAAAAAATGGAAAGATTGAAAATTCAGAAAATTTGATTGGTAAAAATAGAAATTTGAAAAACTTGTTCGGGCCCGAAAATTTGTTTGCAAAAAATTGCAATTTGAAAAATTCGATCGGTGTAAATAAAATACACGGAAACTTGCTTGATAAAAGTAGAAATTTGGAAATTAAATGGCGTCAAAGCAATAAATTTCCAAATAAAGTACGAAAGAAATCCAACAAATACGGAAATTTGAAAGATAAAATTCGTGAAACAATTAGGAAAAACATTTTGCTCTGTGAAAAATCGCCTCGGTACGGCGTAAGTAGCAAGAAGTCAAAATTGTTAAAAGATAGTTTTGGTGAACATGTTCTTGTAATTGATTTGACTAGCTTGAAAAATAGAAAACCTCGAGGAAATTGTAATTTGTTTGGTAATCTTGGTAGAGTCAATAAATTTCTTGTAGAAAAAAATAAGAATAATACTGAGTCTTTTATTAAAAATGATGCTAAAGGCGACAACGCTCGAGAAAACGTTGTCTTGTATAAAAAAGGTATCGGAAAAATACCAAAAGTAGTTAGAAAAATTGTACAGAAATAACATTTGTGGTTAATAAAGTTAAAGCTTCTAGAACAATTTATCATAAGCAAGCACCATATAAAAAGCTAAAAATTAAGAAAGTTAGTTTTAGAAGCATTAGTAATGCCATAGGTGAGTTGGAAAGATCGTTAAGTAATAAAAGTCAAACTAGAAAACTCGGAAGTAACAAAGTGGCGAGCCGTTCGCCACGCATTAAATTATGTGACAGTGTTCAGCTTTTCCAGCTCATAGAAGGCCTGCGTGTAAAAATAAAAGCGTTGACTCACTTGCAAGAAACCAAAAGAGACCCCCTAGTACATTTATATGGAAATGCTTTGACTTTTGTCTGTTACTATGCCATTTCTCTTTTGAGCAAGTTAGGAGAGCATCGCGTGACAAGCGACGATATTTCTGCCGACATTTTATGCGCTTTCCGCCATTCATTACATCACATTAAAAGAAAAATTAATGAATTAGCGTGGCCGGTTTGGAAGCACGGGCCGCACCCGCACCACACTAAAAAAGTAGATAGGGTAGATAGGCGGAACTATAAAAAAGCCACGTCGCCAACCCGGAACATAATGTGCGTCAGGGGTGGAGAAGCGCTAACTGAAATCGATCTGGTGACGAAATTGAAAGAGCTCTTGCGACTTAAGCACTTAGCGGGGGGTCAGCGAGTAGACATTGAAGCGCTATTGATTAAGTTCGCGGATAGATTTTATTTAACAGGAGATGCTAAGCCCGCCACTAGCCTAATCGAACATGAAATTCCGACCACCACGAATATTCCAATTAGGATTAAACAATTTAGATACCCACCTATATTAAAGGAAGAAATCAATAGGTAGGTCAAGGAAATGTTAGAGAAAGGGATCGTTGAGCCTTCGACAAGCGTCTACTCGGCGCCGCTATTCTGCGTTGACAAAAAACCGGGACCTGACGGCAAGAAAAAATTTCGGGTAGTTGTGGATTTTAGAAAGTTGAACGCCATTATCCCCGATTATAATCATCCGGTGCCTAATATAGCTGACATTTTGGATAAACTCGGAGATGCGAAATTTTTTTCGGTTTTCGATTTGTACGCGGGTTATCATCAAATAAAAATTAAAACTGAAGATAGAGAAAAAGCGGCTTTTTCTTGTGATCTCGGTTTATTTCATTTTGTTAGATCACCTTTTGGGTTAAAAACCAGCGCGCCAGTATTTTTATCGCTCGTTCTTAAAGTAATTGCGGGTATGAAAAACGTAGTTCATTTTTTTGATGACATTTGCGTGTACTCTAAAACTTTTAGCGAGCACATAGAAACAATCGAGAAATTATTTGGGACATATAATTAGCAGCGACGGTTTACGCCCTGACCCGGAAAAACTAAAAGCAGTTAAAGAATTTCCAGTGCCTAGGAATCAGAAAAATGTTAAACAATTTTTAAGGCTAGCTGGTTATTATAGGCGATTTATTAACGGTTTTGCACAAATAGCCAAGCCTTTAACGAATCTTCTTAGAAAAGAACAATAATTTGTGTGGGACGACAACGCGGAAACGGCATTTGTAACTTTGCGCGATAATTTATGCGAGCCACCGGTTTTGGCGCATCCACATTTTGAAGAAAGGTTTTTAGTAACTACAGACGCAAGCGGGTACGCCATTGGGGCGGTTTTATCGCAGGGAGAAATCGGAAAGGATCGTCCTATAGCGTTTGTATCGCGCGCATTAAATCAAGCCGAAAAGAATTATTGTACCTTTTCAAAAGAAGCATTGGCAATCGTGTACGCTATTACATAATTTAGAGCATATTTGTACGGAAATAGGTTTACACTGATCACCGATCATAGGCCGTTAGTTTGGTTAAATAATGATAATGACCCCGGATCAAGAGTCACGCGTTGGCGTTTAAAACTTTTGGACTATCAATTCGATGTAGTATACAAGAAAGGCGAATTAAATTTAAACGCAGACGCTTTGTCCCGTAACCCAGTGGTAGAAAATGTGTACATCGCGACGCGAGTCAGTATAGGGGGGGAGGGGCGCCATGCTGTCGCTGGCAGCCAAGCTGTTGACCCGGCGCAGGCGCACCCAAACAGCCACATAGGTAGCATGCCCGTCCTACACACAATGGCTACGCGTACCCGCGCCGGACGCCAGGCCAGCGAGAGGTATAAGCAGGCCATTAAAATTCTCGCGCCGCGAAAAAGAAAGGTGGCCCCTGTAGCCGAGGAAATACTGGAATGCGCGTGTCCTGTAAAAGATAACGAAATCGTCTCGTCTACCGAACCCCAGCACTCGGACAGTCTTAAACTGAATGATACTCTAGCTAGACCCGTGTCACCAGGTGTTAGCGCCGGCAATACGGAAGAGAACGAACCACTCGTAAAATCAAGAGAAAAAGAAAGCGGGGAAACAAACGAGGTAGCAAATTATCTGGAATTTTCTGCACCTTTTGCCGATATAACTCTTAGAGACCAATGCTGTTTCGGACCGACCGAAACGACTCAAAGAATCGACCATCCCCGCGACAATATTGTTTATTGCAGGGAAAAACTTTTATGAGGAAGGATAGCTACCTCTATTTCGTATGCACTGGAGGAAGCCCACTTAATGAGGGATCTAAGCAATTAAAAGAAGTAGGGAAGCTCCCTCGTTTGGAAAATCTAGAGCTCGGAGAACCCAAAGCCATTAAAGCCAATAAAAAAATGCATTTTGTGTTGCCTCTCAGAGGAATTAGTAAAAATAGCCTTGCAACAACTTTGGAAATTTTAGCGTGAGTAATTAATAAATTGAATAAATTACTTAACGAAAATCAAATTGTTTCAATTAGTTTGGCAAAAAGCGAATATATCGAAAATATAGATTTTAAAGATATTTTAGGCTGCATTAGGCGCGGACTAGTTAAAAATGATTTAAAAATAATCATTTGCAAAGGACTTATACAACATCCAGAGCCAAGTAAGAGAACGGATATAATACGCGAAGCTCATTGTTCGGCCGCGGATGGCCATAAGGGCGTTACTAAAACGTTTCATCGCATCAAGTACAAATTCCAATGGAAACATTTGAAAGAAGACATTCAAGCGTTTATTCAAAAATGCGTACCTTGCCAATTAAAAAAATTAGTGAGAGTAAAAACTAAACAAAAAATGATTATTACTGACCGTGTATTCTATTTCTTACAGTAAGCTTAGATATAGTGGGGCCCTTGCCCAAAACTAGGGCCAATTCTGAGTACATCTTAACAATGTAAGACTAGTTTACCAAATTCTCGGTCGACGTTCCGTTGAAAGATCAATCGGCAATTTCGGTAGCCGATGCATTCATTAAGCGTTTTATTTGCACTTTTGGCGCTCCACAAGCGATGCTCACTGATCAAGGCACAAACTTTTTGAGTAAACTAATTAAGCGCATCGCAAAACGTTTTAGAATTAAGCAAATTAGAACCACTGCTTTTCACCCGCAATCTAATGGCTCGTTAGAGAGGTCACACTCACCACTTAGTGAATTTTTGAAAATGTTTGCAACTAAAAATTTAGATTGGGATGAGTGGGTCGAGTTAGCTATGTTTAACTTTAACACTGATAAGCACAAAGGAACTCACCACACGCCGCACGAGCTGGTTTTCGGCCGACTAGCGCGCGTTCCTTCGAGTGACCCCTTGGAGCCGGAAGATTTGTTACCTACCTACTCGGGTTATATGACGGCTTTGGTAGAAAGGTTGCATTTTTTGCAGGAAAACGCTCAAGAAAAACTATTGGTGGCTAATCAGCGAGCTAAGGATTATTATGACAAAAGAGCAAATCCGAAAGAAATTAAAATAGGCGATTTTGTGTGGCTCCAAAGCGGGCCGAAACCACATAAGTTCGACAATCAATATTCCGGACCTTATTTAGTAATTGAGGTCTGGGAAAATGGCAATGTTAAAATTCAGATCAAAGAAAACAAAACCAAAGTCGTGCATAGTAACCGCTTACGCTTTTCGCATGTTAAACCGCAATCGCCACCTGAAAGCTTGGATTATTGTTAATAATTAAGCTTGTTTATCTAGAAGGTTATATTGATTACTATTTACAGATGAGGATTTTCATACTTATCATGGCTACATCTCTAAAATATAATTTTGTTTTTGGATTAATCGGTTTTGACTGCGGTCAAAAATTCATCAATTTCACTACCTTTTCTCTGGTTAACGTCGGGGAATGTGACATCCCCGAACCAGTAATCAATATAACGCGGTGTCACGTCGTGTACGACTGATCGTCACCGCCCTTATAGTTAGTGAAACCTCCACACACCTCTAGCCTTGTTTTAGACTCAGACGATACAACGCCAACGGCCGGTAAATTACCGACCGCCCGTAGCAGCTTGAACAACAACTTTTTACCTTAAAGTAACTGGGCACCAGTATCGATCGCTCACCGAGCAGAGGCCGTTCATCTCACCCTTGCACGTGTCCAAACATTTTAGTTCCTGAAACCTCCCCCACAGACCCCCCATAGCCTCAATATTATAATTCCTAGAAACCTCTCCCACATATCTCCCCCACATATGGATTTTATCCTAAACCCCCGCCTTTTGGCACTGCCCTAATTAAGCGCGCGGGTATAAAAGCGACCGCACGCCTCCACTCGAGGCAGAAGCTTTTTATCATTTTCTTTCGTAGGGTGAAACCCTTGACCGACGAATATTCGAATTATCAACTTTGACTTAGAATAATTTCGGCAACTTATATTGTATCGGGACTTAGAATATTTTCGATCACTGTAAATTCTGACTTAGAATATTTTCGAGCGGAATTAACTTAGAACTTTTATTGTAACGCTTCTCTGATTGTAGTGTCGTGAATAATTGTTGATATTACATCTCCACTACAATCAGTATTTAACCAGTTGTAATTTAACATTGATCTATTTAATAAACTTCAATTAATTTATACTTGGAGTAATATTATTTCTCCGAGCCTGTCCTTCTGCCATTGAATCTCCCGCTACCATTGGAGCCGCCTGAGGTCACGAGCTAAGCGCACTACCATAAAGTAAGTAACATTATAGATTGCTGTCCTTCTTCTATTGATCTCAATTGCTGCTGCCGCTTGTCGCTTAATAGTTATCGCGAGTATTCATATTATTATTTAAAGTCCGATCTGCTACTTTCGCGCGTTCCTATTCCCGTGGTTATTACGTGTAGGCGTAGACCGAAACAGGAACATTTATCGCGCCGACTTTATCGTCATCGCGACATTGTAACACGGACGTTACAATTGGGGGCCCAACTCCGGGATTAAAGCGAGAGTAGTGACAATAATTTTTTTTTTCCCAATCAAAGAAAACTCTAAAAATTTTTTTTTTTTTTTTCCCCTTCTGCATTTCAATATTTATTAAAAAATGGCAACGTCAAATGGTACCTTAGCAAGAAACGCGGAAGCCACCGCAATTTTGAGACAAGCACTTTCCGTAACAGAACCAAGCCTCGCGAATGCCACGCTTAATGAGTTAGTAGAGGTATTAAGAACGAGATACCAAGTCGCGTCAGAAACAAATCCGGAAAGAGTTACAGAAGTTAAAAAATTGCAATTATCATTAAGTGAAACAGTTGAAGCAACCTTAGTAGAAAAAGTCTGCCAGGATGATATTATGATAGATATTTTGAAAGAATTTATGGAACAGAACATTAGTGTTAAAGAAATAATCAATGCAATAGCGAGCTCAGAAAAACTCACAATTACAGATAAATTACCAGTGTTATTAGAAAACAGGCAGGAAATTACTGATGATATTGATAGCTTAGCATATAAAACCGCGACGGGTACAGGTTTAGATAATAACGCACATTTTAATACTCCGATTTTGGGAAGAGGGTATAGCACACCGTACACACAGGCACTCAGGAATAACTTCACTAATAACATTAGTTCTTTGCGCCAAAACTCAACTTTGGCACCGTTAAAAAATCTTTCAATTAAAGACGCGCTCGATTGCATTCCCAAATTTGACGGTAGCAACATTCCACTTAGCACCTTTTTATTTGGTGTAAGGGAAGCAGTTAGCATGGTGCCAGCAGTCAATGAAATAGACTTGGCAAAATTAATTAGGCGACGTTTGATGGGCGAGGCGGCAAAATCGATGGAGGAGTTATATTTTGACAACATTAGTGAATTGATAAAATATTTTGAAGCTAATTTTGGATCTTATAAAACTCATCAAACATTAATTGGAGAACTTGCCGCAGCCAAGCAAAAACCAGGAGAAAATGTAATTTCATTTGCAAATAGAGTTAGGCGTATCGCGATCGAACTAAAGGAAGCTGCAAAAAGGGACAAAAGAGATAGTCTCGAGTTTAGACAATTCGTAGAAACCGATAAATTAAAATTTTTTTCGCGTGGGCTAGATTGGGAAATTAAAAGACGTATGGGCGTTATACAAACATTTCAACAAGCTGTAGAAAAAGCAATAGAAATCGAGCGCGAGGTAACAAGTTTTGAGAAAACGGAAACGGAAGATAAGAATAAAATCAATAAAGATAGTAATAAAAACGCTAACGGATCAGCTGACGTTAAAGTAATTCAAAATAAAATCGCGGAAATATGTCAGTTTTGTGAAAAGAAAAATCACGTTGCAAAAAATTGTTGGACTTTGAAAGCCTTGCTCCCTCAGAGCGCACAGGCACCGCCGACACAACCAGTGCCTTGGGCGGGGCCCAATATGATGGCTCTCGCTCGGCCATCAAATATAGGGGCAAGACCACTGGAGGCCGCACGGGCGGCCACGCCCCAAGCACGAAGGGATCAATACAGACCGCGATCATCTAGCCCTGCCGTGGCGAGGCAGAGTTTTAATATTAAACAATGTAATTATTGCAAAAAATACGGACACTGGAAGAATTTATGTCCAGAATTAGAAAGAAAAAATCAGGAAAAATCGCAAAGACAGGCGGGAAACGCGAACGGCCCCGCGGCTCAGGGCGCAACCTGGGGGCAAAAGAACAATGTGCGCCCGGAACGAGAGAATTCGAACAAAAATTAAAACTTATAAAAAAATCAGTTTTATAAAGTATTAATAGTAAGTCCCCAGTAGTGGAATTGTACTTTGAAAATTATGGAACTTCTCTCAAATTAATGTTGGACACAGGCGCCGGCCCGTCACTTTTAAAAATTAGTAAAAAACCCGACAGAGCAATTGTATTTGAAAACGAAATATTGGAACTTAAAGGCATTACAAAAGAGTCCATTAACTCGTGCGGTAAAGTACCTTTATTATTTCGTGACTTGACTTTGTATTTTCACCTCATCCCGGATAGTTTTCCGATCGAGGAGGACGGATTAATCGGTAGTGAGATACTGAGGAAATATAGAGCAAAGATTAATTACGAGGAAAATATTTTAGACATCGCGTCGCACGTAATCACCTTACGGTGTACGGTAGAATAAATATTATTAAATCAGAAAACGACGAGAGCGTCAAAATAACGCGAACCGATCGGCGTAAGGAATCCCAAAGTATAGTGAGTAGGGACAATCGCAATTCCGGACAAGCGAAAAATCCCTTAACACTGGATCGGGCGGACGAAACCAGCGCTGTTGTAGGCAAGCTAAGCGATCTCAATGTTTTCTGTGATATACCTACCCCGCATGAACGCCTAGATGTTAATAAATGTTGTTTATCTGGTATAATGGATGCTGCTCCTCAGTACACTGTCACACCTATAGTAAGCAAAATTGATCAGAAATCTGTAGGCAAACCGCAGAATAAAGAATCGAATACAAAAATTAGAAAAATTGAAATCTCGAAAAATTTGATTAGTAAAAATACAGAAAACGGAAAAATTGAAAACTTGAAAAATTCGATTGGTAAAAATAGGAAAAAGAGAAAAATTGAAAACTCGAAAAATTTGATTAGTAAAAATACAGAAAATGGAAAAATTGAAAACTTGAAAAATTCGATTGGTAAAAATAGGAAAAAGAGAAACATTGAAAACTCGAAAAATTTGACTGGTAAAAATAGGAACTTGAAAAATTCATTTGGGCCCAAAAATTTGTTTGTAAAAAATTGTAATTTGAAAAAATCGTTCGGTGTAAATAAAATACACGGAAACTTGCTTCATAAAAATAGAAATTTGGAAATTAAATGGCATCCTAGCCATAAATTTCCGAATAAAGTACGAAAAAGTCCAACAAATACGGAAATTTGAAGGACAAAATTCGTAAAACAATTAGGAAAAACATTTTGCTCTGTGAAAAATCGCCTCGGTACGGCGTAAATAGCAAGAAGTCAAAATTGTTAAACAGAAATTTGAAAGATAGTTTTGGTGAACATGTTCTTGTAATTGATTTGACTAGTTTAAAAAATAAAAAACCTCGAGGAAATTGTAACTTGTTTGGTAATCTTGGTAGAGTCAATAAATTTCCGGTAGAAAAAGATAAGAATAATATTAAGTCTTTTATTGAACATTATGCTAGAGGCGACAACGCTCGGGAGAACGTTGCCTTGTTTAAAAAAAGGTATTGGAAAAATACCAACAGTAATAAAAAAAATCGTAAAGAAATAACATTTGTGGTAAATAAAGTTAAAGCTTTTAGAACAAATTATCGTAAGCAAGTAATTTGCAAAAAACTTAAAATTAAGAAAATTAATTTTAATAGAATCAGTAGTGCTGTGGGACAGTTGGGAAAATCGTTAAGTAATAAAAGCCAAATTAGAAAACTCGGAAGTAATAAAGTAGCAAGCAGTTCCCCACGCATTAAATTATGTGACAGTGTACAGCTTTCCCAGCTCATAGAAAGCCTGCGTGTAAAAATAAAAGCGTTGACTCACTTGCAAGCAACGAAAAGAAACCCTCTAGTACATTTATATGGAAATGCTTTGACTGTTGTCTGTCACTATGCCATTCCCCTTTTAAGCAAGTTAAGAGAGCATCGCGTGACAAGCGACGATATTTCTACCGACATTTTATGCGCTTTCCGCCATTCTTTACATCACATTAAAAGGAAAATTAATGGATTAGGGTGGTCGGTTTGGAAGCACGGAGCGCACCCGCACCACATTAAAAAAGTAGATAGGGTAGATAGGCGGGACTATAAAAAAGCCACGTCGCCAACCCAGAACATAATGTGCGTCACGGGTGGGGAGGCGCTAACTGAAATCGATCGGGTGACGAAATCAAAAAGAACAGCTTCAAGGCATTAGTATACTTTCAGGTATACATGCGGTGCAGACAGTGGTACTACCAGGACACACCATACGAGCAAAGTAACACAGAGCCCGAATCCAAACTCGACCACCAGCGGACCGGCAGACGAATTTTCCAACTGTTTCGATGGTGCGACAAGTGGAATTTTCTGCATCAAGCCAGGGACTGGATGAGTATCAATCGACAACGGCAATTCAGCCGTTGGGACAATGACGATTTCCAAACCATAGAGCGGCACGAGACCAATCAAAATGAGGAAATCAACGGTGAGAACGAGGACGCCTGTCGAACATACACGTTCGGCGATCGACTCCACCTACCTTTCGGAGGCGAGGGCTTTGGGCGCCATAAGACATATGACAATTGCGTCAATTGTGGCCGGGGCATCCCGGCCTGGCGCAATTGCGATGAATGCGTTATTTTCAGCGCCAACAACTTACGGTGTCTCGATTTGTGCCTCTGCTGCACAAGGCAAGGACACAGGTGGGCCATGGAGGAAGACCTCTGCAGCGAATGCGGCGGGTCACCCACCAAGCCGGCCTTGGAAGCACACCAGCTCGACGACGAGAGCTGGGACTAAATAGAATAAATATATCGATTAAATATGTATTAAAAATATTTTAATTATAATAATAAACAAAACCAAAAAAAGCACACACACAAAAAAAAAAAAAAACACAACAAACAAATAAAAACAGCACTTATACTGCACAAGCGGAGGTAAGCCACTGCTTGGGCTCCGGCCCAAAGTAACACTTGGGCGGGGGGGGTTGACAAGCTGGCGCTGGCCCGGAGGGCACGTGTTTAGGGGGCGTGTCACGTGGTGTACGACTGATCGTCACCGCCCTTATAGTTAGTGGAACCTCCACACACCTCTAGCCTTGTTTTAGACTCAGACGATACAACGCCAACGGCCGGTAAATTACCGACCGCCCGTAGCAGCTTGAACAACAACTTTTTACCTTAAAGTAACTGGGCACCAGTATCGATCGCTCACCGAGCAGAGGCCGTTCATCTCACCCTTGCACGTGTCCAAACATTTTAGTTCCTGAAACCTCCCCCACAGACTCCCCATAGCCTCAATATTATAATTCCTAGAAACCTCTCCCACATACCTCCCCCACATATGGATTTTATACTAAACGCCCGGCTTTTGCCACTGCCCTAATTAAGCGCGCGGGTATAAAAGCGACCGCACGCCTCCACTCGAGGCAGAAGCTTTTTATCATTTTCTTTCGTAGGGTGAAACCCTTGACCGACGAATATTCGAATTATCAACTTTGACTTAGAATAATTTCGGCAACTTATATTGTATCGGGACTTAGAATATTTTCGATCACTGTAAATTCTGACTTAGAATATTTTCGAGCGGAATTAACTTAGAACTTTTATTGTAACGCTTCTCTGATTGTAGTGTCGTGAATAATTGTTGATATTACATCTCCACTACAATCAGTATTTAACCAGTTGTAATTTAACATTGATCTATTTAATAAACTTCAATTAATTTATACTTGGAGTAACATTATTTCTCCGAGCCTGTCCTTCTGCCATTGAATCTCCCGCTACCATTGGAGCCGCCTGAGGTCACGAGCTAAGCGCACTACCATAAAGTAAGTAACATTATAGATTGCTGTCCTTCTTCTATTGATCTCAATTGCTGCTGCCGCTTGTCGCTTAATAGTTATCGCGAGTATTCATATTATTATTTAAAGTCCGATCTGCTACTTTCGCGCGTTCCTATTCCCGTGGTTATTACGTGTAGGCGTAGACCGAAACAGGAACATTTATCGCGCCGACTTTATCGTCATCGCGACATTGTAACACGGACGTTACAGCGGCTAGAAATAAGGCTGTTGCAATTAAACGAGTATGCGGACACACTAGTTAGATATTGTAAAATTGAAATTGAAAGAACGGTCGGTCATTGCGGTATGTGGTCACATATGTCGTTCGTAAAAAACGGAGAAGTGAGATATTTGCGCGAAGTAACGCGAGAAGAGTGTATGAGGATGCACTTGCATAAATCGGTCTCGATCGCAGATAACGTTATTCAAAATTTGAGAATTAACGATACAACAACGCATCCACTCACTTTCGCCGGCTCATTGAAAGCGGACGGTTCGTGCGCCAATTCTGCTCATTACGCGGATCTCTACGGTGAATTCTCTGATGTAGTAGTACACGGTTACGTAACAATCCGTCTGGAAGAGCGCTATAACGCGGTTAATCTAAACAACAATAAAATCAAGTTAGAAACCGGTACAGTGTGTCCTTTTACGGAGGACCGTTGCATAGATATGGTGAAGCAGTTCCTACCGGCGCGTGTGAGGACCGCAGATGTTCTGCTTTGTACACGGGGCCAGTCATGAAGATCGTAGAAAAAGATAGCGAGCGGCAACCGCTTTATGTGTTAGAAGCAGAGGGACTCTCCTTCGCTTTTAAAGATTTAGGATTAGTCAATGTCTGTTCCTATCAGTTGATTCGTACCGAGCACCCAAGATTGTTTATTCTGCTCGATCCTGAACATGAAAAATTATTGGTACAAAAAAGCGTTAGTGTAAGCAACACTGACATTTTTGCGTACATTAATTCAAAATTTGTTTACGTAGAGGCGCACATAAAAGGGCAAATGACTAGGCTCTACACCAACGTAATCATGAAACAATGCGAATTAGAAAGAAAAGTTATATTAAACGCATTAAATACCAAATAATGGGCGGTCCGGGCTACGTAAGCCTTTTAGCAGGGGAGGTAGTACATATCTTGAAGTGCGTGCAGGTGGAAATGAAAGTGAGGCAGATGGAGGATTGTTATCAGGAACTCTCTGTATCTTGGGAAGATAAACCGCGATTCTTATCGCCGCGTACATACATTCTGCGCGAATTTGGAACTAAGGCTATTTGCGATTCTATGATTCCGGCTATGTTTTTATTGGGGGAGCGATGGTTTAAAATGTTACCACAGATAACCATCCAAGACGCGCCTTCGGTACTCAAACCGCAAGTGCAGCAAACGTGGAGTTATAGTAACCCTACCGATTTAGCAAATAGCGGAATTTATTCCTACGGTGACATAGAAAAATTGAAAAGCTACATTATGTTTCCGAGTGAGCGGGGCGCGATCCTTAACGCACTAGCTTACGGCGCGTCAGGTAAGGGAAAAATGCCGGGGAGCGTGTCTATAGCGGGTTTACTCGACGAAGAAGCGCTCTCCCGCATAGCAGACTCTGCCTGGGATAATATTTAGGCTCGAGTTATTACTTTCGGGTCGGCAAGCGCAGCTTTCATTACAATTTTAATGATTTTTAGACTAATTAAATTCATACTCGATACGATTATACACGGTTATGCCTTACATAGTCTTTATGGTTGGTCTGTGCACATTTTAGGAGCCATCTGGATGTCACGTCGAGCACGACTGAACGTGTCCATCTGCAACACAAACTCGACAACTTATATTTTTTCCTTACTCTAAGGTATAGCATCTACCGTGGGTAACCGACCAAGATCTGAAAGACTCGAGTGGTAACACGAGCCCGAACAAAAAAGTCATTACGTCACATTCTTCCCTCACCTAATTACGCACCCACGCTCACCCCC
This sequence comes from Torymus aiolomorphi, assembly GCA_036365515.1. Classification (NCBI taxonomy): domain Eukaryota; kingdom Metazoa; phylum Arthropoda; class Insecta; order Hymenoptera; family Torymidae; genus Torymus; species Torymus aiolomorphi. The sequence continues at coordinate 10,004,023 of CM070877.1, read as the reverse complement.
TGTTTGCCTTTCCCTAAAATCCTAATTCCTGGAAAAGCCATAAGCACGAATGAGCGAATTATTGATTTGTCATAAAACACGCTCGCGGAGCGGGTATAAAAGGCGCCTCGCGCCTCTTCTCGGGGCAGAAGCTTGCCGATCTCTTGTATTAGTAGGGCGAAGCCCTTGTCCGTCGATTGATTGTATTGGACTTAGAATATTTTCGAGCAGAATCGACTTAGAATCTTATTGTAACGCTTCTCTGATTGTAGTCTCGCGAATAATTGTTGATATTATATCTCGACTACCATCAGTATTTAATCAGTGTAGTAACATTTATATATTTAAATAAATACTTATTATTCACATTTGGAGCGTATTTATTTCGGAACCTTCTCCTGCCATTCGAAACTCCCGCCACTGCGAACATCGGAGCTGCCGCCTGGACAATTAGAGAGCACCAGCCAATCAACACTCGTCTTAAAGTAAGAAACGTTCAAAATCGCTAGTCTTTCCTTTCTCTCTTTTAATAGTTGCCATCGCTTAGCGCTTATCTCCGTTAACTACGTTCATTTATTAAATTATTTAAAGTCCGATTGTCTACTTTCGCGAGTTCCAATTCCCGTGGTTATTACGTGTAGGCGTAGACCGAAACCGGAACAAATTATCGCGCTTACCTTACCGTTTTCGCGACATTACAATTGGGGGCCCAACTCCGGGATTAAAAGTGAAAGTAGTGTAAAATTTTTTTTTCTCGCATCTCAAACTAGTATACATTTTTCTCTTTCTTCCCTTTTTACCGTTCATAATTAATAGAGTGTTAGAAAATGGCAGAATCAAGCGGCACTATAGCAAGAAACGCAGAGGCAACTGCGATATTGAGGCGCGCGCTCTCCATAGTAGAACCAGGTCTCGCGAGTGCTACGCTTAACGAGTTAGTAAGCGAATTAAGAACTAGATATCAGGTCGCGTCAGAAGTCAAACCGGAAAGGGCCACTGAAGTAAAGAAATTACAGCTATCTTTAAGGGAGATAATCAACCCAACCGTAGTAGAAAAAATTTGTCAGGACGAGATTATGATAGATATTTTAAGAGAATTTATGGAACAGAATATTAGCGTTAAAGAAGTAATCGAAGCCATAGCAAGCACAAAAAAGCAAATAATTACAGATAAGTTACCAGGTTTATTAAGCAACAAACCGGAGATTACAGACGACGGTGAAGCTTTACAATTTAAAACCGCCGAGGAGGGGGAATTAGAATCAAATTTACCACATAATACGCACTGCGCTACGCCGAACGTACGAAGGGGACATAGTACTCCTTATTCCCAGGCGCTGAACAGTTTTACTAACAATATGAATAGCAACGTTAATCACTTTCGTCCGAATTCCACTCTAACACCGTTAAAAAATCTCTCGATTAAAGATGCACTTGACTGTATTCCTAAATTTGATGGTAACAACATTCCACTTAGTACCTTCTTATTTGGAGTAAGAGAAGCAGTAAGCATGGTGCCAGCCGCAAATGAAGTAGATCTAGCAAAATTAATTAGGAGACGTTTGACCGGTGAAGCGGCAAAGTCTATGGAGGAGTTACATTTCAATAGTGTCAGTGAGTTAATTAAATATTTTGAAGCAAATTTCGGTTCATATAAATCGCATCAAATTTTAATCGGAGAACTCACCGCGGCCAAACAGAAGGAAGCGGAAAACGTAATTATCTTTGCCAATAGAGTCAGGCGCATAGTGATCGAGTTAAAAGAAGCGGCAAAGAGAGACAAAAGAGATAGTCACGAATTTAGACAATATGTAGATGCCGACAAACTAAAATTTTTCACGCGCGGGTTGGATTGGGAAATTAAGAGACGTATGGGCGCCGTAAAAACGTTTCAAGACGCGGTAGAAAAAGCAATTGAAATCGAGCGCGAAGTAAATAGTTTTGAGAAACACGAAGCCCCGGATAAAAGTAAAACTAACAAGGAAATGAATAAAAATTCTAACAGCTCAGCCGAAGTTAAAATCGTTCAGGATAAAATCGTTGAAACTTGTCAATTTTGTGAAAAAAAGAATCATGTAGCAAAAAATTGTTGGGCTTTGAAAGCATTCTTACCGCAGAACGCACAGACGCAGCCGGTACCTTGGGCGGGGCCGACGATGACTCAAACGCGACCATCTATGCCACGCGCAGGACCATTGGCCGCCGCGCGAGTAACCACGCCCCAAGCATCACGCGATCAATATAGACCGCGATCAGCTAGCCCTGCCATAGCTAAGCAAAATTACAATATTAAACAATGTAATTATTGTAAAAAAGAGGGACATTGGAAAAATCTGTGCCCGGAATTAGAAAAAAAAAATCTGGAAAAATCGCAACGACAAACGGGAAACGCGAACGGCCCCGCGGCACAGGGCGCGACCTGGGGGCAGTCAAACGATGCGCGCCAGGAGCAAAAGAATTCGAGCACAAATTAAAATTTATAAAGAAATCAGTACTTCTAAGCATAAACAGTAGGTCCCCTGTTGTAGAATTGCATTTTGAAAATTATAAAACATCTTTAAAATTAATGTTGGACACGGGCGCCGGACCATCATTATTAAAAATTAGTAAAAAACCCTCTAAAGCAATTGTAGCTGAGAATGAAATACTAGAGCTTAGGAGCATTACTAAAGAATCGATTAACTCGTGCGGTAAAGTACCCTTATTATTTCGTGATGTGACTTTGTATTTTCATCTCGTGCCCGATAATTTACCAATCGAGGAAGACGGGTTAATCGGTAGTGAGATTTTGAGACGATATGGGACAAAAATTAATTACGAAGAGAACACGTTAGACATAGCGTTACATGTAATCACCCTCCGATGTATGAATAGTGTACATACTGATAAAACGGAAAACCAGGAAAGCGCGAAGTTAACGCGGGCCGAGCGGCGTGAGGAGTTCCTAGATGCAGTGAACGGGAACGATCGCAATTCCGGACAAGCGAGAATTTCCCCAACACTGAATCAAACGGAAAAAACCAGCGCGGCAATTAGCGAGCCTAACAGTCCTTACATTCCGTATAAAGTAGTTACACTGCATGAACGCACTTTTGCTAATGAACGTTGCTTTCCATATACAGTAAACGCCCCATGTCAACCACCCGTCATACTCGAAGAAATAGAAAATAAAAAAACTATAAGTAAAAACATGAATAAGAAATTGAAAGGGAATAATAGAACAAAAAAAGGGAAAATATTAGAAAAAGAAATTAGGAAAACGGAGAAAGTAGAGATATCAAAAGATTCGAATAATGAAAATAAAAAATTAAAAAACTTGTTTGGATCCAAAAAATCGTTTGAAAAGAAATTGAAAAACTGTAGCTTGAAAAATTGTAGAAGGAAGAATTGTAACTTCGAGAACGCGTTTGGTATAAATAAAATTCGTACAAAAATCATTAATATAAATAGAAATTTGAAAATTAAATGTCGTAAAAACAGTAAATTTCCAAATAAAATTGTCAAATTTAGAAATTTAAAGCGAAAAATGAGTAATAAGTTTTGGAAAAAGATTTTGCTCGGTGAAAAATCGCCTAGGTACGGCGCAAGTAGCGAGAAGTCAAAATTGTTCAATAAAAATTTGAAAACTAATTTTGGTGAACATGTTCTTGTAATTGATTGGATTAACTGGAAGAACGACGAGTAAATTGTAAATTGTCAAATGGCATTGTTAGTATTTGTAAAGCACGTATAGTTAAAAATAGAAATTTTGTTCTGAACAATAAACGTAACGGAAAAATACTAAGATCAGTAAAAACAAAGCATGTACAAGTAGCATTTGTATCAAATAAGGTTAAAGCTTTTGTAATAATGCGTCATAGAAATGAGAGGCACGAAAACTCGAAAATAAGAAATAATTGCTTTAGTAGGCTTGGAAATCTAGTTTGTGAACAAGGGAAATTATGGAATAATAAATGGAAATTTGCTAAGAATAAAAGTAGTAGAATAACGAGTCATTTCCCACACTTCGAATTTGATGGCAGGGTTCGGTTTATTCAACTCCTGGAGGGACTGCTAATGAAAATTGAAACATTAACTTATTTACAAATGTCCTCTGGAATCCTGCCTATCCATTTATACGGCAATACTCTGGCCGTCATGTGCTTCTACGCGATACCCTTCTTGAACAAATTGAGGGGGGATAGGGTGATGAGCAGCGAGGGTTGCGCGGACATTTTATGTGCCTTCCGCCAATCGCTCCATCGCATTAAAAGATCAATCAATGGTTTAGGGCGGTCGATTTGGAAACATAGCTCGCACCCACACCGTGTTACGGAAATAATAGAGGGAGAAGCATCAACTAATAAAAGAGCAGCGCCGCGCGCCCTTAACGTAATGTGTGTAAGGGGCGGGGAAACAATGGCCGAAAGCGATCGTGTGACTAAGCTAACGGAGCTACTCAGACTCGAACATTTGGCGGGGGGCCGCAGAATAGATATTATATCACTGTTGGTCGAATTTGCTGACAGATTTTATTTGACGGGAGATATTATGCCCGCGACCAATGTAATTGAACATGAAATACCAACCACAACTAACATCCCCATTAGAATTAAGCAATTCAGACACCCACCCGTTCTGAAAGAAGAAATAAATAGGCAGGTTAGCGAGATGTTAGAAAAAGGAATCGTCGAGCCGTCTACAAGTGCTTACTCGGCGCCAGTGTTCTGCGTTGACAAAAAGCCAGGACCCGACGGGAAAAGAAAATACAGGGTCATCGTTGATTTTAGAAAATTAAATGCGATTATACCAGATTATAATCACCCGGTACCAAATATAGCAGACATTCTCGATAAGCTGGGCGACGCGAAGTATTTTTCGGTATTTGATTTATACGCGGGATACCACCAAATTAAAATCAAGCTGGAAGATAGAGATAAAACAGCATTTTGTTGCGATCTCGGTTTATTTCACTTTATTAGGTCACCTTTCGGTCTGAAAACTAGCGCGCCGGTATTTTTGTCTCTGGTACTTAAAGTAATCGCGGGAATGAAAAACGTAGTACATTTTTTTTGACGACATTTGTGTGTATTCAACCACATTTGAAGAACATATAGAAACAATACGAAAACTTTTCAAAAAATTGCGACATGCAAACTTAGTATTACAACCCGAAAAATGTGAATTTTTAAAAGCAGAAATTAATTATTTAGGGCATATCATTAGCAGCAATGGGCTGCGGCCGGACCCAGAGAAACTGAAAGCAGTTAAAGAATTTCCCGTACCGAAAAATCAAAAAAATATTAAACAATTTTTAGGTTTAACGGGTTATTATAGAAGGTTTATTCAAAATTTTGCGCAAATAGCGAAACCTTTAACCAACCTATTGAGAAAAGAACAACAGTTCATTTGGGATGAGAGCGCGCAACAAGCATTTGTTAAATTACGCGATAGTTTGTGCTCACCACCAGTTTTGGCGCACCCGCACTTTGAAGAAAAATTTCTAGTCACCACTGACGTGAGCGGATATGCCATAGGAGCCGTTTTATCGCAGGGTGAAATAGGAATGGATAGGCCAATAGCATTTATCTCGCGCGCACTCAATCAAGCTGAAAAGAATTATTGCACTTTCTCTAAAGAGGCGTTGGCGATCATCTACGCGGTTACGCAATTTAGACCATATTTATACGGAAATAAGTTTACACTCATTACGGATCATAGACCTTTGGTATGGTTAAACTCGCATAACGACCCCGGATCTAGAGTCACGCGTTGGCGGTTAAAATTGTTAGATTATCAATTTGATGTGGTGTATAAAAAAGGCGAGCTGAATTTAAACGCCGTCGTGGAAACTGTTTACGTCGCGACGCAAGTTAGTGTAAGGAGAGAGGGGCGACATACTGTCAATGATAGCCAGTCTGTCGACCAAGCTTTAGTTTCTCCCGTTATTCAGAGAGGCGAGCCGCCCGCCCCGCACGCAATGGCCACGCGCACCCGCGCTGGCCGCCAGCCCAACGAAATGTATAAGCAGGCCATAAAAGCACTGTTACCTCGAAAACGGAAAATAGCCACCGCAGGTGAGAAATGCGAGCATCCTGTCATGCATAAAGAAAATGTAGCATTCACGGAACACCTAGACTCGGGCGACTATAAAAAAAATGAAACCTCGGGCAGACCTACATCTCCAGCTGTGAGTATAGCCAGCTCCGAACAGTGTGTCAGGGCTACAGAAAAAAATATTGTGGAAAATTCTCCAGAATTTTATACACCCTTCGAGGATATAACTCTAAAAGAAAAAAGCGTCCTCGACCCAGGAGGAGTTAGCCTAGAAAGCGACACATACCGCGAAAATGTTGTATTTTGTAGGGATAATCTGTTCATGAGGAAGGACAATTACCTTTACGTGGTATGCGCAAAAGGGACCCCGCTCGACGAAGGGGCTAGGCAATTAAAAGATTTAGGCAAACTACCCCGGCTGGAGAATTTATCGGTCGGCGAACCCAAAATTATCAAGGTAAACAAGAAAATGCATTTCGTCATGCCTATTAGAGGAGACAATAAAAATAGTTTAGCTACAACCTTAGAAATTTGGAAACAATTAATTAAGAAATTAAATGAAATACTGATTGAAAATCAGATAACATCAGTTAGTTTGGCAAAGAGTGAGCATATCGAGAATGTAGAATTTAAAGAATTGTTAGCGGGCATTAGGCGCGGATTAATTAAAGAAGATTTAAAAATAATAATTTGCAAGGGACTCATACAAAATCCAGAACCGAGCAAGAGAACGGATATTATTCGCGAAGCTCACTGCTCGGCAGCTGGTGGCCATAAGGGCGTTAACAAAACATTAAACCGCGTAAAACATAAATTTCAATGGGAGCATCTTAAAGAAGACATACAGACTTTTATTCAAAAATGCGTTCCATACCAATTAAAGAAATTAGTACGGGTTAAAACCAAGCAAAAAATGATTATTACTGACCATCCATGCATTCCATTTTTCACTGTAAGTTTGGATATTGTGGGCCCGCTACCCAAAACGAGGAACGACTCAGAGTATATTTTAACGATGCAAGATCAATTCACAAAATTCTCTGTAGGCGTTCCGTTAAAAGATCAAACAGCCATATCTGTAGCTGATGCTTTCATTAAACGCTTTATTTACACTTTCGGCGCACCACAAGCTATGCTCACTGATCATGGCACTAATTTTCTTAGTAGATTAATTAAGCGGGTAGCTAAACGCTTTAGAATTAAGCAAGTAAAAACTACTGCTTTCCACCCGCAATCTAATGGCTCGCTGGAACGATCGCACTCGCCGCTTAGCGAATTTTTAAAAATGTTCGCGACTAAAAATCTAGACTGGGATGAGTGGGTCGAACTAGCAATGTTTAACTTCAACACGGGTAAGCACGAGGGCACACAGCATACGCCGCATGAGCTGGTTTTTGGTAGGCTGGCGCGCGTTTCTTCGAGTGACCCTTTAGAGCCGGAAGATTTATTACCTACTTACTCCAGTTATATGACGGTCTTGGTGGAAAGGCTGCATTTCTTACAAGAAAGCGCCCAAGAAAAATTGCTCGCTGCCGAGCAACGGTCAAAAAATTATTACGACAAAAAGGTAAATCCTAAGGAGATCAAAATAGGCAATTATGTGTGGCTGCAAAGCGGGTCGAAGCCGCATAAATTTGAAAATCAATATTCCGGGCCTTATTTAGTAATTAAGGTCTGGGATAATAGAAATGTAAAAATACAGATCAATGAAAATAAAACCAAGGTCGTGCATAGTAACCGCTTACGCTTGTCGCATGTAAAAACGCAATCGCAGCCCGAAAGTTTGGATTAGTGCAAAAATGTGTACAGTAATCTTTCTTGAAGAATAATTAATTACTTATTGTTTACAGATGAGGATTTTGATGTTTATCCTGACTACAGCACTAACAATTAATGACGTTTTTGGATTGATAGAGTTCGACTGCGGTCAAAAATTCACCAATTTTACTTCTATCTCGTTAGTCAACGTAGCGGACTGCGACGTTCCGGAACCGATACTTAATATCACTAAAATAGAAATAAGCCTTCTGCAATTGAATGAGTACGCGGATACGCTAGTCAGATATTGTAAAATTGAAATAGAAAGGACAGTCGGTCACTGCGGGATGTTTTCACATATGTCTTTTGTGAAAAATGGAGAAGCAAAATATTTGCACGAAGTTACGCGCGACGAATGTATGAGAATGCATTTGCATAAATCAGTCTGAATAGCCGATAATATTGTAAAAAATCTGAGAATTAACGACACTGTAACGCACCCACTCACGTTCGCTGGAACATTAAAAGCGGACGGCTCGTGCGCTAATGCGGCACATTACGCGGATCCATATGGTGAATTTGTGGAGGTCGTAGTGCACGGTTACGTAACGATCCGTTTGGAAGAGCGTTTTAATTCGGTCAACTTAAATAATAATAAAATCAAGCTAGAGACCGGGACGGTATGCCAGTTCACGGATGATAATTGCGTGGATATGATTTACGGGTACGCGTTTTGGGAAGCCATTCCCACCGGGACGTGCCAAGATCGCAGGTATACCGCGTTGTACACCGGGCCGGTGATGAAGATTGTGGAGCGCGATAGCGAGCGGCGACCGCTTTACGTCCTAGAAGCCGAAGGATTGTCCTTCGCGTTTAAGGATGTCGGCCTTGTAAACGTGTGCTCTTATCAGTTAATTCGCTCGGAACACCCGCGATTGTTTAGTTTGGTCGACCCAGCTGTCGCGTCGTGCGACGTTGCCGATGTGGTTGTCGGTGTGCGCTGTTTTTCTTCCTCTCTTTTCATCCTACACAACGAACCTGCTGCATTGCCGCTTGCTTCATATTCTCTCACACTCCAAAAGGGACACGCATGAACACTCAAAAAGACGCCGCCATCCAGAAAGAACAAATGCCAAAAAGATCCTCGAACGAAGCACGAAGACGCGGTTTCCTTTAGTTTTTCTTTTATTCTCTCTTCAGTGTGTGCCACTCCCCTGCTGCAGTTTTATGCGTTTTTTATTACCAAAACGCACATCCACGCAAGCATCAGAGATTCGCCGCCAATTAGAGGAGTAAGCATTAGTACTCCAGCGCACAATACTGAATCAAGCTAGAGTCAGTTCTCTTGTCCTTTCCCTTCACTCCTACCCGATATGCGTAGCGTATTCTAAAATAATTTATGTATCCGAACTCGCCGAATATTCTTAAAGGGTGCGCCGCCGAAATCATCAAAGATCATCGAGAAAAGCGGGGCAGCAACACCTAGGCAAATCAAAAAGGCGACGGCAGGAAGATTTACAACTTTTTACCTTTAAAAGGGGACGAAGACTCCTGGTATGACTCACTTAGAAGCCAACTCGCGTAGACTACGCATCACCTCGTGCAATTGTAATTTTTACTTAGTTGAGCCCATTTCACAATAAACGTTAAATTTATATATTAATCCGTGTTAAGTTTTTTCGTGACTTTAATAGTCCTAAACTCCTCACTCCTGCGTTCTTCTGACAAGACCCCCACGGAGCGACAACTGACCACTGACATTGCAAGGGTCACGGCGGGCGTGCAGATTCTCACAAAGCTGTTCGACATTCTAAAGGTAAGTCATTAAAATTCTACACACTGTCTCGAGGCGTATCGCGTGTCAGTTTCATTTTTCTACCTGCCGTCCCATCCTGGAGCAATGCACATTGTGTCCGAATCGGGAAAAGTCTCATCACGCGCTTTTAGCCATTAGACTAACATTCTTATTGTTATTGTTACGCAACCCGGACGTAACAGTTCAAAAGAAAAATATAAATAAATTATTAAAATGGCAGCTTCAAACGGTGCGGTCGCTAGGAATTCAGAAGCAACTGAAATTTTGCGGAAATACCTTAGTGTAGAGGAACCTACATTAATAACGGCTACGCTCAACGAGTTAGTAGCAGTGCTCAGGTCTAGATATCAATCGGCATCGGAAATAAAGCCGGAAAGAATTCGGGATGTTAAGAAGTTGCAGTTGTCTCTCGCAGAAACCGTGGATAGGGCATTAGTTGAAAAAATTTGTCAAGACGAAATTATGATAGACATTTTACGTGAATTTATGCATCACAATATTAGTGTTATTGAAATTATGGAAGCAATCTCGAGCGTGGATAAACATTTGATTACTGAAAAACTTCCAGCTCTAGTCAAATCCGATCAAGAATTAACTGAAGACGGTGAAGTTACGCAGTATAAAACGGTAATAAACACAATAGACGGGGATAATACACAAAATAAAGTGAATTTTGATACAAACTTATTAAATTCGGCAAATTATACTCCGCACGTAGCAGGGGGAAGGGAGCACAGTACGCCTTTAGTTACGAATGTTAGAACAACACTGCCAACAACAATGAATTCTTTTCATCCAAATGCAACTTTAACTCCGTTAAAAAATTTGTCGATTAAAGATGCACTAGACTGCATACCAAAATTTGACGGTAGCAATATTCCACTTAGTACCTTTTTATTCGGTTTAAGAGAAGCCATTAGCATGATTCCGGCAGCAAACGAAGCCGACTTGGTAAAATTAATTAGACGACGGCTAACGGGTGAAGCAGCAAAGTCAATGGAGGAAATAGTTTTTTTTAATATGACGGATCTAGTTAAATATTTTGAGGCAAATTTCGGATCGTATAAAACACATCACTCCTTGATGGGGGAATTAGCCGCGGCCAGACAAAGAGAAAAAGAAAACATTATAACATTTGCAAACAGAGTTAGGCGTATCGCAATAGAATTAAAAGAGGCCGCAAAAAGAGAAAAAAGAGATGATGCGGGGTTCATACAAAATGTAGAAGCCGATAAATTAAAATTTTTTGTACGCGGTATGGATTGGGAAATTAAGAGGTGCATGGGGGTGGCCGCAACTTTTCAGGAAGCCGTAGAAAAAGCAATAGAAATAGAGCGTGAGGTTACAGATTTAGAGAAAACCGAACCAACGCGTAAAAGTAAATTAAATCAAGAAAATAACAAATTGAAGGCAGAATTAGCTGAAGTTAAAGTTGTTCAAAATAAACCGACAGAAATTTATCAATATTGTGACAAAAGAAATCACATCGCGAAAAACTGTTGGACTTTAAAATCATTGTTACCCCCGGGTACACAGCAACCCGCGACACAGCCGACTACATGGGCGCAGCCCGTAGCTACGCAAGCGCGCGTCTCGGCACCAGCCGCGAACCCATTGGCTAGCGCGCGGCCAGCCACGCCCCAAGTCTCACAAAATCAATATAGACCGCGATCGCACAGTCCCGCAGTGGCACAATCGAATCAAATCAATAATTTTGTTAAAATTTGCAATTATTGTAAAAAAGAGGGACACTGGAAGAATGAATGCCAAATATTGGAAAGAAAAAGTAGAGAAAAATTGCAACGTGAAGCGGGAAACGCGAACAGCCCCACGGCACAGGGCGCGACCTGGGGGCAATCAGAAAGCACGCGTCCACACCAATCAAACACAAATCAGAATTAAAATTTGCACGAAAGTCCATTTTGTTGAGTATTAATAGTAAGTCACCTGTAATAGAATTGCAATTTGAAAATTATCAGATATCGCTCAAATTAATGTTAGATACGGGGGCAGGCCCGTCGTTGCTTAAAATTAGTAAAAAACCTAGTAAGGCCATTGTTTTTGAAAACGAAATCCTTGAACTTAAAGGTATTACTAAGGAATCGATTAATTCGCGCGGGAAAATACCCTTGATTTTCCGCGATTTAACATTGTATTTTCATTTGGTTCCTGACGATTTCCCTATTGAAGAGGACGGGTTAATCGGCAGCGAAATGTTAAGAAAATACGGGGCAAAAATTAATTATGAAGAAAATTTTTTGGAAATAGCTTCTCACGTAATCAGTTTACGGTGCACGAGTAGTGTAGATATCGCGCGGCCAATAAACAAAGAGAGTGTAAGTTTGGCACGAGCCGAACGACATAAGGAGGGTACGATGTGGGGGGATGAGCGCAATTCCGGACGCGGATACGCGAAAAATCCCGTTGCAACTGCTCGGTCGCACAAATCCAGTGTTGTTTTAAGCGAGTGTAGCACTCAGAACGTTTATAGCGATTTACCTGCTTCGCATGAGAAAATTATTTCACATATTTGTCTTTCTTCGCTTAAAAGTATCGCCCCATTTGAAATTTGTACCGTGCACGTTTTGGAAAAAATTGATTTTAAAAATGGAATTGATGAAAATAAAAATTTGAATTTGAAATTTGAAAAAATTAGTAATTTGGAAAGTAAAAATTGTAAAAGCAAAATTTTGAATTTGAACTTTGAAAAAGCTAGCGATTCGGAAAATAAAATTGATAAAAGCAAAAACTTGTATTTGAACTTTGAAGAAGCTAGTCATTTGAAAAATAAAATTTGTAAAAACAAAAATTTGAATTTGAAATTTGAAAAAACTACAAAATTGAAAAATGAAATTTGTAAAAATAAAAGCTTAAACTTAAAAATTGATAAAAATAAAGATTTGAAAGTTAAGCATTGTGAAACTAAAAACCAGTTAGTTAAAATAGCTAAAAAGCAAAATTTGAGAACTAAGTTTTGTAAAAATAAAAGTTTGAAAGAAAAAGTGAACAGGATTATATTCGGAAATAATTTATTTAGAGAGCAAACGTTAAAAAATAGCGTATCTCAACAGTATTTGGACTTGTTAAATAAAAATTGGAAAAATAGAGTTAGTGAAGATCTTCTTGTAAAAAATTGGGCTAAATTTGAAAGTAAAGTTAATAAATGTATTGTGGTAAAAAATAAGAAAAATTCGGAAATTTTAGCTTGTAAAAATAGTATGAGTGTTAGCACTCAAGGGGGAAATGTTGGATTGAATATAAAAAATTATAGAGCAAAAACGGTATTGAATAAAAATAGGAGAAAAGTAAATTTTGTTTGTAATAAAATAAGGAATTTTACGTGTATTAAATACAATCATGAAACTCATAAAAAAACTAAAATTAAAAGGAATAGTTTTAGCAAAATTAGTAAATTATTGAGGAAGCAAAAGTTGTCGTTGTCCGGCAATATTGAGAAAGGCGGAAGTAATAAATTAACCAGCGCATTGTCTTATGCTTTAGTTCGAGAAGACTTTCAGCTGGCGCACCTTTTTGAAGGGTTGCGTGTCAAGCTAGAGAAGTTAACCTTTTTGCAAGCATGGAAAAGTAGTTCATTATTACGCTTATACTCTTGCGCTTTAAATGTTACGTGTTTCACCGCCATTCCTATTTTTAAGAAAATGAGAGAGTATCGCGTGTCGGAGGGCGAGGTGACCTCTGACATGTTATGCACTTTACGCCAGATGCTACATCAAATTAAAAGAAATATAAATGGAGTAGTCTGGTCAGTATGGAAGCATAGGCCGCACCCTCCGCACTTAAGTAGCCAAATTAGGGGAGAAAGGCGGAGCCATAAAATAGGGGAGCCACGCGACCATCAAATTATGTGCATGTCAGACACGGTTTTCCTTTTAGGAAATGAGAGGGTGGCTAAATTAAGAGAGCTTTTACGTCTTAAGCATTTGTCACCTAATCAATTAGCCGAAATTGAGTCACTCCTTGTGAAATTTTCGGATCGATTTTATTTAGCGGGCGATATTATGCCCGCGACAAATGTAATTGAACACGAAATACCCACAACAACGAATATTCCAATTAGAATTAAACAATTTAGACACCCACCTATTCTAAAAGAAGAGATCAATAGGCAGGTAAAAGAAATGTTAGAGAAAGGCATCGTCGAACCTTCAACAAGTGCCTACTCGGCGCCCGTGTTCTGCGTTGACAAAAAACCGGGACCCGACGGCAAGAAAAAATTTCGGGTAGTACTAGACTTTAGAAAGTTAAACGCCATTATACCCGATTACAATCATCCGGTTCCGAACATAGCGGATATTTTGGATCAGCTTGGTGATGCCAAATTTTTCTCAGTTTTCGATTTATACGCGGGTTATCATCAAATTAAAATTAAAGCTGAGGACAGAGAAAAAACAGCTTTTTCTTGTGAGCTCGGTTTATTTCATTTTGTTAGATCGCCTTTTGGATTAAAGACAAGCGCTCCGGTATTTTTGTCACTCGTTCTTAAAGTAATTGCTGGTAAGAAAAACGTGGTTCATTTTTTTGATGACATTTGCGTCTACTCTAAAACTTTTAACGAGCACATAGAAACAATCGAGACGTTGTTTGAAAAACTGCGCCATGCTAATTTAGTTTTGCAACCGGAAAAATGTGAATTTCTTAAACCGGAAATTAATTATTTGGGACATATAATTAACGGTGACGGTTTACGCCCGGACCCGGAAAAACTAAAAGCAGTTAAAGAATTTCCAGTGCCTAGAAATCAGAAAAATATTAAACAATTTTTAGGACTAGCTGGTTATTATAGGCGATTTATTAATGGCTTTGCACGAATAGCCAAGCCTTTAACTGACCTTCTTAGAAAAGAACAACTTTTTGTTTGGGATGAGAACGTGCAAACGGCATTTGAGACTCTCCGTGATAAATTATGCGAACCACCGGTTTTAGCGCATCCGCATTTCGAAGAAAAGTTTTTAGTAACTACCGACGCTAGCGGGTACGCAATCGGGGCAGTTTTATCGCAAGGAGAAATTGGAAAAGATCGTCCCATAGCCTTTGTGTCGCGCGCGATGAATCAAGCAGAAAAGAATTATTGTACGTTTTCAAAAGAAGCATTAGCAATCGTGTACGCTATTACGCAATTCAGACCTTATTTATACGGGAATAAATTCACTTTAATTACTGATCACAGGCCGCTAGTTTGGTTGAGCAATCATAATGATCCAGGATCTAGAGTCACGCGTTGGCGTTTAAAACTTTTAGACTATCAATTCGATGTACTCTATAAGAAAGGTGAATTAAATCTGAACGCGGACGCACTGTCGCGCAACCCGATTGTAGAAAAAGTATGCGTAGCTACACAAGTCAGCATAGGGGGAGAGGGGCGCCATGCTGTCGCTGGCGAACAGACAGTAGAGCCGCCCCAGGAACGGCAAACCCAGCAGGGGGACGGCGCGCCCACCTTGCATGCAATGGCCACGCGTAAGCGTGCGGGCCGCCAAGCCACTGAAAAGTATAAGCAAGCCATTAAAGCTCTCGCGCCGCGTAAAAGAAAGAAAGCCCCCGCGGTCGAAGAGGTTCAGGAATGCGCGTCCTTTGTCGAAGATAAGGAGACGTCTGCGTCTCTCGTACCGCACGCTGCGGATAGCAATAAAAAAGAAACGCTGCACAGACCAATCTCGCCATTTGTCTCTGCGTTCGCGCCCGAGGAAAGTGAGCAAACGGTTATGTCAGGAGAGCTCGCGTGCCGGAAAGCATCCGGGTGCGACAACATCTCGGTGTTTACAGGTCCCTTTTCTGACATGACTTTCGGGGACGAGGACGCGGTCAATGAAAAAAGTGTCGCGCTGAAAGCGGTCGGTCCTCAAGACAATATAATCTATTGTAGAGAGAAATTGTTTATGAGGAAGGATAGTTACCTTTATTTTGTGAGCACGGACGGAGAATCGCTCGATGAGGGGTCTAGGCAATTAAAGGATTTAGGGAAGCTTCCGCATTTCGAGAATTTAGTAACGGGAGAGCCTAAAATCATTAAGGCCAATAAAAAAATGCATTTTGTATTACCACTTAGGGGCAAAGGTAAAAATAGTTTATCGGATACCTTAGAAATTTTGGCCCAGTTACTTAGGAAGTTAGCAAAATTTTTAGATATTAATCAAATTGCTTCTTTTAGTATGGCTAGGAGCAGTAATATCGAAAATGTTGAGTTTAAAGATATTTTGGCCTCTTTAAGTCGTGAATTAGGTAATAATAGTGTTAAAATAATTATTTGCCGTGGACTCATACAGCACCCGGAGCCGAGTAAAAGAGCGGATATAATTCACGAAGCTCATTGTTCGGCGGCGGGTGGACACAAAGGAGTAACTAAAACTTTGAATAGAATAAAATATAAATATCAGTGGGAGCATTTAAAGGAGGACATACAAGCCTTCATTCAAAAATGCGTTCCTTGCCAGCTTAAAAAATTAGTGCGGGTCAAAACAAAACAGAAAATGATTATAACGGACCACCCTTGTATTCCATTTTTCACAGTTAGTTTGGACATCGTAGGACCGTTACCGAGAACTAAAGACGAATCCGAGTACATTTTAACTATGCAGGATCAATTTACAAAATTCTCGGTGGGAGTCCCTTTAAAAGACCAGACTGCCATTACTGTAGCAGATGCTTTTATCAAACGCTTTATTTGCACTTTTGGCGCGCCGCAAGCTATGCTTACCGATCAAGGCACCAATTTTCTTAGTAAATTAGTTAAGCGCGTTGCAAAACGATTTAAAATTAAGCAAGTAAAAACTACCGCTTTTCACCCTCAATCTAACGGCTCTTTAGAGCGCTCGCACTCGCCACTTAGTGAATTTTTGAAAATGTTTGCCACGAAACATTTAGACTGGGACGAGTGGGTTGAGTTAGCAATGTTTAATTTCAACACGGGCAAACATGAAGGAACCCAGCATACTCCGTTCGAGTTAGTGTTCGGACGCCTGGCGAGAGTGCCCTCGAGCGACCCCTTAGAGCCGGAAGATTTATTGCCTACTTACGCGGGGTACATGACAACTTTGGTCGAAAGATTGAGTTTTCTCCAAAGAACCGCACAAGAAAAACTATTATCGGCTAAACAAAGAGCTAAAGAATATTATGATAAAAAAACAAATCATAAGAATTTCAAAATAGGCGATTTTGTGTGGTTGCAGAGCGGGCCAAAACCGCATAAATTTGAAAATCAATATTCAGGCCCTTACTTAATAATTGAAATCTGGGAAAATGGCAATGTAAAAATTCAAATTAATGAAAGTAGGACCAAAGTTGTGCATAGTAATCGTTTACGCTTGTCGCATGTTAAACCTCACGCAGACTCCGAAAGCTTGTAGAAATAAGAGGTAAGCTTAGCGTAAGTTAGAAAGTTAACATTTTTATTCATGATTACAGATGAGGACTTTGATGTTCATTCTCGCAACAACTTTGAAAATTAAGATAACTTTCGGGCTGATCGGATTTGATTGCGGACAAAAATTCACTAATTTTACTACGTTTTCTTTGGTTAATGTGGGAGAGTGCGACCTGCCGGAACCGATCGTTAACATTACTAAAACGGAAATTAGCCTTTTACAAATAAACGAGTACGCTGATACGCTAGTTAGATATTGTAAAGTGGAAATTAAAAGAACGGTTGCGCATTGCGGTATGTGATCGCATATCTCTCACGTTAAAAACGGAGAAGTGAATTTCTTACGTGAAGTGACCAGAGACGAGTGTGTTAAAATGCACGTGCATAAGTCAATTACTATCGCGGAGAACGCTCTCGGAGGATTGAGGATAAATGACTCGGTTACGTTTCCAATCACGTTCGCAGGAGCTATTAAAGCGGACGGCTCGTGTGCCAACACAGGTCACTATTCTGACCCGTACGGAGAATTTTATGATGTAGTTGTGCACGGATATGCGACCATAAAATTGGAAGAACGTTTTAACGCGGTTAACTTGAATAATAACAAAATCAGAATAGAATCGGGCACGCAGTGCGCATTTACTGATGATCATTGCATAGATATGCAATTCGGTTACGCGTTTTGGGATATGATACCTACGGGCCCGTGCGAGGCTCGTAAATACACTTCCTTGCATACCGGGCCAGTAATGAAGGTAATTGAGAAGGATAATGAGCGCCGGCCGTTGTATGTTTTGGAAACGGAAGGATTGTCTTTCGCGTTTAAAGACATCGGTCTAGTAAACGTTTGCTCTTATCAATTAATTCGCACGGAGCACCCGAAATTATTTATCTTACTTTATCCGGAGCATAAGAGATTAATAGTCCAAAAAGGGGTTAGTATTAGCAACACTGATATTTTCGCATATGTAAATTCGAAATTTGTGTATGTAGACGCGTACATTAAGGGGCAAATGACACGATTGTACCGGGATATACTAGAAAAACAGTGCGAATTAGAACGTAAGGTACTCGCTAATTCACTTAGTATAGCTACTATCTCGCCCGATTTATTAGCGTATCAAATCATGAAGGGACCGGGCTATATAAGCCTATTGGCCAGCGAGGTGGTGCATATATTGAAGTGTGTACAGGTCGAAGTGAAGGTTAGGCCGACGGAAGATTGCTATCAGGAATTGCCTGTATCATGGGAGGATAAATTGCTATTTTTAGCACCACGGACTCACATTTTACGTGAATTTGGCACAAAAGCGAAATGCGATACTATGATTCCGGTTATGTTTTTGATAGGAGAGCGATGGTTTAAAATGTTGCCACAGATTACGATACAAGACATGCCGTCAATTTTAAAGCCACAAATTCAACAGTCATGGACTTATAATAATCCAACAGATTTAGCTAATAGCGGAATTTATTCCTACGGGGACATTGAAAGCTTAAAAAACTTTATTATGTTTCCGAACGAGAGGGGCGCGATTTTAAACGATTTGGCATACGGTTATTCGGGCAAAGGCAGAATGACTGGGTCCGGATCGATTTCGGGTCTCCTCGATGAGGAAGCGCTTGCACGCATTGCCGACTCTGTATGGGGCCGTGTTTGGTCGCGATTTACGATTTTTTACCTTTAAAAGAGGGCGAAGACTCCCGGTGCGGACTCACTCAGAAGCTAACTCGCGTAGACTTCACATCAGCTCTCATCACTGTAATTTTTACTTAGTTTTGCACTGATAAGTTAATAAAGTTTAAGTTGTGTTTAAATCCATATTAAGTATTCATTATTTCGATATTATAAGAATCCTAAACTCTCCGTATCTCCGTTCTTCACACCAAAACTTCCACAGAGCGGCAACTGTCCACTATCATTATAAGCGTCACGGCGGGAGTACAGATTCACACAAGGGCTGTTGGAAATTCTAAGGTAAGTCAGTAAAATTCTACACACTGTCTCGAGGCGTACCGCGTGTCCGTGTCATTTTCCTACCTGCCGTCCCATCCTGGAGCAATGCACGTTGTGTCCGAATCGGGAAAAGTCACATTACGCGCTTTTAGCCATTAGACAAATGAAGTTTCATTTTCTTTCTTCTTGTATTGTCACGTAACCCGGATGTAACACTACAAACAGCATGTCTATCATTCGCAATTTCGAGAGAGAGAGAGAGTAAGCGATCAGCCAAGTTAGACTGCTACCTAGAAATGGAAAGCCACGGAGAAGAAACCTGCAACCAAGTGCCGACCCTGCAGCAGCTAGCGTTAAGGGCTTACGCTGGATAGTACCCTGATACGCGCCTGCAGAGGAACCGTTTCACGGCCTTAGTGTATTTCCAAGTTTATATGAGGTGCAGCGTCTGGTATGATTGGGCGGTATTCCATGAGGAACAAGG
This sequence comes from Torymus aiolomorphi, assembly GCA_036365515.1. Classification (NCBI taxonomy): domain Eukaryota; kingdom Metazoa; phylum Arthropoda; class Insecta; order Hymenoptera; family Torymidae; genus Torymus; species Torymus aiolomorphi. The sequence goes on along the minus strand of CM070877.1, from coordinate 9,984,612 downwards.
ACCGGCCAAGGAACCCGGGTGCAGACACGCCTACTAGCGGCTCGCTAAGTGGATATATCAATTGTTCAGTTAGTCGGAAAAATGGAATTTCTTGCACCAGGCCAGAGACTTTTGGCCATCCACCAACTGCAACATGGGTGCAGCGTCGGATGGCGCGTGCTCGACATCGAAGGAGAAGGCGACGGGTTGGGCGCATACGCTTATCGGGTGTACACATTCGCCGACCAGCTCCACTTGCCCTATGGTAGAGAAGGATTTAGGCACCATATGAATTATGGCAATTGCGTCAAATGTGGCCAGGGCATCTCGGCATGGCGCAATTATGATATTTGTGTTCGTTTCAGCGCAGCCTACAACAGGGTACGCTGCCTAGATTGGTGCCTCAGCTGTGAGGAGCAGGACCACAGGTGGGCCTTGGAGGAGAATCTCTGCCACCAATGCGTCGGGTTGCCCATTAAACCGGGCATAGATGAGGGTGACCAGGAAGAAGAACGGTGGGACTAAGCACCAATAAATTATGTATTAAAACAAAATAAAATATATAAAAAATATTTATTAAAAAAAAAAAAAAAAAAATACAACAAAAAAATACAAACACACACACAAAAAAAAGAAATAATAACGTTAAGACTGCACTGTCGGGGCTAAGCTCACAACTTGGTCTCCGACCCGAGGTAACACTTGGGCGGAGGGATGCAAGCTAGCGCCGCCCCGCAGCACATGTCTTTGGGGGGGAGGGGGGGCGTGTCACATCGTGTACGGCTGATTGTCACCGCCCTTATAGTTAGTGGAACCTCCGCACACCTCTAGCATTTTTCCTTGTACTCCGACGATACAACGCCGATGGTCGGTAAGTTACCTACCGCTCGTAGCAGCCTGAACGACAACTCATACCATAGAGTAACTGGGCACTCATATTGATCGCTCACCGAGCAGAGGCCTTTGACCTCACCCTTGCACGTGCCCCAACATTTTAGTTCCTGAAACCTCTCCCACAGACCCCCCATAGCCTCAATATTATAATTCCTGGAAACCTCTCCCACATACCTCTCCCATATATTGATTTAATCATAAACCCCCGCCTCTTGACACTGTCCTAATTAAGCACGCGGGTATAAAAGCAACCGCATGCCTCCACTCGAGGCAGAAGCTTTCCTTCATTTTCACAGACCCTGATTTATTTTTATCATATGAAATGCAGCCTTTCCCCGCCTTTCAGTCTAACTTTGAAGGCAAGAAACTAGCGGCATATATTAAACCACGAGCAGACTTTATCGCTGTAAGCGATAACACTAAAAGATACCTCTTTCTCAATAAATCTGATTTACAAAAATGTGAGGAAAGAAATACCTTTTTCTTATGCGAAAACGAGTTCTTCGAAAAATCCTTTACATGTGAAAAAATGCTTTTACCATATTCTAACTATGGAGATTATCCGTATTGCAGTATAGAGTTTTCGGAGGGAAAAGAGTATTACTTTCAGAGAATGTCTAACAAAAGATTGTGGTTAGCATCGACTGTAAATAAATATAGATTGGGAGTATTTTGTTCGGGCAAATTTTATAGATTACCGTTATCAGGTAATCAAATCATTGAATTGCCAAAAAATTGTAAAATGACATTCGGAGATAGACAAGTGTATGACTACGATGGAAAGTATGTAGAAGGTGATATTATTGTATCCAAAATTAAATTAAATATGCATAAAGACTTTACTTATAAAGTAAAGGGGGAAGAGCCGCCGAAAGGCAAATACGCGATAGAACCAAGCGTAATGTCAAGTAAGGATTGGATATAAGTAATATTCTATGGATGTGTAATTTTCATAATTATTATTTTCTTGGGGCTGCTTATGTATTTAATTTATCATATGTCAGGAAGAAAAAAAGAAAAAGCTACAGAGTCAGAAAGCACTTATGTGCCTACGCGCGCTTTAGATCACGAATTTAAGTGCAATTTTTTAGGGGCCACTGATTATGACAAACCCCACTGGCCACCGTTATGACATCCTCAGGCTGCCCACGCGTTGGGGTAACATCCGTTGGGACAGGGAGTTCCGGCGGAAACAAAATAAGGAGCAGCAACACGGTGACTGGGCCAGAAAGGAGAGCGAGCGGCAGGACGAAGAGAGCGAGCGAGGTATAACATATGCTAACCGTCTTCATCTACCCTATGGTGGTGAAGGTTTCGGTAATCGTACGCATTATGGTAATTGCGCCAAGTGCGGGCAGAACATGCCGGCCTGGCGTAATTGCACTTCATGCCAGCGCTTTAGTAATATGACGGGCTGTCTGTCCGTGTGCCTGAACTGCGAGGACGAACAGCACAAGCGGGCACTGCAGGAGGAATGGTGCCAGGACTGTGACGGCTCACCAACCCTACCAGCCCTGGAGGAAGAAAGGATGGACATGGAAGACTGGGATTAAGAAATAAAATAAATAAGAATAAATAAATGAATTGTAATATTATATATATAAAAAAAAGAAAAACAAAAATAAACAAAAACAAACAAACAAAAAATAAAACCTAAACTTGCGCTGATGGATCCGAGATTCTCAAGTCTCAGCCCCCGCTCCGAGGTGACACTTGGGTGGGGGTAATAAGCAAACACTGCCCCGCAGCGTAGGTCTTTAGGGGGGGCGTGTCACGTCGTGCGCGACTGAACGTTCCCACCTCCATAAGTTTGCCTACTGGGCATTCTCTCGTACTATCTTTTTTCCTTAAGATAATACTACGACGGTCGGTAAGTTACCAACCGCTCGTAAGAACACGGAGGGTAACAATACTAGCAGGACAACTTATCACTTGCGACTGACGTATGACTAAACTGACTGTACATCCACTCCATAGCAACCCACCATGAGCCTCTAATTCCTAGAAATCCCCTCCAACATGCATCCTATTGAACTCTTTTGATTATTCGAGAGAATCCCACCTTTTCTATCAATCTAATTAAGAAAGAGAGTATAAAAGCAAATATGCGCCTCTACTCGGGGCAGAAGCTATTTACAATTTTTCCTTTGCAGGGCGAAGCCCTTGTCCTTTGATCGATTAGTGACTTAGTTTATTTCTGATATTGTACTTTGTAACTGGGAACATATAATTTTTTGTTTAAGTCAGACTCTGAAAAATTGTTGAGAAAATTATTTGTAATATTATTTTAAGCTTCTCAGATTGTAGTCTCGCGAATAATTGTTGATATTATATCTCGACTACAATCTGCGTTTAACCAGTGTAATAACTTTTAACTTTAATAAATACGGTTTTATTATATCATATTCGAACACTTAATTTCACCGAGAACCTTCTCCGCCATTTGAATCTTCCGCTAATTCTGGGACACAATTAGAGCCACCAGTCAGAGCGAGCGAATTGCAACATTTCCAAAGTAAGTACAAATTATGATCACTGTCTCCTTTCTTCTTGATGCATGAGTTACTGCTGCTTGCCGCTTGTTAGTTCGAAATTACGCGACTCTTAACTGTTATTTAAGGACCGTTCGACTACTTTCGTGAGTTCCTATTCCCGTGGTTATTACGTGTAGGCGTAGACCGAAACAGGAACATTTATCGCGTGAACTTTATCGTTTTCGCGACATTGTAATCTCGGCATTACACTAGCATATAGCACGCGAATGCAGCGCACTTATGAGGTTTATGTTCACGCGGACAGAATTGCGAGTAGAAGGATGATTGAAGTTACTGAATCTGAATTTGAGCGAGAAAGATTGGCTATTTTTCGCTATGTCTCGGGTTTGCAACTTAGCATTAAGCGTTATATGTGTAAGCCAAAATTTTATAGTAATTTTGCGCAAGCGCGACGTCATGCCGAGCAAATCGCTTACCATCTTGATAATTTGGCGAACATGTGGACAGTAGTAGTTTGTAATCATAGTGATTTAATTTGATTTTTGAAATTTAAAGTAATTTATAAATTTTCTTTTTTAGCCATTAGAGCAGAGTGTAAGGTCTGACTTCGCGCAAGCGTTAGAGCGCCTGCGAAAGCATCCCTGCTGGAGTGTGCAAGAAGGAGACAGAACAGTGTATGTAGACGAAGAATCTTATAACTTCTTTTGTAAAAATTGTTACTCCACGCGTGTCAAGGACCCGTTTCGATTACTTGAACCTTGCATAGATTATCACATAATAGTGCACCCTAGCATTGAGGTACCGACGTGTTGTAAAATTTGACACAAACAATTACTGTTTTTGCGAATAGGTGAAGCTTGTGAAAGGTGTATTCAGGTTTACATTTTAGTAGGCGAGGAATTACTATCTTATCCAATAGCCGAGGTTTTGTATTAACTCATAAAGTTACATTGAATTATAGCAACATGTCAATAATTCGCAATTTCGAACGCGTAGCTTACGGGTTCCGGGAGGAGCACGTATGTGCGGTTTGTTTCGCGGTTAAATTATATCCTTTATTGCAAAATTTGTATACCTTAGAGTTGACCAGACCGTGTAGACAGAATTTAGGATTAATTAAAGTAATCGAATGTGCCACTTGCAAATCGGTAATAACATTTGTTAGGAGGGATGTGAGGCAGGTAACCACGAAGCATCCATTAGTTGAAATACATTTGGAAAAATCGCCCACAATTTCGCAGATTGAAGCTATACATGCGTGCGTGCACATGAGTGCAAACTCAGTTGTCCTCGGCTTCGCCTCGGGCATCAAAATGGCGCCGGTCAGGAAATCCAACTTCCTGGCCTTGTGTCGTAATATACTATTTCTTGCTATATGAAATGCAACCTTTTCCAGTTTTCCAAGCAAATTTAGAAGATAAAACTTTAGCAGCTCATATTAAGCCGCGAGCGGACTATATCGCTGTAGGCGACTCGAGCGATCGCTATCTATTCCTCAACCAATCGGACTTGAGTAAATGTGACGAAAGAAATACCTTTTTCCTTTGTGAAAACGAATTTTATTTTGAAAATTATATCTCGTGCGAGAAAATGTTACTATCTAAACCAAATTATGGGGAATTGCCATTATGCAATATTCAGTTTTCACAAGGAAAAGAGCAGTATTTTCAAAGAATGACGAATAAACGTTTGTGGCTGGCATCAACCATAAATAAACATAAGCTAGAAGTTATGTGCTCAGGAAATATTTATAAAATACCTATCTCGGGAAACCAAATTGTGGAGCTGCCGAGAAATTGTAAAATGAGGATCGATGAGCGCGAGGTTTATGGTTTTGACGGCCGGTATAACGACCAAGATATAATCGTACCCAATTTGAAATTAAATATCCATCGGGAATTAGTATTTAAGGGGGCTAGACACCTTTTTTCTCTGAAATAAGAAGTCACATTTTAATACATAAATGTAAACTAATTATTTCATACTTTTTACATATAAAAGTGGGTATATTTACCTTACTTTTAAACTTTCTCCGATGGGCCTTTTATATGGTCCAGAACCATAATCATCGATGAAACAAGTTTTTTCACTATCCGTAAACTTTGAAATTTTCCTGTGGATGGAGTGACTTCAGATTTGAACTAAATTACTCCTGAATAGTATAATTCTCATGAGTGTAGGGATTTTTGATCTAATGAGAAAAAAAAATTGTGCTGTTTTTCAAGAGTTTTTTTTTTAATTTTTTTAAATTTTTTATATTTTTTCATAATTTTTCTGATGTAAAAATTTTTTCCGACATTTAATCCTAAATCCCTACACTCATATGAGAATTATACTATTCAGGAGTAATTTAGTTCAAATCTGGAGTCAATCCATCCACAGGAAAATTTCAAAGTTTACGGATAGTGAAAAAACTTGTTTCATCGATGATTATGGTTCTGGACCATATAAAAGGCCCATCGGAGAAAGTTTAAAGGTAAGGTAAATATACCCACTTTTATATGTAAAAAGTATGAAATAATTAGTTTACATTTATGTATTAAAATGTGACTTCTTATTTCAGAGAAAAAAGGTGTCTAGCCCCCTTAAGCATAGTAGAGAAAAGCAAATTACGAGTAGCATCGCTGAGACTAGCGGGGCAATTACCACTAAAGATTTGTTATATATAATATTCTATGCGGTTTTGAGTATAATTATAGTTACATTTTTGGGGACGTTCACGTACTTTGCTTTCCGCCTACTTCAAAATAAAGATAGACGTCCTACGGAAACAGAAAATGCATATGTACCAATGTACCCGTTGGACCACGGCTTTAAATGTAATTTCACGGGTATGTCACATTATGAAGAACCTAGATCGCCCCCCGTACCGCTTAAAAAACACGAGACTAGCCCTGCGAAATCAGCGTTAATACAAATTTGTAATGAAAATATCCCAAAACAAGGTCCGTCTGAAAATAGCGAAGCTAGTCCTTCAAAAACAGTAGTTTGTTTAACTGCCATTGATACCTTACCATCAAGTGTTTAAATAATTAAAATATTTGTAAAATCGTTTGGTGAACAAAAAATATATAGTGTTGAGTCAGTACTATGTTAATCTTGAAACTATAAGTAAGCGCAGGTCAGAGATACATTAACTCGGCTACGATAGTATAATTAATTAAGATTATAAGTTGGTAGATGTTAGCAATTTAGCAATAATCGCGAGCCATTGGAAGAATTGGCTACATTATTGTTCTTAAACAGAATCGAATGGTTTTGGAGAAAGTAGACAGGAGGGTAGGGCAGAAACAAAAAAAAAGAGAAAATTTTCCTTTTAGTTTTTCCCTCACTCCACAAACCCATCCCCTCCCTGTTTCTCAAATTCAGAGGCTGTTTCAGAGGCTTTCCAAACTATTACAGATCATAATGGACCACCGACGGGAGGAGGTGCCAACGCTGCAGAGGTTGGTGTTGGAAAGTTTTGTATCACCAAATGTCCAGTTGCAGAATCGAGGTGGCCGGTTAGCTCAGCTGGTCTACTTGACGCTATGGGTGTTCGCCAGGGACTGGTACGTCAATGGAGCAAGTCAAGACGAAAGTGATTTCGCACCATCTGAGCGCCGCTTGCCGTGGCACCAAGTGTGGGCGCGAAGACTGTGGCGGAACATAAACCGCCAGGGCCGATGGGACGTGGTCGGCGCCACAAACAGAGAAGGGCAAGTTCATTGGAACAGGGCCTATCTGCATGAAGCCAACGACTGGTTAGAAGTGCAAAGATTTTCTTTGGACCGTGTGCTCTTGCCGCACGGGGGCGATGGGTATGGCAGTTGGAAAAGGTACGGCAACGGCAGCGAGTGTGGCATTGACCTCGCAGCATGGCGGAACTGCCGAGACTGTGTACAACAAAGCACCAGCACGGACACCCTGGACTGGTGCCTTTGCTGTGAGGACGAGGAGCGCATTGGAGCGTTGGAGGAGACGCTGTGCCCAGAGTGCGGAGGAGCGCCAATTCTCCCGGCCATAGAAAAAGTGCCTGAAGAAAACTGGGACGACGTGGCCGAGCCCTGGTTGGTGCCGGACGGATGGGAGCAGCACGAGCCGGTGGCGCAGTCAAATGTCTGGGTCGAGGAGAGCCAGGCATGACAATAGCAGGACTACAGGATGGTCTTGTACATTGTGGGCGGTTTTTTGATTACCATCAACCACCTTCGGCGTTTGGCAAATTAAAAATTGTAATGCAATAAATTTTGAAAAATTAAAAAATATGTTAAATGTATATTCCATGTTAGTCTATAAGGGAATAATTATATCACCTATATACAAATAATAAATAAATAATAATAATAAAGAAAAAAAAAACCAACACAAAAAAAAAACAGACACGGAGTCTGAAATTGAGACGGCTCGCTGTCGGGGTGGAGTCACAAAGACTCAACTCTCCACCCGAGGTGACATTTGGGCGGAGGGACCAGCAAGCGCCGCCCCGCAGCGCACGTCTTTGGGGGGGCACGTGTCACGTCGAGCACGACTGACCACTACATTCGACACCCGTGCTACCATCTATCCTTATCACCCTACAACCTTTTTTCCTTCATGTTACCATGAGTCTTACACTCCTACCTCCCTGTCAGTAACGCCACCTACTAGCAATAAGGTGACCTACGAGAGACAATCACTCTCGCGGTAACATGACCTTCCACCAACGAATCCTACCTTACCTTTAGCACTACCTACTATCGATCCAACCTTTGTCCTTGGCATGCGCCACCTTTGAACCAGAGTAACCTTATCCCCCACCCGAACCTTTGTCACCCCATGCAAAGATGAGATTTCCTACACTCCCCTATCTTTGTATCTGCCCTAGATAGAAGCGCGGGTATATAAAAGCCGCATCGCGCCTCCACTCGAGGCAACTTGGACTTAGAATAATTTCGACTAATTTATCGTATTCGGACTTAGAATATTTTCGAGCCGAATTTACTTAGAATATTTTCCGTGTGAAATTAACTTAGAATAATTATCAAGCTTCTCTGATTGTAGTCTCGCGAATAATTGTTGATATTATATCTCGACTACAATCAGTGTGTAACAGTGTAACGTAACTTAATGCAATTAATAAACAACACATAATTGCACTTTTGGAGTGTTACTTTATTTCTACGATCCTATCTTTCTGCCATTTGAATCGCTCGCTGCGCTTGGGTCCTGAGACTGCCGAGGGCTAACTGAGAGAACGAGCCAACCGCAACCGCCCCAAAGTAAGTAACTCTGTAGATCGCTATCCTTTATCTTTTTTCTGTCTCTCTAATTGTTCGCTGACGCTGACGTTTGCCGCTTTATGAATTTCGCTCATTAGCATTGTTTATTTCGGTAGTCTGATTAGCTATTTTCACGCATTTCTACTCCCGTGGTTATTACGTGTAGGCGTAAACCGAAACTGGAACATTTATCGCGCTTACTTTACCGTTTTCGCGACATTGTAACACGGACGTTACAATAGCAAATAAGTTTTTAAAGATATTGCAATTTATTGTAATAAAATTGTGATAAATAGTTTCATTAAAAATACGTTGAAGAATAGAATCGTATTAGCTTTACAACGAATTAATTTATGTAAAGATTTTGTAAATTTTTTATTTAAGTATCTTCTTTTTCTCGATTCTTCATTAAAGTAATTCCACTTTCTTTAAAAATCTTAATAATCTCAAACGACGAAATTATGTTTACTTTTATCGGAACTTCGTTAGAAAAAATTTAATTGCACTATATTCGCATACGCAACAAATTTAAGAGGATATGGAATGTTTGCAAATTCCACTTTCTTACCTAATATAATCTTTAGACCAGTCTTTGTCGCGCTGCGAGGTCATATCCTCACATTTTACAACTTCTAAAAAACATAACGTTTGAAAATTTACGTTCGCATTCCATATTCTCCTAATGACTCTCCTACTATCGAAAATAAATTCGAACATCATCAACGATATAAAACTAAACTATGTAGGGGAGAGTGGGGCTATATTGTACACTTTTCTTTTATACACTTTCGATCGTAACGTAATGCAATTTGTAATTTTCGTAACTTTGAGGTTTTGGATGCTCATAAGGCTTTCTTAAGTTTCATTTTATTGCAAAACAAACAGTGATTATACAGAAATGCAAAAGTATTAGCTACAAATAAATTGACCCTGAGTGTACAACATAGCCCCACTCTCCTCTATAAAAAATATCCTCCTTACAACAATCCGCATAAACATGTTATAAATATAAAAAATTATTAATATCCGCGACCAACACTTTCATGTCATTACCATCCGCGAGTTCGTCCTTTGTGCAAATCTAGATCCGCTAGAAGAACTGGAGGTCATTGTTGGCTGTGACGATGGGGTCTTTGTTGTCCGGCTCACCAGACGGCTGACTGCCCAAGCAAACGATGAAGGCGTCCCGCGCCGAGGCGAATTTCGCGCCAAGGTGGACGCCGCAAGATGGGCAACGGTGGGTCGTGTCACGCAGCACTTTTGACCAGTACGGCAGGGCGCAGAGACTGGAAGTAGAAAATTCGTTGGTAATGAGAATAGTTGTGTCGGGGACGAATTATCATTCATCGTAAATATAAAAAAGTTTCTCAAGTAGAAGAATTATAGAAACACAGGAGGAATTTTTTAAAATATTTCATAGAAAAGTCAAAATTTTCATTTTACTTCTATTTATATGCTTTTTAATAAAACATTTAAAGAAATATTCTATATAGAGAAAATTTAATGAATAAGTTGGATGAAAGTTGAATGGACTAAATAACAAGACATAACAACTGGAAATTGACAATTGGATTATAACAACTGTAAATCTATTTATTTTGAAGAAAAAAGACAAATTCCAATTCACACAATAATATGCTCAACAAGGTAAGTTCAGAATTCCTAATACATGTATCCTTATTCTTAAATTGTGAAAATTTGCGGATTTCATTTTTATGTTGTCAACTTAAATTTTAATAAAAGAAAAAATTATATCTGAGCTTGAACTTTTTTCAGCAAATGATTATAATCGCTAAATAATAAAAACAATAAAATCTACTAATTTTTTTGTAGTATTACTCTATCATTAAAAATTAAAGTTCAATAAAATTAGCTCATATTAATACCTAAGTAATAGATATGTAAAGGTCATAATCGACTTATAAATGCACCTATGATTTAAAAGCATTAATTTGCAAACACGATCTAAATCAAAGTCATCATTGATTGGCATTGAAAAGAATTCATTGGAATTGAAGGTTCGCACTGTTCTATATGTACAAGATTTAAATTAGCATCTTTCTTTACACTGCTATGTTTGTCAGAAATTACGAACAACAAGAAGGTGCATTGGCCAAAATTATTTTGAAATATACTGACAGATTTCATTGACTAGAAATTATATGTAAACTTTTTTATTGCAACATTATCTTTGACTAACAAAGAATTACTATGTCCTAATAAAAGAATTTTAACCAATGCGAAACATTATCACAAAATGCAGTCATTCAAGATCTAAGTTTGAATCAATGCCACTACGTAATTCTATCAGACACTGCACATAGACGCGTTCTATTTTTCTCGCTTGTTTGTTTTGCCATTAGTCGGTGTACGGCCGTATCCTAATGAACAATTAGCACGATATAATAATCGATAATGCAGTGAGACACGTAGCGTAAGCCGAAGTAATTATATTAATGATGTGGAATTTTTAGCTAGCGTAAATCTGCTTGGTAATTGTAATGTTTGTATATAATGTTCGGTTAGTTATCTCATAAACGTGTATGTAACGTACGTAATTACTACTACTATTTTTGAAATATAGAACTTATTTATGAAAATTGAACAAAAATATTTGCACAAATAAAAATTGTTAATTTTGAATTCTATTTCAACTTCGTCGACGTTAAATTTATTTCTTTGTATCGAAACGTTCTAGAACAGCGCATCAGTAGCAGAAATGAATACACTTTGAATTCATATTATATATTTCGTTAGTGCGTAAGCACTTGCAGAGTTCTTCCACGAAGACGTCTAGTGCATATTAAACTCTCGGCCATTAAAGCCTCGTTTAAAGCGAGGCACGGAATACTCTGACCGAGCATCAATCTTAGAAACTCTTTCAAGTACGTTCGTTGTTCATTCGTAATTTTTCTCGTGATCTTGTGTAATTTTTAAACTATTGTCTACAGTCTTGATCAAACAAAGTGAATCAGCAAAATTAACTGAAATTTCAGTTGATGTGGTCTACTTGTAACTGATTTTCAGTGAATTTCACTGATTCCAATTTAGAGAGTAGTCTTCGATGTCTTTTATCGTATAATAAAATATTTTACTATCACTTTAATAAGTTTCATATATACAGTTATAAAGTTAAACTCCGGAATAGACATAACAGACTATATTCTGCAATTTTCGACGAAAATATTTTGAGGTCGAAAAAATATTTACTTAAAATTAATAAACTCTACCCCCAAACATCAAGCAATCTTAAATAAATCTCTTAAAAAGAAAACTTCCTACAAATCGAAAACCTTATCAACTTATCAGAAATCGATTTACTTTATAAGTCTTTATTCTTATACCCATTCTCTTGTTTCTAGAGTGCGAACAGAATTTATTATTAAATAATTAAACCATTTCTCTTACTCACCAGACCGGCAGCAGCATGAGCGCGGATAGATGAGTGGAGGTCGCGTTGCGCCGCTCCACCACCGTCGTTACGGCGCACAGGCAGTTCGGACAGGTCGTTAATGTCGGGTCTCGCTTCAGGAACGTGTGCTCTGTTGAAAAAAATGCTCGTTGTAGTATATGTGTGTCGTGTAATGGCTGTTTATGGGCGAATCCGCAAAAGTTTGACAAATTTTTGTAAACTAGAATCGCAAAAAGATTTTCTCAAGACATAGCTTACAGATTTCATTATTTTTCATTCTAATGTCAGGTGGGAGAAATAAGCTTCAATTTCGACGATGCGTTGAAAAAGGTTTTGAAGTATTGATTTCAAATTCATTCACATTATTTTGCAAATTAAAATTTGCTTTCTTTTTTTATAATTTTATTCCATTTAATCTGATAGAGGGTGTAAATACCTATTGAGAAATGTAGGTTAGATCGACTATTTTTTCCCGTGAGCTGAGAAAAAACTAAAATAAACCATTTTTTCGTGTTTAACACTCTCTCGTTCATTTATAAATTTTTTTTTTGAGTGTTCCAAAATAATTGGCGCACTAAAATCTATCCTTCGAGAAACATTCAGACATTGCAATTGCTTAAATAAGAAGATTGTAAATTATCATTAATTTCCAAAATCTATATCTGTTTTTAAAAATAACGGAGGTACTATATATAGCTAAAACAAAGCATTCTTGCTACGCGATCATCCCAACGCCAGCCATCTAGCGTGCAAATGCTCAAATACATGCATTCATACAAGTAGGCGTGCGTGTAGGCGCACGGGGTTTTTACATATACCGCGCATATGTATGTACCAGGCTTGCGACTACTTGGGTCCCCGAGACACCCAAGTCCTCAACAAGTTCGAAAACACTGCACTTTCGAACTTGACTGACATCAACTTGATTGAAATCAAGTTCGGAAGTGGAGAGTGTTTTCGGACTTGATCAAAATTAAGTCCGAAAACTCTTCTGGATACAAGAGGTGCAAAATCTGCAACCCTTGTAGTATTTTATTTTCGTTATTTTTTATAAAAAAAAACCAAAAAAATTATTCAATATTTCAAAACACTTTTATAATACAGTTTTGCTGTCAATAATTTCATTTTTTGTTAAATACTCCTTCATTAAGCGCGAAGTCTTTAGCAAAATTTAAATGAAAAATCCTACGTAAACTTTCAAAAAGTAAAATAGCATTAGAATAATGCGAGCTTAAATTTCGAAATGTGGTAGCGTGTAAACATTTCCCACGAAAACTCTATCAGACAACGCAACACTCCACTTATAAACTCACTCTATCTTTTTCTGTAAAATCATTATAACTCTTAACATACAACTAATTTCCTAAGGGAATCACGAAAATCGTGGGTTCCCCTGGGCGCGTAAATAGTTTTTAGTAAAAACTGCGTAATTATATGATGCATTCTTAATTTTATTTTTAAAATATCTTGCAGGTGGTGAAAGAAGACTTAAAATTGAGTAGATGAATTGATTGTTTACTGAGAAACTTAAAAAATTCGTGGACCGGCAACAGTTTCAAAACAACACTGAAAAAAAAAAAATTAAAAATGATGATTCTGAAGAAATTTTGAATAGTCAACGGATGCAATTTTAGGGCGATAAAAAAATGAAAAAATACGTGTCGAATCATTTTAAGAGAAGAATAACATACTTCAAATGCAAAATGATCGAGGACGTGGGCATACTCGGGCTTTTCGAGTTGAAATGGATTTAGCAACAAATAAAATTAATGAAAATTACATTATGAATATCGCCATTGTAAGTACAAAAGAATCTTCCACTTTTTTTTTCTAAAGTGTATTAATTAAGATATCCAAGTGATGCATAAATGTATGCAGTCAATGTTCGAGCACGTTTACTATCCTGGCAGGATACAAGAAACCATTACTTACCGAAGAAATTTCAAAAATGTTCACTTCACAGATACCGACAAACTCGCACACTTTCCCAACTAAAAAATTACATTTCTTCGAATTCCCTTACACTACCCCCCAATCACTCAAACGCACAGGCTGTAAAACCAAAGAAATTAACGCTTAGAACTCACCGTGAAAGAAAGTGGCTTGCCGCTTGGGACGCGCCCGCTGACACGCATCGCCACCTGAGCGTCGATCCGTGTCGTCGTCGTCGTCGGCCAGCCTGTCGCGCTGTTCCACTTGTGTGGGTTGCTGATCAGCGATAACAGCGCCGTTGGCGTCTTTCTGACTCTCGATCGCCATGACTCAGTGGCTGTGGAAAAGAGGGCGCATTGGTAATTTAGGGGAAGGTTTCGAGTTGAAGTGAAAATTTTTTGATATGGTTGTCAAGGTCGTTGACGGTTATGATTAAAGTAGAACTTTTGTAAAAAATGGTGTTTGAATATCTATGTTTGAAAATCTAATTAAGGGAAGAGGGTAAGCACTGTAGTAGGTTGAAAAAAGTCATTTTTTTCAATTCCTATTGTGAAGGGTTCTTTAAAGTATGTATTAGTCGGAAATTTTTTTTTTTTTCATAAGATAACCAAATTTTAACCTAATTTGCAATTTTTTCCTAATTATATTTACATGTTTTAAATGGGAAATAAAATTTTGAACATTTTTTACTCGAAACTATATTTTTTTACTTTAAGTTGCGGGTTGCGCACCAGTTTATGTACTATCTACTCGCAATTTTGCACATAAAATATTTTTCAGATTTCTAAAAGAACTATGAAGCGATTTCAACCCAACCATATACTCTTGAAAGTTTAAACATCTTTGAATAAGAATAAACTAAACTTTTTAATATAAAAATAGATTAAACAAGCATATAACCCATTTTAAAACTAAAACAGCTTTATACTTCTTTAAAAAATCTGAAAAATATTTTATGTGTAAAGTTGCAAGTAGATAGTACAAAAACTGTTGCGCAAACCGCTAGTTAAAGTCGAACAATGTAGTTTTGTGTAGAAAAATATTGAAAATTTTATTTTTCATTTAAAACAATGTAAATATAATTAGAGAAAAATTACAAATTAGGTTAAAATTTTGTTATCATTTGAAAAAAATATTTCTGAGTAATACATACTTTTAAGAACCCTTTACAATAGGATTTGAAAAATGACATTTTTTTAACCCCAGTCAGTACCCTCTTCCTTTGAAGTGAAATGATCGCTATTTTTGTATGTGAAGTTTCATTTTACTTCCGCAAAACAGCTATAACATTTTGCTTTTCTTCGTATAGGTAAAAACGAAATAAATAGTTTAATTGCAGTAATTGACGTAAGTTATGAGTTTTTTTACCAAGGTGTTGAATATCCGACAGGTACACCCGCCCATATCAGTATTGTTGTCAAAATTTGTTATATTCCATAGAAGCGAATAATTTATACGTGAGAATATGATAAACAAATTCCAAATCCTCCCCTACCTGCCCTCATCTGGTTTTTTTGTCAACAGGCGGGTTACGAAAAATCGCGAATCTTACGGCAGATTATTTGTGGTTAATCTAATCGAATTATTTACTTATTTCACTTATTTCTTGGTAGTTCGAGCGTTATTATTTTATGTTCACGACAGTAGTTTTAATTTTTCGTTATTTTTTTCACTTTTTACGGCAGAAACACTTTTTTTCATTTACGAATTATCGCGAACTCGCCGACATTAACCTAATGTAATTATTTATTTATTACTTATTTCACTTACGTTTTGGCAGTTTGGATGTTAATATTTCACTTTCACAACTTCTTTGTTATGTTTCGTTATAGTTTTGTAATACTTTCTTTCTACAATCTTTTTCTTAATCTGCAGAGACGAGAAGAATGAAGAAAATTCATTGAACGGAGAATCTAAATATTATCCGATGTTCTCAATGTAATTTGAAACAATCGCGCGCGCGCCGTTTATACGCATGTACAGAATTTCAAAAATACACCGCGACAATCCGCAAGTAACCTAAATAATGTGCACACAGCCGATGCACGCCTAGTTCGACCTTAAAATCGTTAAAAACAAAGCTCACTCGACACGCATCGCCAGCCATGTTTAAACTACTCTCGAACAATAACACCTAAAAAAACTTCACGCGCGTACCGATACTATCACGGCAAATCAGCTCTCTAATCATGAGTGAAGTGATCGACCGCAATCGGTAAGCTAAAGCTTATTCATTCATATTCCCTAATAGAACTAAATAAACCTGCACCGCGATCTCAAAACACACCACATCATAAACAAAGAAATTGTCCACCAACCTTTACGTTTGACTTCTGCCAGCTCGGACCGCTTTCCTTCAACATCTGCAGCGATCGCTCCCATGAATCCTTCTCCTCCACTTCCGGATCGTAAGCAGCTCCACTTCCAAAACACAGATCGATACACACACGCACTATACTTTTTTCTTGTTACGTATACAGCACAGACCGGCCGCGGCACGCAGACGATCTTAATCTCGCGGCTCGGTCTGCTGTCTCTCACTCCCTCGGCGACCGACGACGACGAGCGGCCGATCGGCACTGCGCCAGCTCCGCTCGACTGCCCGCCACTGCCGCCGCAGCCGCGCCGCCGAGATCCGCCGATGAAATTCTCAGGTAGGTATGTATATATGTAGCCCTGACGCCGGCGGGGTTGCTTTTTTTTTGGTGATTCAGAGCCAGATAGAGCAGAGGGCTTTTATGGCTGGGCAGCTCCGCAGGGGCACGCGCGTGCGCGCAGGTGAAAGGAAGCTTTTAGGCGTACGGCGTTTTTGGGATAATGGCACGGGGAGGGGGTGAATTTTCAGGGGAAAATTTTGGAGACAGATGGGAAACGTGCGAGGAATCAATATTTTACGTCTGGGGTGTACGTAGGGTGACTTCGCTAGTGAAGGAATGAATAAGGGAATTGTAACTTTTGTTATTTAATTAAGTGGTTTAAAAATGGATTAAAAGTAAAACCCTTTTGAAATGTATATTCTAAAATGTTCAAACTTTACGTCGGTGAGCAAATTTTGTATAAAGAATCAAAGTAAAAATTTTATTTAATGAAAATCTGTAAATATCTCCTAAAAACTAGTAAAGGAACGCGCAATCTTAGTATCTAAATACGTTTCACCAGTGAAGGAATACATCGCTAGTGAACAAACACTTAATAGCGGCGATTTTATGATTTTATTCTTAACAAGATAATTTCTTTTATGCAGAATCTTTTTATAAAATGAAATAAAAATTTTCAAGGATTCGAAAATTATCGTCATGTTAGATAAACAATACGTAGAAAGCTTGATATTTTCATATATATATAAAGAAAATGTTCGTTAACTGGTGACTGTTCCAATACTGGTGTAGTATCCTAAATAGGAGAAAAAGAGAATCGTGTACGAATACTCGGACATGATATAGTTGAAGTTGATTTTAGATTTTATTGAACACGAAGAATTATAACGAAGAGTTAGACCGAACAACGCGACACAGGGAGACGTATATGTGAAAATCCGCGGACTACAGACAACTGGGGTACAAAAACGGAAAAAATTTTTTTGAGGGCACACCTACCACATAAGGTTTTTTCGGTTCTTTGGGGGTCCTCCAACATGAAAATACTCGTGAACACTCATTATCCGTTGCCAAGCTTTTTTGCCGACGAAATCAATTTTTCTTATAGAAATTTAACATGGGAAAAATGGACGAAAAGTAGTCATTAATGATTAACCAATAGCAAACTATTGAAGAGATCAAACCAAATTCCACAAAAAGCGATTAAAGTTGAAGAATAGAGCTTTAATTTGAGATGAGAATCGTTCAAATCGGTCGATTCTGTGCAAAGCTACGTGAATTTGAAAATGGCGAATAATGACGAAAATGAGCGATTTTTTCAAACCCACGTAATTCTTCAAATTTTTGTCATTTTTCGCCATTTTCAAATTCACGTAGCTTTGCACAGAATCGACCGATTTAAACGATTCTCATCTCAAATTAAAGCTCTATTCTTCAACTTTAATCGCTTTTTGTGGAATTTGTTTTGGCCCCTTCAATACTTTGCTATTGGTTAATCATCAATGGCTACTTTTCGTCCATTTTTCCCATGTTAAATTTCCATGAGAAAAATTGATTTCGTCGGCAAAAAAGCTTGGCAACGGATAATGAGTGTTTACGACTATTTTCATGTTGGGAAATCCCCAGAGAACCGAAAAAACCTTATGTGGTAGGTGTGCCCTCAAAAAAAATTTTTCCGTTTTTGTACCCCAGTTGTTGTCTGTAGTCCGCGGATTTTCACATATATATCTAGTGGGAACAGCGTGCGAGGTGGGCGGATAGCGGGCCTCACCCTCTGGCCCCGTTTTTTCTTTAAAGGTGCTGTGATGCGGTAGACTTCAAAGTGGCCACGTTGTCCCCTTCATTCTATGAACTGCATAACCTATGAATCCATGTGCATTTGAGAGTTTGACCTGAAGAAGGAAATGTCTAGGGTACACAAAGAACATTCGGTAGGAAATAAAGGAAAAGGCATAGAATGAAAAAGAGCAGCGAGGAACAAAACCGTTCGCCGCTGCGCACCTCCACAGCTGCGGCAACATCGCACGACGCGACAAAGTCTATATAGGTTTAGGAAAAAGAATTATGGAGGGGTTTCAATTTGAACTGATTTTTGTCGAAGTATATACTCATGTGGTTAAATAACCAAGTTTTTATGCATTGTCTGCACGAGATCAGCGAGCGAGTATATTTTTCGTCGATCGAATACGGTCGTATAAAAAGCGTGTGATAGTTTTGTGCTTATTGCAGTGTAAAAACTTACTGACAAAAAACGTTTTTACGAGTTTTATAGGTATATTAAAGCCAAAAATGTGGTTAACGAATTTTCTTAGTGTATCAAGATATATTTGCTAAGCCAATGTCAATGATATATCTAATTATTTAGAATTTTGTTAGAAAATTGAAGTATATCTTCATTGTAGAACAGCGTATTAGGTAAGATTATTACGTAAATTTTTTTTATTTAGCAGTGTGCAAAGACATCAAACTAACATTTTTATCAAAACTCATAATTAGTCACTAAAAATGTTTATAAAAATGTCTTTCTTAATACTTATTGTAGAATAATATTTATATGTCTTAAACACCGTGCAGCTGGAATAATTGAATTTTCTAAAGACGACGAAATTTCTTAATTTCTACATTGGCTAAAAATAAATCATCTTATCTCTGAACAATTCTTAAGTATTATGTATCTGTTTTAATTTTATTTTCATTCAATATGAATATATTGATTACTCATAAACTGCTAATCAGTCTCATCGAAAATAGCATGCGATATATGATTAATTTTAAGACCATTTCGTTGGCAAGACTCGCGATAAGAAACCTCGTCTAATAAATAAAAAATAACCAGAAAAAAAACTGAATTGCAGTGTCGAAAGTATGAATGTCACGTATGACATGTCTAAATTTGACGTGCTTAACGACAATTATGATGCTATATCGAGTGACGTAAACATAGCAACGTACGCCAAGGCTCCGCAGGTATAGTCTCAATATTGTAGACCCGTATAAATGTAAATAAATGTAGCATTCTAAATTGTGATTATCAATATTGATTGCTTGCATAACTTTTTGACAGTAATTCAATGTTCAAAAATAGGTAGAATAATACAAAATTTTCAAAATAGTTTAAAAGTATTTTTATTTTTTTTCTCCGAGATAGGCCATACGGATTTTTTTTACTTTATTTTGCATTTTTTAATTCAATAGTAATATATAATCATAGTCGTACAAATGTTTGCAATTAATAATATTAACACAGCTTTTGCACAGATTGTACTCTGAATGAGAACGAGAATGTATCGATCGCATAAAACATATTAAGCTTTCCAAACAATCAAATAAATAACAATTTCCATTATTATGCTTTTCCAGTATCATAATAATAAATAAATCTACATATAAATATGCACGATATGTCATATCATTATTCGTTGCACAATAGTAAATATAATCATTCAATAGCTCCCAACGTCTCCGTCAAATAAATAAATATATATAATTCATCTACATATACATTCCTCTTATAATTGCACTTTGAGATAGGTTCAGTTTATCCATCGCATCTGTTGTGTGTTCCGCGTCACATCCTATACGAAAATTAACGGTACTTATACGGTGATCGTGTATAGGCACTGGCAAGAGATAAATATATAGTGTATCGAAACGACTCGTTTCAAATGCAAAACATTGGTTTCTTTTTCCAAAGGCACAGCTTTGTGCGCGATTACAAAAAAAGGAATTGGAGTAGTAGCAAAAATCATGATTAAAAAGATTCATCTAAAAAGCCTCTGTTTGGAATGTGTCTAGTTGCTGCTCAGTCTACGGCTGTTGTTGCAGCTGCGGCTGCTGCTGCTGTTGTTGATATGTCAAAATTTCTTCTAGTATTCGTCGGTATCGTTCCACCATTGGCTTGTAAATCTGTGAGAGTAAGATGATGAATGATTAGGTTTGTAATTTATCGATACTTTAGAAAATGAAAATATTAGCATCATTTGATATGGAATTTGAGAGGAAACGATTATCGATATTTTTAGAGAGTTGTGCTGAGAAAGACAAAAGGTAAACATTTCGTTTTTACTGTAGGCCAAATACAAAAAAATGAAAAACTCACGCTATCGGCGTCGTCATAAGGTCGGCAGACGAGTTTCGGCTCTGCCAAAGTATTGAGGATATCGTCGAACGTGAGTTTGTCCTTAAAAAGGGCATGTTTCGCCCTGTACGCTCCTCCCATCATTGCTGAATTTGCCATTTCCTAAAAAAAAAAGAAAATGACCAGAAGTTGTTATCAGAGTAAATAATGGTTATCGTAAAAAAATCACTCGGATGTGCATCTCACCGAAACATAAACAGGAGAATTGAAGACATCCGAAAGAACTTGTAGTATCGTTTTATTGGCTGAAGCTCCACCCGTAGCGATTATCCGAGTTTTCGGGCCTGAAAAAACCATGTTTACATTAGGAAATTGTATTATTTTTATTTAAATATTTAAACTCCCGGTAATTTTTAAAAACTTCTAAAAAAAGTAAATTTTACCGAATATTGTACAAACAAATATATACTAAATGCAAGAATTTTTAAAGTTTATTCAATCGACATAGTAAATATATAATCTAAACGCGCCAAATTCAAATATCGATCCCCATCCTCTCATTAAACCTCAATTCCCTTTTCAAAAAATCCTCCCCTTTATCACCTCTCGCCTATGCACTCACTTATAATAAACCCGAAATCCTCGGCATGAGCTCTCCTCGCGATGAACTGGCCCTCGATGAGCGCGCGCACCTCGACCTCCTTGCTGCTGTACCGGGCCACTCTCTCGCCGGCTTTGTTGAACCGATGGTCGCCGAGGATAGGCGGAAAAATCTCCTGGACGTCGCAGTAGACGCCGAAGTTGCCGAAGTTGCCGCGCGGCGTGTTGTCCAGGAGCTCGTCGAACAGCTGCCAGTCGCCGCCAGCGGCGCTGTTCCGGATACGCTCGCGTGTCAGCGAGCCGTTCTTCGAGCTACTTAAAGGACATAATTCATATAAGCGCTTTGTAGTATTAGGTTAGAGATAACGGGGTAGCGGATTGCGGTACTTCACCGACGGAGCTATTGGGTATGGGTGCGCCTAGTTTTGTCAATTCATGGTAAATTTAGTCAAACCTTTTTGGTTTTTCAGTTGGGAGATTGTATTGTGGTAATGTGATATAATGTAATTAATACTAATTATTACGTAGACTATGTACGATAGGAATACATTAACTTGTTTAAGGGAGTTCTATGGTAACTACACTAGTCAAAACAAGTACACATTTTATCTCTTGTTGATTTACTTTATTACAGATGTTGTTATTAATAAACTTACACTAAATACCAATAATATTTTCATTTTAGATAATTATATCTATTTTAATAGTCTTAAATATCGATATAAAGTTCCATTGAGAAATTGATTTGACTCATATTTTGAGGTTAAATGTATGTTTTTCGCTTTTAAACTTTTTTTCCGTAAATTAGAGGCATCCAATGATACTTTTGCAAGAAAATAAATCTTCATAAGATATTTGTCTTTCTATTACATAAATTTTCAAAAATATCTTAGCGTTAATTTCTTTCTTATACGCAAATGAACACAACGAAATCGTGATTTCCCATAAGAGCCCATGTTAAAAAGTGAAAAATTAAAACATTTATATTTCTTGACTTCTAGGTAACCTAGCCTTCTAAAAATTTATATGAGAGCTTTTCATGTAAAAGTTAACCAATGTGCGAAATTTCAGAATTGTCTTAGCGTTATTTCTGTTTACCATAGAACTCCCTTAACTTAATTACTTTTTTGATTATACACGGTGACCCATTTTAATCGCCGCACCCGGATTTCTCGAAACCTAAGCCAGATAGAGAAAAATGGTTCAGACAAAAGTTATAGGGGACAAAGGGGGCCACATAATGGCGCTAACGTCTTTGACCTTGAACTTGACCTTTGAGGTTATTTCAAGGTCAAAGTGGTTTTTTCATATGGAAACACCTAGTTTTGACCCCGGATTCGGAAAGAGCGGGAAATTTTACGTTCAAAATCATATTGAGAAATTTTTTCCAAGGTCATTTCAAGGTCAAATCTAGGTCAAACTCAGAAAAGTCCGTTTAAAATCGTTTTTTTCCATGAACCACAGGCTAAGCTGGTTCAAATTGGTCGTAAGCTTAATAGAGGAACCCACACACCCAAAACCCACACACCCCAAACTCAAAACTTACACATCCTAGTAAACAAAACTCAAACTCGCACATCCTAACCCCATACACTTCATGCCCTCACATGTGAACACCCCGATCCCACAACCATACCCCACACCCCCAGTCCCACACATCCCTACCCCACGCATGGTAATCACATACACCCCAAACCCATACATCCTGAACCCTGAAAAATGTTCTCAATATGATTTTGAACGTAAAATTTCCCGCTCTTTCCGAATCCGGGATCAAAACTAGGTGTTTCCATATGAAAAAACCACTTTGACCTTGAAATAACCTCAAAGGTCAAGTTCAAGGTCAAAGACGTTACCGCCATTATGTGGCCCCCTTTGTCCCCTATAACTTTTGTCTGAACCATTTTTCTCTATCTGGCTTAGGTTCCGAGAAATTCGGGTGCGGCGATTAAAATGGGTCACCGTGTATATTACACTCACTACAATATTCATTTAATAATGTATATGTATATTTCGCACATAAGTGCGAAAAAAACTTTCTGATTTTTAGAAGAGAATGACAATGATTTGAAAAGATTTTTTGCAAGGTTTGATTATGTTTACTTTTAAATAAATACACTTGGATAATATTAGACAATTTTTTGCAAAGCATTGCGCTTTGGCCTGTGACATGAGTAGCCCTATTCTTGTGCTCGCAAAACATTAACTTTGTAAATAATTAATTTTTGTATAATTTTATAATTTTTATTCATATTATTTTTCTATAAATCTAAAATACCTGTACTCCCAAGGTAAAAACCTACATTACCGACATCCTTCGGCACGGTACCTGGCCTATCTGCGCATTGTGCGCCGGTATCTTACCCTGAGAGGAGAGAGAATACCTTACACGGATAGGCGCTCGAATCCAGTACACGAACTTTGAATAATATTTTTTTTACAGTATATTTTTATTGGCTCTGACTACTAGGTCATATTAGCCATGGCATAATGTTCATTTTTTGTATAATTTTTTCTTTAACTCAATAATCATTTTGTATATTTTTCTCAAATATTTTTTCAGATTTATCGAGGTTTCCGTACTGACTCTCAACGTGATAGATTATTGATTAGTGCACTCAGCGCATCTAGCTTACCAGCCTATCACAGGTCGTATCGAAAACCTCAAGCACAATCCGGGAGCGAATAGTTTCGAATCTTCGTCGTCGAAAAATCTGGGAGACATCTTTTTGAAAGTGCTCCCGAAAAATTCGGACCGACCGGGATTCGAACCCACGCCCCTAAGCGACGTTTATTTCCGAAGGCAAGCGCCTTATCTTTCAATAATATAAAATTACGACCAAGTAACGATATCTAATAGCTTTCAAATCAAGTAGAATATAAATTCATAAAATTAAGTACATTTTTAGAGCTGTCATTACTTCGGTACGTTACAATTGTTCTAAAAAAGTATAAAAGATTTTTTAATTTAATTAAAAAAATAGAAAATTTAAGAAAAAATAGATAAAAGCAGAGAAAATCGTGTAACACAACAATACTAAAAATAAAGTTTTAGAAGTGAAAAAATGAGCAATGTATAAGAAAGTTTTTATAGAGAAGATTAGCAAACGTAGGTGAAGCACAACAAAGAAGATAGAAAAAACCTAACAAGATTGGGCGAAAAACAGTAAAGGCGAAGTATAGCAAAACACGACAATCGTCAATGAAGAATTACCACAAGAGAGCCATGTAGGCGTCGTCTTTCACGGGATTGCAAAAAATGTGTCCCTCGGTGGCAGTGTGCGGCTCGTCCAGCCAAAGGAAGAGCGTATCACTTGTACCCAGGCTACAAGCCACGTCACCTTCTTTTAACCTCATACCTAAAAGCACAAATCAGTTTAGACCAAACCACTTAAAATATTAAATTCGAAATAACTTTATGTTTCTCTTTATAATTATCACCTGCGAGAGAGCCAGGATTGTCGCCGGTGAACGCGACGACGCGGCACTTGTCGTCGAAGCCGAACCTCTCGACGAAGTAGGCCGAGATCGGGCCGACGTCGGTGCTCGAGGACACGGGTTCGCACAGCTTCTCCTTCAGGTTCGGTGCACAGGCCTTGAAAAGTTTCATCGTAGTATGAATAATTATTTTGAACGATAAAGATAAGGGTTACATACCTCTAGGAGCTCGTTGGACCAGGTTTTCGTTCGAATGTCCATTAAATTCATCCCCGAGCCGTCGGCCCAGTCGATCGGCGCGTAGTCGCCGAGGAACAGCGAGGCGCCGAAGCTGCTTACTAGAGATATCCTCTGAAATAATAATAATAAGTAAAAATTCTTATTTTTCAGTTTAGACTAGTTGGTTGTTATGTTAGCATGTGATGTTTGGTATCAAAATACCTCCGTGTTTTCGTACGCTTCGGGCCTCTTCTTAGCGATCTTAGCTATCTGAGCTCCGGAAAACCTCTCGTACGCTCGGGATCCTGTGATTTCGGCTAATTTCTAGAGAGAATATAATAGCGATTAAAGCGAGTGTTAAGTTCTTTGTCAATTCTTAATACTTTTCGCGTTATTAGAGTGACCGACTGTACACGAATAATTTCGAAAATATCGGTAAGTAAGTTGTGCTGCAAAAAAGGTATTTTGTTGAGATGAGTAGGGAGATTGCCAACGAGGGTCCTTTGAACGACATCGAGTGTTTTATAGGTAGTTAAGCTGGGAAGGCTTCGAAACGTTAGTAAAAACTATACTGTTTCTGCAGACATATCAATCGGAGAGAAAGGTTTCCTCAGCTTGCTCGTCGGGCTTTTAATACATAAACTTTTCTGCTTTCAGCCCTTAGACCGCTTGTATATTGCATTTTACAACAGGGCTAGATTTTTACTTTTATTATATGCGGTTAGTTTTCGAAATGCTTGACTACGTCTCCTACGACTACTAACTCGTGAATATTAGAAAACGGTCTTGTGACACCGTTTTAGAAAAGAACCCATTTTTCTTATGGAAATTTAACATGGGAAAAATTGACGAAAAGTAGTCACTGATGATGAGCCAATAGTAGGCTTTTAAATGTGCCAATAAATATTCCACAAAAAAAGCGATTAAAGTAGAAGAAAAGAGCTTTAATTTAAGCTAAAGATCGTTAAAATCGGTCGGTTCTGCGCAAAATTACGTGCATTTGAAAATTGCGAAAAATGACCATAAATGATTGAATTACGTGGATTTAGGAAAATCGCTCTTTTTTGGTAATTTTTCACGATTTTCAAATACACGTAACTTTGCGCAGAACCGACCGATTTTAACGATCTTTACAGCTACTATTGGCTCATCATCAGTGACTACTTTTCGTCCATTTTTCCCATGTTAAATTTCCATAAGAAAAATGGATTTTTTTCTAAAACGGTGTCACAAGACCGTTTTCTAATGTTCACGAGTTTTTCGTATATTTTATGACCTATAGAATGAGAAGAAACTTGTCGCGTAGGTGTGCCTTCAAAGTTTTTTTTTAATTTTTTGAACCTTATACGTGTGGACAAAAAAAATATCCTCATATATAAGTAATTGAAAATAAAGTAGTTAAAATTATTGAAAAAGTTTGTTTTTATTAAGGCCATGTGGAGTTCAAAATCAACCCAACTTCGTTATTTAATAAATTAACTTTTCAAGCATTGATTTGGCAAAACACAATTTTCACGCTCTTCGTATATATAAATACAATACTATATTCAACATTTTTTTTTCGACCGATTCTGTTAGTACTGTCATGAAATATACTCGTTGAAAAATTATATCGGTAACACACATCCCGTTAAAGACTATAAATGCTATTGTAAAATTAGTTGTTGGTGACCAAGCTGCAGAAAATAGAAAAACTTACAAGTAATTAGACGTTTGATTGATATGAGGAATTTAACAAACCATCCACACTTAGGATTTCAAAAACGTAAGAAAACAATTTGGAAGCATACTTTGTAACAATTTTCTTCCCGTTATATAGAGCATATCATACACGAAAAAAGATTTGGACCCATGAAATCCAGCTTGAGATACTATTTTAATTGAATATCAAGTGTTTTTTTATAGAAATCACGAAAATTATGTAAATTAGCGATTTGTTGTGATTTTTTGCAGTTACAAATGCTCCTAACATTGCACAGGATCTTCAGTTTTTAAAGATTCTTATCTTAAATTAAAGCTCTTTTCTACTACTTTAATATTCATGTTTTGCATAGTATTCTTGTACTTTCGAGAGCTTAATATTGGCTAATTATCAGTTTTAGTCAATTTCTTCCACATTAAATTTCCATAAGAAAAAACGATGTGAGGTTAAAACAGTGTCACAAGCCTATGGTTTCTTGAATTCAAACAGTTTTTCGTATATCATAATAATGACCTGTAGAACGATAAATAAATATCAATTTCTTGTAGAATTCCTTACATATTTTGCTGATTTTACTAACCACATCTCATCAAAAAGCTTACAAACTTTGAAAATACAACATTTTTCGTAATAACAAAATTATAGTTGCACTTAAGATTTGAAGAGAATCTATAATCCGAATATACTCCCAGTGTTATAAGCGTTAATAATTGTTTTATTATTTGTAACTATACTTTCTAAATTCACTAAGATCAAATTGACTGATAACCTGACTGTAAGAGTTGTAAAAGTGGCGCCCAGGTATCCATTACAAGAGGTCATAAAGCGAGGAACTGAACAAGCGAGGAAGGAAGAAAAGAGGGTAAAAACTCGAGGCCTGCGCTCCAGGAGCCATATTTTTATCTATATTGTTTTTTCATCATACCCTGGCCGAAAGCAGCACTTTCGCTTCCGACTTGGGTGTCACTTTACACGAGCTGTGGACTGTCGAAGTTTTTTCATCCCTAGATGTGTAATATACTATTTTTTTTTACAGCTCTGAAGGTTCCCAACTGAGCCGAAAAATTCTCGCTAGACACCATAAATCTGCCAAAGCGAAAACCGTCTTGCCCAGAAGACCTTCTGGCGACACTCACTCATCTTTGCTACAACGCCTAAATCCCTCTCATATAACTTTTCACAACGGCACAAGAGTAATCAATCGTTCTCATCAAATCGTTTTATGCCCTATACCTGTTCGAAAGTTCCCTGCAGCGATATAAACTAGCGCATAATACACCAACACAAAAAATTCGTCGTTACCTCTGCTCCGCCGACGGCCTCCTCGAGCATCTTGCACTCCGCGGCGGTGCTCGAGTCCATCCAGATGGGCGCGGGCGTGACCGCGAACGCGGCGACCAGCTGCTCGTGCAGGAAGCGCTCGGGGTTCAGGCTGCGCAGCGACTCCCGGCTACCTCTGCTCCAGTACACCGTTCCGTGTTGCTGAGGACATGGTTCATTGGCATCTGTTATCTTTCCTTTACGGGATGTTTCTTGATGCGACGGGGGTAAGATACTTACCTGGGCGGAGCCGGAGATGGCGGCGACTCGGCTGAAGTCGACGCCGCAGACGCGCAGCCGGTCCAGGATCATGTCCAAGGCCTTGACCCACATGTGGGTCGGCGCCGTTATCACGTGCGGCTCTTCCTTCGTCTGGAGAACGCCGCCGTAGGTCCTAAGGAATGCAATGGAAATGTGTTAGGATTGAGGGGACACTTTGTTGAAAGTACTTTGAGAGGAAAGTATAAAGTATATATATATATGGATGATCACCTGAACTCCGGAAGATCGTTGTCATACTGAACGCTGGTTTCGTGGAGGACGTTGAGATTGTCGTCGACTACCACTGCTTTTAGCTGGGAAATTCATTTGAGAGATTAGTTTTGGAAGAAAATCTATGAGATTATTTAAAAATTAACCGGTTAACTGGTATTGTATTATATACAAAAAAAATCGTTCCAATTCTGGTATTGTATCATATGTGTACACAAATTGGTATATACAACCGTTTTTTACGTTAACAAATTATTGTGTATTTTGGTAAATAATTTGCTTGTACTATGAACGTTTGTTTTGGCACGAAAACTGAAAAAAAGCCTACTAATTAACCGGTTAATTATAATTTTTTCAGTTTAGGAAATGATTGATAATTAATTTTTTTTTTGTTTTACAATAAAACTATAGTAATATGGTATTTAATCAATCGGTGTTCACTTTAAATTAAAACTCTGAATTCTAAAGATATTTATCACGATTCACGGCGAATCCAGCTGTAATCTAGTGAAATTCAGGCATTATTATTTTGCGTAAAAAAGTATAACACGATAATTAAACGCGTGTTTCTTCGTTGTGAAGGAAAAACGACTCGTCAAAATTATAGCCTGCCTTTGTGTATGTGTGTGTGTGTGTGTGTGTGTGTGTGTGTGTGAACTCCACAATCTATAATATAAACAAAAATGACGTATAAATATACTCGAATTTTCTAACGCTTTACGAATAAGCGATAAGCTAAGCGCGACTGTAGGAAACTGCGCTATTTGCATCGCGCTTTATCGCCCGGTACGCGCGATAACCGAACGACCTGTGAAGCTTTTTCCCCTACCACGAAGAAAAAAAACATTTGATTTACGTTCACGCTGTATCTTTACAACCCAGCTTGCGAAACGGCTTTACATAATCCAACTATCAGTCGTCAATAATACAAAAAAAAATCCAGCCGCATCATTTCCCTCTCGACTAAGTTCAAATCACGCGCCGATACTGAAACGGCGGAACGCAGACCGGCGCAGTACGCAGCTGGCAGAGCTATACGCTGGCACCTCTTGTGCGTCATATATGCACGCAGGCGAGCGACGCTCGCTCTCTCGCGCTCTGTATCGAAAAATCCACGTACGTTGCCAATTCGAGGATAGATCGAGAGACGAATGATAATGCGGATGAGTAGAGAATCGGGGCGAAAACTCACCTGTTGCGTGCTGAAATCGAGGCCGAGGTAGGTCGGGGAGTTTTGAGGTTCGCCCATCTCGCTCGGCGGGAGAGCGCGACACGCGCGTGGAACCGCGGCACTGGGGAACGAACTGCTGGAACGCGCGGACTCGGACTCTCACCTCCTCCTCCTCCACCACCTCCTCCTGCTCACTCTCGCTGTTTCTCTATCCTTCTCTTGCAGCACTATATAAGTATACTATACTATCGCTTCGCGGCTGCCGCACGCAGCTCGATGAAAACAACAGTTTCGAAAGCCTTTCGAATTTTCGTCGGCACACTGTGCACTTCTCTTCCTCTCGCTTTTTTGGGTCCCGGCGGTTTGACAATCGAGACGCGTGGTATCAGGGAAGCATCATACGTTGGAACGTATGCACACTTTTTAGTTGGAGCAGGAGCGTTTTAAAAATATCTGTTTTTTTTCCGTGGATTGCCAAATTTGTCCCGGCGCGTGTCGTCGCTCTCCTTCGGCCTGTGATTCACTGTTTTGAATAGAGATTGTAATTTTTTTGAATTAATTAGCATTGTGAATAAGTTTTGGTTCGTGATAAATATACGAGTTGGGATCGATTCATTTGAGAGGCAAATGAAGTTACGAAAATTATTATTGATTAAGAACAATTTTTTACGTGTAATGCACTAAACTATACACTGAGTATTATGAACCCTTGTTTACAATTAGCATTTTATTACTTGATAAAAAATATTTTTATTTGACCGTTTAATTAGCGAATCAAGTGGTCAAATCTTTGAATAAAATTTTATCATATAATACACGTACTACATAAATAATATTAAAAAGTTTTACTTAATGTCATAACTATATTAAGGTATGATAAAATACATGTGCTACAAAGATGATCATTTCAATATAGCAACTAGAAGTTTTTTCATCTAATTATGTAATATTCTTTCATCATGAATTCATATATCAGTTATTACTGTACATTTTGATTGTAGTAATGTACCATTATGTTTTTATAGCGCTTTTATAGTAATAGTTACAATATTTTTTTCTATAGTTACACAGAAATGACGATACCATTTTTTTGTACAATTAGAGACTTTTTTTAAATTCAATAAATAAAAACATATTTCTCAAGTATTTTTTAAATATATTTCTCAATGTTTTTTAAAACATCGAAGTTATAGTATTTTTTTTAAAACATCATTTATATCGTTGATGGAATTTGTAGTTATATAGCCACATACTCTTCTCCCTACACCAAAAAAAACTTGAACTCACAACTCGATAAAAAACTCTTTCGGAGCATACCTACCGAGCTTCTCTATACTATACTCCCATTTCAGCCACACTGCGCGCTGAAAATTCAGACTCCCTTTGCCCCTAATGACACTCCGTGCACTCGCCACTTCTTCCTCACACAACCCACACTACACTGAACCAAATAAGAAGAAAAAAAACTGTAACCACCAACTCCCGGCGCGATGCGCGCAATGGGAATCTCGGCGTGAGACTGTTACGCGCCGCTACACACAATCGCTCGTACGTACGCTCTCCTCCTCGCGGGAGCGCGCACATACACAGATTCATACATACGTACGGTTGGTCCCACCTCGTCGTGGATCTCGGGAGTTTGATATAGC
The DNA here is from genome assembly GCA_036365515.1 of Torymus aiolomorphi. Classification (NCBI taxonomy): domain Eukaryota; kingdom Metazoa; phylum Arthropoda; class Insecta; order Hymenoptera; family Torymidae; genus Torymus; species Torymus aiolomorphi. The sequence continues at coordinate 9,953,394 of CM070877.1, read as the reverse complement.
GAGAGAGAAAGAGAGTAGTTGCGTGCGTGCGCGCCGTTAACGGGAGTTTTTCCTTAGCCGCGCTGTAACTTTGCTAGGCTTGGAGAGCTTTTTTCCTGTGCGTGTGCACGCGGTCGTTTGTCCTGTCGGGTGAGGTCAGGAGGAGGAGGAGGGTTGACACGGCGACGATGATGGGTCGGGAAGCGCGTAATCAGTAGTCTAGGCGTAAAGTACTTTTCGTGGCCGATTGATGGCCACATCTACAAGTAGTTGCTTTTAATGTATTTTTTTTTTTTTGCTGATCACGAATCTTCAACTTGGAAGTCTGAAAAGTGGTGAGGAAAAAGTTATTAACAATTTAATTGTTTAAAAATTCATAAAAAAGTAAGTAAACACGATATCATTACTTGCGAGGTGTCAAATTATTCGTATTTTAATAAAACATACGACCGTTTTTGCGGAATTAAAAAAAAATAATAAGAAAAGTTATGGCAAAAACAGTACGAATAACCTTACTTTTCACCACTTTCGCGCATTGTTTTTAAAATATCTCCGGTTCTAAAAATCATATCGAGATCTACCAGATCGCATTTTAAAGAAGAAGTTGTGTGGAATCGAATAGTATGTAATTATTTTGGAAAAAATCGAATTAGATATCAGAAAAACAACGGAAAACAAAAAATTATGGCAAAAAATGTCGATTCTATTTGTTTATAAGCTTTTTATACAGGTCTAATGTTAAGAATTATGAACAAAACATAATTATTATTATTCCTTGAGTCATGGTCTTTATAATTATATATATTTTTATATGATTATCTTATTTATATCGCGCTAAAACTGCATCAAAGTGTGCGGTACTCGCAGTTAAGTAGCATTTATCTGTTTTATATTAATGTTACAATGAGAAAAATGTGCGTAGTCACTACTACTATATCGTATAGTTGTCAGAATATTGTTACGGTTTCTATTTTTTTCAGTAAAATATACATATTGTATTAGTTGAATACTATAATAATTATTGTAAATCCAATTTATAATATAGTAACTTTTACTATAAAATTATGGTTGTGACGATTTTGCACTATACAGTATTGTAACAGTGACTATATTCTCATCTCAGTGTAGGATAAAACAGGTTTTTTTTGTGAATTTAGTAGAAATGTAATGCTGACTTTTCTTTATATTTTGGGGGTTTCACTCTTAATTAGGAACATTATTTATAATAAGTGTAATGTTATTGTAATATATTTTGTTGATTTTTCTACTTGTGTCCTCTCAAAACCGGATAGTTCTACTACTTTTACAGACTTTGAGTAAATTCGAGGAAAAGTTTCTTTTTATATGATTTTAAATGGACTTTGTCAATCACAAATGTTATTTCAATGTCTAAATTTCAAGAAATAAAAAAAAATTAACTAATTTAAATGAAAAAGTACTAAAATTAAACGTTTTTTATTAAAACATACAATTGTCTCGTTTTGAAAAAGTTTTCTTATGGAATCATTTAATTTTGTAGAATTATTAAAAATTGTTTGCCAGGGTTTGAGGTACAGATTCAGGATAATAAACGCCGGAATGCAAGACTGCCCGATGAAATGACGATCGATAATCATACGAGGACCGTAATTAGTACCGATGGAAACGATATTAGACCTACCGAAAGTAAGCATTATTTGTTAAGTATGCAATGTTGAAGATAGTTAAAAGTAAGTGAAGACGTAATCTTGCGTGGATTCCAACTTTTTAGAAAATGCTTCTAATCTTTGCAGTAAAAACTTTAAAAGAAAACTATCATATAAGTTGTTAGAATAGCATTTGATAACATTTATCTTCAAAACGTATGATGAGAGAATTTATGAACAAGCAGGTTTCAGTTAGTCTATACAATTATTTCTTGAAAGGTACTTGTTAAAAACGTGAATGCGAATCACTTAGCGAATCATTGTTTAGAACTACAAAAAATGTGTAAATCAGAAAATTTAATACAAAATACACTGAAAATTTCATAAAAAGTTATATCTACGCTATATTATATAATACTTAATATATACTAGCTTCGAATTAAATTGCAATAAATGGCAATCAATTTAATTAAAACAATGAATTTCAGTTGACTCGTGATACTATATGTTAGTAGTTTTAATTATAATTATTGTAAATGCAATCATAATATTAAGTAAATTTCACTATAAAATATGGTTGTAACGATTTTGCATTATACATTATGGCAATAGTAACCATATTTTCACCTCAGTAATAACAATATCAAACCAATTTCTTAATAATTTTATTACAATAAGATATTCATGTAGTATAAATATAATATATAATAAATAAGAAGAAATAATGTACGAATTAAAAAATACTATTATGTTTATATTACATAATAAAATCATATTTGAAAATGGTTTGATATTATTAACTTTAATATAAAACAGATAAATACTACTTATCGTTAAAATACGAATAGAAATATACATAATAGCGCGTACGCGCTTACGTTCTGATACAGTCGAGCGCGGCGCACGGTGCTCCTGCGAGAACCACACACTTTGATGCAGTTTTAGCGCAATATAAATAAGATAATCATATAAAAATATATATGATTATAAAGGTCATGACTCAACAAATAATAATAGTTATGTTTTGTTCATAATTGTTAACATTAGACCTGTATAAAAGGCTTATAAACAAATAGAATCGATATTTTTTGCCATAATTTTTGGTTTTCCGTTGTTTTTTTTATATCTAAATCGATGTTTTCCAAAATAATTGGCATACCATTCGATTCTACACAACTTCTTCTTTAAACTGCGACCTCGATATGATTATTAGAACCAGAGATATCTTAGAAACAATGCGCGAAAATGGTGAAAAGTAAGGTTATTTGCACTCTTTTTGCCATAACTTTTCTTCTAATTATTTTTTTTTTTTTTAATTCTGAAAAAACGGTCGTATTTTTTATTAAAATACGAACAATTTGACATCTCACAAGTAATGATATCGTGTTTGCTTACTTTTTTAGGAATTGTTAAATAATTAAATTGTTAATAACTTTTTTCTTGACCACTTTTCGGACTTCCGAGTTGAAGATTCGTGTTCAGCGAAAAAAAATCATTAAAAGTAACTACTCTGAGGTGTGACCATCAATCGGCCACGAAAAGGTACTTTGCGCCTAGACTATAGAGATTAGGGAGTGTGGTGTGGGTTTTCTTTCTTTTTTTCTCGGTGTGTGCATGTACTTAAGGAGAGGCTTGTTGTCGGGGTATTAGATGCAAAGGAGGTATTGAGGTAGCTGACAAATTTAGACTTTGGCATGGATACGAATTTATACGATTTATTTTGAATTATATGCAGTATTGTTGTTTTTCTTTCTTTGACATGTGGAACAATATTCATTGGCACAGTGGAAAAATTAATTGCAATATATAATGTTTGAATTCGTCGGTTACGATTAATACCAATGTTATTTAAATAACGTTACTCGTATTTCACGGTTGTTATTTAGTTATACGCAACATTTATTGCGATGTAGGGACAATCAATGTTGACATGCAATAATGAAAATAAAAAAATGGTTTTTTATGATGTAGATGTAAGCATTACAATTATTGCAAAAGTTCTAAAATGCAAAAATTAAAGTAATGATTTTTACGTTTTCAGTTGATACGTAACAGAAGAGATAGAGGGAATTATCATAATAGATAACGCATATAAGTATGAATATGTAGAACGTGTAAAATGCTATATACTGAGCTTAGAGGCGAACAGAAAATTTCTGTTTATTAATGTCCGAGAAAATAAATAAATTGTGAAATAATATAACGATAGTTTCATTTATTATCTGTTACATTATATTTATGATTATATAGCAAAACGATGAACAATATTTCAAATTTTGTAAAGAAATATTTTTTTTTTTAATTAAATATAATAGTTGCGAATTTATGGAAATAAGCTTTTAAAAAGAGAACTTTTTGTGTGATGAAAACAGCTGTTTTAGGTAAAAATAACTACGTCGACCATTTGTATACGTTTTATACTTTCTAATTGTGTACCAACACTGTTACAGATCTTTGACATGTTAATTAGCACAGTAACAATGGAATGACGAAACACATCTTTATTCAACAGCTTCTGGTCCGCCAGCATTCCGAATCTATGTAAAATATTCTTTAGCTAATTTTATAGCCTTTTTTGAAATGCAAAATTGCTCAGCGACATAAAATTGATTTTATGATTAATGATATCAGCAATTACGTGTGTATGCAATTTTAGCATAGATAATTGAGTAGATATAAACTCGTAAGACATATGTATATTCGATAGAAATATCTTGATTGAGATAATACATCAAATAAAAAAGTTAATTTTTATTATATAGGTACTTTGTTCCATGACAGTTGTTGATTTTTAAATTTCCTTGCTTCTACGGATAGTTTTTCTGATACTTCACCTACTACAGAAATATGAAAATTTATTGATAATTTTGAAAAATATATTTTTCAAATCCTAAAAACACTAAAGAATCAAGACCGTCCTTAAGGTTTCATTTAACAGATTACAATTTATCATAAAACAGTATTTTTCCAATACCACAACAATACTTTCTTTTTTACGGAGAAAAAAATTTCCTGTAAAGTTATTTGTTACAACTATGCAAACCTCGAGTTCATTAAAAAATTGACCACAATTCATACAAAAAATAATTCACATAATATATTTGCCTATATTCATCAACTACCAATTCTTTCCTCAATGCTCCGCCCCCGTCAGAATCACCGCATCCTTCTCCTCGTCGTCGAGCTCCAGCAGCCAGCCGCAACGCGAGACCATCACCCTGACCACCGACTACGAGTCGCTGCCAGCAGCGGTGACACCGCTGACCATCCACGTGGTGAGCAGCAGCAGCAGCAACAGCAGGCACAACGTCGCAGTCTCGACGGCGCCCGACACGCCGCCGCCGACGCTGTCGTTCTACAACTATTACGGGCGCCCGAGGTCCCTGCTGCCGCGTCTGCGCGCCGCGGTGTCGTGTTGCCGGGGCCAAGGGGACGACGAGGTGAGGCTCGGGACTAAGGATAATTGAGGATAAATTGAGGTTGTTGCTGAGAAATGTGCCGAGGGAATGGTTTAGTGGCGGTTGCAGTTTTGCTAAAGTTAGATTGTATTATTAAACATTGACAAAGTCTTCATAGACTACAAGTAATACAATTATTAGATAGACTTTTAGAAGATGGAATAGATAGATAAAAACACACTAAAAAATGATGAAGTTCATTGCATATCAATGCATCAAAGAATGACCAAGAATTTTAATAATATAAACAATCAAGAAAGAAGATGTAAAAAAAGTGTAAAAAAACCATGGAAATGTTTTTAGTATACAGAAACTAAAAGATTATGTCAAATGGGAAAAGCGAAAAGGATGTGTTAAAACTGTGACTCTACAATAGCCTCAAAATATCTTATGTTGTATATGATATTTTTAATTTTTAAATATAAACATAATACGTATTTTAAATATACTACGTAATTAGGTTAAAAAAAAAAAATATGAATTTCAATCAGCTGATGGCATAAGCATACTTTTATACATAGATAAGTATTATATTTATAATATAACTTGAAAAAAAAATAAAGATAAAGAATAGATACTTTGTAAAAATTTTTTTCATTTGCAGATTATAGAATTTTTTCACAGCCTTTGAGCTCTGGAACAGATTTTTATCGAAGGAGCAGCACCAGGAGTAATGCCAGTAACTTCTCATTACATTTTGACTAAGTCTTCATAGACTACAAGTAATACAATTATTAGATAGACTTTTAGAAGATGGAATAGATAGATAAAAACACACTAAAAAATGATGAAGTTCATTGCATATCAATGCATCAAAGAATGACCAAGAATTTTAATAATATAAACAATGAACAAAGAAGATGTAAAAAAAGTGTTAAAAACAATGGAAATTTTTTTAGTATACAGAAACTAAAAGATTATGTCAAATGAGAAAAGCGAAAAGGATGTGTTATATTATGAAAATTTCAAAAAATAAAAGTGCTCAGTTATTCTCGTGTTTGATTTTCCCAGGGTGGAAGACGTCAAAAGTTTGATCTATACAAGAATATCAAGAAAGCTTTTAGTGATTCTCAGTTCATAAACTGGTTGTATGATATACAAACAATGAAGAAAGAAGATGTAAAAAAAGTGTAAAATAAACAATGGAAATTTTTTTAGTATACAGAAACTAAGAGATTATGTCAAATGGGAAAAGCGAAAAGCGAAAAGGATGTGTTATATTGTGAAAATTTCAAAAAATAAAAGTGCTCAGTTATTCTCGTGTATGATTTTCCCAGGGTGGAAGACGTCAAGAGTTTGATCTATTCAAGAATATCAAGAAAGCTTTTAGTGATTCTCAGTTCATAAACTGGTTGTATGATATACAAACAATGAAGAAAGAAGATGTAAAAAAAGTGTAAAATAAACAATGGAAATTTTTTAGTATACAGAAACTAAAAGATTATATCAAATGGGAAAAGCGAAAAGGATGTGTTATATTGTGAAAATTTCAAAAAATAAAAGTGCTCAGTTATTCTCGTGTATGATTTTCCCAGGGTGGAAGACGTCAAGAGTTTGATCTATTCAAGAATATCAAGAAAGTTTTTAGTGATTCTCAGTTCATAAACTGATTGTATAATATACAAACAATGAAAAAGAAGATGTAAAAAAGTGAAAAATAAACAATGGAAATTTTTTTAGTATACAGAAACTAAAAGATTATATCAAATGGGAAAAGCGAAAAGGATGTGTTATATTGTGAAAATTTCAAAAAATAAAAGTGCTCAGTTATTCTCGTGTATGATTTTCCCAGGGTGGAAGACGTCAAAAGTTTGATCCATACAAGAATATCAAGAAAGTTTTTAGTGATTGTCAGTTCATAAACTGGTTGTATAATATACAAACAATGAAGAAAGAAGATATAAGAAAAGTGTAAAATAAACAATGGAAATTTTTTTAGTATACAGATTACAGATAGAAGGAAATATCGGCTATGTATGAAATGACTTGTTTTTGTAATATAAAAGCCATGAGGTTTTTCAGTGAAATATATTTGTCGACTTTTATGGAAGTAAAAGTATATTATAGACTATTTTGACTAATTAAAGAAAACAAAAGAAGTGATTTCAAAATTAATTTATGTGTCATATAAACAGTATATCAGTAGACGAATATCTTGAAAGCTCCTATTTTGCAAGGAATAGATTGTGCAATATTATGAATGTAAGGAATAAAGTACCAAAAACTTTAATGAGAGCTTAAATATTTTTTAAAACAATCAACACGTTTTTTAAAAGCTAATTTTTTAAGTACGTTCTAAGAACAATTTGTCTAGTCCTTCTAATTATTCTAGTCTCATCTATTCAATAAGCACTCTGTACAAATGGTCATAATTTTTTCATGACTGTACAAATAAATAATACCATTTAAAATAATGATATTAAAAATATACTATAATAAACTCTCGTAACGTTATCACACTATGTAATTATTATTTTCTCTTCAAAAATTGTGAAATCTATCTAAAAAAGCTTTTTACAAAAGTTTAAACTAAGGCAAGTATTAGTCTCTCTCTCCCTCCCCCTCTCTCCCTCCTTTTCTCTCTCTCCCTTCCTCTCTTTCTCCCCTGTCTCTCTCGACCTCTCTCTCTTTCCCTCCCCTCTCTCTCCCTCGCGCCAATAACATCTGCCAAACTGAGTAACAAAAACTTTAATGAGAGCTTAAACATTTTGTTAAAACAATGAACACGTATTTTAAAAGCTATTTTTTAAGTATGTTTTAATAACAATTTGTCTAGTCCTTTTAATTCTTCTAGTCTCATCTATTCAATAAGCACTCTCTACAAATGGTAATAATTTTTTCATGACTGTACAAATAATCTTAATAACTGAAAACTTTCTTTTCGAAAAAATTAATTACAAAAAAAAAAACAAGAAGAAAAATGAAAAGTTCATGCAAAACTTATATGCTAACAAAACTAAATTATTTTTACTATTTCTCTAAACCACTGTTAAGTTGCTTTGTAAAAAAATCCCCACCACTATCTCTCTCGTCTATTTTTACTTAACAACTATGTATAATAACTCCATGAAAAATGTTGAATATTTTTTTAAAACAGCCCTCAAGACATTCTGTACAAGAATAATACAATAACAAACTTTATTTTGAAATATCTACGGAATCTTCGAAAAATGTTTTCTTTAAAAAGAAAGCATTAATATTTTTCCTCGAAAGTATTTAATTTATAAATTTCTTTAAATTAAAGTAGAAATAACTTTAATGAGAGCTTAAATATTTTTTTAAAACAATCAACACGTTTTTTAAAATCTAATTTCTTAAGTACGTTTTAACAATACAATTTTTCTAGTCCTTTTAATTCTTCTAGTCTAATCTATTCAATAAGCTCTCTATACAAATGATAATAATTTTTTTCATGACTACAAATAATAATTTTTGTTAGTATAAAACTTTCTACGAAAGTATAAAATAAGGCAAGTATAAACATTTTTCCTTTATAATCTACTCTCCTCCCACTCTTCGCCCGCCCTCTCTCGCCCTCTACCCCCTCTCTCTCTCTCTCTCTCTCTCTCTCTCTCTCTCTCTCTCTCTCTCTCTCTCTCCCCTCTCTCTCAATATCCGTCAAACTCTGTATCAAAAACTTTAATGAGAGCTTAAATATTTTTTAATACAATTAACACGTTTAAAAAAAAATTCTTTTTAAGTACGTTTTAACAACACAATTTTTGTTTAGTCTTTTTATTTCTTCCAATCTCATCTATTCAATAAGCACTCTCTGCAAATGATAATAATTTTTTTCATGACTGTACAAATAATAATATTGTTAATATAAAACTTTCTACGAAAGTATAAAATAAGGCAAGTATAGACGTTTTTTCTGTATAATATCTATTAAATAATAATATTTATGATTTTGTAAAAGAAATAAAAAAATACCAGTGAAAAAGTCTTTTACTTCTTTGAGTCATTGTATAATGAACAAATTATATGTAAGTAAGTACATTCAAATTGTTCACTGCAAATCAGACAAATGAAAGTTGTGAAATCAATTATCGATAGTCAAGTAATGCAAACCACTCTCGGAAACTACTGTATGACTGTTCTCAGAAATGTATTCAAATTTGTTAATCTTTCTGTACAAATTAAACACAAGAAAGTACTGAAATCAATTTATTGTAGTCAAGTACCCATAAGTTAACTTGACTGACATAATACAACTTTTCGTACCTACTCATCAAACATATTCAGCCAGCGAGCATAAATTACTACTTAACGCCCAAGGGGCGTAATAGCTCATATATACAGCTCTTACAAAACTTTATAGAACCTACGCACTTTACGTCCATGTGGGAAAAATTATTTGAATTGTATAATATTATATATAAGTACATTCAAATTATTCATTGTAAATCAAACAAACGAAAGTTGTGAAATCAATTACCGATAGTCAAGTAATGCAAACAACTCTGCGAAACAATTGTATAACTGTTCTCAGAAATGTATTCAAATTTGTTCATTCTTCTATACAAATTAAACACAAGGAAGTTCTGGAATCAGTTTATTGTAGTCAAGTACCCATAGGTTAACTTGACTGACATAATACAACTTTTAGTACCTACTCATCAAACATATTCAGCCAGCGAGGATAAAGTACTACTTAACGCTTAACAGGCGCAATAGCTCACATACTCCTACAAAACTTTATAGAACCTACGCACTTTACGCCCATATGGGCGAAAATTATTTTAATCATATAACTACTATGCCTTCTTTTTATTTCTAAAATTCATAAGAATTCAGATATTTACGAAAAGTCAAAGCCTATATAAAAAAATTACATAGTTACCACCATATCACCATTTTTCATTATTCTTTCTCAATTTTGAAATTTCTATAATATTACGCATCTTGGGAGGGCAATAGAAGTCTATAGAGCTGCTCTAGCAGGGGTGGTCTTCCAATCTCCCATACATACTTGGCGGGCCCGACGGTTTGCAGTTTAAGGTGTAGACATGATCATTTTCATATAAATATTCATATGTTTACAGATCAGATAAAATGAATAAATAGGTTGCTTCTACATATTAAATACTAATACGTATTGAATGTATTACTCTGTTTTTAAATAGAAAGTGCAAACCCGCATGAAAATATCATATGAGATCTCATATAAGATCTCATGAGATCCCATAATATATAAAATTGCAGATGACATCACATATATCATACCTCATATGAGATCTGATGTCTGAAATACTCATATAAAATCTCACATGATATTTACACGTTGGAAAAGGATAAAAAATTAGTGGCTTATACAATGATTAGTAAAATCTAAAGCACTTTTGAGTAGACTATAAATTTGATGTATTTTTTATATCAGATTCCCGCTTAAAAAAAACGGACACAAGGAAAAATATTTTGGGTAATGGAAGTACATCATGAGATTTTGCACATGTAGGGATATTATATTTAAACGGTATCAATTCAAAATTAGAGCCAATGTAATTATTTATAGTGGACTTATAAGTATAAACATTGTTAATGAATTTATGCAATAATATAGTATAGTATTCTACATTTACAAAGCCCACCGGTAAACTGCAAACCGTCGGGCCCGCCAAGTATGTATGGGAGATTGAAGACCACCCCTGCTAGAGCAGCTCTATAGACTTCTATTGCCCTCCCAAGATGCGTAATATTATAGAAATTTCAAAATTGAGAAAGAATAATGAAAAATGGTGATATGGTGGTAACTATGTAATTTTTTTATATAGGCTTTGACTTTTCGTAAATATCTGAATTCTTATGAATTTTAGAAATAAAAAGAAGGCATAGTAGTTATATGATTAAAATAATTTTCGCCCATATGGGCGTAAAGTGCGTAGGTTCTATAAAGTTTTGTAGGAGTATGTGAGCTATTGCGCCTGTTAAGCGTTAAGTAGTACTTTATCCTCGCTGGCTGAATATGTTTGATGAGTAGGTACTAAAAGTTGTATTATGTCAGTCAAGTTAACCTATGGGTACTTGACTACAATAAACTGATTCCAGAACTTCCTTGTGTTTAATTTGTATAGAAGAATGAACAAATTTGAATACATTTCTGAGAACAGTTATACAATTGTTTCGCAGAGTTGTTTGCATTACTTGACTATCGGTAATTGATTTCACAACTTTCGTTTGTTTGATTTACAATGAATAATTTGAATGTACTTATATATAATATTATACAATTCAAATAATTTTTCCCACATGGACGTAAAGTGCGTAGGTTCTATAAAGTTTTGTAAGAGCTGTATATATGAGCTATTACGCCCCTTGGGCGTTAAGTAGTAATTTATGCTCGCTGGCTGAATATGTTTGATGAGTAGGTACGAAAAGTTGTATTATGTCAGTCAAGTTAACTTATGGGTACTTGACTACAATAAATTGATTTCAGTACTTTCTTGTGTTTAATTTGTACAGAAAGATTAACAAATTTGAATACATTTCTGAGAACAGTCATACAGTAGTTTCCGAGAGTGGTTTGCATTACTTGACTATCGATAATTGATTTCACAACTTTCATTTGTCTGATTTGCAGTGAACAATTTGAATGTACTTACTTACATATAATTTGTTCATTATACAATGACTCAAAGAAGTAAAAGACTTTTTGACTGGGATTTTTTTATTTCTTTTACAAAATCATAAATATTATTATTTAATAGATATTATACAGAAAAAACGTCTATACTTGCCTTATTTTATACTTTCGTAGAAAGTTTTATATTAACAATATTATTATTTGTACAGTCATGAAAAAAATTATTATCATTTGCAGAGAGTGCTTATTGAATAGATGAGATTGGAAGAAATAAAAAGACTAAACAAAAATTGTGTTGTTAAAACGTACTTAAAAAAGAATTTTTTTTTAAACGTGTTAATTGTATTAAAAAAATATTTAAGCTCTCATTAAAGTTTTTGATACAGAGTTTGACGGATATTGAGAGAGAGGGGGAGAGAGAGAGAGAGAGAGAGAGAGAGAGAGAGAGAGAGAGAGAGAGAGAGAGAGGGGGGTAGAGGGCGAGAGAGGGCGGGCGAAGAGTGGGAGGGAGAGTAGATTATAAAGGAAAAATGTTTATACTTGCCTTATTTTATACTTTCGTAGAAAGTTTTATACTAACAAAAATTATTATTTGTAGTCATGAAAAAATTATTATCATTTGTATAGAGAGCTTATTGAATAGATTAGACTAGAAGAATTAAAAGGACTAGAAAAATTGTATTGTTAAAACGTACTTAAGAAATTAGATTTTAAAAAACGTGTTGATTGTTTTAAAAAAAATATTTAAGCTCTCATTAAAGTTATTTCTACTTTAATTTAAAGAAATTTATAAATTAAATACTTTCGAGGAAAAATATTAATGCTTTCTTTTAAAGAAAACATTTTTCGAAGATTCCGTAGATATTTCAAAATAAAGTTTGTTATTGTATTATTCTTGTACAGAATGTCTTGAGGGCTGTTTTAAAAACTATTCAACATTTTTCATGGAGTTATTATACATAGTTGTTAAGTAAAAATAGACGAGAGAGATAGGGGGTGGGGATTTTTTTTACAAAGCAACTTAACAGTGGTTTAGAGAAATAGTAAAAATAATTTAGTTTTGTTAGCATATAAGTTTTGCATGAACTTTTCATTTTTCTTCTTGTTTTTTTTTTTTTAAGTAATTAATTTTTTCGAAAAGAAAGTTTTCAGTTATTAAGATTATTTGTACAGTCATGAAAAAATTATTACCATTTGTAGAGAGTGCTTATTGAATAGATGAGACTAGAAGAATTAAAAGGACTAGACAAATTGTTATTAAAACGTACTTAAAAAAATAGCTTTTAAAAAACGTGTTCATTGTTTTAACAAAATATTTAAGCTCTCATTAAAGTTTTTGTTACTCAGTTTGGCAGATGTTATTGGCGCGAGGGAGAGAGAGGGGAGGGAAAGAGAGAGAGGTCGAGAGAGACAGGGGAGAAAGAGAGGGAGGGAGAGAGAGAAAAGGAGGGAGAGAGGGGGAGGGAGAGAGAGACTAATACTTGCCTTAGTTTAAACTTTTGTAAAAAGCTTTTTAGATAGATTTCACAATTTTTGAAGAGAAAATAATAATTACATAGTGTGATAACGTTACGAGAGTTTATTATAGTATATTTTTAATATCATTATTTTAAATGGTATTATTTATTTGTACAGTCATGAAAAAAATTATGACCATTTGTACAGAGTGCTTATTGAATAGATGAGACTAGAATAATTAGAAGGACTAGACAAATTGTTCTTAGAACGTACTTAAAAAATTAGCTTTTAAAAAACGTGTTGATTGTTTTAAAAAATATTTAAGCTCTCATTAAAGTTTTTGGTACTTTATTCCTTACATTCATAATATTGCACAATCTATTCCTTGCAAAATAGGAGCTTTCAAGATATTCGTCTACTGATATACTGTTTATATGACACATAAATTAATTTTGAAATCACTTCTTTTGTTTTCTTTAATTAGTCAAAATAGTCTATAATATACTTTTACTTCCAGTAAAAGTCGACAAATATATTTCACTGAAAAACCTCATGGCTTTTATATTACAAAAACAAGTCATTTCATACATAGCCGATATTTCCTTCTATCTGTAATCTGTATACTAAAAAAATTTCCATTGTTTATTTTACACTTTTCTTATATCTTCTTTCTTCATTGTTTGTATATTATACAACCAGTTTATGAACTGACAATCACTAAAAACTTTCTTGATATTCTTGTATGGATCAAACTTTTGACGTCTTCCACCCTGGGAAAATCATACACGAGAATAACTGAGCACTTTTATTTTTTGAAATTTTCACAATATAACACATCCTTTTCGCTTTTCCCATTTGATATAATCTTTTAGTTTCTGTATACTAAAAAAATTTCCATTGTTTATTTTTCACTTTTTTACATCTTCTTTTTCATTGTTTGTATATTATACAATCAGTTTATGAACTGAGAATCACTAAAAACTTTCTTGATATTCTTGAATAGATCAAACTCTTGACGTCTTCCACCCTGGGAAAATCATACACGAGAATAACTGAGCACTTTTATTTTTTGAAATTTTCACAATATAACACATCCTTTTCGCTTTTCCCATTTGATATAATCTTTTAGTTTCTGTATACTAAAAAAATTTCCATTGTTTATTTTACACTTTTTTTACATCTTCTTTCTTCATTGTTTGTATATCATACAACCAGTTTATGAACTGAGAATCACTAAAAGCTTTCTTGATATTCTTGAATAGATCAAACTCTTGACGTCTTCCACCCTGGGAAAATCATACACGAGAATAACTGAGCACTTTTATTTTTTGAAATTTTCACAATATAACACATCCTTTTCGCTTTTCGCTTTTCCCATTTGACATAATCTCTTAGTTTCTGTATACTAAAAAAATTTCCATTGTTTATTTTACACTTTTTTACATCTTCTTTCTTCATTGTTTGTATATCATACAACCAGTTTATGAACTGAGAATCACTAAAAGCTTTCTTGATATTCTTGTATAGATCAAACTTTTGACGTCTTCCACCCTGGGAAAATCAAACACGAGAATAACTGAGCACTTTTATTTTTTGAAATTTTCATAATATAACACATCCTTTTCGCTTTTCTCATTTGACATAATCTTTTAGTTTCTGTATACTAAAAAATTTACATTGTTTTTAACACTTTTTTTACATCTTCTTTGTTCATTGTTTATATTATTAAAATTCTTGGTCATTCTTTGATGCATTGATATGCAATGAACTTCATCATTTTTTAGTGTGTTTTTATCTATCTATTCCATCTTCTAAAAGTCTATCTAATAATTGTATTACTTGTAGTCTATGAAGACTTAGTCAAAATGTAATGAGAAGTTACTGGCATTACTCCTGGTGCTGCTCCTTCGATAAAAATCTGTTCCAGAGCTCAAAGGCTGTGAAAAAATTCTATAATCTGCAAATGAAAAAAATTTTTACAAAGTATCTATTCTTTATCTTTATTTTTTTCAAGTTATATTATAAATATAATACTTATCTATGTATAAAAGTATGCTTATGCCATCAGCTGATTGAAATTCATATTTTTTTTTTTTTAACCTAATTACGTAGTATATTTAAAATATGTATTATGTTTATATTTAAAAATTAAAAATATCATATACAACATAAGATATTTTCAGGCTATTGTAGAGTCACAGTTTTAACACATTCTTTTCGCTTTTCCCATTTGACATAATCTTTTAGTTTCTGTATACTAAAAACATTTCCATGGTTTTTTTACACTTTTTTACATCTTCTTTCTTGATTGTTTATATTATTAAAATTCTTGGTCATTCTTTGATGCATTGATATGCAATGAACTTCATCATTTTTTAGTGTGTTTTTATCTATCTATTCCATCTTCTAAAAGTCTATCTAATAATTGTATTACTTGTAGTCTATGAAGACTTTGTCAATGTAATGAGAAGTTGCTGGCATTACTCCTGGTGCTGCTCCTTCGATAAAAATCTGTTCCAGAGCTCAAAGTCTGTGAAAAATTCTATAATCTGCAAATGAAAAAATTTTTTACAAAGTATCTATTCTTTACTTTATTTTTTTCAAGTTATAATTATTATTATATAATACTTATCTATGTATAAAAGTATGCTCATGCCATCAGCTGATTGAAATTCATATCTTTTTTTTTTTTAACCTAATTACGTAGTATATTTAAAAAATACGTATTATGTTTATATTTAAAAATTAAAAATATCATATACGACATACGATATTTTGAGGCTATTGTAGAGTCGCAGTTTTGTTGCTGTTATCTATATATATATATAGTTACAGAGCAGTGGTCGGAACAAAACAGCTGATCGAGGAGAGAAAAGAAGAAGAAGAAAAATTTTGGAGGATAAGAAAAACAGCCCTCGGAATATATAAACTAGATATACATCAAAACGACATAATATTTTTAATTGAAATTTTTTATACATGTAGTATATCAAAAAAGCTATCCAGTGATATATTTAAATATAAGATAAAACATAACACAAAGTCGTAAAAAATAAGTGAAATTCTCGCACACCCATTTCAAAGTATATGTAGCGCGGTCGTCCCTCAGGCTTCTTCTACATTGGACAGATACTTGCCTTCGGAGCGCTCCCGCGCTCCTTGATTTACCATGATGATGTGTTGTACAAATTTTAATGAAGTTTGGCCTCGTTGGGGGTTTTTTTTGCAGCTGCGGCAACTTCGTCAGACGGTATGCTAAGTTTTTGTAATTTTTATTAACCGTTGTTTGAATTAATAAGTGGTTGAGGAAGGAGTTGCTTATTATTATTATTTATATAACAATTAACAATTACAACTATACCTCATCGCACAAAACCAAATCGGACATTTCGGCAGATTCGTCAAAACGAGCGAGCGCCGCCCACGTACTCGACGCTTTATCCCGTGACCACCAACGACGACGACGATCATCGGCCGGTGCTGCTGGGCGGCCGCGGCGCCTGCGCCTCCTTCGTCGCGCGCGCCCCACCTCCGAGCTACGCGCAGGCCCAGGGCATCTGCGTCGCCTACTCCATCCAGCAGCTCATCTCCAATTCCGGTGATTATGATGTGTGGCTAGTTTGAGGGAGAATTTTAATTGTTAGTGGGTGATAGCGAAGATAGTTTTGGTCGGTGTGAATTGTGGTGAGGTTTTGGAAGAAGGTATGGGGGAGTTTAAGTTTTGTGTAAGTTTACATAGAAGAATGTAGGTACATTGTATTTTATTTGTGCAGTGACTTTTAGAAAAAATTATGAATTTCCATTTATTTTTGATAATTTTACTATTTTTGGTATAAAATTTTATAGATTTACGAACTTATTCTTCGAGGAGTAGTGTAGTAGTAGATTCCATAGGCTATGGAATAAGAAGTTAAATGGTGTATATTTTAGTCTTATTTTTGGTCGAAATTTTTAAAATAATTTCTATTCTTAAAACTCAAATAATAAAATTTTGAAATTCTTATGATCATTTCAATGTTATATACAATAATAATTTTTCTTTCTAAGATTGATCAAAGATAATTTTGGATTTAATTCAATATTTAAATTACATGTTAAAATACTTACTACGACATGAAGCAATAACAATAATATCCGAAATTACAACATCAATTGTGTATTCATCATTTCAATTACGCGAGTTTCCGCATCAATACCTCCTATTCGCCAATCAACTCTAAAAATGAAAACGAGCAATGAACAATGTCCCTCTTCTTCTTTTTCCTCTAGGAAGCGATGGGCGAATCTGGAGTCCGAGGTCGACCACAGCCGTCTGCCCGCGCTGCGCGACCCTCGTCATCACCGTGGTCGAGGTACAGCAGGCCCCCGCCACCCACGTCACCGCCCTCGCCCTCTTTCTTATGGGGTTGGTAACACAGAAAATTCCTTCAAGTATACGAAATGCTCTAGAGAATTAGAGCGGATTCCTATTATTTTGAGCTGTGTGTTATCGATAAACATTTCTTTGTACTTGTCACATTCCTTATTGTTTGTGTCGTTATTTTGACAGTCTGCTGAATTAATTAGTTGAATGTAAATGCCAATTAGAAAAATTACTTTTATGCAACTTAGATGCTGGCCCTGCTGCATGTTGCCTTACTGTATAGACTCGTGCAAGAAATCCCACCACTACTGTCCTTTCTGCAGAACTTATCTCGGAACTTACATGCCTTGGTAAGACAGCTCTTTCGGCAAAAAATTTAACATTTGCTGCCAGATTACAAAAATAATTTTTTGTTTCAGATACTTTCATCATTTCATTTATTTATTCATTTATATTTTTTTCATAAAAAGCACGTAATATTGGTAAAGTTTTGATAAATTTTTATCATTCATATTCATTACTTTAAGTATTATGAAATTTCTTCTTTTACTATATAGTAATGTCAATATTTCTTACTAGATGTTTGAAACATATCGACTGAAAAATGAATTTACTGTTGACTATTGGAATAAAATTGTTGCACATCCACTATAGTTGGTTTATTATTCGGGGTGTCTTCCTCTAGCTAGTTTTGGTCCGCTCCGAGTATTTTATTTCTCCGGTACCCTTCATATCTGACGAGCTTTCCCCTATCCGCCACGTGGAGAAGTAAGCGCCTGATGGGAGGCTAGCAACTCGACACGTGTGTGTGTGCGCGCCGCGAGTAATTTTTCAAAATTGAGATTGTAGTGCGCTTATAGTATAAATTCGTCAGGGTACGAGAGCCGACTGTACTTTTTTTAGTTAGAAACCCGCAAACATCGTTTTCCGCTGTAGTTGGCATTCCATGCAAAGTGTCGTGTGAGTGGCTGACGTCCTACCTTTCGTTAAAACGGAATAACTTAATAACAAATTAACTGTTACATTACTTTACTAGATATTACCCTAATAAAGTATTACAATTTTGAACCGTGATTCTACATTGATTACAAGCGGAGTTATGGCTAATATAAAAATTGTTAAATATAATATTTAGTTTTACAGAAAAATAATTAATATAATTTTCCAAAAATATTATATGAGACGCTGTTAAAGATTGTAAAACTCTAAACAGTTGAACTTAATGTCATACAAGTGGTTACAGGATTATTGTAAATATCGCTATTATTTATTAATTACACATGTTTTACTTAACGTTAACGCAGTCACATGAAAGATATTATTCGAGGTTACATGAAATATTGTTTCGGATTATTTCCAATCATAAAATTTATAATTTTTATATTTATTTGCCACTTAATTAAATAAGCATCTCTTTAAGCCTCAAATGTGAATTTTTGCAATTGATGGGAAATGAAATTACAGTAAGAATAAAATTATTAAGATTTCACAAGAAAAAACATTAATAAATCAATGAAGTTTATATAAACAATTATATTTAAAAATTTTTAATTTTAAATTAATATTATATGAAAATATAAAGAAAAATTATTGCAGATCGATGAATTGCGTTAATAGAAATCAAAAATCTAAAATAGTTAAATAAATATAGGCTTTACAAGTTTTAAAATTGGAATAGTACATTACGCAACTAGTGCGTAAAGCGAGCCATTTTTGCACGGGTATTGTTTGTCGCCCGAGCGAAGCGAAAATCTAGCGCGTGAAACTCTACGTTAAATGCCTGTTCAGCGTGCGTAAAGTATCCGGATTTCTTTCACGAGTGCGTAAAGTGAGTACTTTACGCACTGAGTGTGTGTGTGTGTGTGTGTGTGTGTGTGTGTGTGTGTGTGTGTGTGTGTGTGTCTGGATCTCAGCTTCTACTCGGTCGATTTGACCGGACAGGTCTCTTTTTTTTGTTTTTTTTTTGCGTGATGGCGGGTCAAAAATCCGTTTTTTGATTGGGGCGATGCGTTTTTGTTTTTTTTCAAATTTTCGATTTTCTCAAAACTGTTTTTTGATTTTTTTTAATGATAGGATCGAGTTATTTGAATCTGATGGGTAGCGTTCGAAAGAGAATTAAAATACGTATATTTTTAGAAAAAAAAAAGTTTCTAGCTATCACGGTTCTTTTGTTATTAACAAAAACGTGCTTTTTTTTTTTAAAAGCTTATAACTCCTAAAGTTAACGGTCAATTTTTTTGAGAAAAATCATGATAATACAGGATATAAATAGCTATAATTTGTTAAAATTTGAATACATTCCGTAGGCCAGATTTTGAGTAAAAAATTAAAAAATGAAAAAAATCAGTTTTGTATGTCCAACGTTACAAGAGTAAAATTGACTTAATGGCTTCAAAATTCCTTTTAGAGGTAGATTTTTTATAGTTCTCGGTCGAGTTCTTTAGGCAAAATGATTGGTCCATAAATTTCAGAGATATTTGAGGTTAAAAATTTTTTGACATTTTTAAAAAATCGTAATTTCTCGAGAACTGCTCTATGTATCTGAATGGGGTGGGTGGCATTCGAAAGAGAATTAAAATACCTATATTTTCTAAAAAAAATTAATTTTCTATCTATCACGGGTCTTTAGTTATCATCAAAAACAAAAACCTGTTTTTAAAAAAACACGTTTTTGTTAATAACAAAAGAACAATGATAGCTATAAATTTTTTTTTTCTTAAAAAATATGAATTATGAAATATAAAAAAAAAAGATTTTGTTAATAACAACCGTGATAGCTATTTGTTTTATTATAAAATATAGATATTTTACTTCTATTTCAAATGATAACTTTATTTATCAGCTCAAAATTTATATAAATTTGATATAAATAAATAATAAATAAATAAATAAATTTAAAAATTAATAATTTTTAATATTCATAAATGAATTTAATTATAATTATGCAATAAATTTTTAAAAAAATTATAAATTTTGTTATTAAAAATTAATTAAAGGAATCAACAAATTACGGTTGAGGAAGTTACGGGTCAATGAATTGGCAGCGGTTTTTTTCACGTAACAATGATTTTGTTATAGTCAATATATGCGTGCATATTTATCCATATTCATTTAAACATAAATTACACTACACAATTGACACTTAACCTTCAAAGTTAAAAAAATTGTAAATTTTTACCTTTTTTTATTATTTTTTATCTTTTTAAATGTTTCAGGCATAATTGAAGTAATACGAGTATATATTTTTATTTATAAATATTTAATTTATTTTAAAAATATATGTACCGAATGATATGCATTACTGTTTATTAGAAAAAATGATCACAATAATTACAGAAACACTTAATTATCGGAAATTTTGAATTTATCTTCTTTTTTTTTTTTAATCGATAAAAATGAAAATGTTTTTCACCACTTTACGCTTAGGTCGACATGTTATTTTCAAGCTGGAAACTTGTACTTTTAAAATCCATCGAGAACGGTTGCTCATACCTGCTCCTTTCTTTTACAGAATAGTTTGTAGTATTTTTAGAAAAAAAAATTACGTGAGTTATTTTTTTTAACTAAAATAAATAATTTCTTTTTTAATATAATTAAATTTTTATTACAAAAGATTTAACTAAATAATTTTTATCACTCTGAATCTGAAGAATCAGACTCTACTTCCATGTACTCTGAGTGGTTAATATCTTCTACAGGCAAATCAGTTAGCATTGCCAAAACTTCAGCGGGAAACTTTTTTTTATTGAGTCTCTTAGATAAACCATCAGATAGAGTTATGTAAGGATCAGAGCTCAATAATAGTCTTTTGAAAATATCTGCATTTGTCCTTGTACGAGATGTTTTTAAACTGAATGATTTTCTAAATAGTTTAGAAAGTTTGTGGCTAGTTTCTAAAACTTCTTGAGTAACGTAAGCATAAATATGTATTTAAACTATTCTGTAAAAAAAAAGGAGCAGGTATGAGCAACCGTTCTCGACGGATTTTAAAGTACAAGTTTTCAGCTTGAAAATGACACGTCGACCTAAGCGTAAAGTGGTGAAAAACATTTTCATTTTTATCGATTAAAAAAAAAAAGAAAAAAAAGTTCAAATTTTCCGATAATTAAATGTACCTGTAATTATTGTCATCATTTTTTCTAATAATGCATATCATTTGGTACATGTATTTTTAAAATAAATTAAATATTTATAAATAAAAATATATATTACTTCAATTATGCCTGAAACATTTAAAAAGATAAAAAATAATAAAAAAAGGTAAAAATTTACAATTTTTTTAACTTTGAAGGTCAAGTGTCAATTGTGTAGTGTAATTTATGTTTAAATGAATATGGATAAATATGCACGCATATATTGACTATAACAAAATCATTGTTACATGAAAAAAATTACAATATTGGAAAATTGCATTTTGGCCACCTAAACTGCGATTTTGCACCACTGTGCGGCGTGCGCGCCCTTTGTCCGACTGTCCGCGCGTGTCAAAACAACACGGAAAACATTTTGCACGTATAGGAACGATGCTCGGCAGGCATCGTCTTAATAGTACCCAAGCTCACCGCGCATCAGGCTGAGCGACACTGTTTCGCACGGTGCTCTCGCACCGCTAAGAAGGCTGCTGGATCGGCACCGAAAAAGACGGTGCCGACTTACTGTGCGCCGCGGTGGCTATCACTGTATAGTGTGATGCGCGTTATTCAATAAGAATTTCTTTTTTTGTACCTAATGTTTTGTTAATAAAAAAAGTATACTTACGCTTAATACATAAATGCGGTTGTCACGGATAATTTTTTGCTTACTTCAAACTCTATACAATCATCAATAGACGATGTATTGTCAACTGTATCGCCAATTTCTTTAGCATTTAGACTATTATTTGCTATTCTTTCACACATTGCATCTTTAAAATTGCTTTTAAAAATAACTCTATTTTCAAGCTGAGTTTCAGGTATAATATTATCAATATCTTTTTGACTTAAAGTAAAAAAATTTTCTTGGTTGACATCGTGATCTACGTTATAGAATTGAAACTAATTTTACGAAATAAAGCAAGTAAAATATAGGTTATGTATGCATGTACTTAGATTGAAAGAGAACTTTGACCTCTCCTAACCCCCAATCGTCCAATTTTTCCGAGACAAACTTATCCATCCCCTTGATCCGTAAGCCACTCTTGATGTACTTGCGAATAATTATTGTACAGCAAAAAACGCAAGTGTCATGCCAGAAAAAGAGCCGGGCCTCCTATAAACAACAGAATTCGCAATCGCTGTGCCGCGGTACGGAAATTCACACGCCGCAATAGCCCGTGTTGTTGTCGGTGGCTCGCCTCGTGGCGCATGGGTGGCGCTGCTGTCTAATACGATGCAGTGACACATACATGAAGCGTGCGTCGTTGGCCTCGACGATCACGATAGCTTGGCACCTCAAAATCTGGTGCCGGAACCGTGCAGCACAGCGAAGCCACCGTCCCTATACGTGCAAAATGTTTTCCGTGAAGATGCATCTATATGCGCGTGGATCCACGAGGCACATTTGCACCGTGAATCGCCTTGCAAACGGCAGCTCCGGCGCGCTTCGCACATTTTAGTCCAGGCGGACACTTTGGAGTGGTCATTTCGACAAATAAGCATTTTTATTTTTGATTCTGGTTCGTTTCGACCTCCCGAATAAGATCCTTGTTATCCGCAGTGTCAAAACAGTGTGCAATTTTTGTTATTTAACAAAATAGGAGCAATTTCGGCACTTTTTTTGGTTTTTTCACTCTAGCTCGGTTCTGGTGCGTTTTAGCGAAAAAATACTTATTATGAAAATTGTTTATTATTAAATTTTCTATAAAAGTCGACTTTAACGAAGTCTCTAACTTCAACAGTTTATTCACAAATCGCCGTCAAAGTTAAAAAATGCCATTTTTTTCATTATTCAATAACTTTTGCAAAAAACAACGAATGGACTTGACAATTTACTTACTAAGAGCTTTTATCAATGCAAAAGTTCATGCCAAATTTCAAGAAGAAATATTAATTATTTTTTGTGTTATTGATGGTTGATTTTTTTTCCTTAATTGCAAATCCCGCCATTTTGCAAAAAAATTGAGCGTATAGTGAAATCCTTCAACTTTAATATCCATTTTGAAAATTTAAGAAATATTAATTTTTACGGTTTTTACAGGGTTTTATACGCCGTCACCTTTTTATACGTCGCGTAAAGTAGCCTAGAAAACTACGTTAATTGTTTTTTTCGGGAATTGGAGGTATATTACTGAAAAGGGCTTGAAAAATGCTATCTTTTAAAAACAAAATTTTTTTTATTTCGATAAATAGTCTCGAAGCTAACGATGAAAACGTGTTTGTAACGATTACAGATGTTCTAATTAAAATCATGCACCCGGCTTGCGCGACTAGTATCTTGAAACCATAGAAAAACTTTCCTCAAAATTTGCACAAAAAATAACTGATAGATTTTCTGCAATCGTCGTCGAGAGAGAAAAAAATATTGCGCGTGCTCAGCGGGAATGCGCGCTGACGCGCCGCCGCGCCGTTAAGGAGGGGTGTGAGGGTCCGTCTCTCTCGCAAAACACTTTCTCTCTCTCTCTCGCTCTCTCACGGGCACCGCCTGGACTAAAATGTGCGAAGCGCGCAGGAGCTGCCGTTTGCAAGGCGATTCATGGTGCAAATGTGCCTCGCGGATCCGGATCCACGCGCATAAGGTAGTGGAACTACGGAAGCCCGGTTGGTTCACGTCCGATCATGCGAATAAGACCGAGCGAGCGAGCGAGCGAGCGTGCGCTATCTTGCTATGTGCTAATAATATAATTTTCGGAGTGCGCGCAGCCGAGCAGTGCTGCCACTTCTCTAAAAGCTTGAGTTTTGACTGCGAGAAAAGAAAAAGCAAGCACATCTGCGCGTATCTTGATGAGTTTTTCTTTTCTATATCTACAGCAAAATTGCATAATTATTACAGGCAAGATAATTCTTAATAGTTAATTTTGTATCATTTAGTAAGTGTATCATTTAGTACATGTGCAATTTGATATTGTAGAGAAATAGAAATTAAATGCATCTGTATAGCTTAGAATTTAAGGTTATGATTTGAATTTGTCAAAACTCAAGCTTTCAGAAAAGTAGCAGCACTGCGCGGCTGAGCATACTCCAAAAATTATATTAGCACATAGCAAGATAGCGCACGCTCGCTCGCTCGCTCGCTCGGTCTTATTCGCATGGTCGGACGTGAACCAACCCGGCTTCCGTATGGAACCAGTTCTCGATAGCGTAAGACGCAGGGTAACGTGTTTTGTTCCAAAAACCAATATTTTTATTGGAGAAAACAATTATTTTTTTTTATAAAGTTATAGAACAAGTTCAAATAAAGTAAATGAAAAAAAAGTTCAGATTTAATAAATATTAAGGGAGAAAATAATTATTAAAAATATAATGTCGCCGGAGTAGTTCTCGATAACTAGTTTTGGCACCAGAACAGTTTTCGATATGTAGGTGACACAGTTGTCGATAGCTTGTGAAATGTGGACACAATATCGAGGTTAGAAACTAAAAGTTACAATTGGTTTACTTTTTTAAAGTAATAAAACAGTAAATTGATAACTCTTTGACATTACTTATTTATAAATAGAACTGGTCATAATATAAATAAATTAATACCATAATTTATTATGAAAAATCCACGTTTATAAGTACTTAATATATGCTGGGTGACTTTACCACTGGACATATTTGGATCCGATGGATCAAATGACTCTATAAGTGATATAATTCTATGTGATTATAATGGTTAAGTATGTTTTTGAAACAAAATTACTGTAAAATCAAAGAAAATGAATGTTTTTATAAAATTGTAGTTATAACTATTATATTTATAACTATTATAGTCAGGAGAAATAATATTAAATATGGAACAAGTCATTTTGTCCATGCAGTTCCAATATTTCCTGCGATAAAGTCTCCCAGCCCATAAGTGAGTTATCGAATAATGAAAGTTGTAAATATTGTATACTTATAGGTGCAGTCTATAGCGACAATTTTCACACCTTGAAAGTTGATTTTGGTTCCTTCGCTAAGGAGATCTACAATTCAGTTGCTCGTTGATAGATCTAAAACTTGGGGTGTCTTTAGCGTAGGAAATATTTGAACCCAATGAGCTAAATAATATTGTAGATCTCTTACACGAGAGGATCAAAATCAACTTTCATTGTATGTAAATTGTAGCGAAAGACACTATCTATAAGCATACAAAATTTTCTATCTTATTATATAGAATATTCGTTTTCACAACAATATTTTGTACACTATCAAATACAAATATGTTGAAAAACTATAAACCTCAAAGTATGATAAACATTATGCTCAAAAAAAAAAATACAGACAAAAAACTTAAATTTTATCAAAAAATAATAAATCTAGAAAAAATTTATTACAAGAATCGATGAATTAATTATAAATTAAAAATCGAATGAGAATTTACGGTTACATTTCACAGTATCAAGAACTCCGTTTCGCACTCTTTTTTGGGAGCAGTTCCGATACCTCAATAAAAAAGTAAATAAATAAAATAAATGTTAACTTTTTGGGTTTAGCCATAAAAGCCTTCTATTTTTATTGTAGGATGAGTTCGTGCGGCTAAAAAATTCGTTCTTTTCTTGTAAAATGGCTTATTCAAACGAGGTCCCCT
This sequence comes from Torymus aiolomorphi, assembly GCA_036365515.1. Taxonomy (NCBI): domain Eukaryota; kingdom Metazoa; phylum Arthropoda; class Insecta; order Hymenoptera; family Torymidae; genus Torymus; species Torymus aiolomorphi. Next base: position 9,927,240 of record CM070877.1, on the reverse strand, counting down.
GCTAACGGCGAAGTTAAGATAGCAACGGAAATCGCGACGAATGCGAGGTCGATTCATGATTTAATTTTTTTCTAATAGAAGGCGTAGTTTCAACGCGCGCAATTTAACAGTATAAGATTGAATGATATTCAGTTACCATAAGAAATATTTTTTTGTGCAAATAGTTGTCAGAAATGACCATAAATCGATATTAAAAGGAAAAACATCGACAATTGGACACCTATCGAGTACTGGTTCCACTGCCTTATGTCTGGAGCTGATGACCATCTATCTATATACCTAGCTCACATTCTCACATTCATTAATAACATTTATAGGAAGTTGTTAGTTACAGCGTTGTACAAATGTTTTCGTTTTATTTTTGTTAACTTTATACGAATTATAATAGAAAAATTTATTTAAATGATAACCTTACAAATGACCACGATGAACATCATCAAATATTCTTTGAAATATGTTTAATTTGGTTAGTTGTTCCTTATTTTACCTTGTTAATAAATTAATGTAAATTTATGACTAATTTTATTAAATTATCATACTTAGTATGAAAATAAAATTAACTGTTTTTAGTATAACATACAATTGTCTTTTGTTTTAAAATAAGCAATGTGCTTTTCAAATAAATAAATCTTTATACTTATTATTGGTTATAATTAAAAGTAAGAAAATAGTTTATAAGCTTCATTATTGGCAACATATTATTTTCAAAATGTCTATGTATGGAATTTAGGAATTAAATAGCTAAAATAATTAATTTATAATTTAAGTATGAAAAATTGTAAACAAATAATTTATTTTATTCACGACTCGACTATAATGGACACACTTTATTGACCTGAAAAGCGGGACAAAACTAGCATTTTATTCCTTCTAATACTTTATTCTCTGTTTAGCTGGAATAAGGAATATTATTCCCTGTTTAGCGGGAATAGTGAGAATTATCCTCTGTTTAGTAGAGAAAAATACTTTGTCTTCCTCATAACAGAGACTAAGAACATTTTTCGTATTTTAACATTTATAATGAATTTGATTGCAAATAATGAGATTATAAGACTTAAATACAGTTTATATACAATGCGGTTCAATTGAGGTTGCCGGAGTGCCAGTGAGCATACACGGACACCATAGCTTTACAGCGTGTAAAGGCTATGACACAGAAAAAGGAACAGCACACAGGTATAGGATTTAACATGGGTTACCTATTCCTTGTATATATAGACATAATAATCCATGTTAAATCCTATACCTGTCTGCTGTTCCTTTTTCTGTGTCATAGCCCTGAGTGAATACTCACAAACAAAGCGTTCTTAACCAATCGTAATGCCAGAGTCTAAGAGGGGGTCTGAAATTTGACGACAACCAATAGCGATTCACCTCAGGTAGAATCTAGATGAAATTATTAGAAAGAAGGGTGGGGGAGGGGTTGCAATATAGCCGAAGCCCAAGCGCTCCCAAAATCAGTTGTATACACGACACTCGTCAGCTCTCACCAAACGGTCAACATCGTCTCACCATCAAGGAGGCCAGTGCCGCTTGCTGTTTACAAAAGACTTTAACCTCTAAGATAAATTTTGTGTGTTTTAACCCGCGATGTCGGACTCTGAGAGAAGTGTTTACTCTGACAGTGAAAGTAAGCACGCAGGGGGCAAAGGAGGAAGTGGTAGCAGTGGAAATGCAAGTGAGGCTGGAAGTGTAACTGGAAGCCCAGCAAGATCTAGATCTACATCCAGGTCACGTAGTGTCTCCAGAAGCAGGAGTTGTTCAGTGACATCAAGATCTAGAAGTCGATCAAGATTGAAGTCTGGTTCAAGATCTAAATCCAGGTTCAGATCCAGAACTAGATCAAGGTCTCGCTCTCGTTCAGGCTCACAGTCTAGGTTAGTATATATTATTGTTGCAATATGGGGGATAGGAATAAGATGAGGTTTTGTTATACTTAATATAATGTAAGTTTATTTTTATTAACTAAATAAGATTAGGTTACATTTGGCAAGCACGTGTCCGACTCACATGGCTATCTCGTGGCGACTGACTGTGCATGTGCTGTCGGCGCTCACAGTACTCTCACACACACTCACATGCATGTAGCTATGTTTAGGAGTGTAGCATTTACATATATTCCAAAACGCCTCCTTAAATCTACAATCCTGAACTTTTTACAGTCCTTTTATCTTAATTATACTTTTGTTTTATACAATGGCGTCCGAGATAAAAATTTTGTTGATAAACTAGAGGATGCTTCAGCTTAATAAGTATGAGCTATTTCAAAAAAATGCCAAGAGTGAAAAGTTCTTAGAATTCATCGAATACACTGGAACTTTTTCAGATTTTTTTGGAGACATTATGAAAAATTTATTTAAATTTTTAGAAAATTTTAAAAAATTCACGAAAATTTCTGAAAAAATTCTAGCATATTCTTTGATAAATTCTAAGCATTTTTTGTTGTTTGCAATTTTTTCCAAAAGTTGATAGTTTTCGCAGGAAAAAATATTCTGGATACATCATTTGGAAAGTTTATAATTTTTTCCTGCAAAAGCTATCAACTTTTGGAATAAATTGCAAAGAACAAAAAGTGCTTAGAATTTATCAAAGAATATTTTCAGAAATGGTCGTGAATTTTTTTAAATTCTCTAAAAATTTAAATAACAAATTTTTCAAAATGTCACCAAAAAAATCTGAAAAAATTCCAGTGTATTTCTCAATGAATTCTAAGAACTTTCACTCTTGGCATTTTTTTTAAATAGCTCATACTTTTTAAGCTCAGCGTCCTGTAGTTTATCAACAAAATTTTTATTTTGGATGCCATTTTGGGGACCGCCATGTTTTATTTTTTATTCCGGACCCCACCTATCTTTAAGTTTATGACTCGAAAACACTTTTCTTCTAAAAGTGCCCTTTTTAATTTATAGACTTTATTTTCAACTGTTTCATAACCTTTAGGCTCACTAACATATACTTAAGATTTTACATGACCATTCAAAAATGCAGTTTCAACGTCCATTTGCTCTATGTATAAATTGTTTTTACAACAATATCACAATAAATTTTCCAAGGTTTGCATTTTTCCTACTGGCAAATAAACATTTTCAATATATTCTTTTTGTTGGAAGCCTCTAACGACTAATCGTGCTTCATATGTATTATCACTTTTCCTTTTATAAATCCACTGAACATCAATTATATTTTTATCTTTGGGTTTATCAACAATTTGCCATGTATCATTTTTCTCTAAACTTTTCATCTCTGAGTCCATCGCCTTTTGCCATTCTTTATATTCATCACACTTTATCGCCTCCTCAAATATATTTGGTACATTTGCATTCACATAGTTTACATAAGTACAGTGAGTTACAGGATTTCCGTATCGTGTTACAGGACTTTTCTTTCTATTAGATTTTCATGGAATTGTTAAATTCTCATTACTTTTATTTTCATTTACGTAATCAAAATTTGCATTGTTTTCATATTCTCTCTTTACTTTATCGTTACAACATTTTCAAGATTTGTTTTCTTATCTCTATTTGACTCGAGAGTCGAAATAGTAGATGATAGATTGGTTTGGTTTTCATCTACATCATTTTTGTTTTCATCATATTCAATTTCAGACTCACTCTCATAATTTACTCTATCTTTCTCATCATCAATTTTTTCTAAACAAATTAATTTAGTTCTTTCTTCAACGACTGTTACATGTTTAACATTTTTTACTTTATCATTTATTAAAACTATATATCCATTATTTGTGTAACCAACTATTACTCCTAATTCAGCTTTATCATCCCATTTACTTTGTCTTTTTACTTCAGGTATTCTTGCAAAGACTCTACTTCCCTAAATTTTTAAATGTTTTGCATTAGGTTTTCTACTAAAAAATATTTCATAAGGTGTTTTATTCTCTATAGTATTAGCAATTGTTCTGTTTTTTAAATACACTACTTCAGTTATTATTTCTGGCCAATACCTTCTATGTATTCTAGCTTCCCTTAATAAGCATCTACCAATGTCCATAGCATATCTTTCGGCTACGCCGTTTAATTCATGTACATATGCTGGACATGGTAATAATTGTATACCTTTTTGTCTTATAAAATTTTTAATTTCTTTGTTCAAATATTCTTTTCCATTATCGCATTGTAATCTAAGTTAATATAGTCAAAGAAACAACTAGCAGTTTCAGATTTATTTTTAATGCAATAAATTTTGGCACATTTACTGTAATCATCGATAAATGTTACGAAATATGTTTCACAACAATTACCAATAGTGTTATGTGGTCCATTCAAGTCAGTATGGATCAATTCTAGAGTTCTAGTTCTGTCATTTTCAAACGGTTCATTGGACATATTACTTTCTATGCAATTTGCACATTTCATATGAGTGCTTTCAATTTTTTCTGGCAAACCATCTAATAATTTATTTTTTATTAATATGTTTAAATATTGGATTTTTTTCAGTTAATTTTGTGACATTTGTATAAATTTTACTTTGATTCTTTTTTACATAACTTTTCATTTTATACAGGTGGTCATCTTTATATGCAATAGCTAATAATTTTCTATTTTGATCAAATATTTTTGCTTCATTATTTTTTGCTACAATAGTACAGTTACTTTTTGTTATTCTAGAAAAGCTTAATATGTTTTTTCCTATATCTTTTACACAGTATACATTTATTATATCAATTTCATTTTCGTTATTATATGTTTTAAAATAGGTTTTTATATTGTCAATCTTAGTGGCTTTCAAAATTTTACCATCAGATAATTCTACATCTACATAATTCTCTATATTTAAACATTTTTTAAAAAATTTACAATCGTTTACAATGTGGTCCGAGCAACCATTGCCTAGTAACCACTTCATTTCATTTGGATTTTCACTTTTTTCACTGCACTTGTTCACTTGAGAATTAAACACTTGTGTGGCCCATGTTTGAGCTCTTCTGGAATTATCGTTGAAATGACCCCCTCCTCTTGATTGATTCTGATGATGACCTCTTCTTCGGTCACGACCTCTGCAGCCTCCATCTCGGTTTGCGCATCGCTGATAACTCTGATGGTTTCTTTCTTGGTTCTTGTTGATTGTTGGACCCTGCGTGCCAACAGTCCTTTTTGAAATGTCCGGATTTTCCACAAACAAAACATTCCATGTTAGTTTTGGTATTGAAAGTGCTAACATTTTTCTTTTCATTTTGATATCTGTTCAGATTTTTTCCCTTGATTTTCGATTTCACGTAATCTACTGTTCTTTGTTCTTCGGGTATTACATCAATAAAGTCTCCAACATAACTGTAATTAGGCAGTAATGTTTTTAACAAGTATCTCATTTTTTCGGACTCATCTATATTTCCTCTAGCAGATGTGAATTCATTCACTGCTTTTTCAAAATGTACTGTATCTACTGTATCATAGTCTTTTAGCTTAATTTCGTCAATTTTTCTTCTGCACAAAATTTGTAGAGCCGTAGATTTATTCGTATATATCTTGTCGAATTAAATTATCATGTCGCGAGCATTGTGTAGTCTTTTACGTATTCTAACTATTTGTCCGATATTGTGCTTACTAAAATCGTCTTAGCTTTTAAGTCTTTCTTTGTCCATTCTGGTTCGGTTTCTGAGTCCAAATTTAACTTTACTGCAGGATCTTTGCACTCCTTGTACTCCAATGGCATCATCAATCTGACTTTCCAACTTGAATAATTTTCTCCGTCGAAAATTCGTATCATAATATCTTCAATTTTGGCTTGCTTTGCCATTTCGATTTCTTTTATTTTTATAGTTTTATCAATTTCACTTTTTAAAATAATAACCTTTTTGAGTTCTTACCGAAATATTTTTTTACACTTGTTTCTAAAATCTTTATCGAAAACAACGTGTTTATTCACTAACTCACTTTGGTCACTCATATAGACATGTGTTTAATCTATGAGTTTACCAGGTGCTTGAGCTCTGCTGCGAGTCTCACTCGCCAACTTTAATCCGTCGACCGCACTTTTTTATGATTATTTTTGAAAAAATCTTTTTACATTCCAGTAGCTTATTACTTTTACTTTGTCATTATGTGTGTTTTTTAGTTTTGATTGTTCTTTACTTATTCTTTTTCACATCAAACTTCGTGTCTTGCTGACCACGTTTTTGTGACTTTTTCATACCTTTTCGTTAATCCGTTGATATCGCATCTTTTTCATGAATAATCATAATAACAATAATATTCAAAAATCTTTTTACATTTAGGTAGCTAACAATTTTTATTGTCTGTTCATGCATATATTTTTCACTTTCCAGTTTTCTAAACTGATTATTTTTTCACTTTAAACTTTTGTTTTACTTGTCACTTGTATCGTTCATTTTATTTTGCTAAAAGGCTTTTAATTTTTCTTTGCGACACTTTTATTCCATTTTTCACTTTTAAACTTGCGTTTTACTTTAATTAACCACCGTTAATTTGCACATGGCTCTACTAACCTCACTTGGTTTTATCCCCATTATCTCTATAAGACTCGAGAGTCTATGTAGCAGATAATAAATGCAACCAGGGACTGATACCATGTTGTAATATGAGTATTAACTAAATAAGATTAGGTTATATTTGTCAAGCACGCGTTCGACTCACATGGCTATCTCGTGGCGACTGACTGTGCATGCGCTGTCGGCGTTCTCGGTACTCTCATACACACTCACATGCATGTAGCTATGTTGAGGAGCGTAGCATTTACATATATTCCAATAATTATGTTTCGGTTTAGTAAGTATTAATCAAAAGCTTAAATGCTAAATGGTATTGTGTTATTTATAGTTCAGCAAGAGATGATGAAGCAGAAGAAGCTCACTCTGAAGAGGAGCCAGAGCCAGAGGAGGAGCCTGAAGGTGAGGACTTGGATGAATACGACGAAGAAGAGGAAGAAGATGAAGAGAATGCTGACAGACCCAAGAAAAAGAAAAGAAAGAAGGGACATGCGTATGATTTCATTATTCAAGAAGCTGGTCGATGACGATCCAGAAGATGATGAAGAATGGGAAGAAGAAGCGCAAGAAATTGGAATTATCAAAAATGAAGTCGATGAAATTGGCCTTACTGCTAGAGAAATTGAGGGCAGAAGGAGAGAAAAAAATTTCTGGGAGTAAGTATTTTAAATTTGCAATGAATAAAAATCAGTTTAAATTCATACTAAACTTTCTACCCTATCCCCAGCTCAGAGAAAGATAACGAGATAGAGGAGTATATAAAAAAAAAATATGCCCACGAATCAGTCTCAGCGCATAATTTCGGCGATGGCAGCGAGAAGATGAGTGATGAAATTACTCAGCAAATGTTGCTGCCCGGCGTTAAAGAGCCAAACTTGTGGGTGGTGAAGTGCCGCATTGGCGAGGAGAAAGCCACGGTTCTCCAGCTGATGAGAAAATTTCTCACCTACCAGTTTTCCGGCGAACCGCTCCAGATAAAGTCAGTGGTAGCTCCCGAGGGCATCAAAGGTTACATTTACATCGAGTCGTATAAACAGACCTACTTGAAGACGGCCATAGATAAAATTGGCAATCTCCGTATGGGCACGTGGAAGCAGCAGATGGTGCCGATCAAGGAGATGATCGATGTTCTCAGGGTCGTCAAGAAGCAGTCTGGATTGAAAGCCAAACAGTGGGTGAGACTCAAACGAAGTATATACAAGGATGACATAGCCCAGGTGGATTACGCCGACTTAGCGCAGAATAAGGTGCACGTGAAGCTTCTGCCCAGGATCGATTACACGAGGCCCCGAGGCGCCTTGAGAACCGCACGGAGTAAATCCGAGTCGATTAAGAGGAAGACGAAGACGAGACCGCCAGCAAAGCTGTTTGATCCGGAAGCCATACGCGCCATCGGCGGCGAGGTCACCAGCGACGGTGACTTTTTGATTTTCGAAGGCAATCGTTACAGTCGTAAAGGGTAAGAACTGTATTTTACACCGTTCTGTTTTTTTTTTTTGTTTTTCGAACGTCAACGACTTTTTAATACTCAATATTCATTCTTTCTAGATTTCTATACAAGAATTTCGCAAGGAACGCCATAATAGCCGAGGGTGTAACACCCACTCTCTCTGAGTTGGAAAAATTCGAGGAGGCCCTGGAGGGTATCGACATCGAGTTGAGTGGCGCTCCGATCACCGGTGTCTCGACCGGCAAGAAAAACCGGCCAGTCACACATACTTTCAGCACGGGTGATAATGTGGAGGTGTGCGAAGGTGAGTTGATGAACTTGCAGGGTAAAATCATGTCGATTGACGGTGACAAGATCATGGTGATGCCGAAGCACGAGGAGCTCAAGGATGAAATCGAGTTCAACGCCAGCGAATTGCGGAAGTACTTTACCATTGGTGATCACGTCAAGGTGAGGATGAATTGTTAATTTTATTTGAAAGAAAATACTAGTTTTTTTAGTACTGCACTCCAAAAGGGAATTTCCGGAGGTAAATAGAACTATTTAAAGTAATATAAAATTTTGCCATTATAAATAAACTACGATTTACTTCAAAGTAAATAGTTTTCTTTAAGTGAAATATTTTGTTCCCTTCATAAGGTCTCTTATCATTTCATTGATACATCTTTTTACAATAATAAATTGTCTACACCCGGTGTGTACTGCAATATTTGCTATTTTGAAATTAATAATTTATAAATACATTACTTGAACTATATCAAAATCTATTTGCATCATATGGTAGATAAAGTTAGAACCAATGCTGTCGTATAATCAAAAAGATTTTTGCTAAGAAAAATGATATTAAATTAATGACTCAAACTCATTTCAGGTGGTAGCCGGCCGGTACGAGAACGAAACAGGTCTGATCGTGCGCGTGGAGGCAAACCGCGTCGTTCTCTTTTCGGATCTGGAGATGCACGAGCTCGAGGTCTTACCGCGCGATTTGCAGCTCTGCATGGACACGGACACCGGTGTGGACAGTCAGGGTCAGTTCCTGTGGGGCAACCTGGTGCAGCTGGACCCACAGACGGTGGGCGTGATCGTGCGCATCGTGCGCGAGAACATTCGCGTACTGACCATGCACGGCAAAGTCGTGGATGCGCGATGCCAGAGTCTCAGAAAGCGCATCGAGAAGCGCGGCACCGTTGCCCTGGACTCCCAGCAGAACTGCATCCGGAAGAAGGATATTGTGAAAGTGGTGGATGGTCCACACTCAGGTCTCGCTGGCGAGATAAAGAGTCTGTACCGGAATTTCGCGTTCCTGCAATCGCGGATGATCCTCGAGAACGGTGGCGTCTTCGTGTGTAAAACGCGGCATCTACAGCTCGCCGGTGGCAGCAAGGCCAGCACAGCCGCGGCACTAACGTCGGTGATCAGCGGGTTCATGTCGCCGCGTATCACCTCGCCGATGCACCCGAGCAGTAGCGGTGGTGGCGCTGATGGAGGTGGTCGAGGCGGTGGAGGTAGTCGAGGTGGTGGGGGCGGTGGAGGTGGTCGAGGCAGAGGTAGAGGCGCCGGAGCGGGTCGTGACCGAGAGGTCATCGGTACCACGATCAAGATCACCAGTGGCCCTTACAAGGGCAACGTGGGTATCGTCAAGGATGCGACCGGGACGACGACGCGTATCGAGCTCCACTCGACCTGTCAGACCATCTCCGTCGACAGGTCGCATATTGCTAACGTCGGTGTGCCGACCAAGGACGGCGGCTTCAGCAGCTATAGACGTACTCCTGCCTACGGGGCTGGCAGCCAGACCCCCATGTATTCGGGCAACAAGACGCTTATGCATGGATCTCAGACACCTTTGTATGAGAGTAAGTATCGCGCTTTCTTCTCTATAATTTTGCTTATTTTTTTAATGAAATGCTCGTTTTGCATTTGTATGTACTACCAAAATCTAAACGTGCTGCGCGCGTACTATTTTGTTTTGGAGGTTATGAATATAATTTTTCATTATGATTTCATTTTAATTAGTTTAAATGATAGGATAATCAGATAATTTTTCAAAAAAAAAATTAATCTTTTCATTATATTTTGATTTAATTATTTAGTTTCAAATAGTTAGAAGTAAATATTCAATTTCAAAAATTCAAATGTAGCGAAAGAAGCGGATCTTCGCGCCTATTCCTTACACACAAATCAAAATCAATCTTTAAATGCTTCACAACATCCGGCTATCGTTCTTATAAGAGCGGAAATGAGCTTCAAAAAATTAAAATTCCGTGACAGTAGATAGAAGAAAACCTCATATCAATAATTAGTTTGTTCTACAATAAATTTGCTTCACATAAGATTAAAGAAGAGATATTTGTTAAAATTTTTAGTAGAATTCAAATCTATAATTCGGCTGATATAAAAAATCCAAATAAGACAGTCCTACATGTCATATTTTAATTCGTCGAGTAGTTTTCTTAGAAACTGAAATTTTCAATAACTATAATAAAACAGTTCATTAAATCACAAGCTGTAAAATAAATTCATCAACACACAAACGTGAACCACCGAATTCTAATCACCTTTTCTGTATCTTCATCCACAGCTGGCTCGCGCACACCTCACTACGGCTCGATGACGCCGTCGCACGATGCAGGTTCCCGCACGCCAGGACAGTCGGGCGCCTGGGACCCGACGGTAAGGAACACACCGGCGCGAACGAACAACTTCGACGGCTACAACATCGAAGAGGCTGGCTCGCCTGGCTACGCGCCTGGTTATCCATCGGATGGGCCATTTACACCCCGGACGCCCGGTACCATCTACGGCTCCGAGCAGAGCTTCGTCCCGTACGAGCCGAGCCCCAGTCCTCGGCCAGTCCGAGTCCAGTTTATGACATGATTATAATTAAATTCATTTATGAAGATTAAAAAGTATTCATTTTTTAATTATGTATAAAATATGAATGAAATAATACGTCTGATTTTTTTTTAAATTATGTCTGAAAAATAAATAAAATAATTGATTGTAATATTATGGTCAAAATCTTTTAAAATTCCTAAAAAACCTTTACTTTAAAATAATATTTTCTTTGTGAAATTTCACACATAGGGTACTTGTCTCTAGTAGTACGCCTGTCCGTATTTGTGTGCTCTTTCTGGAATTTCCGATGTAAGAGAAAGGTTCTAACCTTAAAAATAATAAATGGTTATTACAAAACAAAGGAGGTACACAACACGCGCGCATAGCGAATAGCGCATGTCATTTCCATTTTCTAGTGTACATAAATGCGTTCCCGAATAATTACGATTTTAAAAGAGGGCTGAAATAGTTTTAACCTCAAATATATCTGAAATTCATAAACGAATTCTTTTACCCTCCCTGTTGAAACGGCCTTATAGAACCTTATAAAACCGCATTAAATATCTACGATTTGTATGTGTACACATACAATTGAAATACAATATAGCAATTTCTACAGTACAAACTTACATGGATTTTTCAGAAAACTCTCATTAAAAAAGTATGGGTTTCTATAAGTAAATTATTTTATAAGGATAATATAGTATTTCATACTAAAACATTTATAATAGTTATTAGTAAATTCCAATTTCTTTATTAACTTTTTATGGTTTTATTAGTAAATTCCAATTTAACAAAAGAATGATACAGCGTAAAAATATTATATGAGATTTAATAAGTTTTAACCATTTAAAATTGTATAACATTATATAGTATTTTTCTCATTTATTGAACCTTAATTGATTGAGCTTTAACAAGGGTATCCATATAAAAAGTAAATAAGAATTCACATAATGGATATATGATAAAGTTAATAGGCTTTTATGTGAATAGTACATAACAATATAAAAATGGAATTATATAGCAATTCCGGGTGCAAATACACACATTAAAAAGCTTATTGTATATGAATCTATAAGCAATATAAACATTGTAAAAAACTATATGAAACGTATTAAATAAAATACTATATTTTGAAAAATGAGACGTTCGTAGTAATATTTTGTGATTAGGGGAATGGACTTCAACGAACGAGTTATTGTTTAAAAATTGATATATTTTAATCCAACGTTCGAGGGTTAGTTTAGCCCTGTAGAGGAGGTAAAATAACCCTCGAAACGTTGGATTAAAATCTATCAATTTTTAAACAATAACTCGTTCGTTGAAGTCCATTCCCCTAATCACATAAAATACTATATGTTTAAAACAGAATATAACTAATACGAATACTCAATTACAAATTGTTTTTATAAAACACGTATTTTCTGTTACACAAGAAACATTACTATATAAGAAAAAAAAATATAATTTAAAAAAATGCATAATCTATTTTAAGAGGTGTTATGAGAAAATGACTTTTATATAGTCCCTTGTATACTCTTATATATTAATTTTCGGAAGCCACCTATTTGCTACCGCATTTGTACCGAAGGGTACGAAACACGCGAGGACGATGAGCGTTTTTTGTTTACTAGCATGGATAGCTGTATTTCTTCCCACACACCCATAACCTCGCTGTGATAAAAAAAAGAGCTTTGACTCATTACTCTGGATGCAGCATTCAACGTGACAGCACACAGACAGTGCGCCCCGTATATACTTATACTTCCTATCATCGTGCCCGTGATCGTGCTATCCTGCCTGCTGTTACCACAAATCTTGAACACCTATCCTCCTGCAACACCCCGTAAGTAAACGAAATAGTGTACACAAGACTAACAAGGAGAGGGTTTCAGCTGCGGGAAACGGATTGTAGCGGGCATTGGAGAGTCGACTTCTGGTACCTAAAAATGAAGCCCAGTGCTCACATTTCCGTCAAATGGGCTCTTTTTCTTGAGATATGGACAATTTCATCTCAAATATCGTCTATTTTGTGAAAATATGATGTTTCTTCTATTGACTGTCACATTGCAAATATTTAAGATACGAAAACGAGGAAGAAAAATTATAAAAGTAGACAGTAACAGCTAAAATTTAAGCTCCGATTCATAAAAAAATATTGATTTTTCAGGAAGTTACAAGCAATCAAAGATAGGGTACGAAAATGGTTAAAAATACGATCCATTTAATTGGTTGAAATGAAGACAAATTTTTAACCATTTTATTACCTTATCTTTGATTGCTTTTAACTTCTTGAAAAATCAATATTTTTTAATAAATCAGGGCTTAAATTTTAGCTTTTACTGTCTGCTTTTATAATTTTTTTTCCTCGTTTTCGTATCTTAAATACTTGCAATGTGACAATCAATAGAAGAGACATCATTTTTTGACGAAATAGACGATATTTGAGATTAAATTGCCCACATCACAAGAAAAAGGGCCCATCTGACGTAAATGTGAGCACTAGGCTTCATTTTTCGGTACCAGAAATCGACTCTCCAATGCCCGCTAAAATCCATTTCCCGCAGCTGAAACCCTCTTCTTGTAAGTAGAAAGTTCAATGGAACGGGATTAAAACATTCATTTGATTACTTCTTGTAAAAGTAATACGAGATTTTTGTAACAAACATTTGACGAAAAATTTATTCACAAAAACGACTTTCAATGCATAGATTTTTATTAAAAATAAAATGTTGAAAGCAATAGTATAGAGGTTATAGAGGTCTTATAGAATTAGTAAATATCCTTATAGAATTATCTAGGAAGTTCCCATAAAAACCCATAAAATACATAATTTGGCTTTTATATCGTTAAAGTACGTTCGTGGTATTTAAGTTTTTTTGGGAGAGGCGGACATCAAACGAACCAATGTTTAGCGAATATTGTTTTTTATTTGCCGACGTTTCGGGAGCGTTAGTATAATCCCCTCTTGAGGGCATAAACAGTTATTCAGTCATTAACATAACATTCGGCTCTGCCACACGTAAGTAAGCACGAACTGCTTTTTGGTTTTTGGTGCAGTTTGTGCTTACTTATGTGTGGCAGAGCCGAATGTTATGTTAATGACTGATTAACTGTTTATGCCCTGAAGAGGGGAGTATACTAACGCTCCCGAAACATCGGCAAATAAAAACAATATTCGCTAAACATTGGTTCGTTTGATGTCCGCCTCTCCCAAAAAAATAATTTGGCTTTTTTTTTATAAATTGTATATTTACTGATTAGAAAATCTTTGCAATATTTCATGATAAATTCTTTTTCGATGTAAGTAAGAAAACAAATCCAAATTAATAAAACATTATGTAATTATGATTTTCCTTCTTAAAAGTTATACAAATATACACATAAAACCTTATTTACCCGTATACAAATATCTGGTTTTGTCATATAAAATGCTATAAACAATGATTCTATTAACAAAAAACGACATTAAATGCATTGATTTTTATTAAAAATAAAACTTATAAAGAGACTGTTTATAGATATCTCATATAATTAGGAGATATCCTTGTACGACTATCTTGTAAGTCCCATTAAAACCCATAAAATACATAATTAACGCTTTTTCACAAATTGCGTATTTGCTGACTAGAAAATGTTTGTAATTTTTTATGATAAATCTTTTCCAATGTAAATAAGTAAACAAGTCCTATGACGTGATACTAATTTCACGTACACACACTATTTGCGCGCCCCGAAGTAAGGTAAAAGTACCAATGAGCGGCCAGTGCCCAGTATGTGGCCATCTAGATAAATATTCAATTACTTTAAAGAATGTGTAGCAGTTGGATAATATTTTATTCTATAAGATGATTCTAAAATAATTAATGCTTATTGTTTAAATAGTATTATTACTCTTAATGAAAATTTAATACTTAAAAAGACGATTTGAAAACGCTACTCGCGGGGATCACGGCTTTCTATGAGAGGTCCTTAATGCTTTCGTAAGGATTCATGACTCGCCTTTTAGGTATTTTTAAATAAATTTGAAGTAAATCTTTACTCTTGAAAGTTTTAAGACATTAAGATGCATCGAATTCAATTACCGTCGTTAGGAGCCCAATAATTATTGTTTTTAATAAAAATAATTCAAGGTTATCTACTAGTACAGTTTAAACGTCATGTCCCAATACTTGGCCCTATGTGTTTCACCGATGTTTTGATGGTTAGGATTCCTACGTATTGGTAGAGTTAGTAGGTTGGAAAACCATAATATGATTATTATACATTGATTTGCTGTAATTTCATATTATTAACGATTGATTTAGTGTTAAAAAGTATTTCCAGTTCAAAATTTAGCGATTTTATTATTTTTACATAAAAATCAAAATAAATATAGAGTACAAATTATATGGTCCAAGTATTGGGACTAACAATTTCGACTACTAGTACATGACTTTTTAACACGGTCCAACTACTAGTACAAGCAGTGTATTCATAATTTAATTAATTTTTTTATCATAAAAGCTTATTTTCACACTAAATGAATCACAAGACTATTATTTACCATGTATTATAATTTATGTGTGTATATGTACATATAGTTAAAGTTAATGTAAGAAAATATTTTTTTATATCTTATGATGGCGCGCTGCATTGCATATTATATTTATTAATTCACATCCATTATGGGCTTGTACGTTGAATTTGGATCAAGAGATTTCCCTACAATAAATGGAAAATCTGTTATAATTTCACATTCAATCTGAATAAACAACATGAAAAAAATGTATTTCTTGTATAGAGATAGGTACACATTAAAAAATAAATCATGAAATTGATACCTGTTCTTCGGGATGGTTGCTGCTTTCACCATCTCTTGAAAATGAATCGCTTCTCTTCGCAAAATGCTTTGGCAAGTGTGGAATATCATCAGTAAATTTGGATGCAGTTTTAGTACTTTTACATGAGGGTGTGATTTTATTTTTTGTAAATAGTCTGTATTAAGAAATAATAATAATTTTCAGTTTTGTTGGAACTAAAGTTTTTATATGTAGAAAAATATTAAATGATTCATGTGAATACTAACTTTTTCTTTAAAATATATGGATCCATGAAAAGCATTGTCTCGTATAATAACCATTTTCCTTGTCCGTTATTCTCTGATCGTCTCATACGATCTTTAGAGAAATACTCTCGAAGTCTCTTCCATCTTAACATGCAATTGTCAACTGTGAATTAAAATTTTTGGACACATGATTACACTGCTTAATGCAAAATTCAATGCAACAATATAATTTAATTTTTTATTTAAAGGTTACCTGATTCCTCAAATTCTTCAGAAATTTCCTTCCATATGTTACATATATCAGTTTGATTTTTATTCTTTTTTTTATTGTATAAAATATGATATTTTTTAATTTTTTGGATTAACTGGTAATCTAAATCGTCTTCAAAACAGTTAGGATTGTCTTTTTCATTTTCATATCTATTTGCAAAAGTTTCTTCATACGTTCGCTTTTGAGAATAACTGTGTTGATAGAAAGAATTCATAATCTGTAATTACTGTAATACTTGAATTAGTAATGGAATAGTAATTGAATTATCTGCTACGATCATTTATGCATGTAGTACTTATATCTTTTTTTTAAGGTTATTCACGCGAAAAACATTACTCAAGAGCCAATGCACAACCTGTATAATATACTAGGTATATATACAGTATGTTCATATAGTATAGTCATTGATCATGTCCATGTGCAAGAAGTTAATATAACCTGCTAAGTTGTTAAATTAAAATTTTTATTATTAAATTAACATAAGCTTTTTGACATTAATATTATTACATTTGTATTGTAAGGTTTTTATAATAATTATAAAAACTAAAATGTTTGCCAGTGATCAAACAGAAGACAACATAACAATGATTGAAAAAGAAAATGATGAGCTTTTCTTAGACTTAATTAAAGAAAGACCATGTTTATACAAAAAAGATTCAAATGATTATCGTGACAAAATTTTGTTAGAGAATGCAATGGAAGACATAGCATTTATTATGCAAGATTCAGGTAAAAATAAATAAATAAATAAATAATTATAATAAATATTTATTAAAGAAACAATATAAATGCGAAAAAGTAGGCAAAAAGTCAATTTCTGGGCCAATTTTTGCTGAAATAAATAAATAAATATATATATAATAAATATTTATTTTCTTGAAATTCCTAAATATCTTTGACATGTTACTTATTGAAATATTATTAATTCTCTATAGTTGCAAACTGTGAAAAAAAGTGGCAATTATTCAAACAAGCATATACAAGAGAGAAATCATTTCAAGAACAGGAAATACCAGAAGAAAGTGGATTCATTATAAGAAAATGAAAGAATTATTCTCTGTGGATAGTTCAAGGCAGTATGTACACTTCTTTGAGTTTTATTACCACTATTCTTTATAATTTATTAAATCATTTATAAAATCCGTAAAACGGCATCTGCCCTTAAATCACCAAATAAATAAATTATGTATATATATTTTTAGTTCTTACAACAATCTTTCTAACACCAATGATAAGGAAAACCCAAATCAGAAGTTAACTCCACCGCAAAGATGGAAAAATAAAAGGAAAACTGTAAATCCAGTGGAATTTGCTTTAAATAACATTGAAGCCTCTATGAGTAGAGTTTTTCAAGCCATGGCTGATGAAAATGTGACACCCCAAAGTTTAGATTGTAATGTTGATAGTGTTGATACACTCATTGGAAAAATAATAAAAGCTAGACTCGACCAAGTGGATCCATCTATTGCGAAAAAGAAAAGAAAGCTTGTAATGAAATGCTTGATAGATACTAATAGTGAAAGCGATTAGATTGGAAATTATAGATAAGTTCAAAAGTCTAGTTTATTTATAGATCAAAAGCTTTAAAAAAATGTTGACTATTTTGTATAAAGTACAAATAACTTTATGAAAGTTAATAAGACTTAATTAGACTAAACTCCAAAAGTTTTATTATTTAGTTTCCTTATTTATTTATACAAGGTAAAGAATAATTTTGTGATTTGTTTAGTATCAAATGATAAGCAGATAAAAAGTCAAAGTAGCATAATTACAATTGATTAAACGTATTTATCAAAGTAAGATTTAAATAAACATGACAAAATAAAAGTATTGATTATATCCACTTGCGTTCATAGACAATAAGTATCTCTTGTAATGCCAATGCCAACTTTATAACATTAACTGTTATAAAAATGTTGCTAATCTTAAAATAAATAGATTTTATAACAAATCATATCTTTTTATTTCATTAAAAATTTTTAAAAAATTACTAAATACAAAAGGATATTTTAATAAAACAGTTTTAAATTATTAAAAAAAAAATTTATAAACTCTGTTCTTATTAAAAATTAAAAAAAAATACACTACTACAGTTTCATAAAATTAAAATTTATATTCATGTCTTCATGTCTTCATCTT
Organism: Torymus aiolomorphi; assembly: GCA_036365515.1. Classification (NCBI taxonomy): domain Eukaryota; kingdom Metazoa; phylum Arthropoda; class Insecta; order Hymenoptera; family Torymidae; genus Torymus; species Torymus aiolomorphi. The sequence goes on along the minus strand of CM070877.1, from coordinate 9,909,032 downwards.
GTTACGGCACTTTATCTCCAGGAAAATTGAAATACTTTCAGAATGTATCTCATGGTATGAACTCCTTGAGTGATTGCACCAGAATTTCGATATCAACTTTATTAAGTAGACTTTGCCATTTTATGGCTGAAGGCAAAAAATTGAATTTAATCTCCACTTGCCAGATATCTAATATAACAATAAATTTATTAGTAATAGCAATTATTTATAAATTAAAGGAAATGATTTATGTAAACTTTATCTTTGTGTTAAAACTGAACATTTCTTAGCATATGAAATTTTTGCCTCTTTCTACGATGTTTCGAATACGGCTCCACCAATGAAAATAAATAATTGAAACTTTCAAGCTTCATCCTGTATGTAATCAAGGCTCGTACAGTTCATTTGCTGCAGTTTCTAATTGTAATAAACAATTTATAACTTCTCTAGAAAGCTTCATCTTCTATAACTTTTCATTAAATAATAAATTGAACTTTGGATTCAATTATTTTCTTTATCTGAAATGACAATAATCATTCCCACAATTAACAATAATTATATTATACAAATAAATTTAATTATCACTTATAAAAGTTACTTATTATTATCAACTTTTCATAAACTGACCGCAGTTAGTAGGTTATGAGTACTTGATCATAGACACAACGGCACACAACGAGCTGTTCCTTGTTGTTCTCTCTTGTTCCTTCGTATTCTTGTGTTTTTCATCTGTTCCTTTTTTAAGTGTCTTAGCCTAGAACGTCACAGTGCCAAACTGAAACCGCTGGCATGCCACGAGGCGAGTAGTACAGCACTCTCACGAGTTTAGCGTTGTGGCGCTGTCGTTTTGGAATCGCCACGACCTCAAAGCGAGAGCGCGACAACGCTAAATCATGAGAGTGCTTTGTGAGTAGTGGTAGTACTGACGCCCTCCCAAATTTCTCTCAGTGCACCGATTTCGCGGCAAGCGGAGCTACAGCCTCTAGATACTGTTCAATAAATAAGTTGTAACGTAGTAAAAGGGACGAGGGAAAAATACATCGATACAAACTTGATGAAATTTTATAATTTTAAAATTACAAACACACGAGATTAAAATCAATTTCTCGATCCTGTATTAAACAGTATTTTTTGACACGACGTGTACAAAGGTTAATTTAGCGCGTACAAGGATTTATTCAAGCATGAGCGAAATCGAGCTTTGCGTACGGAGTGTAAAAAAATTAAAATTTGATACATGTAAGTAAGGCGGGTGACCCTCGCGTAGGAGTTTTTGTCGCGCGTTTCCCGCATTTGTATCGAAATGTATTATTTCCTAACGATTTTCACTTTGTTATAATATGGTGTGTATACCTAACTTCTATTTTCACAGTGAACAAATACTTATGCATTGAAAAGATGCTTCAAGGAAAACTGTGAAGACTTTCATATTCAACCTGTTAAGCATCGCGTTTGACGATGCAGAATTAGCCGTGAGTTCAGTCGCTGAGATACCCAGCAATTTCAATAAGTTGAAACCTCCAAAAAAATTTGATTTACAGAAGCTGAATGTAGTTATTTTATTTTTTTTTATTTTTTGTCATCGAACGATAGAAGGAGTAAAGAATTAATCAATCTGTATGAAACCCATGCACAGATATAAGTCTTATATGACCAGTCACCGTTATACTACCACAGTGAGATGTTCTCCTATTTCAAAATTTCTAGGAAATAGGTGAATTTTTTTAAAATTATTATTTAGCTCAGAAAAGCCTTTTATATAATTGTAAAAGCAGACAATAACATTAGAAATAGAAAGCTTTCAGAACCTTCTTTTATTTTTACAGTGATAGCCATAGCATTTGTTTCAATGTGGAGTCAACAATAATTACGTCCGATTTTTTACGTTACTTTCTGTTTCATATCAATTTTATTATTTTGTAAAATTAATTATTCATTTTTCGGGACAAATTTTCAGTTTGAAAATACTTACAGTTTAAAAGAAAATTCTGCCGATAGCTATAATTATTATGTTGTTTTGCATAATAGTAGTATTGTTTTTTACATTTTTATACAAAAACCTATACAGACATTTTTTTTAAATATTATATTTCAACTTAAAGTGACTTAAATCATATGTCTTAATTGTTGTTTCAAAAAATTCTCTATTTCATTTCCACAGAAATGTATTTTTCCCTCGTCCCTTTTACTACGTTACAACTTATTTATTGAACAGTATCTGGAGGCTGTAGCTCCGCTTGCCGCGAAATCGGTGGGGAACCGGCTTCTGTACTGAGTGGATAAGAGAGGTTTTTACGTAATAATCACTCACGATAATTCATCTAATTAATCTCTGTATTTAGGTATTTACTGGACTCAATAAATCACAATCCGACAATATGTAAAACAGAAAACTGTAACCGTTGCTGCAGGGTAGAGCAGAGTGCGTTTTCTCGGTGAGCTGGCGCTATCTGTGAGGATAAAGCTAAAGTCAAAGAGGTTTTGAATTTCTGAATAAATGAAACGTAATAAAAGTAGATATTAAGTACTTCAATAATAGCTTTTATTTATTAAGAAATCATTGTGATGCATATGAAAGCTGTTGAAACGTATAAAAATCAAATGTGTATACAATTTTTGCCCCAGTCTAAATTTACAGCTGTCAAATTTCCACATAATTAAAACACACAAATCAATAAAAATTGATAAAAATAGAAATGATTCACACACAAAATTAACAAATATGATAGATACACCGTATTCTTATCTGTCGATACAATAATAATAATCATAATTAAAATAATGATAAAATTCATATTCCTCTAATAATAAAAATTTTGTTGAACGTCTGGTCTTTTTAAGACGACCTCATCTTGCAGAGGAAGCGCAGCTGCAACATTTTTACCTCGCCGGTGTTCGACTTGAATACGCCCTCCTGGTTGTCGATCGAGAGGAGCGTGCCCACAGTCTCGCGGTCCTCGCCTATGATGACCTTCACGCGGTCTTTCTGCGAGAGCACCACTGGCTCCAGCTGGTCGCACAGTATGTTCACGGATCTGTCCTCGCGTGCCAGGAACACCGTGCACATTCCTCCCTAGAAAAATATCGGAAAAGGTCGATTTCGTTAGAATATCCCAAGTTTTGAACATTTATTTATTAAACCTCCTATATTATATATAAAATATATAGTACAAAAATAACGAAGTAGCATAGATGGTGACGGATTTTTTTAATAATAATAAATAAACTTGTTTTAACTTACATTAACTGTCGTGATGTAACCATGCTGCCCAGAAAGATATGCATTCTGATTAGAATCTTTTACGCTAACTTCGATGTCTGTCGTGTGCCATTCGGTACCGAACACTCCGGAACTGTGACCTGTGAACTGTGATTACTGGCTTTCGCACGTGTTGCGTTTACTACTTTTTTATAACTGAGCGCGTGAAACTCTACGTTAAATGCCTGTTCAGCGTGCGTAAAGTATCCGGATTTCTATCACGAGTGCGTAAAGTGAGTACGTAGTGTACACTGAGTGCGTGAAGAACTCACTTTACGCACTAGTGAAAAAAGGGGGTACTTTACGCACGCTAGACAGGCATCTAAAGTCGAATTTTACGCACTCAGTTATAAAAAATGTTTTATGTAACATTTTGAATCACGCTATCATGAATACACTATCTTTAAAAATGTCCATAATACGTATGTATGTATGCATAAATATAAGTACATATGTATACGGGCAGATCGCACAGAGCTGATTTTATTTGTTTTCGTTTATTTATTTCAGCAAAATATTTCTTTGTTCTAAAATTTGATGTTCTTTTATTTTATAACAATTTTTTGTTTTTGTAATATTGTTTGTGTATTATTACTGTATTTGAAGAAAGATAAAATTCTCTACAATTTGAAACTATGGTATTGATATCTATACAGTCCTCAGTGATTGATGGAAACTCGTATAATAAAAAAACCGCTGCCAATTCATTGGCCCGTTGCTTCCTCAAACTTAATTTTGTGATTCCTTTAATTAATTTTTAATAAAAAAATTTATAATTTTTGCGACAAATTATGCCATAATTATAATTAAATTTATTTTGAAGATTAAAAAGTGTTAATTTTCAAATTTATTCATTCATATATTTATTTATATCAACCGGCAAGAATGTTCCAGGTTTAACATTATATATACATATATAACATCACTATTATTCTCTAAGAGCGCGGTGAGTGCTGCGATTTTATCGAAACTACACCACTTTTGTTTTTGTGACCTATCAACCTGTTACATCCACCAACCAAACCACTAATAAATTGATATCATAACTAATCCATCATTTTTTGAAGATAGGAGATAGGATTAAGGAGTTATAAGCTTTTTTGAAAAAAACACGTTTCTGTTTTTGTTCATAATAAAAGAACTGTGATAGCTAGACATAAAATTTTTTTTTCCAAATATAGATATTTTAATTCTCTTTCTAATACTACCCATCCGATCCAGATACATAGAGCCGTTCTCGAGAAATTACGATTTGAAAAAAAGGTTAAAAAAACTTTAACCTCAAATATCTCTGAAATTTCTAGACCAATCATTTTGCCCAAAGAACTCGACCGAGAACTATACAAAATCTATCTCTACAAGGAATTTTAAAGCGATTAAGTCAATTTTACTTCCGTAATCGTTGGACATAGAAAACTCTTTTTTTTTTCATTTTTCAATTTTTTTCTCTAAAACTAACCAAAAGAATGGATTCAAATTTTTAGAGCTTATAGCTATTTATATTCTGCATTATCTTGATTTTTCTCAAAAAAATGAACCGTTTAGTTTTGGAGTTATAAGATTTAAAAAAAAAAACACGTTTTTGTCAATAACAAGAGAACCAGGATAGCTAGAGAAAATTTTTTTTTTGGAAATTATAGGTTTTTTTACGCTCTTTCGAATGCTACCCAGCAGATTTATTTTTGTTCATTTGTTTATTTCAGCAATTTTGAGAAAATCGAAAATTCGAAATAAAACAAAAACGAATCGGCCCAATCAAAAAACGGATTTTTGACCCGCCATCACACAAAAAAACAAAAAGAATGAGACCTGTCCGATTAAAATCGATCGAGTAGAAGCTGAGATCCAGGCGTACACACACACACACACACACACACACACACACACACACACACACACACACACACACACACACACACACACACACATCCATACAGACATTTTTCAAAAATCATGTATTTTGGTTCCTAACACCTCGAATATCAATTATAACATGTTTTTACAACTCAAAAAATTACTATCACAAAGCTTCCTCTAGGAGGAAGCAAAATGAAATGTCAATTATTAGAATTAGAAATTAATATATGAATCGGTAAATTAAGGTTTTAGTTGGAAGTAAAAACATTATTTTGGCACAATACAATAAAGGTACTCGATTATTTTTATTTGATTTTTATAAATACATAATCCATGTAAGTTTTTGACTGTGATGTGGTGATCGTTTGTATTCTTGTTTAGTGAAATTTGGATTCAGTTATCTCTACGATTATTATTCTTATTAAAATTGATTTGACAGTTGTTTAATTATTATTGTAAATAAATAGATTGCCTTGAAAAGGACGGTGGACCTATACCGTCGAAACGTCAGCAATAATTAATGGAATATATTTTGTCTTTAATTAACGATTTTCTTTGAACTGACTCAACGAAGGTCGACTACGAATTTATTATTTAAAATAAAAAAAAAAAATTATTTTGGTATATTTGCAATGGTACTTTTTGTATCTAGGGTGTAAAATAGCCGGCCTATTGTGTTGTTTCAATAATGCATGTGCAGTAAAGTACAACAAATATATTTATTTATACTACTTGATTTATAAACAGTTTAAACATAGGATATCTGAGAAAAGGCCATTCGAGGATGAAATTGTTTAGCGCTGAAATCCCCTTCTGTACCTGTACGTACGATTACGAATTTTTTCTTACTTCGAGTTTAATTTCATTAGCCAAAACAATGATCTTCTCTCCTGTACTTAGAGTAGTGAATAAATAAAAGTATGTAAGTATAGTACGTAGCGCATAGTACTCACAAAACCGGTGCGTGTATGGTACGTTTGCCCAACTATTTATTTACATCTGTGGCCACAATCAAAAGCAGCATAGTTCCCCAGCAATTTCCAAAGTACAGGCGCCACTTTAGTCCTATACAGTTCGCAGTTGCTTTCAGTTACAGTTGCCTGAATAATATGTCTTACACCGAGCAGTGAAAAATGGCCCCGCACAACGGCCGATTAAGACGGCTGAACGCGAGGCGACGCCGACGACGAGCAGCCTCAGAAACAAGGCGAACTTCGGTACACGTGAATCCACTGGTACTAAATCGAACCCTGACAAGCCTATCCAGGCGGTTGCTAAGACGGCACGCCATCCCCGCGACATTAAGGGCCGCAGCTCGGAGACGTGCACCCGCGAGTCGGACATCGCAACCATTGAATTTCGTACTCCTCCGCCACCACCGTCTTCTCAACAAACTGGTAGCGTCGAGGCCGCATGAGCCGTCGACGTCGACTCAACCGCCGCCTTCGCAGCGTCGACCGTCGCCCTTCGAATTCGCCCTCGTCAACCTGCTGGAGAACTCGCTGCCGCCGCCGGGCACGCATACCCAAGCGGGGATGTTCATGCCTTACACGCATATGCAATTACTGAGTCTGGTACCTCCCTCGGGTGCCGTCGATGACCTCTCGCCGTTGAACGAGACAAGACGCAAAAGGCTTCAGCTGGTGCTGAGAGTTGCGAGAATGGATATTAACCGCAGGTACCGCGCCAGCATGGCATGCATCAATCGACGGATAGAGGCTGTGAAGGACGACTTGCGGCGCGTCAAGTGGTTGACCGAGCGGACTCAGCAGGACATGGATAACAGGAAATTGAGGATGGCGACTCTGCGCCAGCGGTACGACGAGCTGATGCAACTGCTGATCGCCAGGCGGGCACCGAACGGAGCGGACGGGGCCGAGAACGTGGTGCCAGAGCAGGATCAGGGCCCGGCAGAAATGGAAGGGGTCGAGCCGGAAGATCTGTAGCAGAGGCTACTGCTTGATAACAATGCTCGCTTCAGGTTTCAGTGGAAAGATTTTGTTGATGAATTTTCGTAGTACTCTATACGCGCTGAGATTACTTTTGAATTGTTTGTGATTGATCAGAGTTTCTTTGTAATGTATTTTATAAATTATATATATTTCTCGTTGTTAGCTGTGTGTAAATATTCTTTGAGTAATAAAAATTTTATTTATACAATGTAATCTGACAGTTTTGTTTTTGTGTGAGCTGTTTCATTCATGTTTATATGTACACTGATTGATTGTATACACACACACACACACACACACATATGCACATGTTTATATATAGATGCACGAACACATACCTACTAATATATCTCGGTTATTCAATACGTTTTATGACTTTTTTAAATAATTATTTACTTGAATGACTTTAATGAAGTGTTTTAAAATTTGATATTCATTAATAGTAGTATATTAATTAAATGTTTAAAGTTTAATTAAATACAATTCTATACAGAGAAAAGACTTTTTCTTTTTTGTGACATTATTCATGCGTTTTACAGTATCTGATTCACTGTGAAGATGTTGAAATAAAAATGGCTGTACAGTTCAAAGTTCGACTCTAATTTTATTACGTCTTATCTTCAGAAACTCATTGTTGCTCTCTTTAAAATGAAGATTTAGAATCGTGAAATTTTTTTCTTTTGAAGAAACATGTTCAAAAACATCATTTTCTCAAAATATTCGTATAGGTTTGTGTGCGCGTGGGTATGTTCGCAAAAAAGTCAGTAATATTTTATCAAGTATGATTTTTGTAGATTCTTTTACCTAAAGGACTTGTACGATAAATATCCACAAAATTATAGCATGATCAAACCAATTTTTTTTCACTAGTTATCATGCGACAAAGAAATTGACTTTGTAAAATACTAAAATTTTCAATATCAAATATCTCAAAAGGTAATCGTTCGATCTTGATGAAAATTAGCACATATATTATCTATATCACATACTAAATTGTCTAGAAATTTGGAGCTGATACATAGAGCGGTTCTCAAGAAATAACGATTTGAAAAAAGGTTAAAAAAATTATAACCTTAAATGTCTCTGAAATTTATGGACCAATCATTTTACTCACAGAACTCGTCCGAGAGCTATCCAAAATCTACCTCTACAAAGAATTTTGAAGCGATTAAGTCAATTTTACTCCCGTAATCGTTGGATATATAAAACTCATTTTTTCATTTTTCAATTTTTACGTTTCTGTAAATAACAAAAGAACCGTGATAGCTAGAAATTCTTTTTTAGAAAATATAGGTATTTTAATTCTCTTTCAAATGCTATCTATTCGATTCAGATACATAGAGCCGTTCTCGAGAAATTACGATTAAAAAAAAACGTTAAAAAAATGTTAACCTCAAATATCTCTGAAATTTATGGACCAATCATTTTGGCCAAAGAACTCGACCTGGAACTATCTAAAATCTACCTCTACAAAGAATTTTGAAGCGATTAAGTCAATTTTACTCCCGTAATCGTTGGACATACAAAACTCATTTTTATTCATTTTTCAATTTTTTCCTCAAAAACTAACCAACAGAATGAATTCAAATTTTTACAGATTATAGCTATTTATATTCTGCATTATCATGATTTTTCTCAAAAAAATTGACCGCCTAGTTTGGGAGTTATAAGCTTTAAAAAAAAAAAAACATGTTTTTGTTAAAAACAAAAGAACCGCAATAGCTAGAAATTTTTTTTTTTAGAAAATATAGGTATTTTAATTCTCTTTCGAATGCTACCCATCCGATTAAAATGTCTCGATCCTATCATTACAAAAAAGGAAGAATAAATTTTGAGAAAATCGAGAATCCGAAATAAAACAAAAACGCATCGGCCCAATCAAAAAACGGATTTTTGACCCGCAATCACGCACAGAAAAAAACGCAAAAATGAGACTTGTTCGGTTAAAATCGGCCAAATAGAAGCTGAGATCCAGACACACACACACACACACACACACACACACACACACACACACACACCCACACGCACACACACGCACACACACACACACACACACATCCATACAGACATTTTTTAAAAACGATGTATTTTGATTTCTAACACCTCCTATGCATTTGCAAATTACCTTTTTTATCTAGTCAGATTCTAGTAGTAATAATCTCGAGTTGCAAATTATTACAATATTATAATCAAAGCAATTATTATATAATTAGCGTTAATTGATGTGCTATGCGCACCTATGTTTATTTATTTATTTATTGTTTTCAATAATTTATTTCGCAATCGATTGATATAATCTTGAATCGTACTATTTTATAAAAAGATTTGCGATGATCAAAAACATGACAGCACACTGCTTGGCAATATATATAAGAAATTGATACAGAAGTGAGCGGGGTTGCAAAGCATCCTTTATACTTTATTCTATCAATTCTTTAATCAGACTAGAAAGATTCATGCACGCTTCACGCGCCAGTTTCTCTTGTCAAATGCTTTCAAATTAAAAACAAAATTATAAGCCTTTTTGTTGATTAAAAGCTATATAATATTGAGTATTTTTGCAATCATATTGAAGAAATTTGTAATTAATTACTCGTCTCTTTCTCTTGTAAGTCATAGGACATTAGCCAATGAAACACTCGAGGTCATCAAAATCAGTCAATCACAACCGTTATATTTAGGTTTCACTTTTTTTCCAACGAGAATCTAAGATTTTATATTTTTACCATTCGTAATATTTTCGTAATAGAATCTGTTGCAAATTTATTTATAAGCTAATATGCATCTAAAGACCGAACTTAAACGGTGAAACTGACTAATCTTCAAAATATACCTAATACATTTGGATTTCTTTTATGAATTTCTTCAATTGTCGTAAATCCAAATAAAATTAAAATTTTCCGTTAAATTTTTTTTTTTAATTAAAGACTAAATTAAAGTAATTAATCTTTAGACGAACCAGTCCTTACTGCTTTCCATGCTAAAAAATTTATAAGTGGCTAGCGTTAATTGGCTCGCTACGCGCCTATGTTTGTCTTTTCCTCGAAAAATTTATATTCGATTGCTTACATGATCGATAAAACGACAGTTCAAGAATAGGATTTTTATACTTCTATATATTCTTATATATTTATATATAATAATTTTTATATATTAAGAATATGCTTTAAAATATATCACTCTGATGGCGCAGCATTAAGGTTAAACTTCGTGACAATTCAGTATATGAGTTATATAGCACTAGCTGCATGCGTCTATCTTTAGTATTCAGCGAGTCAGACAGTGGATCGAGAACTATGTATTGCTGTAAATTCGATCCTGATTTGGGAAAAGAACCTGCTCTCTCTGGTGCAGGGACTTTCTTCCTCTCATCGCCCTTATGTATCTCTCTTGAGATGGTTCTCGGCCTCTTACACACTGAGGAAATTAGGAGGAAGATTATATTCCTTTAATCGCACATTCGGGCATAGCTATCAAAATGCACTTAAGCGAAAAAACCGTCGAAATGTTCGGCAGTTTTTTCCTTGAATAAGTTGGCAGTGTAATCGCATAATACCGATATTCTTTTACACAATGAGAAAACTTATCATCAATTTTTACTCATTATAAATGAGATAAGGAAAATTTACCGATAACCAAATTCCGAGCATTTCCTTGTTTTTCTGAAAATTGATTTGTCTCTTCAGACTCTGTCTCTAGCAGATTCTTGTAAGCATAATCTGCATTAGCGTTGCGAGATTATGATTCTTTCTTACCTCGCCGCAATCTATCAACTCACTTGCGAATCTGGAAGAGCAATATGCAGATCTACGTTATGTGCTGTCTGTAGACAGACGCATTACATAACTCTAGTCAAATTTACAGTTTGTCTCACCTCTCGTGTGAGCTCACTGCCAAACAAAAAACCTTATAAGATCATGTAGTCATGATAATACAGGTTATGTCAAACATACGACCTGTCTCACCTCTCGTGTGAGCTCGCCGTAAAACAAAGACTACAACGTAAACCGTCTAACGCCTTAGAAAGAACACAATAAAGATCTATAGTTTATGCAGTCTATAAAAGAAGTATATTTTTTCTTTTCTCTTTAGACTTTGCATAACTACAGTCCATTGGGATTTGGGCGGCATGTCTAACTTCTCGTGTTAATTCGCCGCCGCACAAAAACGTCCTGGAACGTATACTTACTTATTAATCCAAGTAACGACGATTCTGAACCTGAGTCATCGTCCGAAATGTTAAGCACTATTTATCTGCTTTTACAATTAAATACGGCAGTCGGGAAATCCTCACCAATAACCCTTCCGGAAAGGATGGAAACGAAGGCTTTTCTTCTACCGCCATGTTGCTAAAGCGTGGCATACTCTACGCGCACAAAAAGCGTTATGACAAGAGAGACCGGTGAGCCTGGCGGGGCGAGCCAGCAGCCGAGTTTTAAAAGTGGGGATAGCTGAAGTTTGTGGCGACATCTGTGTACACTAGCGGTACTACCTAGCTACCTAGTGATCTCGAGAACGAGACATGAAGCATAATTTAAATTATACGTTTCAATTATGTTTTAATCAATAAAATTAAGTGGAAATAATTCTTTTGTTTACAAAATATCGACTTTATTAATTCAATGTTTCTAACAGATAGTATATCAAAAAATTTTTTTAATCTCTACAGCGGTTGTCAACTAAAAAGTCAATGAAAAAAAAAAAAAAACAAAAACGTAGCCTTGTTTTACAACAAAAACTGTTGATTACACACTTACTCCAGCGAAAAGAAAAGAAAAAGATTGACAAAGATCTTACTTATCATGTAACAGAATCCAGGAACACCAAAATTTATAAATATAAGAATCATTTATTGCAGATCTGTATCTATGCATGTCGATGTATATACGCGTACATAACCTGTATACATAAATCACTTTAGTTTGCCTATCATGGACTATGATTGTAAGGTAGCAAAAAATTGTTGTATTTAATTTTTGTTCTCTCTAGGTAAAAAATGGTTGATCTACCATACATGGTTTGATAGATATTTATATCCTCCATCACCATGTAAAATTTTAGCCAAAAAAAGATGGGCTTTTGTAGAAAAATGCATTTTTCTTTTAAATGTATAGCTTATGCATTTTTAATTTTGTTCAAAATATCATGTACGATATGAAAGAGGACTTTAAACTGTGAGTAATAAAATGCATTGTGTTTTAAGAAGTTTAAAAATACTCGTGGAACAGAAGCACTTTAAAAGTAAGCTTGAAAAGAAAATTCAAATTCTCCATTGTAAAGAAATTTTGAATATTGCATAACGAACACAGTTTTAGTACAATCAAAAATGAAAAAATAGGTGTCAAATTATTTTAAGAGAAGAGTAACATACAAATTTTCTGTAGCGGTTACTGTAAAGGAAAATTCTATGTATTGTCACACGGAGAAAATTGTAAACTCTGAATAGATGCGCGAAATGAAAGCACAAAGCAAGAAGAGACCGGAGGAGAAGCGATTAGAAACCAAAGAGATAATAGGAGGGGATGTAGTCGACCCCATGGTTCAACTAACTTACTAGGTATCGCGAGAGGAAGGGAGAGTGAGAGGGAGAGAGAAGAGCATGCGCCAGGGAGGCGTGGAGAGTTTCACCGCAGCCAACAAGAATTCTCGCTTTTCGAAAAGATGAGTGCACGGGTGGGAAGGGGGAAGGCGGACTCATTTTTCGGCGGATATGGTGTCGATCCACCGGCAACGCACCGATAGCCATATCATGATGTGTGAAAAAGAGGCAGACGTTAGGTGAAATCGATAGCAGACACTTGTTAATAGCTCGCTAAGAAGTATGGCAAACGACTTTTACCCCAGTATTTTTTATTATTATCTGGGCGAACTATCTTTTTTGTCTGGTGTTTCGAGGTATAGTTATTATTGTTGTATATTTAATACGAACACTTTGAGAGTACGTGGTTTTAACGTACTAGCTATTCACCTTGTTAAGAGTACAAGCAGTGCCCTTCTGATATTCATTTTTGGAACCTCAGATGGTGGTGGGTTTACCAAACATTATATTGTATACGGCAACATTTGAAAACAATAAAAACCGAGTTTTAAAGTGTAATATAAGGTAAGGTATGATAGTAAAAAGTTATTTATATTATTTTTCCCAAATTTTAAAAGGCATAAAACATTTTTGAAAAATTTTTCAGTTTTAAAATATTTTTATATGAAAAAAAATCCCTTTAATAAATATTTATTATAATATTTGAGTAAACTGTTGACTGTAGGACTCTCTGTATTGTAATTTCTTATTTTTGTCATGTATTTTGATGCTTTTGACCTACAACCTAAGCTTCCAAAATCGGGCGCTGCCTGTAACTCTTAACAAGGCGAATTAAGATGGTTCGAACGCCAAAATTGACGTTAAATGTAAACATTTTTGTTAGGACTTTTTGGAAGATTATAATATAAGGGATGATGTAATTGGAAAGAAGTGCACTTCAAGTAAAGAAAAACATGTTTTTTAAATCAAATTTGATTATTATTAAACAAGATATCGCAATCATAAAAAAAATTTAACAAAACACTGGAATCTTTTTTATTTTTTATCTGACCTAAATTTTGAAGGGTTCATATAATAGTAAAATTTTGAATTTCGTTAAATCGCTGCAGAAACATCATTAGAGATGTTAGAAGTTTTAATCACATGATTTTATAGAAAATGTCTGTATGGATGTGTGTCTGCGTGTGTACTTGTGTGTGTATATGAATATCGCTTTATCTCAGGATATAATCGATCGATTTTAACCAGACAGACCTCATTTTTTGTTTTTTTTTTGTCCGAATTGGGAAAAAAAAATCAATTTTTGATTCACAGATGCTTTTTTGTTTTATGGTGAATTTTGGATTTTTGCAAAATTTTTTTTGCGTTTTTTTAATGATAGAATTGAGATATTTGAATCGATACAAAGGGTATAAAAATACCTATATTTTGCAAAAGAAATGATTACATTAGTTATTATACGGTTCTTTTGTTTTTACCAAAAACGTGTTTTTTTAAAGAAAGCTTATAATTCACAAACTAAATGGTCAACTGATTTAAAAAAAATCATGATAATGTAGAATAAATAGCTATAATCTGTATAAATTTCAATCCATTCTGTCAACTATTTTTTGAGTAAAAAATTGAAAACTGAAAAAAATGAGTTTTCTATGTCCAACGATTACGAGAGTAAAATTGGGTTATTGTTAAGAAGTGAGTGTTCGTATTGTTAATTATTGAAAAATAGTAAGTGGACGTCAACGAACAAGAGTCAAAATTTTGAATATTTTGGCCAACGTTTTGAGAGTTTTATTTGTACTCTCCTCATCAGGACTTGAAAGATCAAAATTCAACACATAATGCGTTAACGTCGAGGTTTTCAATACTATAATTTGAACAGTATATGTCGAGATAAATTGACCAATATCACAAAAAGACAAAGATCATATTGATCAATTTATCTCGACATATACTGTCCAAATTATAGTATTGAAAACCTTGACGTTAACGCAGTATGTGTTGAATTATGATCTTTCAAGCCCTGATGAGGAGAGTACAAATAAAACTCTCGAAACGTCGGCCAAAATATTCAAAATTTTGACTCTTGTTCGTTGACGTCCACTTACCATTTTTCAATAAAATTGGATTAGTCGCTTTGCGATTTTTTACAGGTAGATTTTGGGTAGCTTTCGTCTGAATTCATTGGACAAAACGATTGGTCCACAAATTTCAGAGATATTTGAGGTTAAAATTTCTTTAATCTTTTTTTCCAATTGTAATTTCTCGAGAACGGATATAGATAATATGCATGTGAATTTTCATAAAGATCGTATGATTACATTTTGAAATATTTGATCTTTAAAATTTTTGTATTTTACAGCCATTTTTTTTTGTCGCATGATAACTGGATATCCCTGAATTTTTTCAGAATTTTCAAAATGAGTTTCAACCATGAAAAAATTCGTGAATCTTCAGAGTGGTTTCTCTAAAAAGAAAACAGACTTACGTTGAATGTTATGTCGTAAAAACGTCTTTTTCAATATTAAAAAGATCAAACTTAAAAATCTAATTTTCGGTGACACATATCCACTGCCATGTTCAAGCTCTAAATGAGTAAATGTTCATAAAATAAAAAAAAAATAATTTCTTTGGTTCTTTTAACTAGCAACTCAATAATGACTGACTGATTATTTTTTTAAAAAATGTTGGTAAAAAGAATACAATAAAACTTATTTAAATTAATTTTTTTTAGATAATTTTAAGGGGGACTACAGCTAAAAATTTTCTTTCATTAATTTACCGAAAAAATACAAATTAGTATTAAAATATGTAATTTTTGATAAAATAAGCCCCAGCAGAGGTTTGTAAACCTATTTGATCCAAAGATATTGAGAATTTAAAATTTGAATCCTGCCGTAACCTACAGGCTGAACCATTTGATATTTTTTAATGGGATACGGCCCAAAATCTTTGTTTTTCAGATATCCTTTGACTGAAGCTATTCGCATCCCTTAATTTTTGCAATTAAT
This sequence comes from Torymus aiolomorphi, assembly GCA_036365515.1. Classification (NCBI taxonomy): domain Eukaryota; kingdom Metazoa; phylum Arthropoda; class Insecta; order Hymenoptera; family Torymidae; genus Torymus; species Torymus aiolomorphi. The sequence goes on along the minus strand of CM070877.1, from coordinate 9,893,435 downwards.
ATTTTTGTAAAGTCAGAAACTTGATTTAAAATTCACCATTTTTTAAAAATTCCTTTTTTTAACTTTGAGACCTTGAAATGATATTTTTAACATATACAAAATTATTGACAATACCTTCAGTAAAAGGACATATAAAAACAACAATTTTAAGATGCGTTCCATTAAAATCCATCAATTGGTTCAGACTGTAGGTGACGGCAGGTCATAATAAATTATAGTTTCCTGTACAGGGCTTTAAAGATATAAACAAAAAATTTGATATTATATCAAACCTAATGCAGGAACTTTTGAAAAATGTTTACATCTTTTCTGCGTATGGGTGATTTTCAGAAAACGTGAATTTTTATGTCCGTACGCAGTAACCACAAAGGATTTTCAAATTAAATATTTAAACCAATTTTAGTCAAAAGTAAAACTATTTTTTAAAATTATGCACATATAAAATCTACATTCATGGGTAAGTGCGTTTTTCCGGAATCAATATCTTTATTTAAAAAAATATTAATAATTTTATAAACTCTCTGGTAGTAATCTCTCTGGTATTATTATTTGTAATATTGGTTGTTCATTAATTTTTACTTGCCTTAGATTTTGTATAGAGTGCACTTATTTATTTTCGTTAATATTTATATGTTTTAAATGACGAGAAGTTCATGTTTTATTTTTATAGAATTTTTCAAACACTTTCAATCTTTGAAGATTGGAAAATGAAAAAGTTCACGTTTTCTAAAAATGACCCATATATACAGTAAAAAAAAATGTTTTTAACTTAAAAATTGAAAACATTTTTGTTGACTATCCATTGACTTCTGCAAATTACTTCTCTCACCTGCAAAAAATGATTCTTTTTAACTTGACAGATATTACTAAATGGAACAAGTAGGTAAGGTTCTTGTTTCTACTAATCTATTTCTGGCTCTCTTCCTCCATGTAAACATGCTGATATACTTGCTCCCCTTTATCCGCTGATATGGTCTGCCTGTTAATAAATAACTATTTCCATACAAAAATATCATTCTGACTTCTGTTACACTTCTGAAGTGCTGCCTTGCTGGGCACATACAAAACTACATAGTGAGAGTTTTAATAACATTCTTTGGAACTTGTGCCCCAAAACTATTTTTTCGACACTCTATGCGGGAAGTTCGATTTCTCGCACGCTCGGCAAAAAGCGTGTGCTCGAAATCGAACTTTCCACACGTCGTATCAAAAAGTTCTGTACGATACATCTGCGGGAAAGAGATTCTCGTCTCGTGTGCCTTTCCACTCTCGCTTCGCTCGGGTGCGTAAATGTCACACGAAAATCTACTTTTTTTAACGGAGTGTGCGAAACTCGCCTTCTCGTGCTTGTTTTGCGTGCGCGAAGTAGCTGTTTTACACACGGCATGCGCGTAAGTCGCGCATGCGCAGATCAGTTTACTTTCGCGCACGCCGTGCGAGAAACAGCTACTTCGCGCACGCAAAACAAACAACAAGGCTAGTTTCACACACTCCGTTAAAAAAAATAGAGTTCGATACACGTGACCGAAAAGGGTCATTATTGCACGGGTGTTTTTGTCACCCTCGCTTCGCTCGGGCGACAAACTACTTCGCACACTTGTATCGAAAATAACTATTCCCGCACTGGTATCGTAATGTACTATTGTACGCTTTGACGCTCTTACTCTTGATGCAAAGCTTGTTAATGATGGAATGTGTGGCATTTTGAACATTAGTTATCAACTGGACTTAACAGCTGGAGTCAATGCCATTTCTGCTGCAAAGAAAAAGAACAATGAGCGCACCAGACAGAGTCAATGCCATTTCTGCTGCTAAGAAGAAGGAAAATGAAATAAATAACGTCTTCATTTGAATACAAGTAAATTTTATTTCTTATTACAAAATCTTCGTGCTCAAATACACTGTATGTACATCACACCATCTTATATTGATTTATTCATACTTTATCTTCTATCAGTACAAATATCACGCGAATTCACATTTCCTTCCACTCGAACACTTACTTTTCTAAATTTTTTTCATCGACCACGCAATCGACAATCCAATGCCAAAATTCATCAACTTTTAAATAACTTAATTCGAAACTCTGCTGCTGACAATCATCGAATACAAAATATTCACTGTTGATAGCAGACCAGTTTCTATCAACCTCATCTTTCAAATTTACATCGCTGCACAATTTTCGCTTGAGAAAACAAATTTTTTTGGAATTAAATTCTTCTATAGAAACTCTCTTTAAAGCGGCACTGAAACGCTTCATTGAAGCTTCCACTCTCTCATCCAGATATTCGGTCGAGTACTTTATTATCGGGCTGTAAATGGTAATGGCAAATCCATCGAAACTCCATGTATAAGAAATACTGTAACTTAATTGCTCCTGGGTTCGAAGTTCATTGAACAAGTGCTCTTGAATAAGTATCTACTCACAACAAATTGAAGTTAGAATCAGTTAGTTGAGTTTCATAGAAAATAAATAAATTTTAAAACGTTGAATTAAATTTTTTCATGATTTCATAAAATAAAAAAAAGAGTTAAACGGTTTGTTTTCTTGTATATAATAATAACAATCCTAGTTATTTTTATTCCAATAAAGTACACTGAGGTAAAAATATAGTTACTATATTACAATAATGTATAGTGCAAAATCGTTACTACCTTATTTTATAGTAAACATTACTGTGTTATAGTTGCATTTACGATAATTATAGTTGAAACGACTATCAGAGAGTATATTTTACTAAAAAAAAATAGAAACTATAACTATAAATTTCGACAATTAAATGATATAGTAGTAAAAAACGTCTAAGCATATTTTTCTGTGTAAATAATATCACAGTATATGATTTCTTTAAACTAATAATAATAATAAGAATTACACTGAGAAAAAACGTGTTGGTGGTGGTTACTATATTGCATAGTAAAATTGTAGTATAAACTACAATATTTTAATGATAAGTGTATCAGTTTAGATAAAACAACTATACATTACAGTAAACATAGTAGTGTTAAGCAACCCACATTTTATAGTGAATTTAACATTATAGGTGAAAAATTTTTTAAATATAACATATTTATAAAATTGCATATTTTATAGACATCTTCACTATAGCTTTCTCTCCATACACTACTATAAAATAAGGTCTTGGTCAAATAATAGTATATAATCATGAATAATATTTAATTAAAAATGTGTTTCTATTTTGTGTTTCATAACGTTTAAAATTAGAGTTTGTGTACTCGTCAAATATTATTTAAGGTATTTACTTCAGCTTGTATATTTATGTCGTGTATTAGTTTAGTCGCCGAATTTTGGTCCATTTACCTAAAGTACATTTATAATATTTGAGAGAAAATTGTAAACCTTGTACCCGCACGTGAAAAGAAGGCACGAGGCAATAAGAAGGGACCGGAGGAGAAGCGATTAGAAAGTAGATGAGATAGGAGAGGCTGCTCCGCTCTGCTCCGTCCTGCACCACCCGGTTATACTCCAACTTGAATTTTATTTTACCGCGCTTGTTTTTTTTTAGCTGATTCTGTTGTATCGCCTACTGCCTATTGGAGAGAAATAAGTCAGTTAAACGGGGTTAAATTCAAGGCGGAACAGATGCGGGGCAGAGCAAAGCGGAACGGTTCTTATGTATTGCCCCTTAGGGGACTCAAACGAAACACGGAACTTTGAGAATTACTAAGCACTGAGTGCTAAGCACTTTTACGTAAGCACTAAGCAGCGACTAAATTTGGGCCATATATAGAAAAATCAGGAAGCGGCTCAACTCTCGATGCGCCGGCGGCGGTTGTACATTATTGTCGTCTGAGCTAATCTCCGCCTATGTAGCCGATCTCGTCCATGCAGCAAGTTGACTCTACTTGCTATATAGAGTCGCGTAATGTTTATAATAAAATGACGTATCAATTGTATACTAAAATCGTACACTTATATTATTTGTAATAGAACCGCTTTGTTATTGCTTTTAAGGTGAGTAATCTCGACATAACATTATTAGTATAGTAACAGTTTTAATTGTTAAAAATTACTCACCTCCAAAAATTCTTTATACACTGGTAGAGCCATCCCCATAAATGCAAAATTTGTTTGATAATAGTTCATAACAACGGAATTGACGTCAATTGTATTTTGATTTCTCGCTTCACAGGTTTTTTTACCAACGGGTAAGATGTTATTGTTCATCTTTTGTATTACGGTACGTGGTTTTTTACTTCGTTGTTGTAACTTTGTGGATTCGCAAATCAATTTTATAGCTTGATTTTTAGTTATGTTTCCTTGCACGAGACATCGTATGTAAACATTATTAGTTACTTGAATTACGAAGTTAATAAATTGCTTATAAGTTGTCTGTCTTAGGGTAGTATGTTCATCTGATGATAGCCAAAAGTTTGGTTCCAGTATCGAAGACATAATATCGCTAAAATATAGTATAGCTTTTAAGTAATTAAAATATTTTGAAGCAAATATAGTCACTTTGGAAAATGCTGCTTTAAAAATATTTAAAATACGTTCTAAATGTACGAATAAATTTAAATAATTTGCCAACTGAAAATTTATTGAAATAAAATTTCTTTTAGCTCATGTGCGTTTAAATTTAATTTTGCATTATGTGTACAACATGTATACAACAATTTTACCAGAAATTTCATAGCAAAAAGAATATATTTTTTCAAATCTGTTAATAATTCTTTAAAGTTTAGACCAAAGTTTAGTCCTATTCCAAAATTTCGTACCTAGCAAGAGTTCCTGGATCAGATAAAGCACTAGAGTAGTATTTCAACAACTGCCTTTTAACCGACTGAAACGTATGTTCTTTCAAAAATTTCGCAAACGACGCGATTCGCTTTATAATAATTTCCAGCAACATCTGTAAATACACGAAAAATAGATTTTTTCCATTTCAAAATATTACAAATTGGGTTCGTTATTAGATATTTACAGGTACTTTCTGGCTGAAGCCATTAACTCCAACGACAACACCCGATCTGCCAGTGGCAATCTTGTACCTGAGACCGGCGCATCTGGCGTCGTGCAAATCCTCTATTAGCACCTCGTGCAACAACGTCTCCAACAGCCTCGACATGACGACGCTAGAAATCATTAAAAATCAGATCGTTTCAGGCGAACTGATTTATCAGAATTACCACGAAAGTTACATACGTGTCCGGGGACGGGCTCGGTAGAACCGCCATCAACTGTAAACAGACGAAACACTTGGGGAGCTTAAATTTGTCGTCGTACCTATGCCAGATCTCCATTGTTTCATCCTGCACGATTCTTACGGGAGTTACAGGCGCATCGGGGGGTAAATCGACTAAGCTGAAATCCGTAGGGACGAAGATATTCGGCGTGAACGATCCGCAATCCAGCGTCGATTTCTGCCAACTGACGTACCAATCGTCAGGTATATCCTCACAACTGTACCTGACTCCGTACCAGGGCTCGATTTCGTTACACTCGGAATCCGCTATCTCGTCGCTCACGAGAACAATGAAAGTGTTTTCGGGCGTGAAGCAGTCCAGGAAACGTCGAACGACGGTCGCGTCGCAGCCTTCGTACAGGTGGCTACCTGTCAGGTATTCGGTAGGAGGGTATAGGTGCATAGTGGGGGATAACTGCCGCACAGCTGCAGCGGCGCTGATGTCGTCAGCGTACCTGTGTACGGGAAAGTATAATGCTAGATGGTTGAGGTATGGACAGGCTCTGAAGAATTTATTCTAAGGGTTTTGGCGGCTGTAAAATGTATTTCTATTTTTGCCATAAATAAATGTATAAATTATTTTCTAATACCTAAAATATTTTGTGTAAATTATGTAATTTTTATATAATATAAATCATTTGCATTTTACTCAACTTTTAAGGGGATGTGGAATACCGACCTCTATTATGCGACCTGCCGTACCGGCTGGACAGCAGTAATTCGTTCTAACTTGATTATTACTACGATTAACGACTTATTCAAATTCGCTTGCCCACCATAATTTAATTGTCTACCATTCTGCAAAGTTTTGAGTCAAAATTTCAAGGGCACCTTTAAAAATTCTTGGAACGAATGACTGCTGTCCAGCCGGTAAGGTAGGTCGCATAATGGAGGTCGGTATTCTACACCCCCTTAATTATGGTTAAATTTTTTAATGTGTAAAACTTACTTTAACATTTAAAAATGCATTGAAAACAAAATATTGCAAAAGTCAATTGCAAATCAGGCAAGTATAATAATTATACTTTAAAATACGTCGTAGTACCTGAATTTAATTTCTGCAATGTTTTTCATTTCCTCGTATATATCTTTTTGGACTCCTTTCAAGCGTAACGTATTCGTATAGGCGAATACAGTGTCCAAAATTTCTTTAATTCGTGAGCTTCCATCGCCCGAAAGCACCAAGTTTATCTTGAGCACAGAGTACATTGAAAGCTGCTCGTGATTGACGCTTAGTCGATCGCACAATTTTTGTTTCCGTAGGCAGTGACTCAACGAACCTATCCCCTCGCGATTCATGATCCATAAAATGTAATTAATCGGTTTGATTTTGTACAAGTGTATCGAAGGTGGCATTATGTATTTTATTTCTAGCTGAAAAACAACATTTGAGTTCTCTTTTTTTATCCAGTAAATAAACATTTTTTTGAATATACCGAAAACTTGTACAAGAATCTACAATGATCTTTTTATACTTTAAAAAAAGATTAAAGCTTTATGAAAATTAAAAAAATTTAATAACCATAAAAATTATAAACTAGCTAAACATATTATTTTTAAAACAATAAATATGCCAGTTTCATTTATATATTAAGATTTAATTTACCTTGACTTGATAAATATATTTTACAATAAATATATAAACATATAAAACTTACCTCACAAGTATTCTGTACAGATTGTATTTTATAAATCTTTTTCAATTTCACAGCGTCAAATAAATTTACACCGATAGTCCTCATAAAATTATCCGACGATAAACAATTCACTGGCACATTCGAAAAACATCTTATCACATATTCCTCCAACATATCCAACGAGAATGTAGCCTTAAAAAAACAAAATTTTTCCCTACTAGACAAATATTGTCAATCATTAATAGCAAAGATAATACAAAAATCTCCAACCTGAATAGCCAAAGTCATCCGATGCGCGCTATAATGTCTTTCCCTAAACGCAAGCAACTCCTCGTACAAAGTATCTTCCTTTATATTGTCTCGAAGGGTAACAAGATTGCCGCACGAAAACTTCGACCCCGGATTCTCTTTCCTCGCCACCACTCGGAAAAATTGCTTCAGCCTCTCGTAATCTACCGGTACGTCCAGAAGAAATTCTAAAAAAAAAATACGCAACCCCAACAACAATAACACCCAAAATTTTCCCACTCCCAATGAACAAAAAATGTGTAAAAAATTTACCGTTGTCGATAGATTCGCGTTCTCTTAACACAAAATTCTTGTCCAACAACGGATCGACAAAGAGATGCGCGAAACGATCCAGAGCTGGCAGCAGGTAATCCGGATGTATCTCGAAGAGGAAGTTCGTGGCTTCGGCACCGGTGTCGGCGTGGGCAAGTCCGCCCCGGTCCATTATAAATTTGTTGTACTCGTTTACCTAAAGAAAAAGGAGTTAATTATTTTCAAATGCAAAATAAAAATATAAGTTTACGTATATCAAAATTACACTTAAAACTAATAATTATTTACCAGATTGAAATTAATATAACAGACTTTAATTTACCTCTGGATATTTTTTAGATCCCAGCGTAACGACGTGCTCGAGGAGGTGCGCCATGCCTTGTATTTCTGGCGGGTCGCTAAAACTGCCAACGTTTATGCTAAGGCAACACGCCGCCTAAAGTATGTATGTATATATTTGAATAATTATTCAAAGCATAACAATAAAAGTATTCGATTGCAAATACTTCAAAATTTTGCTTCATACCATTTTTTGTTCCACTTCGACCTTTGCATTGACCTTGGCAAAATTTGTAGGGTGTATAATACCTGCATGATATTTATTTGTATGTGATTAATCCGAATGAGTAATTATTGTAAGATATAATCATCAATTTGAAGAACAAAAAATTTGATTTTATTAAACTACAAACAAAATAATTTATTCACCATTTTTTGCCATATCATTTTGCCCTTTTCTCCTTTTTGCAAAATGAAAATCAGAAATTAATAAGGCTTTCAGTCCATTTCCTAATTGAAGAACTCTATGAAACAAAAACGTATTATTTTCACAGCAAATAATTATAAATTATACTATAACAGCATCGCCATAATGCATGACACCTTACCTGTACTCTTTTCTGTCATTTTCCGATTTTACGGGCGTACCGAGATACTTCACATTGCTTTTATACCCTTTTGCAAAATCCTTTAAATTGTCCGAAATCACAAAATTACTCTTCTCACGAACCTTTTCCATTTTAATAGCACAAAGCAAACCACATTGAAAATTAAATATTTCTCGAACGCAACAGGTGTGATGCGAAAAATTATTAACGAATCGAAAGTTTGAGCAATCCGACCAAGAATACTGTTCACGACAAATCCGACAATCGACTGATGCATTTATAAGCAATGTCAGTCGTTGGGCATCGATTTCGATCTGCCAAAGTTGATTGATATCAAGGTTTGAATTCGAATTATTCGAAACCTTGGGCATTGCAAGCTCGTCCGCGAGATGGCGCGCTTGCTGCGAGATTTTTCAATCTGCGCCGCAAGTTCGATCATTATTATATCGACCACGAATTATAAATTTGAAAACGTTAATTTATACATTACCTTGAAAAATTTATTGTATATTTATACTTGAAAAATGTATTGCATTGGTCGTTCGAAGACAAGGCTGGCATATTCCCATTAGTGAACAAAAATGAAATCTACTATTAAAGTTTCCTCGTCCTCCCTTGATTATTTGAATTCTTCCGCACTTAGAGCCGCACGCGTTCTAAAATTATATAAGTAGTTCAATACAACGTTGCGAGTTGATTAAAATATTCACATTTGCATTCTGTTACGTGTGAGGGGGTTCTACCAACCGTAACAATTCTAGTATTCTAATAAAAAGCAGTTTATATTCATTACAATGAATAACAATAAACCTTTGGATGCATTTTCAATGTTAATATCAATAAAAACCGCTGTTGAAAATATAAAAGAAAAAATACAATAAATAATTTCAAGCCTCATTCTCAAGAACGCAACTTTCAACCTCTGACCGTCGCAAACCATCCCGTGACTTCTCATGACCGTCACCTAACCCAACCCACTCACACTGCCGTGGGCCGTGGCGTACACACCCAAAACACTCGCAATCGTCATCGCCCACGCCAGTCTTTTCACGCGTTCATCCACCTGCACGTATATATATATACGTGTATACACAGAATACATATACGCACATATTATGCACGTACAACAAGCAGCAGCATCACTGCTCTTCGACGGGAAGCTGCATCACAGCTAGTGCGCGAAAGAGCCAGACTGGAGACAACAAAAACATGGACGCCGTTGAGGTGGTGGTGAACGACTCCGAGGCCCAGGAGGAGCTCGTCGTCTGCCGAATCTGCCTGGGACACGAGCACGCGATGCTTGGACTCTTTCACGAGGAAGAGGGCCAGGGGGACGTCGGCGTCATCAGCACCGCTGCTGAGAAGGCTATGAGCCTCGCCAGAGTTAAGGTTAGGCCGCAGGTGGTGGTTTGTTTCCAGGGTTTTGAAAGGTTGAACGGTGGATTTGGGCAGAGGAGAGGATGGATAAGGATTGAGGTTTTGTGGGGAAAAGGTTATTTTGGTGTATGGGGTTAATTGTATTCTTTCAATAATTGTTGATGATCCATTGTTGTGGTTGAAAAGTATGTGTTTTAATGTTGTTTTTTGGTCGGTGCTCTAGTTTTTTGCCCTGTAGTTTGGTTAGCGAGGTGTAGGAGTGCTTTGTACTCCGTTTCTGATTTTGTTTATGTTTGGTGGAATTTTTATGTTTCGTACCTGTTGAGCAATACTTTTGATTTAGTAATAGCTTACAGACCTGTACTTATCATTTTTTAGTGTACAATCATGTTATGTAATTGTTATAGACTTAATTTAACAACATATTACTGATATTGCCAATATTTACAAAAATATAAATTATTACAGATGATGCCAGGAGATGGAATGCCTTCTTATATATGCTGTATGTGCAGCGATAATCTGGAATCAGCGTACAAATTTAAGCTGCAAGTTGAGGAAGCTGATAGTGTGTTGCGAGAAAGGTTGAAATCTTTGGATGTAAAGCAAGAGTTATTTTTTAATGATTTGGGTGTAAATTTAACGTCTCACAGAAATAATGTTGGTGAAATATCGGAAGAAAATTTACTTCTCAAAGATCACATGGATCTGCTAAATGTACAGAAAATAAATGCTAGTGATTTGTATGGTGATAATCTGGAAAAGTCAACAAATGCTATCATTGATCAACAAGTGATAGAAAGCAAAAATGAGATCCAAGAAAATCAACAACTCATTCAACATGAAGAGCAATTGCAAATGCAAGGAGAACAGAAAATGCAAGAAATTCATAATGATCATCAAATTCAAATTCATGATAGTCAAGAAATACACGATATAACTAATGAACAACATAATCAATCGTTTGGAGCTGAACTTCAGGAAATGATACAAGAAATAAATAATCAGGAAGCATTGCAAGAATTGCATCATAGTCAACAACTGACAATGCATGAGCATAATTATGTAGCAGAATCACAACCATGTGATGTTCCCTCTGGACATGATGTATTAAATACGGAGGTAAATAAAATTTATAATTCATATATTAAAATTACTTTTGTAGTAAATGAATGTGTAATAAAGTTCTTGAATTTTATATTTCTTAATATTTACAGGAGAGAGAAGAAAATAATAAAATAGAAATTAAAGAAGACAGTAAAGAAGATATTCAAATAGATTTAATTGATGACCAGATAGAAATAAGTGGGATACAGACATCTTCCCCAAATGAATCACTACGCAGAAGCAAACGTAAGCTTAATCAACAAAAATCTCAAAGTGAACGAGACTCCAATCAAGAAAATTATTTTGAAAATCTAAATCTTAGTTCTCGATTAAAAAAGACCCACTCGGACACATTAGAAAAAATATATTTTGTTTGCTACTTATGTGACAAACAATTCATATCAAAAGACGTTTTAAAAGAGCATATGCATTCACATGAAGAGGTAAGGAAAACTCTTTCTCTTATGAAAAGATCTCCTGAGAAACTTCTAAGGACACCAGAAAAATTACAAAACGAGACCACAAGTCCAAGAACACTCTCAAGTGGTAAGAAGCTAAATACTTGTCCTCAGTGTGGTAAGGAATATCTTTACATAATTTCCTACAACAAGCATCTGAAGCAGCATGAGAAAGAGAAGCTGATGGATGTAAAAGTGGAAGCTATGCCTCTGGAAATATCTTTTCAGGAGGAAGATGATACTCTGGACTTCCATGCATACGATGATAATCCTGTAACGGATTCTGACATTGAAGAAGATGAGGAGAAATATAAAAACGATGCAAAAAATAAAAGTGCACTGGAATGTAATGTTTGTGACGAAGAATTCGATGCTGTAGATAAACTTCGAGATCATCGTTCCAAACACGTGGTTGAGGGTGTACTTACAGAACAAGACCTTAACAACGATGCAGAACAAATAGGTACGCAAAGTAAATAAATCTTTTCAGTTATACGAAAATCCTACATAAAGCACGTTTAATCACATAATTGAATTTTCCAATACAGCAGCCGCTGAATTTGAAAGCGTAACAGCCGAAACCGCCCCAGCCGAATCATTCTTCAAAAAAGACACCAGCATCACGCCCAGCAAGGAACTAAAGTGCCCGCAATGTTCGTTGACCTTCAACCATAAGAAAGCTTTAGTCCGGCACACCGAGACCCACAACGGTGTCCAATACACCTGTAAGGTTTGCCATCAGACATTCGCTCGCAAGGAGCTGCTACGTAGGCATGCGGAGCAGCATGGAAGTCGGCTGAGGAGCTTCAAGTGCATGCAATGCAACAAGACCTTCGGTAACGAGTTGACGCTGAGGAATCATTTGATAGCAACCAATCACAAAACAATTGTGCACGGGCAGGAGTACGATCCGAATAAGAGGATTAAAAGGGTGGCTGCAAAAGCTGCGCAAAAGATCATCGATCAGATCAAGACGGATTTCAATCTCGACGAGTCGGAGGACGAAGATGCGGAGAACGAAAGGGAGTTTGACGATTCGAAGGATGAGCTCAGTGTGGTTGATGAGGAACAAGCGGTAAGGGTAGTTTGTTGTAAGAATTTGATGTTTGACTTGTCTGATATCTTTGCTTAATTAGTTTCTTTGGTCTTACCCTTTAGTAAGTTGTATACTAAAAAGCTATACTATCAAATATTTTAATCATGTTATTAGTCTGGTCAGAGATAAATGATTGAATCACCTGATTTTTTGCATCGAATCAAGGTTTTTCAAAAAGGAAGCTTATTGCATGATCTTTTATAGAAATTTTATTAAGTAATTCATTTACTTTCTTTCAGGAATATATACCACCAATACCTAAAAAGCTCCAACGAAGCCAGAGGAGCTTGACCTGCGAGACTTGCAACGTCAAATGCTCATCCAAGCAAGCTCTCTCAAAGCACATGGAACTGCATGTAAAAGATGAAAACCAGGTAAAACAAGAAAAGCAACCACAACAACAACAACAGAGGAAGCTCGAAGAAACGCGCGAGACGGAGGAACAGAACGAAGAGGAGCAACACGAGGACGATGATGACGACTTCGAGAGCGGGCTCGACTGGCCGATGGACAGCCACGAGTGTCCCACCTGCAAGAAAAAGTACAGCACCAAGAAATCGCTGCTCAGACACCAACTGCTGCACGAGGAGCCGAACTTTGAGTGCGACATCTGCAATGTGAAGTTCTACAGAAAGGACAAACTGAAGGCACATTATGATAAGTGTTCCGAGAAGAATCCGGATCAGGTGCGTAAGTGTAATATTTGCGGAGACTCGTTCGAGAACAACGAGATATTGAAGGAGCATAGAGCGAAGCACGTGATGGAAGGTATATTAACTGAGGAGGATTTGAGAGATATTGATCCGAGGCCGGAGGATAAAAATGGGGAGAAGGCGCCACGGAAAAGGCGGACAGATATCGTGGGGTTGGAGTGCACAGAGTGTAACAAGCGCTATACTTCTAGGAAAGGATTGTTGAGGCACATACAGGTAATTAAAAAAGTTTGGATAATCATTATATACTTTTATTTAAAAAACAAGCAAATTTATAATGTGAATCTACCCCACACAGGTACACGAAGGCAAGAAGTATCTCTGCGACATCTGTCCGAAGAAGTTCTACCGTCGCGAGCATCTTAAAATCCACGTGGCTAAGCACAACATGGTCAAACCGTACAAGTGTCCGCGCTGCACGAAGCGCTTCATCCGCGAGGACCAACTGAACACCCATCTCACCAAACACGACAAAACCTTCAAAAAGACAAAGGAGACTGACACGGTGAAACGCTTCTTATGCGAGATCTGCTCGAAGAGCTTCACCCAGTCGACGACGCTGATAGCTCACCTGAGAGCGCACAACGGCATCAAGCCTTACGTCTGCGAGGTCTGCTCGCGGCCGTTCACCACTAACGCCTACCTCAAGATGCACATGCGCACGCACACTCAGGAGCGACCGTACATCTGTCAGTACTGCTCGAGAGCGTTCGCCAGGGCTGACACGTTGGCGAATCACCTGACCTCGCATACGGGCGAGGCGAAGTATCATTGTAAATACTGCTCAAAGAACTTCAGGCGGCTCAAGTCGCTGAAGGAGCACGTGTTCATCCACACGGGTCAGCGACCTTATGCCTGCCCTACGTGCGACAGGAGATTCAATAACAACGGCAGCAGGTATGCGCACAGCAAGCGCTGCAAACAGAATATGCTGCAGGGCAGGCAGCAGAATCAACAGCAGCAGCAGCAGCAGCAGGTTTTCCCGATCGAGCAGGAACTCCAGGAACAACAAGAACTCCAAGAGCAAGAACAACAAGAGCAACAGCAGGAGGAGCAACAGGTACAGCAGCTGCAACTGCAGGAGCAGCACGATTTGCAGAGGCTGCAGCAGGCGCAGATAATCAAGCCTCAGAGCATCAAGACCATCACAATCACTCGGCCGGATGGCACGGCCATTGGTCAACAGCATGTTATGGCCCACCAGGAGATACTTATGCCCCTCATCCTTCCGCTCACAGTCACGCTTGCCGACGTCGGCGAGGAGGTGATTCTGCCCGAGGGCACGAAGATTTTTACAGCGTAAAAGGGGAGTACAAGGTGTGGCGATATCTGAAATCTGTGATGAGTACTTTTGTACGAGAAAATGTTTATTTTTTTGCTCTGCTGGGTGCCGAGGAGTGGAATGTGTGCAACATTGCAAAATTGAAAAATGTATTAACGATCTTCTCTGCTGAGACCATAATCCTACTATAAGATTTTATAGCTTGTAACAAAGGTGAACTTGGAGACGAGTGATGGAGACGTTGGGGTGTGACTGAGTAATTTTTGAGTAACTGTGGGTATTCAATGATAGCGGAGACTAAAGACTTCTGCGTCTAAAGACCTCGAGCTAACTCTTAGTATAGGTGTGTACAATATCGGGCATCGATGTAGTATGATCGTGTATATAGGCGAGTTTATTTTTTACAATTGCGAGTATGGAAATTGAAGTGTATTTAAATAAGAAAAACTTTTTTAAGGAGTTACCTTGAATTAGGAGATGTATAAACTTTAACAGTTTATCATTTATCATTTACAATTACAATTTGGTTTTTATTTGTTTGATATGTCTAATGATAGACATAAATTTTTATTTTCATTGATATTATTAACATGTCGCATGAATGGTATGGTAAGTTATGTTCAGTAACTTTAAAAGGTTATATATATATATATATATATATATATATATATATATATATATATATTGACGATTTTTGTATTGCACAAGAAGTGATTGCTTCCAGTTCGAATGGAAATGAATGGAAAATTTTTTCACGACTAAATGTAGTGTAAACTTCTTATACTATAAAGCTAATTGCACATCTTCTCTATCTTCTCTCATTGTAATAGCGATCCATTAAGAAGTGACAAAGCGACCATTACTTCTTTTTCCACGTTAATCCATTAAATGTAGAATTTATATAAGATATGCTTTTTTTCAGCTCTATTATTGTTATGTATTTAATTAAGCTTTGTTGCGCTGTACCCATGAGTACTGTAAATTAATTTGCTTGCTGCAAGGAATTTTAATTGAACATAAGTAAATTTAAGATTAAATTTATTACTAATTTTTTTCTTTTAATTAATCGTAATGCTAGCATTACTCAAAATTGGGTTCCCGTTTTTCTCATTCAATGTTTAATTTTAAGAAAAAAAAACTCTTTAATACGTTGTAGTTCTTTATGACACTTAAAACGTGTCAACGTCTTTTGGAATAATTTCATACAAAATTAAGCATCAGCTCAAGATTTCTACTTCAACATCTATGTAAATATTCGTTAATAGTCTGAGTAAACGGGTCTCGAATATACAGGCATTATTAATTAAGTCTCTCATCTTGTTTCACACCACGTGAACCGAGAATTTTGTATAGCGTTAGCGTGTGTAATGGCTTTTGCAAGTTTTAATAATAAAATAAAAAACACGCAGTCTTCTTCACTTTTTACGATGTAAGCGCAATGTATCGATTGATGAAATCAATATCGAAACCTTCATTTACAGTGGTAAATAGCACGATAACGTTTCCCCCAGTATACTTTTTTCGTCTCACGAAAGAACTAACACAACAAAAATTTATTTATTTTATGTAAAACGACGAGACAGCTTGTAACTGTTGCGATTAAGTATTTACGTGATAATGATAATTATACATAAATATTTTGATTTTTTAATAAAATAAATTTATTATAATTGTACTGCGTTGCATCAATTTACCAACCAATTACCTATTTCTTTTTACTTACAAAAATGTTTCGACTAGGTGCTCGAAAATCAAATAGAAGTACTAAATATATATTCAATTTCCCGACTCCCGGTACAAATGTACACACACACACACACACACACACACACACACACACACACACACACACACACACACACACACACACACACACACACACACACACACACACACACACACACACACACACACACACACACACACACACACACACACACACACACACACACACACACACACACACACACACACACACACACACACACACACACACACACACACACACACACCCACACACACACAGGGCCGGATTAATATGCCATGAGGCCCGGGGCTATCTAGGCCTGAGGCCCTCTTAAGGAAATAATTTTCATGTCGCTTTAAAAAAAGTTATTTTATAGGCCGAGGATATGAGGTCCACGCAAGTTAGGAAATTACGTAGACATGCAATAATAAGCAAGACAATTATTTAAACCATTTTTAAACCCAAGTAGGCGGAGGATCTGAGGTCCACGCATGTTAGGGAATTACGTTGACGTGCAACAATGAGCAAGACAATTATTTAAACAATTTTTAAACCCAAGTGGACGGGGGATATGAGGTCCACGCATATAAGGGAGTCATGTAGACATGAAAAAATAAGCAAAACGATTATTTAAATGATTTTTAAACCCAAGTAGCCGAGGGATATGAGGTTCACGCATATGAGGGAGTCATGAAAAAATAAGCAAACCATTATTTAAACAATTTGTAAACCCAAGTAGGCAGGGGATATGAGACCCACGCATATAAGGGAGTCATGTAGACATGAAAAAATAAGCAAAACGATTATTTAAATAAGTTTTAAACCCAAGTAGGCAGGGGATATGAGGTCCACGTATATAAGGGAGTCATGTAGACATGAAAAAATAAGCAAAACGATTATTTAAGGGGATGTGCAACCCTAATTTCAATATTTTTTTAAATCAACATTCAAACATTTATTTGGAAAAAGACGGCTGTCAAGCGCTCCGTACACGCAAACACTATATGCAGATTTTTTTCTGGATAATTCTATTGATATTTGCATGAGTTATGCTCGTTTGAAAAGTAGGTCAATTGTAGATTCCTACTTACCGACAGTACGGTTTTTATTTAATTAAATAAATTCTCATAATTTTTTTGGAAAAAAACGTCTGTCAAGCGCTCCGTACACGCAAACACTATATGCAAATTTTTTTCTGGATAATTCTATTGATATTTGCGTGAGTTATGCTCGTTTGAAAAATAACGTCGGTACTCACATCCCCTTAAATAAGTTTTAAACCCAAGTAGGCGGGGGATATGAGATCCATGCATATAAGGGAGTCATGTAGACATGAAAAAATAAGCAAAACGATTATTTAAATAATTTTTAAATAATAATCGTTTTTCTTTGTGTAGTGTGGCACCCTCCATTGTTTATTGATTAAATATAGGTAGGAATAATGGATCCTTTGAGGGCCAATGTCCAAGGTGAAAATGAATTTCAGTCGATTTTTTATTTTGCGACGTTTCGCCAGACGATTTTCTGGCCTCTTCAGGCAAAGTTTTTTACAGTATCAGCTAGCAAACATAGCTTCGACCAACTTTGTCAACACCTTGGACATTGGCCCTGAAAGGATCCATTATTCCTACCTATATTTAATTAATAATCGTTTTGCTTATGTTTTCATGACTCCCTTGTATGCGTGGACCTCATATCGCCCGCCTACTTGGGTTTAAGAATTATTTAATGAATCGTCTTGCTTACTGCCACACGCCTACGTAACTTCCTTATTTACACGGAGCTCGTGTCCCCCGGCTACTTGGATTAATAATTATTAAATTAATCGTCTTGCTCACTGACGCCCGTCTACGTAACTCCCTTATTTACAGGGATCTCGCGTCTCCCGGTTACTTGGGTTAATAATTATTTAACCCTCCCCGAAGACGAGGCCCCCTTCGAAGGTGAGGCCCGGGACCCCTAGCCCCCTCCTTGATCCGGCCCTGCACACACACACACACACACACACACACACACACACACACACACACACACACACACACACACACACACACACACACACACACACACACGCTCCGTAATCAGCTGATCAGCCAGATCAGCTAATGGTAACCCGAGTAAAAATTCATCCCATGGTTAATAATCAGGCCCTGTATAGGGTAGATAGGGACGGTCGTATCCAGGCCATGTTACGCGGTTCTAGGCCGGGTCTGACCCGTTGCCTTAAAATCAATGTCTAATGCTAGTTAAATCTACTTGTCTTGAGGACGTTCCTTGAGCTGATACCTCATAAGGAAGAAAAAAAATACTTATCTAAATCTAAACATGTGCCCTATTTTTGGAAGTATCATCCGTATGGTACTTCGAAATATGAAAACCCCGTATTTACATGTAGAAAATCATAAGAAAGTTATTAAAAAGAAATAAGTCAGGCTACCTGTCCAGGCCCGGCCTAGAACTGAGTAATCTACCTGCAAATTGTAATGTATAAGGCTCTCCGGGTCTGTAAAGCTTGATCAGGCACCGATACAGGCCCTGACTTTTACCTTAAAATCATTTCTACTCGGGAAGACGGGTACTCGGGAATGATCGAAAATTCGAAACACGTGTATACCTATACGGCTTTTCTTCAGTCGGCTCCAAAACCGAAAAGCCGACGTGAAATGTTAAGACACTTTGTTCGTGTAAATAATGTTTAAGTCTCATGCATTTATTGTTGTGTTTTAAAGTTTTAATTTGTCAATACTGTAAAGATACAGAAATTAATCATGTTTAGTATTGTCAGGAATTTTGCGACAAGAGTTGCGAGGCAGGCTCGAAAGAAGCCCGATAAGAGGCCGAAATTTGCGAAGAAGGGCAAGTTGAAAACTATGCCTAGTGAGTATTCTAATAATTTGATTTTAATCTTTGTTTTTTGTTGAAATTGAAGTTTTCATTGATTTTATGTAACCGTTAATTAAGTTATACGTGAAATAACCTATAAATTTGTTTATGTTTAGTATTTGAACTTGTTTATGAGTATTAGCCAATATTGGTAAATTTTGCAAATGAAGATAGAATTTATGTTAACACAATTGATATGTCCAAAAAGGAAATAATTTTTTTATATAAAACAAATGTTCTACGTAAAACAAAAAACTCTGTTACTCACGGCACATAGATAGCTTTTAGAAAATACAAAATATGTAAGAAATTAGTAAAGATGTTCATAGAAATCAATATTTATTAATAAACATTTTAATTTTTTTAGTTTTCCAGTACCCAGTAAGTAAAAGAAGTAATCGCAGAGTATATGTTTGGGGTTTGCAAGAGCATGGAGCACTAGGTACTGAGAAAAATATTTCCTTTGCTGAAGAAAGAATTGCTTATGCTGGTGTCCCCCACAGGTTGACATTTGGGGAATATTATAATGTAACTGATGTCGCATGTGGATATGGATTTACTGCTTTTGCTGTTAAAGCCAATGATCACAGAATAGTTTATGGAACTGGAATAAATTCAGATTCACAGCTTGGTAAGAATTTCTCATAATTTTTTCTATTTGTGAAACAATATAGTATGTATATGAATTTTATTATGTATTTAGGATTCCATCCAAAGGATGAAAAATTGGAAGTTCCAATTACAAGAGAACCAAGACCAGTATTTATTCCATTAAAAGAAAAGACAACTAAGGTCTTAGGACTTGCTGCAGGCAGAGCCCATTTACTTATATTAACAGAGGAGGGTGTGCATACGTTAGGAAACAATGGCTATGGTCAATGTGGAAGACCAATTATAAGTAACGAAGATTACTATAGAAGTAAGGCTGTAAATTTTATACCAAACATAAAGGGAGCAAAGATTACAAGTGTTGGTGCTGGTCAAGATCACAGGTAAATTGTTTTGTGTAAAAAACTTATTTTTATTAAAAATATAAATTTATACAATGCTTATGAAAACCATATTTTTAGTATACTTGTGACTGAAAATGGTGAAGTATACACATTTGGTTGGGGGGCAGATGGACAAACAGGTCTTGCACATTATAGAAATGAATATAGACCTTCAATTGTAAAAGGAGATTTAGCAGGAGAAAATATTGTTAAAGTGGCATGTACAGCAGATTTTGTTCTTGCACTTTCTGGTAAGAATATACGCTTTAATTTGATTTGTACAAATGTTAAGAAAGTATTTTGCATTTTTTTCTAATTACATTCATTGCTAATCACAGAGAAAGGTAAAATATTTGGTTGGGGAAACACAGAATATGGCCAAATACCAGCAGTTACGGACTGTCAACAAATTAACATAGCTACTGAACTAAACATGTGTGAAAATCTCGGTAAAATTGTAGATATCGCATCTGGTGGAAGCTTCTGTATGATATTAAATAGTAAGTTCTACTACTTTATATTATTTTATTACAAAAAATTGAAAAATGTCAGTTCAAATTTATTTTTCACGTTCTCCAGGTGAAGGAGATGTATATGTGTGGGGATTTGGAATATTGGGTCTTGGCCCGGAAGCGCAGAGGGTATTGAAACCTACTATTATTCCAAAAACTCTATTTGGTGTCAATGCTTATGAACCAGAAAACAAGGTAAGACCACAGCGCACAAAAGTAACAAAATCCACAATGTTTTAAAAGAATAGCAAATATTATTCCGGCACTTTATTTAATATTTTAAAGTATTTTTTATATACAAGTACATTTTAATACATCTTTACTCGCTAATACATACAAATATGATTTTTTCAGGTAATCAAAATATTTTGTGGAGTTAATCAGTTGGCGGCCCTCACGAATCAGGGACACTTGTACATGTGGGGGCGGAATCAATTCGGAGCTCTCGGACTCGGTCATCGCAAGGACCAATTCTTTCCACTAAAAGTAAGCTGTCGTTCGATATTTTACTTTGATAAAATATAATTAAATGATATGATTTTTGCAATGAAAATATTTGTTTCAAGGTTTCGATCGGCGCTATGGTCGAGAAAATATCCTGCGGAATCGACCACACGGTAGCGATCTGCAAACCTTTTATTTAAGCGTACTAAAAACAAAAAAAAAAAACAAAAACACGTTATAAAAATCGTTACATCCCTACAGCATCATGGATCGAATCTGTAAAAAAAAAAAGAAAACCCTAAAATTTGTACAGACACACGTAGACTTAAACTTAATTATGTTTAATAAAAAAAAAAATGAATATAATAATTAACGGAGTACAAAAGAGGCGTAAAATGTAATGGGAAATGCATGCAATCTTGATCCTCCTTCATCTCGATGGCAGTGTGCGCGCGCGTGCGACGCAATTGTGCAGTACATCTATTACAAAAATCGAGCGATCGACAGCAGCAGCAGTAGCAGAGGCGCAAAGAGTAACGAGCTCGCGCCGCTCTTGCACACGAGCTGCTCGAAGGAGATCGTGTACTGTAGGTTGTCCGGGAACCGGCACACGCGCGGATCTGAAAAAAAACAAGAGAAGAGTGGAATAGTGTATGTGTGCGGGCACGCGCGTTTGACATACTTTCGCTGAATTTAGCCGTGGAATGAAAGTGGCGAGAAGTGCGATGGGAGCAGTCTAGTAGTAGGTGAAGTCTTATAGCGAAAGTGGATATATGTTTGCTAGGCGGATTTTCTTTTTCGATCTTTTCAGCAGGCGGCTTGAAGATTGGATTTAGCGCTTGATTTTCGTCAGCGGTAAAGTTTTTAATGCGAGTGATTAGAAATTTTTGTAAACATATAGCGAATGGTCTAGTTTCAGAAGTGTTGAGAAGTGATTGATTATGGTTTTTTAAATAAATGACAAATTTTGATGCTTAATATTGAAATCGGAAAATATAGGAGATGAGTCTTAAAAGAATTTATTATCCGCTGCGCCTTTTTTCTTGTGTAGTAGATGCAATTTCATTATCTATTCAATATTAGGCCTCATCGTAAACACACTCACGTGAGACTATTCACACGCACAATAAAAAGAAAATGAATTTCTTAATTAGGAACTAGACATTTTGCTATACGAAAAATACTGTTTTAATGAGTACTAATCCCTGAATGGGAGTATAAATAGTTTAAACCAATTTGTTTAGCTTAGTATGACCCATGACTCGTGAATTTGTTCATACTTTAGATTATTGGAAAAAAAAACTTGATACTTTTCCAGTAAAGCATATCACATAAAATGCGAATATCAGTCATTAGAAATAATTTAAAAATCGAGTATTCCAATTTTTTGAGAATTCACCTGAGTGTCACATCGAAATGTCACCTGACTTGATAAGTAGAAAAGCACTAAAATTTAGTTAAAAACTTGTTAGCGGTTGTGTAGATAATATTTCTTTTGTTATTCCTTCTAAAATACCATTTTTTTACGAAAACTTTAAGTCTTTACACAAAGCGTTATAAAAAAAGTTTTTGTATGAATGAAATAAAAAATGAAATGAATTTTTGTTAAAAAGCATATATATATAACGCATTGTACATGCATTTTATAAGGAATTCTAAAAGAAATATGAGCTTTGTAACTGCTCAAAAGGTAAAGCAGGCAATTTTTAAACTAAATTGTAGTGTTTTTCTGGTTTTTAAGCCAGGTAAGCTATTAGCTGAAGAAAATCCAACTGAGACCGCGTAACCGGTTTACCAATCAACACACTTTTTCAAACATCAAAACACGCGAAACCCTCAAAAAGAAAAAAACCGCTACTATTGCTCTTCCACTGCTTTTAAACATTTCCAAAAGTCCTATCCACTTCCCACACACTACCCTACAATTCAGCATTGCCTATATATCTACCTGTGCACGAGAAAGTGCCGGCAGAGCTGCTGTTGCTCGAGCCGACCGACAAATAGTACGGCTTGCACTGGTGGAGATAGCTCGCATCCCCGCAGTCCATCTCTATCGTGTGCGAGTTCTCCGTTTTGCAGTTGCCCGTCTGCGTGACGTTCGCGTGGAGCAGCTCGCGCGACGTGCATACCTTCAGCGGACCACCAACTCCGGTGCTCTGGATCTAGGATAAGATAATTTAAATCATAAATAACTTATAGATTCTTCAGTTCTTTAAT
Source organism: Torymus aiolomorphi (assembly GCA_036365515.1). Lineage (NCBI taxonomy): Eukaryota > Metazoa > Arthropoda > Insecta > Hymenoptera > Torymidae > Torymus > Torymus aiolomorphi. The sequence continues at coordinate 9,870,315 of CM070877.1, read as the reverse complement.
TCTTTTTTATGCACACTTGAATTCTTTTTAGTTTAGAAAATTTGAAAATCTTAGGTTTTCTCATGCGGTTCTAAAACCGCATATGTAAGGAAGTATATAAGAATATAGTCGGCATCCAATAATAAAATGTTTAGTTTGAATATTCTGATATTTTTTCTTTTTGAAACGCTAGGTTACTAAGAATCAATTACACTTACTCTGATCTTGGGCGGATTGTCCTTGTTGTCGCTGGAGAAGTAATTCGGATGAATCCTGTAGTAGTTAACTCCACTCGGTCCGACGTAATCGGTCAGCTGATGGGAAGACCCGGACGATGACTCGTAATTCGATCCGCATTGCGAGTTGATCAAACGTCTCGGGACTAAGCGAAACATTTAACGTTATTATTATTGTTATATTTTGATCGGAAAAGAAAAAAATATGAAAGTTCAAGAAAAAGAGGACGATACCTTGTTTGATTCTCGACTGCAAGGCGTCGAGATTGGGAATCGCATCGGTCGTCTCGCCCACTGTTATGACGAAAACGTCGTTGCTGTCGACCAGATTCGCCCATCCGTCTTTCGTTCGGTGTGCCAGGAACAGCAGGACGGCGTCTGTGAACGTGAACCAATAATTATTTCGAATCGGTTTCATCGGATAAAATATTTACCATCATTTTTGTGCATACAGAGCGATTTCCTTTTACAAAAATTTACCAATTTTAAAGCCAAACAAATTAATATTGTATAGAAATTCGTACAAAAATTTGCTTGAAGAGGATCACCTTCTCTTTCAAGATTGCTCAGATAAATTAGACTATTACCAAATCAGACTATTACCACCCATAATCTACCTCACCAATCCCGCCCCACATAATCATCTACAAGTACTCGAGAGCATAGAACTCACCGGGCGCCTCCTCGCTCATCCTCTTCAGTATCTCCCGACACAGCTCGCGGTCGTTCTCGGACAGGCTGCCCTGGTACGGCGCGGCGAGCACCACGTCCGACTTGCCGCCAGCCCAGTTCCGTTGGCGCTCGTCGTCCAGCTTACGCGACTGGACCGTGCGCAGTTGCTCCAACGAGCGTGAGAGCTCGAAACCCTTTCTGACTGCAAAGTGAAAATCGTTGGTTATAGTGTGAGGGTGATGTTGTTGATGGAAATTGTGATTTCGTTTCTTAGTAAATGTTGGAAAATTTGGGACATTTTCACAGAATTACAATGTCAAACGGCAAAATATATTATTTTTGGAGAAACTAAAATAATTATCACTATAGGAATTTGTTCTCCGTGGCAGGTGTCGATCAGTGTCACATTTATCACAAAATATTTCTGTAAAAATGGTACTTTATGCCTATAACGAATGGTAACTTATTTTTTCAAATCCTAATCACAAATTAATAAAAATATTCTAAAGGTAAATTTTAAAGGATAGACAAAAGTTTGTTACATTACATTGGTCGTAGGTAGTCTTGTTGAACATGTAGAGATCGATGATGCTGTTGCTCGAGTTGAGCATCACGCTGCCGTCCTGGCCGTTGATCAGGGTGAAGACGCTGTTGTACTTGGAGATCTCGAGGCCTCCCAATAATTGCCTACAAAGATTATCATAGTACTTTTACCGTTAAATCATTTACCACCATCATGGTAGAACGATAATTTAACGATAAATATATACGCACGCGAGGATTGACTTGATGGTCTCAAAAGGCCAGTTGGTGTCGATGATGATGGTGAGGTCGACGGCCGGCTCGCTGAGGTCGGCGATGCGGTCGGTGACGTCGCAGCCCATGTCGCTGTTCATCGTAGCTGCGAAAAATTCACACGAAAACGAAAATTAGACAGGGTGTATTTAATATTATACGAGAAAATGTACATATAGTGTGCATTTTTTACGCACGAACGAATGACGACAAATCCTTGACAGCTTGGATGGCGAACTTTTCGATGGCCTCGTTCAGGAACGTGGCTTTGGCTATCCCCGTGCTGAGGACTAAGGCTGCCGCGTGAGTCTGTAATTGCGAAGATAAATGTTGCTGCGAGTGTCACAATAATAATAATTTTATTAATATGTCGATCGAAAACAATAAAAATGTATGACATCATATTTTAACCTTTCCGTACACATGAGCTTTATCACAATTTCTGCATTTTAAAGTTCTTTCATACACATTATATCTGTGGCTTTCAGGAATAACGACCTAACCTACTTGAGGGTGAAAATTGAGTTAGCACCGAAATTTATACCTTCTAACTACTCTTTTTCATGTAGACTTGGTCCGGAAATCTGAAAAGCGTTCAAAGAGCAAATATCAACTAAGTGCATATAACCACTTAACTGCACCTGTGCCCGGAAAAAACACTTAACTGAATATTTATATTTAATTAAAAGCACCGTTTTGAAGTTAATATTATGCAATAAACAGATTATGGCATACCTATTTTTATAGCAAAAAAGATCAAAGGCAATAGATAATAGAAGGTAACACAACAACTTTGATTGCCGGACGATGGGTCGAGTGTGCATAAACAGTAACCGAGTAACGTTCGGTATATTCGGTTTACCGAATTCCGTTGACTTGACGCATATTCCGTTGGGAGGCGCATGCGTGGGAATGAATATTTAAAAAAGAATTCGTATTCTATGTTTTAAACCGCTTAAGTGCACAGTTACCGGAACAACGACTTAACTGAATTGTTTTGTTTGTTTACACAAAGAATAAAAATGTATTCTAGCAGCTGATAGTGGGGTTCGAAAGATATTCGATACCTTTGTAAATGTCTACATTGTTATGACTCATCTCGCGCATTTTGATCTTACATATGAAGTGTCATGACAGAAATTTTAAAACGTCGACTTCTCGAAAAAACGTACACGTGGGTTAGGTCGTTATTCCTATATAGGCCACAAATATACCATCTACATTATCATTCACCTGCGTAATGAGGGTTTCGGTGGGCGCGACCTTCAGCAGATGCGCCCTCCTGTTGCACGCCCTCACGTTCTTGTCGAAGAGGCCCCGGCTGCTGTAGTACATGTCGAGCACCTGGGAGAGCCTGAGCCCGCTGAACTTTTTGTACACCTCCGGCACCTCGTTGGCGAGAATGAGGCCGTCGAGGTCACCGCGTATCTCAGCCGCCGTCATCTGTAGGTTCTCGTTGCTGTTGAGGAAGTAGTAAAGCGGCTGGCCCGTTGAGTTCCAGTTGCCGTCGGCGCCCAGGCTGAAGCGGCCCGTCTGCTGAGGACCCTGGGCTAGGGCTACCTCGGCGAGGTCGCCTAAATTGGAGGTTTCAAGAGTAGTTAGAGAATATAGAGGAAATGTAGTAGTTTTTTGCGGGGAAGGACTGAGTTGAAAATGTAACTTTCTTTTCATTCTATATTACTATTATCAGATATAAGTCAAAAAGACTTCGCGAATAATTTTTTTTTTATTTATTGGTACCGTGAAAGTTAAAATATTAATCTTTGATGAAAAATAACGACTCTTTATATGATTAGTATGGCAGTGAAGGCGTTTAAAATAGTTTACGTTGCCTATTTTTCCTGATTTATCGTACTATCGAGCTTACGTTTAGCTTTGATTTTTTAGAGTTGTTAATCATTGATGGTATCGTATCAAATAAGACACCGTTTACTTTTCTATTATATAATGCATCTACGTTGATTATACATTATATTATCAACTGATGAGAATTTTTCCATTGGTCTTACAGTCTTATAAATTAAATTAAAATAATTAATATTTATGGCAGTCAGATTGTCCTTGTTTATAATCACCCCCGTAGAATCTGAAATAAAAACTTAATTAAAACCTGGAAAAAAAACTTTATTAGCAAAGGACTATCTGACTGACCCCCACCACCAAGTTGCCCAATTGCCCAACGTTTTCGGGACTGAGTCCCTGAGGAGGAGCCGGAGCGGGCTCGAAACGTTGGGCAATTGGGCAATTTGGTGGTGGGGGCAGTCAGATAGTCCTTCACTAATAAAGTTTTTTTTCCAGGTTTTAATTAAGTTTTTATTTCAGATTCTGCGGGGTGATTATAAATAAGGGCAATCTGACTGCCATAAATATTAATTATTTTAATTTAATTTATAAGACTGTAAGACCGATGGAAAAATTCTCATCAGTTGATAGTAAGTTGCAGTCGACATAAGTAATATTTTTAATGATATACATTATATTTTAATTATGAGTTAGTGTTAAATTCACACAAATAATTACGACGAATAGTGGCAACACGTTATATACTTATCAATCTTTAGTAGTTATAAGATAAATTTTTAAAAAAGTATGTACCTTCAAAAAAAAAATATTTTTCAGGATCCACTATAAAAATGAAACGCACATCCCTGTCAGTTTCTATAAAAAATAATTTTCAACACTCACTATCCAAAATCTCTATTGATTCCTCGTTCTCCTCTGCCCAACCTTACGCAACCCACTCTCACTCCTCCCACACTGATAGAAAGAAAATTTGAGCCAGATTCCTGTGACTTAACTGTTAATACACGAAACTAAAATTATTAAAAATATGATGATGTTATTAATAACTAAGTCAAATTGAATTAAGTAATAAAAGTTCAACAGTTTATAAAACATTTTATGAACTTTTCATCGTTTATCAATATTTTATTTAACGTTTAATTTACATATCTAGTCAATAGTTATTATTTCGTATTAAATAATTTAAAACATCAAAATAGTACATTACGATACGTGTGACTTAAGTGGCCCATTATTGCACGGCGTGAGGTTAGCGCCCGAGCGTAGCGAGGGCGATAATTCACGTCGTGTGATGGGCCACTCAAGTCATAAGTATCGCAATGTACTAATAAATACTGATAGTGTTAGTATGATTATTAAAACTTTGAGAGTACTATTAATTCTTGTTTATTGATTTGTAAGATCAATTTATTTTTAATAATTTTAGTTCCATGCATTAAGGATTAAGTCAGAGGAATTTGGCTCAAATATTTCTTTCTATCAGTGCATCCAAAATCCCATCCATTCATCCATCCACACACATACACACGCACTCGATAACAGTATAATAACGAAAATGACATACCGGCGAGAGTGCCGAGGAACTTGGGATCGAGGCTCGCCTCGGCCGGATAGCCGACGACGCGCTGCTCGAGCTGCTGTCTTATCAGATCGCCGACCCTTATCATCTGCGGCTGCAGGCCAGCGGCGATGCCGGCGAGTATAGAGCCGCCCGATACTGCGCCCCACCTGTCGATATCCGATGGAAGGAGAAACGCGAACGGGTTAGACGTGCGGAACATCTATTTCGTTATGCCAGTTATGGTTGGTATTTCCGGCGAGAGGGGTTTTGGTATTTTATTTTTGGGGTTTGGCATATGAAGCGCGGAATCGACCTGTAGGATTTGATTGCATTTTTTTGTACGCTCCAGAAAGAAAAACTTTTATGTAAACTTTACTTTTTTTTTTTTTTTTAGAAAATTTACTATTTTCCACAGTAGCGCTGGGAAACAATAGTGATGTTGGATTTTTACTTTTTAAATAGTAATTTTTATGATTTTCGTAGCAAATTTTACTTTTTGAAATAGTAATTTTTATGACTACTGATCACAGTATCAGTCATTTTTCTACAAAAGTCATAAAAATTACTATTTCAAAAAGTAAAATTGGTTACAAAAATCATAAAAATTAATATGTAGGTATTAAGCGATGCAGCCATTCGATAATTAGGCCGTTACCGGCGCAACGACCTCAATATGATTGCGTAGCGCATCTAAATCTACCGGCGTGAGTCGTCTATAGACGAACCGACAAAAACGAATAAGTTATTCTAACTTCTGTAACATTTGAAAAAGCTCCAAAATTAGATTAATAGACACTATAATTTCCGCATATTTCTTTTGGATTTAAATAGGTAAATATACTTAAAAAAAAAACTACAAATAGAAAAAACAGAACATTGAAATAGATAATCACACTACGATAGACCTCCACGAAAACACCAGAGCTCTCTTACTACCTGTCATTGAAACCGATCACACCACTTAACAAAAAAAGGCTTCCACATTTATCCGCACCCGATAAAGAAAAAAAGTCATCTAAATATATAAACTACACCGCATTTTCCAATCACGATACATTAATCATCGAAACAACTAACTTACGGTGTTTTGACGACGCCGTTCTCGGTGGGACAGCGACTGAGCGGCGGCAGCTGAGTGAGCCGCGCGCTGCTCGGGTGCTTCGGCGGCAGCGCCGGGTACATCGAGCTCGGGTCCACCAGGTCGCCCTTCGTCATCATCTCCCTGAAATCGTCGGCTCATACATACACACGATTACGATTAAACATTATACAAAAGCTTGCCTTGTACTTACAGTTGTTCGGGCGACAGCGTCTCGGCGTCATCCTTGACACCTCCTCCCACCTTCGTAGGCGCGCTTCTGTAGTACCTCCTGTAGCTGGCCGCCTTGCAGACCCGCGCCTCGTCGCCGCGCTCGAATATGTCGATGCTGCTCGATATCATGTTGTGCAGCGAGCACTGTGATATTGACAAAAACCCAATTAATACGACGATTAATTCATTTTGACGATATAAGATATATGTTGAATTCTACAGAAAATTATCCCTAACTGTGGTCGAAAAATCGTAAAAATTCAAAGTTGAAGCACACCTCCAACAACTGGTTTTTCCTATTCTGTAGCAAAAATAATGTACGAAAAGTGTGTCGAACCAAGGAAATCGGAATAGTGTTTTTCAAGAAGCTACATTTAATTTTTCTTAAGGAAATTTAACATGGGAAAAATAGACGAAAAGTAGTCATTGATGATTAACCAATAGCAAGCTACTGAAGAGGCAAAAACAAATTTTACAAAAAAGAGATTAAAGTAGAAGAAAAGAGCTTTAATTTGAGACTACAATCGTTAAAATCGGTCGATTCTGTGCAAAGCTACGTGAATTTGAAAATTGCGAAAAATGGCCAAAAATGAGGGACTTTTCCCAAGTCCATATAATTCTTAAAATTTTGGTCACTTTTTGTCATTTTCCGCCATTTTCAAATTCACGTAGCTTTGCACAGAATCGACCGATTTTAACGATTCTAGTCTCAAATTAAAGCTCTTTTCTTCTATACTTTAATCGCTTTTTTATGAAAATTTTTTTTGCCGCTTCAATAGCTTGCTATTGGTTAATCATCAATGACCACTTTTCGTCCATTTTTCCCACGTTAAATTTCCATAAGAAAAATTAAATGTAGCTTCCTGAAAAACACTATGCCAATTTCTTTAGTTCGACACGCTTTTCGTGCATTATTTTTGCTACAGAATAGGAAAAACCAGTTGTTAGAGGAGTGCTTCAACTTTGAATTTTTACGATTTTTCGACCACAGTTAGGGGTAATTTTCTATAGAATTTGACATGTATGTATACGTACACGCTCGAGGGCGGAGATGCTGTCGTTGGGAAAGTTGACGGCGTTGCCCGGTACGACGCGCAGCGTCTGCGCGAGCCGGAAGAACTGCAGGCCCAGAGGAGCGTACGGCATTATGCCGTTCTGGGGCTTCACCGCCGGGTTCTTCACGATGCCATCCTGGCGGAAACTACAGGGTGGTAATAATGGGGGTGCGTTAGTTTTTCGCCGTGTGCGTTTTTGTGGATGGGACAGCAGGTTTGGTTGAAGTTGAAATATAAGGACTTTTAATTGTCACTAGTTTAATTACTGAGTTTCGTAGTTTTATTAATTAAGATTAGTCGTGCGAAAGAATGTTGCTTAAATTTACCGAATCTATTATATATCAGTGGTGAGTTTTGGGATTAAAAAAAAATCGTCTACTGGAGAAACACGCACTTCGAGTAATTTAATAATAAGAAAGTAATAAGAATAAAATAACACCGAAACTAGGAACATTTCTCCGAATCGATATATCATCCAATATTTACAATCCCTTCGCCGTGTTCCGCTTATATATCTCTCTCGCGGCGTGCTTTTCTTGTTTGAGCGACTACACCTGCCGGAACTTTCTGTATGAGTCATTGACACGACATGGGCTCTTTTTTTCACGGTGAAAATTTTTACTTCCTGAATGAACGTTCCTCCGAAAAATTTTCAAGAATTTTCCAAACTTTACCAACAACTCCTCTCATTATCGCATAAACAAAAAATTTGTTTTGAAAAATTTATTCGTACCGGTGCAACAACGCCGACGACAACTGGCGCAGATCCATGTTGAGCGAGGGGAAGTCCTCGATCTTGCGCACGATGGCGATGAGGGTCTGCAGGTTCTGCGGCAGCAGGTTCCACTTTTCGTAAAGATCGCTGTTGTAGCAGTTTATCAACGAGGGCGACAGGTTCTTTATCGCGTTCTCTTGGCACTGCACGCCCACAACTGAAATAGTAATAGTTTCTTTTTATTATTTTATGGCATTATCATTATTTATCTACTTTACATATGAAGTTTCAGTAAATTGATTGAAATGTGGCAATATAGTAGTGGCATTTATGGACAGCTTCAAACGATGATTGAATGGTTGGTTTAGTATGGTAAATAGGATACAAATTTTACCAATAATTAGTAGAGAATATGTTTTGCATAGGTGCACGTTAAATCGCTTATTAGTTGCGAAAACTTTTTTTTTCGTTTTTAGTTACCGAATGTATGAAATAAACTAAATAAGAAGTACCTGCGAGACATACCAACATGTGATTATATGATGTATATAAATAACTCACATTAGTCATTGAATTTTATCGCATGACAAGATATTGTGATTCACAACACGTGCATCCTACGTAATATATTTCGTACTTTTTTGAGACTTTTTGAATAGACAATTTCGTCACCCTCTTCATATATGTTCGTAAAAAGAATAGGATAAATACTATATACGCGTTTCACGAATATCTTCTATTACAAAATGATAAGAGCTTTTGTTGGGTCAAAGTAACGCGCTTATCGTACTTAAAGAATGCAAAGCTATTTTAAATTGTAGGCAATCTTAAAAGGTAATATATTTAAAATAATTCTTTCGTAATACTTTTATTTTTACCTTTCAATGTTTTTTCTAAAGAAAAATTCTATTTTTGTACTCAATAATTGGAACATAGCATATTCGAAGTTATAATTTTTAATGCCAATAAAATGTTGACGCTAAGCTAAAATGTCAACAACCATTTTGTTATATACATACATTGACCGTATAAAATTATCCCCGTACAATATTTTTTACTCAATCTGTCATACGCACGATACACTAAGTACACTTTATAAAAGATTATACCTATCTAATTTTTCAGCTTATCTAAGATTTCCCGCATATTCGTATAACGGGGGGATAAAAAAAGAGACCTCGATTTCGAGTGCGTTGCACCTTGGAAACTTTTTTTCAGCACTACACATTTTCAACGAGCGCCCTTCAGCAATTGTTTGCAACAACCGAGCGACGTACTCACCAGGAAGTGCAAAATTGTGTACTATGTACCGAGAGCTGTATCAGTGGTCGATGATGAATCACACGCCACTGATATCGATTCGAACCGGATTTTCGACACATAGAATGCATTTTCAATATTATATTATTTTTATCAAGAAAAAAAAAACGTCAATTGATCATTCACCGTAAGACTGAGAATCGTACGTAAAGTGTATAGACAGCTGTATTATTTGATTAACCGAATTTTTTCTTATCGCAAGCTAATGTCCACTAAGTCGCAGCAAAATTGATTTAAGCTCCGGGTGAAAGTTGCTTAAGTCTGCAAGCAAATTTCGAGCCACACACAATTACTCAATCTGATAAGCGGTTTTTACTCAGTCTTGAAGTAATTTTAATTCAGATGTTGTTTTCGTCTGCTCTGGGTACATACAGATATTCCTAAACATAAGCCACTCATCTTCAAGAACGCGTGTATCGATCACGTTTAGATTTTAGGTTACTTTATCAAACTACAGGTCGGTATTTATAAATTCTACCTAGATTCTATAGGTTTATCCTACCAAATTAGGTTCCAGATAAACGCTTCTTACAAAAGCATCCAAAATCGCTTACAGGTTCCCTACAGGTGTATGACACATGCCTATGACGCACACCCTGCCAAACCTACAGATACCAGCCGACCCAGGTTTTTTACGACGAGCCACTAGATTTCACAGGATCTTGCAGAGAAAAAAAACGTTAACCAATGAATCACTCCTATCTCGCCAGCCGATAAAAGCACCTCGATTCCCAATCAAACGATCGACTCACCCAGCAAGCACATCAGCAGCACCGGCACACCGGCGAACCTGAACGATCCGCTCCACCTCGTCATCTTGATTCTCAACCACTTCTGTTTCACGAGACAACAGCAACAACAAGCCAATTTGAATTATCCAAAGAAAAAAAAAAGGTAAGATCACACTACGCGCACATCACCAACGACGCGGCGCGCGTCGGCCCGTAAAAAAGACTGACTCGTCGTCGTCGCCGTCCACACCTTGCCGCACAAAAGATATTCTCACCGCCGGCGCGATAGGGCCACGCACACGCATATATGTATAGATAAGATAACCGCGAGCGCTATCTCCGCGAGAGAGTACAACCTGTGCTCTGTGTAAGCCCATGTGTTATACCTATAATGTATAACTGTGGTGCGCGAGTGCGTGTCTGCTTGGTTCGCCTTGTTTTTTTAGAGTAAGGACGGAAGAGGTGACGAGGTGACTGACTGGAATGGAGCTTGGGTGTGGGTGACGATGGGTGCGGAGGTTCGGGAACTTTTCGGGAGGAAGTGGATTTGGACATTGGATTTTTATGAGCTTAACCCTTATATATGAATTTAATTATTTGTCAGCTTTATCGTGATTCTTATGGTATTTATCGTAATTGACTGTAAAAATCAATACGAAAGCACGATAAGCTGAGAAATTGAGGTGTACACTGTAAATCTAAAACACACCGCACCTAACCCGCCCGCGGCCGAGCAAACACGGCTTTATGGTTTATCAAAGAAGGAATTCGTATTGATTTTATTCTGAACATTCGATTGTCCGGTATATACAATAAGCGAGCACGGGGATTTCGTCGATTGCCCGCTCTGCAGCCGCCTTTTTTATCAGATAAACTTGCATTGTTACGGTGTGCGCGATGTGGCCGCGATAGGCAGGTTCGTTTTAAAAGATGAATGCTTCGTTTCACGCTGAAAGTACAGAGTAATAATCGGCGCCGTTACTCTTTATTTTCATCACACTGATTTTGACCAAAATGTACGCGATGGTGGATGTTACTTAATCGATAAAAATCTGACAAGCCAAAGTTGGCGCGCCGGTGAATCAAGGGTGACTAATCCAATTGAATTCCACATTAGCGAATCGGTGTTTGGCTATGATATGTCTTTTTTCTTTATCGTTTATATTCCATTAAATTTTACTCACAACCGGTGTTGGTGAGTAATACTTAAGTAAATAATTTAGTACTAGACTTTGCTATCATGCACTCAAGGATGTAATATAACGTGGTATACGATAGACGTGCAGATATAAAGTTCGACATTCCTTGTAAAATTGGATTGGCTAGATAATGGCGTTGATGTGTGGTAAAATTTTTCGAAGATTTAAAGTGATCATAGAAATCGAAACCATTAGAATTAACTGATTCTTTTAGTGTGAAAATGCAGTTTATCAAAATGGATTTAAGAGGAGTTCTTACAAAGTATTGCAACGACTTATAGCGAGAATTCTGAATTGATAAAATGGTTAAAAAACACCATGAAGATAGCGATTTTTGCTGCAAAATTACTTTAAATTTATAAAGAATTTGAATAGATCCTATAACAGTGTTTTACAATAATTTTCCAAAAAAAAAAACAAAATTCTCATGCATTCTTAATAAACTGAATAAAGAATATTTTTCATAGTCAACCAAAGCTCTTTTTAGTACCAAAAATGTCTTATTCATGAATGACACATTCACCTGTCACCTACACTCAAAGGTGAACTTAATAAAAAATTCATTTATAAACTTCAAAGCAAACTCTAAGTTTGCATATAAAATCCATAACCCAGCATTCAACCAAAAAAATTGCAAACAACCGACAATATCTCAGGAACCTCGTCACCTCCGCTCGCAACCCATAAACACACCAAAAAGGCGTCAGGGAAATCGCGCGCACACCTCATCCGCACCTGCGCGCCACCCATTCACCCACACCTTGCTCCTATCTTCCTCGCGCGCACGCACCTCGCCAATAATTGGGCCACGCGCGCTTTCACAATCACACACATACTCGTCTCGCGGTAGCTTATCTTATCGGATGCGCAAGCGAGCGCCGGGGAAAATATCGGGCGAGCCATCTTGACTTACTCACTATTTTTTCTCCAGTGTACACTCGCGAGTGAGAGAGCGAGAAGTGCGAAGCGTGAGGGTTTGCGCGGATGCGAAGGAGATGAGGGAGGATGGGAGCGAAGAGGAAGATCGTGGTCATCATGTGGCTTGTGGTGATGACTGTGGTGATCGTTGGTGAGTGATGGGGTTGGGGGATTTTTTTTTGCGCGGGAGTTTCGGGCAGGAATGTGTAGATGCATTGTTTGAGACTTGAATGGTGTGTGATTTAATTTTTGTCTTATTTTTGTGAAGGAGCTGAAATTAAGAGAAGCTGCTTTTTTATTATTATTGTTCAGAAATGTTAATTTTTTTTTCGAATCAATGCTTGATAAAGTATATTTGTATCTTGGAGAACAGTTTACTCTTTATGTGCGGATTTTCGTATCGATTTGATAGGCGCATCGATATGAGAATCTTTGCAAACTGGTATCACATAGTGCGATAGTGTAATTTAACGAACAACCAAAAATTATATACTCGTGCATTTTTTATCAAAGAAAATTTCAAAGCTATTTGTGAAGCTCATAGATTATAAGTGGAAAGATGTGCAATTTTTCAAATAACAAATAATCTGTGATTCTTTTCTCTCGACAAATTTATCGCTATAGTCAACACTACGACCGTAGCTTCGTAAACACGTTAGGAATTCATATCCACCAATATAAACGCGCATACCTATATCTACGCATCAAATTGATGGTTTTAATGAATTTTATTTCTTTTTCAGGAAATAATATTGTCGAGGGTTATAGAACTCTGCCAGAAAACCTACGAGAATGTTACTCGAACGACGGCGTATTTATTCCGGACTTACCTTTGAATTTAAGGGTTATCCTAGACATTTTAAGAAAGGTGGAAAGGCACACGGCTACGTCTATGTCCATGAGAACTTTAGCTTCAGCTTTAATCAAAAGGTAAAAAAGAACTGATTATGTTCAAGGTGCGGAAACGCATTTTGCTGCTTGTAAACTATATTAAATGATGCTAATAGGGAAGAACAAACTTTTATAGTGTTTCAAAAAGTTATGGGAATTATTAAAAAATGTTATAAACGTTAATAGTGTAATCAGTAAAATGTGCAAATTAAAAATAATCTTATACATTTTGACAAGTATTAATGTACATTGCTTCTGCGTTGTTATTTGCTCTACGATTCCATTTATAGAAAGTGTAGTTTGCGTTCATCCGCTAGGTGGCCCACTGAAGCTTACAAATGAAACAAAATGTCTGAAGGCATATAAAACTTCTTGACCTGTATTACAAGTTTCGCTAAATTAATCTTCCGAAAAGTACATTTTATAAAAGACGAATTAATATATCACGAAAATCTAAAATTTCAAGTTAGTTTTAAGAAATTTATAAATCAAAAGCTCATTATTTTGTCCAACGCTGCCGTTTAAAATTCTGAAAATCATAAACAGTCCAATGAATTCTTAACATTAATCAGAATTTTTCGTCACTCAAATTTAACTTATTTTCAACGCCAACCTTACTATAATTTTATCAGTGTTTCCATAATCAAACGCCCCATTGCCATTCACACAGGTTCAAGCTCGACGGCATCAAGTACTCGCCGCAGCTGCTCGCCCGCCCGGACGTGCTGCGTTTCGCCGCCTGGGGCTATCAGCGCGCGCGCAACCGGATCGTCGAGCGGCTCGTGCCCGGCGACGCGAGCCTCTTCCCCGACGACGTGCTCACCCGCGACGAGCGATGCGTTCTACACTTTGCCCTGTCGAACACGATATGGGATAAGTTCAAAGACGGCGAGGAGGAGTTTTGCAATCCGCCGCCGACCGAGAAATTCGCCGGGTCTGTGCCGTACAGGTACTGGTATTTTGTTTTGCTTGGTTGGGATTCTAGGAGAGTAGATGGTAAGTATAGGCTTTATGTATGGAGGTCATTTGATGTGACGAAGTTGACTACTGGGAGTTTTGGAGGTGAATAGTTGATATAGTTGGCTGGCTAATTTATTTCGATTCTGAATTTCTTCGTGTACTTGTTGGACTTGGAAGAAGTGGAATGGATTGTTTAATAGGTACAAATTATTTGATAAAATATATTTCTAATTGGAAGTTTTCATCGAATACTTACGATAAAGTGTTTCGAAACTCTATGACAAACAACTTTTCGTGTATTGGACGTGTTAATGTCGTATAGCTACAGGTCAAAGTAGAAAAACTTATACGTGGTCAGCCTTTAATAAAATAAAGCATATTTTGTGGCGCTTGCATTGCATGTGAAGATTTACTAATATTTTTCCTTTCCAATCACAGTTACACTGTTAAAAATTTTACATTAAATTTAATGTACATGTGCTGGAAGCAAATTTCACTAGTGTACATTAAAGTAGTTTAATGACGTAAATGAATTTTAATGCAAATGAATATTAATTTTAAAGCAATTTTATATTACTTTTAATGTAAATTTTGAAATGAATTCTGTAAAAAAAAGTTACATTAACTTTAATGTACATGTGCTGGAAGCAAATTTCAAGCAGGTGCATTAAAACAGTTTAAGGGCGTAACGTAAATTTAATGTAAATATACATTAAATTTAATGCAATGTGCATTATTTTTAATGCAGCTTGTTTTAGAAAAAATATGAAATTTAATGTACAAGTAAATTGAATTTAATGCAATGTGCATTATTCTTAATTCAAATCCGCATTACAATTAAGGCAAATCTGCATTACAATTAATGCAAATTTGCATTACAATTAATGAACTGGAAAATTTAATTGCTACCTATTAAAAAAAATTGCCGTAAACTGAAATTTCAATTGAATGCATAAAACTTAACATAAACGTATTTGAAATTTCTAGTAAAATTTTACTTAGGTCAAAACATTATTTACTTGGTTGAAAAATAATTTTTTTTTCTTTTTATTTAACAAATTATTTTATTTTGTAAAAATAAAAAATTGTTACAAAATTTAATAATGCTACACAGTTTGTAGTTGAAATTTTTACCAAAAAGTATAATTTTATAAATACGATAAACTATAATTCAAACACAAAATGGTGAAACATTTTTGAGTAACCATTTTCTAAGTACAGATCATAAGCATTTTCTGACTAGCGTTAATCAGCGCGCTACGCGTGCCAGTGTTCGTCTTTTGTCTCGCTCTTTCCGAAATTCGAGCTGGACTCAATTATTCGATATCATTCGGGGACAGAATAGATTATCGATCGAATTCTCAAATTATATAAGTGAAATTTTAGCTGTTTTTTTTTTTTTTTTTATTTAAATACACATACTTGCCGGACGCGTCGTTTCGCAGTTTTTAGGTGAACTGTAAATTGTAAATGTAAATTTGCATGGCATTATTAGTTTTCTGAAACTGTAAACGATTAATTCAAATTCGGTGTAAACGAGAACCTTAGCGGCAATAACTATACATTAGTAAGTTGAGAGGGATGTTAGCGCGTAAACCTTTAATGATTCTGAAATTACGTTGCCATGAGGCTCTACATCTTTGAAACATGAAAATTTCTAACAGGTACCCGATATTTGACATTTACTGATGTACGTTTTTTATTTTCCGCGAGCGATTATATATTAATGCAGTATATAAACAGCTTGAACTGCGAAACGACGCGTCCGGCAAGTATGTGTATTTAAATAAAAAAAAAAAAAAACAGCTAAAATTTCACTTATATAATTTGAGAATTCGATCGATAATCCATTCTGTCCCCGAATGATATCGAATAATTGAGTCCAGCTCGAATTTCGGAAAGAGCGAGACAAAAGACGAACACTGGCACGCGTAGCGCGCTGATTAACGCTAGTCAGAAAATGCTTATGATCTGTACTTAGAAAATGGTTACTCAAAAATGTTTCACCATTTTGTGTTTGAATTATAGTTTATCGTATTTATAAAATTATACTTTTTGGTATTTGTAATATTTTATGTTAGATGTAATTATTTTTTTATACAAATTTTTATAGTAAATATATTAAACAAATTTTATTTTTAAATATTTTTTTATTATAATAATTGACTTGCCTACTGTACTTAATTGATTCCACTTATTTCATGTGTTTGTTATAAATTATTATGATCTCTTTAGTATAAAAATGTACTTGCCTGCATAAAATTGATTCCACCACTTTCATGAGTTTATTTTTAGAAGTACTTATACGATTTTATGTTAGAAAAATCACTTCATAATTCCTATAATTGTTATGTTACAAAAATGTACTTGTCAACATATTAGTTGATTCCACTTCGTTCATGTGTTTGTTTCAAACTATGATATTCTTTTGTAAAGAAGCAGAGAGAGAGGGGAGGGTAAGAAAGAGAGAAAGAGAGAGAGGGGGAAGAGAGAGAAAGAGTCAGAGGAAGATGGGGAAAGGGGGAGAAAGAGGGAGGGACGGAGGGATGGAGGGACGGAGAGTTCTACATATTATACAGAAAACACTTATAACTTGCCTTATTTTATACTTTCGTAGAAAGTTGTATAACTATACTATTTGTTTTCCTGATTGTTTTAAAAAAATATTTAGGTTCTCATTAAAGTTTTTGGTACGGAGTGTGACAGATATTGAGGGAGCACTGAGAAGGAGGGTGAGAGCGAGCAAGAGAGGGGAGGGACAGGGATGGATAATAATTACATTGTGTATATAATTGCCTAAGTTTTTACCTTTGTAAAAAGTTTTTTGAGGGAGATTTCACAACTTTTTAAGAGTAAAAGTACACATTAAACAATGTTCGTTAATCTCCAGGCGGTCAGGCTTTAAGAATTACATATACACATAATATAAGCGTATGTCTGTAAAATACAATATACGCTAGCAAGAAGAAAAATCCTATATCTAAAAGAAATACTAAATGTCATCAGGCCTACGTTTACATCAACATTTACTATAAAGAATAATTCACAGTAGTATATACATACGTACGCTCATATCAACGTATAGTCCACAGGCGGACTTTGTTGATTTCATCCATTCGTTCTTATTCTCTCAAAATAAATAAGCGCGCACGAAGTAGCTGTCCATACACCACTCTGGGGCTCTGAGACGTCAGGATGGAGACGCCGTCAATCGCGGCCATCAGCACAATCCGACCAGGTTCAATTTTTTATTTTGAACGCTTGTTACCAGGAACTCTATGGACTCAGCAGAATTACTTCACATGGTGAACGTGGCCTTACTGGGATCTCGATGACCTCTGGCTCTTCAATTTCGATGATTTCGGGCTCGGGGCTCGCCGGGTTACCCACTTCTACATAATTTATATCACGGCGTCCTATTCTTGTGAATAATCCCGTCTCATCCAGATCAAGGATCCCCGGGTTACCCACTTCTACATAATGTATGTCACGGTATCTAAATAATCCCGCCTTGTCTGGATCAGGGCTTACCGGGTTACCCACTTCTATGTAATTTATATCACGGTTTCTTATTAATCCCGCCTCGTCCGGATCAGGGCTTGGCGGATTGCTCAGTTCTACATAATCCGAATCTTGGTCTTCCTCGATGAACATCATCTCCGAATCTATTTCCGGGCTCGATGGGTTATCCGATTTTATGTAAATAAAATGACGGTGCCCTGCGCTGAAACAACATAATTCAACGTAATCCGCGTCTCCACTCGACGGACTAGACAATGTCTCCGAACTCGTAGAGCTGTCCATCTCATCATCGGCACTGCAATCCTCTGTTTCTAGGTCGTCGTCGACCGAGTTCCACACCTGTCCTGAAAAGTGTTCGTAAACAACCATCTTTCGAACCTGAAAAGAGACAGAAATTTCTTTGCAAATATGTAATAAAACTAACACGAAAAATTAATCAGTTTTTTGTTAATTGACAAAACTTTAAAAAAAGTATTACTATCAAAATTTTGAATATGAAAATATGAAAAAAAAGACATTTCGTCACGATGATGCTTACCTCATGTGGATGTATAGGACACTTATGTACGTCGACAGCAGTCGTGTATTGGCACCAGCAATGTGGTCGCATACTAGATCGGAAATCGTCCATTGTCGCTACAGAAGTCGTCAAACGAACCAAGCTCCTTCGTGATTTGAAGTATACTGAATCCTCTGAGCCTTCGCAGTTTTATTTGTACTTGATGAACGAGATAGGTACCTACATGTCTAATAAGTAAGCGAAAAGGAAGAAATCAGACAAGATGATTTTAGGTGAGAGAGGTGTGGTCGGGTCGAAAAGAGATTGGGCCAGTGAAACGTGGGCGGAAATTTTGACCTGCGTCAAGGCACTTGGGACTATATCTCGTATACAGCCTCACATATAATAGCCAGACAAGAACAGGGGGGGGGGCGTATTTTTGTATAATTTGTAAAAATATAAATAATTCAAACATATATGATTATATATTTTAATGGAATTGTTTATTTTAGGTTTAAAGTGCAATCTGTATAAGATTAAAGGATGCTTGATTAAAATTTAAGAAATGCTTTTCTTCTTGCGCTCATTGTATTACAACAGTTTCATCGAGTTTTTAGGGAGAGTTAAAGTTTAATAATATCTAAAATTTATATTGAAAGAAATTTAATTACCAGCAAATAATTATTTCATTGCATCTATACTCAAGTTGTTAATATATTTATTAGTGCAACTTTTAAATTATTTAGACAACAATAGAAAAATTGGATATAATTACTTTTTTATTTGCTTCTAGGCAAATGCAATGCATATTCACGTGTGCGCTCGTGAAGGGCGCATATCAATGCTTCCACCAAAAAACAGCCCATTATGCATAAAACGAGCGCTGTTTATCTTGATCATAATCGAACGATAAGGTGTTCCGAAAAAAACCATAGATCAATGAATTTTTTTCTTTCTCTTTCTTATGGTGTGGTTACTTTTCCTCCAAATTGTTTTTTTAAATTAAAAAAAAAAATTAAGCCAAAGGTGTTTTTTCTTACAAAAATACACCTTTTTTCAGAGAACTACAGATGAGATTGAAAAGAGAAAAATATATTGCGAAAAGAAAAATGTTCAATAAAATTTACCCAACAATAAAAAATTAGAAAAATAATAAGAAAAAAATGAATATGACCTAACACAAATAATATGGCTTCATAGCGAACTAATAGTAACACAATAGCTCAATAACTAATCTTGAGTATAAAATAAACGTATTTATAACACGTGTGTAAGAGCAAGCCTAGGTGTGGCGCGGAGATTGCTCGGTGCCTATACACCGAGAAGAAAACGTGCGGTAGAAATAACCTATTTGACATAGTAAATAGAAATCTTATTATATTTACACGGTTTTCTACTAATCTACATTATAATATTTAAAAAATAAAACTATAAAATTTTTATTATGTATGCTATCTGTGATAGTTAAGCTCCTAACAATTAAAATAACAGATTTTTCTAGTAATTTTTACAAACATTTTATCGTATTTTCTTTACTATTTAAAAAATACGTCATTTACTATTTTTTGCAGTAGAGGCAGTTATAAGGGTAGACGTATTAGGTCTCAATTTCATCTTCTTCAATGTGCAGCTGTTTCTGCTTCACTCTGACAAGCTACATCTTCCTTCTCATTCCCCACAAATATTTTATGGTTGCGTTAATTGTCGGAGGACGAAATAACTATAAGAAGTGATAATAAATAACGGAAAGTAGAAGAGTTTCTGTTACTGCACAAACTTTCGGAACGCAGCGGGATTCCATATTTTAATCCTGCGTGGATATGACGATGCTCCGGCAGACCGTAAAGGAAAATCGTCAATAATACTGAAAATTAAATGAGACCGAGTGAGAATATGTTCTAAATCCCTAAACTGAATCCCCAAATTTATGACTTCATAAACTCTCAAATATTCCAAGTAAAATGTTTCACCTTTGCCGCAGCTTAGATTTGGCATTAAAGCCAACTTTGAAGTTACAGGCGAAGAAAAGCCAGTTTCGCGCGAGTTTAGAAGTTGGCTTCTCTTCGTACCGCGCGACGATATGTAACACTTTATGTAACGCATAATCTTATTTATTATATTTTTCTTTGAAAGTTAAAAAGTGCTATTTGTGGATAATACAACTCTTGCTCGCTCTCACCCTCCTTCTCAGTGCTCCCTCAATATCTGTCACACTCCGTACCAAAAACTTTAATGAGAAGCTAAATATTTTTTTAAAACAATCAGGAAAACAAATAGTATAGTTATACAACTTTCTACGAAAGTATAAAATAAGGCAAGTTATAAGTGTTTTCTGTATAATATGTAGAACTCTCCGTCCCTCCATCCCTCCGTCCCTCCCTCTTTCTCCCCCTTTCCCCATCTTCCTCTCTGACTCTTTCTCTCTCTTCCCCCTCTCTCTCTCTTTCTCTCTTTCTTACCCTCCCCTCTCTCTCTGCTTCTTTACAAAAATATCATAGTTTGAAACAAACACATGAACGAAGTGGAATCAACTAATATGTTGACAAGTACATTTTTGTAACATAACAATTATAGGAATTATGAAGTGATTTTTCTAACATAAAATCGTATAAGTACTTCTAAAAATAAACTCATGAAAGTGGTGGAATCAATTTTATGCAGGCAAGTACATTTTTATACTAAAGAGATCATAATAATTTATAACAAACACATGAAATAAGTGGAATCAATTAAGTACAGTAGGCAAGTCAATTATTATAATAAAAAAATATTTAAAAATAAAATTTGTTTAATATATTTACTATAAAAATTTGTATAAAAAAATAATTACATCTAACATAAAATATTACAAATACCAAAAAGTATAATTTTATAAATACGATAAACTATAATTCAAACACAAAATGGTGAAACATTTTTGAGTAACCATTTTCTAAGTACAGATCATAAGCATTTTCTGACTAGCGTTAATCAGCGCGCTACGCGTGCCAGTGTTCGTCTTTTGTCTCGCTCTTTCCGAAATTCGAGCTGGACTCAATTATTCGATATCATTCGGGGACAGAATAGATTATCGATCGAATTCTCAAATTATATAAGTGAAATTTTAGCTGTTTTTTTTTTTTTTTTATTTAAATACACATACTTGCCGGACGCGTCGTTTCGCAGTTCAAGCTGTTTATATACTGCATTAATATATAATCGCTCGCGGAAAATAAAAAACGTACATCAGTAAATGTCAAATATCGGGTACCTGTTAGAAATTTTCATGTTTCAAAGATGTAGAGCCTCATGGCAACGTAATTTCAGAATCATTAAAGGTTTACGCGCTAACATCCCTCTCAACTTACTAATGTATAGTTATTGCCGCTAAGGTTCTCGTTTACACCGAATTTGAATTAATCGTTTACAGTTTCAGAAAACTAATAATGCCATGCAAATTTACATTTACAATTTACAGTTCACCTAAAAACTGCGAAACGACGCGTCCGGCAAGTATGTGTATTTAAATAAAAAAAAAAAAAAACAGCTAAAATTTCACTTATATAATTTGAGAATTCGATCGATAATCTATTCTGTCCCCGAATGATATCGAATAATTGAGTCCAGCTCGAATTTCGGAAAGAGCGAGACAAAAGACGAACACTGGCACGCGTAGCGCGCTGATTAACGCTAGTCAGAAAATGCTTATGATCTGTACTTAGAAAATGGTTACTCAAAAATGTTTCACCATTTTGTGTTTGAATTATAGTTTATCGTATTTATAAAATTATACTTTTTGGTATTTGTAATATTTTATGTTAGATGTAATTATTTTTTTATACAAATTTTTATAGTAAATATATTAAACAAATTTTATTTTTAAATATTTTTTTTATTATAATAATTGACTTGCCTACTGTACTTAATTGATTCCACTTATTTCATGTGTTTGTTATAAATTATTATGATCTCTTTAGTATAAAAATGTACTTGCCTGCATAAAATTGATTCCACCACTTTCATGAGTTTATTTTTAGAAGTACTTATACGATTTTATGTTAGAAAAATCACTTCAAAGCTTTAAGAAGATATACCATATACCAAGAGTCATACTTCGAAGAAATTTTCCGAAGAAAATTTTTTAAAAGGATCATAGATATCGATCAACCAAGAGGTGGCACCAAAAGGTGACACCCCGGCCGCCTGGAGGTTAAATAGAAAACACAAAAATTTATTATTTATTCGTAGAATCCCTTTTAATAAAATAAAACGTTAATACAATTATTAATCGTGAAAGTATATTTAACAATGTTTGTTAAGTATAAGACTGTACGTTAAGTGATTTTACAATTTCCTTTATATTTGACTTTCAGTATCGCAAGAAAGAAATTGAATTAAAAAACAAAAATTTATTATTCATTCGTAGAATTCCTTTTCATAATAAATAAAACGTAAATCATTTTAAAGCATTGCATAAATGTCGGAAAATAATTCTTATGGTTTCTGAGAGAAATTTTTACGATTTTCAAAAGTTCTTATAAAAGGACTGTAAAATTTTGGAAAATAATTTTTAATTGCTTGCAAAAGTTTTTAAAAGATGTAGTGATATAGCGATCATAGACGATATTTGAAGATAAATTATACAGCAATATTAATATTTAATTATAAATAATAATCATTCATATCTGTTATTAATTTTTTTTCAAATAAATTATACAACAATATTAATATTTAATTATAAATAATAATAATCATTCATATAATCTGTTATTGATTTTTTTTTCAATGAAAATGCATAAATTATACAACAATATTAATATTTAATTATAAATATCATTCATATCTGTTATTAATTTTTTTTCAATGAAAATGCAAATAATTGCTATACAATTTTTTTTTTTATTAAAAATGCAAATAACTCTTGTTAGCATGCAAACAACTACAAATAACTGTAAAGAACTGTTTCTAACAGCAAATAATTCTTAAAAACTTATTAAGTATTAGCGTCCCAGAACATGCATTTATAAATTGCAAACAAAAATTATATTTAGTTATTAACATTAACTGCATAATTTATTTCTGTCTGGGTGGATCTGGGTTAGTACATACTATAACAATATTACATTGTAATATTTTTATTAAGATTCTTGTACTTCTATATTATTCGACAGATTGATAAAACCTCCTTATCATAACTAAACTCACATGTCCTGGGCGGGCCAACTTTCTTAGGTTGAGTCGCTACAGCTTACTTTTAAAGGAATATCTACAACAGTATTTCTCTTGGTTTCCACTTCATGAGGCTGTGTGTGCTTTGACAGACTTAAACATAATCTTTTGGTGGCCTTAAAATTTGTAACGAATTCATATGTACTATATGTTCAGCATTTTATTATAACAATCTAACTTTAATAGCACAATAAGATAAAGTTATGTATGAATAGAAGATACGTCCTAAACAGTTTGCTATATAATAAACTCGTGTTTCAGGTTCAATTGCATTTAGACCCTACATCCACATTATAGATCACACAGTAAACATATTTTTTATTTTATATAAAATGCATTTTTAAATTGATTTATTTATTCACTCCTTTTATATTAATTATTTATGCTTTCGACTTTACAAAACTTTTATCAAAATACACAAAATAACTTACATTTCACTGATATATTTTACTAATATAAAAGCCCACAGATTAAGTTCACTGGACAGCATCAAGGTTTTATGTCACAATACTAAGTGATTTCAAGATTACGCGATGTTTCATTTTCACTCACACACTATAAACTTGCTTAGGGATTCTTCTCATATTAATTCTGTATCCATAAATTACTTAAAAATTCACTTATCACACAACTCATTTTGTTTTAATTATTTATGTTCTGTATTTAAACACTTCTAATAAAAAACCTTCCATCTCACTATTTCCAGCTTTTAGTAAGTGGATATCCTTCTTATTTTAAATGTCGTCAGCTGTCACAAATGATTCACAAATTTTTTAGATGATCCTTTTTTACAGTTGAAGTATTCTTGCGGAAACATTTTTTAACCAAGATTATTACATCTTCCTTCTTTATTGTGCATAAGTTCACTAACACTGACATTCACCATAAAGTAGAACGATGCTTTGCTAGAGGGATAACTGCCACAGTATTTCTGCCTCTACTTACTACAGGAGGTTGCATACTTTGACAGACTTGAACATAATCTTTTGGTGGCCGTAATGCATAATGATTTGACAAATATCCACAGCAGTGTTTTGCAAATATCGCAAACATGTCCTGTTATGTTGCTTATATTCATGATATTGCACAATCTATTCCTTGCAAAACAAAACCTGTGAAGATATTCATTCACTAATATACTGTTTATATGACACACATGAATTTATTTTAAAATCACTTATTTATCCACTTCTTTTATTTTCTTCATTTAAAATACTCTATATTACTTCTGTAAATTATCAAAAAAAATTAATAATATTCTTCTAAAATTAAATCTGATCATATGAAAAATTTTCATGTTGAGGATACATAGAGAACGACTTGAAAAATATTGTGTTGTAAATAGTATGTATTCTTTGCTCTTTCATAATAATATTAATTTGATTTTTCTTTCTTGAGTAGTACGATATTCTTACTATCTTCTTTGATATAATTCTATTCCTAAACATCTGTTCTTGTATTAAAATAACGCATCACTTAGCAATATTTTCTTGTATGCCATAGCTTATTATGAAGTTTATATGAACCTCATAAAATATAGTTATTTATTAATACTCACATTTTCTATCCTCAAAGCATTTGAAACTCATTTTTAATAAAGGTTTAAAATTTTATTACAAGCACTTTAAACACATCACACCAGAACAGTTTTGTATTTACTACGTAAAACACTGAGTCGATATCACTTTTTAAACACTTATTTTCAATAATATTTGAATGCAGTTCATGCAACACATCATATTGGTATTTTATTTTATTTAGTACACAAAACACTGATTAGATATTATTTTTTAATTAATAATCACTACATTATTTGTCGCCAATATAATTTGCAACTATAACCAAAAATCACAATTTCCTTTTCCTATTTTTTTAAGAACTTACTTCAATTCAGAACAAAATACTTTTTCGTACTTTTAATCTAATACTGTCTAATAATTATAAACATCTTAGATCTTTGTTTTTCTAAAATTAAATCTGGTCGTATGAAAAATTTTCATGTTGAGGATATCTTGAAGAATATTGTGCTGTAAATAGTAATAATTCTCTGCTCTTTCATAATAATATTGATTAGGTTTTTTTTCTTTCTTGAGTAGTACTACTTATATGATTTCTTACTATTTTCTTTAATATAATTCTATATAACATATATACATCCATATCTTGAAAATACTCCAAATAATCTTCTGGTATAATATCTGTAAAAATAAAAAATCACACAAAGTATCAATTTTTATAAAATGTTTTTAGCTATTTAACATTTAGCCTGTAAGTACTTATCTGATAAAAGTTATTTTCCCCGTTGATTATTTTCCCCATTGATACACAAAGAATAGATTAAAATTCTTTTGAATTCTCATCACTGGCTGCATATTTGAGATCGTTACATACTTATTATTAAATTAACTAACTCACGAAATAACATTTGTTAATGTATAAATATGTCATAAATTAACTTGACGAGTTGATTATAACTTTTTATACTACATGTATATAAGGTCTCATAGGTCTCACAATAACATTCACATAAGGTTAGGTCGGCCAGATGTGTCATGTGTGTGTTTATATATAGATATACAGGCGTAAGGTATAGACGTCAACCGGAAATGTCGTAAGAGCTGCAAACCGGATGCCGGAAGAAAAAGACGAAAATTCTGAAAGGAAAACGAACATAAAATAATTCAGTTGTCTGTATCTTTTGAACGAGATAATATTTTTAAATAAAATCTTTCGATTTGAGTAGAGCAATGAAATGGCTTTCGATTAAGAGGGATATGTTATATAGTTGAAACTAACACAATAGGTATATAGGCGCATTGAATTTTTCGGACACCCATTTCAATGTATATGATAGCGCGGTCGTCCTAAGGCTCTTCTATAAACTTGCCTTCGGAGCGCTCCCGCGCTCCTTGATATTGATTCAAATTTATTATAATATATTTACTTACCTCACCGTCTTTATGTTGTGTCAGCAGCAATTGTTAATTTATGCATATAAACTCTTTAATATTATAAATTTTCGCATTTTCATTAAAGAAACTTGTCTTTTAAATTAATCGCATTATTATTATCGCAGAAAAAAACTTACATAAAATTTTCGACCTAACCGGGAATCGAACCCGCAACCCTTGGGTTACTACGCACGCACGCTATCCGTTACGCTATCGCTCGCATGTCACAGTTTGGACATTTTCATCTATATAAGGTGCACTATCCATATCAATTGATATTATACATTCATCTAAAATATTAATGGTTTTTAGTAATTATTTATTTAGATAATATTTTAAGAAAATGAGTAACTTACTTTAAGACATTAATTAATTAAATTTGATTAAAATGAGTAACTTACTTTAAGACATTAATTAATTAAATTTGATTAACTTAAAAATGTTTCTTAAAGCCATATGTACCGTGACGATCTCTACCTTACCGGCACCTGAATTTCATTTTTTTATCGTGTTTAAACAAGAGACTTTAATATTAAGTATCTTGCATCTATCTCTGTTAAAAATGTTATTAATTTTAAGATCATGTTCAACTCCAATATAGATCCCTACCTTATCAGCACCTAAATTTTATTTCTTGCATCACATATACACAAAAATTTTAGAAAAATGCGTTCTTTCACGCCCTTCGAAATGGCGTTAAGTAATTCTATTAAATTCCCAAATCATTCCATCCATTAATTTTTCCAAAAATGTTTTTGTTATTTGTAATTAATCAGAACTAAGCCTCAAACATTTCAAAAACGATTTTTGAAAAATGTAATCAGTGAAATCATTTGAAAATTTAATAGAGTGTACTTAATGGCATTCCGGAAAGCGTGACAGAACACTTTGTTCTAAAATTAGTGTTTCAATACGATAATAAAAATAAAATTCAAGTACCGGTACATACATATCTACATAAGGTGATGTGAGATACCGACATAATACAAAAAAATATTTCTCGGGCCATTACTGGTAGAACCCTTCAAAAAAATTTCTGAATGCAGTATTTACATATACGGAGTGCATAATTGATGTATCTTTCCGAAAAAATATTAAAAAATTGTTTAATTAAATAAAAACCGTTGTGGTCGATAAGTAGGGGAATCTACATTTTTATCATTTTATCTGAATGCACGTGAACTGTATTATTTATGCCGATGGAAAAGAAATTCCATGGATCGTTAGTCAAATGTAATGCTCAGAACTGGAATATCCTTTTTCGTTTTGTCATAAAATTTTATGTAAAGTTAATTAAATTTTTAATATCATGACATTAATTTTAATGCATGTGAACTGTGTTATTTATGCGGATGTGAATGAAATTCAATGGATCGTTACTCAAATTTAATGCTCAGTACTGGAAAAGCCTATTTCGTTTTGTCATGAAATTTCATGTAAAGTTTATTAAATTTGTTTCACATTCACATTAATTTTAATGCACACGAACTGCATAATTTATGTTTATGTACATGAAGTTTAAAGCATGGTACTTTAAATTTAATATGCATTAGTTGATTTAATTATTCGTATAATGTAATGTAATATTATGAAATGTAATTAAATTTCGTTATCTTCAACATTAATTTTAATGCACGTGAACTGTAATTTTTATCATCATGTTCATTAAACTTTGTGCATGAGACATTAATTTTAATTTACACTCGTAATTTAATAATAATACAGATATTTCATGTACTCGTACAGTAATTTCTATGTACAGGTACAATAATTTTAATGTACTTTCATTAATATTGTATAGATTCACATTAATTTTATGGTAAATGTGCATTAAATGATATTTAAGTTACAAGTTCATGAAAATTAATGCGCAAGTGTACATTAAAAGTGCATTAAATTTAATGATATTTTTAACAGTGTATACTCGTAAATTACATCCTGCGGCTAGCACAGATTAAAAATCTAAACATCAGCTACTGGTTTGAATAAATTTAAATTTTAACTAGATCTATTCGGAAAATAATAACGATAATTACCAATTTAAAACCTGTACATTCAGAATTCAATCGGAAAAGTTGTTTGTCCCTTTTGCGCAGCTTCATTCTAGCCTCCTTTGAACTTACTCGGCTCTTCATCTCGATCACTACTCATGCGCTGCATTCTCTTCCTCGAAGTTTTAAAAACCCGGTTTCTAAAGTGCCTGCACGAAGATCCGTCTTTAGTTTTCTAAACAGGTATCGGAAAAATTACTAGCCCCACGGCAGCAGTCGCTATATGTGTCTCTCAACCTTTAAGATTGTTCGAGGGTGAAAGAGAGAAAATTTCGAGTTGGAATCTGGGATAGTGGGTTTTGGACGCAGTAGAGTATAATAGAATTCTTTGAAGACGTAGAAGGTCTTTTTGAAGGGTCCTAAGAATTTTAACTTCATTTTTTAACGTTTAGAGAGAAAGCAAATTTAAATTATATGCTAATTTGTAGTATTAATGGCGAAAAATGAGCTAAATCCTTTTTCACACATATTTTTTTCTGTATAAATCGTGAAATATGCATGTACTAACAAAGTTGTTTCTGATAACAAAATGAAAATGCCATTGTTTACTTCTAAGGCATTGTATTCTGGGGTGGGTATCGAAAAATAGAATATTTTTTTTCAGAAAAGTAATATATTAGAAATTTTTATCATGGAAAACATGGAATGTAGAAAATTAAAAATTAAAAATTCATAATGTCGAAAATTGATGACGTCGAAATGGATTTTACAAAGTACTACCTTAACGAATATTAAAATTTTAGAAAGTACATTTATAGAATTGACTTCACTATTTCAGAATGGCACAATTTCGATAACCCAATTCATCTAATGCAAATTGTAAAATAAGCATCTATAGAAAATATCTGTACTTAATTTAGAAAATAATGTTTTCGAATGATACAAATGTAGAATCTGATACGACATTTAGCTATAGTAAAAGATCAAAAATTCCAACTACAAAATGTTTAGGGTGGGTATCAAAAAATAGAATTCTTTTTTTTAGAAAGCTCTCAATATAGAAAAATTTTATATCGAATTTTACTTTTATGAATCTTCAGAAAGTAGAAAAATTAGATATTAGAAGCGGAATGATTTTAAAAAATCATTACGTCGAAATAATTAAATATAGAATATAAATTTCAGAAAAATATTTTAAATAGCATGATTCCAATAGCTGAAAAAAATAAAGAAATCATATTTTATAGAACGTTCATATTTTCGAAAATGCTAAATTTAAGAGAAATAAAAAGGGCCAATCTTTCGAAATATATTATGTTGAATGCACAATAATAATTTAAATTTTCGAAAACAAAAATATAGACAAACCTTTTTAGAATTTTTAGCTATTCAAAATGCAATTGTTTAAAGATAAAAATTTGCAAATGTAAAATATATAAAGTCCAATATTCCAAAAACATAAATTTAGAATGTTTAAACTTTCGAAAAACCAATTAAGAATATTCAAACTTTCGAAAAAAATATACTGACCTCCAAATAGAATTTTTGTCAACTTTATGTTCGACATATGATAATGTAGATTGTTCTTAATTTCGAATTCTAAATTAGGAAAATCATATTTACGAATGTATACTTCACCTACTGCCCAAAACATCGAATTTCATTAATAGAATTTTAATAGGGGTACAATATAGACATTTCGAAATAAATCATTAGAAAATTAGAAACAGGTTATATTTGTTTGAGATCGTATTTCGAATTCTAAATTACGAAAATCATATTTACGAATGTATACTTCACCTACTGTCCAAAACATCGAATTTCATTAATAGAATTTTAATAGGGGTACAATATAGACATTTCGAAATAAATCATTAGAAACAGGTTATATTTGCTTTGAGATCGTATTGATGAAATTCGATGTTTTGGACAGTAGGCGAGCTGTTACATTCGAAAATATGATTTTCGTAATTTAGAATTTCGAAATTAAGAACAATCTGCATTACCATGTGACGAACTGAAAAACATCTATAGTTGACTTCAATTTTATAGTGAACCGTCGAAACTCTGGACCCCCCCTCGCTTATTCTACAATTTGCATTAGATAAATTGGGTTATCGAAATTGTGCCATTCTGAAATAGTGAAGTCAATTCTATAAATGTACTTTCTAAAATTTTAATATTCATTAAGGTAGTACTTTATAAAATCGATTTCGACGTCATCAATTTTCGACATTATGAATTTTTAATTTTTAATTTTCTACATTCCATGTTTTCCATGATAAAAATTTCTAATATATTACTTTTCTGAAAAAAAATATTCTATTATTCGATACCCACCCGTATATTTTTTTCGAAAGTTTGAATATTCTTAATTGGTTTTTCGAAAGTTTAAACCTTCTAAATTTGTTTTTGGAATATTGGACTTTCTATATTTTACATTTGCAAATTTTTATCTTTAAAAAAAATTTAATTTAATTTTAAATTAAAAATTATTAAATTATTATTTTAAATTTTATTTAATTTTAATTTAAATTTAATTTTTATCTTTTTTTTTTTTTTGCATTTCGAATAGCTAAAAATTCTAAAAAGGTTTGTCCATATTTTTGTTTTCGAAAATTTAAATTATTATTGTGCATTCTACATAATATATTTCGAAAGATTGGCCCTTTTTATTTCTCTTAAATTTAGCATTTTCGAAAATATGAACGTTCTATAGAATATGATTTCATTATTTTCAGCTATTGATTGGAATCATGTTATTTTTTCGATAAAATATTTTTCTGAAATTTATATTCTACATTTAATTATTTTGACGTAATGATTTTTTAAAATCATTCCGCTTCTAATATCTAATTTTTCTACTTTCTGAAGATTCATAAAAGTAAAATTCGATATAAAATGTTTCTATATTGAGAGCATTCTAAAAAAAAAAATTCTATTTTTTGATACCCACCCGTATTCTGATATTAGATCCATTATTAAGTGGAATATTTAAATACAAAAAATTTATAATTTAATAAAGGACTTTTATTAGAATGGGCATCTCTTGACAAGAAATATTTATGTATTTATTTAAGTCAGATAATTTACATTGTAAATTCTACAAAAGTAAACAGTGTTAATTGTACATAGGCTGGTATACAAAAATGACTTATGAAACTAACTTACTAACAAACAAAAGTTTTAATATTTTAATATTTAATAAAATATATTTAATAAAATTTATTTTTTGGGTAATTGCAGGCTCTTGTTTTTCGTTTTGGAAGTCTTTTTTACATACATTTCATTGAGGCCCTTGTATTGGTACATTAACGACTCTAGTTTAAACAATTTTCTAATATTTAGTGAGCAGTTGTGTCGAAAGAAACGGCTTTTGTTTATGATTTTCAAACTTCTACTTTGTATAATTGTTTGCAACACATCCATACTGTTTTTATATGGCCTGTCCCATATTTTTTTCAATAATAAAATACTTACGTTTTGCACTCAAGATTATATCAATAGATTTAAAATTTTTTCATAACAAACACTTTCGAAAATCTTATCTTAAAAAGTTTAAAATACTACTGATCGACTAAAATTAGATACATAATCACAAAGCAAATTTTTTTAAAACCTCGACGTCTACTACCATCTTATCAGATAATCGTCTACATTCATTCCACGTCATATCTTCTATACATTTTCTCAAGCGCATATACAAAACGACACAAAGAAACCACGCACACGCTCTAACTCCCCCGTAACCCAGGCAGATCATTCACGCCGAACGTCGACCGGTGCCCCAAGGAATCCGGCGTGGTGCTCACGCCCTTCGGTACCATTGCCCTGGGCTCTGTTATCTCGGCGATCGCCGCCGCCCTCGAGCCCCAGATCGTCAAGACCCGGTTACTCCTGACGATGCCCGTCGACGACGATGGGAACGGCAACGCTGGGATACAGGGACGAGGCCTGCCGGATGACGGCGACGGCGAGGAGGTGGACTTTGTCCTGCCCAGGGAGAGGATGAACGCCAACAGATCCATGTGGCTCGAGTCCGCGAAGATCGCCGACACGCAGATCGATAATGTGTGGATCGCGACGGTTTCCGGTGAGTGAAACAAAATTTTCATTTTTTTCCACAAATTCAGATATTGTTCGACGAGGAAAATGTGTTAGTGCAATTTTGTGGCTTTCGTTCAGTTGTGCGTACATGTACAATTCTACAATAAAGACGAGAAAAAAAGTTAATTTGAAAATGTCGAAAAATGATAAAAATTTTTCAGATTTTGAGAATTTTTTGTCATTTTTCGTGATTTTCAAATGCACGTAACTTTGCACAGGATCGTCCAATTGTAACGGTTCTTAGTTTAAATTAAAGCTTTTTTCATCTACTTTAATTTTTTTCTTGTGAAAAATATGTCGGTATCTGTGGAAGCTTAATATTGGTTAGTCATCAGTGATTACTTTTGCTCTATTTTTCCCATGTTAAATTTACATAAGAAAAATTGACGTGCGGTTAAAACGAGAAAAATTTTATTGTGAGGCTCAATTTTTTTTTTTTTTTTTTCGTCGTTTTTACGACTAAGTTAGAGCAAACTTTTTGTAGCACTGCACATGCCTTTAGAGCAAAAGTAAATGTTAATTTGACCATGGAAACTACAAAGTACTTTTAACGATAGAGCGCTTTAATGGAAACTTGAAGAACGAGTGTCTTGGTAGCTTGCAATCAAGTAAATTGCACAAGCATGATTGCTGCTGTACGTGCAGATTTGCGGCAAATCAGGTCTTAAGAGAATTGCTGGCGATTTACTAATAAGCTATGATTAAAGTGTTTTATGTATTTTAAGGCTATCGGAATTTTCGCAAATAATTTTTAATATCCTTTTATTATGTTACTATAAATTTTTTATATATATCGCAGTAAATAATTTTGCGATCTTTCTCAATCTTGGTGTATAATATTGAAACTTAATACTAAGACACCTCAATCACGACCTTTATATTGTCACTTTGAATTTCACACAGATTTTCCTCAATGATTTGCATATTCTAAAAAAGAGGTGAGAAAGTAAGATGAATTTGGAAATGGATTAACTAACTGTTACATGACGGCAATTACGAAAACCGGGAAAAGTGCTTTCACTTCGTATGTCTGCAAAAGTAGGTCGTCGACCCACTTAACGCTCGCTTTTATTTCGATACGACCGCGACGTTGTTATTGTACCACTTTTGATTTTTATTCTCGTTCGATAGCGAAAGTGAGAGAAAGATGTAACGACCGTAACCTTTATAATAAATGCGTAAACATTAAAATTACGATTGTTTGAAATAATGATGTACAGGCGAGCTGGCAGAAATGGTGATCTACCAGGGGCCGATTTACGAGCACCGGATGTACTTGGGCGCGAGCGGCTTCTGGAACAACACAATGCGCCCACAGATCTACTACGTCGGTCACAGGTACGACAAGTTCGAGGCGACCAGGGCGGAAATCGTCGGCGGGATCGACGGTGAGCAGATTTTTCTATACGAGCGTTACTCAAATTCGCGCAAAAATGTTCATCGTCGAATTTCTACAGGTCTAATCATCGCCAAGAATTTGGAGGACTGGATGAAGAACTTCGAGAGCCTCCGGCTCAGTCAGATCCTGGACATGTACTATTCGGAAAAAGGTGTCGTGTTCGACAAGAATGTGAAAGCCTGCCAGCGGGGCGACCAGTTTCCACGGATCGGCCCGAAAAGTATCATAGAGGAGCAAGTTAGTAACCTTCGATTAAATATGTTGTTCCATTACAAAAGCTGTGTAGTTGAGTAATGGATATGATGCGGGTGTTGAGAGAAACTGGCGTTTTCCACAGGATATTGATTAATAGAATTTGCTTTAATTATAGAAAAAGTTGCAAGGTTAATTTATGATTCATTTATGGTTGCAAAAACTTATAGTATAAAGACAATTAGCTAATTTGAATGTTGGTGTGTCGACTTAAAAGTACTGTTCGCATTGAAGTCTCTGATTTAAGGTACTCGAAATTCAATACATAAAATTTTCACTAAAATCATCTAACGATTACTATTTTAATTATTACTATAATTATTCTACTTCCTGCAAATAGTTTATCATAGTATTAATTAACTTCTGTTTTCCAAATTGTTTCCTTATTACTTAAAAAAAAACATTCATCATCTTATTACCTACTTCATTCGACTGAAAAATTCGCGAGCAACCGTAAACTCATAAACTAAACCGTTAAAAAAAATGTTAACTATATTGGTAGACACCTTGCTAATCTCCCACAGCAAAGCTTAAAAATCATTCAATTCCCAATGTCACCCTTGAACCAACACATCAACCATCCATTGTTCTCCTCCACCACAGACGTACGCGGCGTCGCAGGTCCTGGCCTACCTCAACAGCATCGCGGCGATGAGCAACGAGGCGCTGCAGCGGCTGGTCGTGCGCTCGGTCGAGTACTTCGCCCACTACACGGACGACCATCTCTTCACCGAGGTGCAGTGCCGTAACGCGAAGCCGTATCGGGCCAGGCCGCGGCTCGAGCTCACGGTGGCGTTCGATGGGTCCTGGACGCGGGAGTACACTGCGGATTTTCTCGCGTGAGTGTGATGGAGTTGTTCCTTGTCTGTTGGTACAAAAGTAATGTAATATACGGACGTGGATACTAGAAAGTTCTTTGATTTTTTAAAAATGTTTTATGTTTCTTGCATTTTTGATAGATTTGTATGAAAGTTTTTTTAAGCCGTCAATCTAAGCTTTTTGATGATTCCTTTTTTGTCTAGAAAGTAATCATGTTTTGATCGATAGTGAAAGTGCTTCTCTTAATACTCTCTTTGGGAATAGAATTTTATATAATTCTAAAGATAAAATGTTTAAAAGTTTTGTTTTTGTAATTATGAACTGATTGATTTTCAAAACGAATCCATTTAAGTATTTATAATTGACATAAAATTTTATCGTACATCTAAACGTATTGAAAAAACGCTATTGCGAGAGTTAACAATTACTGTCACAATATCATCACAAGATGTTCCTCCTCGGTGACCTAAAAAAAATCACAAATGTAAGTCGCACACATACACACGTGTCACGTTATAGATAATTCTGTTATGAATTCCCCCCTGCATCAAAGCTCCCTTTTCACTTTCTAATTTAAGAGATATTACCCTTCGAGAAAAAGTGCGCAGCTACACTGCAGCCTAATCGATTTGTTTTGCTTTTTTGAACGATTCGGATCACCCCAGAAACACTTTTCCCTACTTTTGACCTAAACTCAAGACACACATTACCTTTATTGACGGAATGCCACTGTGAACCGACAAATCTGTCACTTTTACTCGTAAATGGTGTCGGAAAAAAGCCGTTCGTTTTTTGCGCAGTGTACTCGTGGATGACTTTGACGTGTCGGCGTATGGCTCTAAAATGGGCATAATACACGGCGAGACCGGCGACTGGCTGGTAAATGTTTCCAACAGCTCGTCCGATCTCCATCAAGGCATTAACAATTTACAAAACATCACGTGTAAGTATTAACCTTCTTTCTCAACAAGCACGGATATTTATTTGTAACAGATTTATAAAATGATCGACTCTCATACTAAGAGGATGATGTAAAACGTTTACAAGATTTCTCGATTCTAAACCCGAAATTCTTATGCGGAGAAAAATGGTTTAGGAAAAATGACTATATTTATAGTAACCGTGGGACACGCTCAAATTATCATAAAATTGACTACAATTTATAGTAAAAATTCCTATATTTTGAGTAATTTTTACTATATACATAGCAATTTTTACTATAAATTGTAGTAAATTTTATGATAATTCGAGTCTATCCTAAAGTTCCTATAGAATATAGTAATTTCTCTTAAATTTATAGTATTTTTCTACAATATTTCTCTCAGCGTATAGATGATTGTAATAACATTGCTTTAGAATTAACCTTCTGACAGCCGGCATTTTTCCTACTGAAAAACTGTAACTTTCTCGAAAATTTCCATATAAATGTTTCTTAAGTAATAGTATATGTGGACCGATCATAGAATAACGCCATATGGCGTCATGCCGGCTGTCAGAAGGTTAATGTTTAGAAATTCATTTATCAAATAATAAATAACTTGTCAACTGTGTAGGATTGTATCCAGATAAAAAATCGTTTTTAATCTGTCATTATTCTCCCTTAGAATAACGGTGCCTCAAAAACAAATAGCTTTTTAAGCAAATAATTCATTTTGTTTAACAATGTTTTCTTTCAGGGCCAAAGACCATCAACTTCGCGGCGATCTTCGGCAAGATGCACTCCTACCTCGACGACCTGTGGTCCCAAAAGCGCTCCAACAACACGATCGGCAACGCGGGCCACGCTGTCGTCCTCATAGCGCCCCAAGTCGCGCCCACCGACGAAGACACGCGGCTGGCGCTCGCCGCCCTGCGCCACCTGAAATCCGCTCATCCAGGTAAACGATATATATACATCAATTCGGGGATTTCTAGGAAGGAAATTTGCGTAACATATTTTTTGGTTGTCGCTACAGAGGTGCACTTCTTGTACTTCACGGTGGAGGCCAAGGCGGAGCTGTTCAGGTCGTTCCTTCTGTCGGACGAGGACCGGATTGTCAAGTCCCTGGGTGTCGACGATATATCGAGATTGCTGTCGACGGGTAGGTGTTGCGCTTTCTTACAGAGTTCTTGTCGGTTATCTGTGAGAGGTCGTATCGGAGAGTAAATACTGCGAAGATGGGTCGGCGATACGAGGTGGAATATACTATTGATATAGATATTGTTTGGTATTTGTTCCTGAAATGCATTTTTCTTTTGCGGATTAAAAAAAAATGGGAAGTTAGAGTTTTTTTGTGATTTTGGTCAAGCAATTTGAGGAATTTTAGTTCCATTCCATTAAAACATCATTTAGAGTTATGAATTTATTGAACTCTTCGAAAAAATAGTTAAAAATCAATGAAAAACGTAACGAATTTTTGCTAAAACCACTTCTATTTAATCTTGCTAAATGATTCTATTTATTAATACTTAGATTCGTTAAAAGCAAAAACCAGAAGATGTCGAATAATCTTCGACAGTCAACCGTACAACCACTCTAAAGTAGTACCAATTTAACCGCCAAAAACGAAAGAAACCCCGTTACCCATAACCGCTCTAACCCATCCACTCCAAACAAAAAGAAAACCAATAGCGCAATGATTCCAGTGCCTGTGACCCTGCGACCGGCGGGCTGCAACCGCAACGTGCCGGGCACTCGGCTCCAGCTCGAGGATTATGTCAATCCGGGCGAGACGCTCGTCTACCGGCTGCACCCGCAGTGGCGCGTCAAGACGAAGAAAGTCACGATAACGGTAATCCTCCGCTCCGTCAACATAGCTCCGCCTCGTTAATTGAGAATACGACGAGACGTCTGTGTCTATTTTTTCGTTCTTCTCTTTCTGCAGTTTCACGGAGTGGGGTATGGGACGATGAAGGTGTGCTGGTGGAACCAGTGGACGGCGAATAGTCTGAGGTTCGGCCAGTACTGCAAGAATTTGGGCATGTACGAGGACATCTCGCTCACGGATTACAACACGTGCGGCAAGGATAACAAGTGCCCGAACACCTTCGTTGAGGTGTCGAACGTTACCGGTGTTACGCGCTGTACAGGTGGGTGGGATGAGCATTATGTTTAAGTTTTCTTAAATGATTCAATTTGTTATTGTATGTCATGGTGATTTTAACACACGTAAATATTTTGTATAGTTTATAATAATGTACTAAAACTGCAATTATTGTAACGTATATATTTGGTATCACATTTATAAAAAGTATATGTTTTTATTTTCTTAGATTGTAAAATAATATGTTGATATTTTTATTGAATAGACCTATATAACACAATAATTTGATTTCACAACAATAATACTTTTCCTGAATTACATAAATCAAAAAATAATGTTCAACAATGTGGCATTTTCGTTTCAGAACTGGACTGCAAGACGCCGGACCAGGTCCGATTCATCATGCGCATGGAGAACCTGCAGTGCGTATCTTCGAGCGAGGCGATCGCCGCGAGCCTCGTGTTCCTAATAATTCCGCTAGTAATATTTTCCGTACTGTAAGCCGTATCGTATCGCTCCAATTCATTAGGGTGCCAATAGCTCATATTGAGTATGAGAAACCTATACTATATAACGTTGTTCTGTTTGCTCGACTATCATTCTATTATTATTTATTGTCTCAACTTGCGTACATAGCTTTACCCGAATTTCTGTAAAGTATTATAACACTATTTTGTTGATAATTTTATTTGTGTATCATTATTATTATTGTGTTCTTATTATAAAAAATTTCGCACGGTATTTGTAAAATTTTGATCAGTCGGCAATTTTCGCCGACGCGTATATATATTTTTTTGTCGGATTTCCAAGGAAACCCAACACCAAAAATATAGACTATTGTGCGGCATTCGATCGAATTTGAAGATCTAAGCATAAAAGCGCGTGTTCAATGTCAAGTGACTTGTAGAGTGCGTCAAGCTTCGCGTTTCTTCCTATGAATACTTTTAGAATAGTATGTATTTAATAAAAGAAAGAAAAAAAAAGACGAAACAAATCGTTAATAATAATTTCTTCTAATAAACGTTCTATACGCCTACTTATTTGATCCCCCATCACTAGCGTGTAAACGAAAAATTCATTCTCGTCTGAATATATATAAGAGCGGCGGACGCATAACTATAATATACATTTCCCAACCCGCGGCATTGCGCGCTCACGCACATACTGTACAACGCGCGCGTCTAAGCAATGCCGGCGATTTGCTCTTTAAGCGCGCAACGAGTCTTGAAGAGAGCGAAAGGAATTTATCTTCAATTAGAGACCGGCAAAACGGGGGAAGCAGCCGCAGCCGCCGCCACCGCCGGGCGCATAGAGCCGCCGTATCAGAATGCAACGGGCGTAGAGAGCGAGAGAGAAAAAATGTCGAGTCGTCGGCCGAATAAAACAGGATTCGTGTCTGGATTCTACGCATTTTTCGCGCGGCTTACAG
This sequence comes from Torymus aiolomorphi, assembly GCA_036365515.1. Taxonomy (NCBI): domain Eukaryota; kingdom Metazoa; phylum Arthropoda; class Insecta; order Hymenoptera; family Torymidae; genus Torymus; species Torymus aiolomorphi. The sequence goes on along the minus strand of CM070877.1, from coordinate 9,830,968 downwards.
TTATTTTTTTAGTGTATAGGCTGGCTGTACACGGTACAGGTGTGTTGATTTTTCTGGATTTTTTAATGCAATTATTGTTATGTAAAGTTGTTGTGATAAAGAGTGTCCGCGCGAGTCCACGTGTTACTGAACTGTCTGCCGGTTGTTTACCGATTTTTATGCAATTAAGAAATAACCGATCGAAGGGTATATTATATCATTCGTTTGGTAACATTTCTTATTACCAATGTACCAATGTATATTTGTCATAAAACAATGATGGGAGAGTCGATGGGATTCCTGAGAAACGTCGTCGGCCCGTAGCGGTACCAGAAAATAAAGGATCGGCAAAGGAAAAATTAAGTAACGTACGGGGAAAAACCTGTTTGCAGCAGTTACTATACTGCAAAGTGAAAAAAAAAGTAGGATGAAATTTAGTTGCCGATACCTTTCTAGTGTGTGCCAAACTATTCATTACTGGACGGTGAAGGCTACGATCTATAACATTCTGTTTTATTTTGTACAAAAAATACGTGAAATATATTGGTATCTAATAAATAATGATAATTTCTGATTTTGTAAAATAAATATTCTATTCAAAATAAGACTCTTTTTACTGCAAAAGTACCAATAACTTATTCATATTATACATGATTAGTTCTCATAATTATATTTACCATAGATTCAAGTAGCAACATAATACAACATTTAATTGCGTTTTATAATAGATAATAGACCGATAACGATTTTCCAATCCAAATTACAACAGCTCTTCCAATTTTTCTACAATATTTTAATATTTTTTGTTAAAGCATCGGTTCTCCATCACCCCGTGAACCCCAGCTCATACGTTTCACACACGGAACCACCACTTCCCATATCAACAGTCCATCAGCAACGACTGAACCCGCATCCCCATCTCTCCCATAAAAAAATCAGCCTCCCGCAAATTCCCCACGACGAAATTCCAGCGACATCCTCCTTCTCCTCCCCCGATGGCCTATTACGCAAGACCCGTCCGGCGCGCACCAGCTCCCGGCGTACATATACATGCTCACCGACAACCAACTCGGAAGGTCAGCCTCTGCTGCCGTCTATGGCTTTTCAGCGTGTGTCCTCTCTTCCCCTCTCCCCCAACATGTGTGTGTGAGAGTGTGCACCTCTCTCTCTCGTCTGTCGAGTGCGTATATACGAGCGCACCTCACCAAACAAAGGCGAGGAGGCAGCTGTCCCCTCAGTCGGTCTCACCGCGCCGCGCAGTGAGGATCCTCTGACGTGCGAAACAGAGACAGAGAGAGCCACAAAGCCGACCAGCATGCTGATGATACCGAGCGTCGTGTTCAACGAGGCGGCGAACGACAAGACAGACTCCGACGACGACAGTAGCAGCAGCGACAGCAGCACCAGCAGCGGGGAGGATGAGTTTATCAACGGCGAGGACGACGATGATGAAGACGATATTGCCGAAGAAGTAGGAGGAGGAGAAGGTGGTGCTAGGAGACGCAGGAGACGTAGGATCCAGATCCAGCTAGACAGCGAGGACGATGATGAAGGAGTCGGCGGTATAAGACCGCCTAGACGGCGCAGACAGCCGAGACCAGTCGACGACGACGACGGCAGCGATGACTCCGACGACGACTCTGACGGGGACCACAGGAGAGTAGCTGGCGGAGGTGACAGAGCACCCAGGCGACGCAGGTTCCCGAGGCTCCTTGGCGAGGACAGCAACGACGAGCGCGACAGCGACGACGGCAACTTCGACTATGGTATCGAACCCCAGGAGGAGCTGCAGCAGGAGCAGCTGCAGCGGCGACAGCAGCAGCAGAGGAAGCCGGAGACGAGCCTCGAGATCCTGTTGTACGGCATCGAGCGCTCGCACGCGGCAGTCGAGTACGCGCTTGGACGCGTCCGGAAGCTGATCAACGACGTCCTCACGCTCGTCGTCTTGGTGAGTATTATACAGACGCGTCACAGCTGTCAGAGCTCACTTTCTCGCGCGCGCTCATTCACTTTCTGCCGAGGGCGCGCATGTATATGTAAGACGGCTGCTTTTAGTTTCGTTTGCTGAGATGCCGGAGATTATTCGAAGTGGACATTTCTTTTTAAATTGTTAAAATTTGTGAGGTCGGTGTAGCTTTAGGGTCTTGCCCTAGTGGAAATATTATTTGTTCAAAACTATTTATAACTGTTTAAAACTATTCATAACTGTTCAAGTCTGTTTAAAACTGTTTAAAACTATTCAAAAGTACGTATTTTTGGACATTTAAAACAGTTTTAAACAGATTTAAACAGTTTTGAACAGTTTTAAATTGTTTTGAACAGTTTTAAGCAGTTTTGAACAGTTTTGAACTTTTGTGTGAAAACAGTATTAATCAATAAGAATTTTTTTGGAACAGTTTAAAATAGTTTTGAACAGTTATGAACGGTTTTAAACAGTTTTAAACAGTTTTGAACAATTTTGAATAGTTTTAAACAGTTTTGAACTTTTGTTTTAAAATAGTATTAATAGTATTAATAATTAAGAATTTCAATTGTTCAAAATTGTTTAAAACCATTTAAAACTGTTCAAACCTGTTTTAAACGTCCAAAAATACGTACTTTTGAACAATTATAAACAGTTTTGAACAGTTTTAAACAGTTTTGAACAAATGATATTTCCATTAGGGCGGTATAGCTCAATGGTATAGCGGTTGTTGTTCTTTTGTTTATTTAAATAACTTGAGCAGTTTAAGAATTCTGTAATAGTACTACCGTTTCTGTGGTTCAACGAGAAGCTTATAATTGTGACTGAAAAAATGTTCTGCGAAGAATTTAATATTGGTGCCGTTGGTGCCTATGTGTTTAACAGAATATAGTAGTTTGGTATTTTGCAAAATAGAAAGTAAAGGCCTAAACGTAGATATTTATTTAGAAGCATATCAGACGTATTGCTACTTGGACTTGACATGCAACAAGCGGTTTTAAGAACAGCTATGATAAAAAAAAACATGCATAGCTACGAAAACTACTATCGCATTCCAAGGACAAATATTTTCCGGATTGAAAACGAATTTTGCACGCTCCATTTGACGGCAGCTTTCCCGTTTCTCGACTTTCAGTGTGGAATGCTAGTGGAACCTTCCGTTTCAATTTCGTTTTCTTTTTCTTTTTATAAGAAAATGCATACTTTGAGTAAATTTGCACGGCCAGTATTAAGGTTACGCAAAAGCTGAACAGGAAAAGACCTAGAAGTTTATGGGGTATACAAAATATATAGGTATGAGAGAACACGTGCGTATGAAAGATATTATTAACTATAATGTAGACTTCAAAAATATAATAATACGTTTAGACGGTTTCAATTTCCCGGTTTTACGCAGGTCATTAGAATAAATTAGTGTTTACGAATTTTAATAAAATGATTATTATTATATTATATTATTATTATTATATTATTTATTTTAATATAATAATTGAAAAGAACTTTATAAAAAATAGCAGTTCTTTTTATAGTAGAGGGGCGAGTTTTTAAGATTTGAATACTATATTATAAAATAGTGCTTAACTATTTCCATTAAGTAATAAATTGATGTGACGAGCTGGGAAGATAGAATAGTATATTACGCACCAAGGGAGGAAAAAACTTGGACAGTCCACAGCTCGTGTAAATTGCCATCCGAGCCGAAGACGAGGGTGGCAAACACGAGCTGTGGGCTGGCCAATCTTACTCCCGTGGAGCGTATACTATTTTTTTGCCTAGCGAGGCCGAAAATACAACCTTCGAGATCGGGCGCCGGGAGCGAAAGTGGTACTTTCGGCCCGCTAGGCAAAAAAAGCCAATTTATGTGGTTGGCATGGTTAAAAATAACTAATGCTAATAAGACATATACATATATAATTCTACTTTATTTTTTAATTCTCTATACAAAAACTAAAACATATAAACTTTCTTTTTCAAAGTATTTCCAAACAAACTCCAATAAACATGAAATATATACATTTTACAGTAGAAAAGTATTCGAAATAAGTAAAAATTTAAAATGAAGATACTTTTTTTATCGAGACTTGAAAGGAACTTTATTCAGTAGTCGAATACCAGCACGTGACGGAGAATAAACTCACTTAAATTTTGCAAAAAAAAGAAAGATGGTAAACAATCACACGTCGTACGAGACTAAAAATACGCAATCCTTATTATTAGCTCATACTCCGAATCTAGTGCTCAATCCATCGGCGTGGATCCCACGTTCAAGGATAGCCACAAATACAAACCAGTAACCCACAAAGCATCATCTTCCGCAATCTCTCTATCTATTAAGTCATATGATACCCAAAATGTATTGAATACATAATCAGGCATTAGAGGATGGGCACATCTAATTCAACGATTCGTTTTCGTTTCAACAGTTAATCTGGTTCGGAATAGTAGAGGTGATAAGCATCTACCGATTTCCCCTGCACAACGCCGTGAAAAGGCAATTCTACACCATATCCAGGATCCTCGTCAACCTGGGCTGCGATGTGAACCGAGTCGACAACAACCAATTAACGTACGTGTAAGCTATGATTGGTGAAAATTGATAATTATAAATATAATTATATTTATAGATGTTAAAGTTTTTACTTAAAACAACAAAAATCTTGTTATATTTAAAAAGTTTTTCATTTAGGATACACACCTCGAATATCGAAGAAAAATAGACCTCAAAGAATAGAAAAATAATTTTATTATTTAAAAGGCTATATGACCTATTCTTTTAAACAATTCATAAGTTAATACAAGTTCAAATTAGATAAAAATAAAGTTGAAGACTCTTCGTTGGTAAACTCGCTAAAAACTAAAAGCGCCTTAAAAAATTTTAGCCCCCTACACATAGCCATGAGGACCAAGGACCTGCGCTTCGTCCGTTACCTCTTCGACCACGGTGCCGACGTGAACCTGGCCGACGGTAACGGCGACATTCCGCTCCACGACATGAGCTGGATCGTGGACAGCAATTTGGTGCGCAAGCTAGTCGACAGCTGCACCGATATCGACATCGTGACAAAGCACAACAGTCATTCACCCCTGCATCTCGCGGTACGTGCCAACAACGTCTATCAAGTTCAGCTGCTGCTGGAATCCGGTGCTGATGTCGATAGCAGGACTACTGCGCATTATAAGACGCCGTTGCATCGGGCCAGTCAGATGAAGGATATCAATCCCAAGATCATTGAGCTGTTGATCAAACAGTATGTTGATTTAGTTAGGTTGAGTTCCATAGAAAACTGACTTACTGACATGCCAGGTCATAAAAGCATCCGTGTATACTTTGTTTTGAATAAATCTTCCATTTTATGCCGAAAATACAATATTTTCAACAATATCGGTAATGTCGGTAACACAGGTGTCTACTTCAATGTTTACCGACATCGATGAAAATGCTAAATTTTATTTTTGCTATTCAACAGCCAGTCCGACGTGAACTCGGAGAACTTCGGCAACTACACACCCTTGCACTTCTCGATGCGTTGGGGCCACGTGCGCACGACCCGCACGCTCATCGCCCACGGCGCCGACATACACGCCCTGACGATGGACGACCGCACGATGCTGCAGTGCGCCGCGAACAACGAGTACGTCGAGCTGGTGGAGGAGTTGCTGGCCATGGGCTTCGATCCCGACGAGCGTCACACCTTCGAGAAGTGGGCGACGTACGAGGCCGCTGAATACGGCAGCGCCCGCGTCTGCGAGACTCTTCTGCGCAAGAGCAAGCTCAGGGACCAGAAGAAAATGCCGTTCATCGTCTTGGCCGCCAGGGACGTCAAGCGGAAGCTCAAGGTCACGATGAGGTACTACGCCCTGGAAGACTTCAGGCACACCTACATATCCGACCTGCCAATCTTCAAAGAGGAGCACGTGATCAGGTACCTGGAACGCGCCAGAGCTGAACTCGAGGCGCTCGAAGATGTCCTGCTGACACACGAGCTGACGGGGCTGCAGTTCATGTACGACATCATGGACGGCAGAGATGACAAGGTGGCCAAGTACGCCGGCGACGCGAGCATACGGCGCAAACTTCGCACCTGGAAATATAAATTCCCCGTGTTTAATCAGACGGTGAAGAACGTCTACGATCGCGAGGTGCGCAAACAGAAGCGCAACAGGGACACGGCGCGGAGTATCTGTAAAGTGTTGAAGCTCAACGGACCGGATCACATCGTCTGCCGGAAGATCATGGAATACCTCGAGCTGCCGGATTTCGGGCGCGGAAGTCGCTTCTGCTGAAACATCATTATCATCGATTCGATCATCATTTTAACGTTCATTTCGTGTGTCGTTCAAGTACAATATGTAAAAGTTACCCCCTTTTACGCGATGTGATATACATAGTTAGATTAGAGAGGCATGCTCGGCTTGTGAGTTTTTGCAAGGTTATGTAAGAGTTTCTTGGTAGGTTTAACGCGACGAATTCTTTATTTTGTAATACCTGTAAGAGTGTTTAGCTTAGGAATTTTATACATTGACTATAAGGATGAATACATATATGAACTTGAATATAATCATTGTATTGAGTTACTTGTAAATAAAATAGATTTTATACGAAATTTCGCTTTGAATATTGTTAATGTCAAACAATGATCCTTGAAATAATTTGGTTTTTCTGCATAACTTTGGGGATGTTGTTTATTTTTCATTTTTTAAGATCTTTATTTTCTTATTTATCAATAGAAATTGTAACAGAATGAAACACGCATATTACAAATAAGGCAGAAATTAAATGATGACAAAAAAATGAAATCCTTTTCTCAAACCTCTTTTTGCATAAAATGATGCTTTCTATTTTAAAAGGAATTCATTGCCAATTTATTTGTTGTCCTATTTTATTAGCTATATTGATGCCAAACAAAAAAGCTTATTTGTTACTGTAAATTAAAGAAAAACATGTGGTAGGCAGCAGTATACGCTGGCCGTTAATTTGAACCTAATACATAAAGTCGTTCTAGAATGATGTCAGTTTAAAAAAGATGTAAGATAAATGTAAATAAATCTAGCAGTCTTTCAAAATGTAAAAAGGCTATCTTTGGACAAAACTTTATAAATTATTTGTTAGTTTTTATTTTTGTCAAGATTCGAACATAAAAAGTCTGCTGCTAATTAATTCGCGCGTAGGTTCTGCGAACTTAATTTATATCATTACATTGAATTAATTATAGATCTGAAAAATAAAATGTTTACGCAAAAACGAACTTAATTTTTTACTTGTAACTTTTAGGGTATTATATTATACTCTTGATTTTTTATCATTCGATGTATTTTTTTACAATTATAATTTAATATGTCTTTTTAAAAATAAACAATTTCAAAAAGAATTAAACAATTGTTACATAGTTTCAGTTATCTATATTTTGTGTCGAGTACTTTATAAATTTTTAGTCAATAGTAGCTCTATTATAAAAGATGAGAAAGAGAAAAAATCAAGCTTCCTCCTAGAGGAAGCTTTGTGATAGTAATTTTTTGACTTGTAAAACATGTTATAATTGTTTTCCGAGGTGTTAGGAATCAAAATACATGGTTTTTGAAAAATCTCTGTATGGATGTATGTATGTGTGCGTGTGTGTGCGCGCGCGTGCGTGTGTGTGTGCATGCGTGTGTGTGCGTGTGTGTGTGTTGTGTGTGTGTGTGTGTGTGTGTGTGTGTTTGTGTGTGTGTGTGTGTGTGTGTGTGCGTGTACGCCTGGATCTCACGTTCTACTCGGTCGATTTTAACCCATTTAGTCCTAAATGTCGTCAATTTTCACTAAATTACCATTCAGTTTTTTTTTATATTATTTGTATTAAAAAAAAAATTCAGAAACATGATATCCGACGTAAAATTTTATGCTCTCAAAATATATGGTATCAGAATTTGTCTAACATTAATGCTTAAAGGTAGTAGTCTGGTAACATGCACGTTTTTGAGGCTATTTTCGGGAATTTTTTTTAGGGGAAAATAAAATTCAATCGGTTTGATTTTTTTGTATGTTATTATTAGTATCTAAAAGTGTAGAAAAAAATTTTTTTTTTTTTAATTTTTTGATACTGTTTTTTTACACTGCAGTGAGCGGCAAAAATAAGGTTGGTGGATTGCCAGCGTGATTTCGTCACTTGTGGTCATCTGAAACAAAAAAATCAAAAAGATTATTAATCTGTGAGCTTGCCATTCTGGTAGGTACTAGAATCAAATGATTTTGTTGAAAAATAACAAAATGGCGGACTTCGAAAGAAAATTGTCTTATTTTTTAGTGGAAATCAGGCTGTAAAATGGAAAGTTAGGGACGAAAAAAATTGATTCTAGTACCTGCGAGAACTATTGATTTGTAGAAAAATATGTTCAAATTTCAGCTCAATCCGTTGGATAGAAAATTTTTTATCACTTCGGCAAGCCGGAAAAGCGTTGTTTCGAGAAAAACGCGCTTAAAGTTTTAACAACAGATTATTTATAGAAAAATCATGCTTACACTAATCGTCTATCCCTACTGCGTACAGTAAACCTTCAGTTTCTTCATAGGCCTCATTCTCAGCCACTTTTTCTGACCTGCGATTCATCCTGGCAGTTTTAGAGGCATGAGCTGCATCCTTGTCCGCCTTCGAGATCCGTGTTCTATTGTACAATTCAGCGTAAGCGATAGCGTGTGGGCCGATTGTGACACCCGTGGTCTCCATAATTTGCAACACAGGTAAAAATTCTTCATTGAAGGTACATGCAGCTGTCCATGCAGCAATTTCAAGTGTCTTTTGGCCTACATGTGTTTGGGAGCTAAATTCCACACGCAATGGTTGAAAGCCTCGTTGTTGTTCTGCGTGTTTCTGCCCAAGCATCTCTTCAAAAGATCATCCGATGAAAGTTCTTCGTAAATAGGCTTCAAAATATTCACAGCATTTTCATCGACAGTAGGCGGATGCACAAAAGTATGTTCTTTTTTCTCTGCTTTGCATTTTTGATATTTACAATTATAAGCAATTTTTTGCAAAAAAATTCCAGTGTATTTCTCAATGAATTCTAAGAACTTTTCACTCTTGGCATTTTTTTTGGAATAGCTCATATTTTTTAAGCTGCAGCGTACTGTAGTTTATCAACAAAATTTTTATTTCGAACACCATTTTGGAGACCGCCATGTTAAATTTTTTATTCCGAACCCCACCTATCTTTATAAGTTTATGACTCGAAAACACTTTTTTATACCGCAAGCACGATTTTCGCGTTTTTTGAACCTATTAATAGAGCCGAAAGCGACCGCTTGTCGACCAGCGGGCGGTAAAAACTGAAAAGCGCCCGCTGATCGCCGTAGTGGGCGGTAAAGATCGAAAACGCCCGCTCCTCGCAGTAGCGGGCGGTAAAAAATCGAAAAGCGCCCGCTGTCGTTTTTGAATGGAGTTTTCAAGATTGTTTAAGAAAATCATCGATATTTTGAAAAAACACAAAAATCTATACTTGCGCTACAAAAAATATGGTGTGTACCAAGGACTAAGTGGATTTTTTGACCTCGTGTGGTTGCAGTACTCGTCTTCGGTTCGCAAACGCACTCGCCTTCGGCTCGTGCTAGCTCACCTTCGACTCGTACTGCAACCCCACACTCGGTCTAAAAAGACCCACTTTACGCCCTTGACACACAATATACTATTTTGAACCACGAGGCCCTCGCTTCGCTCGGGCGACAAACTCGACTCCGCCGTGAATCACCCACTTTGCGCCCTTGTTGCGTAATGTACTATTTTGTAACACATGCACGATTTTCGTTGTTTTTCGACCTAAAAAGAGGCCCTAAATAGATTTGTTTGACCAATTGGATAAAAAAATCCATTCGCGCCCGGCCGACTTTGAAAGAGCATAAAATTTTACGTGAGATATCATGTTTCAGAATTTTTTTTTTAATACAAATAATATGAAAAAAAAAACTCGATGAAAATTTAGCGAAAATTGGCACCATTTGGGACTAAATGGGTTAACCGAACAGGTCTCATTTTTTTGTTTTTTTTTTTTTGTATGATTACGGGTCAAAAATCCATTTTTTTAATGAGCCGATGAGTTTTTGTTTTATCTCCAATTTTCGACTTTCTCAAAATTTATTCTTGCTTTTTTTTAATGGTAGGATCAAGATATTTTAACTGGATGGCTAGCATTCGAAAGAGAATTAAAATACGTATATTTTCTAAAAAAAAATTTCTAGCTATCACAGTTCTTTTGTTATCAATAAAAACGTGTTTTGTTTTTAAAAGCTTATAGCTCCCAAACTAAACGGTCAATTTTTTTGAGAAAAATCATGATAATGCAGAATATACATAATTTATAAAAATTTGAATTCATTCTGTTGGTTAGTTTTTGAGGAAAAAAATGAAGAATAAAAAAAATGAGTTTTGTATGTCCAACGATTAGGGGAGTAAAATTTACTTAATCGCTTTAAAATTCTTCGTAGAGGTAGATTTTGGATAGTTCTCAGTCGATTTCTTCGGGCAAAATGATTGGTCCATAAATTTCAGATATATTTGCGGTTAAATCGTAATTTCTCGAGAACGGCTTTATGTATCTGAATCGGATGGGTAGCATTCGAAAGAGAAGTATAATATACCTATATGTTTTAAAGCAAAAAAATTTTCTAGCTATCACGGTTCTTTTGTTATTAACAAAAACGTGTTTTTTTTAAAAAGCTTATATATAACTCTTATAACTTTTAAACTAAACGGTCAATTTTTTTGAGAAAAATCATGATAATGCAGAATATAAATAGCTGTAATCTGTAAAAATTTGAATTCATTTTGTTCAATCTTCATAAATGAATTTAATTATAATTATGTAATAAATTATTGCAAAAATTATAAATTCTCTTATTAAAAATTAATTAAAGGAATCAGCAAATTAAGTTTAAGGAATCTACGGGCCAATGAATGGCAGCGGTTTTTTTAATTGAAAAGAACGTTAACCTGCTTCGAGTGTATGCATAGTTTATAGACAATATTTGTTATGGAAAAATAATAAATCGAAAATCTAAAATTCGCTCTAAAACCAAAGAAAATAAACTTTGACAAAAAAAAGAATTTTTTTCGCGAATCACATAACCAAAAACAAAAGAATTAGTCATATTCGATCAAAATTAGTCAAATAAATCCTAAGATCTATCCGTACACATATACAGGGCAACCCGGGAATAAGCGCTCTCGCAATAAGCGCGTTTTCCTATAGATTCTCGCTCAGTTCTAAGAACAAGGTATCCCCACTTCGACTCAAACTACCAGCTCGAGTTGGACTTCACAACCTGTCCTCTCAATAAGCGCGCCAAACAAAACAGAGTTTAGAAGAGACTTTTTAATAGAAAAATTTCATTTTCATCAACACACGTACACTTAAATATTCTTAAAAGTATACATTTTTATGCACAGCACAATTTCCTATACTGCAAACGATATTTACTCTCAAAACATTGTATTACATGCACTTCAATGTTGTCAACAAACTGACGATCGTCAAAGCGCTTATTGAGAGGTCACGCGCCGAAGAGAGAGAGAAAGAGAGAGACAGAAGGCGCTAGATACTCGAGGGGAAAGTGCGTGGAGGGGGGTATACCGTTTATGGAAAAAATTCTTTCCCTTACGGGCTTAGGTGTGCTTATCACGGGGTTGCACTGTACACGTGCGTGGGCACCCTCACACCGCGTACACATATGCAGAGATCATGCGGCTAGTTTGTAAAAATATTGTACTTCGATTTGAAATGTTCTATAAAACACTTCTAACATGTTCAATTTTTTACTTTCACAAAGCTTCTTTTTTTTTCGATTTTTATGATACTTTTTCTCTTGAAAAAGCCGAGATATTCTTTCGAAATCGTTCGCATTAATAGTACATTACGATACGGGTGTGGAAAAAGGTAAAAATCACTTTACGCACCAGTGTCGTACCGTATTTTATACCACGAGAGCCGAATAATCATATTAAAGTTATGATTTTGAGGTTAGAGTGGTTAGAGGGACTTTTATAGATAAATAGAGTTATGTTTATATTAACTTTTATTTTATTGTTTTTAGTAGAAATGTAAATTTATATCTATTTTGATTCCCCTTAGAGGAAGCTTTGCAACAAAAATTGACAAATTTTGTCGGTGACAAAAATTTTCGAGAAAAAAATGTTCAAAAAGATAGTTTAAGGCGATAATGTTGAAATTTGTCAATTTTAAGAAAATTGTGTGTGTGTGCGTGCGTGCCTGCGCGCGCGCGCGTGTATGTGTGTGTGTGTGTGTGTGTGTGTGTGTGTGTGTGTGTGTGTGTGTGTGTGTAAACACTCGATATCTCGAAAACCATTTCACCTATTTTCGTCGAACTAGCGTTAATCAGCGCGCTACGCGCGCCACTGTTTCGTCTTTTGTTTCTCTCCTTTTGAGATTCGAGACGGACTCGATTATTCGAGATTTCGAGATCGTTCGAGGGTAAAATAGATTATCTCGAATGCTCAATTTATATAAGGGAAAGAAAGCCTTGTGCGAATCTGATTTTGATGATGAAAGTGCAAATCTGATTGGTGAGGGAAAGATTAAATACTGGTCCCTCTTCTTATATCAGACAGAATCCTTATATATGACGAAAAACCAGATGAAAAAAGTTCAGGAGTATTCAAGAAATGCTGTAAACAGTAACAAAGAAACAAATATATATATAATGTAATAATTACAATACAGGTTGAGTGCTAACAATGTGTAATATTAATTTCTTAAATAATGAAATTTTAAGTACTGAATGAATGGAATACTTCAAATCATTCTTCAATTTTCAATTGAAAAATGAAAAGTGTAACTTTTCGCTAATTCATAGCATGCCACAATCAACCTGTTAATATTAAAATTATTTTTAGTAATAAATACACTTTTATTCCTGATAAAGACAACGAAACTATATAAAAAATGACATCTCTTAGTATAAGATATTGATGATAACATTTTATGCGTGTTAACATCTGTTCGACAAATATATTAATATGAATCGTTCAATATCATTCAATAGTCTAATCGACAGTTTGAAAGTCAATACAGCTGACACCCCTCTCAATTATGATATAAAATATTTATGATATTGAACGTACAAATTGCATTTGTAAATTCATGTAACAGATATTTTTTAGTATATAATATAATAACGGATATTAAGGGTAAAATATCATCTATATCCATAAAAAAATGATTTAAAAAATAACACTTAGTTACAATTATAATAAAGGATCCACTTAAAAATCTATCTTAAGTTAAACTAATTATAAAATTACCTAAATCATATTGAAAAAGTGTTCATAAACATCATAAACACAATCACCTAAAATAATTAACCTAAAAAATAAAATCGTACACATGAAGCGCGTTTGAATTTTGTTTTGCAAGAATCATTAAGTTTTTCTTGTCTCTCTAAAAAAAAGAGAATAATTTTTTTTTTAAAAAAACAAAAAGACAAACCATTTACTTTGTAACGTAACGTAGGTTAGGTAGTACCGATCCACCACTGGAAATTTGTTTGATTCCAAACAAAGATGTCTTACTCGTCCCAAATCCTTGTATCTCCAACAGAATTTCTTTTTTTTTATATATATAATATAAAATATTACTTTTTAATAAGATTTTTTTTTGTTATATATTACCTTTATATTTACCTATTAAGCAAAGCAAAAGGAAAGAATCATCGTGATTCCTCTTTTCTCTGTCAGCTCTCGCACGCTCGCTCGCTCGCTCTCGCCCACTCGTCTCGTTCGCAAACTTGCTCGCACTTCGAGATAACTCGCTCGCTTTCGAGATTTCGAGACAACTCGCAAAATACGCTCGAAAAGCGAACGAATATCGAACGCTCAATTATAATAAAGGACAAAGCTTATTCTCTTGGTCCCGAAAAAATACTCGGTTTTAATTTTTTATCGATTTTCTTTTTTTTTTTTATTCTTATTCAAGATAATATTTGGTATAAATTTCAAGAGATTATTTTCATTTGTTTTTGAGAAAAAAATTATTAAAAAAAAACGTGTTTTCATTGACACACAATAACAAGAATAAAAATCAATTAATCGTCCTGAAATTTGGTATCGAGGATATAGATTTTTTATATCTTCAAAGATATTTGAGGTTGAAAATTTTTTAAAAATATTTTCGAATAGCGTTTTTCAGACAATATATGATAGATAGAGAAAATTTTGTATAATACAATAAATTATTGTCATATAAAAAATTAAAAAGAGGAATAAATACATTAGTTTGAGGAAGCTAAGTGCTAATGTATATTGGGAGCGGTTTTTTATTAGTGATGATGGTGGGATTAGTGTACGGATCTTTTTATTTAGTTAAAATTAAAAACATCCTTTTCTCAATATAAAAATGTTCATCTTGAATTTTATACTTTTACTTTACCTTTTTAGATGTTTAACATTATTAAACATAGAAAACAGATATTTTCATAATTATGTTATTGTTTATCTATCTTAGTGGCAATTTTACTTATTGAACAAAATCACAACATGAAAAAGCTTATTTACATGAAATTGAACTTGATTAATCTTTAACATTGTAGTGACATTCTGATACTATAGAATTGAATGAACCTTTAAATTTTTTAAAGCAGGAAACTATGGAATGGAATGAATCACTAGAACTAAATTCAAAAGATAAAGAAAAATCATATATTAAAATAACAAATACTTCTTCATACATACATGTTTTAGTCAATAAAACTGTAACACAGCTTGATGAAAAACGTTATAATGTTTAAGGTAATGTGTACTTACCGACAAATTTTAGAATGTATATATATTTCTTTTGCAAATAATAATAGAATTACTAACAAAAAAAATTGAGTATAGTATTTACATATACGGAGCGCCTGAAAGAGCTGTTTTTCCAAAAATTTACTCAGAATTTATTTAATTAAATAAAAGCCGCAATGCCGATAAGTAGGGATCTGTATACTTCGAATTTTGCCAGTTTTAAAAAGTGTTTATCTCATGGAAATGCTGATAGAATCGCACAAAAAAAAATCTGAGCATAGTATTTACATACACGGAGCGCCTTAAAGAATTGCTTTTCCAAATAAACGTTCGAATGTTTATTAATTAAATAATGAAATTGGGTTGATTTTGAGGTTCACATCGCCTTAAACGAATTCAAAATAAGTGCATTAAGGTTGTATTGGCCGTAAGGTCTCATTAAAAAATTTAAGACAAATATTTTGGTCGTATAATTCGTCGAGAACACTAATATTCTACAGTACTAAGAGTAAACAAATACGTAAAATGTTTTTTAGAACTATGAAGAAAACTTTACATCGGTTTTAGAACATTGTAATGCTCATTTCTTTCACTATTTGGTATAACTGTACGTCTTATTACATAGTTTTTATGCTATAACTTTAATACTAGCTCGCAAAAGTAATTCATTTCAATTGCAATCGATTATAAAGGTTTTCTTTTACGTATACACAAATTTACAAGAACTAAACACTATTTTTCAACTTAATTTTTTCAATAACTACGACGAGTCTATCGATATTCAGAGAATCTCCATAAGAACCCACATTAATTTTAAACTACAATATCTCGAAAACTAGCTCGCAAATCATATTCAAATTTGGCAGAGACGTTTATAATGATATTATTGACCTACTGACGAAACTTTATTGATCTGACATTATTTTTTACATATAGCCCATACAACCTTAAATAATGAATTGAATAATAACATTTCTCTTGTAAATAAAAAGGAAACCGTTCATTAATTATACAGCTTCTTTTGTAACTTAAAAAAAAACAATCAGCGCGTGAAGCGCGCGTGTCAAACTCTAGTACTATAAAAAATAAATCGCAATTATTTAAAAATTAACAAACGTAAATGTCTCAAAAATGAAATGAACCGTCTTGAAAAAATCAGAATAAAATTATCCTCTGATAAAATACAGTAAAAATAAGGCGATCCTGTTAGAATTAGGAAATACGAAAAGATCCTAACAAAATTGTTGAGCACTAACAAACTTACTTCTGTAGTGTATAGCCATTTTGCTATACCTAATAGCGGAAAGTTGTGATAACTGTGTGTGTACAAGAAAACGCGTTCTTATTCTTTTTTTGCATTAATACGAAAAATAGGCTTGAGTATAATAAATACTTTTCAAATATTTATAAATATCAACTATTATTTCTTAATAACAAATAACTTTTCCTAAAAAACGTTTTCTGTAAAAGGAAGAAACATGTCGCCTTCGCGTACATCTCAAATTCTATTTCTGTAAAAATCAGCATAAAATCCCTAGGATCCGCCGAGACTCGTCGGACAAATGCAAATCCCCTTAAAACCTAGAAAGGCCACCCCCACTATGCCGAAGTGAGCGCAGAGCGCATTTCGGAAAATCGGAATTGCGCGTGAACTTTGGCAACCCTGCGACGCTCCGACGCATCGGATCCACGCCACGTTGGGAAAGCGCACGTGCATATTATCCCCGATGCTCTCTTGACCAGTCGGTTGTCGCTCGTCGCTCGTGAAAAACGTCTGGAAAATGGCTACTGTGCTCAAAAACGTCTTGGATTGGTATGCCTTTGGGGCGATGAAGATTTCGACCGTATCGAGGAGTGTACAGGAAATGTGGGAGAGATTTCACACGAGGGATGTAGTTAATCTATTCGTCCTTTATTGGATCAAAAGAATACAGTATATGGTGAGTGTGAATTTTTTTAGAAACGTTTTTGGGGGGTTTGTCGTAACGTCTATTTTTGAATGGCAAAATGTCATTCGTCAATTCGCTGGGTATAATGGGATCTACTTTACGGGATGATGTTCATGAAATATTTATTACTGTTCGTCGACAATGTATTTTGCAGATAGTTATTTATCAAATTATATAATATAATCTTACTCTCTAAAGTTGAATTAGTGAAAATTGCTCCACCATTTCAATTAGTAGAAAAAACTACTAATTTATTAGTGAATATTCACTATTTCATTAGTGGTTTTTTAAAAACTACTAATATATAAAAGTAGAAGTCTCGAACGTTCGTGGTGGAGGTATTAGTTTAGTTTGAAATCAATGATCAAGACGAACAAAGTTTCGTTGCAATTATTTATTGCCGACGTTTCGACGTTTTTATTTAACGTCCTCAATCAGTTCGAGAACGTAATGATGAAAAGCTCATAACGAGGAAAAAAAACTTCCAGTACGAAAAATCTATTTGACTTGGCACTGTTGGCCATCAATCTCTCTAACGAAATTGATAAAGACACAATGGGTTGATTAACAATTTTTTTAACAAGCCTTGTTGAGGACGTTAAATAAAAACGTCGAAACGTCGGCAATAAATAATTGCAACGAAACTTTGTTCGTCTTGATCATTGATTTCAAACTAAACAAAAACTACTAATTAAATTAGTAAAAACTACTAATCAAAATAGTAGTTTTAATAAACTACTAAATGAAATAGTGAATATTCACTAATAAATTAGAAGTTTTTTCTACTAATTGAAATGGTGGAGCAATTTTCACTAATTCAACTTTAGAGAGTAGTGTATATAATATTCTAATAAATTATTTTCTAATCGCGAGTGTCGATGCGAATATTTTCTAATACTTGTAACGGATTATTTATTTTCCAGATATACTTATTTATTAGATTATTTATTTAATACATTTACTAGATTACTTAAACAAAAACACGCTTTTCATCCTGCAGATTCAAACGATACAAACATTTTTCATGCAAATAATAGTACATTATGTAACAAGGGAGAAAAGTCGCTCTTGATTCCCGCGAGTGGGTTCACTGCCCGAGCGAGCGAAGCAAAGCGAGGGCAGTGATCACCCGCGGGAATCATCGACTTTTCTCCTGAGTTACATGTAGTACTTTATTCCCATCTCAACTGTGGCCACTTTTTTATTTGGAAAGTGGAACCGACGGAAATATGGGGAGTGTTTGTAAACATGGGCGGCAGCCGGAAAAAAGAGGGAAATATGGCCATATTTCCCGCAAACGTTAAATTTGTTGAAAGAGGGAAACAAATCTATCTTTTGTCCCGCTTTTCAGGGAAAAAAGTGGCCATATTTATTGAGATGGGAATAAAATAATATTTCTTACGCAAACCTATACTACAACATCAAAACGCTATCCACAGATCGACGAAATCTCGAAGGTCCTGCACGTAATCAGCAATCCGCTACACTACGCTTTGAAATATGATCTGGAGAGGCTAGTCCGGCTCCTCCTAAAACTCCGCTTCGACCCGAACCGGGCCGTGAAGCGGCTTGATGTAAATCACCCGTACCCGCTCGCCTGGGCGAACTACGACAACCCGCGGATCATCCGCATGCTCCTCGAAGCCGGTGCCGATCTGGAGGCCAGCAGCTACCTGCACCACAATCCTCTGCTCAGGGCCGTGCTGGTGCGCAACTTGGAGACTATGGACCTACTGCTGGAGCACAACATGAACATAAACCACGGCTTGGAGACGGCGGACACGGCATTGCTGAAGGCCATCGAGATTGCCGACACCGAGCTCATTCAGTGGCTGAAGGAGCGCGGAGCCGAGGATAAAGGCGTTCAGAACTTTAACACGTGAGTGCGACGACGGTGTATTGATGTAAGATTACGTTTATGGATTGTAATTTCATATGTATGTTTTGGAAATATTCATTGGTTGTTGGTAGTCTGGGGCGAAGAAAAGTACAGAGGCGAGGTTAAATTGCAGTTTATTATACAATGATAAAAATTGCCTGCTTTTTAAATATTCCAGATAAGCATTTATAGATAAACCGTTTAAATAGAGAACAGTAGGGGTCGGTAAAGCAGTAAACGCATTTATATTTCGCATTCGCTTGAAAAGTGTCGATATAGACTTCGACTTTACGACGTCATGATTTTCTTATTTTTACGATTCTGAAAATCTTTTATTGCTCTTTACGATCATATAAGGAATGCATTGTTTAAATTGAAACTGATTCCATTCCTTCAGGTATTTAAAAGCGGGGCAGTTGTACTACACATGCTAGAACTAGCGTCATTTTATCGGCTAAATATGTCAAAATTAATAATATAAAAAAAGAATATTGATTTAAATTTTGAACGAATTTGGTTGCCCTACACAACGAAGTGATATATATTCTACAATGTTTGAAGGCGAAATGCCGATATCTTTGTTTATTCCTAGAACGAAATATTAAATCAATATTGTTTTTTAATATTAATTAGTTTTACATATTCAATCGATAAAACAGTGTTAATGACATAGTAGGAATATATATTCTCCTAAATTTGGTGTAACGGAAGGTGGGGCGATATGGGTATTTTTGCTTTTAAAAATATTAATCGAACTTTGAAAAATACTGTAACACGCTTAAAGTATTCAGCGATTCTTCATCTACAAATAAGTATACTTCATTATTTATATTAATGCAAAGATATTGAAATATATTAATATAACGAAGGCGATCACTTGAAAACCCATATCGCCCCATGTGGTTTGCAGGTCGTGGGGCGGTATGGGTTTCCCCATGTAAATCAAATGGAGTCAGGCGGTCATATTGCTAAAAGATTTCCAAGTGAGGCGATATGGGTACTTTATTTTTTAAATTATTTATACTCGACTGTTTCAGTTTCTACTACAACTTTAGCCATAATCTAAAAAATTTGCAGCTAAAAATAGTTTCTCATTTTTTAAATATCGCCAAAACCCATATCGCCCCACCTTCCCCTATATTGTGAAGTCCGAAATTAAGGAAAAGATAAATAATAATTGTAATATAAATATTTATTTATAAAATAGTTTTATTTACCAATAGATATAATCACTTGTTGAATTGCTCTTCTTATGTGTATATAATGTGGTTGGCACTTATAATTGCTTATTAATAAAATTATGCCCTCGTATGTCGTGTGGGGCAGACGGAGCCCGCGATCGGTTTATTCTCCACGCTGTAACTAATTGTGCCGGTGATTTCCGCTTATTTTATAACACTATTAAATTAGATTAAAGATGATCTTGACGATGAGTCGAGATCATCTTTTTAATAAATTAAGTACACGCTTAAACATAAGCCGTTCGATTTCCAATTGAAAGTACTGAGAGTAAATAAAAATCCGATGCGCATATGCTTTTGTAATTTCGGTCGCTCGCATATGTTACGATATCGCGAGGTCGAAATGCTGTGTCGTAGAAATTCACAATCATATCGTTTTGTGTGAATAAGTGAAGTTTTAAATAATTCTAATAGATTTTTGTCAAGTTAGATCGAAAAATTATTTTAAGACATACTTCAATACTGTATTCACTTGAAAATATCTATCAACAGCCTACTGAAATTTTCAGCCCGCTACATCTGGCCATAAAATCGAAGAACCTGGATATCGTCAAACTTTTTCTCCGCGACGAGTTTAACGAGTACTTCCATTGGCTGGATCGGTCAGGAAATACGCCGCTGCTCTACATGAGCTGGATCACGGATGTGGAGATGGTGGAAAAGCTGTTCAGCAGGGCCATAGGTAAACTGAATCGTCGGAACGCTGAGGGCTACACAATGCTGCATCGTGCCGTAGAGGCGAAGAATGTCTATCAGGTCAAGTGGCTTGTAAAGAACGGCGCCAACATCAACGTGCAGACGTTCATTTCTAAGGAAACGCCGCTTCATCTGGCCTGCAAGTCGCAGCCGATTGATCTGGAGATTACCAAATTTCTTATATTTAAGTATGATCAATTTTTTACACGTGTGTACAATGTAGTTTAGGCTTTTATGAAACTTACGTAAACACTTCTTCGCACAGTAGAAGATTTAGTAAAAGTCATTTAAAAGTTATTTCAAAAGTTACACGAGCGGCAAGGGAAAAATACACAAAATACTATGAAAATCCAAAGGAGCGAGATATGCCATTTTACACTCATCTTTGAACTCATGTAACTTTTGAAGAAATCAACATTTTCTCATGCGGTAAAAAGCAAATGAAAGCTCGTATTCTCTAGTTTCATTCCCAGTTTTAAATATATTTACGATTCTTCCTCGCAATATTATTACGATTTATTTTTGAGAAGGGGTCATTTTTAAGCATTTCTTAAAAATAAATTTACTGTTGGCAAAAAAGCTTGCGACCAGATTCACTGTTTTTACGAGTTTTTTTTATACCCAGTTGTTTGATGATTTCTGTAGCATTGCTCATATAATGGAGAACCCAATCTTTTAAAACTTACTCAGTTATCCGAATACAAAGCCCTAACGATATCTCTATCATCATGTAGCCGGGCGGATTGCAATATCATGAACGACAGCTGGTACACGCCGTTCCAGTTAGCCATACAGGCCGCCTCATCTGAAATCGTCAGGGACATGTTCCAGCACGGTGCTGATGGTCATAGTTGGTTCCGCGAGATGTCCTGGACTATTGCCGTGTGCAACATGAGCTCCCCAGAAACGGTCCTCATTCTCGAAATGCTCGAGTGCATGTGGGGCTTCCCTGAAGAAGACTACGTCTACTCCAACCTGCTGACGAAGTCGATCCGGGGAGGCTCCGACGACATCGTCGAGTACATGCTGCGCAGGTTCGCTTACAAGAGAAACTGGATCAAGGGCGTGGAGGAAGGCTATCTGATGGGCCAGTTTATCTACTGCAGCAATAAGAAGATCGAGGTCCAATCGACGAAAAAATTCAAAGCACAAGCTATACTGAGGTGAGTTTGAATTCGTCCCTAAAATACTATTGCGATTTTGATATTGTCAACAGCTTTTTGTGTTAATGGTTTAAGTTAATCGAGTATAAATTTTTTCACTTTACGTTGTCCAGTCATTATCTTATTTTATAAATCTTTGTCATCTCTGCTAAACCTTAATCATTTTCTTAGATACGCCGCTATCGCGGAATACCAGAAAGTCAATATATTGGGTATAACCCTAATACTTGAGCGGAACCCGGACTTCAAGAAATACTACGCCAGATGCAAGGAGGAACTGTACGAAATGCAACTCACCAAATTTTCTGTGAGGAAACGTAACTTGAATCTGCTCGAGGTGGTCCTCAACATTCTGCTAAACGGCGATATAGCTGCACCCACATACGCTGCCAACCAGCCACTGACGAGGGCCTTGTTCAAACTGTCTCATAAGTTTCCCATTTACTTCAAGTCGCTGACCAACGCTTATCAACGTGAGCGGCAGATTCAGGACCTCAGATTGCGCGCGAGTAAATTCATCAGCAAGACGTTTGGCTTCAACTGCTACAAACACCTCGTCGTGGAAAAAATAACTAATTACTTGACGCCGTACGACTTGGTTGCATATAAGTACGTCGGCGATGATTAGACTATCTTTTGTAACTTTAGTTCAGTAAATAGTTTATGTATACAGTAGAGTCAGAATACGGACAGATTCATTTGTCGTCGACAGCTACACGGAGAGTGTGGAGAAAGTGGTAGAGGGGTGTTTATGAACATCTTGAAAACGGTTGTTGATATGAATTTTTACGACGATTTATTTTATCTGCCTCCAGTTAGACCATCTTTTGATCTTTATGATAACAAAATTATTTTTTTTAGTGTAAATAATTGTGATATATCTTTTACGTATTAAGGCTGCGTATTAACGGTTTGTTTTATAAACCGATTCGTAGCAAGAGATACACTGAGAAAAATTATCTAATAAAAATTACTATAATACATAGTAATATCGAGATATACTTGCAACATCGAAATAATTACTACGTTTTATAATAAAAATTGCTATGTACATAGGATATTCTCTGATAGATATAAAAAGTTTAAGGTAACAGTTTATACTGTATATGTGATTTTATAAAACAAGGACGTTTTTTGTATTCTTTTATTGTCTGAAATGTTTATCTTAATTACAATATAAGCGTAACGCAATAAAGTAGTATAAGAAATAATAGCATTTTTTATGTATTTAATTTCCTCAAAGCATATTAAAATAGTTGATACTAAAATTTAATGTTTCTTCGATACAAAATATTTTATACTAGCAAGGTTAAACTACTACTACTCGCTCGCTGGCGCTCGTTCGGTTAATATTTATCTTTTGTTGTTTTAAATAAGATTTGAAAATATTTTTAAGTTGAATGTGTTATATTTAAATAGAATTTTTTCAAAAAAGTCACTTAATACTGCATTAAATTAATATAACAGCATTTATTTTGATGGATTACTATAATATTATGTAATTATTGCTTCCTCGTAAGAGATAGTTCATTTTCATACTAAACCAATGCTCAATTTTTTTTTTTTTTTTTTTTATTTGAATGAATTGATTCAAATTAACTTTTTAATGATAAAAATATACAGTGTAATATTAATTTTTTTGAAAACTTTATGTCTCGGTAACTTAACATTGAAAGTTTTATAGAAAAACTCGTTTATAAGCAGTAATAACAACTATATTCACATAACAAATTTTCAGGTGATTTGAAATCATTACGATAATCCTTTCGAGTAAAATATAAAGTAAACACAAGTAATAATGTTCCTATCGCCGTTAACTCAGATTATTTAGGTTCAATTAAAAATAATAGAAATGAAACATTGCTGTCCGGGATCCAACGTGTCGAAACACCGCATCCACATTGGCGGTGCCACGTGCGCTCACCAACGTCCACCCCCTCAAGGAAACAGGGCACACGGAAAAAAATTTGGAAGCCTGGGATGTCGGAGGTATGAAATTAACAGAAATCCAAAAAATACCGTATCTGTACGCGTCCAAAATTGAATGTAGTCACTTCCAAATTGAATTGCGTGGACTCCAACAATTTCGGTTGTGTACGGATGTCAAAATGGGATTATGTGTATGCCATGTTGGAATGGCGGGGACTCCGAGACTTTCGGTGCCGTCGGGATCCGCCCGATGGAGTCCTCAGGCCCCCATTCTTGGTATCTCGGCGGGTCGACTATACATTCGGACGTATTTCACGCGCGCCGCTTCATAAATATAATAATATAATATATACAAACGATTCAAAACGTGTGTGCTATATTATACTATAATAATACTTTGATATATAATGATGAAACGCATATATATATGAGAAAAACGCGTGCGAATGCGGACCGTTCCCCTTCTCTCAACGCTGTCGCGCCACGATACCAGAGATGGGGGCCTCAGACGTCCAAAGTGGAATCGCTACAATACCGGAAATCTCGGAGTCTGGGGATGACCGAATTGGAGTTCAGAACATACGTTTTTGAATCGTGAAGACTCCGAAGATATTGGATTCTTACAGGTTCAACTTTGGATGCGCCTTAATTCCAAATTCGTCATAAATTAAGACGATCGATGGTATTGTACGGAGTCCATATATACCGGTGGTCTGGAGATCCTAAATTTTTTTCCGTGCATCATTAAGGCACCATTTTCACCACGAGTATGTCTTCTGACGAGAAAACTTAAGATGAGGCAGTGGTTCTTACAATTCTTTAATCTCTGCGTTATCTACTGCGTATTTACTTTAGTCTATTTTGTGATGTGCTTATCTGCTGGATCAGTAAGATAGTTCACTTTTTATTTTGTTAAATAAGTATGAAATAGCTGACTAAACGAGTCCGCAAACTTGGTGATTCTTTTTATAATTAATAGTTTGTAGAAGTAATTTTGTAAGTCCAGAATTTATAAGAGAATTTATTTGTATTGCCGTCTGACTGTTTATTGTATTAATAAACTAACGAATAATCTGAGTGCTTGATAATAGAGATTAGGAGCCTATGAGCGTAGTTATAAGCAAATGAAAATAAAATCTGACGGAAACATGACTGTTACAGCTATAGCCAAAGTGTAACATCTTGCGAAAGAGGTTAGGAACGCGCATGTACACTCGCTTGACTAGCTACCTACCGGTAGTACTCCCTTAATTAATGCAAAATTTTGACTGCCCCCTCGAGCAGAATGTCACGTGAGATTTTTCAGTAGGGACTAAAGACTATACATGTAGAATAACAGACGGATGCTGTACGGCTCGCTTCAGGGTGCGTTCTCGAAATATCTGAGATAAACTATGAACTAGATGAGTTGAACCACAGAGATTCAATTGCTCTGGATGTAGCACTCAAGTACATGGCAGTCATGAACTATACTTGAACAAAGAGACGCTCATCCCGTTTCACATTCAACTGAGGATTCATCACGAGGACGTGAGATGGTATTGTGAGAGATGCCAGTTAGAGATGGAAAAGATGGACGAGTCCGTAGTGAATGGGCTAGTTATCAGCGTGCTCACCGCTATGTTTCAGGGGAAGTGAGCATGTCAAAATTTTAAAATCGCTCAAAACTCGTTTACTTTTAGTTTTTTATGAAAAAAACATGTTCCTCAAATTTTAGGTCAATATTTGCATAAATAAAAAAATTATACAACATTGAAAATTCAAAGTTTTTGCAATTTTTGGTTAAAATCCAAGTTTATTCATTTTTTTACGCAAAATCTTGAAACTTTTTATATAGAACATTGATTGGGAAAAAATTTGCATTTTATATGTAGAATACACCAGTATTTTTTTTATGACCCTTTTTGAAAGTCTCTGATTGGTTGATTTTTGGTATACCTTCATCGACCAAAAGTAAGGACTACGCCAGTACCAAATTTCTCCACCAAAGTTTTTTTCAATTCTTTGGACAAAATACTCTAATTTAAAAAAAAAAGTTTATGGCTGGAACTAAGGAAAAAATTCTACAGCACATTGAAAATTGATAAAAACCATAAAAATGTTAAATCATGTAAGCCATTCTGTGCTTGAGTATCATTTGAAGACTTCATGTCACTTATCTTGCTACCAAATTTTGTATTAGCAGTAAATGTACATTAAAAACTAATTTGATTTGTCGAATACTTCATACAATATATTTAGCAATGTGCTCAAACCTCACTTACTTTGAATTTTCTGAATAGATATTATAACTGATTGACATCAGAGTTACCAGTACCTGGATCAAGAATTCATTCTAAACTTGAATCACTACTTTCTTAAGGTGATGTGAAACCCTAATTTCAATATTTTTTAAATCAACATTCAAACGTTTATTTGGAAAAAGACGGTTGTCAAGCGCTCCGTACACGTAAACACTATGTTCAGAAATTTTTTTGAGTGATTTTATTAGCATTTTCGTTAGCTATATGCTCGTTTGAAAAGTAGGTCAAATGCAGATTCCTACTTATCGACAGTGCGGTTTTTATTTAATTAAATAAATTCTCATCATTTTTTTGGAAAAACACGTTTGTCAAGCGCTCCATATATGTAAATACTATACTCACAATTTTTTTTTGATGATTCTATTGGTATTTTCGTGCGATGTACTCGTTTGAAAAATAACGTCGGTACTCACATCCCCTTAATATTATATAAGTATTTCTATAATATACTACAGTAATACTATATAAGTACTTTTTATAATGATTCAAATTATTTAATACTGAAAGTCAGACATGTTGCGGATAAAACTTACAGTAAGTTAATCTTTTTCGGATATTCACTAAAAATCATGTTTTATACTACTTTAGATGAATTTAAAATTTAAAATTACTATCTTACTGATAGTCAATTAACTCGTACTGGAATTGTGAAACTGGTGATTAGAATGCGATAGTACAGGTATTTAATTTAGTTATAAGATATCAAAATCGATAATTTTTCATATGGTTCTTTTGTATGAAATATATGAAGTGTTTTTGTCCAATTATGTTTTTTTTTTTAATTTCCAAAGTTCATATCAATCACATAAATTACACAGCTATTTTAATGTAAGCTTTCAATGTAATTCTGGTTTGTTACATTATTTTGACCGGTTGCAATTAACAATTATTTTTCAATAGTCTTAGTACAATTATTTTTATGGAATTTATGCAAAGGCTTATCCGCAATATGTCTGACTTTCAGTATTAAATAATTTGAATCATTATAAAAAGTACTTAAATATAGTATTACTGTAATATATTATAGAAATACTTATATAATATTAAGAAAGTGATTCAAGTTTAGAATGAATTCTTGATCCAGGTACTGGTAACTCTGATGTCAATCAGTTATAATATCTATTCAGAAAATTCAAAGTAAGTGAGGTTTGAGCACATTACTAAATATATTGTATGAAGTATTCGACAAATCAAATTAGTTTTTTAATGTACATTTACTGCTAATACATTATTTTGACCGATTGCAATTAACAATTATTTTTCAATAGTCTTAGTACAATTATTTTTATGGAATTTATGCAAAGGCTTATCCGCAACATGTCAGACTTTCAGTATTAAATAATTTGAACCATTATAAAAAGTACTTATATAGTATATATTACTGTAGTATATTATAGAAATACTTATATAATATTAAGAAAGTAGTGATTCAAGTTTAGAATGAATTCTTGATCCAGGTACCGGTAACTCTGATGTCAATCAGTTATAATATCTATTAAGAAAATTCAAAGTAAGTGAGGTTTGAGCACATTACTAAATATATTGTATGAAGTATTCGACAAATCAAATTAGTTTTTTAATGTACATTCACTGCTAATACAATAAATATTGTCTTGCTAATAATATCTTGCTATAAATTTTGTAGCAAGATAAGTGACATGAAGTCTTCAAATGATACTCAAGCACAGAATGGCTTACGGTTGTATGATTTAACATTTTTATGGTTTTTATCAATTTTCAATGTGCTGTAGAATTTTTTCCTTAGCTCCAGCCATAAACTTTTTTTTTTAAATTAAAGTATTTTGTCCAAAGAATTGAAAAAAACTTTGGTGGAGAAATTTGGTACTGGCGTAGTCCTTACTTTTGGTCGATGAAGGTATACCAAAAACCAACCAATCAGAGACTTTCAAAAAGGGTCATAAAAAAAAAATACTGGTGTATTCTACATATAAAATGCAAACTTTTTCCCAATCAATGTTCTATATAAAAAGTTTCAAGATTTTGAGTAAAAAAATGAATAAACTTGGATTTTAACCAAAAATTGCAAAAACTTTGAACTTTCAATGTTGTATAACTTTTTTATTTATGCAAATATCGACCTAAAATTTGAGAAACATGTTTTTTTCATAAAAAACTAAAAGTAAACGAGTTTTGAGCGATTTTAAAATTTTGACATGCTCACTTCACCCGAAACATCTCATATATATGTTATACATATCAGATATGTAATATATGTAATATAAGGAGATATAAAAGAGCGTCATAGATCCCTGCAATACCTGCATTGTGATTTTATTTATTTGTGCTGATTAGAAAAACTTTTTGAAAAAGAAAGGGTGGAGGGAGATTTACTGTCATTCGAAGTCATGTTAAGGGGATGCCTTACTCGTACTATTACCGACCGAGCAATTCACACAGTTTCAAGCTGATTAAAAATAAAATACGTCAAATCACAAAAAATCAAGAGAACACTCTTCTGTGTTTTTTAACGTTCTATCATCCAGTCAAAGTTTGGAGTCGAAATATCAAGCCGTTTTTTCAAAAACTTTGAACGAAATTAAATTTCGTTTGTTCAAAGTTTTTGCAGAAATGACTTGATATTTCGACTCCAAACTTTGACTGAATGATAGAACGTTAAAAAACACAGAAGAGTGTTCTCTTGATTTTTTGTGATTCGACGTATTTTATTTTTAATCAGCTTGAAACTGTGTGAATTGCTCGGTTGGTAATGGTAGGACTATGGCACCCCGTTAAGGGGGTCTTACCAACGAGGCCCGAACCCACAGAGCACGGCGCCCCGTGCCCCCCTCTCTTTCTGTTGAGAGTTGCTTGCTACGAGACTGAGCACAAACACCGAGAGACGCGGCTGCCTGTGTGTGCACAACAAGCGAGCGCGCCAGCGGCGCTCCCGCTCTCCTCTCTCCCCTTGCCATGCATGCGTCTCACGCGCGCGTGAAATCTAACCTGATATTCCGCACTTTCAATTAACGTATCTCACGAATGAGACCGGTGGGCTTTCTCAGATTTGAATGTCTTGTTCTAATAGACGTCATTAATAACATTTCGGTTTTTAGAAAAATTGCTAAGAAAACTTTTCGAGTTACAGACGAAAACATTCATTTCGCGCGGGCCGTCCCATAAGGCGCTGTGTTAAAATGCGCGACTTTGATGTTTAATATCTCGAGAACTAAACCGCTGGGAGTTTTTAGATGGAAATATCTTATAGATAATAGTATTATCAACACCTGGTCAAAATTGAGAGAAATTTCTAAGAAAAGGCGTTTTGGGTGAAACCCCCTTAAACTGATTGTATGGGCTGGTATACACAAGTCTCGAATATAAAACATTTGTTAATGAATTGTTCTCATATGATAAGGTAAGAAACGATATAGTATAATACACAAATATTTCAAGTAACGGAAAAATTTTTTTTTAACAAAATTTCAGTACTTATAAAATAAATATAAATGTGAATTAAATGATTCAACAAATCATTACTATCATTTTTATTTTCGCTCCCATTTTATTTTGGAAAGGCTCATTTTCATCTTTGAAAAATTTCATTATAAAGTATCGTGGGAGAAATAAAAAAATATTTAAAACCCATAAAATTACACAGGAATTGCAGGGTTGCAGATTTTGGACTTCCCCAAGCCGAAAGTCTACAAGTGCAAAGCATTTTCTGACTACTGCAATCGAGTCACAAGTCCAAAGCATTTTCAGACTCGATCGTAATTGAATTCCCAAGTGCAAAGCATTTATGGACTCGATAAGGAATTAAATATACTATGGACTCATAAGTATTTGAAACCCTGCGCAGCTGTTTGCAAAATATTTATGAAATTTAATACTTCACTGCCGTCGTCGACTCCAGTGAAGAGATTATTTTAGTACGCGACTTTATTAGACCTATAACCGAAATACAATAAAGTGGCGGATCCACATTTTGAAATAAGAGTATTGTATATTATAGGGAATCGTTTATCAAGTTTTGTACATTTAATTTATTTTTTCTTTCTCGTTAATTTAAAATTTGAGATTGAAATACTTCAATTTTTACTCACGTATTCTTTCCATCGTTACGGAGATCAATAAATAGTCTTTTTATAGAGTTAATAAAATTAAAGAAAACAAATAAATTGACAATGACAATATGGTAGATATCTATACAACATTTTTTTACATGTCTTTCATTATATTTTCTTGAATTAAATATCTTCGAAATACTTGTTTGCACCAAAACTCCCTTAAAGTCATTTATATTTTTATACCAAAAATAAATAACCATTCAATAAATTTGGAATGCAAAATAATACGTTGGCGTTTAACAATGCAATATGCGATAAAAATAAATTGTTTTCTTTTACCCATGAGGATTGATCTTTTTCTAATAGAAACCTACCTTACCGTTGATCGATGAAGTGAAAACGAAAAAAGAGCAACTTTCAAGCGCCTTTTCGTTCAAAAGTCGCTAATACAGGCCAAAATTTTCGGATTTCAGCCACGCCACATGCGCATAGGCAACGTCGCCTCTTCAGTTCATGCCGCTCCTACCCCCGAAGAAACTCCAGTCGCATAGCGCGTCTGAGCGGGAGCAGAGCCGGAAAACTTTCCCTCCCTCAACGATCTGTGCGGCCGCGTGTCAGTTGGCGTCCCTTAATCTTACGGCAAGCGTCGCTTACATTGTTTTTCTTTTTGCGATGGCGCAAGACCCAGAGAACGATGTGGAAATACGATTTCTGATACGCGTGCACAATTTATTTTCGTTATTCATTGCCTTGGTCATTATTTGTCCGATTACGTGCTTTTTCCTTTCCGATTTGTCGTACCAAGTTATACGGAGATACTTCAAGTATACGCAGTGCCTGATAGATGACAAGCCCCAGTGTGTGGATACTTTGGGAACTGTCTGGGACATTTTGGACTCTCTGATGAACTGCTTCAGGAAGGACACGATTGTGGACATGTCTGCGGCGCGGAAGGAAGGCCGGTTCCACGAATGCTTACTCCATACTCTCCTGCCGTTTTATACATTTATTATAATTTTCTTGGCGTATATTGCTGTGTATCTGATTTTCCGCCTGGTAAGATATATGTTTACTAGTAGGCCTTAATATGCAATTAAAGTGATTTCATATTTGAAGCACTTCAGTCGATGTTTGTCAAATATTACGGGAGTTACTCATTTATAATTTAAGGTTGTATTGGCTATACAATCCGTATCAAAAGTTCGTTTTTACTTAAAATATAAGTAATTTGTTATGGGCTTGGATTTTTCCTTTTTATTTGAAAACTATGTATGAGGGCATAATATCAATAGTTTAATATCCAAAATAAGAAATCGGTAAAAATTTTTGAAGTATTTCGACTTTTAAAAATCACATGTCTTAATACATTTTTTATTTTATTCAAAAAGGTGCCATATTTTCAGATTTTATTCGATTCTTGGTTTTCTGATCTTATGTTTTTCATCAATGAGTTCTTGACAGACCCACTAATCCAAAAATTAAAAATTATCTTTATATTTTAAATAATAAACATTTTTAAGTTTACAGTCAACTTAAAAAATGAGTTCCTTTTTTATAAAACTAAAGTTTAATGAAAATGTAAGACATATTTTTTATTTTTGAGTTAGTAGGTATGAAGAATTCTTCTCTGGACAATATTGTTAAGACTTGGAATTGTAAGAAAATACTTTTATGCGATATGTTTTATTAATATGATGGTTCTTTACTTTTTCTTGGTGTAGGTTCTCAATTGAATAACTCGAGCTTTTATAAAATATGTTTTGTTTATTTAATCGATCAAGTTGAACTAGTCAATGAAATGATTTAGGCTCGTGCTGGCCTTTATTTACGGGATAATTAGAGATACAATTTTCTCGCAAAATACGCGTCTAAGTAGTGCGATTTTAAATATAGATAAATTGGTCCATTTTATTGAACTGACCTCGTATTGGTTCTTAAAAATTAACTACTCCTTTTGTTGGCTGGAGTGGTATGTAGTTCGCGGTCTGGCTGTACGATGACTAACTTTCGTGAGATCGTACCTTCGATGATGTTCACAAAAATCGATTGAAAATGTTTTAATAATTTATAATAATTTTCATAACATACGAAACATTACGAAAGGTTATTTCGCCGCAAATCGTAAGTGTGTTATTTCTCTCTCATTTGAAAAATTCTGAATGCAGGTGTCATCGGTTGCGATGACCTGTTTATGTCGAGGCGAGGCGCATGTCGACGTATTTTCAAATCGTATACACGTTTTTGACTCCCGAAAATCACTTATGTAATATAAATTCTTTATAAAAGACGTCATAAGACGTAACAATATAAAACTAAAAACCAAGAATCGAATAAAATTTGAAGATGCGGCATCTCTGAATGAAATTAAAAATGTATTGAGCAAATATGGTTATTTAATTATTAATAATTTTTAGTAATACTGA
Organism: Torymus aiolomorphi; assembly: GCA_036365515.1. NCBI lineage: Eukaryota > Metazoa > Arthropoda > Insecta > Hymenoptera > Torymidae > Torymus > Torymus aiolomorphi. The sequence goes on along the minus strand of CM070877.1, from coordinate 9,798,654 downwards.
TACTCGACGCGGATAATATAGCCCATATATCCTTACACACACACACACACACACACACACACACACACACACACACACACACACACACACACACACACACACACACACACACACACACACACACACACACACATATAATCAGGTAGAACTGAATATTTATCAAAAGTAAAAAATTTTCATTTTTATTACTTTAAATTTTAGCTTATTTTGAGTTTTACGACTAAGCAAATAAAAAACCTTATTTCAACTGATTTGTCGATGAAATGTTCAGTTATAATAATATCAAATATAATCTTACAATCTGTAATCGCCTACAAGATTGAAATCATTCCCCGAAAAAAGAAAACGTTCTCATCCATTCCTCGCTAACACCAATTATCCAGTTGGGCAGGTACGACAAGATTTTCGAGGTGCTGGACTACCCACTTCACTTCGCGGTGCAGAACAACTACTACAGTCACCTCAGATTCTTCTTGAGCGTCGGCGGCTGGGACGTGAACGGCAGCGAGCCAAAGTACGATATCCGGTCGCCGCTCAACTACGTTGACTGCAAAGATGTGCGGATGGTGAGGCTGCTGCTGCGCATGGGCGCGGATATACGTAAAACCGACTTTAAGTTGATGTACCGCGCCGTAAAGGCGGGCAACAAGAAGACTCTGCGTTGGCTCATCCACGCCGGCATTGACTACATCCACTCCTACAACACGATGCAAGTAGCCGTGATGCTCGGCAAGGCCGATGTACTCGAGTATTTGGCGCAGAGGCCAGGCGCGAATATCGATACGCCATTAGGACATTATAGGTAATTCTAGCGGTTTAATTTTGATATATTTGAGTGTGGAATGTTACATGTTCTGTTCCACTAAACAAGAAACGTGTCGTAACTGCTCTGTCTCATGTTTGGCTATAACTAATCTGACGTATCCATCGGAACAGCAGACGTACCAAAAAATTTTTTTAATGTCTATAGTTTGTAGATCGAAGTTTTAAATTCAAGAAAAGGGAACATTTTAAGACGTTTGATCCATGTGGTTCATTACGCTTAGTGGAGAATTCATAAAAACATTAAATAATAATTAGAAACTAACTGAATTTTCAATAGACAGCGAGGAAAATAGAGCATGAACAAAGTTTTTTCTCGTGTTTTAATTCAAAATTATTTTATGTTATTACTTTTGCTCCCTCCTAGTGGGAGCTTTAGAATAGTGAAACAAATTTTTGGAGCAAACGAATTTTCAAAAACTGGCATAGAAATTCGACATTTTTGAGAAAAGTTTTTTCGTGTCCTTGAGTATGTGTGTGTATTTATATGAGCAATTCTACGGGAAATATCAAACAACTATACATTAATTTTTGAAAATGCATTGAAAAATGGCCAAAAACCCGCACTTATGAATTTGCAGAGTTTTGCGTATTTCACGCTCATCTTTGAACTTATGTAACTTTGGAAGGAATCAATATTTTTTCATCCATTTATAAAAGAAAGAACGCGATTAATATCGAAGTGGAGGGCTAAAGCATTTCTTGAAATATTCTATATTTTTGAGTTCAGTCAATTTAATTTGGTGTAAAATAATCACTGGGAAAACTATCTTCTCATTAGATTAGCAAGGCATGAAAATAAATCCCAAGAAAAGAAACATATCTAATAATCATTTTTCATCAGTATTTCATACCAGATTCCTCTATTGACCCCAAAATATTTTTATCGTCGATTTCAGTCCTATACACTTGGCGGTACGAAGACAAAGCAAGGATATGGTACAGATTCTACTGAACGCCGGAGCCGACGTGATGAGCCCTGGCAATAATGGTAACACTCCTGCACACGTCGCGGCTGAGTACAGAAACCGAGGGCTTACCAGCATTCTGATCAATCGAATGGAGAATCTCGAGCAAGTCAACTGGGATGGTTATACAGTCCTCCACATGGCTGTGAAGGCAAGGAACGAGGTAGTAACGAAGTTGCTCCTCGATTCCGGCGCGAACATTCGCGTAAAGCACCACTCTCGTATGTCCGTGTTGCACATGGCCTGCGGCGATCCGCAAGAGGACGAGTCAATGATGATTCAGCTTCTTCTCGACAAGTAAGCCAAGTGCAAATATAAAAAATTCTTTATTTGTAAAAATCATCCATAACAATAATGAAAATCGTTCACAGAGGAGCAGGTATCAACGATATGTCACCAAACCGAGTCACTGCGTTCTATCTAGCCGCGCAGTACCAGAAACTCCCCACCATCCGTATGTTACTTGAAAGAGGCGCTGATCCCAACATCGTTACAGTAAGAAAAGAGACGATTCTGCACTTCGCTGCGGCCAACAAAGAGGACCAGGAGGTCCTGAAATTATTCATCTCTATGGGATTCGACTGCGGCGTCCAAACCATGTACGCCGACACCCTGATCACCTACGCAGCGCAACATGGCGCTTTCAGCAACTATCTGTTCCTCTTACGGAAGTACATCTGGATAATTGAGAACCGCGGCAAGTACTGCTACGAAGTGTACAAGACGCTGCTGGCGACGGCCGCGCAATCTATACAGTACGGCGGCATGTATAACTCGTCCCACTACGACAATAAAATGGAACTGCTGGACCAGATAGAGAAGCAGCTCGCGCGAGAGGCAACTAGTGACGTGGCCCGGGTAGCTCGCGCCGCCCTCAAGTACATGGCCCTAGCCGAGCACATTGACGAGGATCATCTCAGCGACTTCCTCTGCGTGGTACGCAATCAAAAACTCATGAGCAATTACTATAGCAGATGCAAGAACGAGATACTTGAGCTGGAACGCCTTCAGCTGCTGGACCTCGTAATCACGTTGCTCACGGATAACGACGAGGAGCTAATGAACTACGCCACTAGTGTGGACATGCGGCTGAAGGTGTGGGAGCACAGGGACAAGTTTCCCCTGTACCACAGACTTATTAAGGAGGTGTTCTATCCGGTAGTGCGCGTCCAAGCGCAGAGGAGGCAAGCGGAGACGATTGTCTGCCATATTTTGGGGCTCCCCAATGCCACGCATCTGGTCGCAGAGAAGATCCTCAGCTACTTGCAACCGTCGGATTTATCAAAGCTTGATAGCACTGTTTAAAGTCTGATCATTTTATGATGTCAACGGATACTTTGCTGGGGTTCTGTAACTGCACCGCATGACTGATCACCAAAGCTAAGCAGCGCTGAATGCGGGGTGAGTACTTGGATGGATGATCACTGCATACCTATCCCGTGTAAAAAATTTGTTGTTTGCCCAAAGTACCACCAAAGTTATCCGTCATCGAAGTTTGCGAATAGTTGCGCCAAATTTGGAAAATGAGAATATCGCAAACTTAATAAATCAGCATAAGAATATTTAGGCAAAGTTTGTCCATATTTTATCCAAACTTTTGACAAGTAATTCAATAAATTTGAGGCAACTTAATCTCAACTTTGGCGAAAATTCATATCAGAAAATAATTATTACAAATTTTGGCAAAAGTATGTGGATAAACCAAAATTCATACAAACACACACAACACACACACACACGCACACACACACACACACACACACATACATGTATATATACATATAGATATATTTTTGTATTATGTTATGAAATTGTTGCGCTAATAAATGTCTAAGTAAAAATCAGGGCCAATGTGATAACTGAAATACAATGAATCTTGTATTTTCTAGAAAGTGGTGATTTACGACTATATATACACGAGTGTGCTTATTCAATGTCAAGTAAAAGTATATAGGTGTAAATCAGTAGCATATATAGACAATGGTGATTTTTTAGCTTACCTAAATGAATAAACGATATGACATTTTCTTTGATTTTATTTATGTTTGGACTATAATTAATATCACATCTGCATGAATAAATAGACTGGAAAAATATATGACACTGCCATTAGCCGATAAAATTAGCGATGCGACATTATCGTCAATCCATTGCATGTTAATCTGTATTAACTTTAAATTTTTTAAGGTAATTGTCTGTTGTGATCCGATATTATTTATAATTATAAAACTGGTTTTTTAAAAAATGAAAAGTTCAGTCAATGAAAAGTTTCAGGAGGTCGGCAGACCAGTCGATTAAACATTGCATACAAATTTTTACAAAAAATATGAGTTTTTTATGTATTAAAGAATCACCATCGGTCGCGTCTTATAAAAAAAAATACCATGTATATATTTTTAGTAGTAATAAGCTTAATTAATACATCATTAATAAGTAATGTGTTATCATCTTGAAAAAGTGATAAAATGATATGCAAAAAAATTTCATATATAAGTGTCATAAATTTTACAAAATTATTATAATCATTAGATTTTTCTAAAATTGCTTTGTCCTACAGGAAGCTTAATAATAGAAAGAAAAAATTTTTTTGAAAAAGCGTGCTAGAATAGCACATTGTGCAACTAGTGCGCAAAGCATTTGATTCCTGATGAGCGTGATTTTATTGCCCGAGTGAAGCGACATTATAACTATTTGTATAACCAATCATTTGTTGAGGTAATTTACAAAAAACGTCCAATGCCGAAATGAGCTGTAACATTGAAAGTATAATTAATATTAAAAATTTTGTATTAAAACAATTACACATAATTTAAAAATTTATTCGCAATCTTTAACACATTGAACCCTTAATTGAACCTTTCGTTTGACGTTTTAGAAAAGACTCCACGCTGCTATTTCGAAATTCAATCTCTAAAAATATCCACGCCGAAAAATCCTCGCATGTTCCAACCCCGCGATTACTATACCTTCCGGGCCCCGCGCCGCAGTCGGTTTTCTTTGACTCACGCCAGCGCTTCATCCGCATTCCTGGAAAATCCCTATTCTCTCTCTCTCTCTCTCTCTCTCTCTCTCTCTCTCTCTCTCTCTCTCTCTCTCTCTCTCTCTCTCTCTCTCTCTCTCTCTCTCTCTCTCCTCTCTCTCTCTCTCTCTCTCTCTCTCTCTCGCTCTCCCTTTTCCGACCTTGGTCCGCTGTAAGCGTCACGCGCATGCGCCCACGAATGGCAAGAAAGCGTCTGGAGTCAGACGCTGCAAGTTTTCGGTGGAGTGATGAGCTGTCGCACGTGTATAGCTAAAGTGTAGGGTGATGGTGTGTAGTAGTTATTTAAGAAAATTGTTTTCACGCGTAAGATTATGTTATTTTGTTGGTTTAATTTATTACTGTGATTGAAATCATTTTTCTCAAGATAGTGAAGTAAAAATTACGTGATTCAGAAAGACGCATCCCATATTCTCATCGGTCATTTTGTTTTTTTCTTTTATGCGGAAATCCAATATGTGACAATTTATTTTGGATTGGAAATTGTGTAGACATTTCGATATTACCTAAATTTTGAAATATAATGATTTCCGGCAGAAGCATATAATAATAGCTGCTTTTTTAAAAATCTTCTGTTAGCCGTTGATCTTATCTTACATTTTATGCAATATTAACATAACCAATAATTTAACACATTCTCCTATGCACATTACACACGCATACATGCCAAATAATACTTCACTCAATCAATCGTGATGAACTTTACAAATTCCACTTCAAAAAGGCCAGGAATTCAAAGTGTTCATAAATTTTGTGATACGTTAAAGTATAGCTCATCGTTTGTTTAAAAACCTCAGCGTAACGTTAGATCCTCCGGAGACCATGAGTTTCCGCGAAGCGATCCAGGGCTTGATCGAAATCAGACCGGGCCTGGAGAATGACGTGCTCGGCGAGAATGTCAGCGTCCGCGAGTTCGTCGTGGCAGATGGCTCGGTGAGGCGGCTCGAGAACCTGCGCAGAAGGTGAGTTGCGGATTTCTTTTTATTGGAAAATTTTGGCTTTTGGAATTTATCATGGTTGCTGAGGGCTTTTTGAAGTATTGCGAGGCAAGAATGGCCGGGGTAGATGGTATAACGTGAATATTAATTTTAATAAGGAAAACTTGTCGTTAAAAATAGTATTTATATTCGTTACTTCCCAATGAATGTGATTTGAAGAAATCAAGGAGCGCGGTAGAGCCCCAGAAGCAAGTATATAACGCGCGATTTGAATGTTGCTAAACTGTTTTGCGAGCTAGTATTAACGTTATAGCATAAAAACTGTGTAATAAGGCGTACAGTCATGCCAAAAACTGAAAAAAATAAGCATTAAAATGTTCTAAAACCGATGTAAAGTTTTCTTCATAGTTCTAAAAAACATTTTACATATTTGTTTACTCTTACAAGAGCAGGCTTTCAGCTGCGGGAAACGGATTTTAGCGGGCATTGGAGAGTCGATTTCTGTACCTAAAAATTAAGCCTAGTGCTCACATTTCCGTCAAATGGGCCCTTTTTCTTGAGATATGGGCAATTTAATCTCAAATATCGTCTATTTCGTCAAAAAATGATGTCTCTTCTATTGACTGTCACATTGCAAATATTTAAGATACAAAAACGAGGAAGAACTAGGGGGGCCGAGCCCCCCTGCGTGTCTTCGACACGCCAACCCCCCCGCCCCCACACACACCTGCTCCTCGCTTCGCTCGTCGCCCTCCTCTCCCTATGTAAAAATGCTTAGAAGAACCTTATAATTTTATTATTGCAAAAATTGTAATACTTTATTTTTATCGATTTTTGGATATCGATTTTTCCGATCTTATTGATAGCTATATTGTATTTAATATTTCTGTATCGAATCGAATTCTGTTAAATAATAAGCGAAAATTGACTATGTAAGGTGCATTGATGCATTAAAAATCGGGTTTATAGGTTTAGATACCAGGAATTGATTTTACATGAAAATGTTAAATGGGAAAAATTTTTGTTTTATTATAATCTACAATTTTTATATTAACATATTTATGTAAAGTTAAACCCTGTCAAGTTATAGCCGAAAATCGTCCATTTTATGTATATTTAGGCGTTAAAAATCGTTTTTACGAGTTTAACTCGTCAGGAATTAATTTTACATGAAAATGTTAAATGGGAAAAAGTTTTATTTTATTATAATCTACAACTTTTACATTTAACATATTTGCGTAAAGTTAAATCCTGTTGAGTTATAACCGAAAATCATCCATTTTTTACCTTTTTTGACGTTTTTTCGCATTTGTGTTGGTAAATATCGCTCGTAGCAAAAGATTCCCAACAAAAAAAAGGTGTCTCTTAAGTAGTTTTAGCAGATAGACCTGTAGATATTAACTTAAAATTAATTTTTCTAGACATTAAGGTTAAAAATCGATTTGTTGAAATGTTTCTTTATGCTCCCATTTCTAAAGTTTTCCATCGATCATCTTCGTTAGGGAACTGTTAGTTACGTATAATTAGACGAGTATATTCCCCAAAGCCCATTTGGATCCATTGAAATTTCGCTCAGATAATCGGGTTACTTGATCACATACATACACTGTTAAAAGGATTTGCATTAAATTTAATGAACATGTAAATGAAGCAAATTTCAAGTATGTAAATTAAAACCAAATTAATGAAATTACCTGAAAATAAATGTACAAATAACTGAAAATTAATACAAATCTGCATTACAATTAAGGCAAATCTGCATTACAATTAATGCAAGTTTGCATTAAAATTAATGCAGATCTGCATTACAATTAATCCACATCTGCATTACAATTAATGCAAATCAGCATTACAATTAATGCAAACCTGCATTACAATGTATGAAAAATTGATGGAAATCTGCATTGTAATTAATGAAAATCCGCATTACAATTAATGCAAGTTTGCATTAAAATTTATACAAATTTACATTATAATTAATGCAAATCTGCATTACATTTAATGCAAATCTGCATTACAATTTATGCAAATCTATAATGTACTGTAAATGTACTGGAAAATTTCATCGCTGCACATTAAAAATCCCGTAAACTGGAATTTCAATTGAATGCATATTTGAAATTTCTAGCAAAAGACGTTATACTAATAAAATTTTACTTGAAAACATTATTTACTTTGTTGAAAAATATTTTTTTTCTTTTTATTCAACAAATTATTTTTTTATTTTGAGAAAATAAAAAATTTTTAGAAAATGTAATAGTGCTACACAGTTTGTAGTGGAAATTATTTATTTTGATTCAAATTTTATTATTATATATTTTGCTTACCTCACTTTTTTTAATTCCAGCAACAATGTTAATTTATGCATATAACTTTTTAATATTATAAAATTTTCGCATTTTCATTAAAGAACTTGTAACTTTTAATTAATCGCATTTTTATTATCGCAGAAAAAAACTTACATAAAATTTTCGACCTAACCGGGAATCGAACCCGCAAACCTTGGGTTACTACGCACGCACGCTATCCGTTACGCTATCGCTCGCTTGAAGAAGTTTGACATTTTCATCTACATAAGGTGCATTATCCATATTAATACAATTGATATTACATTTTGACTAACTAAAATATTAATGGCTTTTAAGAATTATTTATTTAAACAATATTTTAAGTAAACGAGTTCGATTTTATGTAAACTTAATTAAATTGATGTGAAATACCGACATAATTTTTGAACGTGTACATCTTATGCAAATACTAATAGAATTACTCAAAAAAATTTAAGAGTATAGTATTTACATATATGGAGCGCCTGACAATCCTGTTTTTCAAAAAAAAAAAAATACTTAGAAATTATTTAATTAAATAAAAACCGCAATGCCGGTAAGTAGGAATCTGCATTTGTATAATTTTGATCTAGTTTTTAAACGAGCATATCTGATGGAAATGCTAATAATATCACTCAAAAAAATTTCTGAGCATAGTATTTACATATACGGAGCGCTTGACAAAATTGTTTTTCTAGATAAACGTCTGAATATTAATTTCATTATTTAATAAATTAACTTTTCAAACATTGATTTGGCAAAACACAATTTTCACGCCCTCCGAACATACAAATACTATACTCAAAAAATTTTTTCGAGCGATTCTATTAGTACTGTCATGAGATATACTCTTTGAAAAAATTGGATCAAAATGACAAAAATGCAGATTCCTACTTATTGACATTACAATTTTTATTTAATTAAAAAATTCCAAAACATTTATTTGGAAAAACACAATTTTCACGCCTTTCGTATATGTAAATACTATACTCAGAATTTTTCTGAAGCGATTCTATTAGTACTGTCATGAGATTTTCTTAAAATAAATTTAAACTAGATGCGATAAAAAATTTCTTTTTGATACTAAAATTTAAGGCATACTTAATTGTAATTCAATGTAAATATTCATTAAAGTTAACACATTTCCTGTAAAAGTATATAAATTTTATGTAGATGCATTAAATTTGTCTTGCTTTAACAGTAATCTCTTTATGCCCTTGCATAGTAGTATTTATGAAAATGTTTATAAAATTAAAAGAACAATAACTTAAATGTAATTCTCAGTACTGGAATAGACTTTCTTGTTATATGTCATGAAATTTCATGTAAAATTAGTTAAATTTTTAATATCATCACATTAATTTTAATGCACGTGAACTGTATTATTTATGCGGATGCCCTGGTAGAAAATAACCCAACCAAAATGGCTTAACTGCAACTGTTGGCTAATCTTTTTGGCCAACGAATAACAAAAATATTAACGAACGGTTGGCCAGTGGATGGTGAACTATCGATAATTAAAAGCATCGAATGCGTGGACTAGGTCTTTGGGGTGGCCGATGATGGACTCTTATAGGTGGTGCGCTCCGTAGTTTTATGCGTTAAGATCTCAGGGTGAATCTAATACGTGGCCCAGGTGTTCGGGGTAGCCGATGACGATGTATAGGTGGTGCACTCCGTAGTTTTTTGCATCTAGGTGTCGGAATGCATTCTATGTGTGGTCTAAGTAGTCTGTGTAGCTGATGACTGAGTCTAGGTGGTGCGCACCGTAGGTTTGTAGCTCTAGGTGTTAGAACTTATCGAATGCGTCGTCTAGGTGTTCTGGGTGACCGATTACGGAGTCTTGGTAGTGCGCACCGTAGGTTTTTGGCTGTAGGTGTTGGATCTCATCGAATGCGTCTTTTAGGTGTTCGGGGTAGCCGATGACGATGTCTAGGTAGTGCGCTCCGTAGTTTTTTTGCATTTAGGTGTTGGAACGAATCGAAGGCGTGGTCTAGGTCTTTGGGGTAGCCAATTACGGAGTCTAGGTGGTGCGCACCGTAGGTTCTTGGCTGTAGGTGTTGGATCTTATCGAATACGTGGCCCAGGTGTTCGGGGTAGCCGAAAACGATGTCTAGGTGGTGCGCTCCGTAGTTTTTTGCATCTAGGTGCTGGAACACATCGAATGCGCGGTCTAGGTCTTTGGGATAGCCGATTACGGAGTCTAGGTGGTGCGCACCGTAGGTTCTTGGCTACAGGTGTTGGATCTTATCGAATACGTGGCCCAGGTGCTCGGGTAGCCGAAAACGATGTCTAGGTGGTGCGCTCCGTAGTTTTTTGCATCTAGGTGTTGGAACACATCGAATGCGTGGTCTAGGTCTTTGGAAGAGCTGATCATGCGTTTAGGTGGTGCGCTCTATAGTTTTTTGGCTCCAGGTGTTGGAACACATCGCAAACGTGGTGGACGAGGAAAACTACGGAGAGCATTACCTAGACACCGTCATCGGCTACCCCGACCACCTAGACCACGCATGGAATGCATTCCGACACGTAGACGCAAAAAACTACGGAGTACACCACCTAGACATCGTCATCGGCTACCCCGAACACCAGGGCCACGTATTCGATGAGATCCAACACCTACAGCCAAGAACCTACGGTGCGCACTACCTAGACTCCGTAATCGACTACCCCAAAGACCTAGACCACGCATTCGATGTGTTCCAACATCTAGATGCAAAAAACTACGGAGCGCACCACCTAGACATCGTCATCGGCTACCCCGAACACCTAGACGACACATGGAATGAATTTCGACACCTAGATGCAAAAACTACGGAGCGCACCATCTAGACTTCGTAATCGGTCACCCTGAACACCTAGACGACGCATTCGATGAGATCCAACATCTACAGTCAAAAACCTACGGTGCACACCACCTAGACTGCGTAATCGGCTACCCCGATCACCTAGACCACGTATGGGATGCATTCCGACACCTAGATGCAGAAAACTACGGAGCGCACCACGTAGACTTCGTAATCGGTCACCCTGACCACCTAGACGACGTATTCGATGAGTTCTAACACCTACAGCCACAAACCTACGGCGCGCACCACCTAGACTCTATCATCGGCCACCATTTTGCGAAGCTAATGAGCCATTTATTTGTATCAAGAAATCAATTTTCTTATTATAACATTTATTGGCCAACCGCAAGGCTTATTCCGTGATGAAATAAGCGGTAATTATTACCGACCATTGGTTAAATGGTTGGCCAAACCTTGCGATTTGGTGAACGGATGGTGAACGGTTGGTTAGCATTTCTATCAGGGTGGTAAAGAAATTCCATGGATCGCTAGTCAAATGTAGTGCTCAGAACTGGAATATCCTTTTTCATTTTATCATAAAATTTCATGTAAAGTTTATTAAATTTTTAATATCATCACATTAATTTTAATGCACGTGAACTATATTATTTATGCGAATGTGAATGAAATTCAATGGATCGTTACTCAAATTTAATGCTCAGTACTGGAAAAGCCTTTTTCATTTTATGTCATGAAATTTCATGTGAAGTTTATTAAATTTGTTTCATATTCACATTAATTTTAATGCACGTGAACCGCATGATTTGTGTTTATGTACATGAAGTTTAAAGCATGGTACTTTAAATTTAATGAACATTAGTTGATTTAATTATTCGTATAATGTAATGAAATATTATGAAATGTAATTAAATTTCGTTATCTTCAACATTAATTTTAATGCACGTGAACTGTAATTTTTATCATCATGTTCATTAAACTTTGTGCATAAGACATTAATTTTAATTTACACTCGTAATTTTCATGCAATACAGATATTTCATGTACTCGTACAATAATTTCTATGTACAGGTACAATAATTTTAATGTACTTTCATTAATATTGTATGGATTTACATTAATTTTATGGTAGATGTGCATAAAATGATATTTAAGTTACAAATTCATGAAAATTAATGCACGAGTGTACATTAAAGGTGCATTAAATTTAATGATATTTTTAACAGTGTACGTACAGACATACATACACCTCCAAATGCGCTTAAAATGAACTCATTGTGGGTGGAAAATAGTTTTTATATCGTAAATTTTCAGTTTTTGAAGTGTTACAATTTTCGCCCTGATGAAAATATAAGCCTCTCCCGAGAAGCGGTCGTGCCTAAAAATTATAAAAGTAGACAGTAAAAGCTAAAATTTTAGCCTTGATTTATTAAAAAATATTGATTTTTCAGGAAGTTACAAGCAATCAAAGATAGGGTACGAAAATGATTAAAAATACGATCCATTTAATCAGTTGAAATGAAGACAACATTTTTAACCATTTTCGTACCCTATCTTTGATTGCTTGTAACTTCCTGAAAAATCAATATTTTTTAATGAATCAGGGCTTCAATTTTAGCTGTTACTGTCTACTTTTATAATTTTTCTTCCTCGTTTTCGTATTTTAAATATTTGCAATGTGACAGTCAATAGAAGAGACATCATTTTTTAACGAAATAGACGATATTTGAGATTAAATTGCCCATATCTCAAGAAAAAGGGCCCATTTGACGGAAATGTGAGCACTGGGCTTCATTTTTAGGTACCAGAAATCGGCTCTCCAATGCCCGCTAAAATCCATTTCCCGCAGCTGAAACCCTCTCCTTGTTAGTACTGTAGAATATTACTGTTTTCGTCGAATTATACGACCAAAATATTTGTCTTAAATTTTTGAATGAGACCTTACGGTCAATACAACCGTAACTGCGACTATGATCCTGCGTATTTTGAGTAATAATACAAGTGTCTCTCATCTGTGTTTTCGAAAAGATGACAGGCTGAAGTACGAGGAATTGGAAACAATAAATTACAACCAACTTCGCCGTTTAAAGTTTTTCAGTGAAAGGAGATTTCCCATCGTATTTTCTTATACTGTTTTTTTACTGTTCTTTCTGAAAAAACATTTTTGTCTAGACATTCGATAAGATTTCCTGACAATGTCGAGTCCATCTTTATGAAAGTTTATCTTATATATTTTTGCCTCCTGAATATCTGGGGTAGAAAGCTGAAAAATAGTTATATAATTTGTTATGAACAAAGTATTGTTAATAATTATTACATATGGTCATTTGTGTGAAAAAAAAAGTTTTCGCGTTTCTCAAATAATTCTAATCAAAACCGATTTTTACAAATTTTTTTCGGAGGACTTTTACTTCTTGAGATAAAAATTCTAAAAGTTTTGAAAATGTCAATTTTTACCATTATTTATTTATTTTTTCTGGCAAAACAAAACTTTGACAAAGAATAGCATTTTGATTTCGCCAAGGTAATGAATACAAAATTTGTTTAAACAATTATTATTTATATATACATCGTTTTAAAAATACCGTTTTATTTTACGGAAAAAAATCATGAAAATTTGATCATAATTATATTTTTGTAGAAACTTTGGTTTCACTAAAAAAAGAAATTAGTAAATAATGTCAAAAATCGTGATTTTCAAAACCATGAGATTTTTTATCTGAAAAAACTATGAAACTGATATTTTTTTTGCATTAAAAAGATCATATTATTTAATAATAATTTACAATAACTTGTACACAACAAATTATTTGACGATTTTTCGAAAATATTACGATTAGCCGCTACGTAGTGCTTAGACAATTTGTATTTTACTTTTGAACGGGATTCCACACCAGTAGATCGTGAATATTTTAAGTTTGCACAGTGGTATGTTGCACGATAGTTTTACCACTACATGCATAGTTCCGTCCAAACTTAAATACTAACAAAAAGTCATCATCTCTCCGAGCAAACTAACTCATTACCACGATTTCCAGCCCTCTACAAATGTCGATCTCGCGGAAGAACCTGAGTAGGGCGAAAATGGAGCTCCTGTTGAAGTTATACGGTGCAGACGTGTTGGGTCTGACGCCACTGGATGAGCTATGCTTGACCGATGACGAGAAAGTCATGCAAATGATCCTCGATCGCGTCAATAATGTCAACACGCTGTTTGGCTCCGGCTACACACTTCTCTGGGTCGCCGTCAACAGTCACAACGTCAAACTTGTCAAGATGCTGCTCAGTCGGGGCGCCGATCCCAACATCACCACATCCGAGCGCGAATGGTCGCCGCTGAGCAAGGCCTGTCATCTCGGGTTTATTGACGTCATTGAGATGTTATTGGAAAAGTATGCGAATTATTTTTCATCTTTTAATGAACGAAATAGCCGTGGGTAACGAAGTTTGTTATGATTTAAAGATTGATTGAATACCTAGTTTTCTTATCGCTAGAATTCGGTAAAAGGAAAGTTTTTCAATTGTTTGGGCATTCTGAATATTAGATGTTTTCTACTTAAACGTGTAAGGTTTAGGCCGGTAGGTCGAATAATACAGGTCGGTATTCTACGTCCCCTTAAGAACTTTAAGAATGTATAATAGAGAATATTCAGAGAAAATAATAAATACTTGCATATATATGTTTCCTCCTGAAACGTAGGTAAATTTAAATATTAAAATGAAACATTGTTTAGTCTGAAGACCGTCAACCACCTATACGTATCATTATAAACGTTTGCCATTCAATTTACAGGGGCGCCGATTGCAACATAGTGGAGAAAGATGGCTTCACGCCGTTCCTCTTCGCCCTGAAGACGTGTTCGTACGAAATCGTCGATCTCCTTATGAAACACGGCGCCGATCTTAAGAAAACGACCCGCTTGGAGGGCTACACAGCGCTCCACGCTGCCGTCATGAACGGCACCGTCCTGGACACCGTCGAGCACCTGTTGCAGTTAGGTTTCGACCTGGACAAGCGAGGTCAGAATGGCGTCTCACCGCTCGAACTGGCTGCGGCCAAGTGCGCGAGTGACCCCGAGGAGGGATACCCGATGTATCGGTACCTATTGTGCCATGGTGCCACCTACACCGTTGATTTCTGTACGAAGGTCATGGGCTCGTACAAACAAGCCGGCGACACGAAGGACGTGACTGTGAAGCACCTCGCCCTCAGTGCTTACTACGGCAGAATAAAGGGTGTGATGGTGGATAGTATACCGCAATTCGATGCCTACCACGTGACCCTGTTTCACAGATGCACGAAGGAATTAGAGGAGATCGAGAATAGCGGCGTACTCAAGGATGATGTGACGATGTTGGACATCCTGGCGACGAAGAACTACAAACAATTGATTGAGATTTTCATAGAGTGCGACCTGATGGTCAACAACGCTCAGCTGAAGAGTTTTCCCTACTACGGCAGCCTCGTGGGTGCTGTACTAACGGAAAGGCTTCGGAATGCTATCGCTATGAGGCACGCTGAAGAATTTATTTGCAAAATCTTCAATTTTAACGATCGTAATCATATTATCAATCAGAGAATAATGAGCTTTCTGACGCCGAAAGATTTGCAGCATTTTGATCCTTGCCCTCAGGACTAAACTTTGTTTGAGGCTTAAGCGATTGTTTCGTAATGAGGTGAGCACAATCTGAGTATCGTTATATGATTTGCAGCCTATAAGTGTGTATAGACTCAATATTTTTTATGTAATAATAGAATTGTTAAATTAAAGCACGTTACAATAGTATAGCTGTAAAAAACGAAAACATTTAAAAAATACAAAATTAAATGTTACAATAATTTTTTACGGTATTTTTATGACGAAAAATAAAAAAAATAATAAATAAACTAATGGAATTTTTATAACTGAAAAGTTACCCTTATTAAGAATGTTAAAATACCCTTGTTCCAGAAATTCAAATTAAGGTTGATGACAGGTTCACATATGACAGGAAAATGACTGTCAATAGTTTTAGTTTCTCTCCTCTATATCCCTTTCCCCCACCACCCAAAAAGCGTGCTTTTACATAAATAATATTTTTAAGAAAATCATTTCATTCAAAAAATCTAATAGATTTGAGCTTATCTATATAAAAATACACATTTTCTTGAATTTACAGAATTTTGGAATCCAAAAAACAAACCTAAAATAAATAAAAAGAATTTTTAACACACCCCATTATAAAGTTCGTACTTTATTCCCGCCGAAGTGGGAAAAAAGAGCTACATTCATTCCCTACCCCCACTCTAGTCCCCAGCGCCACGTACATGTGCCCTCGCCTTCGGCTCGGGCACAAACAGTGCGTTGCGCTGGAAACGAGAGTGAGGTTAGGAAATCAATATGCAGCATTTTTTCCCTTTTCAGCGGGAAACGAGTACGAACTTTATGATAGTTGTGTTAAAAAGTCGTATATTGCACTCGTGAATACAGTGGGTTGTGCGAACCTACGCGTTTCTCGTCCTCGCTTCGCTCAGGCGACAACTCTCGCCCAGGAAGCACAGAGCACACTTTATTCCCTTGGTGCATAATATACTATTAAATCGCTCTATAATCTCACCATTATGCTGTGCTGTACAACACTTTTTGGAGAGTTAAATCTTTGTGTTTTTTATGTACTTGATGTTTTTTTTTAGATTTTTAGCCGCAGTAAGTCATTTTGAAAATTGCAAAAAAAAATACTTTTGTAGTTATTATTGGCGTCCAATACCTTGCCAAAGATAGTAACGCGAAAATTGATGGTAACATCGTATTCTATGAGAAAAAATACATTAAAATATATATTGTACTTGTTACCAATACTTTTCAATTATTCGATAGAAAGGTAAAATAGACTGCTAAATTTATTACAAGAATGTCTCAGTTTTAATTTTGTCAGTGTGAATAATTGATCGATCAAACGAACTTACCTGTAAATGAAGTTCGATCGAAATTATACGAAGGCCTCGTTCGAGATGATCAGGTAGTACAACGTCGCTCCGCGATGTGGCGCCACAATTCATAGCCATGATTGGATGAAAGATTTTTACCCGGCATCCCTGCCTCCATGTTCTCTCTGTCCCGGCTCTCTCCTCATATGTTTAGAGTTGTGGAAAGGGGGAAAATCCTTAGGGTCTGGGTGTTAAGTGATCTGGGTGGGTGTTATCATCTCGAACGAGGCCTTCGTATAATTTCGATCGAACTTCACTTACAGGTAAGTTCGTTTGATCGATCAATTATACTTTAGCCTCGTTCTCGATGATCAGGTAGACTTTAGAGTTTCGATTTTTCCCCTTTTGACCTTGTTTCGAGCAGTAATTAGGTTGTTACTATTAATATTCAACTAATTACATCTTTGAGGGTTTTTATTTAAATTTCTTTCTTTACAATAAGTTTACAAGTTACTTTTTCGAATTAATTATTTTAGTTGCAATGTTTTCATGCGTTTGTTTTATGGGTCTATTATAAAAAACGTCGAATGTTTTTGATCTTTCGGACCAGCCAGCCGCATTTCTAATAGCATCTATTGTTAGTCCCTCCTCCAATGCTTTTGAGGTGGCCGCATGCCTGGTGCTGTGTCCCGTAAATCCTGTGATGCCGCTTTTGCGCAGAACCGCTTTTAGCCAACGACTTATCGTCTGAGACGATACGCCCACATATGGTTTTTTCGTTGATATAAATAGGTTTTGGATGTCCCCTCGGATGTTTTTTGTTACTTCCAGGTATTGTTTAAGCGTTGAAGCAACACACAGTTCCGGAGTGTCATGAAAGAACGGTAATTTAAGCAACGGTTGACATTTTCCTGGCTTCGATGTTTTGATCAAATCTGTTATTCTAATTTCATAACCCGAGTTTGCTGTGTGTATATTTTCCATTTTGATTAACGCTAGTGTCTGAGCTCTCTGAGCGGTTGCTAAAGCTACTAGCATTACCGTTTTTTCCGTCAACTCTGTGATTGATAGATTTTCTAACGGATGTAGTTTACCCAGATTCTTCAACACTTTGTCCGTATTCCATATCTCATCATATTTCGGTTTTGTCGGTTTAAGCCTAAAAATACCCTTAAAGAACCGTTTAATATCGGCGTTGTCCGTGATATCATTTTCAATAATTAAGCTAATTGCCGACCGCGCGGAGTTAAGAGTCCCATATGACGCCCCAGTTTCGAATTTTTCAGTCAAAAACGAAAGGATGTCTGGTATTCCGCCTTTTAGGGGGTCTATTTGCTTCTTTGAACAGAAAATCCACCAGCCCTTCAGTGCCGATTCGTATTGTTTGGTGGTCGCTGTTGAGATAGAGGCTAACATGATGTCTAGTGCGGTGTTCGTCCATCCTTTCATTTCAAAGATCTTCCTGATACCTCCCCAGCCATTAGTGTGAGTTTTTCTGCTAGTGGGTGAGTCCTGTAATTTGAGGTTAACAGGTTTCGTTTAGGCTTAAGTATTAGGGGTTTTTTAGTAAGGGCGGCTTTAAATATGGAAAACCATGGGTGCGCAGGCCAGTCCGGTACGATTAATATTCCCGTCGCGCCGTCAATGGCGATTTTCTTTAGTGTTTTAAGAATTAGTGAAAATGGTGGGAACGCATAGAAGTACCATTTTGACCAATCCTGAGTGAAGGCATCGATCAGTTGAGTACCGGGATCTTTATGCCACGCACAAAATAAGTCGCATTTCGTATTTGCTCTTGTAGCAAACAGGTCGATTTCCGGTGGCGAGTGGTATCGCACTATTTTCTCGAAAGCCTTCTGATTTAACTCCCACTCCGTATCGATGTTCTTCACTCTGGATTCTCTGTCCGCGTCTGTATTCTCTTTGGACGGAATGTACCACGCATGTATTACTATATTTCTTTGTTCACACCATTTCCACATATTTCTAGCTATTTCATTTAGTTCAACTACGTGCGTGCCTCCCTTATTATTCACATATGCAATTGCCGTTGTGTTGTCTAGCCGCAATAGTATTTCGCAGTTTCGAAGGTGAGATGCAAAACACTTCAACGCAAAGAATGCTGCGGTTAATTCGAGTTGGTTAATGTGTAGATGCGTTTCGTTTTGGTTCCACAGGCCTCGTGCTGTTTCACCATCCGAATACGCACCCCAACCAGAAAGGGACGCGTCCGAGAATATTTCTTTTTTAAACTTATTCAGTGTAATCGTCTTCTTTGCTTTAGGTAGTGTTTTCTCCCACCATTCGAAATCTTCAGTTAAATTCTTGTTTAAGTTCATTTTAGCTTCAAAGTTATTGCTATTCGTAGCCAAGGCGTTGTTTTTTCTAATTTCTAATCGCTTAATGTAGACCGGCCCATATTTAACCCCCGTACAAGCTGCAACCAGGGAGCCTATTAACTTTGCAAAATCCCGTATGTTACATTCACGTTTCTTTTTAAATTTTTTAATCAAGTCAATAAGCTTTCGCTGTTTCTCTTTTGTAAGTTCTATTTGCAATAGCTCGGAGTCCATAATAAATCCCAAAAACTTATACCGTGTGTTTGGAACTAAATCTGATTTGTCGTAATTTATTAAGAAACCCAGTCTTTCCAATAGTCTTATCGTTGCTTTAGTATTATTTGTACATTCTACCACATTTCTGCCGATCAGTAGGAAGTCATCTAAATATATACATGAAATCCAACCTTTGTTACGTAAATAGTTTACTATCGGTTTCATTAATTTTGTAAATAAGAAGGGGCTCAAACTGAAGCCGAAAGGCAAGCACGTGAATTCAAATGTTTCATTCCTGAACACGAACTGTAAAAATTTCCTCGATTTGTCATGTATGGGAATCAAGTAATATGCGTCCCGTAGATCTAGATTCGTCATAAAACAGTTTTTGAAAAGCATCTTGCTTGCTATGTTAATGTTTTCCATTTTGAAGTGCGGGGCCGTTACAAATTTGTTTAATGGTTTAAGATTTAAGATAAATCTGTTTGTCCCATCCTTTTTTGGTCCCAAAAAATATGCGGAAAGAAACTGTCTTTTCGTGGGTATACATTTTCTGATTGCTCCTTTTTTAATGAGTTGATCAATAGCTAACTCGAAATCTTTGCTATTCTCATTCGTGATGACAGGTTTACGCGGTGTTTTTGTCTGATTGACTGGCCCGTTGAAGTTGATTTTATACCCCGAAATGCAGTTTAGAATGAACTTGTCGTTTGTGATTCTTTCCCACTCGTTGCGGAACAGTTTTAACCTTCCCGCGGTCTCTCTCACCTTCATCTCCGTTGTTCGCGTTTCTCGATCCGTTGCCCTCTCGCTCTGCTGTGTGTTTCGTTCGCCCTGCTCCGGTGATGGTTGTTGTATCTCTTTGAACCCCGTGTTCTCGCGCTCGACCTCGGGGCTGTTGTGTGATTGGCAGTCGAGCTCTTGTAGTTTAAATGGTTATTTCTTGAATTATTTTTGGGGTATGTCTTATGGTGAATCTTCATGTCGTTTCCCACTTTTTTAATAGCTTTAGCTTCCTCGAGCTTTTTTGCCAGATTTTCGCCATATAACCATTTGTCAATTTTGGTTTTTTCCAATACCGACCGTATTTCGGGGTCCATGCTGGGGTTTATAAGTACTTTCCGTGTTGTTGACTCTTTGTGGTGTAAATCCGCTAAAATTTTTACAGTATCTATGAGCCTTTCCATCAGTGCGTTCTTTATTGGGTTGTTTTTTGTATTTGTTAACTCGGTGATTGCGCCTCCGATGGCAGCCACTGCCAAGCCGATTTTGTTTTGAGCGGTCACGATTGTCATATCTCTCTTATAGCCATTTTCTTGCAGAGCAGCCTGCACTTCTGCATTAAGTTCTGGTGCTTCCAAGTGGCAGTTGGCTTTGATGGGGTATTTGTCTTGCAGCTTTTCTCTCTCCTCCCTCGGTATGCCCGTTGATGTCCATTCGTCCCAGCATGCGGCTAAATTCGGGTGCAGTGTTGTAATTTTCTGGGCGTCTGCTGCCGGATTTTTTCCCAGTAGCGTCAGCGTTTCTGTGTCGAGGTTATTTTCGGTCCCGTCTTTTGTCGCTTGCTGCTCTTGTTGACCGTCCCGTTGTTGCTCTCCCTCCGATGGTTTTTGCTCTGTAAAAATTGTCCTTCTTAGATGTGTGCTGATAGATAGAGACGCTAGAGCAACTTCGACTGTGACCACCACCGTATGGTGTTTCAGTCGGTAACCTCGACTGATTAATGTCAAACTATTATCGTGTAATAGTTCAGTCGGTATATTCCTCGACTGAAGGGTTCGCGCTACGCGATAGTAACCCAGTCGGTTTGTGTGCCGCGCCTCTGCTTTTCCACGAAAGACCGTCGGCATCCGTCAAAATGCGGCCGGTACCTTCACTTGACTCGTGGCATCGACTGTAGCACTTTCCCTCGGGAGGAGACAGTATTGTTGTGCCAGTCGGATCGTATTCCGTGCATTTTATGACTGTCAATACAGAGAAAACCATTTTACCGTTTTTCTCCGTGATCCTATCGTTGTCCGATGCATGGTGACGCCAGGCTTCTGCTTCGACGTGATCTGCTGGCTCGCAATGCGGATGATGCACTGGAGCCGACTGAAGACGGCGATGATGTTCTGCGTTCCCGACGTCGGCCACTTGACCTCCGCCTGGAAATGCTTCTAGACCTTTCTCGATCTCTTTCCTGACGGTAGCGATGGTGATGGTACCGCATTCTTGATTCTTGAGAACGTGAACGCGATTTACGACGTTCTATCTTTTTTCCCAAGGCTTCCAGTCTCTGCAAGACTTTATTAAGGCAGCCTGTTTCGCCGTTGTCCTTTATTTTTTCACCACTGATCATGTTTCCCTTTTTGCTCGAAACAATTTTTCTTGATACGTGTGACGCACGTCGCACAAGAAAACGTTATGAGGAGAGAGCCGGGACAGAGAGAACATGGAGGCAGGGATGCCGGGTAAAAATCTTTCATCCAATCATGGCTCTGAATTGTGGCGCCACATCGCGGAGCGACGTTGTACTACCTGATCATCGAGAACGAGGCTAAAGTATAATGAGTAATCACCTACACGGACAAAAATTTGGAAGCCTGGGATGTCGGAGGTATGGAATTAACAGAAATCCAAAACATACCGTATCTGTACGCGTCCAAAATTGAATGTAGTCACTTCCAAATTGAATTGCGTGGACTCCAACAATTTCGGTTGTGTACGGATCTCAAAATGGGATTATGTCTATGCCATGTTGGAATGGCGGGGACTCCGAGACTTTCGGTACCGTCGGGATCCACCCGATGGAGTCCTCAGGCCCCCATTCTTGGTATCTCAGCGGGTCGACTATACATTCGGACGTATTTCACGCGCGCCGCTTCATAAATATAATAATATAATATATATAAACGGTTCAAAACGTGTGTGCTATATTATACTATAATAATACTTTGATATATAATGATGAAACTCATATATATATGAGAAAAACGCGCGCGAATGCGGACCGTTCCCCTTCTCTCAACGCTGTCGCGCCACGATACCAAAGATGGGGGCCTCAGACGTCCAAAGTGGAATCGCTACAATACCGGAAATCTCGGAGTCTGGGGATGACCGAATTGGAGTTCAGAACATACGTTTTTGAATCGTGAAGACTCCGAAGATATTGGATTCTTACAGGTTCAACTTTGGATGCGCCTTAATTCCAAATTCGTCATAAATTAAGACGATCGATGGTATTGCACGGAGTCCATATATACCGGTAGTCTGGAGATCCTAAATTTTTTTCCGTGTATACTAGGGGATACGGTTTTTACAAGTTACTTATGTTTTTCGTATCTTTTTCCCGTTTTTTAGTTTTTTTTTTTATACTATTTTAGATTTTTATATTTATAATTATAGACTTTTCAAACAAATTTTAAAAACCTCGTGTATAAGAAATATTATTCTGACGATACGTCATTACTTGACATTGACTTAAGAATATTTGCAATAAAATTTGTATTTTTACAAAACAATTCATTTTAAATATTCCGCCGACCCGCTGCAAAGAGAATATACTACTAGCTTACCATTTCATTGTACTTATTATTAACACAAGATACTATTATGCAGAAATCGTATTTTAAAATCAGAGCTGCCATTACAAAATTGAAGACAAAAGAAAACCCGCCTGAGTTAGAGGGTTTTTGAAATCTTCGCCGAGTTAGAGGGTTTTCGAAGCAAACGCTGAGTTAGGGGTTTTTCGAAGTAAACGAGAGAGAGAGTGAGAGAGACAGAGTGGAGAGATAGATTGAGAGAGACAGAGAGAGAGTGAGAGAGAGAGAGAGAGAGCGAGAGAGAGAGAGAGAGAGAGAGAGAGAGAGAGAGAGAGAGAGAGAGAGAGAGAGAGAGAGAGAGAGAGAGAGAGAGAGAGAGAGAGAGAGAGAGAGAGAGAGAGAGAGAGAGAGAGAGAGAGAGAGAGAGAGAGAGAGAGAGAGAGAGAGAGAGAGAGAGAGAGAGAGAGAGAGAGAGAGAGAGAGAGAGAGAGAGAGAGAGAGAGAGAGAGAGAGAGAGAGAGAGAGAGAGAGAGAGAGAGAGAGAGAGAGAGAGAGAGAGAGAGATGTACACAAAAATTATGTACAATTGTAATGTACACAAAAATTTGCCGAGTAATTGTTATTCACGTGCATTTTGTAGTCTTGCACAATGATTTATTTTAGATAAATTATTATTATAAAAATAATAATAATTATTATTATTATTAAACAATAAAACTTACAATAATAATTATTGCAATTATTATTGTAAACATTAAAAAAATGTTTTTTATAAACGCTGGACTTTTTTTGAAATCTTGGCGTCATTCTTACTAAGTGACGCCAAACTTTCCCTCAGCACGTGTCTTCCCAGTAGATTTTCTATAAGACTAAACGTCCCAGCAGCATACCAAGTTAATTTGTTTTCTTCCCTAAATTATTTTATATATTACGCACATGTGTGTAAATTATTAATCTTAGATACTTCTACAGCTATCTAAATATTTCAAATTTAAATTTAAATTTTAGTTAATGAACAAACTAAAATTTTGCAACTATTCTACAAGTTACATTGAATCTAAGCGCAGTCTGTCTAAGTTAGGTTAGCTATTTGGCTCTCTAAATTAGCTAGGTGTATATAAACCCAGGTCAAATTCTGTCATTTCCACGCTACCATCCAAAGGACAAACATCTTTCAAAAGCAAAGGACAAACATCTTTCACATTTTACTATACCAGAATTTAAAAAATTTGATAGTTCATAGGCAACAGCAAGTAACACGTATATGTTGTAATTTGCCTAAATATGTACCTAAATATGGTCCTAAACATGGTCCTAGTCGAAGCAGCGAGAATCGGAGACGCGGCCAATGTGAATGTACTTCTCAGACGCAACATCGACATCAATTTTCGTGATACTAACGGCCTTACGATTTTACATTATGCTACAAAAAATGGTAACCGTGAGATGGTGACTCTAGTTCTGGATCGAGGTGCCGATATCGAAATCAGGACCTTCGACGGATTAACGTAAGTGCACAAGTTCCGATATTTTGATAAAGTTCCAAAATCATCTTCCTAGAACTTTTGGTTACATGATACTTCACCGAAATATATTTTTCACCGATCAACACTTCGCCGACGGACATTTCATCGAAAAGTCATCTCACCGACGAAAATTTGACTGATAGAACATTTCACCAAATAGACATTTCATCGAAAAGACATTTTATTGACGAGCATCTCGACAGCTTGACTAAAGAAATAAATACTCTCTCTGGGAGCTCTAGACTACAAAAAATGTTTTTTTTTTAATGAAATGACTTTTCTATGAAATATCCTGTTATTGAAATGTTCGTCGATAAAATGTCTTTTTCATAAAATGTTTTTTCGATGAAATATTCGTCAGTGAAATATATGTCGGTAAACTGTCTTTTCGATGAAATGCCCGTCGGTGAAATACTAGGTGAAATGTCCGGTTATGAGAACTTTTCGAACTTTTTAATATGTGCATGAGAAACAAAAAGGTTGTTTGTGTACCGAAAATCGGCTTTTTTGGGCTATTTCTCAATGTATACACTGAGAAAAATGTTGTAGTAAATTTTATTATAACTGTAATAAAAATTACTATAAAGTATAGGAAGGGTGAGACAAATACACTTTATGCTGCATTTTTATTATAATTGTATGAATAATTACAAAATTTCTTGTAATTTTTATGACAGTTGTTGATTAGAAAGTATTACGAAATAAAAGAAAAATTGCTATACACATAGCAAAAACTGTGATATAATAAAATTTAAAATATATGCTTTTAATTTTTATTAGAATAGAATATAAATTTTATTTTGTAGCGTTTAAATTTTATTTTGTAGCGTATAAATTTTATTTTGTAACGTATTAAAAATTACTATAAACATAGTAAAAAGTGCCACATTCAAAAATTGTTACAGGCCATAAGAAAGTTTGCTATCCAACATAGTAAAAATTGCTACAACATTAGTACTTTCTGCGCAGATCAAGGCGCCCACGTGTCTGATTGAGGTTATGTTTCTACGGGAATTTCACTTTGTCTTGCTTTTAAGTTTACAAAACATTCAAAACCTTACTTCAATTATTTTATTTTTATATTATGCACATTAATGATAAGTTTCTTTGTGTTATCAAAGTTATTTATTGTCATTATTTAATATTATCTGAAATTTTCTTGAAATCGATGGTTTGACATGTACAAGTTCCAAAATTTTACACTCAAGAATCCTATTTGGGTAAGTGGTTAGCGCGTCCGATTGCCGCGGTGAAGGTTGCAGGTTCGATCCCAACGCTCGTAAAAAAAATATTTTTATTTCTCATTTTAATTTATTTTCACATTAAATATTGTATGATTAGAGTCTGAAAATAGTTCTGAAAACAGGAAGAACGAGAAAAAATTTAATTTTTTGAAATTTGAGGTCATTCATAAAAATTACTATGTTGCATAGCAAAAATTGTTATAATTTCGATTTGTCCCTCCGTTCCTCCTACAAAATATAGTAATTTTTCTTATGTTTATAATAAATTTTACTACAACATTTCTCTCAGTGTACATTATGTCATGAAATGTCGCGTTAAAATGGTAATAAATTGCTTAATAAGAATTGTTAATTTTTTTACGTAAAGGGAAGACTTGTCCTTTATGAATTAATTTATTTAATAGTGAAAAATTAAATAATAAAAATTATTCGAAGTGTAGTAAAGTTAATAATTTTATAAAAAAAAAAAAATAGAATTCTTTTATAAAAACTAGTGAATAGAATCACGAGTTCACTTCATTCACTGAGAAAATACTAATTTTTTATAGGCCATACAAGCAATAAGTTTTTTTAATGTTTATAATAATATACAGATTTTAAAGTAAAATTTATAAAAATAATCTTAAATGAAATTTTCCGGAAAAAATTGGCGAAGTGTCTTAAAGTATAGTGACAGACTTGTTTTTTTTCTTGGACGGAAGGGGTCCAAAGTTTCGACGATTTACTATAAAATCGAGCCAACTAACGATTTTTATTAATTCGACATAAGTCGTTGTCGAATGTACATAAGTCCGAAATTTTAAATGACGAAAAACTTATTTTCGAATATAAAAATTTACCTACTGTCCAAAATATCGAATTTCAAACCACAGAATTTTAATGTAGATGTAGCTAGTTTCTAATGATTTATTTGGAAATATCTTTATTATCTCCTTATTAAAATTCTGTAGTTTGAAATTCCATATTTTGGACAGTAGGTAAATTGTTACATTCGAAAATACGTTTTTCGTCATTTAAAATTTCGGAATTATGTACATTCGACAACGACTTATGTCGAATTTATAAGAATCGTTAGTTGGCTCGATTTTATAGTGAATCGTCGAAACTTTGGACCCCCCTCCCCCCCTCCCCCCTTACCAAGAACGCCACAGGATTTTCCCGTGGAGCTCCTTAGGATTTTGCCGAGGGGCGCTTGCTGAGACCCCTCCCAACCAATGAGAGAAGCGAGTGCGTGGGCTCCTACCGCGGCCGACCGCAGCCAAACGTGAGCAAACGCGTTTATGTCAACAAGGCCCCAAGGACAAAGATCCTTTCAAACTTTCTAAGACGCATACCGACATCAGAAAATCCTAAGGGCTCCTTGCGATTTTCGCTCGGAAAGAGTTCTTGTGATTGACGCAAGGCAGCGTTGCTATAAAAGCAAAAGCTTCATGCGATTTGTCCAATGCACCTTTACTAATATTGTATGAGACTCTGTCTTACGGTAATACTAAGGGTCCTTACAACTATCGCTCGAATTTCTTGCGAATTTCGTAAGGTAAAACTTGCTTACTTTATACGCAATAGAATTCTTACAATAACTGTAAGTTTTCTCTCTGTGTGTAGTTTGAAATTCGACATTTTGGACAGTAGGTAAATTGTTATATTCGAAAATACGTTTTTCATCATTTAAAATTTCGGACTTATGTATGTACATTCGACAACGACTTATGTCGAATTTATAAAAATCGTTAGTTGGCTCGATTTTATAGTGAATCGTCGAAACTTTGGACCCCTCCCTCTTGGACAATCCGGGGGGGGTCCAAAGTTTCGACGATTCACTATAAAATTGAAGTCAACTATAGACGTTTTTCAGTTCGACAAATGATAATGCAGATTGTTTTTAATTTCGAAATTCTAAATTACGAAAATCATATTTTCGAATGTAACAGTTCACCTACTGTCCAAAACGTCGAATTTCATCAATACGACCTCAAAGCAAATATAAGTTGTTTCTAATGATTTATTTCGAATTATCTATATTGTACCCCTATTAAAATTCTATTAATGAAATTCGATGTTTTGGACAGTAGGTGAAGTGCTACATTCGTAAATATGATTTTCGTAATTTATAATTTCGAAATTAAGAACAATCTGCATTATCATATGTCGAACTGAAAAACATCTATAGTTGACTTCAATTTTATAGTGAATCGTCGAAACTCTGGACCCCCCCCCGACAATCCTTCGCATGGGGGGGTCCAAAGTTTAGATGATCCACTTTAGAATTGAAGTCAACTCTAGACGTTCTCCATTCAGACATAAGCTACTGCAAATTGTGCAAAATTTCAAAATTCTAAATTACGAAAATCATATTTTCGAATCTAACAATTCACCTACTGTCCAAAACATCGAATTTCATTAATAGAATTTTAATGGGGATACAATAAAGATATTTCAAAATAAATCATTAGAAACAAGTTATATTCGTTTTAAAATCCCTGTCGTAAATTTTAAATGTTAATAACAGTTAATAACTGATAAAAATTATTTATAACTATTTAGAACTGTTTAAAACTGTTTATAAGTGTTACAAAATGTACGATTTTGGACACATTTTTTCTAATTATAATACTTTGTAACAGTTTCAAACAGTTTTTAATAGTTTTAAACACTTTTAAACAGTTTCAAATAATTTTAAATTTGATATATTTCAGGAAAAATTAACAATTAATAAATTATTATTATTATTATTATTAATAATAATTAATAATTATTTAATAGCCTCATTATTATAATCATGAGAATCAAGGAGCGCGGGAGCACTCCGAAGGCAAGTAATAGTCAAACAATGCAGAAGAAGCCTAAGGAGTGTTTAATTATACTAATAATTAATTATTTTTGCCTGGCGGGCCAAAAGTACCACTTTTGCTCCCGGCACCTGATCGCGAAGGTTGTATTTTCGGCCTGGCCAGGCAAAAAAATCGTATATGCACCTCGGGAGAAAATAAAGAATGCCTCAGATCGCATGTTTGTCACCCTTGCCTTCGGCTCGGGTGACAATTTCCATGCGATCTGGGACATTCTTTACTTTTACTCCCTAGGTGCATAATATACTATTACTATGTTAATAATAATAATTAATAAATATTTAAAAGTTATTAAATAATTTAATAACTCTTACAAACTGTTAAAAACTGTTGAAAAATGTTACAAACAGTTACAAACGATTAATAACGTCCAAAATCCTACATTTTGTAACATTTTTAAACAGTTTATAACTCTTTCTAACAGTTTTTAACATTTTTGAACAAAAATTCGAAATATGATTTTCGTAATTTAGAATTTCGAAATTTTGCACAATCTGCAGTAGCTTATGTCGGAACGGAGAACGTCTAGAGTTGACTTCAATTCTAAAGTGGATCATCTAAACTTATGGACCGCCCCCCCTTGCATCTTTCTTATAATCCATTGTAAAACATGTACATCCACCAACTGAATCAATTAATCTACATTTATATTCTTGCTCATTTAGCGCACTGCACTACGCCACGAAAGATGGTTTAGACGATGTCGCTGAGTGTTTACTTAAATACAACGCGAATGTAAACGCCCTGGATCGCAATGGCTGCACACCGCTTCATTACGCCAACGCCATAAAATCTAAAAACGTGCTCAGAACGATGATTGCCAGAACCAGAAACGTGAACCAACGATGCCACAAAGGTACGAGGCCTATCGAGGCAGCTGTTGAAAGCTGTAACGAGTGTATGGTTGAGCTGTTGGTGGATAGTAAGGCCGACGTACATGCAAAAAATGACAGAACAGGTTTAAGTCTATTGTGGTTCGGCTGTGATTCTTCTAATGTGCCGATCATCAAAAGTTTACTGAAAGGGTAAATAAGTGTATTGAAGAAATGTCGGTATTCGATGTGATTTCTATCATAGCTACATCACCTTTTTTAGTTAATAATTAATAAGTTAACTTACAAATAGTTATTTACAAAATACGCTTGTTTAAGATCTCCGTTTGCGTATAAAGAAAGCAGGGAATTTTTTCTTTAGTTAAAAGGTTCTTTGTTAAAAAAAAAAAATAAGAAACTAGAATTTTACATTTTCAAACCGAAAAATTCATTAATTATAATAATAATAAAGGAATTGTTTAAAAATATCCGACTATTTTCTGCTTCAAATAGAGGTCTTAAGCACTTTTTGCAAGAAAATGTGTGCAAATTAATTTTTTTAATTGAAAAAGTGATGCTGTTATGGTTGAAATAATGTCGATACCCTATACAACTGATCTTTTACGACTTATGTACTAATCGGAATCCCCTTTATAGCGGTGCAAATCCCTGCGCGGTCGAGGCAAATGGATTGACAGTGTTAAATCATGTTCTAGAAACTTCGACGCCAGAAATAATTCAGCTGATGTTAGATCACGGAGCGCCGTTGGACACAAAAACATCTAGAGGACACAATGTACTGCATTCGGCAGTGCTGAACAAACATTTGTGCGTCGTCGAAATGCTTGTCAACAGGGGTGCAAATTTCATGGCTCACACGATCTCTGGCTCTTCGGTTTTGAAAATGGCGCTTAGCAGCAAGCATGTTCCGAATTCTTACGACATCGTTGAATATTTACTTTGGAAAGGCGTCAGATTAAATGCTGATTTAGATTGGTCTGTTATGAGCAGGCCGTTTGCAGACTTCGAGAAAAAAGAGTTTGTCGTTGTGAAGCACATGGCTCTGAGAGAGTATACGAATCAGTTATTTCCGCAGCACAGAAGCTCTATCCAGTTGAACATCGACTTGCTGAAGTTTTTCATGGAATGCAATGCAGAAATAGCAAAACTGCAGGAGATAAAAGTAAACGACGGTGGCTCTTTACTCGACGTCCTTCTGACAACGGAACCAGACCGGATTCTGGATTATGTCGAAGGTTGTGACATCACAGATGCCTTTGATCCGTGCAAATTCCCTGTGTACTCTTCGACCTTTTCAGCAATATTCACAAAAAACCTAAACAACATAATGACGGTACGAAATACTCAAGAATATCTACGCCTGACTTTAAATTTAAACTCAACAAGACATCTTGTCATTGAAAAAATATTAAGTTTTTTAAGCATTGACGATTTAAACAATTTTCGTCCTGAATCGACAATCCCTACTTATTATTCCTACAAAAATACTTCAAGTGGACGCCAAAGTCATATCAGTTAGTTTTTCAAAGTTTTCTCGGCAATTAATTGATTGTTTTTTATTTAATGCAGTTTCAGCTTCTGTGCATTAATTCCTACTTATACAAAGTTAGGACGCAGTAAACAATTTTTATTTTGTCTAAAAAATTACTGTGCTTGATGTTAAATCTTATTATGTAGCAATCACATTAAGGTTTGATAAAAATGCGAAATAAAATTTTTGATAAAAAGTATTTATAAATAATCTTAATGATAACATTACTTAAATAAGAAAAAGCGTTACAAATTCATTTGTAATGAGCTTCTTTAAACTTAATTTATTATTCCATTAAATTTGTTACTGATTCCAAACAACAATTTGCAAAAAAGAATTGCATTATACAAAATTTAGTTCAATTATGCGATTCTTACTAAATTTTACACAGGTGTAGCTGTATGTGTACTAATTGATATCCATAAATATCAAATTAATTAATTAATTTACTAAATGCAAAACAAGAATTGCATTGGGTTGCAACAGTTTTTCTTGAGCAAGGCATTCGGTTCAAAGATGTAAAAAAAAACTAACTCTATGCAAAGATTCATGAATATTGGTTAATTATTACTCTAATTTTGTAGAAAAAACAAAAACGTATTTTTTATTATTTATTTATTAATTTATTACCATTACACACACCAACACACACACTCACACACACATACACACACACACACACACCCACACCCACACACACACACACACACACACACACACACACACACATGCACGCACGTACTCACACACGCACACGCACACACAAATTATCCAGATTATAAATTTTATAGCAAATATCACAAAATAATAATGTAAAGTTTTTAAGTATAATCATTTTCTTTGCCTTTACCAATAATTAACAACCTTATAGTCTAGGCGCCATCCCAGGTTTCGTGGCCGATTGCATTCACCACCGGCCACCTAGGTTTTTCTTATGTATTTTGAGCCCCTGAA
The DNA here is from genome assembly GCA_036365515.1 of Torymus aiolomorphi. Taxonomy (NCBI): domain Eukaryota; kingdom Metazoa; phylum Arthropoda; class Insecta; order Hymenoptera; family Torymidae; genus Torymus; species Torymus aiolomorphi. The sequence continues at coordinate 9,766,831 of CM070877.1, read as the reverse complement.
TCCAAATTTCGTAGGTGACCAGCGAGAAAATGCAAAGAACAATTATTATTAACAAATTTTATAAACAATTGAATAAAATTGATTGTTAAATTGATTTTTTCGATCTGAAAAAAATTTATTCGCATTCTTTGGCTCATTCTGAGTAAAAAAGGTCCTTACATATTTTTGCGTTCAACTTATAGTTTTGTCAGAAAAAATTCTCAAAGTTTCCACCACTTTCATAGGTAATGTATATCTATATACCCAAAGACATGTATATAGGTATACATTACCTATGAAAGTGGTGGAAACTTTGAGAATTTTTTCTGAGAAAACTATAAGTCGAACGTAAAAATATGTAAGGATCTTTTTTTACTCAGAATGAGCCAAAGAATGCGAATATATTTTTTTCAAATCGAAAAAATCAATTTAACAATCAACTTTATTCAATTGTTTATAAAAATTGTTAATAACAATTGTTCTTTGCATTTTTTCGCTGGCCACCTACGAAATTGGGATTCAGGGGCTCGAAATACATAAGAAAAACCTAGGTGGTCGGTGGGGCATGCAATCGGCCACGAAACCTGGGATGGCGCCTAGACTATTATGTTTTATATTTGTTTTACTAACGTTACGGTTTTTTGCATTATATTGAAAATAAGTTAGAGAACAGTGGAGGACAAAGGAAATGATATGAAATTGGAAATGAAGGTCATGCGACAAAATAGTAAGGTGTCGATTTTTCGAATTTTAGTGTGATTGGTACATAAAATTAAAAAGAAAAATTAAAACTTGGGACAGTATGGCACTAAGTGATTTAGAGCCTAATCAATGAGCGTAGGAGTGCTCCAAAGGCAAGTATGTTAAATTACTCAATAAACCACATGATGAAAGAGCACTGAGAGAAATCCAAATGTCACGATCGAGGCAGCTAGAATATCAGCAAAAAGTAGTGTTCTAATAATTCTATAATAATAGCGTTATACTAGCCCAGTACCGAATCATAGTTCTACGGGACCAGAGTAAAGTACTCTATTAAGGTAGGTCTACTAAAAGTCTGAAGTCAATTGAGTATTAATAAAAATATTATTTTCATTCTTCAATATTTAAGAAATATTTTGAAACGATATATTAATTAATAATAATTGTTTAATTTTCATATATATTTGATAGCTAATACTTTTGGTTTTTTAAAATAAAGGTTAAAAAGTTTGTTGTTTTGACTAGTAAATGCCGTCAATCTAACCTCAAATCATGACTTTTCCGACTTTGATCTAAAATATCTTTTTATTTTATTCGCCTATTGGTATATTTTTTAATACCTTTAGAAAATATGAAAGTTACTTTTTCGATATCTCATTTTTGCTATAGTTCTGCAGTGTTTAAGTACTTCAATTTCAATACTTTTCCATGCCAACAGCATGGCTCCCATATTTCCCCATGTTAAAACACAAATTTTTAAACGACATTATTTCAAGTATTTGGTCAGCAACTTGCACTTAAAACTATACCAATTTGTTTATGAAAACCTGAACAACAACAGCCTTCAATATTATTTTCATATACAGACTTTACGATTTTAATAGAACCACCTGCAAGAATTAAGGAGGTGTAGTACTCATGTACTCTGTTTTACCGGCAGAACACGATAAATTCTATATTATCAAAATAAATATATCAAATTTCGTCTTATAAGGAGATAGTTGCCCTGTGCAATGTAATAGTCTACCATCCTAGGCAGTTTTCAGCCCAAATACCAACGGTACCCTAAAAAATTTTTCAAACAAAAATAACCGAAATTTCGTTCGAAAAATTTTTTAGGGTGATATTCTCACTTTTAATTTAAATGTGAATAATTATCTTGATTTCAGAGGTGAATTGTAGGGGAGAAATTATCAATTATTTAATTTGCGAATTTACGTTTTCGAAAAGGAATGCAGATATTTGCTTTCAAGGGTGAATTTAGTAGTTAGTTAATTCTTTATTACTATTAGTTTGCTTTAATTTTGGTATTTATTCAAATAGCAATTTTCAAAAGAGACATGCAATTTTACAGAGTATTTATCTCTATTTTATTTACTTAATTTCATTCTGATTTTAATATTTCGGAGTTAAACTAAAATCGCTTAAACGGGGATAGACTGCAATTTTCAAAAGGCTCCAAAATTTTGTTTTAAGGGTGAATAATTAATAATTTAAGTCATTATTTTTGATTTGATTTTAATTAAAAATCAAGTCATAGTGATTTAAATATTAAATAGATTTTAAGGTGATGTGATACCCACTCTATTACTCAATTCTGGGTTTCCGTTTTTCTCCCTCAATTTTAAACTTTTTGAAAAAAATTCTTTGACACATTTTAAGTTTAATAAAGAACTATAACGTATCAAAGAGTTTTTTCCTTAAAAATTAAAAATTGAATGAGAAAAACGGGAACCCAATTTTGAGTAATAGCATGGGGTGAAGTTATTAACTATTGAATATATAAAAAAAAATTGTTTTATGAGTCAAATATTCAGCTTTCCTGGAAGTTTATTTAAAGCATTAAAGCAGGGGGGGAATTTATTTTCAAGAGATGAAATCTTACTCTAAAGGGGATAATTAACTTTCGAGGCTCTAGAATTATATTGATAAATTTTATTTTCCTGGAGGAGAAAGAAAGATGTATTTAAAGGATAAGTCGTTATCTAAATGATTGTTTGAATTTGATTTACTTTGGTTTTTTTTTTCCTGGAAAATTTTCTAATCTCGATCGAATCTTGTTATTTGTATATATTTTTTATATGAGACTTCCAGTTAATTTTCTATGTCTTTGAATTTCGCTTAAAATTTGGTTTTTAAGGGGATTTTCGAATCTTAATTACGTCCCAGTATCTAAATCTGTGATTCTCGCGATTTCCATCAAAATCTCGTTTTAGGGGTAAGACATCGAAATTTTTAGTTCGACTTTAATTAGTTTATTTATTAAATTCCCCACTCCGTGTCTTTGTCAAAATTTTGTTTTTAAGGGTGAAGGGAGCCCCTGCAATCGCTCCCTTCCGTGAGGTGCTTCCTATGGCTCGCCGGGACCCATCCTGATACAATGTATCAAGAGTACTTTTGGTTTCCCATCTCCAGGGTATAAAACAAGGGATTATCTTAAAACATTCTGGATTTTAACCTTTAAGGCGAGCCCTGGCCATCTCTCCTATGACCCTTACTTTATTATCATTAATTTAATTACAACAAGATACATGAATTTATGATTAGGTCGCACACAAAATCTAAACATACAAATACCGCACAGAGTAACATTATGAATATCGCGTAGAGGAGAAAGAAATGGCTAAAATTAGCTAGGTCGCAAATACGCGTGTTTTAATATGTCTAAATGGACTACCTTAGTTTTATTATTTCCTATATCTATTCCCGCGTTTCTATCGCCTATTAATTCAATTATTTTATAGCGGCCTGCGTATTGCTCGTCAAATTTACCTACTTGGGGTTCTTTTAATAAATATACTTCCTCTTCGACTTTAATTCTTCTTTTGTATTTAAGTTCCTTAGCCTCTAATAATCGCGCGTTTGCCATTTTTTGAGTGTCATTTAGCTTAAATATTAATTCGTCCAAATACATCTCGTATGTTTTTTCTACAGTTTTTGTTTTAAACTCGGAGGTAATCGCGTCTTTTGTCCAAAAATTAACTCGTGGGGGGGGGGGGGGGGGGTAAAACCGTGCGCTGAGTGAACGGTCGCATTGTACGAAAACATAGCCATCCTAATCCAAGTGTCCCAATCAGTTTTATCTGTAAACATTTTTAAATATTCTACTAATGAATGATGGCTTCTTTCTAAGGATCCCATGGTTTGAGGATGAAAGGAAGTGGATCGTAATTGTTTGATTTTAAATATTTTAGCTACCTTTTGCATCAGACTACTTTGAAAATTACTACCTTGATCGGTTTTTATAGCTTCGGGGCAACCGAATCAAATTATAAAATCGTGAACTAAAGCCGTCACAACCACTTCAGCGGTCATATCAGGCATGGGAAGGGCATCAGAATATTTGGGCAAATTACATTGCAGGGTCAAGATATATTTATTTCCGGATACGGTTACAGGGTAGGAGTCCCATGATATCCATCTCCAAAACCTCGAACGCCCTACTAGGGGTAGTATAGTGATTCTCATGGGCTGCTTTGTTTTTACTCGAACTAATTTCTTTTTCTGACATTCCGCGCAGGTTCTAACATATTCCGAATCGTTTTCTTTTATTCCCGGCCAAAAATATTGCTCATGGATACGACGATCGCTGAATCATGGGCCTCACTGATAATTCCTAATCTATCGTCTGGAAGCGGGATGATTACCTCACCTGTGCAAATAATTAATTTCGGGGTTCCAGTTTTCCAGCGTGCGCGTAACGTTATTACCACGAAGGGTGAGTTGAAATCAGAGTATTGTAATAAGGTTTGGGAACAAAGTTTTTGTTTACGAATGGCAAAAGCATTCTCTTGCGCTTGTCCCCACGTAAATTTAATTTCCTTCTGTAAAAGGTAATGGAGCGGTCTGGCGATTTTAGCAAAGTCGGGGATAAACCGACGATAGTATCCGGCTAACCCCAAAAATTATTTTATGTTTTTAGCGTTAATTGGGCGTGGGAAATCCGATACGGCCTGGGTTTTCTGAGGGTCGGGTCTTACGCCTTGCTCTGAGATTACATGACCGAGATAAACAACTTCTTTTTTCAAAAAGAGGCACTTATCAGGCTGCAAGGTGAGACCGGCTGTTTTTAATCTTTCAAAAAGTTTTTTTAATTTTCGAGAATGATCCTTAAGAGATTCAGCATATACTACTAGGTCATCCATATAAACAAATAACTAGATACCTTGCAACCCGGTGAGAACCGTATCCATAAGAACTTGGAATGTAGAGGGGGCGCCTTTTAATCCCATGGGCATTCTCTTATACAGTAAATGATTAAACGGAGTAGAAAATGCGGTTTTAGGAGCGTCTGCGGGATCTACGGGAGCTTGGTGAAACCCTGAGGCTAAGTCGAGTGTAGAGAAATACTTGCTCCTACCTAATTGGTCAAGGATTTCCGTTATGTTAGGGAGAGGATACGCGGAAGCAACTTTTTTCATTTAATGCGCGAAAATCAATTACTAATCGACATCTCTTATTTCCTTGTAAATCCGGTTTTTTAGGGACTATCCATAAGGGGGAGTTATAAGGTGATTCTGATTCTTCTACACTGAGAGAAATGTTGTAGTAAAATTTATTATAAACATAAGAAAAATTACTATATTTTGTAGGAACGGAGGGACAAATCGAAATTATAACAATTTTTGCTATGCAACATAGTAATTTTTATGAATGACCTTAAATTTCAAAAAGTTAAATTTTTTCTCGTTCTTCCTGTTTTCAGAACTATTTTCAGACTCTAATCATACAATATTTAATGTGAAAATAAATTAAAATGAGAAATAAAAATATTTTTTTTACGAGCATTGGGATCGAACCTGCAACCTTCACCGCGGCAATCGGACGCGCTAACCACTTACCCAAATAGGATTCTTGAGTGTAAAATTTTGGAACTTGTACATGTCAAACCATCGATTTCAAGAAAATTTCAGATAATATTAAATAATGACAATAAATAACTTTGATAACACAAAGAAACTTATCATTAATGTGCATAATATAAAAATAAAATAATTGAAGTAAGGTTTTGAATGTTTTGTAAACTTAAAAGCAAGACAAAGTGAAATTCCCTTAGAAACATAACCTCAATCAGACACGTGGGCGCCTTGATCTGCGCAGAAAGTACTAATGTTGTAGCAATTTTTACTATGTTGGATAGCAAACTTTTTTATGGCCTGTAGCAATTTTTGAATGTGGCACTTCTTACTATGTTTATAGTAATTTTTAATACGCTACAAAATAAAATTTATACGCTACAAAATAAAATTTAAACACTACAAAATAAAATTTATATTCTATTCTAATAAAAATTAAAAGCATATATTTTAAATTTTATTATATCACAGTTTTTGCTATGTGTATAGCAATTTTTCTTTTATTTCGTAATAATTTCTAATCAACAACTGTCATAAAAATTACAAGAAATTTTGTAATTATTCATACAATTATAATAAAAATGCAGCATAAAGTGTATTTGTCTCACCCTTCCTATACTTTATAGTAATTTTTATTACAGTTATAATAAAATTTACTACAACATTTTTCTCAGTGTACAGTATCATTATTAATTAATTCTTGAACTTGTTTTTGTACTATGTTCCGAAAATGAGGTGGATAGCGGTATTGCGTTACGTTAATGGGAACATTATCGGTAGTTGGAATTTTATGTGTGATCTTAGAAGTTTCGCTAAGCTTATCGTTCGGCAAATGGAATTGACAAGGAAATTCTGAAATTAATTTTCCTATACTATCCTTTTCCAACTGATCAAGGTCTTTTAAATCAAGCATCTCAAGTATTTTATCTATTCTGAGTTGAATATTGGCCTTAGTCTCAGGTTCATTTGTAGTTTTAATAACGCGTATAGACCTGACGATGCCGCCATAAGAATCTAACTCGACTGGCGGGGGAAGAATGAGACTTACATCTTCCGATGTGGAATTTATCGCGAATAAAGAGGCTCTACCGTTATCGCTCTTCACCAAGCATTCTCCAATAAAAATTCCTAGACCCGCATTTATCTTGGGTAAGTAGCTGGACAAACGATTGAGTTTATTAACAGTGATTTTAACTAGCGTTTTTGTTCTAGCAGGAAGATAAAGAACATCATGGCTAACGAAAGGAACGGGTTTCCTCATAGAAGAGCATCACTACGAAAAGATAAGATTGCATCTTGTTCTCTTAGAAAATCTATGTCCAAAATTCCGTCTGTTTCTATGGGAAAACTATCGGGTACTATATACATTCGGCAATAACCTTCATCTAAATTTATTCTTATGTATCCTTGAGTCAAAACCAATCCCTCACCTATCCCAGCTAATCACAGTGTTTTTGTCAATGAATAAATTAGGTTTAATAAGACTTTGTTTAATTATATTAAGCTCAGAACCTGTATCATTAAGGAACCGCGGCATGTTTTTGATTAGGTCCTTACTTTTTAGAACATCGATAGGAGATTTTAACCTCTGGGAGGTATCATGGGCAAGGATAAATGGGCGCGGGTATGGACGCTTGGTTGTCGCGACGAAGTTAGTTCAACATTGCGCCCGTCATGCTGAACCCCGTTCGAGTTTAAAGGACGAGCGTTGTTATTTGAGAAGGATCGCGATGGATATTCTATCGCGAGAGGGTGATTATTACTGGAAGAGTGTTCTTACACCGTCGTCTACATGATTCGGAAGTGTGCCTCCACATCTTACAATAGCTACAATGAGGATTCGTATTCTCCGTCTCACGACAATTTCGTGCGATATGACCCATTTCTCCGCATCGATAGCAATTGCGTTTTTTTCCTTTCTGGTTTCTCCTCTTTTTGTGGCTCCGCGATATGACAGTACGTCCGTTTCCGACATTCCTCTAGTTTTTCCCCATGGAGTTCCCTTCGCTAGTGCACGTGTCGCTCGCAGGTTATAGCAGTGCTGATATCAGTTTCGAGGGTGGAAAATTGTTTCCCGTTGCTATCTCTGACTCTAGACCTAAAGTAAAACATTCGATGGCCGTGTTTGTTGTTCCCTCAATACCTCGGGCTACAATAGAATCGAAAATTTCGTTTATAAATTCCCGGGCCTTTTGGGGAATTTGCATAACTCTTAACCCGTACTCAGATACTTTCTCTCGTGGCTGTTGCTTTACATGCGCTAAATCTGTCTATATTTGAGAAAGGCTGTGACTAGGTGCGGTATTTTAGACATAAAATAACTGTTAATTAATAAATATTTCTGTAAGCAAAAAGTGTGCGAAAGTACGCGAACGTACACGGACGTAATATGTATAATTACTTTATATGAAAAATTTTACAAAAAAGTTTAACTTACAGTTTATCAAAGCTGATCAAAGTCTTTTTTGAAGGTACACCTTCCGGACATGCTTTTTGTTATGTATACCTTCAAGTAATAGACAATACTCATGTACAATTAAAAATGCGTGGATGACATTATTTTCTTTACAATAAATGATTTATTAAAAATGCTCAAAAGTGACTTTCATCAAATTGCAATCATTTTGGTAGGAAGAATCCTATAAAAATTTTACATAAAGGAAATAAAAGTAGAAAGCAAGGGCTTTCGTTTATTTGTTTGAAAATTAAAATAGGCTGATACCTTCAACAGTTATGTAAGTTTGAAGATAAGTTTAAAATGAACGAAAAATGTTGAAAAGCGGTAAAAGTCGAGAATGACTGAATCCTGTACATCGGCATAATATTTTATGTATTTTAAACTTATCTTAAAATTTACGTAACTTTTGAAGGAATCAACGTATTTTAAGTTAAAAAAATGTAATGAAAGCGCTTGCTTTCTACTTCTATTCTATTCATTTATATTTCTGTAGGATTCTTCTTGTCAAAATGATATCACTATTTGAAGAAATGTCAGTTTTGAGTATTTAAAAAGCATCATTTATAGCAAATAAAACCGTGTCACTCACGCGTTTTCGATTGTGCACGAGTATTTTCTTTCACTTGAAAGTATAAAAAAAGAAGAAAAAACGTGTCTGGAAGGTGTTCCTTCAAAAATAATTTAGACCAGTTTTGATGTAGCCGTAAGTTTAACATTTGAGATTTTGGTAGAAATTATGCAAAATTGTAGGTGTAAAATATGCATAGTTTCTATGGTAAATTTGATGGAACAATCGTATCGTATTCTGCAGAAAATTTTGCTAAAAATATGTACAGCTTTTAATTGATATAACTCATTCGGAAAATCCATATTAAGTATAGTTGAATGATGTTACTAATTATTTTTTGTTAAACAGTTGAGCATAACTTATAAAAATAAAACATGGCTGAAAAAAAAACTCCAGAAAAGACAAGAGGACCTTACAGATCATATTTAAAAGATCCGACTATAAAAGTGCCGACATCAACGTTATTATGTCGGCATAAGAAAAGATCAGCTGACGAGGTAAAATTATACTTTAATAATCTAAGATAACCTTAAGAAAACAAAAATATTTTAAAAGAATGTTAGATAAATTTTAGCATAAAATGTGTGTGTATGTATGCGTGCGCGCGCGCGTGTGTATGTGTTCATGGAGATTTGAGGGTCACATTTTTCTTAATTAATATTTAGAAATTATTTAATTAAATGAAACGTCATGATTTCGGTAAAGCGGGAATCGCAGTCTTGCCTTAGATGTTTGTAAGGGCCCAATCAGGTTCTCTGTAAGGGCCCCTAGTAAAGGTCTTGATAGAGACTTAGTGACGCCGGACAAACACCGTAAAAGGGTTACCTCATGTGGCCCTGACTACGACCTCACGTTCATCTCCGGATCCCCGCCCTACAGAAGCCTTAATATCGCATACACGTGGTGTCATTTTTATGTTAAAATTGATTTTCGGTATTTGGGTACTTTTGAAGTTATTATGCAAGTAAGTTGTCTAGGATGACATGATGATTTCTTAAATTTCGGGCAATTTTAGAGCTTCGTGCGCGATTAGTTATTTAATACATGAAATTAAGAAGAAATAATAAGCCCGGATAAATTGTAAGGACTGCATAGAGGCCCTAATGTTAGCTCTAAATCGATTTCCGTTCGGGTGGCTATAGAACGAAAGTAAATATTTTTAAATAAACATTTATTTGAAAAAAAAATAGTTTTATAGTAAAAATGACATTATATTAAAATTCTCTTAAATAATTTTTGTTTATACCGAACATCACAGCTACTATATTAATTAACTATCTAAGCAACTATACAGGCGTATACACTGTACAAGTAAAAGTGCAAAAGTTAATTTTTTTTTCATTTTAGGCTAATCTGGATGATAAAGATTATGTAGAATCTTCAAGCGATCCCTCTGACAACGAAGATTGTAAAAACTCATCCCCAAGAAGTTCGTGTCATGAACAAGATGAGGTTACAGAATCATTAGATAATAATATACAATCTTCCTCATTAAGTTCATGTCATAAAAAAGTTGAACTTAGAGAATCTTCAGATAATATCGATAATTCTAAAGCTGTAGATATAAAATCTGCGAAGGTTAGTTTCGCCCAGAAAAATATAAAAAATCACATATTTATTCTTACATGTTTATTTCTTAACATTCAGAATAATAATTTTGGTATTTTGGTCGTTAATGAATTAATATATTTTCATTATTTCATAGAATGCATTTCATACCAGAGATCACGAAGAAGCTATGGCCATTTTAAATGATACCGTGGATTCCAGTTCATCGTCAGATGTACATTTTGAAGTACATAATTCTGAACAGGTTTTTTCATATTCTACTGTTAACTCATAAAATTTTAATAAAAAAGAAATAACTTTAATTTATTTATTCTGTAGTTTGATTTTCATAATGAAACTCTTAACACAAATCCTGAAGATGAATCAGAGTCTTCGTATAATACAGATGATTGCGATATTGAATCTGAATCTTTGCTCAATACGGACGATTTGAGTGACGATTTGAGTGACGATTTAAGCAATGATGATAGTGATACTTTTCTTAATGATGATCCTTGGATGGATTCAGATGAAGAATTACATGACGAGGTAAGACGAATCGTATTACATATTATATTTGATTCATTTTTATTTATAAATTAAATAATAAAACTCAACGAGAAATATATCAAATCTTATTAATATACATTTTTAATTTAAAATTAATTTAAATTCAGTTTACTTATGTTTTTTAACGCATTTCTGAAAGCGCAATTGAAAATAAATTTTTATTTTTCAGGTTCGCTCAAATTTATATAATGGTTGTGATATATCGAGAAAAGAAAGTGAATTACTTATAATGACTTACGCTCTGAGACATAATATAGACGAAATAGGTTTAGATAATTTTATAAGCATGATAGACTGCCATCTTCCACATAGAGAATACAAGTCAAAATACCATTTCTTGAAATCATTTAACTATCCTAAATATCAGGAGTAGGGGAGGGCGGGGCACGTGTGACACCCTAACTTTGATTAAAAATAACAACTAAACCGTGTATTATTTCAAAATGTACAAAAACGGAATAATTAGATCAGAAAAAAATAAAATAAAATAAACTATTAACTTTTTTTTCATTTTCTTTTAATAATTGATAAAATACAGAAAAGAAATTCTGAAAAAAATGCTCTACGTGCCCCACCGGCGGGTGGATTGTGGCACCCGACGGGGCACGCATGGCACGGTCAAATTTAATATTTTACTATAGGTATTTTTCAATTCTTTTTTCTAGTAATTAATACTTTAATAATTATGCCATAATAAAATTTTCAAAAATCAAATAATTAATCAGTCTATTGAAAATTTAAAATTTTATTTTTATTAAGGAACATAACAATTTTTATTTTAAAATAAATTATTACATTTTAATAAATGATTTTATATTATAAATTCCTTCTTATAAAATATGATCACAACATAATACTTTTGTTTGATTAACAAATTATCATTATTATTACAATAAGTTTAAATTTAAAGATTTTGCATCATTTTCATCTATGTAGCATATTTGAACTACCTGACCATTGAAAAAGGCAGTTTGAGTATCTACAATTGATTCCTTCCTTACCATTGTTTTTTCTACTCTATAACTTAATACGCAGTCGAAATAATCGTTATTTACTTATTAATTTAATAATTGAAACTAAAAACTACTTAAAACTAAATTATTGCACTGCGTAGTTGTTAACCCATCTTGCTCCACTTTTGGTTTGTAGGTTACATCACTTCGCTCGGCGGCCGCCGCGGCGCACTGATACGCCCGAGTGTGCCACGCGTGCCCCGCCAGGGTGCCACGTCATGCCCCATTTTAATACCATTTTCATTTTTTAATTATATTATTTATAAAGATTTTCTGAAAAAAACAAAAACAGGGCTTGAAAGATAAAAGTTGAAACTATCAAATAGGTTTGGTCTCATTTAGAAAAAAAATCATTTTCTCGTTGCTCCAAGCGACTTAAAAATGAAGTCAACCTTGTTTCTAAGCACCGATTTTCAATCTTATTAAATTAAATGTTAAACATTATCTATAATCTCAAAAGTATAGAGGAAAATTCTAAAAGCATATCTAATTAGGTTTATGTAAAAATTACATTTTTTGCATTCATTAATATTAAAAATATGAGGGTGCCAAACTTACCTACCTGACACGCCATGCCCCGCCTTCCCCTATTATTATTGTGACGATTGTAGCATTATTTTATCTTTTGATGGTGAAACATCAACTTGTAATATTTGCTCTAAAATATACCAGAAAAAAGTTTTGAAAAAATTGGAACAGTACTTCATCTACATTCCATTAAAAAAACAACTTATAGAGTTCGTTAACAGCAAATTGTATGAGCACTTCCGTAAAATTGATGAAAATGACAGTGATATCATAAACAGTAAAATCTACAAACAATTAGTAACGAAAAATGTTATAAACAAAAATGACATTACTATCACGTGGAATACCGATGGCATGAGTATTTTCCAATCTTCAAAACAAAGCGTGTGGCCACTGCAAATATCAATTAACGAGCTACCGTATAAGATTAGAAAAAATAACGTTATTCTCTGTGGTTTGTGGAAAAACGCAAATAAGCCAATTATGAATCTTTTTCTCCAACCATTCGTTGACGAGATGGTTGATTTGTGTAGTAATGGGTTTCAGTCAACAACTTATTTCAATAAGGAAATCATAAATATCAAAGTACATACAATTATTTGTACTGTTGACTCTGTCGCAAGGCCTTCTATTCAAAATGTGAAGCAGTATAACGGATTGTACGGTTGCTCTTATTGTTTCCAAAAAGGAGAGCAGATTCCTGTAAATAGAGGCACTGCTCGAATTTACTGCTACAGCAAAAATACATTACGATCAGAGGAAAGTCATGAAAAATTAATAAGATTAGCAATAAGGAAACAAAAAATTGTCAAAGGCGTTAAAGGACCATCGATAATATCTCAGATTCCATACATGAATATAATACATTCATATCCGCCTGAATACATGCATGCATGCTTATTAGGACTATTAGGAGTGGTAAAGACATTTGTGACAGAATGGTTCGACACTAGAAATTGCAATAAACCATGGTATTTAGGACCAAAATTAAAAGAAATTAATGATAAACTAGTAAAAATTAAACCACCGCGTGAAATTACGCGGGTACCCAAACCTATAATTGATACAAAATATAAAGCCAGTGAATGGAAGAATTTTGTATTGTACTACTCACTGCCAACCTTACAGGATTTTATGGCCAAAAAATATTATAATCACTGGTTTTTACTTGTTTACTCTTTGACTATATTCTTGAAACGACAAATCAACGATGAAGATTTCAGATTAGCGAAAAAAGCTATTATACATTTTATAAAGAACGTTGAACCGCTATACGGAAAAAAATTGATGAAGTATAACATACACTTACTATATCACACATGTTTGTACGTAAAAAATTATGGAGCGTTATGGGCCTGGTCTGCTTTTTCATTTGAAACTTTTAATGGAACTATTAAAAAATTATTCCATGGAACACAATCAGTTTTACAACAAATGTGTAAATTGTATACCCGCTTACGGTTTCTAAAGAATAATACAGATACATTTGAAAAAGATGAGTGTAGTGCAAAAGCCCGGTCTTTATTTGTCAAATTGATGAATCAGTGTAAAGTTAAAAATTGTATTTTGTATGGAGAAAATTTGAAGGTATTCGGAAAAGCTAAAAGAGTTCAACTGTCACTTACAGAAAAAGTTATAATAGAAACATTGATAGGAGAAGAAATTAAAGATGATTGTGAAGCTTATAACAGATTTGCTTATAATACAGTTCTCTTTCATTCAACAAATTATAGACGTTTACAAAAACGTAATAATAGTTGTATTATCACAAAAGAAAATATCATATTGAATATTTCAAATATTTTTAAAATTGAATACCTAAATTCACAAAATATTCAATGGATTATCATAGGAAAGAGATATCAAATACTAAATGAAAATTTGTGTTCAAATGGAATATTTCGCTCAAATGTATTTTCATTTATTGCAGAAAAAACATCGTCGTTAGTATGCTGTGAACTTAATTCCATTGTAAGTAAATGTATCAGTGTTCCTTACAAAAATAATAAAGAATCCATTTTTCCTTTGGTGAATACGCTTGAAACAGATTAACAACATTAATATTGTATATAAGATTTAATAAAGATGTACATTATGTATATTTGAAAGATATTTTTTTTATTATTTAGCATCTAGAATGCAATACTACATATTTGTATAAGTTCTGCAAATATTATGCAGAAATGGATTTAAATGATTCTGCAGAATATTTCAAAATTTGTAGTGTAAATATCTTAGAAAATTAATATACATTTTCTGCAAAAATCTTAGAAAGCTTCTGCAGAAATTCGCTTCTGAAATTCTGCAGAGTATATCCAAATTTTGTTAATAAGTTTTCTGCAGAAGTTATATAGATTTTCTGCAGAAATTGTACAGAACTTCTGTAGTACTCATGTATATTTTTTGCAGAATTAACAAAGAGGTTCTGCAGAAATTGTACAGTATTTCAACAGAAGTTATGCAAAAATTTGCTTTTGAATTTCTGCAGAATTTATATAGATTTTCAGCAGAAATCGTACAGAACTTCTACAGAAGTTCTGTATAAATTCGCTTCTTAAATTCTGCAGAACCTATTCCAATTTCGCTAAAAATTTTCCTGTAGAATTCATATAGATATTCTGCAGAAATTCTGCATACATCTACTGCAGCAGGCGAGGAAATTCATGCAGAAATTCTACAAAATGTCTGCAGAAAATCTGCAGAGTATTAACACAAATTTCTGCAGATATTCTGCATAGTTAATGCAGAGTTTTTGCAGAGTGCCAACACAAATTTCTGCATAATTACTGCAGAAGTTATACAGAATATCTGCAGAAAATTCTGCATAAATTCTGTAGTAATTATGCAGGATATTTTCGTAAGGGAACCTCTTTTAATTCAGAGAGAAGATGATTTAAATTATCAAAGGCTTTAAATTCTAAGTAATCACTATAGCTTCACTGGTAACGCGGGACTTAACTAGTCTTAAAAAGAAATCCTTAAGCTTATCATTCGGATCTATAAACCTTTCCGCATCTCTACATATTCTAATGAATCGATTAATCGAAATATTTTTGCCATTAAATTCTAGTAATATTTTAGCTATCTCATTAGTCTTTTTATAAATCCACGAGTCATTGCTGACGGACCCGCATATGGAGCCGCGAGAGTGTGAATTACCCCTATTACTGGAAACTGAAACGGCCTGTGATCGGTACCTGGTTTGATTCCCTATTTCCATCTCAACTCAAATTTAATATTCCCGAATGCGCTAATCCGTGCAACGGATTAGGAACTAATGCATTATTACTATCTTTCAGTCTTGAATCATTGGAACCCGACGTGAAATCAGAAGATTGTTTATTGTTATTCGACATCCTAAACTATTCGCTCGCTCGCTCGCTCAGGTACTTAGCATGGGTTATTCGCTGTCTCGCAGATGGCCTTGTTACTTCGGGCAGAGGCTGGTGACTCGTGGCAGGTGCTGGGACCTTATGACTGGTGCTGGTGACTTGTTACAGATGTTGGGGACTCGCGATCGATGCTGGTGACCTTGGAGTTATATTATTCGCCCCACTCTCGTATCTGAATCAGGGGTACTTTCTCTCGAATTCGGCGGAATTCTGTTGTTGGCGTTGATGAAGTACTTGATTGATTGGGGATTTCTCTCTCTTATTACTGCTGTGGACCCAACTTCCCAATCAGGTATTTTGACATTCGCCTGCGTTCCAGGGAAAACCACAGCTCAAAAACCCTGGACGAAACACAATACTTGACTTCTTCCTCTTCTCCTTGGATTCCTTTCCTTGCAATTCCTCGAACAATCCCACCGCTATCACCAAAAATGTTACGATCCGAGTCGGGGTCTGCGAGTAGAAAGGCGTTTCTGCAATGGTCGCCGCGTTGACCAATAAGATTGTGGGTTCGTTGTTCGATGAAGCGCTAAAGCGCAAGGAATTGCGGGAACTTTTAGGACTGTCCACATAACACCATGCCATGCCTTCCATGCCTTCTCATAGACTTATACTCATCTATGAGTATAAGTGTATGTGCCTTCCGTGCCGTTGATTCCGGAATTGGTTCGTTTCATGGTCCGTTCTATTCCGATTGTCTAGGCTTGCGTATCGTTAGAATTCACTCATATAGACTATACGAGGCCAAGACAAACGGAATAGAACGGACCATGGACTCGAATAAATAAACTTTAACTTTGGAGTTTATTCAATTAAGAAAATACTTGTAGACTTTGACAAAATAAACTTTTAACCGTGATTCGGTATAATTAAATAAGAGTAATGTAGATTATAATTGTAAATGGCGACTGACACTAGGACGTGATCAGGGCGCTTGCACTAGTGCAACTCAGCTTCTGAACTTGATTATTCTCCATTTTTATAGTCCTCGGAAAGATTTAGAAGTGGGAGCAAAGCCAATCAGAACAGTTTCCCCTTCTCAAGTGAGAGTGACCCCGCTGGAGAATTCTAGTTTTTCTGGTTAAATCCGGTTTTTTCCTCGAGAGTGGGGGTAGTTTGACTGAAAAAATCTGCTTTTGAGAGTGGGGGTAGGTTGGCTGGAAATATCTGGATTTATCCGGTTTCCTTGTTTTCCCCCTTTCTTTATCCTTGAATACTATTTATATAAAAATACTCCGAATTATTTATCCCTCCTGGAAATTAATTCTTGGAAAAAATGTAGTAAACAATTCCCGGAATTAAAGATGATAAATACTTCCTAGAAAAAAGAAGAGCGTTTCCCTGAGCGAGTTTGATCCTGTTTAAATTCCTAATTATTATTAACACCTAAATTACTTGTTATTAATTTATTTTCTGAATCGTAAATTGTTAATTATTTGTATTCTGATGAGTAGTTAATTATTGCGGTTAAGGTGTACTTGTTATCAAATTATTATTTATCGTTAAATTATCACAAATTACTTATTCCTTATTTTTACTTTCGGGACGATTTGATTAATTAAATGATTCGTTGAGTTAATTGAATTGGGGGAATACTTTCATAATTGATTTGATATTAATTTAGATTTGATCTCTTTTTAAATTCTCAATCGTTACTGTAGAATCACCCTAAATGTTGCGCTTGGTAGTCTATGGGAAATTGGGAACGCTCATAATTAAGAGAGAAAATACAATAGGCGCCGTCCTCTGCTCCGCGCCCTGCCCCGTGCTCTGCGCCGTGGTATCATCATTCAGCTGATTGGTTGATTCTACTAAGATCATAGAACATATATATATATATATATATATATATCTAAGGTCGGGATCGGTGGAATCAACCAATCAGCTGAATGCTTATACCACGGCGCAGACGGCGCAGAGCACGGAGCAGGGCACGAAGCAGAGCACGGCGCCTATTGTATTTCCTCCCTAAAGGATAGGGGAGGACGGGGCACGTGTGACACCCTAACTTTGATTAAAAATAACAACTAAACCGTGTATTATTTCAAAATGTACAAAAACGGAATAATTAGATCAGAAAAAAATAAAATAAAATAAACTATTAACTTTTTTTTCATTTTCTTTTAATTATTGATAAAATACAGAAAAGAAATTCTGAAAAAAATGCTCTACGTGCCCTACAGGCGGGTGGATTGTGGCACCCGACGGGGCACGCATGACACGTTCAAATTTAGTATTTTACTATAGGTATTTTTCAATTCTTTTTCCCAATAATTAATTCTTTAATAATTATGCCATAATAAAATTTCCAAAAATCAAATAATTAATCAGTCTATTGAAAATTAAAAATTTTATTTTTATTAAGGAACATAACAATTTTTATCTTAAAATAGATTATTACATTTTAATAAATGATTATATATTATAAATTCCTTCTTATAAAATATGATCACAACATAATACTTTTGTTTGATTAACAAATTATCATTATTATTACAATAAGTTTAAATTTAAAGATTTCGCATCATTTTCATCTATGTAGCATATTTGAACTACCTGACCATTGAAAAAGGCAGTTTGAGTATCTACAATTGATTCTTCAGGTATTACTTCTCTAAAGTAATTTTCATTATTTACGGAAGCTGAATTATTATTAACAATGGATAAATCAAGCTGATTTGTGTTTAAGTCTTCAAGTGGCTTTTTTTCTACTCTAAATATAACTTAATACGCAGTCGAAATAATCGTTATTTACTTATTAATTTAATAATTGAAACTAAAAACTAGTTAAAACTAAATTATTGCACTGCGTAGTTGTTAACCCATCTTGATTCTTGCTCCGTTTTTGGTTTGTAGGTCACATCACTTCGCTCGGCGACCGCCGGGGCGCACTTTTTTTTTTTTTTTATTTCCTTAAAGAGTTATTCCCTGGCCGGGCATGTACTCTAATCCTTATTCCCTGGACGGGCTAGTCTTCAATTCCTATTTGTTTATCCTCAGATCTTTTATTAAGTTTATCCTCAGATCTTTTATTAAGTTTATCCTCAGATCTTTTATTAAGTTTATCCTCAGATCTTTTATTAAGTTTATCCTCTAAAATCTTAATAATAACTAATGCGAAGACTCATAATAGGCATCCTCCCTCACAACGATCCAACAATCATCCAAAAAAGCAACTAATGAATGTTACCTCGTTGTGCCTGACAGACGACCAACTATAAAATCCTCATGTCAAAAAACTAAATTCTAACCAATAACTTAACAAGTCCGCCAAAGTGGATCTCCACCTGTATTTGAGAATGAGCCGAAGCTCGTTAGAGTGTACGTTAACTGGAACAAAGTTAAGTTAAGAACTCCGTTCCAATAGACACTCCTATAAAGATGTACGAAATGAATTTATCCACTATATCAACACCGATATAGGGACAATCCGATACCAACTTTGGAAAAAAAATTAAGAAATACCCATAGAGTACCGTCACAATTATTATCTACAAAATTTAATATAAAAATATAAAAACTAAAATAGAACATGAACCAAGTCTATATGAAGTACCGAAATAAAGTTTGTTAATTTAGTCATAAAGATTGAAATTAAATGAGTAGAATAATTTGCGAATATAGAAGAAATCAAAAATTCTGAATGAAGAAATAAGTTGGCGAGAAAAATTATTTCAATTCGAATTTTCAATTACTGAAATATCTCGAAGCATATCCTAAGCTCACTCATGGGGCATAAAATCCTACAAAGAAAAGTAAACATTACAGAACATTATGCTGTATAATACTTGGAATTCCATAGAAACACAATAAAATTATATTAGAGAACTACAATGTAAACAGAGAAAAATAAACATTGCTGTACAGTATACTATATAATACTTAGAATTCCATATAAACACGATGAAATTAAATTAGAAAAATTTATACCTTCATACTAAAATAAAATTCAAGATCAACTGCATTTGCAATACAAAATAATAAAACTAAGCGTATAGATAATGATCATCAATAAAATACAAACTTTCAAATTCACGCACAGAATTGTATGATAAGAATTTAAATTCCTCTTAACGTACTCGTGGACAAAGATCTGCCACATCGATCCGCACAGGGTCTCTCACACCCTTTAATACGAGAAGAAGGGTAAATGTATGGTATTGTCATAAGTAAAAATCCGAGTAAAAAACAAACCAAAGTCCTCGTAGATGAAGGCCTGACACTCCGACACCTACCGGGTTTCTCACACCCTTTAGGAAATTTTCTCGTGTATAAAATTTACTTACCGAAAACACAACAATCTATAAATTAGAAGAAACAAATAGTAAAACAATTCTCCGAATTATGAAACACCTGCCGGGTGTCCTTGAAGAAAAAGGTCAAAAAGATAGTGCATACAAAATTCTAAAAATTCCTTTAAAAATACGCAACGTCCTCACAAGAGAAGGCCTCTCACGCCGACCCCTGAAGGATCTCTCACACCCGAGCAAACGTTATGATGCGTAAAAATCGTGCAAATTAACTGCACGAAAATAAAAAAGAATAAGAAGAAAAATTATATACAACCTGATCCTATGACGACAACTAAACTCCAAGACCTGAATATTCACGAAGACACGAATAAACAGTATAAGCCAAAAGGCAAGAAGACGAGAGCGAAAGGAGATAAAAACACTCCCGGATTCCGTCCTCGAACTTCCTCACAAGCAGCAAGGCAGAGTAGATGAGAGTAGAAGAAGCACAGTCAGAGAGAAGAGGGAGAGACGACCGCTCACGCCGAAGTCCGAACTCGGAATCCTCGCCGCGGCGCACTGATACGCCCGAGTGTGCCACGCGTGCCCCGCCAGGGTGTCACGTCATGCCCCATTTTAATTTTAATTACCATTTTCATTTTTTAATTATATTTTTTATAAAGATTTTCTGAAAATAACAAAAACAGGGCTTGAAAGATAAAAGTTGAAACTATCAAATAGGTTTGGTCTCATTTAGAAAAAAAAAATCATTTTCTCGTTGCTCCAAGCGACTTAAAAATGAAGTCAACCTTGTTTCTCACCGATTTTCAATCTTATTAAATTAAATGTTAAACATTATCTATAATCTCAAAAGTATAGAGGAAAATTCTAAAAGCATATCTAATTAGGTTTACGTAAAAATGACATTTTTTGCATTCATTAATATTAAAAATATGAGGGTGCCAATCTTACCTACCTGACACGTTATGCCCCGCCCTCCCCTACGTCACCACCGCCACTGTGTCGGCTCCTACTACACGTCAATTATCTGCAGTGTTGTCATCGTCCACGCACCCGCGCGCATACTATACATACATGCACTGCGTTCCGATCCACTTTTAGTTTCGTTGGAGACGTTGTTTTTCTGTTCGCTGCGCGACTGCGTCGATCGTATATCATGTAGACTGCGAGGAAGGCGAGCGGTCTACGTAGCGTATACGCCGATAAGCGACTTCCATTTAGTGCATGATAGTAAGCTTACTTTACAGTCGAGAAATGATTTCTAGTAGAGATTGATTTGAGGTTAGGTTCGCCAAGCTTTAAAACGAAAGTTTTTATCGTCATGCGTTAGTTTAAATCTTTGTAAATATTCGATTCGTAGGCGAGTTTACCGGTGTCTGTGTGTGTATGTGTGAAAAGCTTTTATAAAAGCGCAAACGAAATATTTTATTGAATATTCTTAGAAGAAGGAAGACTCCGAAATCACACGCAAGCACAGCTGTCAAATGTTGTTCTCAAAATTCACAATTTTGAAGTTTATTTTTCGAAGTATGGCTACGAAGTAAAAAGTATTTTTTACCATAAAATAGAATACTATTTGATGAAGGATCATGAGTAAGAGCTTCTGATGTTCACCTGATAGGTTAGACCGTGCACATAAAACATAGTGCTATCATGGAGCGAAAGATAAAATTGAAGGCCCTCAACAGTCACATAACATGCAAAATATGCCGGGGTTACCTCATAGATGCAACGACGGTCACGGAGTGTCTGCACACCTTCTGCAAGAGTTGCCTTGTCAAGCACCTTGACGAGAAAAACACTTGTCCACAGTGTCAGATTGTGATACACCAGTCACATCCACTTCAATACATCAGTTTTGACAGAACTATGCAAGACATAGTGTATAAATTAGTTCCTGACCTTCAAGAGAGTAAGTCTGATGGAGATAAAAGTACAGGTTTTTGAATTTCAAGAGATAAATAATGATTGTGGTTGTATTTTTTTTTTAGATGAGATAAAGCGGGAGAGAGAGTTTTATAGGTCAAGAGGTCTGCCTTATCCAAAAGATATTTTGCCAAATCCTGGAGAAGCCCAAGATGACAAAGCAAATGCTGATGCACATGCGGAATCAGATTACCATAGGACTGATGAACAGGTAATTTTCTACTCCTTCCTTCAAATTTCTAAAAAGAAAAAGAGTTGAATAAATGTACAATATCTTTAAATCACAATGACAATTTTTTATATTATTGTTAAATAATATAATATTAACCAGTTAACTGGCAATGAATCATATGTGCACATATCAAAATTGCATCCTTCAACCCTACTTTCTACCCTCAAAAATTTGCAGATTCGAAAAATATTTTTTAAAATAAAATCCTTTGTAAAAGTTGGAAAAACATAATAATAACAATAAAACATTAAACATAATAATAAAAAATTGTATTTTTACAGGTTAATGTATGCTTGGAGTGTGTTAATTCTAGTTTAAAGACTTTAAAACGTGGATTTATTAGATGCTCTGCGCAAGCAACTATAACACATTTGAAGAAGTTTCTAGCCAAAAAAGTTCTGAATGGAATGGAAAAGTATCGTGATGTAAGTATATATTTTTGAATAAATACAGTAACTAAGAATACCTGTCTAAATTTTGTAATTTAAATAAGCATTTATTTATTTTTGCAGATTGACATACTATGTAACAATGAACTCCTAGGAAAAGATCATACTCTCAAATTTGTCTATGTAACCAGGTGGAGGTTTCAGAATCCTCCATTAAGGCTACAATATCGGCCGAGAATCGATATTTAGGATGCAATTTGTAATTATAAAGTGATGGATTATACAGTTGACTTTGAAAAAAATTTTCGTTATTAAATTATATTTGTTTTGTGGTACTTATACCTGCAATGCTGCAATGCTAATAGTCATTGCAGCAAGTGTGAATGTTTACAAGTGTATAGTGTGTTATGACTGTTACAAAAAAGAAGAGGATTTATAGATAAAACAAAGAAGTTTGTCATGTATTTTTGCATATATCTGTGTAGTTATAATGTACATCAGTTTTGATACTTTTAAACATATCAAGTTGTACGTACACAAATGTTTCAAGTTCAAAATTGACATGCAAAGCTTTTTATTTATTTTTTTTTTTTATTGTACAATAATTTTCCCTCAAAGGCACGACCAGAATATGAGAATGCCTTCTAATTTCATTTTTGCATTAAAACTGTCTCTCATAAAATATACATAATTATTATATATTTCTGTATGGCAGTTCTTATTTTATATAGCTGAAAAAATAATGTTTTTTGGTACAATGTGTAAATATAGTCTGTGTCTATAAAACATTTGAGAAAAATATCTTCTACTTATTTTTCCACAATGATCTCCTTTAATAACATTTGAGAATCGATAACAATCATTTACGATCATTTAGTATATATCATTATAAAAAAAAATTATTACAAGAGTGCAATAGTTTAGTTTACATAACATCTAACATATTCGATATAGCAATTAATTTTTTTTACACAAGAGAAAGTCGACTTTCACAAATAAAAAATTGTCACTAATGAACTAATTCACTTTTGTGGGACAAAAATTAAAAAAAATGTCAATCGTCATCTTTGGAATCTCTGTAGATGGCTTCTTAAAAATTTATACTTCATACTACTCAATAATGACATTCCATGTACAGTAGTAACTTCATGACTTGCTGTGCACGAACATATCTTAGGCACTTGCATAAGTATACATTTTCTAATTTAGTCCCATGATTCCTCTTCTACAACTTGTTGCTGTACAGGAGGATTTACAGAAGGAGCCTAAAATGAAATATTATTTAATGGCGTTCAAATCAATACCCAATTAGTAGTATATAAAATTCCAGTAAATCTACATATATTTTCATAGATTTTGCTGAAATTTATTTTACCTCTTGAGGCTTAGGAGCATCTGCTGGTGTATTTTCTGCTGCTGGTACCTGCTTGAAACCAGTTGGCGAATCCCAATCTTCTTCTGCTTCTACCACGGTAGTATTGAAACTGCTTGGCGGCGGCAGAAAAGGCGGTCTGTCGTTTTTATTCCTGTTGTAAGAATCTCGATCTCGATAAGGCCGGTCTCCTCTGTCTCCCCTGTCGCCTCGGTATCCTCGGTCTCCTCGATCTCCCCTGTCTCTATCTCTCCTATCTCCTCTATCTCCCCTATCACCCCTGTACCTCGAATTATCACGAGAATTGAAAGACGAATTAAAATCTCGGCCACCCCTTCCACCTCTGCCTCCTCTCCCTCTGCCTCCTCTATCGCTCCAACTGCCTCTATCATTTCTGTCATATGGTGAAAATCTAACAATAAATTAAAGTTATTATTAAAGATATCTCAAGAGAAACAAATTAAAGGTAAACTGTGTGTGCGGGAAATACGAATTTTCCGTATACTATTACGAAAAAAATAATATAAAAATTGTAAAAAAATTTAATAAAACAAAAATGTTTTCAAAGAATTATTAACGGAAATTAACGGAAATTTTAAAAAAAGAATAAATCCTTACCTATTACCACCGCCACGGGAATGTCGGCCAAAAGAGTCGCGCGAGAAAGGATCATCCTGATAATTCCTATTGGAAGATGGGTACTTATTTGAATGATAATTATTATCATATCTTTGGTTGACTGTATTATTTGGAGGTTCTTGTCCGTTAGGAGTGGAATCACCATTAGGCCTGTACATGGGAATCTGTGTCGCGAAACCATTTCCAGGAGTTGACTGTGATGGTTCATCATCCCAACTTTCTTCCATTGCATTGGTAGGAGCACTGCTTTGCATAGATGAGTTAGTAATGTCAAGCTTGTTGCTCGATTTTTCGCTTGGTTCATCCCAGTTTTCATCATCCATTGCATTGTTTGGGGGCTTACAAGGTGGTTCTGGAGTGTATGCTGGTGTGGTTGACATAGAAGACTGTGAAGAAGTATCTGGAGGTGGCTTGAAGAAAGGTATTTCAATGGGAGGTGGTTTGTCATTTTTGTCGCCATCATCATCCCAACTTTCTTCTTGTACTGTATTATTACTAACAGAGTTACTCTGTATTGACTGATTTGGAGTATAAGTAGGAATTTTAGCTGCTTTTGGAGCAGGTGCTTTATCCGCTGGTGTATCCCAATCCTCGTCATCTTGTGCGGCACTAGTCACAGAAGCATTGGCATTCCACAATCCATTCATTGGAGTGGTAGGCTCATTCGGAGCATCCCAGTCATTTGGTTTGTTATTAGAAAACCTACTTGGTTTTGGTGTGCTAAAGTTTCTTGGTGAACTGGAGTAACTGTCATTACGTTTAATTGAATCAAATCTGCAATATGATAATAGAATAATAAGGATAAGCTGAGAAATCAGAAAATAAATACTGTTATAATATTTTAATTAATCTATACCTGTCATTATTATTTCTTCTTTCATTTCTGGGTGGCCTATTGTTATCTCGGCTAAATGATCCATTGTATCCACTAGAAGAAGAGCGTCTTGATCCTCCATATCCGCCATATGAAGGGGGTTCTACCCAATCGTCAATATTTGCTGGACTTGCAAGAGCCTCATAACTGTATTTATAGCCATCTGTGATTTTCAAGGTTGTTGAATTTGTTTGAGGCGTTGAATTTGCTTGAGGCGTTGAATTTGCTTGAGGCGTTGAATTGCTACTTTGTTGAGGTGTTGATGGCTTAGGTGGACTTTTGGGAGGGGTATCCCAATCATCATCATCCTCCATTTTGAAAATTTGGGACTGCAGTCAATACACTGAAAGAAATATGTCATTCAAGTGATAATTAAATCAAATAAAAATAAATGAATAAAAAAAAAAATTGGTCAACTAAAAGTAACACAACAATAAAGTGTTATCTTACAAAAATGGTTTTATATGAAAGATGTTACATCAAGTTTATCAAACAAGAATTTTCTGCATCATTATTTTCTAAACAATTACAACTGAACAGCCTACATAATAACAAAATAGCATAAACAGGTTAAAAAAGAAACCTCTTTAATTAAATGGCTACAATTCAAAAGAACGCTTTTTTTTTAATATACTTGAAATTCCATATATCAATAATAGGTACGTCCATCCATCACCACTCAACACTTTTTCCACAGTCAACAAATCCAACAACACAAAATTAATCCTCCACCTAAACTATCCCACAAGCGTCAATTCCATCACAACATACCGAATTTTAACTATTGATTAGAAAAAAATCAATACTCTACACATTAACGCTCGCCGTGACTCCGAACCTCCTACTTCGAGCCGTCAATTGTTTTCCCACGCTACGAACGAACGCTCTCCTATAGAGACACAAGGGCTATGGGACATTTCGGGGCGCAGGTAAGTATAAATTTTACATGTAAGTATAGCGGATTTCGTCAAGGTCCCATGGGCTAGCGAACGTGCGGAACACGTGGCCACGTAACCAGACGACGTCCCCGCGGTCGTGTTTTTCCTTCCCCGCGTGCTGCAGCAGCGGCTTTTCAACTTTTCATCTCCTCCTCTCTCCATTTCGGAGCAGAGATCAATATATAGAAGCACTCGCATATACATTCGCGGAACGAAATCGTATCCGTCCCACCTACACCGTTTGTTTATTTTCTTTTTTCTGATGACACATGACTACTACTTACCCGAGAAACCCTTCGTCTAGTCCACACTATACGTCGTCCTCTTGCTTATATACCTACTCTCTTTCTCACGCGCGCACAGGGCTAGCGCTATACTCCGGAACCTCAGCAGCGGAGCTACTTCTCACATCGTCGCGCGCATTGTTTTGTCACATACCTACTTGTACATGTACACGCACCTATCTGTCACACGCAGTACACGCACACCACACGATCAATCAAGGTTGCCGCAGCGTTCCGCGCGCTAGAGACGAACTTTCACGCAGTGTTGCTCGCGAATTCTAAATAGATGTTCGCGAGAGATTCAGCCGACGAGAAAAATATAGGAGAGCAAGCGTGCGGAGGCGATGATGATGCGGCGTCTCTCATGCGGCTTTTTATTTCTCCCGTCGACGGCGCTTTCGATTTTCAGAGAGGGAGACGCATGAGCAGAACTATAAGGAGGAGACTCGTCGATGCTATAAGATCTAAAAGTACTTATAATGGCTTTTTTCGAAATTCTTTCGGCCAGTGCGGGGTTGGAGCACCTAAAATTTTGGAGCGTTTTCGAAAAAATATTCTAATTTAGAGTTTTTTTTTTCTAAATTAAGGAATTTTTGTTTTGTATAAAAAGTTGATAGTTTCTATTCGAAACTATTAAAGGACTTTTTTTAATTATAATTAAACTTAAAAAGTAAAACTCGTTTCCTCTGTTGATAAAATATTATTTTTATAAACACTGCCATGTGTTTTGCGTATTCTATCTCATGAAGGAATTAGCATGCAGGTGTGTACTTATTAAACGGTATTTATTCATGTATAAAAATGCACACAATTATGATTTTTATAAACTGCATCACGTGAATCCGGCCCTGCAGTTGATTCAGCATAGCCAACTGTTGTGTAGCGGCTCTGTAATCGCTGTTATAGGATAAAAAAGTATGGACGCGTTATTGCATTCCTACGATCTACGCATCCTGACCAACATTTCCACCACCCATGATCTCCATTATATCCAAAATTTGATAAAAGAATCATCGAAACGACCAACGTCGGCGTTTTCGTAACCTTCCGAGTTCCATGCACACCGGGTCAAAAACCCGCATATACACGCGCGCGCGGGTCAATTATTACAATTTGCCTGGCGACAAAATTGCCGCATTCGATTATCATAAATTATCGCGTGCTGGAGCCTTACGTAAGTGAAAAAACTGCCGCTCCGATAGGTAGATTACTTATATATAGGTATATCCCGCCACGCGTGTCGCGTTGAGCACACAGCAACAACGCGCCGGCGCCGCACGCTCTCTTGCCTTGTCCAAAAGTATATGTGCGTAGAGGCCTATTGTAAACCGTATGATATAGATATTATATACTTATATAGCGTTATAGCTTTTTTTACTCTCTGATGTATAGCCTGATCTAGGAAAGACGGTGAAAAAGAATTTTTCGAGTTAAATGATCTTTTTAGAAAATAGATGAACTTACAATTGATTCTGTTATGAAATGTATGGAAAAAGATCCAAATGAAAATCGATTAATGTGCCTATGATTGAAGCGACTTTCCTTCCATCAATCTCACTCTACATAACCTACAAAAAAATCATCACAAGCTTAAAAAAGCAATATTACCTCCAACAATTATACCGATTACAATCACTCTATATATATATACAACAATACATATAGTTATTCCACCCACTATAATCCACTATATTCACAATCCACTATACTATATATCCACCCCACGGAGTATGTACCGGCGCCCCGGCACGCATGCGCATTAAGGCACGCACGTGCAAAAGCGCGCGCACGCGTACACACAAACTCGGCGGCGTCGCTTCGGTCGCTCTCTCTCAACTCGGCATTGGCATTGTACGCTCAGCGGCGCGTCAGAGAGTCTCATTCGTCCTTCTCGAGTCGACCGACGCCCGTGTGCCGCAGCTCATCGTTCATCCGAGAATATCCCCACAATCGTCATGGCTGAGGAATACCTTTACGGTGAGTGTTGAAGTCCCTGTTACCAGGATTGCACTAGGCTTGGAATTTTTATGCCCAAGGGCTTACTTTACGTGCCGTCAAGGGTGAAATGGGAAGGACGCCGGTGATCGTCGTGTGTGCGCGCGCGCGGCCATTGCGCGGCTCCGGCGGCAGCGGCATATCCGCGTGCGAGATGCCGACGTTTATTAGCGCTGGCTTGGTTATTACGCGATTTCCGAGGGTTTACGGTTGTTGAGGGCGGTTTTAGTGTAGAGGGCGGAAGAAGGGTTGTACTAATATGGATTTTGCACGGTTACAGGAGTCACGTTGGACGGCACCAAGACCGTCGAGGTCTGGGACCCCGAGCCAAAGAATGACGAATCCGACAGCAACCAGCATTTCGGAGTCGATCAGAAGCTCATCATCAAAATGGTAAGAGTCATATATTCTTTGTGCTTCTACGCCCTTATTTTTTCGCAAATTTAGCGTACATACGTAATTAGCATGAACCGAGAGACACGGTCAGGGCTGAAAACATCGGCCGCCAAGCGACAAGCGTATATATAGGCAGCTGCAGCGAAAGTGAGAGAGAGAGAGAGCACAGTGGATGCTAACCTAATAAACGGACGCTCCCGCGTGCACGTTTGTTCATTTTTTTTTTCTCTTTCTCGTCTCGCCAGCGGTTGTTACTTGGCCGTGGAGTCGCGCGTTTGTTTTGTGGTTCTATTTAGACACCTGCCTCCTGTCAGTGGAGGTGTTTGATATGCCATGGTTTAGAAGTGGTTGGGTGGGAAGGAAGGGGATATTTCCTTATAGTATGCAATGCGTATTAAATTTCGTTTTTCAAAGAATATAACTTCATTTTTGTATAAAAAAAAAGGAACTTTTATTAAATGACTATTGTTGTTGCCATGTGTATTTAAAAAAAAATGCCAAAGTTAAATATAGGAAAAAAAGTACTGTAGATAAAGTATATTACAAAGTAACTATAGCATACTTGAAATGTAGTTTAACTTTTCTGGGATTTAAAAAAATTCAACTCAATTGTACAAAATGTATATCAAAATTTAATCTTTTTAGAAAAAAGAATCTATATAAAATTATTTCAAGTATTTAGAGAACAAGATAATTATACGGATTCTGGATTATACCACTTTTAATTATTTATTCGAATGTTATATTCAACACTTATTTCTACTTTGTTTTTTTAATGTATGTAATGTAATATCTCGAAGAAAAACTTTATTTTATCTTATTTTTGTGTAAACTTGAAACTACTGTATTTTTTTTTTATTGATTTTCACCATAATTTCAAATTTAATCCAAAGTTGTTACAAAATGAAAGTTTGTCTTGTTTTAGGTGTTACATATGTTTAAAGAGAACATTGTAGTTTTTTTTTTTTTTTTTTTTTTTTTTTTTTTTTTTTTTTTTTTTTTTTTTAAATTACATGTATATTAAGATATAGTGTAAATCAATTTTTGTATTTAATGCTCATAAAATAAGTTAAATATTCAGAAAGTTCAAAAAAAAAATGTGAAAATTTTTGTGTATTTTTAATAATTTTATGTTACCTTTTGTAGGCACTGTTAGGTGCAGAGGCAAAGGCTGGTGAAATCAATGTTCTCCAGGTAGAAGCCATGGGACTCAAAGGACCCATCAAAATTCCCATTGCTCTGTTAGAGATGGGCAAGACATCACAAATCATCCTTGACCTCAGTTTCCCTGATCCACCAGTAACGTTCACACTCATCAAAGGAAGTGGACCCGTGCATATAGTTGGACACAATCTCCTTGGTATGTTTACCTAAATTTTTTAATATTAATAAAAAAACCTGTTATTATCCTTATTGAT
The DNA here is from genome assembly GCA_036365515.1 of Torymus aiolomorphi. Classification (NCBI taxonomy): domain Eukaryota; kingdom Metazoa; phylum Arthropoda; class Insecta; order Hymenoptera; family Torymidae; genus Torymus; species Torymus aiolomorphi. The sequence goes on along the minus strand of CM070877.1, from coordinate 9,736,501 downwards.
ATTATAAATCTTCAACAGCTACACACATTGATGAATTTGAAGATATGGAGGATGAGGAAGTTGAGGTCGACAACTTTGATGATGAAGATGATGAAAAGGTGATATGATTGTGACTGTTTATATCACTTGCTTGTTTATTTCACTCTATCCGCATAACGCTATAGATATCCATATGTAGTAACTAACTCCTTCCACTGTCCTGTAATACTCTTGTAAATGTCAATGTAGGTTGTATATCATTGATACAACTTTCAGGAACAACAAAAGAAAAGAAAACAATCCTCAGAATTAAAAAAAAATGGCACCAAACGCCCTAAGATGGATGAAGGGGTAGACAAGTGATCAGTCTTAGGAGTTAAATTTTAATTTGAAAATATTTTATTTTTATTACTGCAGAATAATTTCTTTCATTCATCAGTATTCAAATACCTTAAGTTGTATTTCAAGAATGTTATTTTGTTTCTAATTCTTTGCACTCGAATAATTGGTGATCATTTTGTGTATACAAATTTGCGTCTCTACATGAACATTTTGTAATAAACCATCATCTCAAAGTTTTTATATAATTTTTGCGTTACCTTCCTTTCATCTTGGCGTTAGATTTTACACTCAGTGATAGTTTTTATGAATGTATTAAAAGAAAATCTATTTATCTCAAACTCTTTTTGTATGTAATGTAGGATCCTGATGAGGAAGATGAGGAAGATGATGAGCCTAAAAAAAAGAAGAATAAAGTAGCGCCAGCACAGAAAAACAAAAATCAAGTCAACAAGAACCAGAACCAAAACCAGAATCAGAAAAAGAAATAAATATCGGTTTTTTTTCAATAGCCACAAAAAAAATCACAAGACCATTGTAGGTTAGGTTCTTAACTGTAAGTCCATTATTATCATCAGCATTTTGCGAAATCAGTATCGTTTTATCATCACTTTACCAATGACAAGCGCTCTGCAATAAAGATTAATGCTGGATCATTATTGTACAAGTAGTAACAGGAATGATTCTGAAACAGTGACTTATTTACCTGATACAGTGTTTATTTTTTAAACATTCTTAATTAGACGTTCGATATTGTCAAACATTTTTGAACATTTTACAACTTTAACTTTTATGATGAATTAGTTACTAGTTTCAGAATCAGATGACAAGTTTAGTTTGAGTGTAAACACTAAAATAAACCTTTTGTTAAAATGTGTACAACTTTTGTATGCATTCAGTTTTAATACCTAAAGAAGGGAAAGATATTTTTTTAATTACAATTTTTCATCTTTAGGATGCCCATGTATAGTTTAACTGTAGTCACAAAATGTTCTTAATCTAAATTTAATTGAAAGACTTGTCATTTAAATAAATGGAAGAAAACAATCAACCTTGTGACATTTGTACAAGATTTAGGACACAGGAGGACTTGTTTTTACAAATATGTACAAAGTAATTTTTTTGCACTGTTTTCGCATTTTCAGTGATGAAAAAAAAAGTATGAGTGACAATTTTTGTGTAATGCCAAAAAGAAAAACCAACAACAAACCTACACTGAAAAACTTTTTGAGTGCAGGTTGTCGTGAATATCTCGAATTTGTTTTCAGGATGAGAACGGTTGTTTGAGGTAGAATAATGATTAGGAAAAAAGACGTGTGAGGAAAAAAGGGAGATTACACGCGTTCGGACGTGTTAATGTCACGGAGGACGTTTTAATGTAAATTTGACTTTCAAATGTGTTTAATTTCTTTTTTCATATGCTCACACCCATAAGCGATATTCGATAATTTCACCTTAGAAACCAACCAATCAATTACGAAACAATGAATAACAAAGTGATGAAAGACATTTTATTGCATCAATGTGTCATATGAGTACAATAAAAAAATAGTTTGAGTGAATGATTATAGTGTGTACACCTATTTTGTACATATAAAAATGGAATAAATTTCCCAATAACAATGAAAATCCGTTCTTATTTAAGGTTGTCCAATTTTTGTTAAATTTACGTATTTCTTTAGTAAATTATATCATAGCTAATTATGCATTTTATATTTCATAGATTTTTTCATGTATCAAATACAAAATAAAGGAGTAAAATTCTTTTTAAAATTACTCTTAAAAAAAGAACAACTATTTTGTTTTAAAAGCGTCTCAATTTTAAACCATGCGATTTATAAAAATGTAAAATTTACCTTGAAGAATCAATTTGTAGTATAAATTAATTTCAATTCTATTAGAATTGAATGGCAGCTACCTAATTGGATATTTATCTTTTTTTAATGTTGATGTTTAAAAAAAAAAAAAAAAAAAAAAAAAAAACTGGAGTACTTAATACTTTGACGGCAAAAATTTTAATGTAATAAAATACCATTTGATTTTACTGAACTTCTTCATTTACTTTTACTTTTCAAATAATAAATTTCACCTTGCTAAATTATAAGCAATGAAAACTGATTATTATTAAGAAATTAATAATTACCAATTTTTAGACAACGTTAATGTTTCTTTTTTTTACATATTTTATATAAAAGCCGATTTCAGAGTGGCTATAATTAAATGGACTGTTAAAATACAAATTAATACGAGCTATTTAAACGTATGTCAACAAGTGAGTTCCCTGTATTAGTCATCACACTGATAAATCTAAGATTTCTTGCAGTTATCTTATACTTCCCATATCCTCTTAGGTACCGACCGAGCCGTTGCACTTGCCCACCATTCCACGTTCCTCCCCCAGTAAACCCCCGCCGACTCTAGATGCCGCTAGCATTCCCTCCAACTCGCCCTGCTCTCCCCGACAATTTTCAAACGAAGCATTCCGACAACAACACCGAATCGCACAACTCATTAAAAGCCAAATTACTACGAAACACCTTTGAGAGCCATTAACCTTTCCGTTGCTCGTCCTCTTCAGGAGCGGAAAGAGCGTCGGTATAGAACCGCCGCCGAGAGAAAGACGAGAGATACATAAAGCGAGAGGCGCAAAAAGGGAATTAGAAAGCGACGGCGAACGCGCGCGAGACAGAGCGAGAGAGAAGCAGATACAGTAGTAGTAAACTCGGAGCCGGTTCGCCGCTTAATGATCGGACGTAAAATTTGCGAGGGAGAATTAAGACGTTCGCCGTGAGTGAGACTCGCACTCTAATAACCAATCGAGCGAGAGACTCCAATTAATGTTCCGCGCCTATATTGGAAAAAAGGATAAGTACTTACATACACGTCTCTCTCTCCCTCTTTTTTTTTACTTGCCGCGAGCATTGCCGCGCGCGCGCGCGCGCTTCTGTATACCTATATATACACGCGCGCCGTGCGGTGCTGCTGCTGTGAGTTTTGTAAACCAAATCGCCCGGCGATTTATACCCGCGCGGGAATAATTAAGAGCTCTCCGCGCGGCACGGGGCGAATTCATTTTCGCGGCGGGGTGAGGAAAAAAACGCGCTAAAAATTTCAGCGCAATTAAGAAGACTCCCAAGAAGAGAGAGAGAGACGCTCGCGGTTAATTCGATCGGACGTTAAGTGAAAATCGCGCGGGCATTAAAGTGCCGCTTCGAGCGTGAGTTATTCCTTCCGAGGCCGTTATTTCACGGTTAATAGGTGTTTATAGAGGTGGGGTATCTTTTTTTTGGGGAGGGAAGCTGAGAGGAAATAGGGTTGCTCCGAGGTAATCGGTATTACGGGGTCGTTTAGTAGCGAGTAGGCGATTAATTTGATAAAAGAATTTTTTGCCAGAAAATAGGGGTTCTGGTTTGTGCGATTATCGTTGCTGTACTACTATTACTTAATGTGTTTGTTTTGATATAATTCCCGAACATTTGCATAAACAATACAAAGCTAAAATAAAGCATATATTTTTTTGCACAAAGATTAAAAAAGCCAATCATAACCATCTTCTAGTTGTAGTAATTTTACATAGCACCCTTCTACTTATAAACATTTTTCCTGAAATCATATAATAAACCCATTCCCCTGATCCCTCGAGCCAAAAACCTCAAGCAATCCTTTCGCCCCAAATCGCGTCTCCCCTATATTATCGCCTCACGCTAAAGGACAAAACAATGCACGCGCGAATGCGCCTGTTTATTTATCCCTCCTTATCTCTCTCCCCCTCCCCGGCGTCCCATACAGATTGCGCGAGTCATTTCACCGCCAGGAGTTTCTTCGTCTCCTCTCTCTCTCTCCACCTTCTTCTTCGTCCCCCTTTTCCTCTTCTCCGCGCGTTAATTGGCCCGAGCAATTAATTCGAACAAGTTCGCCGGCGGTGCGCGACACTCGCGGGAAAACGAGAAAACCTGTTCCTGTAATACTCTTCTCTCTCTTTGCGTCATAGCCGCTCGCGAGCGCAGCTTCCTCTCCTCCTCCCCCCGCCCGCTCGTTACGATTTCTTCGTCTCTCGTCGTCTCGTGTCCACTCGTCGCTCGCGCGGTGTATATAATCGCTTAATCCGTGCGCGCGTCTCCGTGCGCGGAAATTTATTTATACTTACCCCCGTCCGCGATGCGTTTCGATAGCGCGTGGTTATGACGCGTGTTTGTTCTTTCTTCTTTTTTGGGGGGGAATGGGGGAGGTGTTCGAAAAAAGTGCGCGGTTATCGGCTGATCTAATTAAATTTATATATATACGTTATACGCGAGTGGATTCCGCGCGCGCGGCTTATTAATGGCTTAATTTATGTTAAGTAGGAAGAGGACGGGAAAGTGTCGAAATATCGGCGCGGACAAGTTCTGTTATGCCGTAAATTTAATGGGGGGAGAGGCTGATTAACCGGGACGTCATTATTATTTTACCTTTTTGCGGCTGATGCTGTAGTCGTTTTGTAGTACAGGTGCGCGCGCATGCGCGCTAGTCGAACGAATTTAACGATTGATCTTGAAATTGACGGCGATTTACATGCCGAGCGACTAAATGTTCGAGATAAGTCAATAGATAAATAATACTCTGTTTTGCGTTTTTCTTGCGTGATTTTTGCGTATTTTTGGTTTTATTATACGCGCGCGTATATAACGTCGGTTGATCGAATTAACCGCGATTTACTTACTAAACCGACTCATATGTCAGATAAATTGGATAGGTGGAAAATATTCAACTCTGTTTTACAGTTCCAGTAAATAATATTTACCTTCATTTTATTATGCGTATACGTGTGTTTATCAAATGCATGAATTTAATTTTTGCTACAATTCTGTTATCGCCGACTGAGCAGATTATAAAATTATGTACCATTTTGATAAAGTAAAATAACATGATACACTTTACCGTCCTGTAAATTTTCGAGTCGTTATCCAATTACCTCAGTCGGTAAAAATTTAGAGGACGATAAAAATGTCGTCGTAATCCCTACTTTACCGACATTATAATTCTATTTATCGACGATTTTAAGTAATTTTTTATTACTCTACTGCGTAATCACAGAAAGAACGTAGAATTAGTTTTTCTGAACCCGAACTACAGGTTGTAAATTTTTGTCGACAGAACCCAGAGCCAATAAAGTTCCGAGAACTTCCAAAAGCGAAATTCTGCTTTCGGTATGGCAGGAATCTCATTAACCGGCATCCAAAAAACCACCACTAAGCAATCCTCTTACAACTATTTACTCGTCATTTCAATATACATCCACTTCCTCTCTTCCTCTCGAGAACCTGCGTCCCCGTAAATTAGCCCGCGAAACAATTTCCGTCCCCGCATTGATGCCTGCGCGCGCGCATCTCACCACCGTGTACCTACACCCGATTTTTTACCTCTCCTCAACTTTTTTTGCCTCTTGCTCGCTGCCCGCGCGCATGAAATAGAGGACCGAGAGAAAGAGAGAGGGGAGAGAGAAAAGCTCAGCGGCGGCGGACTAATTGGCCGATAAATCAAGCGTCCTCCTCTCTCTCTCCGCGGCGATGTGTCGAGAGTCGTCGTCCCTTTCTTCGCGAGGCCTCCTCTCTTCCTTTCCTCTCTTCCCTCTTCCTTCGCTCCGAACGGAGGGAGTATTAAGGCCTAGGCGACAAAATCCGCTGCAGCTCGCGCGGAGATATGAGAGACGCGGGAATTTCCTATTGTTTGAATATATAGCGTAGCCGCCGAGGATTTTACACGGAGCCGCGGTCGTTATAACGGCTGCGCGTATAGGTGTATATAGAAGCGCCGAGGGGAATTGGATTTCGCGCCGGGTAAATTGGATGTAAGGGTGCGTACGCGTTATACGCGAGAGAGCGCAAAAGCGCTGCTGCTGCTGCGGAGAGAAAAGTTTTTGAGAGCCCATGCGCGTGTGCAGTGTTGCTGCGTAGGATTGTTCTTTGTTCGATAAATAATAATGATAATGCGCGGTGAAAATGGCTTTCGCCGGCTGGGGAGGGGGCGGGAGGGCTTAATTGAACACTTCCTTTGATATTTGATTTAAGGGTGGTGTAGGCATACCTTGTATGATTTAAATTTGAAAATCTGTATTGTTAATACATGTATTGTTTGAAATTAAAAGATGTTGCTATGTTTACTCGATTAAATAAATATTATAGAAGAACTATAGTTCGAGTATTTTAATGTTGATATTCTTAGAAGAAAAGCGATAGGTCGGTGCTTATTTTCTGTTGGTTTATCGTCAATTTTGGATCATCTCATCTTCTATCAATTCGTAAATGAAATAATATATCCTTTTTGGTCGTGTTATACTTTGTTTATACGCAGAGAAAATTGGTTATGTTAACTACACTTCATATAAGAAAATTTAATATTTTTCACAGTAGCATTGAAACACCCTCGTCATGTGAGATTTTTACTATTTTAATAGTGATTTTTATGATTGCTGAAACGAAATATCACAGTATCAGTAACAAATGCCGTACAAGACTATAACAGTTACTATTTCAGGAGTAAAAGTTGCTATAAAATAATAAAAATTACGATTTTATAAGTAAAAATGATCATATATGACGAGCGTATCCCAGCGTTACTATATGGAAACTCGGTTTTCCGTGTACGTACGTCATGTTCACCATTTGTAAAAAGGATTGTTTACAGGATTAAAAAAAAAGTACATCACATAAAATTTCGCATAGTGAAAAACTAATATTCTTATTTACAACTAAACATTTCGTCGTTCCCTCGAAACTGTAACAAATCCTACTACATGCAACAACGGCGATCAAGCAATTAACATCCATCCACAATAAAATCTTTAACGCTCGCCCGGCAATTAATTCAGCGAACACATAACACCCGTCAATTCCGGATACCAAACGAACGACAGCTGGAATCCCAAATTTTTATTTATATACACACACCCTATACTCTCCCTCCCAAAAATAACCAGCTAATTTATCGCCGCAGCCAATCGTCGTTTTATTAGTAAAACCACAACTCCGACAACAAAACACGCACTCACCCGCGATCGGAAGCATCGCCGCGTCCGTCATCCTCGCATATATACACTCGTAAATTGGCTTCTTCGTCGTCGTCGTCGTTGTCGCGCGAGTGTATATAGGGGAACTAATGGTCCGCGGGGCTTTTAATTTTATTTCTCCCCGGGCATTTTTCTGGGAACGCTTAAAAGCGCAGGCGCGCGCGTGTCTATTTCTGCGCGCCGCCGTTTAGCGCTCGCGAGACTCGCGCTGACAGCGAGAAAGGAATAGAGAGAGAGAGAGAGAGAAAGAGGGGAGAGCGAATCTTCGTTTGTTAAATAATCGCAAAGGTTATGGCTCATTTGCGCGAGCGACGGCCGATTTATGAGCGGGGGTTGGAGGTATGTGTGTGTGTGTGTGTGCTGCGCTTTCCAATTGGATTCGTTTAGGTGAGAGGAGATTGCTATGCCCGTCAGGTTCTTCGCTGCAGTGATTGCGTGTTTGACTTGTTTAATTGCTTTGCCGTAATTTTTCTGTGTAAATTCATGTAAAAAAAGAGATCTGGAATAATAGCCGAATGAGAGTGACAAGCAGTTTTGTTTTAGCTGAGCTACAGCAAAAACTGTATAAACATTAAAAAATAGCTTATACTTTATATTATTATTACAGTTTGTATAGTAACTTTACGAGACAGGATGATGTCATGTTTCCAAAACTGTTTGCTATATTTACTGTATATATACCATTTTCTTATCGTGTATTTAAATCATTTTTAATTGTCAGAGAGTTGAAAACTTGACTAACATTTTTGACTTTTAAATAAATTTTTGTTTTAAGTATAATTAGTTCCTTACAATGTTTACATGAGTTTTCATATCTTCAATTATATATTTTTCTTTTAAAAATTCATTTTACCAAGATTTAATTAATAATTTTATTTTAAGCTTTTCGTTTTTAAAATGTATTTATCATAAAAGAATCTTGATACAACATTTCAATTTATCATTTTTAAATATGTTAACTTGTTTTAAAAGGACATTACTTTAGGTATTTTTGAAACTTACTGCAAAATTATAGAAGTATCAAGAAAATTAGAGAGTGAAAATGTTGCGAAAGTTATCTTTATAGTGCTACAGAAATTAAATCATTCTTAAATAGCTATGATCGACAATTATTATTAATAACGGATTTAAAGTTAATTTAGAACCGTACTTACTATTAGTTGTTTATGCTACATTTAAAAATTTCTCGACAATTGTCGAACATGCTAATCCGTGGATGGGAAGAAAGTCCTCTTTCAATACATTAAAACTTTTATACCACTCTAACCTCAAAATCACAACTTTGATATGATTTTTCGGCGCTCGTGGTATAAAATACCGTTCGAAACTAGTGCGTAAGTCGATTATTTAGGTGGTGTGACTTTTTCGCACTCGCTTCGCTCGTGCAAAAAGTCACACCAGCTAAATAATCGACTTCCCCACCCGTGTCGAAATGTACTATTAGATAATCTTGATCTATCTTCTCTTTCATGAGCTACACTAACACTTTGAAAGGTACATGCCCATATTGTGGGAATAACCCTTAAAGGAAAAAGAACTAACACTTTAAACATCTCAAGTTTCCATGACAAAATCTTTTCATGTACTAGAGCTATTATAATAATCACAGAAATTTTAATTCACGCAGGCAATTTGAGAAAGCCAAACCATATCCGGAATTATACAGAAACTCCAGACTTAAAGAGTAAAAAAATAAAAAATCTAAGAACAAAAAATTTAGAGGCACACTCTGTAATAAATTTATTCTCGTTCTATAGGTCGTTCTCGGTGTACGGTGGCAGTTGCGATACGTGGAAACATTCTTAACGCGACTAATTAAGTTCGCTGCTGCCTTTTGTTTAGCTCGCGGGACCGCATCATTTTGCGAAAGAATTACCCTTAATTTTCGGCGATATTTGCATGTCGCTTCGGCTTTATTTTCGGCGATACAGTGAGGAAGCACTGGCAATTATTCATCGCCTGGCTATTTGAATTTTATTTTAGTTTATTGTGCGTCACGTGTGAAAGGGAAACCGAGTGTATTGACGCGTATGTTAAAATGTCACCTTTTTGGCTTATTCTCGCCCTCGGGGCGTTACAAAATCTTTCGATTACAATATTTTGGAATTGAAAATACATTTGGTCGAGGAAATTAAGAATAAAAATAATGATTTACGGAAGATAGTGGCTTGTATTGATTCACTCATATGAGCAATTCTACAAGAGCTCCACTCTTAGAGGGTTCACATTTTTTAGATCATACAATAAACGAGAATATTGGTAAAGCCACGAAAACAATCTTGTGATCATGTTTATCTGGACATTAATTTTTCTTTAGAAATTGAAATTGCAAAAAATCGGCAAAAAATAGTCACTGATTATTAATTAACCAATATTAAACTCCTAAAGACGCGAACAAATTTTTCGAAAAATAAATAAAATTAAAGTAGAAGAAAAAAGCTTTAATTTAAGCTAAGAATCGTTAAAATTGGTCGATCCTGCGTGCAAAATTACGTGCATTTGAAAATCGCGATTTGTTGGCACCTTCCGGGGAGCTTAATGTTAGTTAATTATCAATGACCATTTTTTGTCCATTTTTTCCCATGTTAAATTTTCATAAGAAAAATGTATGTGCGGTTAAAACAGCTGTGTCAAAAGACCGTTTTCGTTGGTTGGAAATTTGTCTCGTCTGTTGCATGAACTGTAGAGCGAGAAAAAAATTAATTATAGAGGCGTGCCTCCAAATATTTTTAAAATTTGTTGGATTATCTGTAGAATTCCTCACACACCGTTGCAGAAATCTTTATATCAGGCTTACACACTAAGAAAAAAAAATTTTTTCTTTGCCTTTGATATCTATATGAACTCATAAAATGCGTTTATTAATCTTATGGTACCACTATCAAGCTAGAGAACGATTGGTTCTTCAACTAACCATACATTATACTAAACACCGAAGGATGGCTCACATTCACCAAAATGATTTCTTAAAAGTGCCTATACAAACTTCAAATTAACAAAACAATTTTATGTATTCCCTGTATATTAATGCCCTCTTGAATTCAACAAACTCTTTTAGCCAGTGTACAACACACATACAAACAAAACTCTCAATCCAATTTCTTCAAATCACTTCTACCACCACAACGTTCCCCTCTCCCCACAAACACACACACACATATACCCACACACACGGTGACCACCCTCGTACAATTTTTTCATCATTGCAATCGCATGCAGCTAGCGGCGCGCGAAATAGCCGCGACTGCTGCCAGTCATCGTCGTCGTCGCGCGCATGCTGATTCGCCGACGGCGCCATTAGATCCGCCGCCTCGGATTTCACATGGGCCGCCGCAGCGGTGCTTTATTGTTTCGCGCGCCGGGGTCCCGCTAATGGCCTCTAAATGTGTGTTATAAAAACCCAACCTGCCGCTGCTGCTGCTGCTGCTGTGAGTGCGTCTCTCTTTTCGGTGAGAGAGAGAGGAATTAAATCGCGTATTGAAATGGTGGGTGGGTGTGTAGTTTATAATGAACTTCGCGGTGGGTATATGGTTTCGTTGTAGTGGAAGTTTTGTTTTAGGGCTCTCGTGCCGGTATGGGAAGGGAGGGAATGGGGTTACGGATTCGTTGGGTCGTTGGTGTGAATTTAATTGAATTTTTGGCTGAAAATTATATCATGATACTTCTTAGTTCTTCCTTGATTTTTATATAATATTGTCTCTCTAAAAATTTAGTTTCCATTTGATCACTAGATGGCGCGAGCAATTCCGCAGAAAAACTGGATAATTGTACCGGGTTGATTTTGGCAAAACTATATATTTTTTTTTCACTTATTCCTTATTTTATACGTATATAATACATTCTTGCTACAATTGTCATACAGCCATGAAACAGTAACAACAAAGAATTTTCGCGTAAACATTACCGTGATGACAGTTTGGTAAATTTGGAAAAGTTCGGTAAAAATTACAGCGAAATCTTCACAATTTTTTCTAACCGCTTCAATTGTTCCAGATTTACCAAACTGTCACGGTAATTTTGACGCAAAAATTCTCTTCGTGAACAAAAAAGGAAGCCTATATACATATAATAAGACATTCATCGGAGTCGAGCACAGCTTTAAATCGTCGAGGAACTGAATTATCCACTATAGAATTTCCCTGCCATATCAGTCCATATAAAATTCGATTAGTAATAGATCGCGCTTTTCATTACCATACAAATTTCGCACGACGATGATCGCCTCGTCAGGCCACTTCTTGCTTTCGATTAAAGCCCTCTCTGATGACTCGCAGAAAATTTTCCGCGTCACGGAAAACCAACGACAAATTTGAAGAAGAAGAAAAAAAATTACGAAAAATCATGCAAAACTGTATAGGAATTTAGTATTCCACATAATACACCACCCAGCCGTTGTCTTACAAAACACCACAAAATTAATAACAAAAGCGTTCTCCTCGCGCGCATACTTACCTCCCCAACATAACATTCCCCTTCGACCACTTTACACACACACACTTACACCATACCGTTCCCTCTTTACCTCGCACGCAAGCTCCACATACCCTCTCTTTCTTTCTCTCTCTCTCTCGGAATCCGTAATTCAGCGCTGCTACCGCGTGCAAACGCATGCCTATCTCTCTCTCTCTCTCCCTCGAATAAGCCAGTGGTCGCGCGCGCGCGCGCACGCATTTCCGGCGATTGTCGATCGATTAATGAACCGATTAGATTATAGGCCGGGGGCCTGCAATTATCATAATTGGAATACAATCACTTAACCGGCGCGCCGCTGCCGCTAAGGTCAACGATTCTCCTTTTACTTCGGGCATACGTAATTGTTGTCGTAACGCGCGCGCGCGAGGGTCACTGCTGCATTTCGAACAAAACTGGAGCAATAGAATCTTTCTTCGCACGCTAGATATATCGTTAGATAGGCCACGTACGCCGACGACGTAGTAATAGAGTATGCTTGCATCACATGCGTGTATCTATGTGTATGATTGAGGTGGAGGGCCACGTGTGGCTTAACTATTGTTTTTCGCGCGAGCGAGTAGTGTTGAAGACGATGATCAAAATTGGAGATGCAAATTTGTCGAGCGATTTGGGTTGTAACAATGTCTTCGGCGTTTGAATGTTTAAGGGGCAATGGTGCATTGTGATCGCGAAATATACAGTGATGATGACGATGGTAAAATACTGGACCTGAGTGCGATTATTGGAGAGAATTAGCAGATAGTGCTAAAATTAGCAGATAGTGGATGTTTTGTTTTGTGAAGGAAAAGTAGGGTTGCTTTACGTTTGCTCGAGTAAAGAAGGGGGTTAAAAATGTACTGACGTTGTTGTTTATTTACGTTTGAAAGTTAATTTTAAAATAATTATATACTAAACTCGTATACAAGTCATACTTCAATATTCTCCTATGATCGTTAATGTTCATATACTTAACGTTCCTTTTCGACATTTTCTTTTAACCTTTAGACTGCCGGAAAGCCGATATATCTGCTCTGAAGGAAAATAATTTTCATCCGTAAAAATCATATGTATATGTGCCCAAATATACTAAAGTTTACATTTATATATTTAGACAACCACAAAGGGAGCTACATAAATACTCTCTACGTCCACATTGTTAGCTCTGGGTAACGCTAAAGGAGAGTTGAAAAATCAAAATATTTTATAGTTATTTTACTGTTTTTTGTTGAAAAAGGTAATACAAGTAGTAATATTCAGAATTTGACACTACCACCATGTTCAGCACCCCTCAAAACCCCTATATAACACTTATTTTAAAATTTGATCGTCCGAAATGTTTTTTTTACCTTAGCCTGCCGGAAAGCCGATATATCGGCTCGACCCATGATATGAACTTTGTATATAGTTGATACATGATACAATACACAAGTTTGGTCACTTTTAAAGGACGATTTGACACCTCAAATCCCGGCAGTCTAAAGGTTAACAAACGATACATCATCCGGTAACGTATTTCTGGTTACGAGAAAATTTCAAATAGTATATAGATTTATTGGGATTCTTAATATTTATTTTTATCACAATAATAATTTGCTTAATTAATCCTAATTATTCATTATGCTGAATGTAGAAAGACAAGTAATCGTTCTGACTAGCAAAGGGTCGTTACTTTCTGAAAATAAAAAAGTTACATTGAATTTAGAAAGTATAATGAAATTACTAAAAATCTACCCTCTAAATTCGAATAAGTGAAATTCATTTCAAATAAGTGAATATTCACTTATTTAAGTACATAGTCGTGCACTTATTCCAAAACTACACGATTACCCTGCATGGTGGAAATGTTAACCAGAAGCCAGCTATTTTTCAGTTAACTTTATGGCTAAAAACGAACATTGCTTGTTTTTCATAATTATTCATACCACTCCGAAATAAATTATGACATTTACACTTCATAAAATATGTATTTTAAGTAATGGTAGAACTTTTAGACGAATTATATTATTTTTGCATTATGATTTTTGCTCAAAATGCTTCCATTTAATTAACACGTTAGCTATAAAAAATATAGCTATAGAATATTCACTTATTCGAATTTAAAAAGTTCCTTTTCCAATGACCTCCTAAGACATACCAAAGTCGAACTTGCACACATTCCCTCTAATACTCTCTTCACACCGTATACATAAAACTCTCGGCCGTTATCGTAAAGCCATAGCCATCCCTCGACTCGCGCGACAAACTGCGCATGCGTGTCCGCGGCTGCACACCTCGGCGTGTATATACATAAAAAAAAGCTGCAGGAACGAATCCCTCGCACGTGGCAAGAAGAAAAGAGCCTTCGAATCTTATCGCACCATTATAATACGCACACACATATATATAGAATACCTCTGCAGGGGGAAAGAAAGAGAAATAATTAAACACGGCCGTCGCCCCGCGCGTAATCCGCCTAATAATCCGCATGTGTATATAGGACGCGGCGCACAAAAACTTTCGGGGTGTATATATGTATGTGTACGGCGGCACGTGCCCGCGGATGATAAATCGCTAGATAATACTCGTTATATATACGAGATGTGCGCTTAGGCTGGAATTTCAGCGCGGCGCCCCTATGTAACCTAGGGGAATTGATTTTTCGACGTTGTGGGAAAGGGCTATATATACGGGATCGCGTTGCTGGGTAAACAGAAAAAGCGATTTTTTTTGGAATTCATGAGGGGGCGCTTATGTTTGGATGTTGGGATTTTTAGGACGCCGAGATAAGTTTTTTCCGTTGCTGATGCACAGAATGATTTTTTGGAGCGGGGATGCAGGTTTTTGGCATTAGCTGAGCAGCTCGCTTTATTATTAGGCGCCGTTGCTGCCGTGAGAGCTTTGCTTTGTTCGTAACTCAGTGGATGTTGCTTCTCTTTGGTTGTGTGGAACGAGTGTGGAAAGCATCGGGCGTGTGTGTTAGAGGAATTAGCGGGGCGAGCGTTTTCTTAGTTTCTTCGGTAATAGCAAGTATTCTGAGTTCGCTGTATCGTATTGTTTTAAAAAACTGCACGCTACTTTAGATAGATGAAACTTTTTTATACATATAGTATTCGAAAATAAACGTTTAATAATTGAATCGTAAATGTCGGAGAAGATTAATTTTTACTCCCGCTGAACAAGAGCTTTTCTCAAACAAACACTTTTTTATCCGGTCAGTAAAAAAGTGCACGTTTTTATGTCTATTTATATCTATATATCACTGACAGTAAGTTTTTAATCAAAAATAGAAAAATAAATAAGACTATTTAAATTTTGTCGAGATAACAGGAAAAGAACGAAAAAAAAAAATAATAAAAAACGGAAAAGAACGGAGAAAAAGAAAAAATATATATATATAGTATAAACGGAAAAGAACGCAGAAAATAATAAAATTAGCACATACAAATCCCCCGAAAGTAAACAACCAGCAATCAGTATAAATAAAAAAAAAAAATTACAAAAGCGCACGCGACCACCAATTTCAACATCTGCGCTATAATTCTTTCCTCGCGCAAACAATATTGTCACACATACACCCACCGAGGAGTCACTAATAATACTTCAACATAAACTAAACGCCTTCACCAATATACGCACTTCAAAGCCTCGCTCTCTCGCTCGTGCCAAATTTCACTGCGCGCAAAATCTCTCTCTCTCTCTCTCTTTATCGACGCGTGTAAACACATTACACACGCGCGACTTTTATTTATCCCGCAATTTGCGAGTAATAAAAACGCGCTTTCGATCTTACACGCGAGTGAAACGAAAATAAAGCGGCGTGTGCGAGAACTTTATCGGCGCGGAGAGATATAAGTGTGAATTAATCTGTGCATATATATAAGTTTGTCCCTTATCAGCGTAGCGTTGCTCATTTTGTTGACAATGCAGCGTGCTATAATATATATCGCGGCGAGCTAATTAAACGCGACTTGTAAATGTACGCATGCACATAGTTTCACTGCCTTTTGATTCCGCTCTTTTTGCCAGGCGATAATTTTCCGTAGCAGTGTATACTACCACAACGCATCCACCCTGTAATTTTTAATTGGCCATTTCGTCGGTTATTCCCCGTCACATTTTGCCCCGCAACGTGCGTGGATAGACCTAATTAAGGAGAATATATGTACGCGCGTGTGTGTGTATATAGACTCCGCGCGATATTAACGTAGCTACGGCGTTAATTTACGCTCGCTAATTGTTGTAATTAATATTACAAAGGCTCGGCTTCAGCAGTTAATTTGCATATATTAATATTGATTAGCGTTATTGTTTTTCTGGCAGGCGAGGGCGCGGTATAGTGTGGCACTTTGCGCTCAGAAAAGGGGAAAAAGCTTTCGAAAGAAACACGTGATATATGCATGACGTGACTTACGTAAAATTATGCGAATAAACGGAGTTTCTTAAAAAGTTGACGTGCAACGAGTGACAAATTAAATGCTAATGACGCGATGTATCCCGTGATGTTGAGCGCGTGCGCTCTTTTTTTTAAATGTCATGGCATTTACATATAGTTTTTGACTCGGTATAATATGAGGAAAAATTATATATATCCCGTAGGTGTGGTCCGTTAAATTGATAAATAATTGACCGAATGACGAATAACATCAAATGTAGTTCATAAATCGATGATTTGCATTTGTAAAATCTGAGAATACATCGTCGTCGGATTTATTTGAAAAATACCCCTATTTAAGACAAAAGGGAAATCGCAGCATTTATCATTCTATTAACACACTAACGTTTTTGTGCAACGATTGTCACACTGGAATTTCGAAAATCAGCTGCCGTGAAAAATTTCCAGTTATATTCAAATTTGTAAACTATATATAGGTATAGTACAAAAATTCAAAAAGTCACGATTTGATCGTAAAATGACGGGACTTCTGTATCGAAACAACGATTTTTCTTATGAATTTCAAAATAAACCAAGATACTATAATTGTTGAACAATATATTTAATATTGTTTATTGTCTATTGATCCTAATCACTTTAGATTTTTTTTTTTTACATAAAGAGTAGCGCTGAAAATTTTAGCGCTTCCACACCGACGAAAGCAAAGTAATTCCTATATACATATTCCAGCGCTCCGTCGAGATCACCATATCGATTACTCGAGAACCCGCCTAGCGACAGAAAATTTTCCGACATTGTGTAATTTCCTAATCGACCCCGGCCGAAAAACCCCGCGAATCAATTATATACCTCCAACATTCAGGGCCACAGCCGATGATTAATTCCTTCTAGAACCGTCAATTTGCGTACTTAGCGACGCCGCTCCGTACGTTTCCATAAATAAACATCATACCTTGGTGCGCACGCAACTCGTTTGATTCGTTGACAAATTTACATTAATGAGGTCGCGAGTTTACCTATTGTTCTCACACACATACCTAGACACGCACACACACATATTTATACTCGCGCTCTAATTATACACTGAAAAAAAAGATTTGTTATTTCAACTAAATATTTAGTAAAATATTTAGTAAAGTTATCTTTAGTTAAATCAACTAAATATTTCTCTGAAACAACTACATAAAGAGTAAAATCAACTAAATTATTTAGTTAAAATAATAA
This sequence comes from Torymus aiolomorphi, assembly GCA_036365515.1. NCBI lineage: Eukaryota > Metazoa > Arthropoda > Insecta > Hymenoptera > Torymidae > Torymus > Torymus aiolomorphi. Next base: position 9,719,090 of record CM070877.1, on the reverse strand, counting down.
TTAGTAAATTTAATTAAACATTTAGTTACTTCAAATATGGTATGGTTGATTCAATTAAAAGGTTTCATTGAAAGAACTAAATTCGTTTTCTTGAAACAAGAAAATAACTTCAAATAAATGTTTATTGTTTTTAGCAAAATCAATTGGTAGAGTTAACGAAATATTTACTTAAATCAAATAACTGAAATATTGATGAACCCAATCTCTAAAAACAAATAAATGTTTGTTTGAAACAACTACATATTTGGTTGATTTAAACAATTAAAAACAAGGAAATATCTCCGACGCATTAACTAAACCATTCATTCCTTTAACAAATATTTTGTTAACTCAACTATTTATTTAGTAACTTCGACAGCATGATTTTGTTCAACTAGCTAAAGGATTTATTAAAGAATCGAATCCTAATTTACAAAATCTTTACTTGTTACTACTAACTATTTCATAGATTCAAATAAATAAATTAGTTGAAGTGCCAATATCTGTATATCCAAATATGTTGTCATTCTTACTAAATACTTACTTGTTTTGAAGAAACCTTTTATTTAACCGACAAGATATTTAGTAACTGCAACTAACAGGTTTTGCAATATGAACAAAAGTGATTCGATAATTTTCTTCTCTCGTCAATCAAACGTTTCCTTGATTTGACTAAATATTTCTTAGAAGATACTAAATATTAATTAGATTTAACTAAATGTTTAGTTAAATAAGCACTATGACAATAAAAAAGTATGTAGTTAATTTGACTACATATTTCTTGGTTTCAAATAAACCTTTTGTTAAAAGAACAAACTGCGTACTTCAATCTACAAAACTATTTCCTTACCCCAACCAAAATTTAGTTAAAAACTTTCTCTTACTCTTATTAAGTTACAATTAGTTCACTTGAATAAATGTTTGTTCGGTCTGACTAAAAAATTAGTTAAAATGCCAGTGTCTTTGTATCCAAATACGTTGTCATTCTTACTAAATACTTAGTTGTTTTAAACAAACATTTTATTAAACCGACAAGATATTTAGTAACTGCAACTAACAGGTTTTGCAATCTGAACAAAAATGATTCGTCAATTTTCTTCCCTCGTCTATCAAACGTTTCCTTGATTTGACTAAATATTTCTTAGACGACAATAAATATTAATTAGATTTAACTAAATGTTTAGTTAAACAAGCACTATGAAAATATAAAAGAATGTAGTTAATTGGACTACATATTTCTTGGTTTCAAATAAATCTTTTGTTAAAAGGAGTAATTGCGTGCTTCTATCTACAAAACTATTTCCTCACCCCAACAAAATATTGGTTAAAAAATTTCTCTCCCGATTTCTAAGTTACAATTAGTGAACGTAATAACTGTTTGTTAGGTTTGACTAATAAATTAGTTGAAATGCCAATACCTTTGTAACCCAATATGTTGTCATTCATACTAAATGTTTACTTGTTTTAAACAAATATTTTATTAAGCCGACAGGATATTTAGTAACGGCAACTAACAGGTTTTGCAATCTGAACAAAAATGATTCGTCAATTTTCTTCCCTCATCAATCAATCGTTTCCTTGATTTGACTAAATATTTCGTAGATTACAATAAATAACTATTAAATTTAACTAAATGTTTAGTTAAACACTATGATAATAAAAAAGTATGTAGTTGATTTGGCTACATATCTCTTTGTTTCAAATAAATCTTTGTTAAAAGGAGTAACTGCGTACTTCTATCTAGACAACTATTTCCTCACACCAACAAAATATTGGTTAAAAAATTTGTCTCGCGATTACTAAGTTACAGTTAGTCAACTTAAATAACTGTTTGTTAGGTCTGACTAATAAATTAGTTGAAATGCCAATGTCTTTGTGTCCAAATATGTTGTCATTGTTACTAAATACTTAGTTGTTTTAAACAAACATTTTATTAAACCGACAAGATATTTAGTAACTGCAACTAACCGGTTTTGCAATCTGGACGAAAGTGATTCGATAATTTTCTTCTCTCGTCAATCAAACGTTTCCTTGATTTGACTAAATATTTCGTAGATTACAATAAATAACTATTAAATTTAACTAAATGTTTAGTTAAAACCGCACTATGATAATAAAAAAGTATGTAGTTGATTTGGCTATATATCTCTTTGTTTCAAATAAATCTTTGTTAAAAGGAGTAACTGCGTACTTCTATCTAGACAACTATTTCCTCACACCAACAAAATATTGGTTAAAAAATTTGTCTCGCGATTACTAAGTTACAGTTAGTCAACTTAAATAACTGTTTGTTAGGTCTGACTAATAAATTAGTTGAAATGCCAATGTCTTTGTGTCCAAATATGTTGTCATTGTTACTAAATACTTAGTTGTTTTAAACAAACATTTTATTAAACCGACAAGATATTTAGTAACTGCAACTAACCGGTTTTGCAATCTGGACGAAAGTGATTCGATAATTTTCTTCTCTCGTCAATCAAACGTTTCCTTGATTTGACTAAAAATTTTTAGAAGATACTAAATATTAATTAGATTTAACTAAATGTTTAGTTAAATATGCACTATGACAATATAAAAGAATGTAGTTAATTTGACTACATATTTCTTGGTTTCAAATAAATCTTTTGTTAAAAGGAGTAATTGCGTGCTTCTATCTACAAAACTATTTCCTTACCCCAACAAAATATTGGTTAAAAAATTTCTCTCCCGATTTCTAAGTTACAATTAGTCAACTTAAATAAATGTTTGTTAGGTCTAACTAATAAATTAGTTGAAATGCCAATGTCTTTGTATCCAAATATGTTGTCATTCTTACTAAATGTTTACTTGTTTTAAACAAACATTTTATTAAACCGACAAGATATTTAGTAACTGCAACTAACAGGTTTTGCAATCTGAACAAAAATGATTCGTCAATTTTCTTCCTCGTCTATCAAACGTTTCCTTGATTTGACTAAATATTTCTTAGACGACAATAAATATTAATTAGATTTAACTAAATGTTTAGTTAAACAAGCACTATGAAAATATAAAAGAATGTAGTTAATTGGACTACATATTTCTTGGTTTCAAATAAATCTTTTGTTAAAAGGAGTAATTGCGTGCTTCTATCTACAAAACTATTTCCTCACCCCAACAAAATATTGGTTAAAAAATTTCTCTCCCGATTTCTAAGTTACAATTAGTGAACGTAATAACTGTTTGTTAGATTTGACTAATAAATTAGTTGAAATGCCAATACCTTTGTAACCCAATATGTTGTCATTCATACTAAATGTTTACTTGTTTTAAACAAATATTTTATTAAGCCGACAGGATATTTAGTAACGGCAACTAACAGGTTTTGCAATCTGAACAAAAATGATTCGTCAATTTTCTTCCCTCATCAATCAATCGTTTCCTTGATTTGACTAAATATTTCGTAGATTACAATAAATAACTATTAAATTTAACTAAATGTTTAGTTAAAACCGCACTATGATAATAAAAAAGTATGTAGTTGATTTGGCTACATATCTCTTTGTTTCAAATAAATCTTTGTTAAAAGGAGTAACTGCGTACTTCTATCTAGACAACTATTTCCTCACACCAACAAAATATTGGTTAAAAAATTTGTCTCGCGATTACTAAGTTACAGTTAGTCAACTTAAATAACTGTTTGTTAGGTCTGACTAATAAATTAGTTGAAATGCCAATGTCTTTGTGTCCAAATATGTTGTCATTGTTACTAAATACTTAGTTGTTTTAAACAAACATTTTATTAAACCGACAAGATATTTAGTAACTGCAACTAACCGGTTTTGCAATCTGGACGAAAGTGATTCGATAATTTTCTTCTCTCGTCAATCAAACGTTTCCTTGATTTGACTAAATATTTCGTAGATTACAATAAATAACTATTAAATTTAACTAAATGTTTAGTTAAAACCGCACTATGATAATAAAAAAGTATGTAGTTGATTTGGCTACATATCTCTTTGTTTCAAATAAATCTTTGTTAAAAGGAGTAACTGCGTACTTCTATCTAGACAACTATTTCCTCACACCAACAAAATATTGGTTAAAAAATTTGTCTCGCGATTACTAAGTTACAGTTAGTCAACTTAAATAACTGTTTGTTAGGTCTGACTAATAAATTAGTTGAAATGCCAATGTCTTTGTGTCCAAATATGTTGTCATTGTTACTAAATACTTAGTTGTTTTAAACAAACATTTTATTAAACCGACAAGATATTTAGTAACTGCAACTAACCGGTTTTGCAATCTGGACGAAAGTGATTCGATAATTTTCTTCTCTCGTCAATCAAACGTTTCCTTGATTTGACTAAATATTTTTTAGAAGATACTAAATATTAATTAGATTTAACTAAATGTTTAGTTAAATATGCACTATGACAATATAAAAGAATGTAGTTAATTTGACTACATATTTCTTGGTTTCAAATAAATCTTTTGTTAAAAGGAGTAATTGCGTGCTTCTATCTACAAAACTATTTCCTTACCCCAACAAAATATTGGTTAAAAAATTTCTCTCCCGATTTCTAAGTTACAATTAGTCAACTTAAATAAATGTTTGTTAGGTCTAACTAATAAATTAGTTGAAATGCCAATGTCTTTGTATCCAAATATGTTGTCATTCTTACTAAATGTTTACTTGTTTTAAACAAACATTTTATTAAACCGACAAGATATTTAGTAACTGCAACTAACAGGTTTTGCAATCTGAACAAAAATGATTCGTCAATTTTCTTCCCTCGTCTATCAAACGTTTCCTTGATTTGACTAAATATTTCTTAGACGACAATAAATATTAATTAGATTTAACTAAATGTTTAGTTAAACAAGCACTATGAAAATATAAAAGAATGTAGTTAATTGGACTACATATTTCTTGGTTTCAAATAAATCTTTTGTTAAAAGGAGTAATTGCGTGCTTCTATCTACAAAACTATTTCCTCACCCCAACAAAATATTGGTTAAAAAATTTCTCTCCCGATTTCTAAGTTACAATTAGTGAACTTAAATAACTGTTTGTTAGGTTTGACTAATAAATTAGTTGAAATGCCAATGCCTTTGTAACCCAATATGTTGTCATTCATACTAAATGTTTACTTGTTTTAAACAAATATTTTATTAAGCCGACAGGATATTTAGTAACGGCAACTAACAGGTTTTGCAATCTGAACAAAAATGATTCGTCAATTTTCTTCCCTCATCAATCAATCGTTTCCTTGATTTGACTAAATATTTCGTAGATTACAATAAATAACTATTAAATTTAACTAAATGTTTAGTTAAAACCGCACTATGATAATATAAAAGAATGTAGTTAATTTGACTACATATTTCTTTGTTTCAAATAAATCTTTGTTAAAAGGAGTAACTGCGTACTTCTATCTACAAAACTATTTCCTCACACCAACAAAATATTGGTTAAAAAATTTGTCTCGCGATTACTAAGTTACAATTAGTCAACTTAAATAAATGTTTGTTAGGTCTGACTAATAAATTATTTGAAATGCTAATGTCTTTGTATCCAAATATTTTGTCATTCTTACTAAATGTTTACTTCTTTTAAACAAACATTTTATTAAGCCGACAAGATATTTAGTAACTGTAACTAACAGGTTTTACAATCTAAAATGTTGATGCCGGTAAGGTAGAGATCGTGTCGGTACTTCACACGGCCTTTTCCTCTCTTAAAAAAGAGAACACCGGATGTTATGAAGCATTTAAAGAGTGATTTTGATTGGCCGGTATGAAATTAGATTTTTAATTTTAACAGAATTTAAATTTTTAAGAACGACATATAAATATATTAATTATATTAATTATAATATAAAACATAAAAAAATCCTTTTGTCTTACTTATTGTGAGATTATTATGAGAATTAAAAATAAATTGTTTTTATATTTATTATTTTTAAATGTATTTTTTATTTAAATTTTCTGGATCGCCTGGCTATACTTTTTCGTGGTTAGAATAGTGTACTGACATCCGGTCTGCACACGACATCGAGCTAAATTCAGCGGCATCGTACTGCTCTTTATCAATGGATTGGCTTAAGCCAATGGTGTATCCCAAATTTTTGCATGTAAGTACGAGATAATATTTTTTTTATTTTTTATAAATAATATAAACGGTTTTTATTTTATTTGTTAAAAAATAGTGGAAGTATCATAATGTCTTAAATCAAAACGTTTTTAGGTTAAGTCATATTTTATTTGATATATATATGTACATAAAATTATTTGAATATTGCAGAATTATCAATGTGACATGGGTAATAAGTAATTATCAAGAGAATTATATTGCCCGGATTGAACTATTTCCTGATTTGAAAACAAACTACATGCTAGGCGGGTGGCGCGGGACCATGTGGATATAGACCCTTTAGCGTTCATTTGTTCATTGAAAGTATTTGCAGTTTGCACGTGATTTACACAGACGCACGACACCAAGTAAAATCAAGCGGCATCGTACTCTTTATCAATCTAAGGTATCCCAAATCTTTGCATGTAATTAGTAGATAATATTTTATTTTATAAATATTTAAACCGTTTTTTATTTATATTAAAATAGTGCGGTTGTTACAATTTTTTGAAAACGCTTTTAGGTTAAGTCATATTCTTTGTGCAAACAATTATAAAAATTATTAATGAAGCTAATTGTATTTTTTTTGTCTTCAGAAATTTTTATTTTTTGTAAAGTTACATATATTTTATACGTAATATTTGAATATTGCAGAATCCCCATACAATGGATGCTATTCAAGAAGTCATGAATAATAATCAAGACAGACGTGATCATGTCGAGCCAGACGAGGTAGAGCTATCTCCTGATGAACTCTTAAATGAGCTAACAGACAAAGATGCATCTGTGTAAGTATTTATATGGTATAAGCTGAATTATTTATATTATGTTCTGTGCTATTATATATATACATATATTACTTTGATGCATTTTGCAGAGAAATCGTTGGCTATGTCCATGATATTTTTAGACCACAGGAGGTTGGCCAGGTCAAAAAGTATCAGCTGTTTAAATTCATTTTGGCAGCCGGAAATGGAGGCTTAAAAAAGATCACTTGCTTGATTTGGGGTAATGAACTGATTCAGCAGTATCAGCATGAAATCACAGCTCAGAAGGTTAGTATATATTATTTACATTTTTTATTTTAAAATATTATATGTATAATAACACATTCATTTCTACCTTCCAGAAACTCCATATCGATGGAGCCTACTGTAAGGCAGTAATTCTACCACAATCTAAAGTGACGGAGAATTTTGTCCCATTTGAATTAATTATTCAAAAGACAACTGTAGTACACTATAAAGGTATATACGGTCAGCAAATGATACAAGAAGTCAATCCAATTAGTGTGAATTTTGAAGATGTGCATCGTGCAAATGGATTAGTTGGTGAGTTTTTAAATCTTTTTCTTTTTATACTAATATATTTTCAATAATTACCATTCAATTTTTAAATGTGTAATGATTCTAACGGTAAAAATTATTTAATATTATTTTCATTTGTTTTCAGTGATTAAAGGATTTTTGAAAATGCAATTTGTGGCTCAGACCAATCGATTTAATACTGCTACTTATGGAACTGGATCAATAACAGATGGTGTACGGAAAATAAATGTTCATATTACTAATTTTTCCCCTATGACATTTGAGAAGGGCCAAGCTATTGTCGTCACAGGCGAAATCAACGACAAAAGTAACTTCTTTTACGCCTTTTCATTTATAATACCGTCATATTTTGTAGTTCATATTTACCAAGAAATTACTGTGCTTTTGTTTATAGGTGGTTTCATAATGATTACGTGTAAGGACAACAGTGGAGTCGTATTAGATCCTCAAGAAAATAGAATGATGTCAACTCGGGAATTGATGGCTGGACTGAGGACACCAAAAAGACAACATCCTGATATACCATAATTTTAATACTTCTTTTTATTTCATATTTCTGTTTTATAAGTTCGAGTATTAATGATACTATTATCGACTGCATGTTCTTTCTTTTTATATAAAAAAATGTTAAAGTATTTTAATACCCAATGTACAATTTTATTCAATTATGTGAAAAATATGTAAGTATATGTTTTTACTTATAAGATTGGTAATTAAGAGGCACACTAGAATGGGTATTAAAATATATTAAAAAATGATTTGTAATTCTCTCGTTCTTAGGAAAAAATGTTAAGCTTATTTACAGTTTGTTGTAATTTACAAATACGTGATAGTACATACTGTGATAATCAGTACATACTGTGATAATCAGTACGTACTGTGATAATCAGTACAAGTTCGGATTAAATAATTTCTAAGCTTTGATAGATTTTAATATTTAAAATATCAATTACAGCAAATTTTATTTATTAAAAAAACTTAAAATGAAACAAGTACTTTATAAAAAAAATGTTAACCCATCTCAATTATTTTGTCAAGTATTAATAGTTGATCATCAGTATTAGTAATTAATAATATATTAAACATATAGTTCTCTATCAGGATTAAGTTTCAGAGCTTTTCATTTCAATTGTGATGGATTGACATTTCAGTGTATGCGTTAAGCTTGAATAAAATTTGGACTAATGTAACATACCTTATCAATAAAATAATTATTTTATGTTCAAAGTAAACATTTCTTTCGTTTAAAAAAATATCCTTATTTTTTATTAAAAAATTATTTACAATGATTATTATTTATTATCCATTCCTAATTATTTATTTTTAATCTATTTTATATTGCTTATATTGGAATTTTATATTTTAATAATATTTGTGGTCCATGCGATGTAGATACATATAAACCAGTTAATGAGAGAGAGAGAGAGAGAGAGAGAGAGAGAGAGAGAGAGAGAGAGAGAGAGAGAGAGAGAGAGAGAGAGAGAAAGTGGGAGCGAGAGTGAGTATATGTGACGTATGCATATGAGCGAGATAAGTATAGTTTCTAAAACTGGGTGATGGCGCTACGAGCTATAGCTCTAAGCCAAAAAAGAAGAAGAAGAAGAAGTATAGTTTCAACAGGCAATCAGGAGTGTGATTCTATAACGATAAAAAAGTGATAAATTCATTGTTTATCACAAGTTTTTATGACGATAAACGAAATTTATCAAAACAGAATCGGGTCTCAGGCATGCTATGCGCTCTGCTGTTTCCCGCAATAGTCGTAGTCAATTGTCTTGCTTAGGTTTATAAATAACCACGTGTAGACCAGATATTATATGTGCACAATATTATTAATATTTATAAATACATGTTTAAGAAATTGCAAGAACATTTATTAAGTTTATAGAAGTTAATTAACAGGTAAGATTCTTATTTATAAAATCAAAACAAGTTCACATAACCTATATCATCATTATAATAAAAATCATTATATCTTTTTCTCAATAGATCCCGTCGCATTTTCTCTCAAATCTCTGAAGATTTATATTTTTTGCTATAAATGATGTAAAACAAGGCCACTGGGTATTCATCGTTGAATATCAGCGTTGTAATTATAAATAAATTTACGTACATTTGGAGAGCTATTTTGCATCATTACTGTCACATGTAAGTTTATTAATCCTTTCTACTAAATAAATTACTATAAATTATTTGTTAATGTAATATAAGAGGAAACAATTATGTATTAAATGAAATATGTTTTGTTATTCACATATACTTATATATTAACTTCGGCATCCCCTTAACATAGATTTTTACATTTATAGTTTAAACTATGAAATAGTGTCAAAATGCTGTTGGATTTTGACACAAATTTCATTAAAAATTAACAATTAATTTCAAGCTTCTATATATTTTAATTTAATAATTGAAATTATAAGACAATAAAGCTTTTATAAAGATTTTATATTATTAATTCTATAATTATTTTTCTTTTATTTGTGTGTAGCGTAAACTACCCAATAGATAGACGGTTAAAGCAGACGAAACCCCAATAGATAGATGACCTTTTAATTAATTATACAACTTACTGTTAATAGATAGGCCGCAATAAAACATTATATTCAGTTAATTTTGAATTCTTTTTCTAAGTAAAATATATAGTTTGGTTTAAAAGTTCTACTTACTTATTAACGAAACGGTGATTTGTCTATGATCTACTGGTGACCGTCTATCTACTGGGTCTTTTACCCTATTAAACTTAAACTTGCTCAAGTTTCTTAGAAAAATATTATTAATCCAATCAAAATTTAGAAATTCAAATATTTTTCTTTCATAGAATTTTAGTATAATATTACAGTAAAATATATTTATTTCATGTAAAGATTAATTAAGAAATTTTTTGTTACAGGTTAACCATTCTGAAGAATTTTTATTCAATCATTTTACAATAAATTGTATTATACGTTCAAGTGAGACATTACAAGTGCTTCCATTCAACTTACTTATTTCAAGTTTATTTGATTGCAAAAAGGTAAGATATTGTTATTTAAAAAATTAAAATTTATACACATAACCTTTATCATGATTAATGATAAAAATCATTATTTTTCTTTTTACAGATCCTGTCAAATCTTCAAAGAACATTATCAATGTTTTAAAAAATGTTATCTTTGATACATGTAATTAGGATCAAAATTATCAGAATTTATGTGAATTTTTAGTATTACACTGAATCGGAACAGCCACATGTAAGTTTATTAATCCTTTCTAAAGAATATGTAACTTATAATTGTGCTATTAGTAAAAGTAATAAACGTAAATAATAATTGTTAAATTTTTTTGTAATTGCAATAATCTTTCACGTATTACTTTTAAAGACTCCAATTCTTATTACTATTCTTTGGTATGACTATACGTCTAATTTGACAATTTTCATATTTTTCTTAAAATTATGTTAAAATAACTAGAAGTTATCATATTTACTGTGTGGAATATAACATTAGAATGTATTTATTTCATGGCAAGATCTATAATTAAGAATTTTTTGTTACAGGTTGAATATTTACTAAGAATTTTTTCCAAGGATCACGCAAAGAGAACACTATTAACAATAAATTATATTTTATTATATAGATTTGTTTGAAAAATCTTTACTAAATGTATTTAAAATTTTTTATTTATAGTACATTTTTCATTAATCTTTAATAAAATTGTGCAATTGTGCAAAAAATTATATACGCATATATAGATTTCAATTTATTATTATTCCCATTTTCTAAATTTTACCTAAAACATTAACCTTGACCTTAACTACAACTTTACCTTACCTTGACTGTACCAATAAAAAAATTTGAAGAATAATTCGTAACCAAAATAAAACCAACAAAACCGAAATTAAAACTGCAACCAAAATAATACCTACGATCGAAATAACACCTACAAACGAAATAATACCTGTAACTTAAATAAAACATTAAACATAAATTTAGAAAAGCAAAAGAAGTAACTGAGAAATCGTTTTTATTTAATATTAAATTTTTTAATTCAAATCAAGTAAGACTTTTTACTTTAAATTAAAGTTGATAGATTATTATTATTTTAATGTTATAATGCCACGTAAACGGATAATACGTTCGCAAGAAGAAGAAATAATCTATCAAAGAAATCGACGATTGAGAATTGCTGAAAATCAGAGACGTAGACGTCAGTTGACTCGTAATGCTATTCAGGATGAAGGTAGACAAATTGGAGAATCTGCTAATATACAAAACGAAGTGGAAAATATTAATCTATTGGTTATTCAACAAGACAATTTGGGCGAAATGAATATTTTGTGTATGCACTGTAATGCAAAACATTTTATATCAGAAAAAGTTTCGCGTAAGGGATTATCTTTTAATGATTGTTGCAGTCATGGTACAGTTACATTACAGCCTTTGCCAACTTTTCCGAAAGACCTTCATGATATGTTTAATGGCTCTCATGTCATGTCAAATGACTTTTACCAAAATATACGTTGTTATAATAATTCATTATCATTTGCTTCTTTCAATGCAAATTTATTTCATTTTCAATCGAGACGACCAGGGCCATTTTGTTTTAAAATTCAAGGCCAAATATATTATCAAATTAATACTGCTTTATATCCAACTGAAAATGAAAGCCCCTCTTATGGGCAGTTATTTATTATTGATCCCCAAGAGGCAGTTGATATTAGAATGAGAAATGTTTCAGGACTTACTTATCAAACATTAGAAATATTGGATAAAGTTATCAGAGAAAATAACGTATTTGCTCAGTCATATGAAATGATGAATCAAGAAATACAAAATCAACAGTCGTTATTGAATGCTGGTGAAACCACTCCTGAATTGCAATTATTATTTTCACTAAAACCAGGCACGGATATACGACGATACAATTTTCAACGTACTAATGAAGTAGCTGCTATTTTTTCAACTACAGCTGATGGTGAGATTCCAGAGTCTTACGTCACTATTCGAAATAAAAGTTCTAAAAGTTTGCAATGTGTAAGCACAATGGATCCTAATGTTGAACCATGGGTTTACCCATTATTTTATCCTTATGGTACACAAGGGTGGCATCGGAATTTAAAACGTATTAATAACGGCACAGCTGATAAGCGTGTAACGCGATTGGCTTACATGAAATACCGAATTGCAATTAGACCAGATATATTTAATCCTTTTATTTTAGGGAGACGTTTATTTCAACAATATGTAGTAGATGGTTACGTGAAAATAGAGAAAGATAGAATTCAATGGTGTAAAGATAATCAAAAAGAAATTAAAGCAGATACGTATCAAGGATTACATGATTATTTACACAACTCCGCTAATGATATTAATGGACAAATAGGAAGAACAGTTGTTCTTCCGTCTACTTTTATTGGTTCGCCTCGCCATATGCAACAATGTTACCAAGATGCAATGGCTATTATTAATAATAAAGGAAAACCAGATATTTTTCTAACTATGACTTGTAATCCGAAATGGCCAGAGATCCAGGAAAATTTAATACCTAATCAACAGCCCTCTGACAGACCAGATATTGTTGCTCGAGTATTTCACTTAAAAAAAGATCGTTTACTTCATATAATTACTAAACAAAAATTTTTTGGAGAGGTCGCAGCTTATGTTTATGTTATAGAGTTTCAAAAAAGAGGTTTGCCTCATATGCATTTATTAGTTACCTTAGCACATGGATATAAAATGACAACACCTGAAATTGTTGATGAGTTTATTTCAGCTGAAATTCCTGCTGCCGAACAGCCTCAATTACAAGATATTGTTTTAAAAAATATGATACATGGACCATGTGGCGATTGGTGTATGGTAAATGATAAATGTTCTAAAAAATTTCCGAAACGTTTTCAATCTGCAACAAATATGGATGAAAATGGTTACCCTGAATATCGTAGAATAGATAATAGAATAACTTATGAGTTATCTAACGGTTACGTAGTAGATAATCAATGGGTTGTACCGTATTGCCCTAAATTGTTACAAATTTTTAATTGTCATATGAATGTAGATGTCGTATCAACTATTAAAGCAGTTAAATATTTATATAAGTACATTTATAAAGGACATGATGCAGCTACGGTGACGATTGGAGAATCAAATAATGAAAGAATTATAAATCATGACGAAATTCATGATTTCATAGAGACGCGATACGTTGGACCCGTAGAGGCCTGTTATCGAATCTTAAGTAAGCCGCTACAAGATAAAAGTCACACTATAGTAAGATTACCAGTGCATTTGCCAAATGAACAATCTGTTATAATTTCTAATAATGGAACTAACATTACAGAAAATCTAAATCAATCAAGTAGCATGTTACTTGATTATTTTAAATTAAACTTAGAAAATGAAGATGCAAGGCAATATTTTTATAAAGATATCCCATGTCATTACGTGCATAAAAAAGTAAAAATTGATGGTGTTACGGTTTCAAAATGGCAAACGCGACGAAAACATTACAATTCCATTGGTCGAATGTATTCTATTAGTCCAACTCAATACGAACTTTTTCATTTACGATTATTATTATTGCACGTTAAAGGTGCTATTAATTTTGTATCATTAAAAACTGTAAATGGTGAAATACAACCAACTTTTTCAGCAGCATGTCTGGCTTTGGGACTTATAACAGATGATCAAGAATGGACTAGAGCTATGGAAGAAGCGACAGTATGGATGATGCCTGTACGACTTCGGCAATTATTTGTTCGTATTTTAATACATTGCCAACCACTTCATCCTGAAGAATTATGGGACAATTTCAAAGATGCAATGTCTGAAGATTTTTCAAGAACATGCGATATAAATATTAGCCATCAAAGGGCTTATTCGCATATAAGTAATTTATTAAATAATGAAGGAAGATCATTCTCTAATTTTCCTACTATGGAACAAAATGTACAAGACTTGGCTTCATTCGAAATCGACAGTATACCAGTAGAACACACAGCAGAACTTGGTAAACAACAATACAGTAAATTAAATGAACAACAAAAACAAATAGTAGATACAGTTCTTCATGCAGTTACTACTAATGAATATAATGAAAATAATTGTTTATATATCGATGGCCCAGGAGGATCTGGAAAAACATTTATTTATAATACACTCTATCATTTATTACTTTCAAAAAATATTAAAGTATGTTTAATGGCCTTTACTGGAATCGCAGCAACTTTACTTCCAAATGGAAAAACTGTACATAAAACATTCGGTTTACCCGTACCTATGTTTCATGATTCATCCTCAAATATCAAGGTGCAATCTAAGGAAGGGCTTTTTTTAAAAGAAGTAAAAGTATTTATTTGGGACGAGGCACCGATGGCTCCAAGATATGCTTTGGAAATAGTGAATAAAACATTGCAACATATTATGAATAATGATTTACCATTTGGAGAAAAAGTTATTATATTAGGAGGAGATTTTAGACAACTTCTTCCTATTAAAATTAGAGGAACTCGTAGTGAAACATTAAATCTCTGTATTAAATACAGTGAAACATGGAAATTTTTCACTAAATATACTCTTACAATAAATATGCGAGTTTTACCAAATGAAATTGATTTTGCAAAATATTTATTAGAAGTTGGAGATGGGACATCAAATGATCAACATGATAACTTAACTCTTCCTGTTCATTGCATACTTGAAGCAAATACTGACATAGCTCAGTATACTTTTAGAAAATTGATGGAAGAAAAAAAATTTGAAGATATGAGTAAATGTGCAATTTTATCAGCACGAAACATTGATGTTGATGAAATAAATAAACAGGTAACAACTTTATTAGACGTATCCAGTGAACGCATCTATACCGCTATTGATAGTACTGAAAATTGCAATAATGGCGAATTAGATGAAGTAATTCTTCCGGAATATTTGAATTCTTTAAACCCTACCAGTTTACCACCGTATGAACTTCGTTTAAGAAATAATTGCATTGTTATGCTTATAAGAAATATAAGTATTAATGAAGGTTTATGCAATGGCACAAGGTTACGAATTTTAGATTTTTCTAATCATTTATTGAAATGTAAAATACTGACAGGTGATAGGGCAGGAGATGTGGTTTTCTTAAATCGCATTACATTATACTGTGAAAATGAATATCCTTTTACTTTCAAAAGAAGACAATTTCCAATTAAATTAGCTTTTGCAATGACTATTAACAAATCACAAGGACAAACTTTTCATAATATTATTATTGATCTACGAAGAGATGTTTTTAATCACGGACAATTATACGTGGCCATGTCTAGAGTTAGATCTTGGGAATCACTGAAAATATATCTTGGTAATCAGAAGAATAATACAAACGTTAAAAATTACGTATATAAAGAATTATATTTTTAAAATTAATTTGGAATTCGAATTAAAATGAAAAACATATTTTTGAGACATTATATTTTTTAATAATTTAAATTCAAGACTCATAATGATTTCTTAATGAATTCAAAATTTGATCTATCAAAAATTTTACAATTTAAATTTATCGTTAGAAAATTTTGCAGAGTAATTTATTTTGTTCTATTTAATTATTATATGAATATTATTACGGGGCGTCCAACTTTATCAAAATATTCTGATGTTATGGATAATAAAATATTATTTACTGTAACTGTTAATTAACAAAAAATTATTTTTTATTCTTATAAATATCTTTTATTTTCTGATCAGTATCGTCTTTAAAATAAAGTAATTGTTTTTATAATATTAACTACTTATTATTATGTGTTTGTATTAATCATAGCATTTGTTGATCTTCTTTCTTCAAAGCGTAAAATTTATTGCGCGCGAAGCGCGCATGAATAGGACTAGTATATTAAAGTTTACTAAATATTTCATAGTTTCAAATAAATCGTTAGTTACAAATGATGAGTTACACACATATTATTGAGTTTATAAATCATTAATTAAAATGTAATTAAGAATGTATATTAATTATAAGAATATAATTAATTATTAGATTGATGTGCGCGATATTTTACATTTACATGCAACTCTATACTTAGTTAAAATTGAAATTTTGTAGGGTACAAGCGTTGCGTAGCGTAGCGGTTAGAGCGTTAGCCTTGTAATCCGAGGGTCCCGAGTTCGATCCCACCTTAGGTCAAAAATTTTTTCTGCGTTTTTTTCTGTTAGATAATATGTAAATGCGAAACTGCGAGCGATAATTAATATAAATTAATGCGAATATGTAATAATAATTTGATTTAATATTAATAAAATTACTATATAATAACTATGCAGGATCCATATTAAGTTACAGGAGTTCAGGAAAAATCACCAACTTCAATGCGGATGGTTGTACGAAAAGGCTACAAGGAAGAAAAAACTTTTATTTCAAAATTATTAAAAAAAAAATTTTTATAATTTTTTTGAAATAATTAGCAAAATATTTTGTAAAATTGACTAAACAGTTAGTTGATTCAACAAATCATTTATTCATATTTATTAAATATTTCGTTAATCTAATGCAGCGGTTAGTTAGTATCATAAAATATTTCACTGTTTTAATTAAATGTTTAGTAATTACAAACAAGTATTTAGTCAACATAATTGAATAATTTATCAAACAAGATAAATTGTTAGTTAATACAATGAATCGTTTAGTCAGTTTCACAAAATTATTTATTGCTTCAGGTAAATACTTAGTAATTTCAGTAAAATGTTTTGTCAAATTGATTAAGTATTTCATTGATCTTAATAATCTGTTAGTTCATCCAATGAATCGTTTAGTCAATTTCATAAAATATTTTGTTGCACCAGAAAAATATTTTGTAATTTCAAGAAAATTTATAGTCAAATTGATTAGGTATTTCATTGTTCTTAATAACCCGTTAGTTGATGAAATGAATTATTTAGTCAATTTCATAAAATATTTTGTTGCTCCAGATAAATGTTTTGTAATTTGAATAAAATATTTTATCAAATTGATTAAGTATTTCGTTGTTCTTAATAACTAATTAGTTTGTACAATGAATCGTTTAGTCAATTTTATAAACTATTTTGTTGCTTTAATTAAATATTTAGTCATTTCAATACAATATTTTATAGAATTCATTTAATATTTTATCAATCTAAATAACCTGTTAGTTGATACAATGAATCGTTTAGTTAACTTCATAAAATATTTCTTTATTTTTAGTAAATATTTAGTTCATGTAACTAAATATTTTGTTATTTTAAATAACTAAATTAGCGGATTCAATATAATATTTAATTAGCAGGCTCTAATGAAATCATGTAGTTGTTTCAACTAAATATTTACTTGAAACTACCAATATTTTTTTTCAGTGTAATTGTCGCAAGATTCCCGCGTAATTGCGTGGAAAGCGCTTTCGGTCGGTGCGCGTGCGCGCCTGTGTGTGTGTGCACACTGTAAAAAATGACCGTAAATTTAATGCACTTTTAAGTTACAATTGTGCATTAAATTTAATGAATTTGTAACAAAAAGTAAATTTCTTTACAAAATATGAAATTTGAGGTATTTTTAAGTTAAATTTAATGCATTTACATAAATATTCATATATCGGTAAATGAAATTCAATGTACATGTACTAAATTACAAGTGTAAATTAAAATTAATGCATTGTTTATAAATCTTAATGTAAACATCTGTAAATATTGTAGCACAGGAGCATGAAAATTAATGTTAAGGTAAATCGAATTCAATAAGATTTACATGAAATTTTATTACACGTAATAAATAAATAGTTTAACTCACGTGCATTAGATTTACAATACCATGCATTAAACTTCATGTTCCTCATAAATATCGCTGTAAAAGACCATGAAAAATCATGTTAAGGCGATGCGGGGCCCCCCATTACCGACGATAGCAGGGACCTATTTTTCTCGTTCAATTTTGAGTGTTGACTGCAACGCCGCACAGTGGACTAAAACCAGATTCTTTTTAATAATATCGTAGTTTTTCGCATTTAAATGTCAGGGCGCATCTAATAGGAGGTCCAGGTCTTCAACTTAGCTGATGACGATGTCTAGGTGGTGCGCTCCGTAGTTTTTTGCATTTAGATGTGAGGGCGTATCTAATAGATGGTCCGGGGGTTCGACGTAACCGATAACGATGTCTAGGTAGTGCGCTCCGTAGTTTTTTGCATTTAGATATCAGGGCGCATCTAATAGGAAGTTCATGTGTTCGGGGTAGCCGATGATGGAGTCTAGGTTGTGCACACCATAGTTTTCGTTGTCCACTATGATCTTGATGCGTTCAAACCTTAGTAACGAAACACTACGGAGCTCTACTACTTGGACATCGTTATTGACTACCCCGAACACTTAGACCTCCTATTAGATGCGCCCTGACATCTAAATGCAAAACACTACGGAGCGCATTACCTAGACATCGTCATCGGCTACCCCGAACACCTGGACCTCTCATTAGATGCGCCCTGACATCTAAATGCAAAAAAATACGGAGCGCACTACCTAGACATCGTCATCGGCTACCCCGAATACCTGGATCTTCTATTAGATGCGTCCTGACATCTAAATGCAAAAAACTACGGAGCGCACCACCTAGATATCGTCATCGACTAAGTTGAAGACCTGGACCTCCCATTAGATGCGCCCTTACATTTAAATGCAAAAAACTACGGAGAACACCATCTTGACTCCACCATCGGCCACCCCAAAGACCTAGACCACGCATTCGATGCGTTCCAACACCTAGTGGTAAAAAAAGTACAGTACGCACCCACCTAGACACCGTCATCGACTGCCCCGAATACCTAGAACACGTATATTAGATGCGTCCTGAGACCTGAACGAGAAACTACGAAGAGCAGCACATATTTGGACAATAAACCGCGCGTTGCCTGAAGCAGGGCTGAATCAGGGCTTTAATTATTTTATTGATACTTTTAGAATAGCCTATCTGCGTACCTCCACTTTTCTGCGTGGATCTCGATCGCTTCCCCCGTCTATATGTGGGTTTAAAAAATATTTTAATGAAAACTCTATCAGTAGCCCGTCTGCGTGATAAATATTTGTATTAATTGAAAATTACGAATGTAAATTAAAATTAAAGTATATCATTTATGAAATTTAATGAACATAAGGATAAAAATTAAAGTTCGCGTGCTATAATATTCATTCAAACTTATTGCAATTTAGAGTTCCGTTGCATAGCGTATTGTATAGCGTAATGGTTAGAGTGTTTGCGTGCGAAATGAGCGTCTAGGGTTCGAATCCCCGTTAGGTCGAAAATTTTATTTGTATTTTTTTCAGCTATTATTTGTTATAAATATTGTAGTGTATTTATTCATCAATATTCTTTGTTAATAATATTACTTGTTAATAATATTAAAATTTATTAATAATGCAACAACGTGTAAAATTTATGTTTTTTTTTATCTCCGTAATACATTGATTTTTAAATATTTAAATTTTATATTAAATAAGACGTGTTCTTGTTTATGCACATACTGATTGTGCACATATTAATTGTGCACACTTTAACATTGGTATATATCTATATATATAGATCTGTACCAATGCTATCTGTGCACAATAAATATGTGCACAATCCTTATGTGCACAAACAAGAACATGCCTTAAATAATAATTTATTTTATTTAAATTTATTAAATAAAATTTTTTTATTTAAATTTTATATTAATAATAATAATAAATAATAATAATTAATATTAAATTTTTAATAATTAATTAATCTGTTCTAAATTAAAATACACTTGCAGCAAATTTAAAATTAATAAATAAATAATTAATTATTAATTTATTAATTAATTAATTAATTTCAACTACGTGTAACTTAAATTTCATGCATTGGATTGAAATTTCAGTGCTTGCATAAAATTAAACGGGAATTCTAATGAATAAAATTTAATGTAAATTTGCATTAAATTTAATCAACGTGTACCTTAAATTTCATGACGGACATTAAATTTTTTTCAAGCCCGTTCATAATTTTTGCTTCCAGTACATTTGCATGATATTTCATACACAAATTTTTTACAGTGTATACACTGTAAATAGTGTAATTTTATAATTTTTTAATTTTAAAACAATAATGAAAAAAAGTTGTAATAATTAATATGAAGGTTTTACCATACTTTTAACATTTTGAGGTTCATTACTGTGTATTACGTTTAAGTTATAGTTATATCCCAACTACACGGAGAAAAATAACATAGGAAAAATTACCATATTTGATTGTAAGTCGAGGACAGACTGAAATCCTCCACAAAATTGCCATAATTTATGGTAAAAATTGCCATAAATTTATGGCAATTTTTCCTACATTGTAAAAATTACTATAAATTTATGGCAATTTTTCCTACATTGTAAAAATTACTATAAATTTATGGCAATTTTTACCATAAATTATGGCAATTTTCTGAAGGATTGCAGTCTGTCCTCGACTTACAATCAAATATGGCAATTTTTCCTATGTTATTTTTCTCCGTGTACGTAAGTCAAAATATCAATGTCCGACATTTGACCAACGTGGTATAAATATGTAACAAAGTTTTTTCTAAATAAATGTTTATTATTAAGTATGTTTATTATTATTAAGTATTAGTAGTAACTATAATTGGTCTAGTTCCAATAATTTCGGCTAACTTCAAACTTTGAATGATCATAACTTTTCAACTAAACGATAAATCTTTCTCAATTTCAAATATATCTGATTCTTCAATATTTGAACTAGTTTAGCTCAAAGTTTCAATGTTTTTTTCGAATCTAATTAATTTACAGCGATGGATTTTATTTCATGTTAACGATGTTTTTCTGTCAACGCCACTAATTATGCAAAAAAGGCTGAAGTTTGAACGAGTATATCTCAGAAAGTAAACGATAAATCGCGCTCAAATTTCATAGTTATACGTATTAGTTTTTGGGGGATCGCCTATTTTTTCATCTAACTTATTTTTATTACAATAATTACAAGAAACTAATCCACCTCTTAAGGGAGGGCCTCCCAAGGATGATTTTCTTTTTTTTTTTATTTTAATTTTAACCCATCATATGCTATGTCCGAAAATGCTATGGGTACCACCACCGGGCAACTCTACTCCCCTACGTGTCCTATCTCTAAATTCGAAAAAGTGAAATTCACTTCATATACAACGTGTGTAGTGTGCTTCGTCTAGATCGCATTTGTTTTCGTTAAAACTAATTGTATCTAAGTGTTGAATTTTGAATTATTAATAATTTTTTTAAGTCAAATCAGACGGAAAAGGCTGAAAAAGATAGACATAGTTAATATAGACCGCAATCAAAATTAATATCGAATCCATTTCAAATCGAACAGCCAGACTGCACTAAAGTTGCATCCAGTTTGCAATGTTCAAAATTTTTTACAGAATCCTAACTTTGAAAATTTATTTTTCAAAGACATCTTCAAACTGCTGCCATTTTACAATTTTTTTAAGCTTTTAAGTAAACTATACGTGGTTATGCTCAATTTAACGTCATTTTTCACCCCTGCATGATATTTGCATAAATTTTTCATGAAAATTTTTATGAAGATAGGGGGTGTAAATACCGATCAAACCATGTGTATTAGATTTCCTGTTTTTTTCTTTGGAAAGAGAAAAAAATAAAATAAAATCCTAATTTTTTTCTCGCCCTATTGTCGTAAACAGCATATAGTCATTATAAATAGACTTGTATACATACCTAATTAGTGTACATATGTGCAATGTATACACACTCGCACGAATATACGTATTTGCAATAAATGATTTACAATAAATGATACTTTAAGTCAATCAACATTTTTAGCTTTTCTATATTTGTCTATGTCAACGTCTTGCTAATGAATTATTTTAATTGCGATAGTATAATTTTGAACATATTTTACAAAATCATTAGCATTTTGTATAGATTCTTCAAGGGACTTTTGAAGATTATTGGAAGTAGCATTTGCTTAACCCGTGCAATTGTATAATCTCGGCATCATTTGCATGTCGCTTCGACTTTACTTCCGGCGAGACAGTGAAAAAGCTTCAGCAATTCATCGCCTCATTATTTGAATTTTATTATAGTTTATTGTGCGTCATTAACGTGTGACGGGAAAAACCGAGTGTATTGTCGCGTATGTTAAAATGTCACCTTACCTGGCTTGTTCTTTGGGGTGTTATCAAGTCTTTCGATTACAATATTTTAGAATTTATTAATATTTGGAATGGACGACGTTACAGTTTTCGTTTGACAATATGAATACAACCTTTTTACTATACATCATTTAGAGATTCATAGTAGATGAAAATTACCGAATTTATCGCCAGTTTTCAGCGATAATGTCGAATCTAGCTAGTTTTTTTTCGACAGTCTATGACGATAAATCATAATTTTTTTACATTTTATAGGCAGCAAGTGACTAAAAACTCATGTAATTAAAAAAGTGTATAACTAGAAAAGAATTCGAAAAACTTTCCCACACTACGTTTTAACCCGCGTAGACATTTTAAAAGTACTTTGATATTATTTTTTCTTTTAAACATCCGACATATACATATAGAAAAAAAGACTCGCTTAACGATAACATTAGCGAGGTTTTTAGCTAATTTATTTCGTCGATATTATTTAACGAAGTCCGAGTACCCAATCATCAGCACATCTCACCTATCCCTCGATAAAAAAAAAATCATTTCCAACCTCTCCACCCGCCATAATTCAAAACAAAGCGTTCCCTGAACCATCATCGCCACTGTACGATTCCCGCAACAGACACACACCCATTCTCTAAATACGTAATACACACGCCTCTTTAACAGTTGTCATCGCGACTACCATACACTGCTGCACATAATTCCTCAGACCCATGCAGCGCGCCACTACGGCAGCAGTAGCGTGCAAAAGTTAAACGTGACTATGCAGCGCGCGGCAGAAATCATGTACGTCGTCCCAAGAATCGAGTGCAGCCTGTATGTGTGGCAGTTGTACTGGCGAGTGCTGCACAGCGTTCGCGGATGAGAGAGAAAGCGAAACGCGAGAGGGAACGTGTACATGCGTGTATATATGTATATACGCGAGGCGCGATTATTCTAATATTGTTATTGTGAAATAAGTGGTGGTTTCTTTTTTTATTTGGAATTTGGTTTTTTAATGGAACGGAGAGCGTGGAAAAATTTGAGATCGGTAATTTATTTTAATTAGGCGGGTTTCGGACAGTGTAGTGAATCGTTTTCTCCAGAATTTGAATTTTAAAGTTGACAAATTTCACTTGTATGGAGTCAACGAGAAGTCAGGATTTTTCCTCTAATTGTTTATTCGCTTTATTTTATTATTTTATTTTTGTTTCTTTTCAAGCAGAACGGTGTTGCGGGAAAATATACAGTATGGTTAAACATTCCGGAGATAAATTATTAGTTGAGGGCACGCGAAAAGTTTTAATCTTACAAATCAGTGTAAAGTGTACCTTTATTTTGAAAATAAAACCGAATGCGAGAAGGAACGTTAATCACGCCGTTAATAACTTT
Organism: Torymus aiolomorphi; assembly: GCA_036365515.1. NCBI lineage: Eukaryota > Metazoa > Arthropoda > Insecta > Hymenoptera > Torymidae > Torymus > Torymus aiolomorphi. Next base: position 9,695,188 of record CM070877.1, on the reverse strand, counting down.
TCACTTTTGACTTTATTGTACGCATAAAAATCTTTATTCGGCGTGAGAGCTCCAAACTTTTAAAACCACTATTACTCTAAAAGGTCCATAAATAATACTCTTTAGCATACAGAAGCTTCTGTGCTTTGAAATTCTTCAAAACAGTTACTAAAATTACTGTAATGTTTTTTTCACAACTACGTCACACACATCCTAAAAAAAAGGTCAATTTTGTCTCCTAAAACTTACTTACATCGTAATTTAAACAACCACTCGAGCTACCCACGCGGCATAACACCAATACCCGCCGACCTCAACAATACCCCAAAATTACAAAAAAAATCGAGCCTGTCGCATAAACCATCCCACACATGCATCGCGCGTCGCAGACGTTCTCTCTCTCCTCGCGTCTCGCCCGTAAAATGTGGAGCGACGGAGGCGCAGCAGCAGCGCAGCAGTTAAATCTGTATATTTGTAGAGGCGAACGAGGGGAGGAAGACGACAACGACGGCGACGGTGAAGAAGAAGTCTGTCTTTTGCACGCGTGCGTGCGACCACGTGTTTCACGTTCGAAACGAGACGAGAGAGAGAGGGAAAGTGTCGGCGCATTGTTGTCTTGGATGTATGGTTTCGTGGGGCATTGTTGGTGGTTTGGTTGAAGGGAATTCAAAAAAATTAACGGAAATCGAGATTGACGATAAAAATGCGAAAATAGCGGTAAATATGCGACGTCGGGTCATTTAATGCTTAAATCTTTTTTTTTACAGATTCTCGAATTTGGCGTGAAATTAGATTTATTTGCGAGGAAGAATGAATTAGAAGAAAATGATGTATGTTATACCTATAAATTTTCGTATTTCACTGCATAAAGTTACGAAAACATTTGTGGTTGACAAACTTTGTATTGACAATCGAACTAAAACACTTGAGAATCGTAACAGTTTTCAATATAACAGGGAATTATAGATAGTCTTTCCAATCAAACTATAAACAATGCGACTAAATTGTAGATTTTTTATTTATCTATTGTTTAAAATAACCGGCAGCTCTTTAAGTAACTGATAATTGTGACAAATTACAAAATCCAAGAATACTGTCGCGCGTTAAGTTATTAGCGCTAAACTCACCCGGTCATAAATCAATCAGCGGACATATATATATACTCATCGAACAACCGGGTCTACCTAGAGGCCAAAATAAGCTTTCGAGCGAAAATCGTAACTAAAACACTATTTATAAATAGGAGCACAGACACGCGAACAAACTTTTACTGTGCGAAAATTTCAACAAAATATAAATAATTAGTAACAAAGAAATATATATATATATATGTATATTAATTATTCATCCCATTAAAAAATAACCTAAAAACACAACAATCTCCAATCCCCAGTTTTCCTCCTTGTAAATACCCGCACCAAAACGCCATTACCGACTCTCAGGTATTAATTACACTGCCGACATCAGCTCCACACCTCCTCTACACAGGCTTTACGATCGTTCGATTTAAACACCGCCGAAAATGAAGTAATTAAAACACGAAAAACGACCCTGCCTTGCAAAAAAGTCCCCCACTCCGAAAAAAAAGAAACCCTAACACACATACAGAGCGAGCGAGTGCGAATAGGTAGTCCTCGCGATCGCCCCGCGTTCAATTACCGAGCTCGCGCCATGTCCACCTTCCTGCTGCATATGTATTATACGCGCATGCGCTCGCGCGATTGTCTTCCGAGAATCGCGCGCGAGCGGCGAGGATGTATCTTTTTGCTGCGCGTATGCGCGCGCGCGCAGGAAACGGGGGCTGCGCACCTTTTCTTTCTTTATTATATGCGCGCGCGCGCGAGAGCGCAGGCGCGTGAATTTCGGTGTCGGTTAGCGCTGAGTGTATGTATATAAAATGGGTTCGCGGAATTTTGCGCAACGGGATTGAGTATTAAGGCAATTAATTCGAACCGGGGAGACATTGAATGGAAGAATCTTTTTGTTTAGGTTGGTATAGTTGGAAATGTTTGTCGAAGCGGACAATTTGCCATTTATGAGGGGGAAAAAACTCGTGCTTCTTTAATAATTGGTGGAGGATGGAAGATTCCCTCGTTAGGGCTTTTTTATTTGGTTGGTTAATAGGACTTATAATTGTTCATTAAAATGTTTCACGAGACATAGTAATGGTAAGCAGCTGATTTCGCATTTATATACCTGTTTTGGATTAATTAATTAATTTTACAAGAATATGAATGTTGGTAGCGGCACGATATATACCTTATATAGGGTGCTAAGAAAAAGCATGGGTGTTACCATCCGCATGATAACCACCTATATTGGGCGTTTTATTCGCCTGCTTTGACTTTTAAATATTAAAGCAAATATATAATTAATCTTTATTGCACAGATACGAAAAATTTTCTGCAAGAATTCCCGCAGAATTTTCCGGTGGGCGAAAACTTTTTAGAAATTTCTTACAATTATATTGCTGTAAGATTTCTTGATAGAAAATTCTGCAGGCTTTTTTCATACGGGGTTGAAGAACAAAGTACATATCTCAACCATTCTATCGCAAAATCCCTATTCTTATTTTTATTTTTGTTTTTTTTTTTTAATTTATGCATAACTCTGAATGTGCTACTATACTTTTAAGTATATAGGCTTTTTTTCAACCTTTAAGAAAAATATAAAGAAAAATATCGTTAATTTTGAATAAAACTGTGTAGTGTGTCGCATTTTTTTTTTTTTAATAATGCAAGATTTTGCTCATACATTTTATAGCAATGTGTGTCGATTTCCTCACACCTGAAAAAGTTTTAGCATTTCCATCTTTTGGTAATTAAAACAATCAAAATACGAACTATTCTATTTCGTTAATTGTCCTATAGATTTCTCGCAACATCTGTCGTCCAAAGTAAATCTCCAAGACTTCAATGTCGCCAATCGCAACAACAACACCTCACTCACCATCCACCGCACCCCCACCCACCCAAGAACCCAGGCACGCACATAAAAAAAAATACCTTACGCAGTCATTTATTCGTAAAATCGAAGGCAGCAGCAGCAGCGGCAGTCAGCCGATAACCCATCAAATTGCAAAATCACCGTGTCTCGTCGGCCACTTCTGCGACAATAAAGAAAGCGCATATACGCTCCTCTCTTTCCCGACAATCGCCGCTCGGCAATAAAGGAGAGTGAGAGAAAGAGACGATAGAATTTTACGATTGTACGAGTGTTCCTGTCTCTCGCCTCACGAAAACATCAAAGGAACGCTCGGCAGTCCATTTTTCATCGTCGTCATCATTCGACACTCTCTTTCCCTCTCCAGAGAGACTTGACTCTCTCTCTCTCTCTCTCCCTCGCTCTGCGAGTCTATTAACCGCGGGAGCCAATAACACACACGTATGTGTGTGCGCTCCCGAGAGAGCAAGAGACGCGGTAGTAACTTAAGTATCGTAAATACGACGAGGGAACAATGGGGTAAGAGAGCTCCTGCGCTTTCCAAATTTACCTATATATACTATATATATGCATGGCCCTTTCGCTGAACCGACGACAGGCTGCGCGCGATATAATAGACGGCGATGAACTCACACGGCTGAAGTGCCTGAGGGAATATAATGATATTATATATATATCTGCCGATTCATCGACCACCGCGAGGCAGACCGTGACTGTCGCGAAAATTCGGAATACGTTCTTTTTCTTTTTCCACGTACGACGGAGACGTTTAGCGTCGAGTGGATGGTTATGAAGAGGCAACACGATCGAGTGGCTGCTGCTGTGTATGGAAATTTGACGGTTTGTGTGTGCGAGTTAGCGATGAATTGGGCAGTTGGCGCGATGGAATGTCTGTTTTGTTGGTTGTATACCGTTTAATTTTTCGGATGTGTTTTGGTGTGCGAGCAGGTGACAATTGCCGTGAGAAGGAAAAGAAAGATGTCAATATAGGGTGCCGAAATTTTCTACGGATTTTTCTGCTTTCTGTACTTTCATTTTTGGAAAAATATGTTCTTTTCAGTGGATTATATTTTATTCTTATTTTAAATAACATACTTTCCTCAAGGAATTAATTTTTATAAATCACAGCCTTGTGCCCTTATAAAATATCCAGCCCTCCAAAAAAACTGAAACTTTCAATCTAAATTAAAACTCGCAGAACTACGTAAAACACGACAAAAAAATCTTCTTCCACTTCAGTCGAAGAATCCCTTCTAAATCAATAGGCATTACCTTATATACCTTCGCAAGAAGCATCCTCCCGACTCTCTAATAACCCTTAATTCCCTTTGTCAAAGGCACCAACTCCGTTAAAAAAAAAGAGCAGTACAGCACAAAGCGCCGTCAACCCAAACGACCTCCGAATCTTCTATTCCCCCTCTTCGGCAGCAATCGTCGAAAGACGCGAGCGCGCGGGGAGCGAAATTAAAGCTCGTTAAATAAATCACTTTTACGCGCAGCAGCAGCCGCGCCCGCCGCCGGCGTTCGATCATCCCTCTGCGCCCGAGTCTGTCCTAAAACAGCGTTAAATATCTTTAATAACGACCTCGTAAAGGGGATTTTAACGGATCGTATAACTTTAAAGTAGCTGGCGGGAGAGCGAGAGAGAGACGTTGGTTGCAGGTTCTGCTAAACACTCAATATTATATTCATCTCGCTGGTGTATGCTGAGGTGATGGAATTGCTCGTGAGATGGTGGAGTTCGTGGAATATATTTATTCGGCTGTTATTGTATAATTGCAGTGGTTTATGGTTACTGTTATGAACTTGGTATAGGTTTCGGTGATTATTATAGTTAAGAAAATTGAGTTGAAAGGTTTTTAAATTGTAGAATAAAAAAAATTTCTTTCTTATCTGACACTTATAAAGTTTCACAATAGTATATATATTTAAATATGGTTTAGTGACCCGTCAACTCTCAATTTCAATTCTCTTCTATATACAAAAACGTTCTCCCAGATGAAAAATCAACTTGAAACACTAGAGTAAAGTTTGGAAACTGTGCCAATCAGCTCGGTTAGTAAATTTTAAAAACGTTTTTTTATCTAATTTTCATTTTAAAAAACAAAAAATGTTTCTCTACACCACAGTGATCGCTTCAAAACAGATATATCATGTATATCAATCCAACCAAAATCATTTCTCTCTGTAAAAACAAATTTTTTTTCAAACCATCTTCTTTCATGAAACTCCTGCTGAATACACGCACCTAACTCTCTCCACTCAATTCACGCGTTCCAGCCGACATTCCCCTCTCTCTCTCTCTCTCTCACACACATACTTTCAAAAAGGACTCACATATACACAGAGGAAGGTGCAGCCTCGCAGACACTCGTGCGAAAGGGCGAACAAATGACTGAAGGAAGAAGAGTCGCTCTCTCGCTCGCTGCCGCTTGCTCCACAATAGCTCATCTCTCCCGGTACGTTGATACTCGCTTCCCTCTCTCTCTCTCTCTCTTCTTTCCCGCAGCCCTACACGACCGCCGCTGACTTATCGGCCCGGGCATATTTAATTTCCGCTCTCGACACTCGCTCGCCCGCGAGCGCGCTTATCTACCCTTTTCCAATAAGGCAGCTCTTCTACGGCGCGAATTACCCTTTTGCAGGCGCGCGCGCGTCGTATTCGAATTGTATGGGACATTATATTGCGAGAGAGAGTGGGAAAACAGGATTTCTGTTTCTGAGAGAGGGGAGAAAGAGAAGGAGTGAGGTTTATCCGCGATACTTTGTCTCTCGGTGCTTTCGACACGTTATAGGAGGAGGAGGAGGAAGCGAGAGGATGTGTTTTGTGTTTAGGGTGATTTGGGGCGGAGGTGTCGTTTTGGGGGATAACGAAATATTGATGCGACGTGCGGGGACGTCACTTGATGAGATACAAATTTTGAGTCTGTGATTGAATTAAGGGGATGAATTTTACTTGATAAATTTTAATGGGTGGTGGCGACCACCATTCACTTTGTATAAGTATGCTGATAATAATGCGTAATAAAAGTTATAAGCTATTTTTACAATTTTGAAGGAACTTCTGCATGAAATCTTAAAAGAATTGTTATTCTGTATGGAACATTCTTTCTGCTACTTTTAAATATTACATATGCATTCAGTTCCGTCTGTAGACGCCACTTTGTGGTGTAGAAAAAAAAAAGTTTTCTGAAAGCATGTTATAGAAATATATTTCAAAACATTTGGAGTCGATATATACTATATTTTTAGGAAATGTTCGTGTGTATTTGATTTTCTTTGCTTCTTTCATTCCTTTAATTGTTTCCTAATCTCTTCAGAATTTTCAAGAGAAATAATTGCTATATATACATATGATGAGTTTGATGAACAGAAGGATTTATCACTAAACTTTTGAAATATTTAATGTTCAATTTTTCTAGTCCTTCTCTCGAATCGCAATTTTTTTTAAATGTATTGTACATTTAATTGCAATTAATAGCGAATCTATCGTATACATGTGCAATATGAGGTTGAAATATTATATTTAAATAATTCAAAATTTATACTGAACCCCCTTAATTTAATTTGATTTCTAAATATATTTTGGCGAATATTTCGTACTTTTAAGTATTGTGCATAAAATTACCCGTGTTAAGATTAGCAATACAAATTCCACACGTCAGCTTTTCGTTAGCGCTTAGTGAATCAATCATGAACAGAATTATCTTAACCTTACAGACCATCATTTTTTGCATAACACTCGTCCAAATAAACTTAAAGAAGACAAAGTAGAGAAAGTCTGGTCATAATTAAACGTAGCTGCGTCACAAACATCTTTACTTTGCATATTTGTCAAAACCAGCATTACATACATATATACGCATCTATATTATATTAATTTAAATTTCTCTGGATTTCTGGAAGCCTGTGTTTTTTTTTTTGTACGAGCTTTTGCATCAAAAGAGTATGCACATAGTGCATCATGCGCATGCAAATGCATCTAAATACATCAGATGCATGCAAATCCAAGCAAATCGCAACGAGCGGCGATATTAGTAAAGTAAACGAAGGAAATGATTTAGGTATAGCGTATTAGAATTAAAAAAAATTAATTACATTATTATTAATTAAAAATTTATTAACTTACCGCATCCAATTATGGGATCTTTAGTTTCTGTGATGTAATTCCTGTCTTTGCAATAGTGTAACAGCTTATACAAATATTTTTTCAAGTAATCCCCACTAACTCATGGCTGTCTCCAAATACGTATTCAACGAAGGATATAAGAATACTCATAGAATTATAAGTCCAATTTTAAATTGCATATTAAGTATATTACTATAATGCTACATATTATTAGATTACCATCTAAAATAAAAGAAATAAAAATGTTTTAGCTTGCTACTATTGAGACTCTTCTACCATTCACCACTCACCTTGCTTTACCCTTTATACTTTTCCTCTCGAAATTTCTTCCTAACAATGTTGTAATACGCTATTTCGAACATCGCAATATATCCTCAAACTTAAATCTCATTCGCAACCCACAACATTCGCATATACCCAGCCATTCCAACCGCAACCATCCTCGCGCTCACGGCCGGCGCGTGCTTGCACAGTAGCTCGCGCGAAAAGAGGGTCGATGAAAAATTCAGGCCACTTACTCTCTGTCAGGCTCTACCGCCAAGAAAAGACAACGACGACGGCGGGCACTTTTCAGCCCGGCTGCCCCACGCGAGCAATATGGAAATCCGCGTCGCCTATTACATACATAAATATATAGATATATACATGTATATATAGAAACCTCCTCCCACTCCACCACTACCACCGGAGAAAGAGAGAGAATCTCGTCAATCTCGACCTCACCCCACCAACCCTTAGCGTATGATTAAGCGTGACATATAGAGAATCGTCCATGAAAAATTCATGCGGCACCCGGCCGCCGGGCGCGAAGGAAGAAGAATATTTCTTCCGCCCCTCTTTCGGCCTTCTTATCTCCATCAAATGAATTTAACGCTACTCCACTTCTCTCTCTCTCACCCTGGCCCCCCGACAGCGAGCGCGTTATATCCGGCGGAGTCCGAAATCTGGGTAATATAATGGCGCGCTGTGGAGAGATGTCGGCTGTAACGAGCGAACGATCGCCGGAATGTTATTATGGAAGTTGTATTGTTCTATTAGTGTAAAATAGTGCCGAGGGTAGATAAAGCGATATATATATATATAGCGCGGGTAGTTGTAATTGTATATTTCACGTTGATTAAATGTATTAGCGAAATATTCTTCACTTTTTTATTATGTGGAATATTAGATTCCTATATTGTCAAAGGGGGATGGTAATTAGTGTGGAATAGAAATTTAGAACCAACTTGAGAACGTTATAAAAAGTATTATTAACTTATGAATTCCGGAACGCCTTCTAGTATTACGCGGTAACGCTCTTTACTGGCGGATACATGTAAACTTACATTAAATACTTTAAGGTGGCTCCAGCGGTCTAGTAGACATAAAGCTATGAACATTTTTTACAAAAATTCATTTACACATTCCAATCTGAAAACTGATATGACAGGAAGCAGAGTTCTTAACGTAACGGAAAATATTTTTGTTAGAAAATTTCCAATTTTGCAAAAGTATATTTTGTCCATTAAAAAAAAAATTCAGTAATAACTACAAATCTTTTTTGTTTTTCATTCAATTTTAATTTGCAAGGTCTCATTTTCTTCCTTGTTAAATTTCAGAGGGAGTCAACGATATCAAAATTGAAAAATTTTCAAAACCTGCAAAGTTATATGCAATTGTTTGTAGATTTGTCACTGAATTTTATAAACAATTGCATATAACTTTGCAGGTTTTGAAATTTTTTCAATTTTGATATCGTTGACTCTCCTTGAAATTTAACAAAGAAGAAAATGAGACCTTGCAAATTAAAATTGAATGAAAAACAAAAAAGATTTGTTGAAAATATTAAGAAACGATGGTGAGGGTCAACCCAGGATGTAAAAAATCACAACTCAAAGTTTCATTCTAAAATCACAACGTGATCACGACGACTATTACACTCAAAGTGTAATAGTCGTCGGCGGCGATGTAGTCTGTATAGAGGTTCTGACACAGAGCTTCGGCTCTTAAAATATCTGTTAACGAGTTATGTAATTGTAATAAATGTTCACCTGAAGAGGCTAGAAAAAGCAGACTAGCGAAACGTTGTGATTTTAGAATGAAACTTTGAGTTGTGATTTTTTACATCCTGGGTTGACCCTCACCACCGTTTCTTAATATTTTCAATGTACTATGGAGAGTGGATACTACAAAAAAAAAAAAAAAAAAAAAAAAAAAAAAAAAAAAAAAAAAGATTTGTATTTATTACTGAATTTTTTTTTTTAATGGACAAAATATACTTTTGCAAAATTGGAAATTTTCTAACAAAAATATTTTCCGTTACGTTAAGAACTCTGCTTCCTGTCATAACAGTTCTCAGATTGGAATGTGTAAATGAATTTTTGTAAAAAATGTTCATAGCTTTAGGTCTACTAGACCTTTGGAGCCACCTGAAATGTATTGGTATGTTTCAGTCTCATAATTCCACCCCTTTAAAAACGTTCACACACACAACATCCACGCAAGATATACACAACCCAACATTATTATCTAATTAATTTTCATACAATTTCATTCGACCGTCAAACCAGGACCGCCAACACCACAGCATAGCGTACCCGCAGCGAATAATAAAATATTTCCAGCAACGATCGCGTCGTCATCTTCATTGTCAGGCTCCATTGTCTCGGCGCGCCTCTGGAAATCTGCACGCTCGGCTGCCTATGCGCCAACAAGTTAGTAATTAATTTTTGCGAATTACTCGCCGCTACCGACGAGGACGACGGCGACGTCGACGACGACACCCGTCGCTCGATATCTTCCTCTCATTGTCCCGCGTTGTTCAGCGAGCGAGAAACTCGCGCGGAGGAAATGCAACTTGCAACCGCGCGCGCGTCTGTCTCTCTCCGCCCGGCAAGTTCCAGGTATACGAGCGAGACACGCGATGAATCGTTTTCGCGGTAGAGAGCGGCAGAGGTGTGTAGCTTGGGGATGTATCTATGTGTATGTGTGTGCGGATGGTAGAGAGGGAGAGAGAGAAAGAGCAAGGCAGGCCTAGAAAAGGCAGACAATGGCGGACGATATGCAATCCATTAACATTCAATTATATTCGCGGAGGTAACTTGGCTGTTTGTTGGTACAGTTTTAGTCGCGAAGTTGAGTTAGTTCAAGTATTCGTTTAATTTAGAAAATGGAATGTGTTATTCGATGATAATGCTTTGTTCGCGACAAGTAGTATTCTTTTTTTATTATTTTAGCAAGTTACTAGACGTTTTATGAAAATTTCTGGGTACGTATAGCTAATATGCAATTTAAAATACATTTTATAAACATTTTTGTAAATTGTTATTTCACAATTATTACAATAATTATTTTGTTAATTTAACCATACGTGTTGAGGAGGGGACAATGTACAATTTTAACAATGAGATTTACGCTTTATCAAAGGGCGCGGCAGCGCCCTGCTTGGGGGAGTATAAGGCAGAAGTGTTATATATCCTGTATTTAGATAAATTTTCATTATTATTTTTCAACAAGAGAAGTAGAGAAAATAAGTGGTTATAAGTAAAACAGTTTCAGATATTTAAATCAATTATAAATTGATTTATTCATTTTTTATTTATTTAATATCACTAACGGGCTTAAGCCTTATTTCAATACAAAAGATGTAATAACGTATAACATAAGAATTTTCTGTTTTTTTTTTTGTAATACACTTTTGTAAAGGGCATCAAAGCCTGTTCAAATTATTAAATAAATAAATAAATACAATATTATTTAAATATAGATTTCCAATAACATTGATCCACTAACCTATAACAATCACAAAATACACAATCCAAATTTCACTATTTTCCAAAATAACCATCAAACATAACGTTCTAAGCTATTCACAACCCCACAGTCAATTATCTCCAGAAAGCCGTCAACACGGGCACATCTCTCTCGCAAAAGAGCACCCTAACCTCTAAGTGGCTGTCTCACGCATGGCGAGGCAACTGTATATGCGCGCGCAGGATTAGAGCGTGAAATTCGCGGGAAGTAGCGCGTTATAGATTTGCCTAGTCATACGGCAGCAGTAGCAGCAGCAGCAGCAGCCCTCGTCCCTGTCTCTCTCCTCTATACTATAATACACACACAGCACCCCGACGTCGCCGTCGTCGTCGTGTCTCCCCTGTCGTCGAGGTTAGAGCGAGCCGGCGCTGCGATTGGTCGTTCGAAGCCATCGCTATCTGGGACATTCTGGCCGACTCAATTTCTCGTTTCATTCTCCGGAGCAGTAGCAGCAGCAGCAGCTCTCTCTCTCTCCCCTCGCTCGCTCGCGCGCGCGCTATCTCGTTCACCCGCCTGAGTTCCCCCGACGGCTGCGCGCGTATAATACGCCAGCCAGGCAGTTATAATAATGCGAGAGGGAGAGAGAGAGAGAGAGAGAGAGAGAGAGAGAGAGAGAGAGAGAGAGAGAGAGAGAGAGAGAGAGAGAGTACGCGAGGGGTTGGCTCGGGCGAGCAAACGGCCGCCTGGTATTGGTTGATATTTTCAACAGTTATGTAATTTCCTGGCTATTGTGAGAGCCGCGCGCCGCCGCCGACTATCATCCGCGCAGACGTGCCTCGGGATCCAACAGTTCCCCTACTCCTCGCGTACACGTACGCGTGTATATAGGTTTATATATATAGGAAGTATTACGTGTATATGTGACGGGGGCTGTAGGGAGGGAGAGAAAGGCGCGCAAGCGCGAGCGCCAACCCTCTTTCCGAAACTTTCCAGGACAAGGCGAAATGTCACGCATATTGCCGAGAGAGAGGGAGAGAGAGAGAGAGAGAGCGAGCCTCCCGGGGAATATAACCCTCGAGCGTGCTTGCCAAATTTCGAGTCATCGCCATCTCGTGCGCGCACAGGAGAGCGACAACTTGTTCCCTATCAGATTCTCATTCCGGCCTTTTTCGGGGGGATGGTTTATTGAATCTATTAGAAAAGTAGTCGGCGTTGAAGCGTTAAGAGGGAGAAAATCGATAGCCACTGCGTGTATGAGGATATGGGGAGCTGAAAAATCCACGATACTGGTCCGATATTGGATAAAAATTGGTTTGCTGATGATTAAAGTTACTAATAACTGCAATTCTTGCACAAACTTTGGTTTGTATGAATAAAGTAAAAGTAGTTTTCTTGACCTACAATAACGATTAGTTATTAGTTATTAAAAAATGTGATCTAATAATATGAAGAATGAAAAGGAAAAGAGTAGTTCATTTTTGATCCCGTAGGTATTCTTTTGTCCCGCTTGTAACTCATACTTGCGGTCGGGCCGCTACCGTGCTTCTTGACAGTAACGTTCTTCCATCAAATCAACTGAACTATAGTTCCACCCATCAATTATAATAAATCAAGATATAATTAATGACTCACTTCTTCAGTCTTTCTCACTCATTTCCTTATGAAAATAAAACCTGCCGACTAAAAAACCCATAACCTCTTCATCGCTCCATTAATATACCACACCGCATCCCGCCGTCATCACGAATTAGCCATCCCACTCGTTTTTTCACCATCCAATCCAAACCCAACCTAAAACGCACTTAATTACGCGAGTATAAAAATCCCGTCCGCGCGCGTGCGTCCTAATTCCCGCGATCGTGAAACCCCCCTGCCCGTAAAACGCGCGCGCAGGAAATTACCGCGGCGAAGCGTTTCTTGATATCGGCGTCTTATCGCTCGGACGTGTATATATATACAGTCATCAGCGGTGGTGTGGGGCCCTCGAAAAACGATTCGCCCCCGATGTTGTTATACTGTTTATGAGAGAAAGAGAGGGAGGGAGCAGCGGCGGATGGTGTGTAAGGTGCGGGTTTATCGATTGCTTGGGGTGAAGCGAAGTGGAAGAATTTCGTCGATGATTATGGAGGTTTATTGGGTACGCTGTAAGGAGCGAGAGATTTCTTTTTATTGACGAAATAGAATTTAACGACCGAGCGGGAAGTTTCGTGAAAAGCTTAAATATGTAAGTTTCGCGAATTTCAGTTTGAAACTTATATAAATCGAGTTACTAATTATTTTGTATCAACATCGGAGAAATTTTATCGGTCGTTTTGTAGCTAACGATGGTGAAGTTCATTTTTGATATAAAATTTTAATTCTGCTATATCCTGCCTTGCGAAAGGACATTAATGGTATATGTGTGAAATGCTGACCAAACATCTTAAATGTCAATATTAAACAAAGATTACTTTTTTTATGACTTTAATTCCAGAAATATATTATACGATAAACAACCTTTATTTATATATAATCCTGGGAGAAGTTATTCGATATCGGGAAGGAAAGTGAAATTATCTACAAAGAAAGCGCTTTGATTCAAAAGCTAAATTACGACTTTACTGCGTTTTTTAACGTTTAATTATTCAAAAGCAACAACAATACGAATCTTTTTTCAATTACCTGTCAATGAACCATATACGTCCACTTTGCATACATATACAAACAATACTCCAACTTCCAGCCATTTCCCCTACCAACGGCTAAATTTTTCAGCCATAAAAAAAATATCCTTACACCAATATTAAAAACCTCCCGTTATTATCTTACCTCCAGCATACTCACACTCACTGCATTACAAAACAAAACAAAAAACTCTTTGCCCGTGACGCGCGCCGGTCGAAAAAGTTACACGTAGCGCACGTACACGTCGGTTAGGGGGACTTTCAATACTTTTATTCAAACAAATATTCGCGCGCGGCGTCGAAAAGCCGCAGGCTGAAAAACATATTATCCGCGCGCTCGTTTCACACGATATCCGCGGCGGCAAACTTTTTTCACACACGTGTCGCGAATATAGCCTCGCGCGGCGATAAAAATATACACCCGAGTGTATTTTATTTCCCTCCCTTCGATATATACCTACACGCACGCAGTGAAAATTCCGCGCGAATATGCATGTCAATAGCGTATACGTATACGTACACGTATGAGGGAGAGAGAGAGAGCGGCGTTTAATTAACAATGTCGCCCGCGGTTCGCGCACAATAACAAGTTGTCAGCGCACCGAGAGCGAGTATGACGCAGTTAGCCTGCGCGCATATGAGGGGTAGTAGCGGCGAGAGAGAGGAGAGCGCGCAGAAGACAATGCGCCGAAAGAAAAAGATGAATTGCGCCCGCGAGGGCGAGAGAAACAGGGAGCCGATAATGAAGTGTACACGTATACGTTATTGCATTGTGCGAGGGAGGACAATGGGGATCTATATTTTATCTGGCAAATTATATTTTATTAATAAACACGCGAGTTGTCGGCGCGCCGAGACGCGGAGAAATATTGGAATCTTCGTAAAACCCTGGTGCTTTATATATTTATATTTATTGGATAAAAGCAGCTAGTAGGTGTCTACTTTATTTTTTTTTTTTTTAATGCGTGCATCGGGTGGTTGGTGCAAAATTTATAGCTCGGCAATGAAGTGTACGTTCTAGTTGACTCTGCATGTGGTAGCGCACAAAAGATGCATATGTTGCTTTAGTATATTATAAACGTCAGTTAAATTTATTTTATAGAGAGAGGCATTCGATACAATGTAACAGAATAATTCTCTCTGCTGGTAAAAATGAAAAGAATTTATTGAACTACTTATGCAAAGTGTATTTTACTATATATTTTGATTATTAAATGCCACCTAATCGTAATGTTATTACGTGCACAATGAATTTATTCAGTGCGCCGAGCGAAGTAGTTTTTAATCCCATTAAAGTGTATTGGGCGTGAACTTTGTTACCAGGTAACACCCGAATGAAAAAAAAGAAATGTAAGTAAATGTAGAAAACCGTAAAAAATTGTACAAAACTGTTAAGAAACTGTATAAAACTATTGATTTTCGGGCATTTTATGCGAATGATTTATAGAGTTATATACACTTTTATACATTTTTACACATTTTCATACATCTAAAAAATTAAAATTTTTTGCCAGAAAATTTTTTCATATATGTACAAATTTTAAAGAAATATAAAAAAACCTATACAAATATACAAAACTGCTTAAGTGTATAAAAGTGTAATATTTTACATTTTTATACATTTTCTTACATTTTCTTATATTTTCTTATATTTTCTTACCTTTTCTTACATTTTTTTACATTTTGTTTTGCCGACTAATTTGGAAAAATTAGTCATATTTGTAAGGAAACGTATACGAATGTAAAAAGAAAATGTAAGAAAGTGTATAAAAAAGTTAAAACAATGTCCGAAAACCAATGCTTTTATACAGTTTTATACATTTTCTTACACCATTTTCATACAATTTCATACAATTTCTTACATTTTATTACATTTATTATTTCCATACGGGCAATAATAAAATTTCAATTAATATGAATTTTCACTCTAGTTTAGAGGTTTATTCGAAATACATTGAATCGTAGAATAATCTAATTAGAGGAATCCTGTGTAAAAATATTTGAGCAAAGTTTATTGTATTATTGGCAAACAAAATTCGCATAATAATGCTCCACTCAAAAACTGATCATCCCAGTCCAATTCTACCACCCAACAGCACCTCCTCTCGATTCCGACAACCAATCCAACAATTGCCACTCAACGTGTGTATAAACGCCACCTGGAATAACTCCGAGCACTAAACTACACAGCAGCCCTATAAACCTGGCACCTCATCCTGCACGAGCAGAATCCGCGACGCCGCCGTGGGCAGGGCGAGCGCAGGCCGCGGGGCAATATGGCGAGTCGCTTAATATTGACTGGGGACGGTTACGCGTGCGCGCCGATTGGAGGGGACACCCCCGCTCTCCCTCTCTCTCTCTCTGACCTCTCTCCGACGACGACCTCGGCCCTTTTCCCTCGCGCGAGCTCGCGAGGTTTGCGTTTTTTTAGCGGCTGCGTCTGGGGGCAAGCTTAGAGTTTAATTGTGTGTAATAGTGGTAGGGAACGGCGAGGGCGGATTTTTGGAGTGGGAGATTTGGTTCGTGAAGGGGATCAATTGGAAGTTGTATTAATATAATAATAATATGAATAAGTGAGATGAAAAGCGGTCTAAGTTTTCAAAACAAAAAGTCTCAAACTGAGGGAGACGTTTTACTCAAAATATGCAATTATACGTTTTTATTAAGAAAAGTAAGCAAATGCCATACATATCATGTATAAATCTCAACGAATGTGTAGTGATAAATTTTACTCTAAATCATTACAGAAAGTCTTCTTTCTACCAACTCAAAATTTATGTTTTGGACTACTTAGACCATTTTTCATCTTACCCATTCGTATTGTAATAGTGTAAGATGCATTTCTTAGAGGGTTTGGAATTATTTTTTATATAATATGATTTGATTGGTTAATCAAAACTAAGAGTGGCATATTTATGATTGACTGACCAATCAGAAGTTGATCAGACTGACCAATCAATTGTTAACAGTTTTCATTATAGAAATGTGATTCGTTGGCTGTATCACTAGCGCGAAATCGATGCGATTTGAGAAACATGTTTTAAATTTAATATCAAAACCATAGTTAAAACAAATAATGTAACTATCACAATGAAAAAATCCACCGTAAGAACTTCATAAATGTACACCACAATACGCAATCTACTTTCCAGCCGTAAAAATTAAGCGCTATAACTCGACCTTAACCCGCACACCTTAACAAACTCCCCCCAAAAAAACAAAATTTTTTTTTAAACATCGTCACAAAGTATCAAAGCACTTTCCACCCGTCATATCAGATTTCCCAAGCGCGTACACACACACACATTCTTTAATAAACTGGCTGCAAGCACCTTATACACGCGGCGGCCCGCCGATAAACCACTTTAACGTCCGCGTATAAAAAAGCCGGGCAACAATAACCCGTCGCCGGGCCTCTCAACTGTGCATAAACAAACCCCATTACACGAGCGCGCGACACGCCCAGCGTAAACCTCTCGAATTTACAACTCTCCTCTCTCTCTCTCAGATCGCTCACGCGCAATTAGAGAAATTCCGTGCTACTCCCACTTGATTTACATAATCGCGAACGCTGATGCTATCGTCTCCGAGGGCTGAGAATTGATTGCGATCGCGTAATGAGGAGAAAGAGAGATTTGGAAAGGTTGGCGCCGATTAATATAAGAATCATCATCATTTTTTTGTTGCTTTTGGGGCGAGCCGAAAATTATCCTCTCGAACGACGCTTTATTTAATTTGCGGCTTATTATATTCTCTGTATTTAATTCAGCGATTATTAAATTATCCCCAACCGTCGGCACGCCTGACTCCCAATTTTGCTTGCTGCAACGAAATTAAAAAAAAAAAATCATCGTACACGCGTAACACAATAATAATCCTTATTAAGAAAGCCGTGTTTTTACACACACAAAAGGCGAAATTCGTAAACGCGCATATTTTCGGCGTATCCGCGACCCCTCGTATTATATAATTGCGCGCTCAAAAATATCCCAATACAAATTCCTTAATTAGACGCGGCGTCGCGCGTGATCATCGCGTCGCATTTTAATAGAGCCCCGCGAGAGATATCCTCAAAAGAGGCGTAAAGAGAAAGAAAGAGAAGCGAAGCGACCAGTTTCGGAATCGGTGGCGAAATTCCGCGCTTATCTCGCCTGATGAAGTCGAAATTAGTAGCTGCTACCGTAAGACGAGGAAGACGACGACGACGCGCTGCTTCTGCTGCACGAAGGAGCAGAGCTGAAGTGTCGGATTCCCGGCCGTTGTTTAAGTAAATTGGCCCCGCGCGGCTAACCGGTTTCCATTGCTCTCTCTCCCTCTCTCTCTCTCTCTTTCTCTCCCTGCGCTGTCTTACTCTGCGCGAGCGTATAGAGAGAAACGTCGGAGAATCCCTGAAAATTTCGCCTCGTCGCCGCGGAATGCAAGCGCGCAATATAGCGTCAATTACGGTAATTAGGTGCACAGGGGCAAAGAAGCGAGGGATGTTTAGATTGTTTGACACGTCGTTATTGTGAAAAAGGCGCAAATTGTACCGAGGGAGGGAGAGGGGGGCAAAAAGTGGGGGAGGAATGCGATGGGGAGCCGAGAGAGAGAGGATTAATCCTTTTTAGGTGAATCGCTGTCGGTGGGATTCTTCGGTATATATGTATACACGTATGCGTTTTGAGGTGTATACCGAGAAAAGGGATAATTTATGTCCATGCCGTGGGGTAATATTCGATGCGGTCGTTGAGAGAGCGGAGAGGCGTGTGGCTTCGATTAGTCACATAACTGCAAATTAGGGTAGTTTTTATGTGAGTAGACTAATATTACTTTATACAAGTAAACGCTGTTCAAGTGTGTAATACTTGGAGTAAAACATACAGTAATGAATTTAAGACGAGAGAGCTCAATTTCAAGATTACTTGTGTATCACAAAGGTTACTAGATCCTTCTACCTCCACAACCTGAAATTCAGTTACATCAGTATTCGCATGCCAATATTCCGAAATTATATGCAGGTTTCAAATTTTTCCTCAAATACAGCGCGAAATTCGTTTTTATGTTTTTAATCTATAATTTCTTATTGGCAATATTCATTAAGGGGGCTAGACACCTTTTTTCTCTGAAATAAGAAGTCACATTTTAATACATAAATGTAAACTAATTATTTCATACTTTTTACATATAAAAGTGGGTATATTTACCTTACCTTAAAACTTTCTCCGATGGGCCTTTTATATGGTCCAGAACCGTAGTCATCGATGAAACAAGTTTTTTCACTAACCGTACGCTTTGAAATTTTCCTGTGGATGGATTGACTCCAGATTTGAACTAAATTACTCCTGAATAATATAATTCTCATATGAGTGTAGGGATTTTTGATCTAATGAGAAAAAAAAAATTGTGCTGTTTTTCAAGAGTTTTTTTTTTTAATTTTTTAAAATTTTTTATATTTTTTCATAATTTTTCTGATGTAAAAATTTTTTCCGACATTTAATCCTAAATCCCTACACTCATATGAGAATTATACTATTCAGGAGTAATTTAGTTCAAATCTGGAGTCAATCCATCCACAGGAAAATTTCAAAGCTTACGGTTAGTGAAAAAACTTGTTTCATCGATGACTATGGTTCTGAACCATATAAAAGGCCCATCGGAGAAAGTTTTAAGGTAAGGTAAATATACCCACTTTTATGTAAAAAGTATGAAATAATTAGTTTACATTTATGTATTAAAATGTGACTTCTTATTTCAGAGAAAAAAGGTGTCTAGCCCCCTTAAATTAACGATTACCTATGTTAAGTGTACAATCTATCGTAAAAACACGATATCTGCACTGGCACATCGATATCCCAGCATACCCGAAACTTTCCTCCAAATAAAAGATCAGTACTATTATACTTCCGTTATAAACCTCAAGAATTACACTGAATAATGCCCCCACCGACAATCATTGACGAATCCCCGCGACTTTACGACTCACCCCCCAATAACCATCACTGCCAACCTGCGAGATACAATCATCCTTATAAAAGTAAATCTTTTATGCATCTTGCTGGTATATATATACACATATCTAATTACTCCGCGGGTCATATAACCCTGCGTCAGAGGGACTCTCCTCGCGTTTTTACTTGACCCGCGTGAGCTTTGCTGTAAGGAATGCACGGCCACATGGTCGTCGCAATTACGGGGGTATACGCAGCGGCGCGCGGAGACGCTTAATTAACGCGGCGAACTAATTAGGCCGAGCGAGAGCACACCTGCGGCGATGTGTGCATAGTGTCGCGACAATCGAAAGTCAAGACGACGACGCTGCTGTTGCTAGTGAGCATGTGTGTCCGAGGTGGACAAAAAAAAGCGCCAGGGGAGAAGAGTAGTGGATGTCGGGTGTGTAGAGGAGGAGGAGGAGGATATATGTCAAGAGGGGTGAAGATATGTGGGTAGGAGAGGATCGTTGCGATATGTAGAAAGGTCGGGGGGACGCGTCAGTTAACGTTTTATAATCTGAGGCATTTTGTAGGGTTCGGGTAGAGTTGCAGAATGACATGGTTTCAGTAAATCGTAGAATGTGCGGCAAATTGACCTGATGATATGGGGTGAACATTTTACCGCTATCCTCTGTTAAAATCCTTGGTATAATAATTGCGTAGAACTTGCAATATTACAATACATGTACCATACTTTATTCTGCTTTATTGATATGATTTCTTCTCTTCACAAATTATTACATCTAGCTAGAGTATGTATAAGTTGCTATTGCAATGATCATTTTCTTGCTACTTTTGGTAAGTAACTACTTTGAGAATGTTGCCAGAAAATGGCTCACATAACCAACATATCACTACCAGACAATTAAACTCAAAACTCTCTCGAAATCTTCTCAAACCCAATCCACCTTCGACCTTACATAATAGGCTACAATAGTATTATAGCCCCAACCGATCCACTCCTCGGAACCGGGAAAAACGCACGACGCTCGGACAATTAAGCTCCTGGCCGGCTCGCGCTTGATCCAGATTCGCCTATACACTTTCGTCCTCTTCTCTCCTCTCCCTCAAGAAAAAGGGTCGTCTCCTCTTCTCCACTCTCTCTCTCGCGCGCGCGTGTCCTATACCGATGACAATCTTCTCACTGGCCGCTGCTAGGTGTGGTCCTCGTCGCGCTCTCGCGATGTCCCAGATTTCCAGGAACGCGCGCCATTAGACTGCTCTCTCTCTCTCCTCTCGGCGCGTTATAAATTGTACATCGTTTAATTAGGCTCCTCCTTATTATTTACCATTTTAAGGGAGAGGCGAGCTGAGCCGCGGCGTCAATTAGCCCGCGTCGGCTTTCCATAAGGTGCGCCATAGCAGGCCGCAGGCCGGGCTTTATTAATTATTTTTCGAGTTACGATCGAGCTACCGGATTTCGGCCCCGTCGCGATATGGTTATGGTTATGGCGGATGGTTAATTTATACGCGGAATAAGAGAGAGAGAGAGAGAGGCCGGCGGTAATTACGTGTCGGGGATACAGTGTTTGCGACGACGCGGGGGTTTGTTTATTGGGATAATGGGCGAGCTGCCGGCGCGTCGAACAAGTGTATATGTGAAACCGTTTTGTCGGGGATTTGTGAGTTTCTGAGTGCGTTTTCATTTGTCGCTGGATTGTATAACCACCGCGCGGTATGGATATAATTTGACTTGATTGTGAAGGTAAGAATTACGCGGAAATAAAACGTATGAAAAAACGGTTGTACTTACTTAATGTCAAAAGTATATAGAAAGCTCTAGACCGGTTTTGGATTTGAAAATAACCGCAAAAATTTTACCAGAAATTTGAGAAGTAGGTTTCTTAAACATATTACTCCCTCATCATTTCGCCATTCCTACAAAGAAAGCTCAATTCCCCACCACAAATGCCCGATAATCCCGCACTACCAAAAGACAATTCAGCGTTAACACACTCGACGTTTAATTACACCTCTCTCCTCCCTTAAAAAAAAAACGACCCACACCCACACACTAAGAGAAAGAGCGACGCCAGGCCGAAAAATACGAAACCGCCCTGCTCCTTGGTACCCGGATATAAATCCTTATAGATTGAGAGAAAAAAACGCGTCGCGGCAGTCGCGCGCTATCGGCCGCTCGGATCTTCGCTAGGCGCACATATATATTCAGCGCTCGCTCGCGCGCGGGGCCGAAAACAAAAGGCGCGCCGAGGTCGTCGTCGTCGTTTTTTCCTTTTCGCGTGTGTGTGTGTATATATATATATATATATATATGGGGTGGGGTGAGAGATGTCGGCGGTGGCGGCGGCGGCGATGTTTAAGCGCGCTTTTTCTTTTTAATTTTGTTAATGTAGTGAAAAAATGTGTATAGTTTTGTAGACACGGTTTTTACTAGGATTTAGGTGTTTAGCGGCAGCATTGGGTGTATCTGATGGTCCTCAGATTTTCGAAATTAATTAGGGGCTGCGGATATGTGAGTGGTATTTCAAATTTAGCGGTGGAAATTTGGTGCAGAAATTGATAATCGTATTTTAATCGTAATAGAAATGGTGCTATTGTAGTTACATTTACCTCAATTATACTTCCAAATATAACATTATACATACTGTGGATTAGTAAAAAAAAGCATATAGAAAATGTAACAACTAAAGCGTATAAGAGACACCAATCGACTCGAAAATACTTAGAAACTAACGGGTTGAGATAAAGATTCTACATCATATATATACGATATTTATAGCAGTTTTTATTCATTTCCAGAAGAAAACCCGCGAAGCTAATTGAAGCCTACAACAGCATTGTTAATTTTTTACACAAGTGCTAAAACATCAATAAAAGCACACACCGCCGATCTTAAGCATGCCATTCGTTTCAAATTTATTCGAGTTTAAAAATCCATTGAGAATACAAGTATAAAATCTGAATTCAAAAGGCAATTTTTCGCCTTTCCCAGAAAATACACGTATAAACATCATGTCGAACCATCCGCCAACAAAACCCTAATTAGCCAACATATCCAACGTCCTGCGCAGCTTCTCTCTTCTCCCTCTCCCTCCTCTGCGGGAGCCACCACGAGCGCACTCACCGCGAGTACACCCGTGACGGAATGACTAACTACTGAAGCGCATATCGTGGATCGCGCGATAATTCGCTCACGCACTTCTGTCCTCTGCGCGCGCGCATTTAACTCGTAATTCGATCGTAATTGGCCGCCAGATTGTGTCTCCCTTCCTCTCTCCATGGAGAAACAAAAGTATATAATAAGAAAACGCGATTAATCCCTAATTAGGCGCGACGCTTCCGACTTTTCGATAAATCCTTGTATATATGTATGTGTGTGTGTGTGTGTGTGTGAATGGTATAGCCCCGCGGGCGGTGCGGCATCGGGCCATTGAAGTCGTCGAAAAGATGATATTTATATTCCGGCACGGTGGCTTCTGGGAACTCACGTACGGCGCGGTTTATGCGCCGCCGCGCGGATTAATCATCATACGCGTCGGCCCCCGTATAACGATGTCGCAATTAAAGAATAAACACGCGGGAGATAGTCGTAAAAGCGCAGCGAGTGACTGCCTTATTTGTAACTAGCGATATTTATTTGGAAGAGAGAGAGAGAGAGGTTAGGTTTCATGAATATGGATGAGAATGCGAGAGAGCCACACGTGCGCGGGAACGTGTTACGGGAAGCGAGAGAATCGATATTTATTTAAAATCGATTGATTTTTTTGGGATGATATTGGTGTAGTCCGTTATTACGGCGCCGTCGGTTGCGCCGTTCCGCTATACGGCATGCCGTCTTGCCATATGGCAAATATAAAACGGAGCGTTTCGAAATTCATTTTCGAAAATTTAAATTTAAAAATTGGAATAAAAAACGCTGCCCATTAAAAAATATAAATTTGAGTTTTGGGTTGGGAATCGCGGACAACTTAATAAGGAGTTTGGATTATGCTCGGAATAAACAGTGGTCCAAAATTAGTGGGTTTGTGATTGGACATAATTTGGATCGATTTAAGAAACATAACCTCAAAAATAATAAAAAAAAAAGCTTCTTGCAGTTAGTATACATTATCGAGGTGATGCTTTAAGAGTAAAATATATTAAGGTGCGTGTAAAAAACTATAGTTAACACATAAACTTAAAAAACGCGAAAAAGATGTAAACGTATAACTATTGCCTAGGGTAGATGTCCGTATTAGTGTGGGTTTAAGAAACTCTTCAGTTTTGTCGCCTAATAATAGACTATTTAAGCTGTCTCAGAGATTCCGGGTAGGTTTATATTGATAATAAAAGTAATAAACAATTTTTTTTTATAGAAACAAAATATTAATATTTACGAAAGTTACAAGCAATATAAAAAAAAAAATTTGTACACATTTGTGTGCCCTAGCAGACAACAAAGTACATTTTTGTGTGCCCCGTATTAATGTGGGTGTACACGTTTGTGTGCCCCACATTAGTGTGTCTTGATAATATTATCATTGCCAACAAAATTATTTTGTTAACTGTAGTGCATTTATAATCAATTTCTAACCCTTGTTTACATTGAATGTTAATTAATTCCAATACGGTAAAAACTGCTGAAGGTCGTCAATGCGATATGAAACAACGTTTGTGCGCAGACAAACTAACCGAACTTTTCTGTTCAAGCGCCGATACGAGCATGCTGGTATTGTATTTGAGCACACACAAATCTGGACAAGTCGTTTTTCACTGCCCTATTAGTAGACACCATTAATTAAATATTAAAATCAATTGAAAACCTTTATATTAAGGTTTATTATATAACATAATATTATTTTATGATGTAATCAATTGTATCCCACATTAAAATCCTTCCGAAACATTATTTAATGATACTTTTAAAAATGTCATTTCTTAGCAAGTCTGCCCTGGTAGAAAATTAATCATAAGTTGGCCAGAATATGGCTAAGCCATATGCTGGTTAAGCATATTTTGGCCAACTTATGATTAATTTTCTACCAGGGTGGACAAGGAAACATCGTGACGCACCGCAAACCGTGAAACATATTTTTGAAAGTTCTTTTTTAATGTTATAGTAAATGAAAACAAATTAAGTAATTAATTATATTTAAACTTAATTAACTATACTTTGTGAAAAAAAATATTTTAGTGTTACTTTTTTACTCATTCATTTCTAGGATATGTTTTAATATTAGGGCACACAAATATGGACAGGCACACTAATACGGACCGCTACCTTATACAGAGAACCAAGATAATACTTGTAAGTCGAAATTCATTAAATTTTCCTGCGATTGGTAAGCTCTACAGAAGCGCGAAATTCGAATGTACTTAATTAATATAAAAATAAAGCCTTAAGACTTTCATAACACTACCAAAACTACTCTTCAATTAACGAAATATATAAATGCAACGACAATAAAATAAGAAGGAACCTCGCAAAAAACTTTATACATCACAGAGGCTCGAAGACAAATATAGCATTGCCGAATCGAAGTACCACCGAACGTATAACCAACCCGATCGCTTAAACCTCGAGTACGTACATTTCCTTACGAGGACCCGGCCAGAACTTTATCCTCGTTCCTGCTATAGCGAGCGGAAATTACGTCATTAGCCGTTACAAGTGTATCAGCTCCTTCGGGCCTTATATACGTATACATAATTATACACACGTCCGAGTTAATTGAAAAATCCTGTCCATACCACAACGATCTGTTAAATTACGCCTGTGCGTATACACGCAGCGCTATCAGCTTTATTAATAATTTCGCGACTTTAGTCTTCGCGGCGTACACGCAAAACTGGTTGTCCCCGCATCTCTCGCGCTAATTACCCCATACACCCGCAAATGTTTTCATCGGGGAGACGAAATGAAAAAGAACACCGCGATTTATCTCGCCGCGACAATCGCCAATTTGCGGGCGAATATTTCTATTCGTCGGTCCTCCCTCCCTCTCGTTTAATAATCGCTCGCGTATTCCCCTTTTACTCTCCTCTGCCCGGTTTTCTATTAAAATTCAGTAGCCCGCCCGTATATTTCGCTCCTCGTCATTCCCTTTTTCGGCTCCCCGCCCTGCCCCCGCGTGCTTATCGCGCTCACGGATCTTCACTGCTCCGAATTATTCCGACTTCCAGAAATCTCGGACGCTCGGAATCTGTTAATTGTCGCTTCGGCATTCCGTGAAGGTTTGGAGACGCGCATTCTTCAGAGGGGTACAAGCCGCCGATAGTTTATGTATTACGGTTTGTTACATGGAGGGTGAAATTGAGAGGAGTGCGGGTGGGGGTTAGGAAATTGGGGGTTTGATGTAGTGAGGCTGATTTGGGTGTGTTGCACTATTTGGATCGTAGATGTATTTTTTGGACATGGGTTAGGTAATGGGTTGTTATTGGGTAAGCAATAAGCTTTATATTTCATTTTTGACCCTTTCACCGACGGTACACTGAAAACAATTTTAGGCTCTAGAAAGCATAGTTTCGATTTGCTGTACTAGCACTATTTATACTGATCATTTACCCTTATAGACGGCTGAAGCAGTTTATTTATTTGTATAATGTAACGGCATTATTGGTCAGATGCGCAAAATGTATCTGTACAGCTTTGACAATGGTACGATTTAGTTGACAACGCTACAATGCAAAGACAACGTTTATGTTATAACCTCAAAAAGTCACAAAATCCGTCGATCAACCGCGTGTTCGCAATCCGCTTTTGCGTATTTCATCTGTAATCCAGTGTATTTATCAATCGAGATTATTTTAATGAAAAATATGTACGTATGTCGAATCATAACCTATTTAATGCTTCGACAAAAGAACTCTATACATTAGTGCTTTCAGTGTATCTTGTACGGCTCTCACAGCTGTACCGATACAATTACTGTACCTAAAAAATTCAGCGAAATGAAAATCAGCCAAAAAGTATCGTTGTCAGAGCCGTACTTTCAGTTCTCACAACATCAAATTTTTTTCAGTGTACATGGCGTTCTTGTGTTATTTTATTTTTTGGTTATTTTTATTATGTAATGTTGAAAGTTTTACATGAAATTCTTATTATTCTTCATACAAAAATAAGTAGCTACAGTTCTGAAACACACATTCAAGTTATTCTCGTAGTTTCAATAAAATATTTAAAATTTTTTTTAGAATAGAAGTACATTTTTGTAATACTTACATCGACCTTGCGCTAACTAATATTTTTCGGTTCACGTTCAACATATATTCATCATACCATAAAAACACAAAAAAAAAACTAAGAAACAATAACGACAGATCCAACATCGCATTCGCCTCTAAACATCAAACTTCGTCGAACGCTCCCGCCGCTCCAACTTCCCCATCACCTTAAACTTTTTCAATCCCGCCATATATTCGCGCAGCCCTTTCTCATTACCACAAACAATAACCCATAAACTCACTCTCCCTCGCTCTCGCAATTAATTACTCGCACACGCTACCGCCTGCTATACAGCCGAAAAAAGCGCGTTAATTACCGGCGAGGATCAAATATCCTTCTCCCCTCCTTCCTCTCTCTCTCGGCGGTCCTCTCCCCCTCGTAAAAGGACCTGCTGAAAACGAAAAACGAGAAAAAAGAAAACGAAGCGACGCGCGATTTGAAAAGTTTGGCTCGCCCGTCACGTTGCGCTGCTACTGCTGTCGGCGAGGTTGAAAAAGAGGAGAAGGCCTCTCGGATCCTGGGGCAATTAGTCGATATTTGAATGCGCAAAAAGTCGGCCTCTCGTTATATCGCGCGCGCGCATCTCTCGAGAGAGAGCGAGCATCGGCAGAAAAACGACGCGCGGCACCTTGTTAGCGCGAGCGACGAGAAAGAGAGAGAGAGGAGGACGCAGAGAGCGCGGGCTGTACAATAACACGGACGTTAACCCAAGGAGAGAGGCTCGACAAATGCATTGAACGAAGATTGAGAAATTACGCGGGGGGGGGGGGGGGAGGTTGGAGGAGTGAGCCACCCTGAGATGGACGGTTTTCCAGACGCTCGAGAGTGGGGTGTAGGAATGCCGCGGGTGGTTTTTGTATAGCTGTGGTATATATGGTTCATAAGTGTCTGGGTTGTCGAAGGTTATACAGCAAAAATGACGTTGATGCGGCGATGTATACTGTTGGCGGCTGATATAATATGGCCAAAATCGTTCGTCGGATTTAGTTGTATAAGAGATTTGGAATGAGTAGATTCCTTTTTGAGTCGAAATCAAATTCGAGAACAGATATAGGAATGAGGCTGAAAATTATTCCTGCATTTTATCTGGTTATTCAAACGCCTGGTTAAGGTTATATCTACCGGTTACTCTGTAACTTTGCAATTTACTCTCACGATTATTCTTATATTCATTTGTGGCAATAAATTTCAACCAGTAACGACAAATACACGCAGCATATCCATTAAAAAACTTTATAAAAAATTACCTATAATACCACAGAAATAAACCGCGCGAAACCTCTCAATACCTTTATCCGCAATAACCGAAACACTTTATACATTTATCCCCATCCCCCATTCGCTTATATCAATTACCATAAACTCCCCGCATACCCCATACACTCCTTCACTTTATCATATACCCTTGCTTCTCCCGTCATAACCGCGAATGAAGACGTGTCTCTCTCGCCTGCAATTAAAAGATTCCGCGTTAACGAACCAATCTATTACGATTATATACCCGCCCCCTGCCAGAGAGGCGTAATGGCCGAGGCGCGGTAGCCGGCCCATCACGCCCATACCAATTAACGAAAGCTCATTTGCGTGCACACGCGCAGACGCGTCGTTTTTCTACGAATGCGCGCAATTTCGGAATGACACGGGGAGAGGCTAATTGAAAATCCCCCAGCGCGCGGGCCTCGGGATCGTCATTAAGCGTCGCCCTCTCTCTCTCGCTATCTCGCGAAAATCATCATCCTCGTATTATAATTCCTTAACCCGAACGAGAGAGAGAGAGAGAAAGGGGAGAGGGAAGAGAAATACAGTGGCTAGCTTCCAATTAGAGCCTCGGCCGCTCTTAAGTAATCCCTCGCGAGCTCGAGCGCAGGCGCGCGCGCGTCTCTTGTATAAATTAGTCCCGGCCGGCACATAATGGCGTGTCGATGCGCTACCGACGCTCGCTCTCTTTCTCTCTTTCTCTCTTCTTTCTCTCTTCTCTCTTTTTCGCTTTTTCTCAGGTAGTATCTCTTCCCTCTCTCTCTCTTTCGCGGGACCCGCGCGCCGCTTAATTTACGACCAATTAATTTGGATAAACTGAATGGCGGCGGCTCCCCATTTTCGATGCACGCGCGTTAACTGTTCACTCGCCTTCTTCTTCTCCTTCTTCTTCTCCTTCTTTCTCTCCTTCGAGGCTTGTCCTTTTTCTCTCTCCCTCTCTCTCTTTTCTGCAGAGGCGGAACGCGCGTATGAGTGACGATTCCGTCGCGTGCATTATTAAGTGCGGTTTATTAAGTCGCTGAGGCCTGCGCATGTTTGTCTGTTGTGTGCATATATATGCGTGCAGTACACATGAGGCCCAATTAGCCTAATTTCTCGCGAGTTTATGAGCTTTAATAAAACATTTTATACCGGCCGTTTTACGCGCATTGTCGCGCGCCGACGGTATATACGGATATGGTATTACGTAATGGCACTCGTTTTTTCGCGGGTGATGTCGCTCTGAAGATTCGGCCGAGCGATAATCTGTGTGTGTGTGTGTGTGCATGTGTGTGTGCATGCGCGCGCGCGCGCGTGTGTGTATGTGTGTGTGTGTGTAATTCGGCTCGGACATACACCAGAGAACTGACTTCTGACCCAGAAATCTCGTAATTGGGATGCTTCCTTTTTTCTGAGAGGTTTCTTTTTATGTGCTTCCTCGTCAAAATTTGATCGCTCGTGAAATTCTTTTTTGATTGACGTCGATATAGTTTTAAAATAGAGTTTACTTGACCTCAAAATGCTTATTCTTGTGTTATTTTCTTAGAGAATTCTCATAAACATAAAAAGTTTTTAGGGAATCCTTGAACCATACAATAATTAATATAATGTGGAAAAAAGTTTTGTTACGTGATCAAACGATTAGGATCTTACGTAATAGAGGTAAAAAAATAGAGAAAATTCTAAGTGAAACACTTTTGTTAAACGCTTCAGCGAATGATAATAGTAAGTAGCGCCGTTACCTGCTAATCTCGTCGTTTCAATCATTGGTGCTCACATTGTCTCTCATTGGGCTCGTTATTCTCGGTTCACAGTTGAAAAAACGAGACCGGGCTGAAGCAAAGGTCATGTCGAATATGGACAGTAACAAAACTAGTGGCATTATATGGTTTTTGTTACCGATATATGCTGTACACTTTGAAATAGTAAAAGGTCAACTTTACAAACTTCATAATTATAGAAGAAGTTAAAAACAAGTAACATTAGTGAGTGGAAATGTTTGTGATATTTTTGTTAGTAAAACTATAATCAGTAATTAAAGTTGTTGCAAAAATGGCTTCTGAAGATGATAACGTTGGCAAAGTAGATAGAATGGCTATAGTAACTGTTATTCTTACGCATGGACTATTAATAATTTTTGTGTTTGTTACCCAAGTGAAGATGTACTTTTGCTGGTGTATTTACATTTAAGTTCGAGTACAACTTTTTTTCAAACGTATTCAGTAATATACATAAGTGATTATTAAACAATAAAAGTTTTTCGGTGACATTAGAAACATTAATGTAAGTAATACAATGGGTTAATCTTACAGGTATCAAAATATTTGTAAAGTTAATGTTAGAAACAATAATGGCTGTTATTTGATGATCACATGTTAATTCGCGTACTAACGCATATATTGAACTACTACATGTAATAAAAAATTGAATTATACCAAAAAAAGTTTTTGTTGATGCTGATACATTTCTAAAGTAAATATTTCGTTATTAATCGATGCTCGTGCAAAAACATGTGTTATACCATTTTGTATATCTATGCCGGTTATTAGATTTAAGTTTTCTAAGACTTTAATTTCTTGTGACGATAATGATATTTTTATCGGCGCTCCGAGTACTGATCCATATTTGCAGTCTAATTCATTATTATATACTTCTGTACATATTTTGTTTCGTAAGACATAATGCGCGTTCAACATTTTTAGAGTGTTTACGATTTCAATATCTACTTTGTTCGACCCATGATTTAAATTTTTAAAATAACAATTTCCATCTTCAAATGAAAATATTGACCAAATCCATAGCGATCTCCATCGTCTCACTGATTCTGCATATGAAGTAATTGGTGCACATTGAAAGAACATTTTTCTAAACTTTAAAGGTTTTCAACATTGTTGACGAACAATTCAAAAAAGGATTCGGCTAAATCAATTTCTTGCAAGTGAATTTCTGATTGAAGAAGAATTCTTATTGCATATGACAAAATTAAAAAGTGCTCATAATATTTTTTTTGGTAATTTATCTTTAAAAATTATTAGAAAGTAAAATAAAAGATAATCATTTTTTCAGATGCTTTCCAATAACCTCGGCTTGATAGTTTTCTTGGAATTCTTACAATTATATCTGGTGGCTGAATTTGATTAATTATTTTGCCAATTTTTTCTTGTTTTCATTTATTAACATAAACTGATTTCTTGTTATTATTCCAGTCGAACCAGAAATTTTGAAGCATGGGTACGATCCCATCCAAAATTGCATGCATATAATCAGGTACGAAGGATGTTGCGATATTGAAATGAGGTATTGTTGATACTATGGTAGGCCCTTTAACGCCATTAACATGCTCGTGATTACTTCTTATTGCGAACTCTGCTTGTTGTGTCATCCTTTCTTTCGTTCTATTTCGGCAAATTCTACCTGTAGGATACATACGATTATGACCTGCACCAGTTTCGCATGTCATGCCTAGATCTTCGCAAAAACTACACCCACGCAACAACCATTAAATTGCATAACGTTTTGTACTGCAGACCGAGCAGGAGAATCCAATGTCGCAATAGGGGCTATCACGGTGCTCGTTCGCGTAGTACTTGTTTTTTTCTCATACCACGTAACAGCAAATTCGTAGATATCTTTCAACTTTTGTGCAAACGGGTTTAAAAAGCAATTCATAGGTGGCTTTTTCTTCGTTGTATAAAATATTTCAGCTAAAAATTGATAAGATCTTCAATTTTGTGGAAGTATATTCAAAACGTTGACTTGTACAGGCCATATTTCGCCTTTAGAACTTTTTGACATCGGGGCACCGTCAGTGTTCCACGCTAAACAAATATCATAATCAACTTTAAGCACATTCTCTTTTAAATGTTTATACTCACTCCCAGATGTAAAGTCACATACAAAATTATTGTCATTTTTTTTCATTTTCTTGATATTTGTCAATTAAATCACGTAAGTCTCTTTCCTCAAAAACATTTTTCAATACTTCTTTAAGATTATACTCTATAAACATTCCATTAACATTGCAATTCTCGCACTGGTTGCAGAAAAGTATTTGTGATCCTTTTCCAAGTTCTCCCAAATAATGATAACAATCTTCGCAAAACTGATGTCTTTTAATCAAATTTTCATGTTGAGATAAAATTGAATGCAATAATTTATCGAGAAAATATTTCTAATGCTTGTTTTCTGTAAAAAACGCTTCTTTCATGCGAAAGTGGCGAAGTGGGAATACAGTATTTCGCATTAAACACTCAAAAACCTGTTTGAGGCATGTAATATTAAAAAAATGTTTTCATAGCGTTTCTTTTGCATAATTATTACATGTATTTGTAATAGATGACGATGCAATGCTCATGGATCGTATGACTTCATTAATAAAAAACAATTGGTAAAAAAGAAAAATAACGCTGTAACAAAATCTGCGAAGAACAATGTGACAAATAAGACTGAGGTAGTTATTGTCAACTCTGTTTTCAATGTATTTCATTTTTTCCTGTTTTTAGAATATTCTACAATAAACTGATTACAGGATGATACTGGTAAGAAAATTCGAAAAGGAAGAGTGCTGCCTACATTACTAGAGCAAGAGATTTTGAAAGAAACGAGCGCGGAAGACTCCAATGACTCTGTTGTCAAAAGAAAGGAAAAAATTATGATTTGGACTGGCTTACGGATACCATTGAATGCATGGAGAAGGATTTTCGTTTGAAATTTGACAGTTTTAAACACAAAATGTTAACAGTACATAAAAATGTTATCGATTAATTTAATGAAAATAAACAGTAATTTTAATAATAAATTTTAATATTTAATTGAATTGAAACCATTTTAGAAATTTGATTTCTTGAAAACAAGCATTGCCAGTAATAAAAATAATGCTCTACCAGATGATATTACTGAAGTTTCTTTAGAAAAGCAACCCCTTACTGTTTCGCAGAAGAGACGATCGTTTGGTATGCCGATAATGGAAAATGATTCTGAGTTTATTTTTTTAATTCAAATTATGTTTTAGTGACCTAGGGTAAGAGACCCGATTAGTGTGCCAGTAAGAGAAAACATCCACTTATACATGAAATAGACAGCGCTATAATTTTTATTTTCTTAACTCAAAGTTTAGTCAAATAATTGGACTCTTTCTTTTGCTTCCAGTATTTTTATTTATATGAATAAAAAATATTTAATGTAAATATAGATGAAATAAAAAATAATTATTGTGACCCTATTTGTGTGCCCTGGCAGCTCTCACTGGATGTATTTGTGTGTTCCCGATTTGTGTGCCTGTCCCTATGTGTGAGCCCCGCATTAATGTGCCTTTTAAAATTAATGACTGAATTATAGGTTACGGTTGATTTAAAATTTGAAAGAGGTGTAATAAAAATTTATTTTATGATTAATATGAAACTTTTTAACAATAATTCTATGAATAATTGTTACACATTCAGCACTGTGTTAGATGTAGTCATCACGTCCAGGATAAGTGAAGGTTAGGTTCGCGATCGCGAGGGGCGCATGACAACACACAAATGCGAACAAGTCTTAAAAGTTGACCCTATTAGTGGATTTCATTTATAAAATAAAGAAAAAGTTTTATATATACTTTTTTTACTAATGTTTAGCTAAAACACTATTTTTATTGCATAAAATACACTTTATTTGAAGAAAATAGTTAATATAAGCTATTTATTTACTTATAAAAAGTCGTGATATCTAAGAGTTTTTCATAGAGAACACGATAAATTTCGTCAAATCGAAAGATCATTTTTTAAAAACGTATAAACTATACTTTTAAAGTCTTTAAATGCAACTTTTTCTTATTATCAATATAATAAAATACTTAAATTTTACTAAAAAAATTATTTCATTTAATTATTTTCATATGCTTTTTTGTGCGAATGGTTTAATTAAAAAAGCACACAAAAAGGGTCAGGCACACTAATACGGTCTCTTACCCTAATTTTATATTTTTAATATCAAATTTTTGTATAAACTTACAGGAGACAGTTTTTTATATACAACAAAAACTATAACACATAAAAGAGATGACGATGAAACAGGTTCTTCTAAACCATCTCTTACGGTTTCCGAAAAGAGACGATCGTTTGGCCTGCCTATGGTCGAAGAAAATTATGACGTTATTTTAACAGTAAAATTACAATTTAATTCTTCAATTTCATGTATGAATTACATTTAACTGTATAATACTTATTTAGTTTAGAAGTCAAGAATGCTACACATCAGTACCTGAAGTATCTAATGCGCTAGACAAATTCGTGTCAGAATATTTATCTGATAATAGTGTCAACTCGGACGAAGAGAAAAAAACTAATGAAACTGAAGGCTTACCCGACGAAGTATTTTACCAAAATCTTTATTCCTTAGATTCTGACGAAGTAAATATAATCTACATATACTACTTCGTAGATATGGATGTAAACTAATTACTTCATTTTACTATAATCGCAGGAGGATATTATGAAAAATTACAAACATAAAAAAACAAGAATACATTTTTCTGATAACGCCGACAAAGAAAACAGATGTCAGGCACCAAATGAAGATAAAAAACGAAAAAAAAAAATGTTCAGACAAGAGTGATAACACTAAATATGAAAATAAAACCGCAAAAAGTGAAAATAGCTTTTGGACTTTAAAACATTTAACAGGATGTGTGTTACCGACATAATTTTTTAATGAGTATATCCCATGACAGTACTGACAGAATTCAGAAAAATTCTGAGTATAGTATTTACATATACGAAGGGCGTGAAAATTGTGTTTTTCCGAAAAAATGTTTAGAAATTTTTTAATTAAAAAAACTGTAATGTCAATAAGTAGGAATCTGAATTTTTGTCATTTTGATCCAATTTTTATACAGAGGGCATGAAGATTGTGTTTTTCCCAATCAATGTTTCAAAAGTTAATTTATTAAATAATGAAATTTGATTGATTTTGAACTCCACATCACCTTAAAGCGTGATGGTGATAAGGTAAATGTGAATTTATTGAACAAAAACCAAACGGAGTTAGCTAGAGCTATGCTGAAAATAGTTCAAAGACGAAGCTTTAATAACTTGTTCTAGGACTGGAAGAAGACCGATAAGTGGAAATAAGGAGAATGTGAGACCAGGACTACATAAAGCAGGAATGGACACAATATTATGTAAAAAGAATACTTATTACCTATAATAATTGATTGCCAGAAAAATAATTTTTAATGTGTTTTTACAGCATTCGTGGAGCAGTACGCTGCAGATAATAAGTGGCCGTTTATGAACAGGTAATTGATTTCGTCAAGTATTGGAGCGAAATTGATGGAATATAAAGCTGCTCAAGATTTAAATTCAATACTCTTTAAATCAGTACAAAAATAGTTGATATTATTATTGTTAAATCCATATAAAAATTTATTCATAATAATGTAACGAAAAATGTTGAATTAAATATATTATAAATAAATTATTTTAATTAATTATGACATCACTTTAGCATAATTTATGTATAAAATTCATTTAGGACAACTATGTAAAGTTTATCCTTACTTTTTGCATAAAATGTGTAAAAATAAGTTATTATAATAAGTTATTATTTTTACATAATCTTGGTATAAACTTTGTATAATACGATAACAAAATTTTTATTGTTCAAAAAATTGTTATCTTCAAATAGGTATCGTGATATCAAAAAAAGGCAGTCCTTGTAATTATGACTCTTCGGGAAGTCATTCAATAGGTTGAATCTCACGACCTTATATCTCCTCGACTGCTCCAATGTGTCCAGGGGAGTCGTTACATGTGGGCCGCCTAGCGGCAATAAATGGAAGCTTGTGAATAGCAGCTCGCGAAAACGAAA
The DNA here is from genome assembly GCA_036365515.1 of Torymus aiolomorphi. Lineage (NCBI taxonomy): Eukaryota > Metazoa > Arthropoda > Insecta > Hymenoptera > Torymidae > Torymus > Torymus aiolomorphi. The sequence continues at coordinate 9,659,524 of CM070877.1, read as the reverse complement.
CTGTAGCTATTGCTGTTGGCCGCTATGCGGCGTACTCGTGGAAACTCCCGTAGATAAATTGGAACGGCCGAGAGGATATAAGGTCGCGAGATTCAACCGATCGAATGACTTTATGAAGAGTCAAAATTACGAGGCCTGCCTTATTTTTTATATCCCTTTCTATATGCAGTTTATGTTGTTAGTCTGAATAATTTCAAAATCGTTGCTTAAATTGTGCATAGGTTATGATTAAAACTATTTCATCGTATTATACAAAGTTTTTGTCAAGATTATGCATAATTCAAGCCACTCCATTCCTATGGGTAATAGATTATATAAAATTTATATAATTTATTTACATATTTATTCTTGATTTTGCTGCAAATTAATGAAATTTGAATCTTTTCAGTTAGAAGGTTTTGGTCTATAGATCATTACATGCATCACTAAACAGAGGAAGAAACTTGTGGACCTTCAACGTCCAAAACTGACTCTTAATGTCCTTCTTAATGTACTTCTTGAACGACTTCCAGGGCGCTACATCATTTGCATGCATGTGTTTGAGGATAAAGGATTCCATTAAAAACTTGTCGTTTGGCCCTGTTACAAATAAAATACTCAGAAGATTTTAATAACTGAGGTTCCGGAAAAAATAAATCATTAAAACTCTGACCTGCAATTTTCGCGGCTTCATCGAAAACTAGCCGAACACGTCCCCGTTTATTCACGTTTTGAACACCGAAATGAGGCAAATAACGGACTTTATAAATTGTCGAATCTCCAACAACTTTTTCTGTGAAACCATTTTCAAATAAACGCCTCATTTCGGTGGTGTATAATTTCTCGAAATTCGAGTCTTTTTGAAACCGCTTTTCTAAAAGCTGGAGGCGTCGCAATGCCATTATCCGACCGTCCGAAAATGTTTGCTCATCTGATTTCCAAAGCAATCCAACCTCCCAAAAGGCATTTTTTAATTGACACGTTTGATTTAATATTTTCAATGCTCGCTGATCTGCCGCGTTTATTGTCTCCAAATCAAAGTAAAATATGACCAATTTGTCTAATTTATTTTCAGACTCGTGTGATAATGTATCCCTTTCTTTAACTGAATTGTGTACCACATTTACTTGACGTATTAAATCTTGATCATTAAAACCGTGAATTGACCACCCAAGCAAGCATCGCGATATAAATAATTTGTTAATTATTATTTCACGAAATTCCCTTGCTATAAACAAATTACTGTGATCTTGCCCAATTAATAAATCGGGAGCTTGGTCATAGGGTTTAGATCGAATATTAGTGTTTAAAAAACAGAAATTAGACAAATTCCTATCAATTTTTTGTGAGGGTAACACGAGATTTTCAACGATTATTACGCCCGATAAAGAAAGCACTACGCTCTCAGTTTTAATTTTTAAGTCTATTTTTCTCACTCGCAAGTAAAAGCGATCTTACACTTTCAATTTCTTCCAAAACGACATGAATTTTCGTACTCATACCTCCAATCTCTCTAACTACATTTGAGTTTATTATGGTTGCGGCCGATCCATCATCTAAAAGCGCAAATATTTCTTTTGAAAAATATTTCCCTACTATGGTTACTGGTATCATTTTCAAATATACACTCGACGCTAGTCAATCGATATTATTTACTGTTGGTAACGAAATGTTAGCGCTTGAATTTCCACAAGTTTGCGGATCGTTTTCGCTTACAGATTTTGTGGGAAAAACTTGATGCAACAGTTCATGATGATTTCGGCCGCATTTCCTGCAATTCCTATTTTTACAACGTGCACTGCCGTGTCCTTTATTTAAGCATTTAAAACAAAGTCTAGCTGTTCTTGCGAGTTCTCAACGTTGAGCGATTGCAATTCTTAAAAAATCATTACACTCATAAATTTTATGGTTTTTTCGACCGCAATAAGCACAGAGGGTTTCATAATTTTTAGAGCACATTTCTGTATTGTCACTCACGTTTCTCGCAAAAACTGGCTTTTTTGAGTTACCAGAAAGCTCCTTGTTTTCGCATTTTTATCCGATTTATTTGGCACATTCAAATTAGAGCGGATTACGCCAGCGTCAAGCGCCATTTTCGCTTCTTTATGTACAAAATCAGTTATTTTCTCTAATACAAGTTTCTTTTTGTCTTCACCTGCCGCAAATCTGATATAATTATCTATCATCGAACCTGGTAACTTTGTTAACAAATTATCTACAAGTTCCGATGCGTTAAGGTAACCTTCACATTTGAGTGATTTAATTGCATAAACGGAGCTTTTTAATTTAGTCGCAAACTCTACTAAATTCGTTTTTTGAACATCGATAATAGGTAATTCTCTTATTTCTTTTAATAACTTTTCTAAAATAACTGGTGGATTACCGAATCGCATTTTCAATGTCTTCATTATGGCATCACAGTTGCTATTTCCAGCAACAAAATGAGCTTTCGCCGCGTCGCGAGCTTTGTCTTTCAAAGATTCAAATAGTCGCGTCATTTTTTCACAATTGCTGTAATTACCAAGTTCAGATGATGAATAATAGGCTCGCTTAAAATTAACCCATTCAAACGGATCTCCATTAAACGTAGGCATTTTTTTCCCCGACATTAACCTATTTACAAGTACGGAATCATTACTCATATTTGAACTGTTTGACTTACATATTGATTCTGCAATCGCGTTTGCAACTTTTAAAACCATTACATCGCTTGAATGAGTTAGATTTGTATCTCCCACACTTGTACTATGCGGTAGCACCTCTATACTGTCGCGTACATTTTCAAATGCAAGGTTAGACGTATCATTTACTTCAAGATTAATACGTGGACTACTAAATTCAAGTTATATTATATAGTTGATCGCTAGATGTTTCTAAATTACTTCCATCGACCGCGATTTCTTCATCGTCTTCACCGTCGTCTATCCCCTTATAAAAATATCCTATAGAAAATCCTGTAGAAAATGCTATAGGAAATCCTGTAGGCATCCCGTAGAAATCCTATAAGAATCCTATAGGATACTCTATAGGCAGTCCTATATGAAATCCTACGTGAATTTCGCGCTTTTCCTGCAGGAAATCCTATAGGAAATTCTGTAGGTAATTCTGTAGGAAAAACTGTAGACAATTTTACATGGAAAATCCTGCAGGGAATTCTGGAGTATTTTCGTGAAAACATTTTATAGAGGTTTAACATCTTATTTAGCGATGTAACATCGCACAGCAGAATCAGTGGCAAACAGTCCTAGGTAAGGAGTTGCACCTGGGGACTGCCGTGCACGACCAGGGTTGGTTTCACCAAAACTCATAGTTCGTGACTAAAGGATGGGTGGCGCCGCACGACGGCTTAATCAGGAAATTGACGTTCGGAGTCTTTCAGCTTTTTTTTTAGAAGCGCTATTGCGAGAATTAATTCAGATTTACAAATTTCAATGATTGTATACGAGATAAATAGAACAGGAGCATGCCTACATATTTTTTATTGTGAAAATAATCATTTTTTTCTAATTTTCCATTATACACTGTTACCAATTTTGTGTAAAATATGCATGAATTCATGGATTAATAAAGGAAAATTTTTCAAAGTTGACAGAGTTAACCCAAAAATTACTAAGAATTAAAACATCTTCATATAAATTAGATAACGTTTCGCTGATATGGTTCTCAGCCTCTTCAGATCATAAACATAAACTAATAAAAATTAGTCGATCACATAGTGGTCAAATAAATTCAGAGAATAAGATTCTCTCGTCAAAACTTAGCGATCCATACTTAATATATATACATGATGCGATCCTTTATTATTTCAACATGAAGAGTATACGTATTACCAAATGAATTCATGGAGTTTCGATTTTATACAATTATTTGTACAGAAAAATTATTTGTACAATTTACACCAAAATTGTGTAAAATATAAATTTCCCTATTTTAAATCTAGTCATTTGTGTACAAATAATTGTGTAAAATCGAAACTATAAGCCCATGAATTCATGCATATTTTACACAACATTGGTAACAGTGTATAATGGAAAATTAGAAAAAAATGATTATTTTCACAATAAAAAATATGTAGGCGTCCTTCTGTTCTATTTATCTCGTATACAATCATTGAAATTTGTAAATCTGATTGAATTCGCGCAATCACGCCTAAAAAAATGCTGAAAGAATTCGCGATTCAATTTTCTCATCAAGCCGTCGTACGGCGCCACCAGTCCTTTAGTCACGAACTTTGAGCGTAGAGTTTTGATAAAACCAACCCTGTGCACGACTGCCGGCGCCTTACCAATTAAGCCCAGTGAGCTCAGATATCAAAATCAAGGTAATCCTTGTCACATTGACTCTCCGTAAAGAGTCATTCGAACGGTTGAATCTCATAGCTTTACATACCCTCACGGTTCCAATGTGTTTATGAGAGTCCCAACTGCTACGTCCCATAGCGGCATAACAGCGAAAATACATAAACGAGGCTCTGGAGAAGCAAGCTTCTGCCGCATGCCGCAGTGCAGCGCAGCAGTCGGGACTCTCATAAACACATTGAAACCGCGAGGGTATGTAAAGCCGTGAGATTCAACCGTTCGAACGACTTTACGGAGAGTCAATGTGACAAGGATTACCTTGATTTTGATATCTGAGCTCACTGGGCTTGATTGGTATAGCGCCCGCAGTCGTGCACGGCAGTCCCCGGGTGCAACTCCTTACCTAGGACTGTTTGCCATTGATTCTGTTGTGCGATGTTACAGCGTTAAATAAGATGCTAAACCTCCACAAACTATTTTCACGAAGATACTTCAGAATTCCCTGCAGGATTTTCCATGTAAAATTGTCTACAGTTTTTCCTACAGAATTACCTACAGCATTTCCTATAGGATTTCCTATAGGATTTCCTGCAGGAAAAGCGCGAAATTCACGTAGGATTTCCTATAGAACTTCCTATATAGAATTTCATATAGGACTGCCTATAGAGTATCCTATAGGATTCCTATAAGATTTCTACGGGATGCCTACAGGATTTCCTATAGAATTTCCTACAGGATTTTCTATAGGATATTTTTATAAGGGTCGCTACCTCGTCGTCCGCTGCTGTGTCGCTGAACTGTTGCATCTCACGCGCGTGTAGTCGCGCTGCTGAGGGTTGCACACGGAGTGGAATCCCTCGAGTACCAGACGCTCCGCTTGGAAATGCAGGGCTCTGTGTTGATTTCTTTGAAACCGTCTGCCGCCTCTGTTGCCCTGAGGCTGCTGAAGCTGGAGCAGACGCATGGTCGGGTAGCGCGGGAAACCGCTCTCGCCTCTGCTGCGTCGGCGTTGCTCGATCTGGGGCTGCATCGAGCACACGGGCGGCTGGTACAGAAAGCTGCGCTAGTTTCTGCCGTGTGGGCGCCCGAGCAAGAGCCGAAATCGACCCGGGAACTGGAGCTGGAGGCGCGGAACTCCGCGCTTGTCTTCGCTGGGCTGAAGTCACCGAAACTGGAACAGGCACAAGATTCCGTGCCGCATCTATTGAAGCAACACGGGATCGCGTTGCTGTTGCACCCCTGACGGGCACTTGTAAGGAAGGACCAAATAATGTTACTAATAAAATACTCAGAAGACTTTAATTATAAGTAACTTTTTAATAATGTAATACAATTGATAATAGCGACTACACACCATGAAGGTTTTTCTAATTCTGGCCCGCGCAGAATGCTCACAAGCTCACTTTCTTTTTTTTTTTTTTAAATAAACTCATTGCCTTAGCAACAACTACGTTGCCAATCGCCTCTGTGGCACGCCCGCCCACAGAGAAACTACTTGCTCCTCTGTCTCGGTACCCTTTTCCAATACCGAAAAGGGAAGAAATGCCTTCGGGCGACCCTTCGTGATCGCTGTGACATAGCCTCCGCAGCGAAACTCTCTTTTCCTCGCTGCGGTGAGACGTCGCAACCAAATAAATAAGTCACTAATTCATTTTAAACAACAATAAAAATAATCAACTCGTGAACAGGCGCTACTAGCCTTCTTACTTCGTCTGCTACGTTAGCTGTTCTGTTTCCTCTTACCAGGATCATCTCTTTATTTTCTTGCCTTCTTTTTAGTTCTATCTCTAGATCCGTTCCTTCGAGCTTAACTGGTCTTCCTCTGTTTTTTGCCCCCTTTTCATTCTATTTCTTTCCTGGTGTATCGTTTCCGTTTTCATATGTATAGCTTACCCTTTCAGTACCTCTTTGCTCCCTGTTTTGGTTTCCTTTTTGCTTCTCGTGTTGCTCTTTCTCTGGCTCTTTACTCTCCTGCCATCTTGCTACCTCCTGCTTTAGTAATGTTACTTGATTTCTTACACACTCTACTTTCCTTTCGCATCTTTCCTTATCTTTGTTTATTTCATCTATTCTCTTTGTTACTTCTCTTAGTATTGCTTCTCCTATTCTCTTCTTGTATCCTCTTTCATCTTTACTATCTGATTTCTTGTATTCTCTCTCTCTCTCTCTCTCTCTCTCTCTCTCTCTCTCTCTCTCTCTCTCTCTCTCTCTCTCTCTCTTGTAGCAGTGCGCTCGCCTTTTGCTCCAAGCTTTCAATTCTTATCTCCAGCTCTTTCCTGTCTGCTTTGCATCTTTCCTCGCATATGCATGCAACTTTATTCTCACCTAGTTCTATCCATTCTTTACCTTGTCCACCATCTCCTCCTGGCCTTGCACTTCCTTTCACTGTAACGTTTTGGTTTAACCTCTTGTTCGTCTGCATGCCATTCTGCTCACTCAATTCCTCCACTCTATCACTCGTATCTTTCTGCCTGCCGCTCATGTCGGAATCTGACTTACTGACCGCCGTTTCTGTGCCCGCATTTCCAACTCTTACCTTACCATCTTTCTCTTTCCTCTTATTATCTCCAATGTTCAAATTGTCTGTCGATTTCGACAGGAATTTCTTGATTCCCATCTTCTCTGTTTCGCACTGTTTCTTAGGCGGCCGTCCTCGTGCCTTCTTCGTCTCTTTGGCTTCTTCCTGCCTGCTGCCCGCGCCTCCATCTCCGCATGTAGAGATGTCGTTTAGCGCGTTTGTGCCTTGTTTTCCCGCCATTTCTCACTTCCTAATCTCTACAAGCGCGACTTTTTTCTAAGCTTCTTTTCTCTTCTCAGCTTTTCTTTTTCTTTCCACAAACGTTCTCACACCTTCCTCTCGTCCTCCTTGCCACTTTCCACTACTCTTCCTTTTCTTTCACCTTTTCTTCTTTCTTTTTCGGTCATTTATACCTGGACTTACTCAGAGGCACCTCTCGCTAAAATTTATATATAATCGATACAAAAGGTTTTTACTTGGGTAGCTATTTATTAGGTAAATAATGGAATCGATTTCCACCAGGGCTATATCATATTTAAAAGCCTTTATCTGAAAATCCGATACATCCCCAACCCATCTGCCTCATCACTGCCTTTTAAAACTTCATTTTTCTCAACTACCCGTCCACCACGCAGCCTTTTGCATCTCCTTATCGCCCTCAACCCATCAATATTGATTCAGCCATGACAAAAAAAAAAAAAAAAAATAACTCCTCTACCACCGAGAACCTAATCATTACGACCGAAATTCCCGATAATAGATATCCTCGTACTATATCGCAACCTCCCGAAAAAGCCTTATCAACCGCGTATTAAGATAAGACGAGACGCCTGCGGCACAGCGTCAATTACCCTCGTCGTGATGATAAATGAAGCATCGCACCGAGAGAGAGAGAGAGAGAGAGAGAGAGAGAGAGAGAGAGAGAGAGAGAGAGAGAGAGAGAGAGAGAGAACAATCAGCGACGAGAGAGCGATGTTGCGCGATTACAGCGTCGTCGTACGACCGGCTAAGCAATTTGCTTATTGATTTCCTACGCGGAGAATCCGCGACGCCGTCGCCGCGCGGGGAAGCCATTAATCATGCGAACCGCGCGTGGCTTACGTTGTATATATATATATACGTATATACATATACGTAAGGAGTTGTTGTTGCGTGCTGTGGGAGATATCGCGAGTGATGTAAGTAATAAATACCGATGATGGTAAGGGCTTTTGGGCCAGCTGCCGTGATTACGTAGCTGCGCTCCCGGTGCTTTGTATTCGTTCGCCGAGCTAGGATGAAGGGAGGAGTTTGCCTGTCGAGGTTGGCAGCTTGTTGTCTAGGACTATGCTGGTGTGTAGCTGGTGGGTTGTGTTGTTTTTTTTTTAAAGGAAGAGTGATTAGTGGTCAGGTGAGGGATGATAGTATGTGTGGTATGCTTGACGACTTCGTGTTACCGTGGGGCTTGGTTTGTTGTTTCTTTTCTAATGTATATTAACATTTACTTAATAATGTGTTGAATTATCTTTTCTTGCTACTTGTTTTTTAGCCTAGGTTTTTTTAAGATGTATGCTTGTGATGAGAAATTTTTGTGATTTTGATTTTATTTATTATCTATATAAACTTTAAAACGTATGCAAATAATACTTGACGTCAAAATGCTATCGTGCCTTTTCAGTGTGCGCAATTTTGTATGATTTTTTAATTTACTCAACGTGCAGTGCTATTAGTAAATAAATTGATTCGTTAATGTAGTTGTTACTTGTAAAAAATTGGAACAAACAATATTCATTTAACGACACGTGAGGTATAAAGTCATAGATTCTAATTTTTATTGATCTAATTAAATTACAACACTTTTGTTTTAAGGTGGTTCACCTGGTCGAAACAGCAGCTTTAGTTTTTGTATTTTTTAAATAATGTTTTATTAAGTTGATAATCCAAGAGTAAGTACATGAACAAGTATATACTAGAAGGAACATAAGACAATTTTTTTCAGACAAATTCAGGCAATAGTCACTATGCTATTGTTACAATTAAAGATAAAAACTTCAGTAAGTTTCTCTAATTTTTTTATTTTTTATCTGATCTTAACGAAATAAAGCTTATTTTGTTCGTTAAAAAATTTCAGGGGGAGTATCGGTGGGAAAATTTATGATACGAGTTACCAGTACGGCGCAATATCAATTTGTTTAAGAAAAGCAAGTCAAGTTTTAGAGTGTTTAAGATGAACAAATTGATGTTGCGCCGTACTGGTAACTCGTATCATAAATTTTCCCACCAATACTCCCCCTGAAATTTCTTAAACTTATTGAAGTTTTTGTCTTTAATTGTAACAATAGCAGAGTGACTATTGCCTAAATTTGCCTGAAAAAATTGTCTTATGTTCCTTCTAGTATATATTTGTTACATGTACTTTCTCTTGGATTATCAATTTAATAAAACATTATTTAAAAAATACAAAAACTAAAATTGCTGTTTCGACCGGGTGAACTACCTTAACAATGCCCTGCACGATCCGTTACTTTTCTAACAACCCAAAACAATAACCAAATTCAAACTACAAACCACGAAAGTCCAACAACAAAACGAGCAGAAAACCATCCCATAAACCCATTCTCTCAATTCCATACAATCCAATCGTCACATCATTAAAAAAGTCTCCTTCCGTTTCCATTTCATTCCATTCCTAATACTCCGAGCCTCCAGCCATTTGTACTCGCGACACGACAACCTTCCCTCAACAACTCCTCACACTACACACCACCTCTCCAACAACCAGACGAACAAACAAAAAAGTCACCAGCCCAGCCCGACCCCTTCGATTATTCCTACACAGACACACACACACACACTCGTCACGAGCAGCTCTCGCGACGAATAAACGCTCGCGCCAGATAAGCACCCTCCTGCTCCCGTGGCGTGCCGCTACACACTCACACATGCACAGACCATGTGTCTGAATATTCGATTCTAAGAAAGGACAGTGAGAGAGAGAGAGGGAGTGACTCTCTTTCGAAATGACACGATAAGAGCGCCCGCCCGCGGGCTGCTGCTGCTGCTCCCGCGAATAAATAATCTAATTTACATAAATAAAAGCGGAGCCGCACGCGAGCCGTTCTTCGGAAGAGGAGGACGATGGGTGCGGGGTGTGTTGGGTGCGAGCGTGAGTAGTCTAGTGTGAGTATATACGTGTGTGTATATAGCCGCGCGCGACTTGCAAAATCGTGCGGCGTGAAAAGAAGAATGTCTTTTACCGTCTGTATGTGTATGTGTATTGGGAGGTATGGAGGTATGTAGAGGAGGTGGCTGCTCATCTTGAGGATGGAATGCTTTAGAGGGTATTATATTATTCGTGTAAGAATTGTGGTGGAGGGTGAAGTGAACTTTGGTATGCAGCAGGAAAATTTTGTTTGAATGTGAATTAGAACAAATCCATAAAAAGTGTGTTATATCGGTGGTAAATGTTATTGGTCGTGTTATTTCTTTGTTCTATTTCTATAATTCAATATATTCAATTGTGCTAGATTTTTTCGGGAACAACGTTATATGAGTGACTGATAAGTCGACGAAGTAAAGCAGGAATTTCGCGTTTAAATAATGTTTATTTCTTTTTTTTTTTTAATTTAACAAAATTTATACATTTTAGCATATTGAAGCTAAAAAGATAAGAAAATTAAAAAGAAAGAAAAAACGAAAAATTTGTGAAAAACATCATTACTAACAGCAAAAAATCCTATGAATCACGAGCAACGAAACAATCCCAACGCACGATCCAAAACCGCGAAAATCATCTTTAAACATCCCACACGTAACAAGTGACGGGCAGTTCCACGCTCCTCGTCGGCGCATAATTTTCAATCTCGCGCATCGCGCTCGCTAATGACCATAAAAGTAGAATTCCAAGGTCCGCTCTCTCTCTCTGTCTCTCTCCTTCTCACTGTCCCAGCGTCACTTTATAAAGCGCGCAAAGCTCATAGACTCTGCTAAAAGGAAATAACTTAGAAAGCCGCTCTCCCCAGAAAAAGAAGACGACGACGCAAATCACGATTCTAATCGATCAACTCGCACTCTAAGGGCTCCCGCCGATGATATTATATAGCCTCCCCCCTCGTATTACGTATTCCGCGCGCGCTCGCGGCATAATTGGGCCCTGCGCGCGGGCGCGCAAGAAATTATTCCTTAATTAATTGCCGGTACACGCTGCCCTCTTCGCGGAACACAATTGCGGTACGTCATATGGCTTTTCCAGCGCGGCTATAAGTATACATATTATTTCTGGTTGTGTGTACGTGTGTGTAGGCAAAAAGTGGTTGTCGTCGATGATGCCCGGCATTGATTTACCTGTAACCGAGGCGAGGAATTTTCCACGCTCGGAGGTGTACTAGTACTATGTACGTGCCCGAGGGAGGGAGAGATGGATTTGTTCGCGGAAGGATAAGAAGGTGTGCGCGGCTCTAATTTTGTCTGTAAATGGAAGTTTGGCTGTATAAGCGACGTTTCTGTTTTTTTTTTCTTTTTTTTTGGAGGAAGGCGGTGATCGGGGATATGTCAGTTTTCTGATACGCTTTTTCAGCGCGATAATGGCCAATAAATATGGAATCGAACGGGGGCTTTTTGAGGTTGTTGGGGAGGTATGGGAGGAAGATTAATGGACTTGTAGTTAGAGGTACTTAGGTGGAAGTTGTGTACGTGTTCTGGTATACTTTCGTGTAAATAAATACATTGATGTATAACTTTATCGATGAATGCACGCGCGGTTACGGTTGATTTTAAAATTCGTATAGAATTTACAGTCGGAACATTTGCGTAACTGCAAGGCGAAAAAAATTCTGAACTTTATAGAAAAATTTTGATGATTTTCCTTTAAATTTAATTTTTCAACGAGTTCGACCACACGTGTCCGAATTATTGTACACTAAGCTATTATACCCATCGATACACGAGAGATCTCGCATTTCGTGCACATCAGCCATCACAAGCCCCCCAATTAAACGAAATCCTTTCCGAAAGTCAGACTTCCGAGTCCCACCGGCGCCGCAGCCTTATTATTCCCCTTACATCCCAGAAACAACAAACACACAGACACACCAGCTGTGGCACAAACCTGAGCGCGCAGCTATGTACCTCCGAAACCGACCACCCCGACACGATCCCAATCGCCGCGGCTCGCATAAATATGAAGCCGAAGAGCGAGCGACGAGTGACGAGCTCTTCTTCTCCTTTGAAGAAGAAAATCAGCGCTCCCCTTTGTCTCTTTCTGTGCTTCTCTCTCGCTCTCTCTACCTCCGACGACGTGAATTTTGTGCGTAATCGGGGGCAGCGATCTCGCGGCGCGGCGGAGGGCCTTTGATCCCCCCGAGAAGTCGCTGGTACACAGTGGCGATCTAGACCATCTGAGAGCGAGGCTTTTTTATATAATTAGCGGCGCCGCGGTAGGTGACGACGGCGACGAGAGAGCGAGAGGAGAGCGCAGGGACTAGGGAAAGCGATGGCGCGCCGGTGATTTGCCGAAGGTGTTTGGGGGAATGCTGATGTTACAGGTATGTCTCGAGAGTGCGCGCGCAGTGGATGCGGTTGGTTGTTGAGGGAGTAGTGGTGGGTGAGTGCTTTGAAGGTTTTTAAATGATTTGGTAATCGTAAGAGGAAGGTTTCTGGATTGGAAAATTAGTTGATAGGTTATACTCGATGATTGAAAAACAAAGATTTACAAAAGTTGGTTTTTGATTGAAACTAATTCGTTAATGTAAGGATTATTCTGCGAAAAAAACTATCGCAGTTTAGTTTTGCCAGGTATTTGTTGGGTTCAAGCAATATACTAAATTTGATTGCAAATGATTTTATTTAGGAAAGATTATTGATTGAACTGTTAGAATTTGAGTTGATGTCAGATTATTTCTTATGTTATAGAGAATGCTGGGAAAGTTTGGAAAATAGTCTGCTACCAAATCTAAGTACACTTACTAGTTCCTGGTGAAATAGCTTTAAAACGGTATAGTCTTAAAGAAAAAGTAGCAGAATTTAAGTCAAAATCTTCTTAAAATTTCATCGTAAATTGCCATTTCAAAATAGTTTTTGTTTTTTTTTTTCTTCCAATTGGCAAAATCGTGTTTCATTGTAAAATACTAAGGAATGTTATACTTACAGGTATCCGTAGCTAAAACTTCGGCAAAAAAGATAATTATATCGAGCAGCAATTAGCGCAATAATTTTAATTATCCCCTGAGTATCTTGCGCGGAAAAATAATTGCTCCGATCCATGACTTGTCTTTTTCTCAGCTTTGCTTTTCTCCGGAAGCATGTGACTTGATGAGAAACGTCTTTATTGAGAAGAATCATTAGAACCATTAGAATCATTAAAATCAAACTAGATTTTTTAGTCGCTGGAGAAATTTACGATGTCGTTAAATCACTATCATGACACTTTACACTTTATTAGCGTTGATAAAATTGTAGTTTAAAATTTTGAGATAATACTTGCTTGATAAGATCAATAATTTCAATAATAATAATAACAATAATAATTAATTTTAATTTAATTATAGGGTAAAGAAAAATTTCTAGAGGTTCGGGTAACCAGGCAATGGACAAAGGTAGGCCAGATATAAATATTGAAATCACTTTTATTTTTTCACTATGACGCAAGTCGTGAGTCTCTGTTTGTATGTATGTGTGTGTTTTCTTCTGTGTGTGGATAAATTATCATATTACATTTATACAGAATCCGTAGATACAATCCGAAATTCGTCGATTCTCACCGACGCTGAATGTGTATGCATGTATGTACGTGTTTATCGCTTCTTCATAATCCCGAAGAAACTCTCATCGTCTACACTCGCACAGCACTTATATTCTCTCGTTTAAATTAGCGTTTAACGCGTATAGGTACATTATTTACACGCTCCCTCCGGTAAATGCCTCGGTACACCGCATATATATTATACGCATACACTCCTCCTCCTCCTCGTTCTATATACATTCTCTTATCTTCACTTTTTTAATAAATAATTCGTCATCCCCCAAGTGTGGCTAGGTTTCCTTACGTAGAAAAACAAAACGTAGTGCTCGCTCGCTCGGCGGGTTTTATTAAGTATAACGCGCGACACACGCGCTGCTCATGTGTGCATGCGGCTTGTGTTGATGCAATCAAAACTGCGTTTTCTTTTTTCGTTCGATTGGAAAACGCAATTTACAATTAAATGCAAAAAACAGGTAAATGTGCCGCTGTTTTTTTTTATTACAAACGATATTGTTATTATAAACTAGATCTATTGGGAACAAAAAACTGATTAACCTATTTGTCAGCGGGTCGATCATGTAAAAGTAATGAGATTCTAATGAACCGCGCTAGTAGGTATATTGCTCGTGATATATGAGCGATTTTCTCTGTCGCGGTATAATTATCGCGCGATCAAATGCAAAACAGTCTAGAAAGATAATAAAAAAGATACGAGGCAGTTTTGATTGTACCAGCAGCGAATTATTATCCCCGAGCGCCGATCATTTTGAATTCGAGCATAATAATAATAATAATATAATAACTATTTACACTATGTACAGACTAAACTGTTTGCGCGCGCGCACGCGCGTCTATTGTGCACGGTAAATGTTTTTGCGTTCTAATTTCGAGCGAGTATTCATGGGAAATTTTCAAACGAGGCTAACTTGATGATACAGGCAAACGATTCCATTAAGCGCGCATTGTTCTTGGGAATCGTAATACGCTTTGAGTTCAGAACGAATTTCTCAGAAATCAATGAACGGTTAGTTATATTCGCTGCGCCGAATTCACGTCACGTGTCGCACAAAAACTTTTACGGTACATCATATTAATTCAAGGTATTTCGCTCGAAATCTTTCGATACTATATATATAGTTTTGCGGTCACTTTTTAGATACTTTCGTTCAGGGACGTTCCTCATAATTTCGATTTACCCTGACTTCGTCACTTGTTAGTTATCTTCCGAAATTCAGAATTCCGGAGAAACTAACTTGATTTACTTTGATGCCAGTCTGAAGCAGTTCCATATACAATATGAGTATAATAAATTTCAATTATCTCATATCAGACAGAAGCCGAAAAACAGCTTACAATTTGATAAATTTATCTGAAAGTAGCAATCCACTTATTTCTCAAAACAACCCGATAAGATTTCTTCTTTCACAGCTAGACTTACTGTATGAATATTCCGAAAAAAATCAATCTTCCCGTTTTCGTCAAAATCAAACTCCCTTCAACTTGCAAAAACGAGCATCAACAACTTCAGCTCCCTAGAAGCATCGAAAAAGTGACAGCACCCGCGCACCACTGAGATCATCATCATCATCATCATCACCATGCACTAACTCTGCACTAGTTTAGGGCCGATGCCGGCCGGTGGAGGGCGGCGTCATGAACATGGCGGCGGCCGCAGCGGCGTGCGTCTGCTGCGAGATGGCCGCCGCGAGGAACGGCGGCATGGCGCTCGCTCCGTGCGAGCCCGGCGGACCGACGCCCGGGAACATCAGGCTCGAGCCGAAGCTCGGGTGCAGCAGCGGACGCGCCGACAGCCTCAGCTTCTCCAGCTCCGCCTCCTGCAGACGCTTCGCCTTCGCCCGACGGTTCTGGAACCAAATCTTCACCTGTGGACAGAGCAGCAGATGCGGCGCATAATGAGGTTAGTGAGGTATTTTTTTTTTTAAGAGTGGTATAATAGAGGAAAAGTTGGAGGTATTGTGGGAATTGTTGTTTTTTAAAAGTAAGCTTGATTGCGAAGAAAAATAACCGTATGAATCGCCACGCAAATAGCAGCAATATTTGCTAGGAAAATTTTATTCCGTGCAGAGAATAATGAGTAGCTCTACTGTGTGCGGAAGAAATAGCAATTTTTTCCCGCACGAACTTCCGTCGTGTATATTTTTATGAAATAAGTCTTACATCACCTCATACACTGAGAAAAATGTTGTAGTAAATTTTATTATAACTGTAATAAAAATTACTATAAAGTATAGGAAGGGTGAGACAAATACACTTTATGCTGCATTTTTATTATAATTGTATGAAAATTACAAAATTTCTTGTAATTTTTATGACAGTTGTTGATTAGAAAGTATTACGAAATAAAAGAAAAATTGCTATACACATAGCAAAAACTGTGATATAATAAAATTTAAAATATATGCTTTTAATTTTTATTAGAATAGAATATAAATTTTATTTTGTAGCGTTTAAATTTTATTTTGTAGCGTATAAATTTTATTTTGTAGCGTATTAAAAATTACTATAAACATAGTAAAAAGTGCCACATTCAAAAATTGCTACAGGCCATAAGAAAGTTTGCTATCCAACATAGTAAAAATTGCTACAACATTAGTACTTTCTGCGCAGATCAAGGCGCCCACGTGTCGTTATGTTGAGGTTATGTTTCTACGGGAATTTCACTTTGTCTTGCTTTTAAGTTTACAAAACATTCAAAACCTTACTTCAATTATTTTATTTTTATATTATGCACATTAATGATAAGTTTCTTTGTGTTATCAAAGTTATTTATTGTCATTATTTAATATTATCTGAAATTTTCTTGAAATCGATGGTTTGACATGTACAAGTTCCAAAATTTTACACTCAAGAATCCTATTTGGGTAAGTGGTTAGCGCGTCCGATTGCCGCGGTGAAGGTTGCAGGTTCTATCCCAACGCTCGTAAAAAAAATATTTTTATTTCTCATTTTAATTTATTTTCACATTAAATATTGTATGATTAGAGTCTGAAAATAGTTCTGAAAACAGGAAGAACGAGAAAAAATTTAATTTTTTGAAATTTAAGGTCATTCATAAAAATTACTATGTTGCATAGCAAAAATTGTTATAATTTCGATTTGTCCCTCCGTTCCTACAAAATATAGTCATTTTTCTTATGTTTATAATAAATTTTACTACAACATTTCTCTCAGTGTAATAACTAGTGTTACTTTATAGATCGCGCTTTAGTCACGTTCGAATTTTCTGCAGGTTGAATGACAAATGTTACATTCTAATACCAAATTATTGAGATATCGACAGTTAGTAGATATTGTAGTGGTTGAACGTCGTACCGAATTTTAGCAAGTTTGCGAGACTAGTTATCGAGTTATTACAACTTTCATTTAACATTGATTTCATGGAAATTTGCGAAATTATCAATCTAGTGTCAGAGCATCAGTTTGAGAATTTTCAGTAAATAATTTGCACTTTTATTTGCACTATAGCTTTGTGTTACTTCAGTAACATTAACTATTAATAAACTAACGCTACTATTATGCAAAATCAAAAATTAAAATGAAGTTAAAAATTACAGACCATGAACTGGAAAACATACCATTAAACGTTTCTAATATCTTAAGTGTTTTTGGGATAACTGCAGTATCTATGTACAAAAGTATAACAAGTATCTAAATTTTCTTCAAGCAATTGGTAACCATCTCATTCACCTATCTTTGTAAACAATAAAATTTCGCTCCCACACTAAAAATTATTTCTCAGCAGGGAGGGGGGGGGGGTCCAAAGTTTAGACGACTCACTTGAAAATTGAAGTCAACTATAGACGTGCTCGGTTTCGATGTAAGCTACTGCAGATTGTGCAAAATTTCGAAATTCTAAATTACGAAAATCATATTTTCGAATGTAACAATTCACCTACTGTCCAAAACATCGAATTTCATCAATACGATTTCAAAGCAAATATAACTTGTTTCTAATGATTTATTTCGAAATATGTTTATTGTATCCCTATTGAAATTCTATTAATGAAATTCGATGTTTTGAACAGTAGCTGAATTGTTACATTCGAAAATATGATTTTCGTAATTTAGAATTTCGAAATTTTGCACAATCTGCAGTAGCTTATATCGAAACCGAGCACGTCTATAGTTGACTTCAATTTTCAAGTGAGTCGTCTAAACTTTGGACCTCCCCCTCTCAGCAAATCTTCATCAAGAGTACAATAAACGATCCCTGCTACTCCCAACCCAAGCGCCGAAAAATTCCCCCACCACGTACAACCGCGAATAAGCCCCGGCGGGGTCTACCTCCTCCCGGTTTTTATTCCCCACGAGAACCGCGTGCGCAGACAGAGAGGTGAACCGAGTCGCGCGCGCGCAGAGACACGCAGACCGCGAAAATCAATACGCGCGCTCGCGAGAGAGCCTAGCGACACGACGCCGAGCTGCTCGTCAGCCGGAGTTTCGCGATATGGAAGATGTAGTGAAGGGTACGTTGTTATAGGACGTGGGGATAATTTCGTTTGCAAGGTTTACGGTAGATGTTGGGGTTTATTTGGGGATTTTTACCATTTTTATATAGGGGGTTTTTAGGAAGAATAGTGGTAATTTTTGTAGGTTAAGAGTTGTAACGGGTTGAGGTGGTTTTTCTACATGTTTCTGAGATATATTAAAATTTTTTAATGAAATTGCTATAGTGGGTGGTCGAAATTTCTATTTTTATGGTAATTTTTACGATTCTTGTAGGTGTTTTTACTGTATAAGAATTATGTGTATGTTAGCGTTACAACGAATTATTATGACTTTTACTAGCAAACTCGACTAGTTGCATTCACAAACAACTCACATAAAGCGAGAAAAAATTCCCCACGTTTTATATACGCTTTGCGATAAAAAAATCTTTAGAGCAACTAATTTAAAAGTTCAATGAGCGTGACGAGGAAAGAGTTTGTATAACAAGGGAAACCCTTACTACAAAATTCCCATTATATCTGCGTGTCGGTAATCGCGACGCTTGTAGTAATTTAATGAATTAATGATTTGGTGGCAGAGCCGATAAGATACGAGGCTAGTGGCGAACATCTTTTTCTCGTGTACAAATCACTCACTAAGTGCGTAAAAAAACGTACGGAAAAGCGTACCAAAGGCCGAGATTCTTCAATTAGATAAAAATACTGTCGAAAATACTAGTACGTTCTCGTTATTTAAAATGGAAATCCCAACTGGCATGACAGCTATATATTATTCAGATTATTTCCAATTATTTATTCAATTAACGTTTTTGTAGTACGTACTTTTTTGTTCCATTATCAATGATACGAATGAATAATGGAATATAATTGTTGAATTGAAGTCATTTCGCTATTTTTACTATGCCGGTAATTTTAATACCAAATTACGTCATCACCTAAAAAAATCGTAAAAATTCGCATAGTGATAATTTAGCAAATTAAACGTAGATTAAGTTAGTTTCACAACCACATTATAATCATTTTCAACGCTAAATTTTTCATAATGCGAGTCAAGAAAATACTCAAACACCGAAAAAATCTCAACAACAGCTATTCACTTGAAATTCCTGTATGTATTCAAACCAAACATAATAATATATACCTGCGTTTCCGTGAGATGAAGCGACGACGAGAACTCGGCCCTCTCGGCAATCGTCAGGTACTGCTTCTCGCGGAACTTCTTCTCGAGCGACAGCAGCTGCTGCGTCGTGAAGGGCGTGCGGGGCTTGCGATTCGGTTTGTGTTTCCTCAGCGTGCAGCGCACCGGCCCGGACCCCGGACCCGGCAGTCGTATGTCACCTGAAATGGCGAAGCGTCGCGATAATTACGTTGTACGTCTGCGATGGCTCCGTATGGGTGATTTATTATCGTTAAGTAATGGTGAGTGAATGTTGTAATGCTTCGAGAGTGTTCAAGTGAAAAAACATTGTAGTAATATTGTAACATTATTGTTATAGTATTGTTATTATTAACAAACGCTAAAGCAACATTGATGAGAAATATTTATTAAGAATATTATAGGAGAACGTTACGTCAACGGCAGTGAAAAGTAATTAATAAACATTACAAAAAGATTGATAAAAAACATAAAAAGAATATTGCATTAATACTAGGAAAATATTGTATCAGTATTATTTAAGAATATCACAGAGACGTTGCCTCAATATTAAGTATACATTCACGACCACAAATTAACTAATATCTCCAACGCTCGTAATCTTTATGACGTCAACAGCATCGGCTATCCGAAAATTAGAAATATTACTTTACCGATAATCACGAGCGCGCGTGAAAAAAAGACCGCGATAATTTTTAATAGATTTCTTATCGACAGCCTCATCGTTGCCTCATTACTCAGACCGAAATACCGGCTCCGCTCCTATATACACAGTCACCCTCTAATCGTTCTCTCTCTCTCTCTCTCTCTTACTCTCTCACTCTTAGCTACCCGAAAAAGCGCTGCGCGCTCGCGCCCTTATCTCGTTTAATGAAACTTTTATATACGCGCTCGCGCGCCGGAGAGTTTAGTGTCGCGCCCGGTATCGCGCGCGCGTTACGCAATAAAAAAAAGGCCAGTACACGACGAGAGAGTGACTTATCTTATATACGTCCCGGCGCGACGAACACGTATACACAGTAATTGTGTGCGTGTATGTATAACGTCACAAATCACTCGTCATTGAGAATATTCTTAAATTTCCGGTAATTGTGCGACACAGCGCGTATAAAAAGGAAACGGGTTCGATAAGAGCGACGAGGCGGGATAGTTTTTTTCTTTCGTGGGGAGCGAAATGTGAAATTGAAAAGTCAGCGTAGATGGCGCGGAATAGAAATGTTACGATGTGCCGGTTTGTGCTGATAATCAACGTAATGATATTCACGAGTTCCAAACAAGATATCTATACATAAATATTTTATTTTCTGATACTCTTAAAATCTTTAAAGATTTCAATTTGTGAAAATCTTTTTATAATTTTTACTATTACAGAGTTTACCATTCATAGAAACACAATATCGATTAACAGCGATAAAAATAATATTTAGGTAATATTATTTCAACGATATAACAATACTATTTAATTATTTTCATTCGAAAAAGAAGTAAAATGACCGTTACAACAAAAATATTCAGAGCGCCTATATTTTAACTTTAATTTTTTATCTCTCTGCCATTTACACAGTATAAATATTATTATTAAAAAATACCCGTTGATTCCAATCATCATTACAAATCCAACGTATTATACCGTGACATCGAATAAACTGACGCATTCGACCGAAATTGATCGAATGGAATCTACAAAAGTATGTATACCAAAGGCATTGCAACGTAAAAGTATGCTACTCTTTTCGAACAGGAAACGCCGAGCAAAAAGCCAGTACTGTCGTTATTACTCACATACCGCCGGCGAGCAGAGCCGGGCGGCGATTATCATTTTTATATCTCAATCCGGCATTGCAGAATCTCTTTTACACAATTAGCCTCTTACTCGTCAATGCAGTTGACTTGCATTGCATTATACCCGTATATACATATATATACACACACATCGGAAAACCGCCCTGACAAATCGCCCGCCCGATCGGCGAAATGAAATAATTACAATTTACGTCGCACAATCGTCGAGATATGGCGGCGGTGGCGCGCGGGCAGCCGAGCGAGAACCTAATTAACAGCGGGGCGCAAAAACCGGCGCTCTCTCGCGGATTTATCGTCTCTTTATAAAATACTAATTATCTATCCTTCGCCTTCGTCTAATCCGCCGTCTCTCATTACGCAAAATCAAATTGCGCGCGTGGTCCGTCGACTTTTTTGGCAGTGGCTCTCATTATACCGGTCCGCCGCCGCTTCGCAGTATTCAATTACGATGGATTTCTTCTAACGCTATGTGTATACATATACGTACATATATATCTAAATATACGTATGCACGCTGCTACTTTCTCTCCCCCTAGCGCGATAAAAATTAATAAATGCACACGGATGACGCGTATGAATCAATTATTAATTGACAGTGTTTAATTGAGGCGAGCTCTCGCCGTGGCGTATTATTGCTGCGTCCGCCCAGTAAATCGTCTTCTCTCTCTTTCTCTGTGCTAGAGGAGAGGAACGAGTCCAAGAGAAAAAACGAGTGATCGATGAGACGCGAGCGCCGTAGGAACAAAGTAATTAACAAATTAATGAGCCGCTATCTCCTCGCCTTTCCCGCGCGTCGTCGTCTCCTTCTTCTTCTTTTTTTTTTGGTACACACACTGTATAGAGCAGACAACCCCTTCCGCGGTCCGCGCGTTATATTATACGCGCGCTGCCGCGCGTGTGTGACTGACGTATGAAGACGGACGGTTTTAAATATCGCTTTCCCGGACCAATTAAGCGATCGTTGGACTAGAAGATATACGTGTGGGATAGGGATTAAACGCGTGTAAGATGCGGTCGCAGAAGAAATGGGAGGACGGATCTGCTTTGTACATACGTTGTGTAGTAACCATAATTTTTCAGCTCGAGTGCTGGTTTTTTTTTTTTTTGTCATGTTGCGGACTGGAAGAGATATGTAGTAGTACTTGGCGTAATGAGCAGTATTTACAAATTAATTTTTCCGTGCGGTTGTTATAAAGAATGCAAGATTTAATGCTACCACTGTTGATGGTGAAGAAAAATGAGGCTTCTTCGTTGGTAAGTCTTTGGGAAAATAGCGTTCTTTAATATTTAATTTTTCAATAATCGCAATTTGGCAATAAATTGAAACTTATTAAATACTATAATAAATGCATTTAAAAACTTATAAGTTGATACTTTTATTTTTTTTGATTGTATATAAAACATTGATAAATGAATTTATCAGAAAAGTTTTTATTACGAAATTAAAATCAGTAAATAGGTTATTCTTGTAGACAAAGAATTTGTTGTCGAGAAGAATTGATTATTAATTACATATGTACGTTTACGGGGATGTTGAAGAGATCTCTGTCAGGAGATTTAAAAATGCGTCCTTATCGGGAGATTTATTGAACTCATAAACTAAGAGGGAGTTAATTGAGATAAAAATGTTTGTCTTAATAATAATAAGTCAGCTTTAACGGCCGGAAACAAATTCCATTAGTTTATTACTGATTGATACATATATATAATTCTCAACATTATTAAATCGAGCTGTGCAATAAAAGGCGGCGAATATCACTTTATGAAACATTAAATTTTACGCGTAAAAATGCGCGCATGAGCACACATTCCTCCGCAAATTTCGAAACGCATAACTTTTGTGTGGCAGTATAATTTTGCGTATAATCGGAGTAATAAGCAGGGAAAATAAACGAGAATCTCAATCGTTAGATTATTATCAATTACCAAGCGCAGAATTTATAATAATTAAATAATCGATCATAAAACGAATCGTATAATTTTAATACTTGCGTAAACTTCTGTATTAAGCGAACATGTGTAATTTAGCTTTCTTTTTTTTTTACAAAATTCGAAAAAGTATTCCAATACTTGTGAGCTCGTTAATAATGTCGTGGTTACCTTAATTATATTTAATGATGTAAACGAAGTTTTCGAGTTTTTATCAATTCTTTCTCATAAATTTACTTAATTAAAGCATTCTTCATATTATCATACCAGTGATATAATTGTACACCATTGCGTTGCTTTTGCAAAAAACATTTATACAAATTTGATGCATCAATCTCGTTTCTTTTCGTAATAATGATAAAAACTTAATTTATAGTCGAAACACGGGTCACGTGACAAAGCTTACTTGATGAACTCCAATTATCAAGGTAAGCGGATGCTACTTATTAGCTTTACGCAATTTCGTAAAATTAAACAGCAGCGTTATTTACTCCAAATTAGCTTGTTGACGTTGTTTTTGCAAATAATTAATCGATGCAGTCGAGTTTTGTTAAATCCTTCTTTGAAAAAATTATAAGTTAAAATAAGTAAAGGCAAACAATATTCGTGATGGGATTGGTTGATTCGAAACACGTAGTCAGATGAGTGGTCAGGTTGGAAAAATAAAGACGTGCGACGTACGCCTAGTTAGTTTTACTCAACTCAAAATACCTGAGGATATATAGGTTGCGTCACCTAAACAAGCTTTCGGAAATTCCCTATAATAAATTGATTTTATTAGAATAATGTGTAATAACTTGAAGTAGCCATCCTAAATTTATAAAACTTGAAATACGTTACAGCAACTATGTCGCTATCCCAGGCTTGTACACGGAGGAAAAAATCCCTAGTAAAAATCACCATAACCCGACGATTCTTGAAAAAATTACTATACAGGATCAGTCACAAAAATCCCTAGTAAAGGTTAAACTACATCGCTACCCCTGGCTTTTACACGAAGAAAAAAATCACTAGTAAAAATCACCATAACCCGCCCAATTAAAAAAAAAAATTACTATATAGGATCAGTCACAAAAATCCCTAGTAAAGGTTAAACATCACCAAAAAATTAACAGCATACTACTACACGCGCGCATTTATTCAAATCATACCGGAAACATTTTCCTTTACGCAAAACCCCACCATCCTCACCAAATGACATTTTTACATAACCCACACAACCTCGCGCTCACTACGATTTCACTCCCCGCACACGTACGCACACCGCACGTCCAACTAATTCATTACACCTCTCTAGAAAGTTTACATACCCACACACGTACACACACACGCATCTAATCTCTTCCCAATAAAGGCCTCTTTACCGCATTCCCCGCCTAATAACCGATTTCCTCGCTCCCCGAGAACTCCCCACCCATCCTACCCGGAATGACTTCGCGGCAGAGAGCAGAGATGTCTGCACGTACCTCATCCTCCCGCATATGGTCACTCGCTCGCTTCGCTCGCTCTCTGTCGTAATCTTTATAGACCTCTCTGCGCGGCTCCTTCCCGGGATTTTCCCGCATTCAAATCCGCGGGCAATTAGCGCGCGCGACACGTCGTCGCTGATTCAAATTCTGCGCGCGACTTTTCTCTCTCTCTCTCGTGCGTAATGAGAAACTCTCGGTGGCTTTCCGAGAAAGAAATCGCGCCATTACCACACGCACGCGCGCGCGGGGGGACCGCAGACGTATAAAGGTATATAGAGCCGTGTGGTCGGTGTCTCGTTGTGTGTATATATATGTGCGTATTCGAACGCGCTGCGGGATAATAGAGTCATACATATAACGCGCTCGCGCAGGGTACATCCATAATGCAGGGAGGGGTTGTGCTTGGGAGGAGGTGGAAAAAGCGAGGCTTGTTAGTGCCGCCTGCGTTCTTTCGATGTCTTTCGCGCGAGAGAAGAGAGAGAGAGAGAGAGAGAGAGAGAGATGTTGTGTTGCGGGGTGATGCGCGCACGCGCGATCGATCGATCGGGTTGGGTTAATAAAAGCGAGCGCATAAATATATGATTGGCACGAGCGGTTCTCGGCGCGTGAGGGGGTTTCGTGTTTTTGCCGGTCGGTTGGTGCTCTCATGGTACCGGGCAATTGGACGATTAAATTATTTTATCAGTGTATGCGGCTGGAGGAATGTCAGGATCAATATTTTATAACAGAGATCGGCTTTTTATTTTGCACTGTGCGTTATTTCTTAATTTAGTTCGTATGGAAATTGTTAATTAAGTGTTGCATTGTGTTCTTTGCATATGAATCTATCTGTTTGATTTCCTGAACGATAAGTATATAATAAATTACAAATTAAATACATTTTACTGGTAATTTTTTCTGCGCAATCCTAGGGATATTTAAATGCTATAAACATTACTTCTTTCAAATAGATCATAATTTCATCTTACATTATACCACAAGCTAAAATTTTCATGGATTTGAATGAATTCGCAGAAAAGAAATCTTAAAGTACAACGATATCATCCACCCATACACCGATATTTTTGCAGTGCCGAAAGCACCGTCTCAATATAAAAAACACTTCGAAACAGCTTGGCCACACTCTCAGCCTAAAAATTCCCACACTCCGGGGCGAAAAAGAACCGGCGACAATTAATTCCCGCGCGCGCCTTATAAACCCATTCGCACTTACGCGACTGGGCCGCAATCTCGAGCGCATAAAATTATAACTTCATCGCGCGGGGCGCAAACCGCCGTAACTCGTCCGCTAATTACACCGTAATAAGCGCGATACGCGCGCACGCTTATCGGAAATTAATTAAGCGCGCGCTCTCGAGGGATAAGACAGGGCGCTATATACACACCTCTTTGTTCGAACAATTCGGCAGCCTCGCATATATACATATGCATAACACTCTCGACTCTTATGGCAATAAAACGAGTAGCATATAAGTGGAAATGATATATAGCGCCTGAATCGATCATAAAGACTCTCAAGCGCGCCCGCGCAATTAAGCATCTCGACGCGGTATATATATATAATAGTGCATCTCGCGAGTGAGTGAGCTTGACTCGTTTTTGCGGGTCAATAAAGCGCCAGTAGCGCCACTAATCTCCGGAATTTTTTCGAGGGAGAGAGAGAGAGAGAGCGTGGCAAAACACGTAGGCGCGGACAGGACAGGCCTTTAATTCGCATTCCCGCAGCGCGTGGGTTGTGATGTATAGGTGTGCATGGGTAGTTAGGGATACGCTCGCGTGTGTGTATATGCGTGTGTGATATACCTACGCGCATGCACGTATGTGTATATCTATCGGTAGTTACCGCGTCGATACAGCAATGCCTACGCGCGCGCATATAATATCAGCTCTCTCTCTCCCTCTCTCTCGAGTCTATAGGTAGCCGCAGTATATACGGTAGTAGTAGCAGCAGTAGTAGTACCACTTGCGCGTGAATTACGATAAAAGGCCCTCGCGCGGCCTATAACGACCGTATCTTTTCACTTATCTAATTCGCAGTCGCGCGCGCGCGCGCGCGTCGATTCGGGGGGCGTCATGCGAATCGCGCCCGCTGCTAATTGGACCGACTCGATCGCATTAAAGTAAATGAAATGTATATACGCGAGAGAGAGCGAGCGGCCTTAATTATATTCATGGCCCGACACCGATATTTCCATGCTCAATGCCGGGAGCCGTACAACATTATCAGCAAGCGAGATGCGACGATTTTTCTTTTTCTTTTTTAGGTGGGAAAAGACCGGTTTGCGCGCGGGTGATGTAAGGGAGAATATTGGGTGTTGAGATTTGAAATTTGCGCGAGCTGAGGTATTTCGGAGAGTTGAATTATAAGGTGCTGATGCGCGTATTATGGTACTTTGGTAACGAGGAGTATTAATCTTTGCGGAACGATGGATGTAACAAACCTTCGTGGACTGCAGTTTTTTTGCGAGTCCGAGTTGGTATGTCGTGTTCTCGTCGAGGTTCGAGTAAAATTTATTTTCTCGAGGAATTCGTTTTATGTCTTTGAATTTTTTCTGTTTCTTTTTTTATGACGAAGGTTACACCGAATAACAAACTAACAATATAGTAAACTATAATGGTAACAGTAAAAGCGTTCCATTTACCGCAAGAAACTTCAATACCTTTGCAAGAGGCACGTCGTTTCTTCTGACCGCGGAGACGAAGAAGCGAACCTCATCCTTCTTTTCTAATTAAAGAAACTCGGCTCTCCTACTACGTGCAAGCTATAAAATCCAAAATGCAAGCCGGCAGCCACCGCGGCTCGCTTAAAATTCCATCCTGCTCCGCGCACAGCACCCAGCAAAAAACCCACCTACTTCTCAATCCATCGAGTCACCCCATAACCCCATACCCATATCGCCGAAACCCCTCATCTTTGTGTCTCTCACTTCCGCGCATCTCTCCCTCTTTCCACACCTTCAGCGCTGCTGCTGGCAAAAATGTCCTTCTTTTGGCGCGAGCGAGCGTCCGCAGGTGCCGACGGCGGCGGCGTTGGCTCTCGTTAGGGCTTCCTCGAAACTCGTCCGACTGGTTACCCGTGTTAAGTGCAAACATGGCTTCCTCTCTTTCTCTCTATCTCTCTTACACTCGCGAGAGAAAAAGGCGCGGAAAAGTCCCGCGCGCAATCTCTATGCGGTATATACCTAATGCGCTACAAATTCGACGCGCGCGCGCGAGAGCTAATTATGAGATCGGGATGCTGTGAGAGCAGCGCTGCAGCTGCGTTTCCGGGAATCCGCGCCGGCGGCTCATTGCGATGCACGATGCGCGCGCGAACGCGCGTAAGTGTGTGTGAGCGCAATGCCCATGTGTGTATATATGAGAGAGAGAGGAGGTATCGCCGCGCGCTCGCTCGCCAGGTGAAAGCCACCGCCGTTGGCGAGTTATCCCCACCCTGCTATAGCGGGAGCGGACGAGCCGCCGAGCGGTGAGAGGTAAGGAGAGCTAATAAATGTGTACTTAATGTCAACAAAACGATTTTCCCCGGTGACCTGTACACACATACAGACACACGAGCGCGTGGAACGCGATATTGAGAGAGAGAGAGAGAGAGAGAGATGGGCCTCCTCCCCGCCTTTTTTTGTTTTCACGGGGATTATGGTGTGGGAGTGTGTGTTAGCTGTTGTTGGCTGATCGACAGATGCGAGTGAGAGAGGTTGGGATAATGCGCTCGTGTGTGTGTAGTGTGGATGATAATCGGGTTGGAGGATTAGCGGATAATGGGTGGTGGTGATGGATAAGGTGACATGATTGGAAGATGATATAGTTATATGGTTTGGGATATTTTGTGTAACGTTTTCTGCTTTATTGAATGTACAATTTTACTGAACGATTATAGATGACAGTTGTTACTGATTGATATATATGAGGCTTTCTAAAGTTCCAGTCTATTCCCGTCTCATAAAGCTTTATTGTATTACTCGTGCAATGTTCTTTTAGCCATTAAGAAAATAGTCATGCAAAAGTTGACTGGAATGTACAAGAATAAACCCAAAACCGGACGTAGGTATAATGAAAATTGTATCTTATCTCAACGTAGTTAAATGCTTTGTTAAGATTGCAGTGACGCTAAATTTGTTTATCGCGTCGTTTGCGATAGCCGATAATGGGAGTATTTTATGACGACAATGTAATCGTTGATGAAGACCTCAAGCGAAGAATTCGAGATCAACTTGTAGTATTGTAAATACGGCATACAGGGCGATAATGCGCGTATCTGATGCTCTAATCTCGGAGAGGTTAAAGTTTGCAATCGCTATGAAAACATCATACATTGCAGGGTAAACTGAATTATGTGTACTTTATCAGTACAAATAGCAAAGAATATGTCAATTAAAGATAACTGCAATTTGCGATAAGCTGCGATCCGCTCTTTAATGGTTGCATTCGGTTTATATATGTGGGCGATATCGAGCCAGAACAAACATTGTTATCATTGTTGATACCTTCGCGTTGTTCACGGCTAATTTTCCCTAATTGACAGTTGTATGCTATGTGGATGTCCCAGCTGACAAGCGTGTCGAGATTTACGTTGTATTTCTCTTACAATGAAATTGATTTTTGGAGCATGGCGTACGTTTATTTATAACATGAAAAATCATGGAGCAAATTAAAGCTGATCGGATTGAATTAAGCGATTAACTAGGACAATAAAGATGTTGGTTCAACTAGATCAATATATACTGAAAAATATACGTTAATGCCCACTTATCTCGTCTCCCTCCGTTCAAACTTGAGCCCTCCAAAACGCCCGCGTAGCACACCCGCTGTAACCCAAACCCGCAACTCGGTGAAAAAACAAACAAAGCTGCAGCTCTCTTACCATTTGGACTCGTGGGCCCACCGTGAGGGTTGTAGAGGCTGTGGGGATTGTGTGGATGCGGTGGTGGCGGCAGCCAGGCAAAGCTCGCGAGCGAGTGCGGGAACCCGGGTGACGTCCAGCTGCCGGGTCCGCCCGCGCTCATGTAGGGCCCCGTGGGCCTCTGCACGCCCGGATGAATGGGCTGCGGCACCACGGGACTGGACTTCTCCTCCTTCTCCGGGCGCTTGTCGTTGCTGCATTCGTCCGAGTCCATGACGTTGAGGTCCTCGTCATCGCTGCGCACCTCCTGGTCGTCATCCAGAAGATGATCGTCACCGCCCTCGAGCGAGCGCTCGGCCGAGTCGGCGCTACGCTCATCGAATTCGCGTACCGGCCTGAGCGAGGCCGGTGACATAGGTGAAGAACGGCCACCACCCGTCATTCGTTCGTCTCTTATCACCGTCGTCGCCGTCGTCGTCTCCGCACGCTCCTCATCCTGACGCTGCTGAAGCAATTCCCGCCTCAGTTCGCCCAGTCTCACGGGGGACAGCCTCGTAGCGTTTTGGGAGTCTTTAGCGTCCGACGGATGGCTGGCGCCTGTCCTGCTGAAGTCCTTAGCGACAATGAGGTGCTGCTGCGGTTGCTGGGACAGACGCTGACTGGGCTGGTGTGCGGCGAACGGCCCAATTAGCGTCTGAGGACTCAGCCTAGCCAGCAGCTCCCTACTGGGAATCTGCTGCTGCTGGTGGTGGTGCTCGAGTATGAGGTCGCGGTAGCACTTGCTGCTCTCGATCGCTTGAATGCTGGCTTCTATACTAGCTGATGAGGGCGATCTCCGGGTGCCGCTGAGTAGCGAATCGACGCTGAAGCTTATCTTCCCACTGCGCTGCTTGAGGCTGCTCGAGGCAGTCGGTGCCGGCGACGAGCCCTCGACCACCATCTCGTGTTCCTGCTGCTGTGCTTGTTGCTGCTGCTGTTGCTGTTGCTGGCTGTTGTTGCTGCCGGCCTCCTGCTGCTGCATGACGACGATGGCTGGCTCGCTGCTACCGCTCATATCCTATGACCGCACGACGTCATCGCTGTGTGGCACTAGGAGCTGCTGCGCCGGCGGCCCGTCGGCCGCGGGGTGGCCATCTTGCCACTCTCTGCTCTCTGTCCTCTTATTCTCCGGCTCGTTAGCACCTAGGCTCGCTGCAGCTACCGTTTCGCTTGCGCCACACTCACGCACGGCACACGTCAGTCCTTCTGTCTCTTCCTATTCTGGGCGCCACTGGCCAACGACACGCGTGGGCGCCATTGTCAGGATTAGACGACGGAGGCGAAGGTGAGGGTCGTCCTCAGCTCCGTATCACTGTCCTCGCGCATGATTATCGCCGTCGGGGGGCGCAGAGGCCTGTCGCCGTCCTCGTCGTCTGCTATCCGCGCTGCTATGCGCGGCGCAGTCGTCTCTCTATGTGTGTACACCAGAGCCAACGCGCGATCGATCCGCGCGGCTGAGGGACAGAGAGAGAGAAAGAGGAGAAAGACGCACACGAAAAAGCGCCGCACCACCAGGGAACGTGTGTGCCGCTACTGGCTGCTGCTACACGCTACTATACGCGCGCGACGTGTGTGTCGCGCGGCGACGGGCTCCGCGATCAGGCTCGGAAACGGCACTGATTACCGGCTGCCGCTGCCGCTGCGTCGCGCTTCGCAGAAGGAGAGGCGACGCGGGATAGCCAGGCGGGCCGCCCCCGCGCGCGCTCCGGCAGCCAGGGAGCGGACGGGTTCGCGCGGTAGCGTTTAGGCCACGCCCAGCGGTGCGACGCTAGCCAATCGGCGAGCGCGCCTGCCCCCACGGGTGGGGGGCTATCAGGCGCGAGCGCTCGCTGCGCGGAGTGGGGGCCGCTGAGCGCGACGCTGGTTCGGGGAACGTGACGACTCCTAATTGTCTAATTCCCGGGCACGACGCGCCAGCGCGAATTGATTGGCAATCCTGTGCACGCGCGCGCGCTCGCTAGCGAGCGCACCTCTATTGGGAACGGCCTCGTTGTCCGCTTGAATTGATAGCGCGCTTGGAGAGGGAGGGAGGAGGAGGTGTACGAGGAAGCGAACGGGGGATTATTAATATCCGACCAGAGCGCGTCGCGAATTCGATTTATAATGATCGCCATTCAACGCGGCGGCAGCTAGAGGGAGAGAGAAGGGGCGCTTTTGATGGCGGAATTTCACACGCGCGGGAGGCTGACTTTATACTCGCGCGTTTTAATTTATCCCCGTGGTGCGGCGAGAGGGAGAGAGAAAGAGAGTAGTTCGCTGCGCTCGATTCGCGAGCGAGACTTTGAAGTGTCGCGAGGTTTTTAGTGGGGGGTTTTGAAGTTCGTAATGGCGGTGGTTAATGTTGATTGGTAGTAATTTATCGAGCTTTATGGGGTGGAAATTGAATAAGCGGTGTATTACGAAATTTTAGCAGTGTGCATAAAGTAGTATGTCTGTAAATATATTTTTTTTTTATACTTTTCGAACATTTGCAGTATTTATTAAGCAAAATAAGAATATGGCATATTTAAATAAGGTTTTTAAAAATATTGATATTTCGGTATGGCATGGTGGTCGTGAAATCTTAATAGAGGACAATTAAAATGGAAAAGAAATAACAATTAATAATAATGAGTAATGATTTTTCTATCTATCTAACTAAATAACAGTTCATTACACAAGTACGAGTACTGCGTGAGGCAGTTAGTTCTGGCACGAGTGATGTTTATAAAAAAAATGTTTTTCGTACATTTTTTTTTAATTTTTTTTTAGTGTGTGCAAGTAACTCAACCATTCATGTGTTTCGCTCATGTAAAAAATTTGAAATAAATTCGTTCAAACGTTTAATTTTAAAATATTTCATTTTAATATTGAAAAGAAGGGCTTGGAGAATGATATTTCTAGAAACATATGTAAATTGTTTATTATGAAATTACAAATTATCTTAGAAGAAAAAAAGAAAGAAAAAATAGGCATGACGATGATATCTAATCGACGCAAACAAACCATATAATATTTCTGTTTTTTAACCGTATAAGTTTTATAAAGATTGTATTATTGCTACAATGCATACCTATAACTATTGTATATTGTATATTTTTTAATAAACAGTTTGGCCCTGAAGAGGACGGAGATCACCTTCGAAACATTGGCCTTATAATCATAATTTATATTTTTATTTGATTCATACAGAGTCGATATTCTACCTCCATTATCAAACTATTTTAGGATGTATCGTATTTCGCGTGCACTGAGAAAAAAGTTTTGTAAAACTTTATTACATTTTTTTTCACTGTACAAAATTACTATTTACATATATATATATATTCGCAAAACGCTCTCATTATTGGATGAAGCCGTATTAAACATAAGGTAAAGCGGGGGAAGATACCATACTTAAGGAAAAAAATGAAATAAAATTTTCAAAAATTAATGAAATAACATTTTTATAGCTGAAATGTACAAAGAATATAATAAACTAATAAATGCATAACAATTCTTTGAAAAAAATTTTATTAATTGATAATTAATAACAAGTGAAGTTTATGACGTGAAAGTGGCATCTTCCTC
The DNA here is from genome assembly GCA_036365515.1 of Torymus aiolomorphi. Classification (NCBI taxonomy): domain Eukaryota; kingdom Metazoa; phylum Arthropoda; class Insecta; order Hymenoptera; family Torymidae; genus Torymus; species Torymus aiolomorphi. The sequence continues at coordinate 9,626,757 of CM070877.1, read as the reverse complement.
AATAGTGCGGGAAAGATGCCACATACTTACAAACAATATTTTACTTATATTAAACTTCAAAATATAATTAAAATAAATTATTTTTTTACTATAAATAAATACTTCTAATGTTTTTAACAAAAAAATAATAAATTTTACGCTTGACAGATAGGACAAACCACTTAAACGACAGTCTTCGTGCATCCATGATGTACACTGCCCACATTGGACCCAATCATATTTCGGCCCCTTTTTGTCATATAAATTGATTCCACAGTATGGATTTTGTGCTAAAAAGTTGAATATTATTTTTGTGGTAAGATACCATCAGCATGTGTCGGTGGCATCTTACCCCGCCCTTTTTTGTGGCATCTTCCCCCAATTGACCGTAAAATAAAAAAATGAATTAAATCTGAAAAAAATGATGTCTTACCTTTTAATAGTGGTGCTTTATTAAAGTTTATGCAATTATCTAATTTACGTCTTTTTTTATTTTAATGATATTACAAAACAAACTTGAAGAATAATGTTTCAATTTTTTGAAAATTTTGGATCGAAAGCTACTAGTTACAACGCTGCTCGAAAAGTAATTGATAATAACGCTCGGATCCTGAAATATTTGGGCAACTGAATTAGAAAATCATAATAAACATACTTACCAAGCACTTCCTGCGTTTAGTTTACAAACAAAGAAAATCTTGCGTTGTGGCGTCTTCCCCAAGCTGGCATCTTCCCCCGCTTTACCTTAATTCAATTTTTATTCTATTTTTTTGCCCACCTGTAAAAAAAGTAACCATTTTTTTCGATATTTAGGTTCTATTCGATAAAGTCATCAATTTGAAAACGACCGAATCCGGTTTGGTATGCGGGCCCAACTTGGTCTGGGTATGGGAGGGTAGGATGAGAATTCTACCAAAACCGTACTCTTCTTAACAGTTTTTTATTGTAAAAGTTAAAATGAGAATTCTGAAATCAAAACTTTCTGGGTCCCCCATACCCAAACCAAGTTGGGCCCACACACCAAACTGGATCCATTCGCCTTCAAATTCATTACTTATCTTTTTTTCTCATTACCATCTTTACTCACATTACCCCATACCTTCCACCGCCACATCCCTCATCCTCCCCTCGACATCAGAAAAAAAAATCCCTCGTCAACGTCCGCTGAAATTGATTCTCCTCCCACTCGAGGTTCCCGAAATTGTCCACAGGCACGCGAACACTCGCCCGCCATTTTCTAATCCAATAAGTCGTCGACATCGCCGACAGCATGAGCAGGTCCTACGGGACGAGCGACTCGCGCGAGATTATCGAGTGCTGCTATGCAGAGCTGCTTAGCAAAATCTCGTTAGGAATTAGCGCCAACGGGGGGTGAGAACCTCTGACATTGACCCGCCCACGACACTGCGAGAGAGCGGGGTCAGTAGGTCTCCAGGACGATGATGGGCTTAGCGCTGAGGTCGCTCACAGTTGGTAAACAATGATGATTTTTGAGGAACACAGGGGGGAAGTGATGGTTATAATTCGCGCTTTGTAAGAAATATGTATTTTGGGCCTCGGAGGTGCGGGATTTTGGTGGTTGGGAAAATTGGCGGGGGGTTACTGGTCGAAGGTTGCGAGGTTAGGTTGGTGTGTTTTGGAAGGATTTTTTTAATGCTTAGAATGATTTATGTCTTGTTTTATTTAAAAAAAAGTGGCAGCAAGCAGCTGTAACAAAAAGTAGAAAAGGTATGTATTCTAAATACACGTTTTTTTTATTGACATTTCAAATGGTCTTTTTTGAAGATATTTACGATTAAAAAATGTAGTATTTTTTTATCTAGTGTTTTATTTAAGTAACAAAATATTAACAAAAATGTACCTAGTATACAAATTGACTGATTAAACTTCTGTATATTTACTTGAATAAAAGATGACCAAAATATAAGACCAAAAAATAAATAAGTACATAGAAGACGGTTAATACAAAAATTACCTACATTTATCATCCCAGCAATGTCTATCATAGCGCTTTATATCCATTAAGAACTGAAAAGACTCTAGATAATTTTCTAACAGAGTATAAAAAACGACTAAATCAGACCAAAAATTAATTCAATGCCCCACCTTTACGTTGCTCTGCGAAATTCACCAACCCCATATACCGTATAATTAAACCACACCAACCATATTGTTTTCTAAATCTGTCCTCCATTCTCAAAATCACAAATCTCCTCTATGCCACGCACAAAGATACCCCTGTGTTCCTCAATTTCGCCGTGAATCATGTAAATCTTTCACATAGCGCGTCTTTACGAGGCAAGAACTCACGTCCTCGACATTGTCATGCAAACACCTCTCACTCTGCCAATTATTTTATTTGTACATATACCTCTCGGGGTGAAAAAAAAATCCCTAGTATTTGTGTATATGTACGCACGCTCGCCAGGTTTTTCTCCTTCCGAACCGTGCGAAACGACGGCTCTCTACAGCAGCAGCAGCAACAGCAGCGCATAAGTGGGCATAAATAGGCGCTTGCGCAGTCTATTAAAGCCCGACGCTCCTCTCGGCAGTTAGTGAGTTGGCAATCCAGTTTAGGTACAAAATGGCTGTCGTTTAGCCAGGATTAATGGTCTCGGTGCTCACGCGTGCGCGCGGGCTCGCGAGCGACCGGCAGATGCATTCAGGAGAACGGGAGGACTCCCCTCGCGTTAACCTCATTATGTACACCTATCTAGCTGCGGCCTCCATTATGCTCTTTTTATACACACACGTATATATATACACTCATATATGAGCTTTCGTATTTGGGAGCGCCGTTTAGCTGGGCGTTTCACGCTCGAGTGGCTCCCCTCTCTCGGACTCCTTTGTGCGCGCAGCACAAGCAGGCACTTCATATATATATATACACACACACGAGGCTGTAGTGCGTCGTGCCGTGCGAGTATTATAAAGCGCGCTGACAGAGATTTAGAGTGTATTTAACGTTGAATTAGCGGAGGGACGAGCCGAGCCGGCGGCGGCCATTATTCGCGCCTAATAAGATAGAGCCTAATCGATTGACTCTATCCTGTGTATAACGTCGAGCTTCCGCGAACGATGATGACGACGATGACGATGATGATAATAAAAAGAGCTGCGAGTGTGCGCGCGCGCGTTACACGCTCGAGGTGGTGGGAAAGTGTCCACCCCCGCGCGCACGCGTCACTCGTGCGGGGCTAATAGCTTTATATGAAGTCGTTAAAGAGGGGGATGGGGCGACGGTTCAAAGGTGCCGGTGTACTGGCCGGTTGATAGGTTTGGGATGCGAGATGTGTACGTACTGATTTTACTAAAGACTTGGAGAGCCGTAAATGTGGCTCGAATGATACGGTGCGAGTGTAAGGATTTTACCGGGAATTATTGTTATTGGTGCAGGAGTAGTGTATAGTTGATCGAGGATACTCCCATATTTTTGGAGAATAACTAAAACTAGATTGATGTTGTAAAGGTTAAAAAGAAGTTAGTATAATGGAGATGAATTATACCTTTTCGTGAAAATGTAAGTTTAATATTTACAAAAAAAGAAACGGAATACTACAAGGACTGGTGAGTTAAATACATTTCCAAAGTGTATAATTTTTGGTTTTCTTACCTGCAAAGAGGCTTACAAGTCAGCGGCTCATCCGGATCTAATCATTAACTTTAACTTATTTTTAGCTTAGGGTATCTTTGACAAGTGGTATAAGAGGATTTTCGCCCGGACGAAGTCTGCGCTCTATCCTATTAAATTTTAACCGTCTTTGTAAGTCATTTTCATATACTAACAAGAAATTACACACTTTAAAAGTATACAAACAATATTTGATAGCTCTTGTAACCCATATAAACAACAAATAGAACTGTGCGACGTGGAAGCAAACCTGTCAATGCTTTGGTGGTATAATATTAGATTTACTCGTGCACTTATAATCTGGAAAATGTAACAGTTATATATGTTTTTTTTAATTTACCAAATATAAATAATACGTTTGAGCCCAAGGTTTAGTCAGAAATATTATTAAAAAAAAATAAAGAAGGTACGCTACAGTTGATTTAATTAATTAACAATTCTTCTTTTTTAATAATTCATATCCATATTTTTAAAACCCAGATTCCCCTTCCCTTAAAAAAGAATCTCAACTCTTCTAAACACAAAATTACATTTCAATTAAAAAAAAAAAAAAACCATTTGACTCTACCGTCGAAAAAACACTTACACCTTTTCTCTCCCCTGTACCCTAACCCAACCCCCATCCCCTCCACGCCACAACCTCAAGTATATATACACACACACATACACACGCACACTCGACTCTCCGGACCCTCCTGATCCGACTCTCAAATCCTCGCGTCGACTTTTTCCCCTTCACCGCTCGCATATACACTGGCTGGCGCGCGCGCGTGCCCGTAATGTAAGTAATCTCGTTCCACGCACACCCCCGTCCGCATACATATACATTCGATCCATTCGAAAAGCAAACAAAAGCCTCGCCCGGCTAATCTGCAAAAACATAAGTCGACGACGACGACGACGAACGCCTCTCCTTCGTTGTCGGCGTCGTCGTCACCTGCGGCGCGTTTAGCGCGCGCTTTGTGCGCGTCTAACGAGCGGCATTGTCTCGTTAAACTGTGGGCTGGGCGAGAATGCATTCGGTCGCGGGCGAGGATGCGGCCTCCGGGAATTTGGATTACGCGAGGTGAGGAGGTTGGACGCTGGGCGGTGCTGCTCTGTGTGTTTAAGCCGTCGCGTGCGGCGGGAGGTTTTGGAGGCGAGAGGTTGGTTGTGAAAAAAATAATGATTGAATTGGTTGTGTAGGCATAAAGTTATATTTTCGGACATAACAAAAATAATGAATTTCGAGGTCAAGCACAAGTGTTCTTGGCATTATTGGCTGACTATGATTGTATTATCATGGCTATATGTCGAATTCTATAGAAAATTACCCATAACTGTGGACGAAAAATCGTAAAAATTCAAAGTTGAAGCACACTTCAACTGATTTTTCCTATTCTGTAGCAAAAATAATGCACGAAAAGCGTGTCGAACCAAGGAAATCGGCATAGTGTTTTTCAGGAAGCTACATTTAAGTTTTCTTATGGAAATTTAACATGGGAAAAATGGACGAAAAGTGGTCATTGATGATTAACCAATAGCAACCTATTGAATCGGCAAAAATAAATTTCACAAAAAAGCGATTAAAGTAGAAGAAAAGAGCTTTAATTTGATACTAGAATCGTTAAAATCAGTCGATTCCATGCAAAGCTACGTGAATTTGAAAATTGCGAAAAATGACAAAAAATGACGAAAATTTTAAGAATTACGTGGGTTTGGGAAAAGTCGCTCATTTTTGATCATTTTTCGCAATTTTCAAATTCCCGTAGCTTTGCACAGAATCGATCGGTTTTAACGATTCTAGTTTCAAATTAAAGCTCTTTTCTTTTACTTTAATCGCTTTTTTGTGAAATTTATTTTTGCCGATTCAATAGCTTGCTATTGGTTAATCATCAATGACCACTTTTCGTCCATTTTTCCCATGTTAAATTTCCATAAGAAAACTTAAATGTAGCTTCCTGAAAAACACTATGCCGATTTCTTTAGTTCGACACGCTTTTCGTGCATTATTTTTGCTACAGAATAGAAAAAAATTAGTTGTTGGAGGTGTGCTTCAACTTTGAATTTTTACGATTTTTCGTCCACAGTTATGGGTAATTTTCTGTAGAATTCAACATATACGTACGTTGGTTCTCACATTGAGAAACGTCCTGTTCGAGAAAATTTTTTAAATAAGATATTGTGTTTGTATTAATATGCGCAAACTAATTATACGTTAACCATTTGTAATGTAGTATCAAACCGAAGCTGCAAGTATTATCATAAACGTATGTCTCAGCTTTACGTGGGTAAGCGTATGAGGCTAACTTCATATTCTGTAATGCATAGTTAGGTATGTAGCAACGTTAAAATGTAAGAACTTTTTACAGCAAGGTGTTTATCTTAAACATTATTTATTTATTTCTTCCATGTACAGTCTTAAACTTGAGACAGTGCAGATATTAGGGTTGCATGAAAGTATAAATATAAGTATTAACAAAAGTTTACCATAATTATTGTAAATTTCAATGTTAATGTGCTTAGACGTACCTCATTATTAAAGTTGTCAGATTTATTATAATAGGTGAATTAGTATAATTTTACTGCTTAAGCAAACAAGTCCTGCGCCAACGTTTTGTATATATTACATGCAAAATGTATTATACTTCAATCAAAAGCTTTAGATTAATTTTAATCGCATCTGCATAACATACCTATATTAGATGTGCAAATGTTTATAGTCACGCAAGAGAATTCTTCCCTCCATACAAAACGATCCGAACTCCTGAACACTATAAAACTCGTATTATATCTAACAGACTCTCTTTATCCCCGCATCAGCCGGCCCATAACTTAACCAACAATTTGTGCGAGTTAAGTAAATTATAAAGCGATTCACTACACTGACGCACGCATGAGGCGCATCACTTCAGTTCACAAAAGCCCACCATCCAGACACACAGACACGCACACTCGACGCTCGCACAGAGCGACATCGCAGACAGAAAAACGTTCTCTCTTCTTTCTCCCCCCCTCCCATCTCACCTATTATCCAGCCGAAACTGTCAGGCCGGCATTATGCGATCGCTATGAATTTGCTATTAATGATAAATAAACACAATGGGGACGAGAGCGAGAGAGAGAGAGAGAGAGAGAGAGAGAGAGAGAGAGAGAGAGCCGAGCGTCGCGGCTCGTTAAAGAGGGTCGCGCAGCCGTCGTGATTCTTTACGAGCGACACCGGCGCGGAACAATGAGCCACCGCTGCTGCGCTGCCGCTGCCGCGTTTGTTGAATTTGACACGCGCACGCGCGCTCACTCGCTGCGGGTAGGTAAGTGAGTATATATGTGTGTATATGAGAGAAAGAGAGGCTCTTTTGGAGAAAAGGTGACTTTTCGGCAACGTGGCTGATCGCTTAGACAGATAAGTGTTTTTAAAACAGATTTGAGAAGAGCAATAGGTGTGCTCTGGTGCATTGTCGAGTGGAGAGAGGTTTTTTTGTGCGAGGATATCGTTTCGGCGAAATTTTGGGGTATGAGGGGAGGGTTTTTTTGAGGGTGATTGAATTATTGCGGATGGAAGGATGGTGGTATTGTTTTAGAAAGATTTTCGGAGAATGGAATTTTGGGGAAAAAATTAAGCGTTGTTGTTGCTGCTTCTCGAAATCAAAATCAAAAAATTTGAAGAGGTATAGTACATTTTGAGTAAATTTGATATGGTATATAGTACTTTTCGAGTAAATTTTATATGGTATAGTACATTTTGAGTAAATTTGATATGGTATAGTACATTTTGAGTAAATTTGATATTGTATAGTACATTTTGAGTAAATTTGATATTGTATAGTACATTTTGATACCAGTGCGCAAAGTGAATGATTTTCCAGCTTTGCGTACACGTGTTGAACGTTTTTTTAAGGAGTGATGAGCGAAATTAGCTTTTTTTGCGCTTGACAAGTGTAAATTTGTCAATAACACAATTCAAACAATAATAATCGTGGTCGAAGTAAAATTATTTGCGCATGCTCCGTTTCTCGGACACACTCTAACAAATGAGCTTCGCGGACGCAAAACCAGTACTGAAAAGGGAATTTCGCACATTCGGTTGAAAAATAGTATATATTACGCGCTTCGTGCGCGAAGTAGTCGATTTACGCACAGGTGCGCACTTGTATCGTAAACTATTTTTTTTTAACTCAGTGTGCGTAATTTTCTACTTTTATGCCTGTTCATATATAGTCTGCGTGGTATCCAATTTGCGCGTTTTGAGGCCCAGTGTGCGAAGTAATCACTTCTGACACTGGTCCACATAATGCGCAAATCGGGCACTTCGCACACTATAAACAGGCTTGAGAAGTAGAATTTTCGCACACGGAGTTGAAAAAAATCTTTTCACGCGTATAACATACGCAAAGTGCATGTTTCTTGAACTAGTGCGCGAAACATTCACATTGCTCATTTGTAATGTAATGAACTGTATTATAAGTTTATAAAAGCACAGAAATACTATTTAAACTTCAGTGAAGGTATATTACATTTAGTTGAATTGGAAACAAATGCTCAAGAAAATTACTATATTTTTTGTATGCGAGGGATACAAGTCATTCTGTAAAATTTAAAATTAGAAATAGTGCATTTATTGAAAATATAATGAAAACTATTTCATTTTGCTGAGCAAAAGATACCAAAAATTCTGTAATTTTTACTATTTTAAATACTAAATTTTAGTGAACAGCAACTCTGTCCCACGCTTACCAAAAGAAGTAACGTTTCTTCATGTAGATTTTGCTAACCTGCACGACGAAAATTTCTACTATTTTATAAATCCATCTCACATACACAAACTCATACACCCACCATAACCCCATTTTACAAACATCAACCACCCCATTATAAAAAAGCTCCCTACGCCCTTATCTCTCTTCCTCTCTCTCGCGGAGAGATTAAAAAATCCGCTCGCAGCGATCATTCGCAACACGATAATGTATATATCCAGCATCCCTCGCATGCAGGAAACGTCCGCGTCAGCCAGCCGTCCGCGTTTCCGCGTCTACGGAGATTGAGATACGCGATAGCCGCGCTCGCGCGGGCGCAACGACGTATTATACAAAGGACACGCGCCGCGCTATATCTCGCACTTAGCGGGCAATTTCTATGAGCAGCGCTCGAGCGCTCGCTCGCTCTAATTTCCTGTCCTGAATTTCGAACGAGCGCTGAAATTTACACCCCATAGTCGTTTATCGTGAGGGTGGAGAGTGTGAAAGCGAGGAGGGGAGTCTTATCAGCGGGTCTTTTCTTCTCGCCAAAGGCGAATGGGATGTGCCAAAGGCAGAGGGGAGGGGACTGAGTTCTTCGATTTTCTCCCTCGCTGTTGTCGGCCGACCGAGTCAATTTTCGATGTTGTATAAGGGTATGTGTCTCTCTGTGTGTGTATGTATGTGTGAGAGAGAGAATGTGGAGGGTGTTGATGTGTGGGGGATGTTGTTGTTTTTGTAGGTGGTGTTTATGAGATTGTATTTGGGATTGTGGAACTGGAAAGGTTCGTCAAGTGATATTTTGATGTCAATGATTAGGATTTACATGGCTGAAATTAAAAGTAAATTGTCGCAGAGAAATTGATTGTTGAAGATACGATAAATCATTAGACATTGTTGCTATGCAAGTAGTTGAATAAAATATTAGTAGTGCTATATACTAAATAAATAATAATTTAAGCATTAAAAGATTTAAAAATAACATGATTTGTCATTCTCTAGCATCATTTATAAATAATACTATACTACTGTATTATGATTATTGTACTTTATTAGTAAATTACAAAAAGGCATAAACATTAATTTGCACTAGAAAAAACAAACAAATATTTGAAAAATAACATCATTACTTATCAGAAACTATTATTAATTAAATTAAAGAAATAATTCAGTCGATTCTGATAAGATCCATCGGGAGCAAGCGTAAAAATTGAAAACTACAAAGGTGTTGGTATAGTCGAATGCATTCGACTACACCAACACCTTTGTAGTTTTGAATTTTTACGCTTGCTCCCAATGGATCTTGTCAGAATTGACTGAATTATTTCTTTAATTACTGCAATGGGAAGTACACTTGTGAATACGATTAACCACACACTGGATTATTATTAATTAAACATTTATTTAATATTGATTTTTCAGATGATAACGATTACTAATTCATATAACAGACTTTCTCTCTGCAACAACAGATATAGTTGGACCAGATTAAAAATAAAATTTCAAATAATAGAAAAAGTAACCATAAATTTAAAATTCAAAAGACACACACACACACACACACACCTAACAGATAATTTAATGAAGCCATATATATCGACTCTCCATGCCACCGGTAGCACGCGCACACGCGGTAGCCCTCGAATTTAATAAAATCGATTAGATTAATTGACCGGACCTTTCCTTCTCCCTGCATCCCATATCCCATCCCGTATCCCATCCCATCCCTCGTTACTCGAGCACCGCCGTTCCGAATGTTAATCAGGCTAATGATTCCTCTAATGGCGATTCCCCTTCCCTCCTCTCAGCAGGAGCAGTCGGCCCGCGTCATCTGCATATACTCGTGTAGTATACCGGGAAATCGAGCTCGCTCTCTCTGGTGGCAACGTTTTGACAGCCGGATTATAGAGTTTTGAAGGGGAACATAGAGAGAAAGGGAGTCAAGTTTTTCGGTAATCCAGGGTGCACAAGGTACATAATCCAATTTGCAAAGACCGAGGAGGTTGTTTTAGTTGCGGTGGGTGACCGCGCGGCACGGGGTAACAATAATAGACTGGCACACCAGGTATACCCTTTTTCTCGGGAGAGAATCTTTTTATCTTCGGCGCAGTATTATTGGCTTTGAAAATATTTTCGAGGCGATTGTTGATTTGTTGGTCCGCGGAGTGGACAAACATACGAGGTTGGTGGAGTTTGTTTTGGTGTGACGGCAATTGAAAACACTTACGGTCCGAGCGATAAGCTGGAAACATATTGAGTGGGATTTCCTCGTTTAAGAGGCAAACAAAATTATCTGCTCGTAAAAGTTGTTTAGTAGATACTTTTTTTTATAGTTTTTATATGGTAGAGAAGCTATTTAATTTTCTTAAATTAGCTAGTGTTGAATCTCGTGTTTTTCTTTGATTTTTGAAGAAAATTGCAATAAATTACAAAAATCTCTATAAATCTAGGTAGTTTTTTAATTTAGTGTTGGTAGTACAGCATGAATATTAATTTTCAAGATGTTATTATTATATAAACTCATGTAAAGATTATCGTGTATACCGAGTTATATTATATGAATTCATAATATAACTCGGTATACACGATAACCTTTAGTACATTTATTCATAAACATCATATTTTCAGCAGTACTGAAACTAAAACATACTTTTACTTATAAAGAGAAACACGCAAGTGAAAATTCTAAGGATTTTTTTTATTTGATTCAATAAACACTCTGAAAAATGCTGAAAAATAAAAAATTTGAAAGATTCTAACTGAGGAACACGAGTGTACGCACCACACACAAAAATTGACATCGACCATTCACTCACCATATAATTTATTGAAACATACATACACACTTCCATTAATTCACATTACACCCTACAATTGACTTTCTTCATTATACCCACTTGAAATAAACAGCTCCGCGCTCGTTCCTCGAAGCCAACATCTCAATCGTCCCTCTCTCTCTCTCGCCAGTAACAGCATAATTGAATAAAAGAAACCCCGTCGCAGCAGTCAATATATCAGCGGTTGGAGCGACTCGTTTATTAATTAGCGCGCTCGTTTTATTCCTACACGCGCGCGTGCAGCTTTATTGTCTCGAAATGGGGCAGATGTCCGCGAGCGCGCGCGCGCGTGCTCCTCGATTACAGTAATTACTTTGCAACACAGAAGTTCGCGTGAAAGCTCGCATTAAAGCAGTAGCAGCAGTATAGCAGCAGTCTTCGTGTGATAAGGCGGCGTTGATTACAGGGGGGAGAGCGAGAGTGTGCGTGCAGCGATAGATAGGCGGCCGCGCGCCGTACACCCGTTCAATAGTCGCGAGCGCGCGCGAGCCGCCAGATTTTACGTCTTGTTTCGAAACAAAATATTAACATTACCCGGTAATTAGAATGTTGCGCGCGCGAGAGGGTAGAGAGTGTGTTCGAGTTATCTGTTTTATCGATGGAGAGAGTCGGATTATTTCGTTATCGCCGCGCGCTCGTGCTTGTTTTTGGACCTCGGCAAACTTTGTATTATGCTAATCTCTCTCTTTCTCTCGCTCTCGTGATGTAAGCGCTTTAATTTTTTTCTTTGCAGCTGGAAAAACCGACATTCCGTAAGACTATATAAGCTTGAAGCCGAGCGGTTTGAAAATAAAATATCAAGTATTGACCGCATTTTTCTTATCCGCTTGGGAGACGCGAAAAGATTACTCCTATATCGGAGTAGTAATATTTTAAGATGTATAATTGAGTGATGACAAAGTATGTAGAAAAGTCGCGGTATGAAATAACAACTGATAGGTTATGTGCAAAAAGCATGAAATCGATCGTTATTTAAGTAAAATAACCTTATAAAGAAATTAATGAAAATTAATGGAAATGAAATTCTTCGAAAGTTGTTCATCACTGTGTATAGAACAACATAAACTAAAATATAAAAACCGTGCAATATTTTAAAATGAAATCATTAGCATTAAACAAACCTCAGAATTTGCGCACTAGTCTCATTAATTGAATATACTAGCAAAATCGAAACGCGCTGCGCGCATACTATTTTTTTTTTAGGTTATGGATATATAATTTTTCATTATGATTTCATTTTAATTGGTTTAAATGATAGGATAATCAGATCATTTTTCAAAGCATGACATAATTAATCTTTTTATTCTAATTTGATTTAATTATTTAGTTTTAAATAGTTAAGAATAAAAATTCAATTTCGAAAAATTCAAATGTAGTGGAAGTAGCGAATTTTCGCGCCTATTCTTTACAGACCAATCAAAATCACTCTTTAAGTGCTTCACAACATCCGGTCATCGTTTTTTTAAGTAGAGGATAAACTCTTACATCTGCATTCAAAATACATAATTTAAATCCAAAGTATGATCTTTATCAATACGCGCAGCGTAATAAACATATGAATGAAATTATTTGATTACGAAAAAGCAGAGCAGCAGCAGTAGCAGCATCTCTCTTATGGCAACCGCTGCCGTTCCAACATCAACCGGTGCGTAAAAGGATAAATCACATTAATTAAACCGCCGCCTTATGACTCTAATGACCGATAAACAATGCAACAATACAGCAACAATGCACAGTGATGCTATCGCCGGCTAATTTGATTCACAAATACCGAAAGCGCGAAAAAAGTGTGCTCTCTTTCCCTCTCTCTCCAAACGCATTTCGCAACGTGCGGCCGCCACAGCGCGCGATCGCCGCGAGATTTGGACTATGGCACTGACAATTAATTGAAAACAAGATATTGCGCGCGCGAATCTATATAGGAGACGGGCGATAATACAATACGCGTGCACTCAAGTGCAGTCAATCTCTTTCGGCGGACGATGCATATATAACGAGCATATATAATTAATTCCCGCGTGCATAGCAGCAGCAGCAGACAAATCTCGCCGTTGGCAATTAGAATTCCGGCGCGATTCGCTGCTGTGTTTCAGAATATGCATAAAACTGCGTATAACGTCTAATTAGAGCGTCGCGATTTCCCCCGAGTGTATATATATATACACACGTACGAATAGGGCATTATTGTTGCTTTTAATTGCTCGGCGCTCATTTTAATGTTAATTGGATTAATGGCGGGAAAAAGTCGCGCAGCTGACGGGCGCTTCGAACTCCCCCCCCCCCCCCCGCTAAATCATATACGCGCGTGTATATCTAGCGTTTCAGTGTGTGTGTATATAGAGCCTGGTAACGACTTTGGTTCCGAGAATACGGGCAGCGGGCGGTGGGAGGGGCGCAAAAAATTCATTAAATCCAATTAATTTTTTTGCAGACGCGCTCTGGTCTCGTTACTCTGTACGCACTGCGCCGAGTTATTGTTAAAAAGCTCGTAATGGGCGATGGATGGAAGAAACGCGATGCTCAAGGCTTGATTAATTGCTAGACAAATTTCCCGGAAAAACGCGTAAATTTCGCAGCGGGGTATCATATGTACCACGCGTTGGTATTTTAATTATAAAATATTCGAATAATTATTCGAAGTGTGTGTGTGTGTGTGTATAGATAATTAATATAATAGAAAATGAATTTTCTTTGAAATTGTTTTGCGTAAATGCGGCGGGCAATCGCGCTTTATTAATTAGAGGATGAATGAAAGGGAAAATCAGCGCGATTGAAAGAAAGCCATGGAAGCTACGCGATAGTGTGTATATAGCTTCCTTTCAAAAGCGCGCAAACGCACGTCAAAGCTATCGGCCGATGAATGAGTTATTTTCCAATATTTATCTACAAAGCACTAAAATGGAAGCGTATATAGAGAGGGAGAGGGGCAATACCGACGTTCGGTCTTCATTCAATATTGATTCGATATATTGTTTCGCCATGACACACGTCGAATAAAATAATATTGTGTAGAAATAGCGTGGATCTTACCGCAATTATAGCGTCCTGCACTTCTGATACTCTTATAGTTAATATATTTGATTAATATTTCATCAAATATCTTATTTTTGAATAATTAAAGTCAGCAACCTATATACATTATTGTTCTATATTATTATAATACTATATTATTATTGTTCTAGTATTATTGTTATGCTATATTATTGTTGTTCTAGTGTTATTACAATACTATTGTAACGTCAAAGTAATATTACTCCACCAAAAATGTTATACACAACTTATTGCTCGTGTCGTACTACAACATTGCATCAACATCAAGCGACCGTGGCGTTAGGTGTTATAATATGGTCAACGCCTCCGTAATCGCTCTCGGCACTTTTACGCTCATCTAATTATGCGCTCGCGGGAAAAAGCCACGAGCAGCAGCGAAATCGCGAGCGTAACACAGCGCACTTCCGGCAAGAAGAAGGAGAAGAAGACGCGCAAAGATGCACACACACACACATTGGCCATAATTAATGCAGTCAGTTGTTTTCCGTCTGAGCAGCTGTTAATTGGCAGTGACTAATTACCGGCCGGGGCTTATCGGCCATGACTTATCGCTTTTTTCGTGCCCCAAGCATTAACGTCATACACACGACGCTCTCGCGGCCTTATTCCTCCCCTCACTTCGAGTATTTATTGAATCGCGCCTATATACTCTGCCGAAGAACGTTGCGGCAAAATATCGCGTGGCGGCGAGTATATCGTACGATTGCTATTTCAAAGAGGAGCGACGGATTGTTAAAAATAGTCGGTTGAACGGGAAAGAATCTTCGGGTAAACACAGTGCTAATAACAAGCATCAGCGAACGTGATATTGCTAATCTAAAAATGATTAGAATTTATTTTTGCGTACAATGTATAGGGCTGTCGAGCGATTAGCGCATGTGTAATACCGGTATACGAGTGTCGAGAGAGGGAGAGGTTCGCGAAAAAAAAAAATTATTGAATGATTTGTCGGGCTCTAGTCAAAACATATTATCTGCTCTCGTGGAAAGTGATTTTTACATACTGGGGGCAGATACGGGTGGGGAAAAATTCGAAATTGCCGTTTCATGCTGTACACACGTGTTTTTTCTGACACTTTAATAACGAATTGCTGGCGCGATTGTGCGGTAAAAATTTCGTTTTACAAACGAGTTTATAATTTTCAATTGATTAAGAATTTTTCCTCTTGCGAAAGTCACGCGTACAGTAAAATTTCCTATACTCTCTGCAGATTCTTATACTTTAATATATACTCTTAGAGTGAAGAACAGACATCTTATTTTAAAACTTTGAAATTAGTTACGTTAAAAGAAAAAAAAAGTACTTTAAGAGAACTTTACAGCCCGTCAACGTGCAAGAACAGAAAAGAAATTCAACCATGTATCAATTAGTTTACACACTCTCCGTGCTCGAAAAACGCCAAAATCTTAATTAAACTTATCGGCGCGTACCGCTACACCAGCGCATCTCCGATCTTCCCAAAAACCTCCGCTCCAGCCCACAGTGGGCAAAAAGTCTGCCGCCGCTGCTCCCCTAACCAAAAAACCGAACAATCTACCTTCCTACCTACCTACCTACCTATACCTTCATACACACACACACACACACACACCCGCAGTTTCACGCTAATTAGCCGTGGCAGAACCGATCGGAATAACAAGTTCCGGAACGGGGGAAAGCCGAGCGCACAGGGGCGCTCCGAAACGAGAGGAGAGAGAGAGACAGAGGGAAAAAAATGAGAAACAAAGGCGAAAGGGAGTATTCGCGCCACGCCCCGGCGACGAAATTCGAGAGCGCGTTGGCGCCGCGGCGTTGCTGCAGCGCCTAATTACAGGGATGATTGATCTTCGCCCGCGCTGATGGTGAAAAATTTGACCGGCCGCAGCTCCGTTTTAACGGTTTTTCGAGAGCGCTTTTCCATGATTCCGAAGGCCGAGGGAAAATTTTCATCTGCGCTTGTATAATTGACCGAGCATTTGTCTTTCGAGTATAATAGGGGGCCCCCGAGATGAGAGGGCTCGGCTATGGGAAATATAGGCGCGTTGAAAGTTTGTGAATGTTAAGTGGTATGATTATGGTGAGGCTTTTTGGATTGCTCGATGTGGTTTCGAGGATAAATTGGGAAGTATCGGAGGGTATAATTGGAACGAATCTTTGCTTAATATCGTTCGAATGATCAGTTTTTCTTGAATCGAGGAAAGTATATACGATATTATTAATGTTAATTGATATGGGCAACTTTTAATCTAAAATCTGAAATTCAATCTAATTAAAAGTTATTAATTGCAAGTGATTTGAGCCGATTAACAAAGTCGTCAGTCACTTTTACGTAAATATGAAAAATGTAATTAGATAGAGACACAGCAAACGCGGTGGTCCGCTCTATATATGAGAGCGTAAAAACCACCGAGCGGGTACAGTTAGTTACATGACTATCTAGAAATTGGATTTGAGCGATTAGACGCGCAACTTGCGTAATTTGTCTGTAACTAATTGAGTCACTCTTCGCTCGTTATACGTATATATATACGCGCCCGAGAGATTAAAAATCATCGGCGATTACGTAACTCACTCGAACGAGGTCCGACGGCTGTATAGCGCTTGCCGGTATCTCTCGTTCAATACGGCGAGAAACAGACATCATATTGAATTTTTTTTTTCTTCTTTTTTTTCTTCTTAATAAGCCTGATTTCTCTGTTATATGTGTGTAGGTATTAGGTTAATTTGTGAGACGGAGGGACCACCAGCCATCGGACTCTCGTAACTTACGACTTATTTGTTGTGAGGCGCTGACTCATTGAGGCTAACGGTTATTAGTCTCCGCAGTGCGTCGGAGATTATGTATTTCGTCTTGGAATTGTGAATCGAGAGAAACGTTTATACAGACCGCTTAAAAATCAGTCTGATTGTAAGGGTAAAATTAGTTTTCATTGTAAGTTAAGTAGGGCACTGCTTAATTCTGTAACGTTGCTTGTAGTATATACGTAAAGATGCTTGTACAGAAAATAACAGTATAATATGTGTAATAAAATTATTATTTCTAATAAAGGTTGCTTCTTATCTAAAAAATAGTTTATCGTTGTGGGTATTATCGTAATGTTTTCCCATTCAACGTCGCTTTAATATTACTGACATATTGTTAAAGTATAACTACAATACTTTTTTTTTACTAATCATTACAATAACATTACCATAACGTTATTCTAGCGCTCCAACGATAGTTTTCTCAACATTGTCGACAACCAGCATTCATTAATTCCTTCTCATCGCAATAATCATACCAACTTAACACCACGTAGCAACAGACCGTATTTTTAGTTATAACACATCACGCGTACAACTAAAATTAATGAAGAGAAATGCGGGAGAGCATATATATGCGCCGCCTTTATAAATAGCCGTGTATTCAATCGGAAATCAATGTATTGCTACTTCCAGATGATCCCCCTCCGGTAATCGAGTCCCTCTCTCTCTCTCTCCACCACCACCGCCCCGATCAAATATAATGCGCGCGCTAATGCGCGCTTGGTCAGCCTTGCATGAAGCGCTGATTGAAAGTAATAGTACCTCCACCGCTGCCGCCTGCTGCTATTTAAAAGTTATTGAAACGTCGAGGAGCGTCAGAGAGCTACGGCGCGCGCACTTACTTAATTAGCTAAAAGTCGATGAATGGATATCCTGATGCGAAATGTGCCGCCGCCACCGCCGGCCGCTGCGTGGAGAGTGTGCGCGGACGTTATCGATTCAGCTGTGGCAGCGCGTTGCCTTGGTAATGTGCGCGCGCGCTCGCGAACTGTGTGCGTCGCGCAGATTTAACGCGCGCTGACTGCATTATAAACTCCTCGATTTTCAAGTTTTTCATTGTTTCGAGAGGGACTCTCGTCTAGTTTATATGGGGGAAGTTGTCGTTTCTTAGGGGGAAATGAGAATTTTACTTTATTTTATAGTTATGTTTGTGTGGTAATGGAAAGATATTTGGTTTTACGGGGTTCCATAGAAATTTTCTGGTTATTGTTTCGTAGAATAATCGCAGAAGGCGTTTGAATCTGTGAGACGTATATTTAGCTTGAATGTTTAGTGAGAATGGTGAGTTTCAGAAATAATGTCCTCGTTTAGATAATGCGATAGCGGAGTTTTTTAAACTTTATTCGATATTGACAAACCGTTATGTAACAAGATTGGCTTCGTAATGTAATATTTTGTACAACGCACGGCCAATATCTTCAAATATAATTTCTTGTACTAAATGCATTAGTAAAAACATTTTTTCAAACAGCTACTAATAAAGTTTTGCTTATCCAAGACGTACATGAGAAAAATTTTGTATAAAAAATTACTATTTCGATAGTAGCATTCGGACAGACTCATATTTTCATAAAAATTACTACGAATTTCTAGTAATAATGGCTATTAATTTCGAATTTTTACTATATAAGTACTAATTCTTACTATAAATTGGAGTAATTTTCATAAGAAAATGAGTCTATATTCCACGATTACTACGAAAAATAGTAATTTTTACTACAAAATTTTTCTCCATGTACTTATCTGTTCCATTGACAAAAGAATACTCGTCGATTCTTAATTAAATCTTTCCCCAATTCTCCCATTCCCCGAAAAAATCATAGCAAAAATCACAAAAGAAATCTCACTCAGCGCGGATTAACTCGCGCATTCTATCCCCTCGGTCGAGTTTCCAGGAAGAATACAACGTTATACGCGTCGACCGACGAGCGGCCATACTCACCGAATAACTGTAATACTATCCCATTACACCATCGCACGCACGTACATATATACACCCTCATATTTCCCCCCTTCCCAGCGCGGTCGTAAGTCAGGCCCCGAGATTAACCCTCATCGCTCTTCATTTGCCGTCAAAGGGAATCGCGTTAGCGCTCGTTATTAACCCTTTCACTCTCGTGAAATCCCCGCAGCTGTTATTATACTGTCGATCGCGCGGACACACGATGTATGTATGTGTAGTGAGAGCTCGGCCGTGTTATACTTCGCGTATTTGCCTAGAGTGTATATATATCGCACGCGGGCAAACAAATCGCAATTAAGAATTTCATAGAGCTGTTGAGTGGATATATATGGGCACGTGGGCTTAATTAATGTGAGGTTTTTTTTTTAGTAATTAGTAAATAGTAGCTTTATTGATAAATAGATGAGATAGTTTGCATCTGTGTGTCTGTTAATAGAATTATGATTGTGGCAAGTATTTTTTTTTTATTGGTAAACATTTTTTAAAGAAATATTTTTGCCGATTAAAACTTTTTAATCTCAATAATTGCGTAGTTGTTAAAAATCTTTCTGCGATTATATAATTATGAATCAACAAAATTCCGTGTAATTGATTTTCCTCGTCTATTTTGATACTATATTTTTATATAACGCTAGTAATGTACTATTGCAACATTGTTACAATATTTCTTTTGTATGTTATTTCGTACGTCATATATTTAAATTAGCGGATGAGTTCACAATATAATAAAAAAAATCGCGCCTGAATGGAATTGCCAATACGTTTTTACGCTCTCTATGTTTTGACGCCTTTCATTGATTCGTTTATCGTCTTCTTCGTAAGTATAGCTGTTATGAATTTATGTATGCTTCGTTACCTCACCGCTTCAAAGTGGATAATACTTTATCTTATATATATACTTAAAATGTTTTCGTCTCGTTAGAGCGGTACACGCGCGATTCTTATTTTTACACCGAAATTTGTTGAACCGTCAACATATCGATTTTTAATTTTAAAATTTATCTCTTTCCAGATAGCCACTATTACAAATAAAAAAATAAATCCAACAAGCATTAAAAATAACAAAAATATCATGGCTGTATGAACAGCATTTTTAAAAAAACTAACCCAATCACTATCATAGCAACGAATACAACATTCAAGTACCAAAGAAGCATATCGGATTACCCTTCTTCGAGCATAAAACGATTACTTCGACATTGCTCTTTAGAAAACTAGAAATCACGGCGCAAAGAAAAATCCCGCGCCGCAGCTGACCCAATAAATTTTTTCCATTGTCAAAACACGGACACACACACACCGCGGCCTCGTAACCGATGAATATTATTCACTCCCTCTCCGCTACGATTTCTGCTCTTGCGCATCACAAAGAGTCCACGGCCTAACCTCTCTCTCTCTCTCCCTTTTTATCCACGAGTGAAGCAGCAGAAAAAAAAGACGAATCTTCAGCTACAATTAACCAGTAATAAAACTCATCCCTTCGACATTTATCATACACGAGCCCCGCGGGCTTGCGCACAATAATGAGCGCGGCGAGAAGTCGTGTTTTGGGCGCGTCGCTCACTAATTTGTACGCGTAGGCGTAGCGCACGTGTGCACCTAGGCGATTTATGAATTGCCGAAATAATTTATTAGGCGTAATTTTCAATGGGGCCAAATTGAATTTGATTTAAGCACAATGCCGCATTGTCGGGGAGCGAAGACGAGCGCTCTCGAGAGTTCTTGTGGGCTGCTGCCGCCCCCCACGCGCGCTCTCGAGAGGTATATACATATATATACGCTAACTAGCCTTTAAGCCTTTCGACTCTTCTTCTTCGTCTTCTCTCTCGCTCTCGCCTTCTTCGGTGGTATTATGATCCGCTCCCATTATATCATCTTTCTCTATTTTATCGCCGCGGCAGCTTTATGTATTGACACCGGCGGTGATTAATGCGCGGCCCTCTTGGTTTTTGGCGGGATTATTGTTATCGCGGGGTATGAAGGAATTCTGTTTTCTTTAGCGAGCGAGAAAGAGAGAGGCGATATGCTGAGAAATCGTCGTCGGTCTATGAGAAATTTTTATTGTCGCTGGTCAATGGCCGTGTTTCGCCGCATCATCGCTGCGCAGTGGACGATGAGCGCTCGACAGTCTCGAGCTCTTTCAATGTGAAAAAATGGGGCTCTCTTGATTTTTTTTTATTTTGCAAGGTTGTAGTTATTTATAACTCTATAGCGTCATCTTTGTTGAATGCAGCTAATGGTAGATTTCATATAACGTCGGCTGGGAGGTAAAAGGTTACAACTCGGCGCGGCGCGTAAGAAGGTTACAACTCGGCTCGGCGCGTAAGAAAGTTACAACTCGGCTCAGCGTGTAAAAAGCTTTGAAAAATCTTTTAAATATAAGATATTGAGAAAAAATAATTTACAAAATTTACTTTCCTACAAAATAAGATACATTGGGAAATAATTATATTAAGTATGAAAGCTTGAATTCCCCCAATTTCTACGGCAATTCTCAACTCAAACACCGAAGAAAAAACGAAGCGGCCGGGTTGTAACCTTCTTACGCGCCGAGCCAAGTTGTAACCTTCTTACGCGCCGCGGCGAGTTGTAACCTTTTACCTCCCAGGCGACGATAAGTTCTCGATAATTGCAGCTAATGGCCAAATTTCCTACCAATGCGGTGTTTTTTATTTTCAAGTAAAAATTGTAAAAATTAATGAACAAACACCATTGTAACAGTCAGTATCCGACGTTTCGGACATTTATTATGTCCCTCTTCAGGAATAATAAATTATTAGAAATGTCGAAGATGTTACGCGGAAAACAGTCCGCTCGTCAATGAATTTGACTGTTTCCGCGTAACATCTTCGACATTTGTAATAATTTATTATTCCTGAAGAGGGACATAATAAATGTCCGAAACGTCGGATACTGACTGTTACAATGGTGTTTGTTTATTAATTTTTACCTGAAAATAAAAAATACCGCATTGGTAGGAAATTTGGTCATCTATCATCATGATGTTTAATGTTTTTTTCTTCTTCAAATTTTGTTGCAATTTAATGACATTATTAGTAGAAAAGATTGGTTAAGTTTTTAAAATAAATTTTTCTGATCATGTGATCAAAAACATGCAGGTGCGAATTACATTCGTTATAGGTTGGCTTCGCTTTCAAGTTTCTCACAGCTCAAAGTAACGTGATGAAAAATTACATTTACAAACGTCTAATATCGATACCAGCCAGACCAAAATTCAATGCTACAATTCCGAATCAATCAATAAGAAAACGGTTCGAACCCATTCAAAACCACACGTATATTATACCCTAACCGATCAAAGCCCTCCTCCCAAAATTTTTTTTTTTCATAAGTCACGCGGCGATCCCGCAGCCCCGCGACGTCACCCGCACACTCGCTCGGATTCCGATCTTACCTCCCACACTGAGCAATTTTCTCCAGTCCGTCAATTAAACGTTACGTTCTTTTTTAACGACGTAATTAATCAAAATATTAAAGAGCGGGACGATTTGAAAGGGACCAATTCACCGGAGCTCTGGCGAGAATCGGACGAGTCATCATCCTCGATACGAGACAGAGAGAAGATCTTCGCCACGGCAGAGGAATTCAATTGCGTCACGCCGAGTTACGTTCAAATGCGCGCCGATCAAACGCCCCGAAAAGTCGCAGCGCGTGTGGCCGCCGAGAGATGTATAAGGATCTCGCACGCGCGGGAGACACGTTTATAGTCCAATCAGCGCGGTATTCAGAGACGGGGGCACACCTACGTGCGCGCTTTGCCCGGAATTCTTACGTTCTTTGTGCAGATTCGAGCGCTATGTATGTGTATAAATACGTATTGCTCGGAGGTGTTACGGAAAAATGTTTTTGCGTGCCTAGTAAATGTCGATTGACCATTGAGGTCTGTAAGGAATTGTGGGGTTTAATAGAAAGAATTTTAACAGAGTTTTAGGGATGGTAATACTATGGTAACGTTTTTTATATATTGTAATAACGTTCTGCACTGTGGCAAAAGTTTCGTATAAAAATTACAATACTGTCTTGTATACTCGGAGGAAAATTTATTTGTAAACGTTACTTTTTTATAAGAAAATTTACTATTTTTACAGTAGCGCTGGAAAATTACCACCGATCGTCATGTAGAATTTTTACTTTTTTAAATATTAATTTTTATGATTTTTGTAGCAAATTTTACTTTATAAATAATAATGTTCATGATTGCTAAAACAAAATATCACAGTATCAGTCAATTACCATACTTTATAGTACATTTTACAATAAAGTATTGGAAAATTTTACTATATTCCCAAAAAAATTTCTTATAATATACGGTAATCATTTAGACTTTTACAGTTTGTGGTAGCTTTGCAAGACAGCGTGATAATTTTACAAAACTATTATTAGAAATTTTGTATTAAACTCTTCCCCAGTGTAATATCATTTTAATAAATTAAAATAACATTACTGTGAAATTTTAAGACTTAAAAACTCTCAACAAATGTTGAGCCGATTTTATGCAATTTTAAATTAGCTCAGGCAGCAAGTCAAATAGACTTTTGTAGAACATGATCTCGTGGGAACAAAATTATGCACGTCAAAACAGACAAGACAAACAACATTTGTACCTAACACGAGAAAGCAAATAATTTTATTCTCAACTACTTCACAAGTCGAGTTGCCGTACAACAATCGTCCAACACACTGCAGACCGATGAAAAAAAACTCATAAAAGAAATGAGCAACCAGCAGCCTCCGCCGACTCTCTCTTACAAATGAGAAAATAAAAGCCCCGGAGGAGTACACACACGCGCGCGCGCGCGCGTCCCGAAAAACTACAAGACTAATGTGACATAAATGCTCCTAGAATATCCTCCCTTTGATCAATGACACTTAAAAACTATTTTTAAACTCTCTCTCCACTCTCTCGCGCGCGCGTCGCATTGTTGTGCAAGAAGGTGATTTTTCGATTTGTCCCAAGTGTATATTATATCCCCCCCTCCTTCTCCACCCTAAGCGCTCGAGATTCGGTACCCGACAATGAGCCCAGGTGTCGTGTTCCGCGCCATTACAAAACACTATATCATTTTCGAGGAGTGGGGGCACCAGGTGGTAATGTGTATCCACGGTCATCGTAATTTGACTTGCTCCGCCCCATTCATTAGAGGCATAAATTCCCGCTTCTCTCTAGCTGCTTCTTCTTCTCGAGAGAGCTCCAAGCGTGAATCAATGCAGGCGGCGACTTTCGAGCGACGACAAAGGGAAGCGGAAACAAATTTTTTTTAAATCGCTTTCGAATGATATACGAAAATATACGCCGCGCGCGCTTGCGCACACACGCGGGGACAATGAGAGTGAAATGTGTGAGCAAGCTGCAAGCAAGCGCGAGTTAGAGAGAGAGAAAGAGCGGCCAAATAGCGGGATGATTTATGTAAGGATGACGAGAGAGAGAGAGAGGTGTATACAAGGAATATAACGTACTGTTATTAAAATTAGAAGAGGTTGTGTTGGCCGCTTGTTTCGTGTATAAGGGGATAACAGTGTTTTACCTATTTGGGAAGTTGCAAGTGAATTTATGGCACTGGAAAAGTTCGGGTGTGCGCTGTGTTTGGGTTTCGATGATGTGCTTGTGACATTTTCCGCAATTTTTTTAACATTATCATGGTAGTGTTATTGTAATGTTTGTAGTATATGCGTATTAGACTGTCTCACGCAAGAGCGCTAGCAAACTGGTTGCCTTATACTGTATATACATTGTGCGCTAAGCGATGTGCCTTTCGTACGTAATTGTTGTTTAATAAAACGTTTATTTATAACACACTAATGATGCATTTATTGTGACCATATCGCACTGTTAAAACCATACTCATTTATATTCATGCTAACCGAAGAAAAAACTAAGATTTTATTTTGAAAAGTGTTAAGTTTAAATCTATTTAAAGTTGCATATTTTATTTATATTTTATTGTTGCAAATTTGGTATGTTATCACAATATTGAAATAACAATCTTTCGATAATTTTTCTTATAGCTTGAATATATACACTATATAAAAACTACTCATCTTTCCTTAAAAAAGGTAATTCCTTGTACAAGGTAAGAATATTTTTCAATGCAAGTTTGTTTCACTTTACCCTATCAGTCAGTTACAATCAAATCTCCCATTGTTCACCACTCTTATTTCACTCATGTTAGTACATACCTTCCGAAACCATCTAAACTCTAAATTCACAGAAATTAATAACGCAAACCTTCCTTACACAAACCTACGGCCGAACCACTTACCTCCCACACCGAAAAATCCAACCCGCATGCACCTTCTTGAATCTCTCGATAAGCACTCTACACTATGTGACTAAGCAAACTCTTCTCTTCATTCCACGGCTCTTGCCACTCTGTCTCTCTCTCTCTCTCTCTCTCTCTCTCTCTCTCTCTCTCTCTCTCTCTCTCTCTCTCTCTCTCTCTCTCTCTCTCTCTCTCTCTCTCTCTCTCTCTCTCTCTCTCTCTCTCTCTCTCTCTCTCTCTCTCTCTCTCTCTCTCTCTCTCTCTCTCTCTCTCTCTCTCTCTCTCTCTCTCTCTCTCTAGCCCGGCATAAATCGAAACAAGGGGTATGCGTGCGCGGGAGTAGTCCCTTTCTCTCTCTCTCTCTCTCTCTGGAAATAGCCGCGGCAGCGCCGTACGTCATTTCGGGAGAGACGCCGCGTATGTTTGGCGTTACGCGGTCCCCCTAATAGAGCCGGCTGTCTTCTTAATTGACTAGGTGGCTCTCTCTCTCTCTCTCTCTCGTCTTCTTTCGTCTTTCTCCTTTCTCTCTCTCTGTCTCGTCGCGCTAGTCTTTTTTCGAGAGATGTGTGCGTTCACGCACGAAATAACGCCGCAGAAGGAGGGGGAGAACACGGGAAGATCTATGGCAAAAATGATGGAGCGACACGTGTGTGTGTGTGTGCGCCTGTCTGTTGGGTTAAAGTGAGACGTGTTACCGATATTTTGTCAACGTCGAGAGAGGAGGCGGAGGGTAATAGGTGTGAATCGCGGCAATCGCTGCCTGTGTGGTGTCTTTGGTTTGCGTTGGCATGAGCGAGGAAAATGGTTTTTCGTTTCTAAGTATTATTATATTTGGTGCTTGATACAGCAGGATCTTCGTATCCGATTTTTTAGTAAAATTATCCAGAAGTATAAGAGTTAGTGGACATAGTTGTCGGTTCAAAAGTTTTGTTCAATCTTTGCAACATGATATAGTTTTCTCTATTTCCATTGTTTGATTTAACAGTTTGTTGTAGTACGGTTATTATTTATTGTTATATAAATAATTATACCACGTTAATTACAATATTATGTGTAATGTATTATTTACAATGGTATTACAACGATACTGTAGTATCAATATTCTATAGCAAAAAAAAATATTAAAATCCCCACAAATTATTTTGAATTAAAAAAAAACTACTTTGTATCAACTAAATTAACAGAAACGAAAAGAGCCAAAACAAATCTTAATTACCTCTATTTGAATCCTCATAGAAAGAAGCTTTGCCCCTGTTGATTGTCAGACGGCCTAGTACACCTATATACATCCCCTCCACTCCGTTACATCAAAATAAACAAAAATTGTTTTCCACAATTTCTCACACTTATAAATTGTCCTCGCTATACCATCATCTTCGACAACCTAAAAAACAGCGCTTTTAGCTTTCACAACCACTCGATCCGGAATCATCCACTCCACGACCAAACAGCCGTATAACTCACTCTCCCTCTCACGCTCGACATCAAAACACCAGCAGGAACATCTCGGCAAACAAGCCGCACGCGCGCGCATCGGAAAAATTGGTGGTCCAACACCCGCGCCCGAGAACATCATCCCCGGGGCATAAATTTTCCCGGCCGACTTTTTATCTCCGCGCTATTTCTATACGTGCACGCGCAGCCGCCGCTGCTGTTTAGCTCTTAACTGCACCGTTATAAATTACGTATCATTCTCCGTGTCGCGTCAGTGCCGAGACGTCGTCTCGCTACGCGGGTGTAGTGCCAGTTTGGAATTTCGAGACTCGACGTGCGCGCTATTACCGTGACGCGGGATCGACTTGTTTTTTTTTTTTTGTGAATGGTTTTAAACGGATATAAAGTGTAATGTAGATGAACATGTGATGTTTAGGGTCTGTAAGAAAAAAAAGGTTATAGACTTCGATCGAATTCACGTATCGTGAATAAATGCAATTATTTTATATGGTTTTTTGCATACAGTCTCTTGTTGAATTTTCTACGTGTTAACAGAAACTGTAAGCGATGTTGAAATTTATTTATGGCACTGTTTAACTCAGACACACTTTCTGCATTCGAAGGAAGTTTTAATATGTTTTTTAGAACAGCTATAATACACGAGTTTAAATTGATATAGTCTCTGTCATCCTTTTGAATTGCAAATAATGCAAACTATGGGTTTTAAATTTCAGTATATAGATAAAAATAATTTAAGAGAATATAAAAAAAAATATCAAATCTCAAGGGATGCGAGGCCATTGAAACTATAAAAGTAATTTTTATCGTCCAAGCGGCTCAGTAACAGCCCAACGCCAACTATTGCCCACTCTACGCGGTTTTACAGCGCACGCGCCTCATACAACCCCCATTCACCCCAATTTAACGGCTTCTCGCCTCTCACACACCCTCACCCTCAATAATACAAAGCAATAGAGCAGTTATACACCTCCCCCGTACGAAAATTTCTCGAGAAAAAAAGAAAGAATCTTCGTCCCTTCTTCTTCTTCTTCTGGCGCGTGGATTTGCGGGCTGTTTATTGACGAGAGAGAAAAAAGACGGAGAAGATAGACGAAGCTTCGCAGAAGACGCCACTCTGCTGACTTTTCCTCGGGCGTCATTATCCTTGAAAAAGCGGAGGCTCTCGCGCGCAGGTATCGTTCGGTCCTTTACGACTGACCGGGTGTAAGTTACCTGCCGCGTCTTTCACAAACAGCGGCGAAGGAGTGAATGCCATCTCTCTCTCTCTCTCTCTCTCTCTTTCTCGCCGCCCTCACGCCCTGCGACAATGGACAAGGGCGAGTTGTCTCTTCTAGCCCCCATGGCCGCATAATTGCGATTTAAGGGGCGCAGCTGCGCAGCCACGCGCTCACAATGTGCGCAGAAGATATCGCATGGCGCGAGGCACTCGAGTCTCGAGTGCCTCCTAATATGATGCCCACTATATACCATTACAGAGGCGACTTTTGCACGAGAGAGTGCAATTGTCTTTGTTTTTTTCTTCTTTGCTTCTCGGACGGTTTTGGGGTGAATGGGTCTAGGGTACTCGAGCTTTTCTCTCGAGCAACAATTACTCTTCATCATGGATTTTCGGAAGAGACGGCACGCTGACTTTTCGAGTGGCTTTACGACTTTCTAATATTTCACGGGGATATATACGTCTTTGACACACTCGAGAGATGCGGCGATTTTTCGAAAGCTATAGTGGAACTGGGCTCGGTTAAGCTCTTTTGGGAACAATTATTTTTACTATGGTGGGGACAATTATATGGGGTTGGAAATTAATGAAAGGATATATTTGCGCACGGTCGGCTATTTCTAGGGGTATATGAATTGCAGAGTGTACTTTTTGGGATTCCCGAATATTTTTGGAAGTTCGGAGGAGATTAATGGTCGGTGCTGTCTATTTAATTAATTGATTTATTTGCCAAAGGACGTTGATTTGGTCGTTTATGTTGGAAGAATTTATGTGATGGAGCTCAAAAATAAATTGTAATATTTAACTTTAATAAACGTATAAGTCAAAAATAAAATATTACGTTTAAAATATATTTTATTGTTTTTATTTTGTAGTACATCGATACTTTCATGAAAAGAATTTCTATAAAATATGGCACACGTTTCTCTTAGAGTAAGAATAAAAAACACTCAAGTTATAAAATTCGTTTTTAAAAGAGTATTATTTTAAAAAAAAACTTTTAAGCTTTATAACAAAATTTTGTATTATTACTTTTCAATAAAATAGTAAAAAGTAAATACAATTTTATTGCAAAATAACGTTATTTAAAACAATAGACTCGTGAAAATAATGTTATTACAGTACTAAGAAAATATATTATTTAAACAGTATTATTGTAATGTTATTGTGTTACTGTAATTGTATTGTTTTTAAAATAACGCTGTTATAGTCTTATTCTAACTGGAATTTTAATTAAGTCCATTAAAAATAGTCAATAAATATCTTTGACTTTAAAATATGTTTTGTTTAAACTTTGATTACACAACACATTAATAACTATTCTATAATGAAATAAACTGACACTGATCCTATGACATCACGTAATTTACTAAAAAACAACAAACTTGCATACTTAATACGTATTATTCCCCTACACTCCAACACTAACCTCCCCCCCCCCCCAGAAATTCAAACTACAAATAAATCGCGGCACATTGTTTCCACCTTTTATGAAACTCTGTATATTGCTTCAAAGAAACCACACACGAAACTGTCACGTCGCACATATATAGTCCACGCCGAATCTTCCCCAACCGCCCATATTTGTTTTTAACGAGTCTCCATGTCTCGCGCACGGAAAATCGCCCGCACTTGTGAATAACCAACAAAACGAGAGACCGAGAGAGAAAAAAAGGAAGAATGACTGAATAAACGAATGAATGAAATGGCCACTCGAGTCTCGCACACCGTGACGCAAAGAAGAAAAGCGCGGCGCGCCACCCGGGGAATCACAGCTCGCGCGCGCGCGCGCATACAAAAGCGTCCGGAAAAATTTCGGAAAAAGGAAGAAGAAGAAGGCAGTACGAGGAACCAGGCGTGAGGCGCTGATGCTGCTGCTCGCTTCTGGGGATCACTTTCCTTGCCATTCTGGGGGGGAATAATACCGGCGAGCGCTCGAGACTCTTCGGGAAAAAGGGAGCCCTATTGTGTCCCCCTCCCCGCCACACCAGCACTGCCGTTTAAATCCTTGTAGCCGCGTGCACACCTCGCTGTCTCTCGAGTGGATGCGGTCAGGGCTCGATGGTGTCGCTATCCATTTTCGAGTGGCATCGATTGTCGGCCCGCTGAAAAGAGTGAAATTGAGTCCCCGGGCCTTTTCTCCCGTCCTTTTGACCTCCTCGACAGAGTGAGGGCCTTTTTCAGCAGATGCCAGCGCGCGCACGAGAGTTAATGCGATATAGACTATCGATCTTCCTAGGCGATCCTCATCAAAATTATTATGTCCCGCAGGCCGGATGAGAGGTGTATAGAGCAGCAGCAGCCCACCTATCCCATAATACGACAGTGGGAAATTCCGGAGTCCGCGTGATTTTTCGGGGCGAATTTACACGGGAAGTCGTCGGGTTTTCTTGCTATTGTGTGTATACACGTATACGTGTGTGTGTGGGCAATGAGAAACCGATTTGGAAGTCGGAGTGAATTATATGCGCGAGAAAGACACGGGGATACGTGCATTGTAAGCCAATATGTGAGTTGTTACAGTTGGAGGTAAATAAAGTGAGAGATCGCTCGGGTGGGGGGTGTAATTTGTGGGAATTTCTCGTGGATGTTCAGGTCTATTTTGAGGAGTTGACTTGGATGGATAAGATTTATAAATCGAATGGTTCGTTGTGTATTATAGTTTTTTATGGATTTTTCGTTGATTTTATTTACTTATGCAGAAGGATTTTCATAAAGCGAGAGATTAATGTGATTTGTTTATTTTGTAGTAGGCTATCTAGTAGGTTATCTTAAAAGATTTGAAACTTTTACCGCTATCGGAATTTTTACAAATTATTTTTTTATTTTTTATTTATTTAACCAGATTGATTACATAAAGTAAACCCTATAGAGGTAAATCCAGTTACACCTGTACATAGGCTGGAATAACATTTTATCAAACGTTATAACATCCTCATGGACTCCCATTGTAGGATGTTTGCGTTTGATAAATCCTTAAAAACTAACTTAAAACTAGTATCCCAATTTAACAACATATCTATAAAATTTACAAGATTAACTACAACAAATAGTTGTCCAACATTTGCAATAAACATCTACATAGACTTTATAAATTTCTTAATGTTTTTCTTAATAGTTATTTTACTTATATTTAAACACTTTAATTTTTTTGATAAAGTGTCAAAAGTTTTTACAGCCTCTATACATATAGCTACTTTTATCACTTATAGCTTTTTCCATTTTTGGTAGTATTATACTCTTATTTCTAGTCTTAGACTCACTTAATAAGTACATATTTTTAAGTTTATCATAATGATGCATAACTGACTCTAGTGTGAATATTTGTTTAATATGCAATGGTTTATCTGCAGAAAAAAGGTTTTTGTTGATAATTTTTATTAATTTTGTTTGAATATTTTGCAGTAGATTTATGGGGGTTTTGTATGCACCTCCCAAAGCTATAATTCCATAACTTATTACACTATGAAAAAAAGCATAATATATTTTCACGAGTGTATTGGTATCCATAAATTTTCTTATTTTCGCAAAAATGAAGATCAAATATTTAGTTCTATTTGTTATATATTCAATGTGTTTGTGCCACTTCATATTATTAGACTATACTTTTTAAAAATTGTACACTACCACTGATTTTCATCACGCGCGCAGTGTTAACCTACAACGAGAACACATCTCATCTTCTATTACATTCCCAGCATTAGTTATCGACTGGCTTAAGCAGAAAATCGACAACTCTCTACGCGTTTCAGCCTGCGCACGCGGCGACATTTACTCCTCGGCCATCAAGAGCGAAGAAATATATGCTTTCTCCGTAGCTATACTATACCTACCTACTCTCGCATCTCGCGGATTCCTCTTGCTCACGTGTTCGCTTGACTCATCGACGAAACGGAGCGCGTGCGCGCGCGCGGTCACATACACCCACACAAAATGGAAATGGGCAGAGACATCCGGTGGCGGTAGCTGCTGTCGGGCCAATAAAGAGATTAATGCATCGCAGACCCGCGGCTAATAAGTCTCGGATTACCGCGATTCATTATGGAATCGGACGATGGTTAACGAGCGCACTGGCGGGCGGAGCCTAGCCTCTTTGCGATCGTAAATTTCGGCCGATTTACTCTCTCTCGCACGCGAGGGCGTGTGTACAGTTGCCGAAAATGTCACGAGGGGAGAAGGAGAGAAAAAGGGCGGCGGCCGAGTTGAACGACGAAGAACCCGTTCGAAAATCTCTCGCGGGTGTTGCTGCTGCTGCTGCTGACGACGCCCGTCGTCGTTCGGCTTCGTAAGTCGCGTAATTTACATTTCAGGGAAAGGTGAAGAGCTGAGCGGCTGACGTAAGTGCGCCGCCGGTCATATTTCGGATGAGTTTACGGCGCGGGTTTATTGGAGGTGAATAAAGAGTGATTTTGAGGTTAAAGATAGGGTGAGCGTTTTGAAAAGTCGGGTTTTTACGATTTATGGTAGACAAATAATGATGTAATAACGTTATTTTGATGATAATGTTGTTGTAGTAGCGAAGTAACGTTGTTACAATATTACTATTTTAAAGCACGGAGAAAACAGTTTTGTAGTCAAAATTACTATTATACTTGATACTAAACGTGGGTCAGATTTACATCCTCATGAAAATTACTACAATTTGTAATGAAAATTCCTCTTATTTTGGTTCCTCTCATTTTTACTACGCGTGTAACAACATTTACTATGAACTGCAATAATTTCCATAAAAATATGAATCCGTCCCACTTTTGCAATCAAATACAGTAATTATCATTAAAAAAAATTGTTCTCCCCGTGCTAATGCTATTACAGTAATTCAATAACGTTATCTGACAATAAAAGTCTATTTAAACGCGGTATAAACCTAATAACATCTTCAGCCCCCATCTATTTACGAATCGCCCACGTAAGCCGAGCCAACGCACACACACGGCAGCACGAAAATTTTGTCTCGAGCTGTCGGCGTCGATTTCAGCCGCGCTCCGCCGCGCGTTTAATTGAAGCTGGCTGCTGCCTACTCGTGCAATATAGGCGGAAGAGAGAGAGAGAGAAGTGCGGACCAACCGCCGCGCTGGCATATCAATTCGCTCGCGCGTCTCCGCTAATAGACGCGAGTCCCTCCATCCGTTTAGCTCTCTCGCAAGGAGAGAGAAAAACGAGGAGGACAAAAATCCAGCGGGCGCATACCTCTTAATTGGCGCAAGCGCGCATGTGTATGTGCGTGTGTGTGTATATGCTCGGGCCGATATATTTCGTACGGGCGTATGGAGCGGGCGGTCTTTACGAAAATGAAATATTTGCGGAGAGAGCTGATGGGATGTAGTTCTAAACGCGCGAGGGGAAGAGGGGAAGGGAGTGAGGTTGACATATGGAGCAATTTACGCGCACGGGCGCAGGGAGATCGTTTGTTTTTGCCAGCTGAGATGTGTTTTTACAATGTAATCGCGCGGGTTGGACGTTTTTGCCAGATTTTCGTTAACAGCTCTAAATACTTTAACGGTACTATTACAATATTGTTGTGACTGTTTTTATACAATGATTTTATATGATTGACAAAATAAAGAATTAAAATACAGAAAAACTTTTCAAAAGCCTAATAGACGCTGAGAATTTAATTCCCAACACAAAGCCATTTTCCCCGGCATTCTTTTCCCCAAACGTGGCTTTAATAATCCACTTAAAAATGACGCTCGGAGATTCCAGTCGTCAGGCGGCCCAGACACTTACATATATACGGTACACACATACGCAACGGGCCATATACCCAGACGCGCGTGCGCGCAACTACCCGCATCCCCAAAAAATCGACGACCGCGACAGGCCACTACTACTCCCTCAACGGCACTAGAGAGCTCGGCAAGTTTGTTTTTGGAAGCGGCTGCTGGTATTGCTTACAAATGTCCCGGCCGTCGTAAAAAGGCACTAGCGCACCACCGCGCTCCTAATGAGTCTCTCCAGTTTGTTAAGAGGAGAGTCGCTCTCGTCGTTTTTTCGGGGGCGCTTAGGGGGCCCCGCGCCTGCGGAATCTTAATGTTTCGCCGTTCGCGGAAGGGCCCGCCTTCTCCGAACCGATCGCCAAAGAGAGAGAGAGTGACAAAGTGCGTGTGCGCGACCTCTTTATCGCCTCGGGAGGAGAGAGAGAGAGAGAGAGAGGGAATCTTTAATCGGCGATTACGGCAAAAAAGGGGGTTTCAGGGGGCCCCGATGTTGGTGTGTCCGCTGGCTAATTACACTATCAATTAGGTGGAGCGTTCGCGGGCTACTGTGCGCGCACGCGCGTGAGTGCTGAAAGAGGATACGTATTTCGTGATTTCTTTATTTTACTTGCGTGTATATAAGAGGTATTTTTTTTAATTAATTCGAGATTTCGAAAAGGCTCGAATTCGTGTATCGAAAAAAAAGTCACGAGAATTTTTGGCACGATGCAAAAAGAGTTCGGGGAAATAATGGAAATGTAGCGGGTTTTGGTGCATTGTAATGTTATATTAAGATAACATCTACGGCAATGAAAATTAGGGAGAGATTTAATTGGTGAATCGTCCTTGTTTCTAGTGTAGTATGTACTTATTTTTTGATGGAATGGAAAATAGAAATTGACCTAAAATTATGCATCTTTTGAAATTACAAAAAAGCTACTTAAAGCATAAGAGAGACATATTTTGTAAGTTTTACACTATAATGGCGTAAGAAAAACTTCGTAGTTAGTTAATGTTTTAACAAGAATTTCCGGCTCCGCAGTTCACATGATAAACGGTATGCTGCAAATGCTTTTCTTGTTAAATTTACTAATTAGTTGAAGCTAATATTATTTCTTCCGGTTACGATTACCACACATTTTAACGCGAATTATATTCGTCAGTTAGTATAAATTACAGCTGTAGCAATATAAAAGTATCTTAAAAACTTTTGAGCGAGTATAAGTGGGATAAATTTTCGCTTGTCATAATTTTTTCGCTTAAACTTTAAAACTTTATTGTGAAACAAGAATAAAAGTGGAAATGAGCCTGGTAAACATAAGTTTTACGTTCTTTTAACGACGGGAAGTGTTATAGACGCGCGTAAAAAAACACGTGTTTCTGCATTTCGATCTCCCAACTCTTTCCCTCGAGTGCATTTTTTTTTTCGTGCAATTTTTATACACTGTTTAAAAATATTAACCTGTGAAGTATTTTATTCATGTTGGCAACTTTATTAAAAATATTAACCTCGATAAAAAAAGAAAATTACGTAGCTACTAAGTGACTGCAATTTTTTATGGAGTATCAAGTTACATACTAGCTACTACCGCGCGCATATAAAAGTTTCTATATTCCTAGCAAAAATTAATAGAAAAATATTAATTTTTGCTATATAAATCATGGTAAATTTTAAACGCACTCGAGGACCTTCCAGAGTTTCCGGCCATTAAAGTACCTCCTACTAAAAAGATTTGCCTGCCCTGTACAACGTGCAACACATTATCACACTAATTCCGTACTAAAATTCCCCAAACTTCCTAAAATCACATCCTACCAATCCACTTTACTACCCGTTAAACCAACATAAATTACAATTAAACCCCACTTGTCACCCGATTCTTTCATCGACTCCTGCACTTCACACTCCCCCCCCCCCCCTCCGCCGCTCCAAATAAATCTCTCTCCTACCAAACCTCGCGTCTCCTCTATCCGAGTAGCTTAACCGGCAAAATAGCGTCGCGCGCGCGGTTTTCCGCGTTTGATCTCCTCCTCCACCTCCGGCCAACTTTTTCGTTAAAAATCCACCTCGAAAGCATTAATCTGCGGCCGTGTAATCCGTCGCGCGGGGCGGCGATCCAAATAGGCGATAAATCTCGCCTCTTAGCGTCTGTGTGTCTTTCTCGCGCTCTCTCTCTCTCTCTCTGCCGAAAAAAGGAGAGAAACAAAACCACGCCTCCACGGAGAGGAAGCGTCGGCGCCGCGCGTCACGCGTCGATGCTCGAGTTATGACTGCGTTTGAGGGCGCCGCGCATGTGTGTGTATATGGTGTCGGGCTCTCATTAGCGGTCATTTTTTTTTCATGTTGGTAGCGGTTGGCGGCGCCTGAGGAGCGGAAAAACCACGGAAATCCTGTGCGTTTTTTGATTGATGGCTCGAAGTGTTGGTTGCATCATTGCGGTTCGATTGTTAATGGTTTATCGATGAGTTATGGTGCGCTTCCGTTGCTAATAAGCGCGGTTTTGTCGCTGCCTACTGTTTTTTCCAAGGTGGAAGCGGAAAAAGTCGAGTATTTCCGAACGGTGTGAAAGATATTTTTGGGTATAATGATGGTAAATAAAAATAGCTAATTCTCGAAACGTTTGTAATGCCCCGGCTTTTAAGACATAAATCATCTCGGGCCTGAAAGTAAACACTCTAAATTGTTAAAATTTCGTTTGAATAATAAAAAATTGTTGTCTGTTATTCTTGACAATTGGAATTCTTTTGATATTTTTAAAAATATATGTGTTTTTGATTTATTCATCTGAAAAATAAGTCAGGTTAAATTAAAAACAATGGGGACAATGATCCTCGAAAATGTTCACGTTTCTTTTATCATAAGCATCTGTAAAAAGAATTTTTTATTTAGAGAATAGTGCATCTATAAACAAGAGGTATAGCGTTTTCATGAGACTATTTTATTGAGGAAAAAACAATTTTGGTTTGAGTCTAATTTAAGACAAATATGTTATGTATCACAAGTGTGTATCAGAACTGTAAGAAAATCGAATAAATATTAAAAACAGTTTTGTAAATACTAGCAGAATGTCTCATAAAGCTAGTAGATTGTAAAACCACCGAAAAAAATTTCCTTATATATTTCTAGAAAAATTTCCTATGGACTGTGATCAATTTTTCAGGTTACTGTAGTCTGCGGTAACTTTACGAGACAGTCTGGTAATCTTTACAAAACTGCTTTTAATTTATCTTTTCTCACTCTATACGTATTATATGTATAATGTTTATTATAACGTATATTATAACGTATAATGTTCAAGCATAGATCGGGTCATCATTTGGCCCTTAATCACCAGACCCTCCCCTGCCATAAAAAACTTTTTTCTCCCAATCAAAGACAACAACAACAAAAAAACTCGTATGTTGACAACCCCGCTCCACCCCAGCACCTCAACATTTCCTCAACCCTCCCCCGAAACCTCACTCGACCGCGACAGCGGCGACTTATACTCAGTCCCGCGAGTCAATCCGCCGGAAGCGATAAACGGCATATCGAAACCTTACGCGCACACGCCCCGCGCAGACAAAAAGGGCTATCCTCTTACTCTCGTGACGCGCGGCGCCCCGACGACGAAGGAAAAAAAGGAGGAGGAAGAGCTCTAACTAGCGACGCATGGCGCGCACGTGTCGCGAGGTGTCGACTGAGCGAGAGAGACAGAGCCGCCGAGAATATTTTTCCCCGCGGGGCTTTTCTGTATACGGGGGATGGATAATGCGCGCGCGCGCCTGAGCTTCTGTTTACACGCGCGGATTGACGGTTATATTGTGTGAGAAAGTCGTGGGGTGGAGTGTGCGTGTGTTTGGATTGGGAGGGTCGATATAGGGATTTTTAAGTTTTACCGTGTAGGGATTAGTATTGGGCTTTGATTTATCGGGCTCGAGATATAAGGAAGTTTGTTTGTTTGCTGGATGTGATGGATCGTTGGGTTGATGTCTGAATTTATAAGCATTTTTATAAGTTTTGGTAAAATAATAATGGTAATCTACGTTATATGGATAGCTTTTTATTAAGAATATTTTCACTTGTGTATAGACGATGCTGTATGGCCATTTAAGAAGTAATGTTTCACGAAAAGTCTGAATAAAGAGAGCATTATTCTCACACGAACTTTTTCTACTATACATAAAATTCATTCAATATTAATTTCCGTCAATCGCATACTTCAGCATACTTTAATTCGACACCGTATAATATTACTGCTCAATGTACAAAAATTACCGTAATAAGTCTCCATCACTTTCCAAACACCATTACGACGATTAAACCCTGCCTTTACATCCACACTACACCCCAACCCTCAACCCGTCAACTCAAAAAAAGCTCTCTCCATTAGCCGCGCACACGCGAATTTACATTAAATTGAATATTACCATTACGCGCGCGCATATCCGAAATAACGAGCGCGATCGCAACTAATTAGCCCCATCAGCCTCTCCTCTTACACACTTATATACATACCCACCTGACGACACAATGATAAACTCCTCGAAATTCACCTCCTCGCCTCGTTTGTACCCAGACGCGCGCACGCACGTAAAAATAAAATGTTTAGCATAATACGGTTAAATCGGTCCTCGCTCCTTTATTCCCTCTGACTTTGAAGAATAGTATAGCGTGCACACACACGCAGAGAGACACTCGCCGCCCTTCCTTCTCCCCTCTAGATGAAATTTAATGAAGGTATACACCGCGCTACGCGTATGCATATATCGATCTTTCGATAAGATCTCCCTCTCTCTCTGAGCGCACAGAAATAAGATGTCTCCTCTCTCCCCGGCTGCTGCTGCGAGCGGCGATTCAGCTCGTTTGTTTCGGATTCCTCCGGGAGCGGCAGAGGCAGGCTATTTGCATGTTACGCGCGCGCGCGCGCTCTCGCATAAAAGCCGGCCGACTTCGTTTCCCGGCTTTTTGCCGGGCATCCGCCCAATAATTGAATATCGAAGAGAGAGAGAGAGAGAGAAGGGAAAGCAGCAGTGGATGCAGAGAGCAGCCGAACAAATATGAAATTCAGAGAGGAGGAAATGAGAAAATAGAGAGAGGCGCGCAGTGTGTATGTGGGTGGTTGCAGTAGTAGCGTATATATATACGCACGCGGAGGGGCGTTTTATTGTTCGCCTGAAAAGCTCGCGTATATGGACGGTTTTTTAAAAAAAAGAAACGCGTTTTTTGAACGCTGCGCCGTAATGCGAAATTGTACATGTATATGCTTGAATAAAACATTTCGGCGCGAGTATAACGAGATCATTGCGCCCGTATTCAAAGTATAACGCGAGTATGCGTATATAATATTGTTCATTACCGTTACAGTACGGCCGGGAGGCTAATTATTTGTTAGAGTATTTTAAATTGGCGGGCAGGCGCGTTTCCCGTAGGAGCTGGGAATGTTATTATATTAAAATGTGCCGCCTCGCGTTTGTTAGGATTAGGATTAAGGTCGAAAAAGGTTCGTTAGTGTTACGCGGCGCGGAGCGGGTTAGTGCTGTGCTGGAGTACCGATATGGCCGAGTTCGTTAATTGAAACTTCCCGAAGTTATTACGCCGGTCGGTCGACTCTACTTCGGCGCGTATATATATATGTGAAGTTCTGAAAATCGATCCGTTTGATGCTGTGTATATCGGGGCACTCGAAAATCGGGGGTTTGAATACTCGCGTGCGGTTTATTAACGAAGGTAATGCCGAGGTTTAATTCGCACAATTAATTCACAAATTTTCATATAATTAATTTAAATCGGGTTGAAAATCATTCGTTCGAAATGCAACGTTACTAAATTCACTTTCGACCGACCGTTAATTGAGTGTCTATTTATTTTTCTCTCCAAATGAATGAAATCGGGAGACAGAAAAATCGAGATAAATGAACCTTAATCCTCGGCTCTTTGTCTACAAAAATAGTGCAATTTAATAATCAAAAAACGTCAATCTTTTAAAACGCCCTCTCATCACTGTTCTACTACTAAAATAATGTAAAGCTAATGATCAAAGTGGCAAACGGAAAATCAGAGTGCAGACACACCACGCACGCTAGTCCCTCCAATTGCGCGCGCGTACGCGTGTTACGCGGGGCAATCGCGACGTTTTAATTGGAGAAAATAATTGGAAGGGCGGCAACTCGTACGCCAACACACGCACACATACATATACGCGCGGCTCCAGCGGGGGATGAAAATGAAGATCGTAATCGGCCTTTGTACGGAGGGCGTATATAGGTTTTTGCCGCGCGGCGAATAATTTCGCCGTGTTTAATTAAATTTCGCTCGGGCGCCGAATCAATTGCTAGCGTGCGAGCGAGGAAACGCCGGTTATTGGCTCGTCAATTGACGTCGAGCGAGAATTAGAGCCTATATGGAGAGTGCCGATGCTGTGCGCTGACGGTCACAAATTCCTCGGTAACGATGGCAATAAGCCCGAAGCTCGCGTGATGTGCCTTTCGGTAAGGGATTGATGGGACGACTGGTTAAATTTGCTTGTCTGTTTCAGGTATGATGTATTTTGCGTTTTTATTTCTCTGCGTGGTTATATCTAGGTATTTTCTTTGAATAGGGTTTAGAAAATACTAGGGTTGTATTAGAGCAATATTAGGGTGATATTAAAGTCATATTAGAGTTATATTAGAATCACATTTTAGTAACATTAACTTACAAAAATTATTTCATAACACTTGCATACCTAGGTCTTCTGATGATTTCTATTCATATTTTCAAACAATTTAAAATACATATATCAAACTCCTTACCAACCCAACTTCCAACACGAGAAAAAAAATCCCCCACCGTTTAATAGACTCTAAAAAAAGTAATTCGCCAACCATTTGCCCACATTCCCGCCACTTCCTTCCCCCCGACCTATTTTCGGCCCTATCGAAATACCGCGCGCGACTTCGGCGCTCGCGGGAAAATTTAAGTACGCGCAGGAATTTTTCCAGCAGGGCGTACACACGCGTCTCTCTCTTCTTGCCTTCTGCCAGCGGTAAACGGTCGGGAGGAGCTCGCTCGCTCGTTCGCTCGGGTTCTCTGAGAATAGAAGTTCTAATTTGGTTGCGCGCGAAAAGGGCGAGAGAGAGAGAGAGAGAGAGAGAGGAGGGGAAAAAAGAGACGGAGGAGACCACCGTGATTGCAATTTTAAGGCTAATTCGACTACTCGTACGCTCGAGGACTTTTCCATTCTTCTTAGCCAGGCCGAATGATATGAGGGCAATTAGTATATGCTATTTTTTGCGTTCATTTCAGGCACCATGTGATACGAGTCTAGTCCCGTAGCGTGTCGAGTGCGGTTGGGAGAACTGTTGTTCTGGCTTATAGAGCCTTTGTAGTGCAGACAGTACAGTAATTTTGAGCCTGTCGTAATTTTTACGAGGTTTCGTTGATTTATCGCGAAAGTAGTGGTTTTTGTTAGGTCGCAAGCATAATTGCGCAAACCAACGGATATGAAAAAACAAACAATAGACACATCGGGATCCAATAAATCATATCTCAGCATTATCTCCGCTGATTTTCCACGAGATACACCGCTCGCTGCAATAATGCGGGCGACTCGTTAAAACCTTATACGAGCCATTACGAGCTTTTCCACTGCATAACGCTCGCGTGGTTGACACAATAATGCATATTTGATCAGCTATATATATCTATACGTATGATGTATGCGCAGCGCCGCAATATAGGCAAGGAACGTAAAATAGGAGCTAATTGCGCGCGCGTTAGGGTCAACGCGAGAAAAGTCAACAACTGCGCACGCGCGCCCCGCGCTCGCGCTGAGTAATGATCTTACTTGTGTAAACCGCCTGCGCGTGCGAGAGAGAGGGCGAGGCTCGCGCTAAACAAATATACCGGTGTAGTGCGCTCTTTGTGCGCGACGACGAGTATCCGCAGCGAGCGGTGTATAACGACATTTTTCGCATTTCTCGCCGGGGACACCTGGAGAAATGCTGTGCGGCTGTTTTATGCGCTGTTATTAACGCGGTAGTCGGCGGATAATGAGGGAAGCGAAGTATGGTGGATGGGATTTTATTTGGAGAGGGGGATAATGTATGAATTTTGTAGTTTTGTAATCTGATGTTTTATTTTTGAATGATTGAAGAAGAGAGGTGGTGGGTTTTTATTTGAAAATTATTTTGATACTGTTGCAAGGTAATATGGCAGGCATGCATACTTGTTTTTGGGACGTTATCGCGCTCCTTGAAAATAAAAACGATGGGATTTTCTCCGGTCGAGGGATTTCTCATTGCAATGTTTTATGAAAATATTACGGTAACGTAGAATTTTAATCGAGATGGTGCAAAAATAGAAGTTTTGTCCAGTAATACGTGACCTAGTAGTCACCGTGATAAATTAAATATCCATTATCCGTCGAAAAAAGTTTCTACATACTCCTAGATCGTCGATCATTTCTATTAAAAACCGCTTCATTCATTAGAATCCAATTGATTCACAAAGTAGACATATTGTGTTCGGTATCAAAACATTATTAATGATGTGAAATAGATTATACTAGAATTTCGTTGCATAACAGAATATGCGATGCTTCTTTCAATTAACAAGCGTGCATAATTACATACCATCTACAAAATAGGTTACAAAAGACCATTCTTAATAATTATGCGAATTCCCAAACTGA
Source organism: Torymus aiolomorphi (assembly GCA_036365515.1). Classification (NCBI taxonomy): domain Eukaryota; kingdom Metazoa; phylum Arthropoda; class Insecta; order Hymenoptera; family Torymidae; genus Torymus; species Torymus aiolomorphi. The sequence goes on along the minus strand of CM070877.1, from coordinate 9,584,495 downwards.
TCGATATATACATACTCATTTGGTATTAATGAATCAGTCTAAACCTTTGCATATTACAATAACACAGCATTACATCAAACCGGCCATTAAAAATCGAAGATTTGTCGCAACCTCATTCTCTACTCGAAAATTAACCTTCTTCAGTGCAAAAAAATTTCCTCTCCTTTTGCAATGTAAATTCCTCCTTACTTCAATTAAGCGCCGCGACATTGTTCGCGAGCGCGTGTCAGGCGATATTACATAACGCGCACGTGCACGCACGAAAAATTAGCATTGACGTTTTTACGACTCTCGAATTGCCATTGTCCAGCTCGCATTATTTATCATAAATTAACTAAGTCGCATGGAGGTCAAGCATTTCACTTGACTCGGAAAAATTTCTAAAAAAAATTACCCGCCCGAAAAAATCAACAACAACCACGAACAGTCACCACTCCTGGTATAGGTAATATACACGAGCGACGATTAGTAGGCTGACGATAAGGGAGAGAGAGAGAGGGACCGAGTTTTGAACCGTTGCTCGCCTCGGCTTACAAATATAGCGAGTCCAGGCTCCTCCGTCGGGTGGTCCTCATTACGTCGGCCTCTACGAGTCTGCGCGCTCTCCGTCCTATCTATTTAACGTATCGTTTGCCTTGGTAACCATCCAAATTGGACCGCAGACTGCTGCTGCTGCTGCTGCTGCTACTGCTGCTGCCCTCGCCCGGCAATTATTCGCTCGGCGATGCTCGCGGATTGTTTAAATTAAACGCCTCGATTGTTGCGCCCGTTAAAACTCGAGAGATGGATGAATTGTTAGTGGAAGTTGACCGTGTGAACGGCGCTAATTCTGGGTGGGGCGGATGATGATTCTTTCGTCGAAGTTGTCCTCGTCATGGTTGCGGTGGTCCAAAAACATGTTGATAGTATTTTGGGCTACGGCTTTTTGAACTTTCACGATGTGAATTTTTCAATTTATTTTAAGTGGATATACAAATAATCATAAGTAATCTAGTAAATTACTATCCTTTTTAGCTCTCAAAGGCTTGATTAATTATAGTATTTAATTTCATAAGTCACGCTTCTTAATATAATTATGTCTAGATCACCAGTCAAAGGTACAAGATTACATATGAACCAAAAGATTAATTACGTAACGTCCACCAATCGACATCATTAATTTTTCACGCAGAAACTGACTCTCAGGTCACCGTATTTCTATTAAAACGTATTAAATCAGCAGGATCGTCATTACCCACATTATCATTCTCATAAGCAATCAAGACGTAAATATCGGGCTCTCGAAACGAAAAATCACCACGCACGCCATATATTCCCGACTTCTGGCTTTCACCGTCGTCATTTCCGGGCCAGTGCACATTTTCCATTTTTAGCCGAGTACAAGGAACGTCGCGAGCCGAGACTTGATGCGCCTAATTGGTCAATTACGCTCATTACCGTCTCCGCACGGCGTAGGTAGGTAAGCAAGCACTCGCTCGCTAGCCGCTTGCGCGCGATTAAATCGCCTCCTCCTCCTCGTCTCGTGGAAACGTATAGTACCAGCGCCAGTTCTCTCTCTCTCTCACTCGCTCCTGCATTTGCATTCGCGAGGTGGGAGCCCTTATCCCCCGTACACTCGGCGGGACAAAAAATGCTCCGGCTTTCCCCTCGTTTGCTCCTTCGCGCCGCGCTTAGGGCAGGCGTCGCGAAGCCACGCCCACCGGCCGCGAGTAGTGCCGTCGCCACGCCCACTTCGCGACCGGGTATGTTTCTTCCCCCACCACTACCGCACCGCCGCCGCCGCAGCCGCAGCGCGAGCGAGAGATGACGCGGGCCGAGGCGAGTCATCGCTGCTACCAGTCGGTCAGTCTACCCGAGGAGCTCGACTTGGATAGTCGCGCGTTCTCGCTCACAATCTTCTAGCTGTCACTCCTTGCTCTCTCGCACGTCAATCTTACTTTCTGACCGCAGAAGAAGAAAAAAAAAATTTACATAAAGAATAAAGTGCGCGAGTTGTGGGAAGGGATGACGGGACTATAACGAGTACAGTGTGTGATTTCGCGATCATAGTAGACTATTGTAAAGTTCCTCAGGCTGCGTGTGTCTTGAAGTAAGTCACGATGACCGTCCTGAGGATGACAACGCCTCCGACAACGGCCACAAGCAGTTCGCCGACGGCTGCCGAGCAGCCGATCGCCGCAGTGCGGCCAGCGCCCCAGAGGCTCAGCTTCTCCGTCGCTGCCCTCCTCGCCGACGACAAGAAGGATAGCTCCACCACGAAGCTCTCCTCGTCACCTTCGCCAAGTTCCTCGCCGACGTCGCATCTGAATTACCCGCAGTTCCACGCCATCCGTGTCAATCCCATGTTCCAGCAAAACGATGCCAGCCAGAGTCCAGCGGATCTCCGTATGTCCAGTCTCACAGCCCTCACGAAGGACATAACCGATCTCCGAGTACCTCCGCCTAACCACCGGTTCTCCGAGTCACCGAAAGACTTCAGCACCGGCCTCAACCATCAGCACCACAGCATCGCCGGCTATCCGAAATCGCCAGCTAGCTCGTCGCAGGGCGAGGCGAATTCCCGGTGCTCCGACGACGACGTCGGCAGCCTCGTCGATGTCGAGGACCTGCACGAGCGCTCCGAGTCCACACCCGCACCCGTCAGACCGACTCCGGCCTACGTCGGCGGATTCTCCAGTCTGGGAAATCTCTCGTATCAGAGGCTATCCGCCGCCGCCGCCTCGCTGCATCCGGCTCTGTGGACAGGCCATCCGGCGGCTGCTGCGGCTGCGGCTGCTGCGGCTCAGGCTACCTTCTTCCCGTCGCACTTCCATCACGCGCCTCTCAATGGTATGCATCTTCTTTTCCTTTTTTTTTCTTTGCTAACTTAGTTAAGACTTCGTTAAGTAAATAGTTCGTGTCTTGTGACTCGTAAGCGACGGAAGAGGCTAAAATTAACTCTGCGCTAATTTGCCTTTGCTGATTACTCGGCAAATATTGTCAAGTATATTTAATTATCGAATTATATCTCGGAGATAAGTGTTAATTGCCGTTACCTTGGCTCGAGTCCCCTCCTATCAGTGCGAGCCGCGTAAAAAACAAAGAGATTAGATCTCCCAGATGTTATTCAAATTATTTCTCGGGAATTGAATCTCTTTCTCTCTCTCTCTCTCTCGGTCGAGCGACTCTTTTAATTCATTCCGGTTTTGAAATGGGTAAGCCACCTCGTTTAATTAACGCTATATAAACAATAAACAATGGCGACTAAAAAAGTGAATCGCTTCAATATACACATATGCAGACGCAACGCATTTTGCAAGCGACGAACGGCGGTTTTTGCACGACCGCTCGCTTGCCGTCGGATCGCGCAAACTCGCTCCCACTCGCGAATAAATCATCGAAAAGTGCCTTCTCTCTACTCATCCACTCGTAAAAGGCGAGAGGTAAACACAGCCATACATTACACGCGGGGGTGAAGCACATAACCGACCCTTGCTCACTTTTCTCCCCTTCCCCTCCTACCCACCCTCTTGGGGAAACTTTATTGCTCGCTCTTCCATCTTTATTCCTTCAGCAGCTCTTATTATGAGGGCTCAAATCCCTCGGCAGCGCGCTCGCGATAAAATTTATCGTTAAATAAATTAGCTCGAAGAGAGCGGCGGCTCATTGTTTATTCGCGGATGTATATCTGATGGGACGGGAGTCTCTCTCTCTCTCTCTCTCTCTTGCCGCACGGTAGCCGGAATATTACGTTCCAAAAAAGTGTCTCCGCGATTTCGGAAAGATAAGCTACCGGGTCCCCATTACGCAACGGCCGAGAGCTGCTGCTGCTGCTTTCGTGGAACGGTTATCTCGGCGGGGATCAGCTAATTATTTCGAATGCATTCCCGATCGAAGTCGGGATTAAACGCGGCCCCAAAAAGAGAGAGAGAGAGAGAGAGAGACGCTCGCGAAAGCCGAGACTAATTGGACCCTTAGCCTTTCGGCCGCGCAGCGGAGTATACAAAGGATGTATACACACGAGCGGAGAGAGAGAGAGAGGCCGAATTTGAAATTCCGAAGCGGCTCGGTAGAGCGAGAGAGCGGCCCACAAATCTGTCAATTGTCTCGGGACAAATCTCGCGCGCGCGCGCCCGGGCTCTCGAAGACCTAGGCGCGCGCTTTATGACCGCGGGGTTATTTCGGCGGAGAGAGACTCGGCGGCCACTTTGGATAATTGATGGGCCCCGTATAGCGGAGTTTTATTTTTGAGAAGGAGAAAGAGAGAGGGAATTAAAAGCGGGTGGAGAGAGGATGATTAAGCGGCCGATGAGAGGGGAACACGTGTCCCCGTGTAAACAGCTCGGGCCTAAAAGTAAACAGCTGATTTTGAGAAGTTAATTGCGTGTCGAGTTCCAAGTGACTATTCTTCGCATGACGATTTACGAACTTCTATTTTAAGTCCCGAGAGGAGTATAGATAACCTTATCGGAAGCGAGCGAGCGAGCTAGCGCGCGGCCGGCGGATACTGCGGTTACCGGCGGAAAATTACGCCTCGTGTACCTGCGGTCACTCGATTCAACGCACCTGTGCCACGGTATACTAATGAATGGGTTTTTTTCTCTTGTTCTTGTTGCAGAAAATGGAGAGCCAGCGAAGCTCAAGTGCAATCTCAGGAAGCACAAGCCGAACAGGAAGCCGAGGACGCCGTTCACGCACGAGCAGCTCGTGGCGCTCGAGAAGAAGTTCCGCGAAAGGAGGTACCTGTCCGTGCCCGAGCGCGCCGAGTTCGCGACGTCCCTCAAGCTTACCGAGACTCAGGTAATTATCCGAATTCGATGGTTCGTTCTTTAGCGGACTTTGGTGTTGGCTGAGCATAGTAGGTCAGTAGTAATAGTTAATAGAAACGTTGATGATCAAGGAAGATTAGAGATGATTTGTGGGCAGTTCTGTAAAATGCTTTGATTAAACTAGACTTATCTAGTAATTTCTTAATAAATGTCAATAGAGTTAGAAAAGTTTAAATGGCCCTAGATGAGATGATACTCCAGCAACCAACAAACTCTTTTTATTTATCACATCGCAACCCAATCAATTAACAATTCCCTATTCTAATCATTGCAGGTGAAAATCTGGTTCCAAAACCGCCGCGCCAAGATGAAGCGTCTTCAGGAAGCCGAGGTCGAGAAAATGCGTATGACCGCGATAAGCCAGCACCATGCGGCCTTGTACGGCACCGCGCCACACCCGAGCCTTTTGGCCGCCTCGAGCCTCTATCCCATGGGTATGTTGTCACACCACCATCCGGGTCTCGTGCAGCCGACGCCAGTGCCGCCACCTGCGCGCAGGGACTGGGACGACACGGACGAGGACGACGAGGAGGCCAAACGACGATAAAGATGGAGACGGGAGGGAGACTGTGAATAATAATAATAATAATAATAATCGCGAGCATCTGTATATAGACGTCCATTCGCACCCATCGATCCTACGTTGATGTTGTACATATATTGAGGATCAGGAGTTGGAGAGAGCGAGAGAGAGACAGTGAGAGAGAGGGAGAGAGAGAGAGAGAGAGAGAGAGAGAGAGAGAGAGAGAGAGAGAGAGAGAGAGAGAGAGAGAGAGAGAGAGAGAGAGAGAGAGAGAGAGAGAGAGAGAGAGAGAGAGAGAGAGAGAGAGAGAGAGAGATGAGGGAGGATGGGGGACATACCGTCATTTTTGTATAAATGTAAACAAGTGCTTAGTTGGTAGGATGAAGAGTATTTAATAATAAAAAATTACCAATATTACTTGATGATGTTGTCTTTTTGCTATTCCTAACCTATATGTTCGCTCTGTTGCTATAACTATCCTAGAATGAAAAAATAATTATTACGTGCCAAAGGTTTAAAATTAAGTAACGTACTAGTAAGATCACACTATGATTATTGTTTTATGTCAGTTGATATCAGTGTTGATATAACACTATTTTTTCGCTGATTTGCATCCATTTTATGGTAATTTCTGCATTATTATTACATTGTTGATGCTATTTATCGTTCAGCCTCGCTTGAAAAAACCTTCGAATGTCATTCTCCCACTACAGAACGATTCCACTCATTACTAAAAATACACACCACTACCAATTTCCTACCGCCCGACCTATAAATCCCCAGATCTCGACATCCCCACCTCGAACAAATTCGCGTAGTTTTCTAGATCCATCAACCCGATTACCAGTTGTCCTCAACGTCCTCTCTATGCACCAGTGTTGAGCCAGCAATTATTCCAAAGAGCACCTCTACGGTGTAGTTTCCGGTGCAGATAGCGGCGCGGCGACGAAACTCTGCCGCGGCCGTCTGCACACAGTAGGAACTTTTTTTTTTTGTTCAATATCAAATATCTCAAGAACGATTTAAGGAGGTTCAGTCATCACATCAAAATACAGGGAACAATTTAGAATTTTTATATATTGTTCTTTAATTTGAAAGAAAATTACATGAATTTTTTCAGTATTTTTTATAAGCCATTTTTTCGAGAAAAAAATTCTTGAAAATCGAGTTTTTAGCATAGTCTCTTATGGGAGAGTGAGGTTATGTGACCTTTGAACATAAAAATCACTTATAAAAAAAGCAGAAATACAGTTAAAAAACCTTCATTTTAATAGAAAAATAAACAAAGAATAAAAACGCAGAGGCATCTTGGTCGCTTATAAGGCATTTGGGAAAGAAGTAGGTGAAAACGTAAACAAAACGCCGAGTTCGTTGGCTGCGCAAGGGGGTGCGCGGTGAGCGGGGAGCGCCGGCGGGGAAAGAGGGGACGTCCCTAGCCTCACCCCGCAGCATGACACCCCAGAACCTCCTTAAGATATCAGGATAGGGTTTGGCTTAACGTAATTTAGAGTATTTCTAGAATATGAGAAAGATGTTTAAAATCTAAATTTGCTTCCTCCTAGAGGAAGCTTTGTGATAGTAAATTTTTGAGTTGTTGTAAAAACATGTTATAATTGTGTTCCGAGGTGTTAGGAATCAAAATACATGGTTTTTGAAAAATGTCTGTATGGTGTGTGTGTGTGTGTGTGTGTGTGTGTGTGTGTGTGTGTGTGTGTGTGCGTGTGTGTGTGCGTGTGTGTGTGTGTGTGTGTGTGTGTGTGTGTGTGTGTGTGTGTGTGTGTGTGTGTGTGTGTGTGTGTGTGTGTGTGTGTGTGTGTGTGTGTACGCCTGGATCTCAGCTTCTACTCGGTCGGTTTTGATCGGACAAGTCTCATTTTTTTTGTTTTTTTTTGCGTGATGGCGGGTCAAAAATCCGTTTTTTGATTGGGGCGATGCGTTTTTGTTTTTCTTTTCAAATTTTCGATTTTCTCAAAACTGTTTTTTGATTTTTTTTAATGATAGGATCGAGTTATTCGAATCTGATGGGTAGCGTTCGAAAGAGAATTAAAATACCTATATTTTCTAAAAAAAAAAAGTTTCTAGCTATCACGGTTCTTTTGTTATTAACAAAAATGTGTTTTTTTTTAGAAGCTTATAACTCCTAAACTTATCGGTCAATTTTTTTGAGAAAAATCATGATAATACAGAATATAAATAGCTATAATCTGTTAAAATTTGAATACATTCTGTAGGCTAGATTTTAAGTAAAAAATTGAAAAATGAAAAAAAATCAGTTTTGTATGTCCAACGATTACAAAAGTAAAATTGACTTAATGGCTTCAAAATTCCTTTTAGAGGTAAATTTTTTATAGTTCTCGGTCGAGTTCTTTGGGCAAAATCATTGGTCCATAAATTTCAGAGATATTTGAGGTTACAAATTTTTTGACATTTTTTTAAAATCGTAATTTCTCGAGAACGGCTCCATGTATCTGAATGGGATGGGTGGCATTCGAAAGAGAATTAAAATACCTATATTTTCTAAAAAAGTTAATTTTCTATCTATCACGGTTCTTTAGTTACCATCAAAAACAAAAACATGTTTTTTCTTTTAACTCATAACTTCAATGATGTTATCATCAGTATATTATAAAAGTATATAGTATTGGCGTCAAAATGTAATTGGCGTTTAAGTGTAAATGGAAAAACAAAAAAAAAAAATTAAATATTATATTATACAAATGGGGTTAACATTAAATTCAAGGTTTTATTTATTTTTTTTGTATTGATTTTATGCGTTTTTGAACCTAAAAAGCAAGGCTAAATTCATTTTCGCGATTTTACATAATTTTAGAGCAAAAGGAGAGAATGAATTTCTTTACACGGTAGGTAAAGAAGTCACTTTTTAGAACATATTTTTATGTAGGAAAACGCCGAAAATCATGTATGTGTTACAAAAATTAATTTAATCTCTAAATTAAAAAAGATTTATATTTTATTTTTAAAAAACGTGCAGTGATATCTACCGCTAGGTGGTGTGGAATGAGGAAATGTCATTGAGTAGGCATTCGATGATTTTTTTTTAATTTTTAAAAAACCAACCAACAAAATGAATTAAAATGTTTAAAAATTATATCTATTATAATCTATATTATAATTATGAGTTATGCATTATGAATGCATTATATTCTGCATTATTATAATTTATTTGTGAGTTATGAACTTTTTAAAAAAAACACGTTTTCGTTAATAACAAAACAACCGTGATAGCTATTTGTTTTATTATAAAATATAGATATTTTACTTCTATTTCAAATGATAACTTTATTTATCAGCTCAAAATTTATATAAATTTGATATAAATAAATAATAAATAAATAAATAAATTTAAAAATGAACAATTTTTAATATTCATAAATGAATTTAATTATAATTATGCAATAAATTTGTTTTGAATGGCGCTATAGAGCCCATTAAATTAAAAATTATACTTATTCAATCACCTTTTATTTATTCAAGTCAACTCGCTCACTTACTTGTTTAAACTATATCACTGAGAAAAGGATACCTTTATGATTAAGATGGCATTGTAACTGTTAAGATAGCTAAGTTTAAACATGGCCAACTACTATGTATTGTAAAGCTTAAGATATCATCTTTGGTGTAACAATTTCAGTATCTTTATAAGTAAAACATTGATATTGTAATAGTTACAATATCATCCATTACCGGTTACACGATCAACAGATACACAGTAAGTACATTAACGGGATGCGTGATAGCGACATAATTTTTCAACGAGTATATCTCATGACAGTACTAATAGAATCGCTTCAGAAAAATTCTGAGTATAGTATTTACATATACGGAAGGCGTGAAAATTGTGTTTTTCAAAATAAATATTTAGAAATTTTTTAATTAAAAAAAAACTGTCATGTCGATAAGTAGGAATCTGCATTTTTGTCATTTTGATCTAATTTTTCAACGAGTATATCTCGTGACAGTACTAATAGAATCGCTTGAAAAAACATTTTGAGTATAGTATTTATATATACGGAGGGCGTAAAAATGATGTTTTTCCAAATCAATGTTTGAAAAGTTAATTTATTAAATAATGAAATTGGGTTGATTTTGAACTCCACATGGCCTTAATACTTCATTTTCGCATTCATCGCCTTCCAGAACTGTGCACCAACAAGTACTGAACCAGGTGCAACAGTAGTAGGCCATTTAAAATCTATCATAACCTTGTCTAGAATGCAGGCGCTCTTCACTATAAACTCAACTTTATTAGGTGGGCACGCAGCGGATATTAAAAAAAAAAAAACAAAACTCCAAAAAAACCGGAGGCGCAAGCTCAAAAAAAGGGAGTTACGTAGAAGTGAAACAGTAAGCAAGTCGATTAATTAAAAAAGTCGTAATCTCAATAGTCGAGAGACGCGAGGTCCACCGTATAAAAATGGGAGTTACGCGGGCGTGCAACAATAAGTGAGTCGATTAATTCAGTCTTAATCGCAAATAGCCGGGGGACGCGAGGTTCACGCCGATAAGAGAGTTACGTAGACGTGCAACAATAAGCGAATCTATTATTAAAAAAATTCTCAAACCCACATCGCCGGGGAACGAAAGCTCCACGAAAGAAAAGAGTTACGCAGACATGTGCCAATAATCGAGGCCACTATTTGTAAAAGTCTTAAACCCATATTGCCGAGGAACTTCAGGTATACACGTAAAAAGGGAGTTACACAAACAGGCGACAGCAAGCGAGTCGATTATTTAAAAAATGTTGAAACGCACATAGCTGTGGTCGCAAGCTCTACGATAAGAAAGGAGTCACGCAGACGAGTGACAGTAAGCGAGTCGTTTATTTGAATAAATCTTCAACCAATATAGCCGGAGAACGCAAGCTCTACTCAAGAAAGAGGGTGTTACATAGGTGTGCAACATTTCGCGAGACGAATATTTAAAAATGGCTTGTATCTACGCGGTGGATTTTAACCAGGTGGATCTTATTTTTTTTGTTTTTTTATTTCAAATTCGGGAAGAAAATAATTTTTTATGATTCACTGATGCGTTTTTGTTTTATGTCGAATTTTTGATTTTTGAAAAATTTATTTTTGAATTTTTTTAATGATCGGATTAAAATTTTTAAATCAAATGGGTAGCATTCGAAAGAGCATAAAAAACCTATATTGTTATTAACAATAATGTGTTTTTTTTAAAGAGCCTAGACGGAAAAAAATTTAGGAATAATATGGGTTAGTGGTTTGGGAATATGGAAGTTCAAAGTGTAATTGGACTAAATCAAGACATAGATTGATTTTTCATGAGTCAAAAAACGTAGCATAAAAGTTCAAATATGTTTGAACTCTATGATTCGAAACAATTGCTGAACGCAGCCCGACTTTTGTATTACTATAGTTCAACGCACGGTTCAAAGCTTTAAAGTACCCGGGTTCAAACACTATTGAACTTATGTAAACTGATTTTCGGCATTTAATAACTAGATATTTCAATTACCTTTATGTAAAATAAAAAATGAGTAATGAGTTTTTATATCTGACATTTATATATGAAGTGCAAAAATTATAAACTATAAAACATTTTAATTCATAATATCAAAAATTGATTTGTATGAGTTCAGTAGTGTCTGAACTCGGGTACTTCAAAGCTTTGGACCGTGAGAGTCGAAACATCGAAGTGTGCCGCGTCGAACATTTGACTATAGAAGTTCAACGCGCGTTGAACTATAGTAATACCAAAATCGGGCGGCATTCAGCAATTGTTTGAAATCATAGAGTTCAAAATACATTGAACTTTTATGGTACAAGTTTTGTCATAATTTACTTCAAAAATAGTAATAAATTAATCAAGTGTACTTAACGTATATTAGTTCAAAAAATTTTGTACTTATACGTTCCAAAATTTCTTTCCGTGTATAACTTCCAAACTAAACGGTCAATTTTTTCGAGAAAAATCATGTAAATGCAGAATATAAATAGCTATAATCTGTGAAAATTTGAATTCATTCTGTTAGTTTTTGAGAAAAAATTTGAAAAATGAAAAAAATGAGTTTTGTATGTCCAACGATTACTGGAGTAAAATTGACTTAATTACTTCAAAATTTCTTGTAGAGGTAGATTTTGGATAGTTTTTCGGCTGAGTTCTTTGGGCAAAATGATTGGTCCATAAATCTCAGAGATATTTGAGGTTAAGATTTTTAAAATTTTTTTTCCAAATCGTAATTTCTCGAGAACGGCTTGATGAATCAGCTACAGATTTATAGACAATTTTGTGTATGATATAGATATTATGTATGTGAATTTTATCAAGATCGTACGATTACTTTTTGAGATATTTGATATTCAAAACTTTCGTATTTTACAAAGTTATTTTCGTTGTTGCATGATAACTAGAGAAAAATGGTTATAATTTCTTTGAAATTTGGTGGAGATGCAGAGTTTGTATGTTATTTATTATGTGTTCTCTTAAGGTAAAAAATTCGTTTATGAATTTCAGAGATATTTGAGGTTAAAACTGTTTTAACCCTCTTTTCAAATCGTAATTTTTCGGGAACGGCAACGGCTTTATGTATACTAGAAAATGGAACTGACGCGTGCGTATTGCTTACTTGCTTTTGTTTTTTATTGAGGTTAATTTACAGCGCGCTTCATCGATACATGCATGAAATTAGATAGATACGCTGACGAATAAGAGGCCGAGAAATACGTTTAACAATACTTTTGGTTGCACTTCGATATTAATCGCGTTCTCTTTTTGATAAACGGAAACATGAAATTTATAGACAATTTTGTGTGTGGTATAGGCAATATGTTTGTCAAATTTCATCAAGAAACATTATCTATTATACAGAATATTGAAGTACAATAATTTGGAGGTAATAGAAATGTAGAAAAGGGATTCTTATAGATGGTGCAGTGCATGTGTTAGTTTCGCCCCAGGTAGGTATGTTATTTTGTATTATTAATATCTTAACATAGAACTTTTGTGTTGACATATTATTAGTGGCAGCTTATAAAGGATTTCAATAATAAGAAATAATGTGTAATTTTTGTCAATACTAATGAAGTTGTAAATTATTGAAAAAACATGTAGAATGAATATACATATTTTACAATATAATTGAACTATATACTATACATATAGGAGTGATAAATTCATTTGGAGAAAGCTACGTGCCAATATATTGGCAGCAGTTTTTTTTTTTAATTTAAAGGGCTCCATAGCACCATTCAAAACAAATACCATTTAACAAGTTTAATGGATTTAAGATATTTAATAAAATAATTAAATTTACTTTTTCTGGTATTTTATGTTCTTAGACTCTTATTGTTTGTAAAATTATGTTCGGAAAAAGGTATGATAAAAAATAAGAACAACTAATACATTTTATGAAATTATATTTTTTAAACTGACTTTAGAAATACAATGCAGGAAATTCATCATCGGCTTATATACATCATGGTACTATATTTACTACATATATCTATATTCTAGTCTTGTAATTCAATATAAATAAGCTACTATTTTATTTTGTATTTTAAAAATACTCTTAACTTAATGTACTATAACTGAGTCACTAAATCAATAATAGTATTTGTGCCAAACCACAATGTGAAGTGCACAACTGTACATATTGATGATTTCACTTTAGTATTAGTATTAGTACTTATGAAAATAAAGTTTATAATTTGGTAATGCTTCTACATAGTTCCAATTAGCCACATAACATTTCTTCCTTTGGCAATTTCAATTAAACTGATTATAATTCTACTTCTTCGACAAAATGTAGAGATAAACTCTTGTAATCCAAGCCAATAGTTGTTAACGAGTTTCCTTTATTAATCAACTAAGTGAACAGTTTCACTCAAATAAGTAAAAAAGTAATCGAATAAGCATATTTTTTTTACCATTAAAAGCAAATATACATTTACAAGTTTAATAGATTCAAGATATTAAATACAATTAAAATAGCTTTTTCTAGTATTTTGTTTTAGTCTCTTATTATTTGTTAAATTATGTTCGATAGATTTTATGAAATTTATTTTTTTACTTACTTTAGAAATACTGTTACAGCAACAGAGCGAATATATAGATTAGGAATAGCAAAAAGACATCATCAAGTAAGATTGGTAATTTATTATTAAATACTCTTCATCCTACCAACTAAGCACTTGTTTACATTTATACAAAAATGACATTATAACACTTTACTGACATGCAGACAGTCACTATTACCTATGTCTGACCGGCGCTACTTAGACCACATATGATCGGTTACGCTTAGGCCGCAAAAACCGCCCACGTGAATTGCTAGGCTGGTAGTACTTACACTAAAATGGATCGGTACTAGTTAAGCCAACGCAAAAAGAGGAGGTAAGGAGAGGAAAAATTACCCCAACAAAAGAAGAGAGAGAAAAAAAAATTCTTTACGGTATCTCTGGGTGGCAGTGGAAATGGTAATGCATGCATGCATTACCGTCCAAGGACGGTCACGTTTGCTTAGGTTATGACCGGTGCTACTTAGACTGCGTATGATCGGTAACACTTAGGCCAGGGTTAAAGCGTGCGAGCGGTTTGCACTATTCGGGTGGAATGAGTTGCTGGGCCGGTAGTGCTTAGACCAGAACTAATCGGCGCTACTGAGGCCACTTGACACCAGGGTTGGAATGAGTTGCTGGACCGGTAGTGCTTAGACCAGAATTGATCGGTGCTACTTAGGCCACTGCAACGAGGAAAGGAAGGGAGAGAAAAGGATTATCAAAAAAATTGTTTTAGGTCTACACTCACTTTTATTCAAAGTTATTAGTCAACCGAGATCTCAGACTGATCTCGTTTGTACACTGGAGCGCGGTTGGTTTTAATGCTAATGCTCCTCCTTCAAAAAGCTGCGATATCAAATCAGGACTCGCAGCTTTGGTGTCTTGTCGAATCAGCGATGATGCGTGCGGCGGCTGCAGTATCTTTAGCTGTTCCTATGTTACAATGTTGAGCGAGGTGAAAAGTGCGGGAAAGCGGGGCCCAATGGCGTGACGGCGATCTCCCTTCCAAGCGCCACAATTTCGAGAAGCGGGGAGAACCCATATACTCTAACACAGATAGCGGGCGCTCATCCCTTCTCTAGGGTGTTTTCTGGCGGTTCGTATCCGTCTCCAAGAGCGAGAGAACGTTATTGGGATTTGACATCGGTCATGCGACCCTCGTGGTGGCGCGCTGAACTAGAGCTGGCCAGGCTTTAACGATGTATAAAACTGGCTTGTCTGCACCATGTCGGCTATGGCTAAGGTATATCTATATATATTGGCCACGCCCCCGTGTCAGATTCCAATACCGCACGATGAAGAAGGGAGATGAAAGAGAGAAAAGATATTCTTAACTCTCTCACTCTACGCTTTTTGGAGAGTTTCCTCGATAAATTTTGCGCATTATAAAAAACTATTGAAAATCGAAGTCTTATAAATTAACTATTACATTATTTTACTAGATATTACTCTAATAAAGTATTACAACTTTAAACGGTGATTCTACATTGATTACAAGTGGAGTTATGGCTAATATAAAAATTGTTAAATATAATAGTTTTACAGAAAAATAATTAATATAATTTTAGAAAAATCTTAGACGCTGTTAAAGATTGTAAAACTAAACAGTTGAACTTAATGTCATACAAGTGTCTGCAAGTTTATTGTAAATATCGCTTTTATTTATTAATTACATATGTTTTACTTAATGTTAATGCAGTGACATGAAAGATTTCATTCGAGTTTACATAAAATATTGTTTCGGATTGTTTCCGATCATAAAATTTATAATTTTTATATTTATTTGCCACTTAATTAAATAACCATTTCTTTAAGCCTCAAATGTGAACTTTTGCAATTGATGGAAAATGAAATTATTGTAAGAATAAAATTATTAAGATTTTACAAGAAAAAACATTAATAAATCAATGAAGTTTATATAAACAATTATTTTTAAAAATTTTAAATTAAAAATTAATATTATGTGAAAATATAAAGAAAAATTATTGCAGATAAATTACGTTATTAGCAATTAAAAATCTAAAATAAATGAATATAGGCTTTACAAGTTTTAAAATTGGAAAGTAATATTTCGTCATAGGGTAAGGAAATGAAAAGGTTTCTTTAAAAAGTGCATCTTTGGTGTCTATATAGGCTACCTAGCGTCCTAGGGGGAGATAAGATTTTCCAGATGTACGGCACGAAGTACATGGAGTGATCGTGAAAAAGAATGATCTAATATTCAGTTGTCAAGATCGTTTTACAATTATTATATTGACACAAAACAAAATACCAAGATCTGATTTATTTAATCTAGTTATAGTTTAATAAAGGAGATATAAATATTGTGAAACGAAATGAGTTTAAACAATAAAGATGTGTAAACCTAAAAAATTAATTTAAACAAAGACTTGGAACGAAAATATTTTAGAATACTTATAAAAATACAATGAGAAAGTTTATTGTAACAATAACTTTTATTGTAAGAAAAAAAAATTTAGTTCAAGTGTTCGTATCACACACGGTTTATATTTTAAAACATTCAAATTTTATTTCAAATTATATATCTAAGATGATAGTGCTTGCCTCATCTTGGCGTGGCGGTTTTGGAACCAGATTTTCACCTGCAATGATTAGAATAGGGAATTGTTAATTGATTGGGTTACCATGTGATAAATAAAAAGAGTTTGTTGGTTGCTGAAGAATCATCTCATCTAGGATCATTTAAACTTTTCTAGCTCTATTGACATTTATTAAGAAATTACTAGATAAGTCTAGTTCTATCAAAACATTTTACAGAACAGTCCACAGTCTCGATGGGTGTGAATGGACGTCTATATACAGATGCTCGCGATTATTATTATTATTATTATTATTATTATTCACAGTCTCCCTCCCGTCTCCATCTTTATCGTCGTTTGGCCTCCTCGTCGTCCTCGTCCGTGTCGTCCCAGCCCCTGCGCGCAGGTGGCGGCACTGGCGTCGGCTGCACGAGACCCGGATGGTGGTGTGACAACATACCCATGGGATAGAGGCTCGAGGCAGCCAAAAGGCTCGGGTGTGGCGCGGTACCGTACAAGGCCGCGTGACGCTGGCTTATCGCGGTCATACCCATTTTCTCGACCTCGGCTTCCTGAAGACGCTTCATCTTGGCGCGGCGGTTTTGCTCGGCCAACACCAAAGTCCGCTAAAGAACGAACGATCGAATTCGGATAATTACCTGAATCTGGGTGAGCTTGAGGGACGTCGCCAACTCGACGCGTTCGGGCAGAGGCAGGTACCTCGTTTGGCGGAACTTCATCTCGAACTCCTTGAACTGCTCGCTCGTGAACGGTTTGCTCGGCTTCCTGTTCGGCTTGTGCTTGCTGAGATTGCACTTGAGCTTCGCTGGCTCTCCGTTTTCTGCAACAAGAACAAGAGAAAAAAACCCATTCATTAGTATATCGTGGCACAGGTGCGTTGAATCGAGTGACCGCAGGTGAGGCGTTTCACGTCAACTGTCCCAGCGCGGCGCGCGAGCGCCAAATCGTGCTATATCCAGCTCATGCTTACGATACTAAAATGTACTTGAAAAAATTTTATGATAAGCATTTCCAGCGTATTTTTTTCTCAGCTTTCTAATGGTGTAGGCAGTTTTCCCGAAATTTTCCATTTGCACCTTCAAAAAGTACAAAACGTCTTATAACTCGAAAACGATATTAATATTTTTTTTTACCCTCTAGATCGAAAGCTGAGCGTTTTTTACGTAGGAAAGGGTATTTTTCAAAGAGTGCCCCAGATGTTTTCTACGAGAAATAGAACGCGAAAGAGTAGACGCACCGCCTTTCCTGCGCGCGATACTACGCGGTAAAGCGCGCGGACTGCGCCCGCCTTGTTGCCTATAATATAACCTTTTACGGTGCAACCCCGAAATAAGCGCTCTCGCAATAAGCGCATTTCCCTAGTTTCTCGCTCAATTCTAAGAACAGGGTATCCCCACTCCGACTCAAACTACCAGCTCGAGTTAGACTTCACAACCTGTCCTCTCAATAAGCGCGCCAAGCAAAACAGAGTTTAAGGTAGTTCTCTTCACATTGCAAAAACTGAAAAAGCTTCTGAAAAAAATATACAAATATTCTTCAAAGTCACAGAAATAATACCATATGTTTGTTTACATACATTGCGGAACAAATTTTTGAGAAAAAAATTCTTGAAAATGGTTATTTTTACATGAGAGTAAATGAGTGCTATATCAACTGTGACAGAAAGTAATAGAATTACTCATCAAAAAAACTGGAGTTCAAAAAGAAAAACATAGCTTCAGAAATATAAAATTCGGCTCTTTCTATTAAGTTTATCAAATATGTGTCAAGCCGATCTTTTTAAAAAGATATTAATGATTATAAACACAAATAGCAGATGACGTGCACGAGAGCGAGAGAGACAGAACGACGCCCATGGTATAGTTTGTGCTCTCGCTGAGCAACAAACTGTAGTGCCCGAGGAGAACCCCCTTAAAAGAGACTTTTTAATAGAAAAATTTCATTTTATACCACTCTAACCTCAAAATCACAACTTTGATATGATTTTTCGTCGCTCGTGGTATAAAATACCGTTCGAAACTAGTGCGTAAGTCGATTATTTAGGTGGTGTGACTTTTTCACACTCGCTTCGCTCGTGCAAAAAGTCACACCAGCTAAATAATCGACTTCCCCACCCGTGTCGAAATGTACTATTAATCAACACACGTACACTTAAATATTCTTAAAAGTATAAATTTTTATGCACAGCACAATTTTCTATACTGCAAACGATATTCACTCTCAAAACGTTGTATGCGTGCACTTCAATGTTGTCAACAAACTGACGATCGTCAGAGCGCTTATGGAGAGGTCACGCGCCGAAGAAAGAGAGAGACGGAAAGCGCTAGATACTCGAGGGGAAAGTGCATGGAAGGGGTATACGTTTATGTCAAAAATTCTTCCCCTTACGGGCCTAGGCGCGCTTATTTCTGGGTTACACTGTATAATCTTTAATTCTTTACCTGTTCTTCTGGATTCTTAATAATGCATGGAGTAATATTTTATTAATTATTTTATAAAAAAAAATAAAATTTCAAAACTAACAGCAATATAGTAACTCTTGTACTAACGTTTTTTTTTCAGTGTAGATAATTTTTTTTTTTGTTTTCGCAATTTTTTTCGGGAAGATTTTATACTCTGAACTAAGAGAGGTTTTTTTGAGCTTCAATGTACTTACATATATTGGAATAATAGCATGGTATTGTAACGTGCCTGGTATAGATTTAGCCTTGTCCAGTCTTGGTTTTAGTTTCAAGACCGTTTCTTCATACGATTCTTTACTGCTATAAAAAACTTTGGTTTGCTTGCAGTAATCTTTAGTCCAGTTGTACAGCTCTTCTGACGTTAAAATATGATTACTAGAAGAAACTTGTAGACTAGCTCGTTTTGCACCTCTTTTTAGGTTCGCCCTATACCATCGTACACACCTTTGCAATGTGAGCTGTGGCATAAAAATGCCACTCACCAGTAACTCCAAAATCTTACTCGTGAAAAAGAAAATTTTGAAAATTTGTTTTATTCTTAAAATGCTGACCTGCTCCATCAGTCAAATAATAAACTTTCTTGACTGCAAAATTAGTTTTAAGGTAAGATGTTACAATTTTTTGATATTCATAAACGGCTATGGTATCATGATTTAAATTGTCGGAAATCACAGCAATGCTTACATGTTTGAGTTCATTATTTTGTTTATAGTATACTACAGCTGTAAAAACGGTTGCCTGGTTATTATTCCAGTGGAAGGACTGTGTAGAATTTTGTATAGCGAAAGAATAATTTTCTGCGAAATCGCAACACACGAGAAATTCTCCTTCTTGAAGATTGCTTTTTACGTTATTTATAAAAAGTGATTGTTTCTTAGCAAAAAAATCGTGAGTTTTTAATTTTATTAATTTTTCCCCCAGTATGTCCATAAATTCGTGCACATTTACAGTTTTGGAAGCTATTGTACACCAATCTGTTTGAAACCATGATTGATACTCGATTTGAAAAATATCATTTTCATCAAAACATTGAAGCAAATTTTTTCGTAATATAGACATATTGGGGCAATCCAAACAGTCACCCAAATAGCATCTATCGTGTACATCATTGCACACAATTGCTTGGATGCAATCGTGGTAGTTTTTAAGAGGTAATTGAGGGTCTTTAGTTAAATTTTCTACGTCCATAGCACTTAGCATGAGCTTCACATTTTCGTAATGGACACACACGCATACATTGTGTGTACCGCTACTACCAGCTAAAACACAATGTGGTGGCCTCAATTTTGTAAATTTAGTAAAACCAATATTAATGCATTCATTTTCTTTTTTATATAAATTATACAGCTCATTTAAATTACCAAGCAATAATATTTTTTGAACATGTTCTCTTTCGCCATTGCTCTGTACCTGGCATGATTCGGCTTATATCATCTCTCTCATAAAAACTTTTTACAGAATTTACAGTATCATCTGGAAGTAGTTTGCCACTTTTCTTAACAGGTATTGAAAATACTCCGCTCTTCGCTACTCGAGCTTCCCGTTCACTGCAATCGAATTCTCGCGTCAAGTCCCTACGAGACCAAAACTTCGGTGCGAGAGTTAATAGCTGAATTCTCTCTTGCTTATTTATTGGCTCAGACATTTTTTTCTTTATTTGTTCGAGAACTGCAACACCAGCTTTGTGATATTCATAATCACATACTGTTTTAGCTTTTTTAGTATCAGATGGAGATAAACTTGATTTCTGTGTGTAAATTTAGCATCGACAAGTTGAACATATTTTAGCATTTTCAGGTACTAAAGGATATGCACTTCTGAAAAGTGTTGGAAAGTCAGACAAATTTTTAGATGCAGGGTGATCATTTTTATTTAAAGGATTTATACATTTCAAGTTCCAAGGTGAACCCATTTTAATTGCTATAATAAACAAAAATGGATTTCTCTTTGAGAAAGAAAAAATAATGAAATCAATAGTCACCAATGATTTAATAATTAAATGCCAAAAGTCGCAAGGAAATCCAAGTGTTTAACTGCTATTGACAAGAAATTTGAACAAATTCGAAGAAGAAAAAGATAAAAAGTTATGGTAATTATATACTTTCGACGTGACGATTTACATACAGTTTGAAAAGTGTGGACGCCACCTATCGAATGAAAAATTAATGATTCCGTGCTGCGCGGCAAACCGCGCGGTACCGCGCGTAGGAACCGCCTTTGCAGCGCCGTGCATATACTCTTTCGCGTTCTATTTCTAGCAGAAAACATCTTGGACACTTTTTGGAAAATATTATTTCCTACGTAAAAAATACACAGCTTTCGATCTAAAGGGTAAAAAAAAATATTAAAAATATACTTTTTGAGATATAACACGTAAAAACAAACAAAAAATATTATCTACACTAAAAAAAAAAACGTTAGTACAAGAGTTACTATATTGCTGTTAATTTTGAAATTTTATTTTTTTTTATAATATAATTAATAAAATATTACTCTATGCATTATTAAGAATCCAGAAGAACAGGTAAAGAATTAAAGATTATAAAAGGTTATTATATAGGCAACGAGGCGGGCGCAGTCCGCGCTGTATCGCGTAGTACCGCGCGCAGGAAAGACGGTGCGTCTACTCTTTCGCGTTCTATATCTCGCAGAAAACATCTCGGGCACTCTTTGAAAAATATCCTTTCCTACGTAAAAAATGCTCAGCTTTCGATTTAGAGGGTAAAAAAAATATTAAAAATATCGTTTTCGAGATATAAGACGTTTTGTACTTTTTGAAGGTGAAAATGGAAAATTTCGAGAAAACTGCCTACACCATTGGAAAGCTGAGGAAAAAATACGTTGGATATGCTTATCATAAAATTTTTTCAAGTACATTTTAGTATCGTAAACATGAGCTGGATATAGCACGATTTGGCGCTCGCGCATGCGCGACAGTTGATGTGAAACGCCTCAGGTACACGAGGCGTAATTTTCCGCCGGTAACCGCGCCAGTATCGCTCGCTTCCGGTAAGGTTCTCTATCCTCCTCCAGTTTCGTCGCCGTGCCGCTATCTGCACCGGGGGCGACACCGTAGAGGTGCTTTTTGGAATAATCGCTGGTCCAACACTGCTATGCGCGGATAAGGCCAGAATTTATAGTCGTTACTTGGCACTCAGCACTTGGAATTCAATATATACAGATATACAATTAACATTGTCGCCATATTGAATTTCCAAGTGCTGAGTGCCAAGTGACCTCTACAAATTCGGGCCTAAATTAGCCGGTAGGTGGCAATTAGTTTCGGCATCGGCCGCGCCCCGGGCGGCTGGCGCCACCATCTTGATTACGCGCGCGCGTGCGCGGTATATAGAGAAAGACAGTAGCCGACACTGTGTGTGCGCGCGCACGGCCGAAAGGCTAATTAGCGATGCCCACCACGCGATTACTATATACGCGCCGCGGGCATAAATACGTCCAATTTTTTCGCGCGCTAGTCGAGTATACGCACACAAGGTTTTCCCTTCTTCTTCGCCTTCGCCTTCGTCTCTTCGCCTCCTTCTTCTTCCGTTCGCTTTTGCGCGCGAGAGCGCGGACGAATTTAATTTGCGTAATTGAGCGGCGCGTCGAGTCGTTTGTTGCCTCGCTCGGATTGAGATCTTCGGTACTGCGGCCGCTGCTGCCTTGCGCTCTTGGAAGAAACTTTGTGCGTGTTTGTATATATCGGGGAAACTAGTTGTAATATTATATCGAGGCGAGCGCTCGGTTTATGGATTGTGCGTAATTGCGCCGCGAGCGCGACGCACATCGTGTTCATTCTTTTTTTTTCTCCACCAACTGTATATACTCACATACCGATCGATAATTTTTTCCCCGAATATATTTTTTTGTCGAAGTCGCGTAATTTTTCGCTATACCTCGTTACTTAATTAACCTTTAAACGGTAGGCCGTAAATTATAATTAATTCAAATAGATTATTTTTTTTATCGCCGCGCGGGTAATTACGCGCGCACGCGAGAGCTGCTCGCTTATTTGTATTGAAATGAAAAGTATAAATTAAAAAGTATACGTATACATGCGACTATACCGCTGTCGTGTTACGCGCCACGTATAACGACGAAGAAAAATGCGACGCTTTAAGAAAAAGGTGGATATATATATATATATATATATATATATATATTTATATTTATTTACATACATCAACACTTCGGTAATTCGGTGTGTGTGTGTGTGTGTGTGTGTGTGTGTGTGTGTGTGTGTGTGTGTGTGTGTGTGTGTGTGTGTGTATGCGTATGCTTTTACATAACGCGTATAACGCACGCAGCGCAGCGATCGTTGAATTGTACACTAATTAAGTGCAGAAATTGAATTGTTCGCGTTTAAAATTACCCCAATGGCGAAAGGCCAGACACTACTGGATTCGATGAAGTTGATAAGCCTTCGCGTAATTAAACCGATATTTATCCTATACGTAATTTTTTCGAGCGACGATTTTTCATACAGCGAACCCGAACTTTCCGGCGCTGCACACAGCCACACAATGCAACAACAACCTCATCAGCAAATTGTTACTGCCCCGGCATCATTGACAATTATCGGCCGTGTAATCCGCTTTCCCGCACTTACTCAATCGCTCTCTCGTGCGCACGCGCGTGTGTATATGCTTCATTTATCCCCGCCGCGCGTAATGCGAATATATAATACGACCCGCGCGTCGTTACGCAACCGCGCCTAATTGTTTATGAAAGTACGCGAGCTAATTACGCGCGGATTTCCATCGCATTCTCTCTGTCTCTCTTGCAGATTTATTTCGCGAATCGGTCTTCCGAATTTTCGCCTTCTCGTCTTGTGCGAATTTACACACACACATACACACACACACACACACACACACACACACACACGCGAAATTGCCCCTTTCCGTAATTAGCGCATTAGTTACGCTCACCGTGGGCTTTTATCAGCTGGCGCACGCGATCGTCGGGCTACCTGAAATACGCGCTCTCTCGACGACTTTTTCGGGAACCGCGGAGGCGGCTGTTTTGGCATGAATGGAGGTACGAGTAAAAAGTGTGCGTGTGTGTTTGTATGTGTGAGTTTATTCAATGAACCGCGTAATAATTAAGCGATATTTAATACCAGATGGTCGACGTTTTCTTGCCGGGGCTCTGATAGTTAATGGTAATTGTAGGGTTTTTTGCCCGGATTCTCTGGATTAATGGCAGGCCATTTCGTTTCTAGTTCTGCGTGAGAATAATTTCGTAATCAGTGGCGCGGTGACAAGAAATTTTTTAATGTAGGCGCATGTGCTGTAGGTATGTGACGTATGCGCTTACAATTGGAAAATTAATTCTTTCGTTAGGCTCGTTAGCTTACCGCTATAAGCAGGTGGAAGGAAATTACTTGGATCGAGTGAAATGTATCCGCAGATAATTACGTAGATTTCAAAATTGTGTTTATGACATGACGTAAATTAGCTCATTTTTTAATTTAATCTCAAAAGGAGATTGTCACTATAGCTGAATGCAAGATATCTCATTAGCTACGATAAAAATGAAGTGAAATCTTTAATTTAGAACGTTTATATTGCCTTTAAAAATTTTATTTATAGAGCAACAATTTTTTTCCGTTGCTCTCTTCGCATTGCGATGTGAATTTCGGTCATTCTTCAATGTAAATCATAATCGTCATTTTAGTGATATTCAAACTAAACTTTAGTCACATCCTTTTCTTCTTTTTGTGCAGCTAAACTATAATTTCACGCTTTCATTAACAATCAATCAGAAATAGTTTCCTCTTACTTATAATACTATTATAAAAAAAAATTATCAGAAACACTTTATTGATCTCGCGTAAGCGATACTCCAACGCAAATTACACCCCACAAGATCAGTAGATAAATAATCGAACCTCAACCACACGACCGCCACCTTATCAATCTATAATGATTCACGCGAATCGCCATCTCGCGCGCCGCGCAGTCACTCTCCGTAAAATTTCGCGGATGAATCACACGCACACACACGGCCAGTCAGATCCGTGCTACGCGATAAAAACTCACGCTCGCGCTTATCTCCGTACGTGCTCTCTCTCGCGAAAATGCTGCACATGGCGAAATATCTCGATCCACCTATATAACGCGCTTTGCACCTCTAATGAACGATTAAATTGATTAACTGGACTTATGCAATCGAAATTAATTATCCAGCGATAAATCGCCGCCGTCGTCGTCGTAGTCGTCGGCGCGCATTAATGATCGCGATAACACCGCCACCGCCACCGCCGGGAGCAACACACACGCACGCGAGGACACAGATTGCTGATTATTTCGGGCCCTCGTATATGCGTATGTATGGGTTAAATATATACGCCGGGCCGTCACGTCATACGCGCGAATAAACTTATATGCATTGCGTAATTAACGAAATTAGCGTGTGTGTGCGAGAGGGAGAGCTTTATTAAAATTTCTCGGCGACATTGGCGCTAATTACGTGCATGCGATACATTTTAATTTGCGGAGTTTCGTATGTATATATAGTGCGATTTGCATAGGCGTTGGAAGTTTGTGTGTGTAAGTAATTTATGGGTGAGTTTTGAATGCTCTAATTTTTCGCGAGGCTGCGGTTCCGTCACGCAATCCAGATACGCTGCGAGTTATTATTTAATTTAGTATTGCGGTTTTAAAAGAAGAAACGGTGGCTCCCAAATGGCGACACTTTTGTGCGGTTGGTCGATTGGGCGCAGCGGCATTGAGTGAATCTTTGCATAATTTACTGAAATTGGTTAGTTTTTACTTAAAATCAAGTATTAAGTACATCAGTTTGCAACATTTCCGGTGGCTTGAATGGATTAGAAAGATAAAAGGATATCGAGTTTTTAAGTCACTACACTCTTAAAAATTGTATCCCTATTTTACACAAAGTTTGTGTAAAATGTGAATTTCCCTATTTAACTCAAGAATTTGTGTAAAATCGCTGTTTTACACAAAAATTTTTGTAACATGTACATGAAAATTTGTGTAAAATTTATTTATTTATAAAATTATACGGACTTTGGGCTCTTAAGCATATTGAATATAGGACAGAGGTATGTGAAATACAACATAAAAAGTAAGAATAAATATTAATCAGAATGTCTTTGAGAGAGAACGAGAGGTTCAATAGTTGAACAATAATTCACGGGTGGAACAATAGTTTGCGGTAACATGTTTCCATAAATCGCCATTTAACACAAAAATTGTGTATTAACGTTTGAATTGACGCTGTGAACATGACTTCGCTGGAGATCGACAGGGTTCATGACGTCCGTTCTGGATAAATGCCCGTGCACGCCGGTTTCGGCCTCTTTTCTGGCGATACTGCGAGACGGCGCTAATTTTAGATAAGTCATTCGCGACGCCGTGTAATCGCGTATTTTTTCTTATTTTAGTCGATATGAATATTGAAGAGAGGAAGTGTCGAGCGTGAGGCGCGTTTTATTTGTCCACAAATGTGGTAAGATACTGTTAATAACCATTGTCGATCCTACACACTTACGCGGTGATCATTATTTTAGCTGCTTGTCTGGGAATTAGAAGAACGCTTGATTGAAAATTGAAAATTTTACACAAAAATTTGTGTAAATCGAAAAATTTCACCCACGCTTGTGTACATTTTACACAAATATTGTGTTAAATTTTACACAAAATTTAAATTACACATAGGATTCATATTTTAAACAAAATTTTTAACTGTGTATATGATAAAAAATAGAATCAAGAAATGTGTTTTTGTTGTTTATGGAATGGATTATTCATATATTTATGTACATTTAGAACAATAAAATATCCAATCACGACAACAACTCCTTAGAAGATTATTCCCCCCCCCCCCCCCTTGCGCATTCTTTCATATGATTGCAGTTTTCAGGTCACCCGGAATTATGACGTACCCATCGTGCCAACTATACCGCCGAAGAGAAAAAAAGGAAAAAGAAATTCCAACCTGCACCGTTATAACGATACGACCTCGACGATGATTTTTCTCCATCGATCGCTCGCGCGCGCCCGCTGCGGCTCCTTAATTAACCAACACGTCTCTCTTTCGCGCCGCGGAGTATGGGATCACGAAGCGACCGCGCCAATAATATAATATTTATTCGATAACGAGCCATGAAAAGCGTGTTACGACGGCTTATTAATCTACCGATAACAATGTTACATTACTCGCTCTCTCTCTGTCTCTCTGTGTTTGCGCTTTCGCTCATTATCACCCCCGGCGAGAAATGGGACACGACGGCTGCTGCTGCTGCTGCTGCTGTGCCATCGCATAAATCACGTATTTTAATTCATTTTCAGCGCTCCATTCAAGGATTGACTCATTAAGGAGCACGAGAGAGAGAGACTGGCTGCGAGGAAAAAAAAAATGTGGCCGCCGAGCAAATTTAATTAATTGGCCACGGGAGTGTGTGAGTTGCTACACATTCGTTATAAGATTGATTAAATATTAAGAGAGTAGCTGTTTGCAAGCGAGTTATTGGATATGTGTGTGCGTATTTACGGGAGATAAGAGGCAGGAGTTTCGCGAGGTTGGGTGAGATTCGAAAAATTTGCTAAGAGAGTAATTTTTGGGATGATAGTAGAGTGAGAGGAAATGGGGAGGAATGTTGTTACGGAAGAGAATGATAATGTTTATTTCATAGATTGTAAGAGGTATATAGGAAATTTAATTTGTTGGTATAAAAGAAATTGAATTTTGTATCTGAAGAAACTAGATTTTTAGCTATTTTCAAGCAGAAAGCGAATGGCTTAGGAAATATTGTGTCCGAAGATTATATTTATTTTTCAATATAATTTGCTGAGGCTTCCCACGAAAAAAATATTACGTTTGAAAGAAGTTTTGGAAAAGTTTTGTTTGACTCAAGTTTGGGAAAACTTATGCAATGAGGCAACGCCAAACTTTGATAGAATGGTTTAAAAAGTTTGGCTAAAGTTTGAAAAATTTTAGGAAATAAATTGTTCAAGTACTGGTGACTACCGAAAAAATGTCCGGAAAAGTGCGGGACTAAGAAGGGAGGGTGGGTGCATGGAGAAACACTCAAAATTTCTTTCGAATTGAACAATTGTTCGTAACCTTTACAAAGTTTGGCCAACGTTTTGGAAAACATTTCTTCAACTTCATCACTTAAAAAATTGATTGGTGAAAAGCTCGGGAAAAGTTTGCTAAACTTAACAAAAAAGTTCTATCACAAATTGGGAAGTTTGTCATTGTCTCATTGCATAAGTTTTCCCAATCTTTAGCCAAACAAAACTTTTCCCAAACTTCTTCCAAACATAATTTTTTTACGTGGGTTCGCCATCTTTTTGATTATTATCTTTTTTCAAATAAAATAGTAAACGAAAATTTGTTGCCACACATTAACGAGATTTTATGTCGAACACTCGACAGCAAGGTATTCTCTTCTTTCCGCGGATTATTTGAATTGTTCTAAATTCGCGGAAAACTTTAAAATTTGTAAAAACAAATGTTAAAGAATGACTCATTAAGTATACTTCCTTAAACACAGCCCCGATTACAAAAGGAAATCTGCTATCATCGAATAACCAACTCAAATACATTCCTGCGCTTAATCTTAATAACCAAAAATACAGCGAACAGACACTCCAAATAATTCCATAAACATACAAGCCTCATATCTTTCCTCTTATCGCAAACAAATAACCCACAATTATACACAGAGCCGCCGCAACCAAAGTAATCCTCCATCTTTCCTCCACGATATTTATAACCGCACACGCACATACGCACATACGAGCCAACAATGAACGGAAATCAACTCGATTCGATGGAATCTCGCGGCTAAAGTGTCTCTCTCCCTCTCTCGGCTTTTCCGAGTTAATTCACATGTACAGGGCGAAAAAAGGCAATACTACAACGGCGACGAGGACGAGGGGCGAATCGATTGAGATATCCTCGCGCTGCGTGACACGTCGATTTAGCGAAATTTATTTGACCGCGTACTCTTAGAGCGCTAAGTGGTAGCCCGTGTAGCGCCGCGTCGCGGAAATTTATTGGCGCGTTATGTGTTTCGGAAGAGTGTGAGAGAGTCTTTGTTTTTTCTTTTTTTTTTGCCGCGATGGGTGGCGCGTGTACACGCGGAATGCGGTATATAAGTACGGGGAAAATAGGAGAACCGTGTTGTTGGGGAGTTTGTTGACGAGAATGAGTGATTTATGGGAACGCAGCGGGGAATTTATACACAAATTTGTGAAAAATTTTTTTTTTTTTAGGTTGGATTGGGATTGTTAGTTGAACAATTGATACAGTAATAATATTGACGTAGTACTGTTATGACGCAAGTAGCTGTATAATTATATAATATTATTGTAATGTTGCAATAGTATTGTTTTGGTACAAATTTACGATTAGTTTAAACATTCACCCTCCAAGGCATCGGTAAAACTTGATATCACGTTCTTATACGCGTTTTCATTCATTTCTAAGACTTCTACGACTCCACCCGTTCCTCTCCATCATATGAGCAGGAAACAAAGGATAATGCCGATTTTTACGAGCCGCGCGCACCATAGCAATTCTCCACTACTTCCAACAATGCTCATTGTCCCCGGCACCCCGAAAAAGATATCACTCTCCTCTCTCTCCCGCACACATAGAGCGAGACAATCTCGTTAAGCGCCTGCTCTCCGCGACGCAATATCTCGCCCCGGCAAAGAATCAAGCGCGCAGTTCAACATCTTCATAGCCGCGGCGCGCTATTCTCCGAAAATAAAACTGTCCCCTCCCGGATTGATATTAAAGAGAGCACGGAGTAGTTTATAAGACTGATTATGAGAAGGGTGTGTCTCTCCCTCTCTCTCCTTTATACTTATATACAGCGCGCACTCTGGAAGATCCCGGAGTGTGAATGGACGTGGGCCTGCTAGAGAGCGGCGCATTGTACGCGAGAGAGCCGAGAGGGAGCTACTCCAGTCCATTATATCCTCGCGCGCACGCGCGTTTTCCGCTTTTCCAAAGGGCGCACAAAATAGCGAGGTGTAGTAGCTGTAGTACCTATACAGCCTGTGCCGCGGGGGTAATTTATAGCGTGACTCCGAGGAATGTCACGAGCGAGAGAGAGGTGATTATGACTTTGGAGAGAGAGAGAAGGAGCTTTCTCACGCAGGCCGATGCTCTGCGTGCCGGATTGGGGGTTTTGTTGGGCGAAAATCCTTTTAACGGGCAACCTCGTTCTTTGAAATCGTTGTAAACGGTTGTTGGGAAATTCAAAAAAAGGAGTATAGCTGGGTAGGTTGGCGAGTGCGTTGCTTAAATTGGTAATGTTGATTCGAGAGAACGAGGTTTGGTGAGCGATTTTGAAAGATTGATAGAAGAGGGAGGGGAAGACGTGGGATAGACTCATGCTTCCATGGCAATTAATATTATTTATGGTAAAAAAATGTTATACATATAGTAAAAATCGAATCACAAAATAATAGATATTTCTACTATAAATTGTAGTCATTTTCATGAGAATATCAGTCTGGTCCACGTTTATAGTAGATTTTACTACAAAATTTTACTCTGTATAAATAAATTGTCATTGTTTTTATTTGGAAACAGGCAACGAATTGTGGAATTTTTCAAGTCCCGAAACTTGTAATTATTTGCATAACATTCAATACGATAGAAGTAGATACACGGAGAAAAATGGTTTAGGAAAAATTACTATATTTATAGTAACCGTGGGATAGACTCAAATTATCATAAAATTTATTACAATTTATAGTAAAAACTCCTGTTTTGTAATTTCTCTTACATTTATAGTAAATTTTCCTACAACATTTCTCTCAGTGTAATAATGAATGTACTTCAGGAACGAAGAGTCGAGAAAAACAGATGTAGCTTTGAAATTTTTTTCACAACGTTCGCGTCTTGATCAGCCAAAACATAAACACAATGTTTTCTTGTAGCGTTGTAGCTTTATATCTTCAAAATATTTATCCATAATTTTAGCGTTGGTATAATTTCGTAATCGTAAACACCAAACATAACGAGAAAGTTGTTTATCAAAGTGTTGTGGTCATTAGATTTATTTGTAGCATATATTTTAGAGAGATAGTAAAATGAAAGAAATTCTTTCGTTATCAGATTCAATCTTCGACATATATTAACTGATGCGACAAGCAGGAAAAAAGAGAATATTATTGGTTGAGGAAAGTAAAATACGCTTTTACTAAAAACTATTAAAACTAATACCTTACTTTTGCAGTTGTAACAGTTACCCCTTTCAAAAAAATTATACATATTTCCACTTTTCTAGTAAAGTTACTTTATAAGAAAAAGCCTCTTTTTAGAGACTCTCCACAAATATAATCGCGTCTCCAGTGCTTTATTAAATCATAATTATATTTTCGTCAACAGCGATAGCTGCGTAACCGTCCCAACAAAAAAAAAACTGCTCGATAACCATAAATTCGTCTAAATTTATAAAAGCACAGTTCACTTAAATATATCAGCCGCACCATATTACATTATCAAGCGCTTTTTTACTCCTCCACGTAAGCGTAGGAAAAAAAAGTTAGTCACTCGCCGGGCTCTAAGATTTCCTCGAACTCGCCGTCGTTTCCCTCCACGTACATACAGAGATATATATCTTTGCGCAATTTGGGTTAATTGCTCATTAATAATAGCTCATTGTAACAAATTCGATAAGTCCCACTTCTCGATTGCGCTCTTTGATCTCCGATAGGGCAGAATCAATATTCATTAATTACGGCAATATAACTTTGATTCTGTTTACTTCTTTTATCGAGTACATAACGCACTTACACATGCACACACGCGAGCGATTGCGATAAACGTTATAGCGTCACTCGTCGCTATTTTGATCGCCGATAAAAGAATTAGTATAAAATTAATTATCTCTCATCGGACAATTTCACAAATCAACAGATTGTGTTATTGTGTTATTTATAAAGCGAGGGAGAGGCGCTCGCGTTAAATATTTGAAATACACACTCGTAGCTCAATGGAGTCGACGTTTTAAATATTATCGTTTTGGATGCGAGTGCAGGGGTGTGTTGTTAACGCTATCACGAAGTTGAATAAACGGTATTTTGTGTAAGCTCGTGTGCAGTTATCGTTTCGCTGATTCGTCACAACGTGGACACCTAAGTCGCGCCGGGGAAGATGGATACACGTGACACCAGAGATAGGTTATCTGGAAATTTCTAGCAATAAGTAATAACGTTTGTTTCTTTCTTGGCGAGGATTTGATTTTCAATTGATGTTTATTAAAGCTCAGATGTGCAGGAATTAACAATGTTGCAATAAGGAAAAGCCGAGCGGAGAAGACTGTTGTTTTATTGCGTTTCCTGTAATACAAATCCATATAACGAATGATAACATAATTTATTGTACCACGTTTGATTTGTTATGTGTACGAAGTGCGCCGTGTTCAGATACACGGCGATAATTATTCAAACTCAGAAAAGTTTTGAAGAAATTTTATTCTTATCTTTTGTTTGATGTTATTTTACGCGTAAAAGCAGTAGATACGAACAAAAAGAAATAAAAATATAAATCCAAAATAAAAATAAATCAATCTGAATACATAAAAACAGCTGATAATTTCTTTTCGAACACTCAAACGGATGTTCGGATTAAGCGACATCTTCTTATTTTTAGAATTTTGCTGACGCTTTTTATTATCTCTTTACTGTTTGTTATGCCAAACAGCGCCAACATAAGGAAGCAATTCGAGAAAAAGATTTCAATAAGCAATTAACAGATGTCCAAACGCCTATCGACATTACATCACTCGTCAAAAATAATATCCTCAAAAACTTCCCCGAGGTAAAATTATTGTATTTCCCCTCTAATCAACGCAAATAGACAGGCTGCGCACGATACGATTATCATTAGTGTATTTACCATTTCTCTCACTCACTCACTCTCACTCGCTGCACGCGTTCATTATCACGAAATTCATATTTACACCGTTTCTACGCGCCCGAGATAATTTTATCATCAGCGCTGCGCGTCCCTTATCCGTAATCCCTCGATCTCTCTCCGTCTCTCTCTCACTCTCTTTCTCTCTCTCTCTCTCTCTCTCTCTTTCCTGCAGCTGTACACCGAAAAAGAGGAAAAAGCCGAGAAGGGGGCAAGAGGGTGAAAGGAACGAGATTTCCTCGGGCCAATAAAGGCCGCGCAATTTCGCCTCCTCGCGGGGGTTTAATTACGCGCGGCGGACTCCCGCGGGGACAATCAGATAGCAGCGCACCAAGAGGGCGCAAAATGGAGGGAAAAAGGGAGAGAGAGAGAGAGAGAGAGAGAGAGAGAGAGAGAGAGAGAGAGAGGGGAATGCGGGCGGCGGAGGCTCGGTGTAATTAGAAAATTTTCCCAACAAATTTTCAATTCTGTCGGAGCTTTGTCGTGGAGGTCGCACGAGGTGGTTGGTATGCGGATAAAGGTGTAGCGAGGTTGTAAAGGTTTTTTTTTTTAAAGACTTTAAGCTTTAAATGGTAAAATAGAAAACTCTAGCTGTTGAGGAAGTGCGTAAATATACAGAGTAATGCATTGTTTGCATAAATTTATCAGGTATGAACGAGCTGGGTAGCGTTATAAAGTCAAGTATTATCAAGCGTATATAATTGTAACATAAATCAGTGTGAAGTGATATTAAAAGTATGAGAAGATGTCAAAATAAAGATAAGGGCAAGAAGTGATTAGAAAATATTAGTTTTAATTATTGGAATCTGGTCGACAAAAGGTTAATAATTTTCTAACAATAATACAAATCCAGCAGGGTTAATAACTTGTAAAAGTGATAAAAATATTATTTTGCTTCCTCTCAGGGGAAACTTTTTTTATGAGAAAATAAGAAAATGATCATGCAAGTATATCAAAGTAAACTTTATGCTTATTACGGGAGCAATTTAAGTTATCTATACTTGATCTTGTACCGTTATCGTGCTCCGTAACACTAAACGTATCAAAACGTTAATTGCCATAAAGGAGAAAATCTTATAATTTTGAAAAAAATCTCATTTGTCTAATATTACGAATAACAACTGTGTTCGTTTGCTTTAACCTATCATTATTCAAAAACTAAAGATTAGTTCGACAACACAAATCAGTTAATCGCCATATTCAAAGCGAAAACCAAAATTCCGCGTAACCTCTCAGCATCAACCCACAGCTATCACAAAAATCACCTCGGCTTCGGCGTCTAATGAAGAAATTAGGCAGTGTACACTCCATACAAGCCTCTCTCTCTCCTTCTGTACACACATACCCACATACACGTATTGTCCTCCTCTCCCTCTCCCTCCGCACGAAACTGTAAGAGAGCCGCCGCCGAGCGTCGGTTCATAACTCGCTCGCCTCGAATGAAGTTGTCGTTGTCTCTCGGTCGCGCTGGCGAGAGACAATGCAACGCATAAATATCTCACAACCTCTCATATTATACTCTGCGCTCGCCTCGCTCGCTCGCGAGCCTTTGTCCCGCCACGCGCGGACGGGACAAAGCCGCCAGCCCGGGATACGCAAAACTTCTCTCGTGAAAGCCCATATACGAGCGAGAGAGAAAGAGAGAGAGAAAAATATCGATGATATCGGGGGAGAGAAGCCGATCGGCCGGCCCCGATAAGCGCCGTTTTTGTCACGAGAGAGGGTTCGCGCGTATATATATGTATGCGTATAAGGAGGTTTCGCTAGGCGCTGCGGCTATATATCCTTATTAAGTACAAATCGCTCCATCGCGGACTCTCTCTCTCTCTCTCTCTCTCTCTCTCTCTCTCTCTCTCTCTCTCTCTCTCTCTCTCTCTCCGCATGCGTGTGAATATAGTTCATTTTTTTCAAGCCGAGATCGACGCACTGGCGCCGAATTCATTACGCTTACTTAGTACAAAGGTGTGTACGGCGAGTTAATTAGATTACGCGCCGCGTCGAAAATTTGAGCGATTCGACGATTCCGAGCGAAAGATAGGAAAATCATTTCAGTCAGATTAGAATCAAATGATGAGCATTATACGCATACGTGTGTGTACTTGTAGGTATTTGCGAAAAGATGATATCGGCGATATTGCGTTTAGGCGCTGTTAAATAAGAGTGATGAGATTGTTCGCGAGATACAACGCGAATTAGATAACTGCGGAGGTTTAAAACCGTGTTAACGATGCTTATTTGTTTATGTCGATTCATCGCAGCAAATAAGGCCGTGGCGAGAAATTATGTAATGAAACAGGTAATTATGATCAAAGCGAAGATATACGCGTAAAGTACTCACAGAGAATACAGGTGAATCTGAGGAGGGATTTTTATCAATTAAGGAAAAAATGTCCGGAGATAAAGCAGGCAAACGAACTGCGTGGAAAAAAGCGATTTTGTCCCACGTAACTTCATAAAGAACCATCAGTGCATTTTGCAGGAAATATCGACTCTCCGAAGCGAGCCTTAAAACCCCGCGTAAATATCGAAAAATCAGCGAACAAACGAACACACCGAGCCTCTCTCTCTCTCTCTTTCTCTCTCGCTCTCTCTCTCTCTACCGACAGCGCGAGGCGCATAAAAGAAGCCACTGAAAAAGCAAAACCCATCCGCAAAAAGACACCTTCGAACGAGCAAAAAAAAAGAAAGAGCGAACGAACATCCCGAGCTCCCGGCCAACTAAAAAGCAGCAGCAGCGTCCCTCTCGAAAGAGAGAGAGTGTATAAACCGGCCATTAGTATCGCGGCCGGGCTACTGTCCATTGTTTCGTGTTTGCAGAAACAATTGACGGGTCTCCCCGCCTCGGTCGTCTCGTTAGCGCTCGCTCTCGAGCGCGCACACACACGTACATACACACATACACAGAGGACAGCATTGTCCCCGGGACGTTTAGCACCCGCGGAAAAATCCTAACGAGCTGCGCTGCTGCTGCCGCCTCTTCGACGGTTAACACCTAAGAGAGAGACAGAGGAGAGTGCGTATATGATGTGCGAGAAAGGGAGTGAGTGCGCTTTCGCAGCGAGTGCTTCGTCATTTTCAGTATGCGCGAGCAAAGTGAATCAAAAGTACCGCGCAGCGAGAGATGAGTCGCCAGCTTTGTTGGATCGTACAGTCGAGGCATTGACACGTGTGTGTGTGTCTGTGTTTTTTCGCAGTAATGACTGATCAATAGGTATTTTCGTATACCTGTGCGTGCAAAACGGATGCGCTGCGGAGGTGCCGTTAGCTCATAGTCGGCGTTATGACACTATTATGCCTCTTGCGACTGCGAGAGAGAGGGAGCGATAATTAGCGAAGCGTATTTGCGCTACTAATCGGTACAATAAATATATAATGTGAGGTGTTCACTGACGTCAATTTGCAAAGCTAAATTACTGTTATTGTTGAGATTGGTGGTATTTTTTTGGTAGTACGTATTTTGATGGTTGAATTTGTGTACATTTATATATGGATTTTTAAAGGGAGCTTTTTGTCTGAATTTTTTCTAAATATTGATTGTTGGTTATGAATTAAAAGTAATAAATTAAAACTCAAGAACCTTATTAATAAATAATGTTGATAGTTAGAATCCCAATCTATCGTCTTATTATGGTGATACTTGACGTCAGAATTTTATCACATCTTTTGGTTAAATGCGACCTAAAATTTTAGGAAATTAATCGAAAGTTTTCTTGCAAGAATGGATTCATGGTTTATGGAACCATAATCAACCACAATCTAAATTATTTTAAAAATACTACATTGCCTTCAACTTGCGAAAGAGAAATACACGAAGCATTCTTTGATGATGAACAAAAAGCATGATTGGATAATAACGAGTATATGTTGCAGAAAGCACACTTCACAAGGTTTTTAATACTCTAAACAATACCTGCGAAAATCACTAATACCCCAGCAAAAAAAACACGACTCGGCGACCCCTCCTCTCGTAATCCTCTGCTGAAAAAGCCAGCCTCGGAAACAAAGGCACCTCTAAACTCTCTCTCTCTCTCTCTCTCTCTCTCTGTCTCTCTCTCTCTCTCTCTCTCTCTCTCTCTCTCTCTCTCTGTCTCTCTCTCTCTCTCTCTCTCTCCATCACATACACTCAGGCGCTTTTGCCAATTAGAGCCCGGGTTAGCGAGTCATTACACCCGACCCACTCCCGCTCGCGTTCGCGTTCGCGCTCACTCGCCTCGTCCCCAAATTGTTGTTCGAGCGATCTCGCGCGATACGCGCATTACCATTTCAATGCTTTACTCCAGGGGATGAAAAGAGAGAGAGAGAGAGAGAGAGAGAGAGATCCATCCAGGGGTTGTACGAGCGTCAGATACATTACTCCGCAGCAGTATAACGTAATAACGAGGGAGAGAAAAGAGCGAGCGAGCGAGCCTTATCTCGAGCGATAAGCGCGGCCGTTTTCGCACTTATCCAGTTAGGCGCAAGCGCGGATTATACCCGGGGAGAGAGATTCTCGGGTCTGATAGGAGCGTACGTGAGGGGCCGTACGTATATATATGCTGCACGTGCCGCTTGCGCGATGACAAATGACGCGAGTCTTTTCCATTCTCGCGCGTTATCGCCGCGCGTATATGTATGTGTGACTTTTCAACTGATTCGCCATTAATCAAGCGGAGGCCTTTTGTGACTTGGATGAAAGGGGGCGAGGAGGCGGAGGAGGGGGTAATGAGAGCCTGTGGAAATATTCTATGGGTTTTGGAAATCTCGCGTTTATCAGGCCTGATAGATCTTCGACGCGGATCGAAGAGATTAGAGTGTTAATGGATGAGGTGGGACGTTGTTTATTCTAAAGTGTATAGGCGTGGGGGCGAGTGGATGTCTCTTTATACGAGGATGGCGGGGGTGATTGGAGAGTTGTGTTTTGAATTTTTTGTTATCAAATGACTTGGCACGGTTAGGCTTCGTAAAAAATGTGAAAGGAATGATATAGCGAATGAATTGTAAACTTTAATTACTTGTTGTGCCAATCTCGTAATGGTTATACTTTTATGACAATCCGTATATATTTGCGAAACCTTGCCGGGAATTTCAACTCACTCGAACTATCTGAAAAACATGAGAGAAGACATTTTCGTCAGATACCTCAATTCCATCGACACTTAATCATCGCCCAAAGATACGAAACATCCTTTCTACCAAAACCGATTTCTTCTGCATTCTAATCGATCTCCGTCATTTATAAAAAAAAAAAAGACAAATCTGATCAGAAGAGCCTCGCAATAAAGCAATTATAATCTTCTACCTCTCCCACTCATTATCTTATATCGCACCGCCAATAAAAAAAAAAAAGAAATCGCGCATCTTCCCACCTTATTGCGCACCGTTAATCACACCCCAGAATCGAATAATCCACACCCAGCCGCACACAATTATTAATAAAACGGCAAGCGTATTCGAGGATATCCTGTTAATTCTGCACATAGCAGCAGCAGTAGCAGCAGCAGCAGCTAGCCCGGGCAGAGTAACCGGGAGCGGCGGAAAAATGATAGTCCGGGGGGGAGGGAGAAAATCCGGGCGAAGGGGAGGTTAGGAATAGGAGCTAACCGAGCGTGAGAGATTAAGCTCTCTCTAACAGCGTCGACTGGCGGGGGCTAGCGTGCGCCCAGTATATCAAGGCCCCCGATAAAACGCCACCGCCGCCGACGACGACGTCGTCTTGCCCTGCCAGCCTCCGCCTCTATTGACTCGCGGAATCCAACATATATTCCGGGGGTGGATGTATATACACACACACGCATATGTATATATACTCCATCCTTCGTCGCTTTTTTCGCTGCGATTTGAAATCTGCATCCACGTATATAGAGAGACGCCGCTTCCGTCGCCTAATAGCTGCGTAAACAATAGATCAGAGCAGAACGGCCGCGCTTTGAAGTCCGGAGAGAGTGAGAGCGCCGAAAATCCCCGAGAGCGGAAAGAGCGTTTGACTTGTAAGCCGATAACGTTGAGTCAACGGCTTAGCGATTCACGAGGGTGCCGCCGCCGAAGCCGGGCGTATATACGTGTGACGATGATGATGATGCTGACGACTGTTTGGCCAGTTGGCCTGTTAGCGAGGTGCCGGAAACAAAAGGCGGCATCTCGCTGTGTTTTCTTAACTAAATCGTTGACGTGGTGATGATCGGTGGGGAGAGCGGGATATGGTGCTGGATCGACGTATGCGCGGGTGTGGAATGAGGTGTGCGCGAAGTCGGAAGTGAGATCATTAGAAGGTTGAACATTTGTTAGTTTAGATGAGTGATAATGTTGAGTAGGGAATCATCGACTTCATCTTGGAATTGTCGTTTTTTGAGTATTGGGTGACTTTGAAAAATGCAGATCTGATTTTGGTCATGGGTCTGCTTTAATTTTTTTGTTCTTGTATGTCTTTATATTATTTTAAGAATGATAATAATTAGATTTAGTAAAGTTTCTCGGTTAGACTTTTTCATTTACAATATTCGCTATTCTCGACTTATTGATGAATCCGATTAAAATATCATTTTTTGATTCTTGAATAAAAATTTTTATTATTCTGGTTAATGAAATACAGTTTTGTTGCAAGAATGAGCTTTTTCAGATTTGAAGCATTTCTTCGAAAGCAAAACTTGGCCATTCTGTAGGTATTTATTGTACCAAAATCATCGCTAGAAAATAAAAGAACTTCCTCGACATAGAGATTTCGCCATTTTCATTGCATAGACAAGAAATTAAAATTAATTTTATTTAAAAAAAAAAACCACAAATTAACTACATATAACACTTAAAAAATGTTTCTACACCCGACGTGAAATCTCTATAGACCCACAAACTAGTTAAAAAATAAATTCCCCACCCCTGCAGCCCCCTAGGGTAACCCAACCCGGGCGGGCGCAATCGAGATTCATCAAACCGGCGATCAAATAACAATTGACCTATTGATATCTCTCCCCTTCCCTTGGGGCTGGCAATGTACGTCAGATTAGGCGCGCGGGGGCGAGAAACAAAAGGGCCGCCCACCCCCTCTCTTTGCGTCCGCCCTTTTTACGCGCCTCGGAAACGGAAACCACTCTCTTCGCGCGTCTTATCCGCAAGAGAAATAGTCTTTTTTTCCTCTCTCTCTCTCTCTCTCTCTCTCTCTCTCTCTCTCTCTCTCTCTCTCTCTCTCTCTCTCTCTCTCTCTCTCTCTCTCTCTCTCTCTCTCTCTCTCTCTCTCTCTCTCTCTCTCTCTCTCTCTCCGGAGAGATAGGGATTTTTATTGCCTCAGTGTGTATATCGCGCGAAACTCATTTCCCTCACCCTCGTCCCTCCACGATCGCCGCGTAATTATATATACGAATCTTATCGGGCTTTCTGCGGTTCATCAGGCTCGCCGCCTGCTATCGGCAGTATGCATCGGATAATTAATTGCCCGCGAGTATGTGTGTGTGTGTGTGTGTGTGTGTGTGTGTGTGAGTGTTATAATGAGTTCATGATTTACTGCACGTAAAATTGCGGGAGATAGGCGTTAAGACGATAGCGGAGGACCACGGACGACGGGACGCTACGCCGAATTGAATGAGGAGGATGTATGTAATCTTGAAAGTATATCGGATGATTTGTTTGGGTCGAGGAATAAATATGTCAGGAGGAAATCTGTTTTTGTGGTATCTTAGTTAACGGCGTTTTGTGGTCAGAAGATTTTTCTGATCTTGCCGAATCCTGGTGTTATTTTAACCAGTGGGTTTGTACGTCTAAATGTGTGAAAATCCTAGATTTTATTTTTTATGATATTTTTCGTACCATTGACGAGGAAAATCATAGAAAAACTAAAAAATTGAATAATATATTATATATAATGTTACCGTTTCTCCTAGTAATTTTCCGAACAGAATAACTAAAGACCTGAGCATATTTTTACTAGACCACCCAAACACGGATAACTCCCACAATTTGCGTACGTACACATAGACCTTTACCTGGGCAAATACCACCTCGAGCTAAACTCATCAAACAAACGGACATCCAGCAGCCCCGGCGAAAAGTCACGTCCTCCTCCTCTCTCACGTACACACGGACACATTTCCACACCACCTCCATAACCGTGGGGGGAATCGATAAATTGACCTCTCCTGCAAAAAAGCTCACTCACTACCCCGGCCGCGCATGTGCTTTTTTTTCCTCGTTTTGTGAGAATAAAGTTCGTCCCGTACACACATATAGGCATCGAATATCCGGCGCGCCGGAAAAATGATAAACTTTTGTGTACAGCTCCCTCCCTCTCTCTCTCTCTCTCTCTCTCTTTCTCCCTCCCACCCTCTTTCGCCGGGGCTGACATTTATAACGTCGACAAAGCAAAAGCTCTGGACGTTCGGCTCTGCAGGCAGGCGGGCGGGCGCACACACGTGAATAAAATACTCGTCCGTAAACGCCATAAAAGTGATTTGGAGGACAGAAACGAATGAGGAAACGATAGAAAGAGAAAAATCGCTCTCCCCCAGCGTACACGCATACACGCAGATAGACAGGCGCATGCACACACACATATATGTGGATAGACAGGGGGAGGGAGCGGAGAGGGAAACGAGGAAAAGGGAAAAGAGAAGAGGAAGAGGGAGAGAGAGAGAATCGAGGGGCGGAGTGTAGGAGATAAAGGGCGTTTTATCTCGCGAAATAACTCGGCGCATGCGCAGCAGCGCGAGGAAGGAAGGAGAGAGCCAGAGAGAGAGTGAGAGGAGGGTGGCTGCTGGACGAGTTTTTCTCGTTCTCTCTCTCTCTCACTCTTCCCAACTCGCTCTCTTTCTCTCTCTATCTGCATCGAATCTTTCAATAAAAAATTTTGTAGCCGGCGCGCCGCCATTTTGCGAGTTTAAATGGAAATCCGGCGGCGCGCGGGCGCACTCTTAGCATGCAAATTAAAGTGCTGCCATTTGAATGCGAATAAAACGAGAGAGAGCGAGAGCGAGCGAGAGAGTTGACAGATCGCGAGTCTGGAGCAACCCCCCAGCCGCCGGATGTATATCGGGAAAGGCGAGAGCAAGAGAGAGAGAGAGAGAGAGAAAGAGGAGAGCCAATCGAACGCCGAGCCCCGAAAGAGCCGAGGGAGACTTATTTTTCGGGCGAGGTTGGAAAAAGTGCTCGGGGTGTTCGGCAGCGAATTTCCAAGCGAAGCGCGGAGCTTTTTGATTAGAATAAATAAACGGTGTTTTCCGCGCGTTTTGGTTGGTGGGATTGGGGATGATTGAGATTGTTTTTTTTCTCTGTTTGGGTAGTTAGAAAATCTGTTGGGATGAGGGTGAAAAAGATTGTTGGGAATAAGTTTGACGAATAATAAAAAATTTACTATCTTTTGTAAAAAAGATACTCTTTCTTTGTAAACTTTTAAGTAAGCGTTTTTCTCTTATTATGATTTTATTTACATTAACTCAGAATGTTTGCATATCTTTATCGAGTGAATTAAATAGTACAACTGTACATGGCAAAGTAGTGTATTTATGTTTTTAAATGGTTCTCCTAATATTTAAATCGTAAAAAAGGTCCAAAATTATTAATTTACAGATACAATAATAAACTTGTCTAATAATGTCTTAAGAAAACGTAATAAATTTATTGTTATTTTCAAATGAACGATTTTTAAATTATCAATACAAAAGTTATTTCATAAAAAAAAAATGATTTCCCCCGCGTATATCGTCACAAAATTAAACAATGAATACATCACCCGAAACATGAAAATCCCGACATTTCCCGCCACTTATCGCGAAAAACAATACACTTTATACGCAAAAAAGGCCATCCCATTCGCAAAGGTATACACTTTTTACTGCGCTACGATTTCATTACCGCCTGACGTTTTATAAATCCCGAAAATACGCGCTCGCACACTGCGTAAATTGAAATTTCCCCCGCGCGGCATCACTCCGCCACGTTTATACGCGTGACATTTATTCCTCTCCCGGCGGCGACATCTAAAATTTTCAAATTTCATAAATCCAATACTCCTCCCACCCGCGCCTACGCGAGCGAGTGAGAGAGAAATGTATACACTTTCGAAAAAGGAAATAAACCAGCGCGCGGCGCATTTGGAAAAAGGAGGAAAAAATGGCGAATAGGAGTTTTATTAGTTTTCTTCCAGCTAGCGGCGGCGGCGGCAACACCTCGTATTTCACGTCTTCTTTCTCTCAGCCTCATTACGCATTCCTTAATGCGAGAGCCCACGCGGTGCGGAGACAGTTATGAAATTTCTTCAGAATTATTATTTCGCTCCAGCGGGCGCAAAGTTCAAGTTTCTCCGTCTCACCTCCTCCCGGGGGTGGAGAAGAAGCAGAAGAAGTAATATTTTCCTGCGGGTAATTCGCGCGGCGAAAAAAGAAAGAGAGGATTTATACGAGCTTTTATGAAAAGCGTCGTCCTCTCGAGAAAAGTTAATTGTCTCCGCTCCCTTTTCTTCTTTCCGCCACCCCCTCGAGAAGGAGAAGAGAGATACTTTCCTCGAAATTATGCGCGCGCAATAACGGAAAAATCTCTAATTCTCGCGAAATTGAATGCCCAACCCCCGACCCACGAGTATACGTACGTAACGTATATACAGTACGCAGAGAGTGAGAGAGCAGAGGTAGCGCAGTGGAAACCGGATTTGAATATTGATTCCTCGACTTATTTAAATTCGCCGGCGCTATCGTGGCCGGGATATCTCACGAAATTGGACGCGATAGCGAAAACGAAATAGCGCGCCGAGAGAGAGAGAGAGAGAGAGAGAGAGAGAGAGAGAGAGAGAGAGCACACGAGAGGAAAAGATAGAGGCGGAAAAGGTTCGTTCTCGCGCGCTATAGGACAAAGGAGAGTAGTAGAGAGCGAGAGAGAGAGAGAGAGAGAGAGAGAGAGAGAGAGAGAGAAATGCAAAAGGGATCGAATGGAATTTATAAAGCACGATCTCGATCTCTCGCCAGGAACAACAGGCCATTGCGCGCTATGCTGATCGAATTTAGACCGAACGAAGGAGAGAAAAAGAGAGAGAGAGAAGGAGCGTAATACGACGGGTGTAGCGTACGTATGTATGTATGCACGGCGACGCTATAAAAGTGGAGAGAGGGAGAGGGGGGGAGAGAAAGGGTCAAAACAAAAATGCAGCGGCGAGAGAGAGAGAGAGAGGTACGTTGGTAAGCGAAAAAGTCGAGCGTCTATCTGACACGATTCGCGGAGGCAACGGTACAGAGAGGCGCGGAATATTTTCCGGGGTTTATGACGATGGCGAAGAGAGAAAGAGAGAGGGAGGGAGGCTCGAGTAATACCGTTGCACTCGATATGTATTTTTCGCAAGCGAGTGTGTATGTGTGCAAGTGTGTTTCCTGGGAAATGCGCGAAATGGGAATCATTAGGTTTGTACGTTTGGGGGGAAAATCTATTGTGAGAGAGAATCGATTCGAGAAAGTAAGCTGAAATTAAGGACTATTTTTTGCTTGTACCCGAGTAGTTTATACTGAGATTGATTTAAAAAAGATATTTTCTCATGTCATAAAAACTGTTGTTCTTAGATGTATTTCGTATACATTATTATTTATTTTTTATATATTTATATTATTAAGGTATTTTCTAGTCATGTACTGGCCAACGTATGCCGCTAATTTCATATTTCGTCTTTATAAATAAAAATAGAAGGATGCGCGCTTTCTTATACCCTCGATATAAAAAAGTACTGTTTATACATTTTTAGGTTACGTTCGTAACGGTTTTGTATACATTTTTCAAATAATATCAATCGAATCATTCGTTTTCTCTCACATAATGCATTCTACCAATAATTTTTGTTTTCAATGCATTTATATAACAAAACGAAACCATTATTGAAATTAAATGGCCCAAGTACGCACATCACTAACATCAAAGTGTATCATCATTTCATTCAAACTACTGACGACTTTTTCAACAACCAAACAAGATTCACTATTCTCAGTCACCACTGTCTCACAAAAGCTCCAATTCCCGCATACAAAAATACAAAAACACCTTTTATTTCGCTTCTTACACACCGCATCAGCGGCAACCTAATTGAAAAGTGTCGTCCGAACGAAACCCCGCAGCGCAAAAAGGCCGCGCGGCGCAGGAAGAGCATGTACCATTGAAAATCCACACTGGTAATTAACGCAGGTGCATTTGAAATGCGCCTTCTCCCCCCTCTCCCCTTCGCCCCATCCACCTATCGCAATTCAAATGTCCGCGCCGTCCGTTTAAATAAGCCGCCGTCGCGCGCATGCATGCCTATATACCTCCGTCCACCTTCTCCCTCTCCCTCTTTTTTGCGTAATATCGCAATTCCCGTGCGTGGCCGCGGCGATATTCCGATGTCCAGAATACATCCCGGGGATTTGCGCCGGACCGCGGGAGTAAGTCATCCGCGGCGGCGACTATACTGCTCCTCGCACTTATAGAAATATACAGTACGGCCGCAGTTAGATGCTTAGATAGCCGCGGGAGATAGCGAGATGCAGGAGAGAAGCATGAATAAAAGATATCAGGCGTAGGGGAGGGCGAGTGAGTGAGTTCGCACGCTTCGAGTTTCGCGTTTACAAACGCATGTGTGCGGTGGTGGGACCCGAATTGAGTAGACGAGGGTGGCACTGGGTGTTGCGGACTTCGAAAGTCCAGGTTTATGGTTTTTAAGGGATTGTGTAGCGGAATAATTGCATTTC
This sequence comes from Torymus aiolomorphi, assembly GCA_036365515.1. Classification (NCBI taxonomy): domain Eukaryota; kingdom Metazoa; phylum Arthropoda; class Insecta; order Hymenoptera; family Torymidae; genus Torymus; species Torymus aiolomorphi. The sequence goes on along the minus strand of CM070877.1, from coordinate 9,539,529 downwards.
GATGTTGGTACCGCGGTAAGGCGTGTGGTGTAACTGTATTATTTTTCAATGAGTATGAGGTATGATTGATAAGATAGAAAAGTGCGGTAGTGTAGTTTTTCAAATGGAGAGGGTGAAATAAAAAATTTTTTCATTCTTTTTTGCTAGCTTTAGGTTTATTAAAATAAAAATACTTGTATGTAACTTATTAGATGTCAATTTGATTATTTAGTCATGTTTTGGGTGTAATACAAGTTCTTAAATAGTATTTAAAACGTAGATTAAAAAATTACAAAGTTTTTGTTCTAGTAAAATACTTCAGTATTTATTTTTGGGAAAGGAATATGGAAAATTTCAACGTAAAATTGAAAAACAAAATTCTTACCAATAAAAAAAATTTTTTTTATTACATTCAAAGCGACTGGTAACACGTTTAAAATCATTTCGACAAAACAAAAGTTGAGCGTAACTCTCCGTTATTTAATATACTTATTTACTATTTAGTATTTTCAAGGGCCGTTGTGACAATTTTATAGAGATTATTTATAAGCTACTTCCTGAACGTGATATATTTCTACAAAAAAACCCACGTTTTTTAAATTTCACTCATTTTTTACAATCTTGTACGAAAACACTATTTTATAAGCTACTTTTCAAATATTATATATTTCTAATAAAACTATATTTTCTTCGACTCGCTTTCTCTTTATATAAATTCGCCTCGATATAATTAAACCATAAACCTTGTCAAAATCCTTACCAAACACAGCACTTCTAAACCCACCCTGCCGAAAAACTGACCAGCTCCTCTCTAACCATGGGAAAAATCTCTCTATTTTCCCGCTCGCGTCCATCGTTAAAGCGCCCCGTGATCGATCGGACTAATATCCTCTCCCCGGCCCATCAGGCAACCGTCTCCGCTCACGCGGCCGAAATAACTTAGGGCAGCGCGGAGGCGGCGGGGATTAATAGGCCTGTAAACGTTGCCGCGATGATTTCATTAATATTCATCGCGCGCGAGCGTGCGTCTGATTTACCGCCTTTAATTTGACTCACGAAAATTTTAATAGCGACGCGGGATTGATTGATGCGCTGCTGCTGCTGCTGTAAGCGTAGGTGCATACGTGCGTGCGTGCATTATACACACGCCCACGGAAAATATTGTAATAAACGTGTAACACGCGTGTGTGTATAGGGGAGAAATTATTCATTGCAGCGGTATACGCCCCGACACGTGGATCGTGTAATGTAAGGAAGGGAGAGAGAAAGTGAGAGAGAGAGAGAGCGGTAATGCGTATGTTATTGGGTGTTATGGAGAAACGATGATGGTTTTCTTAGGGTGATGCGCTTTTTCAGGCGTAGTTCCGCGATGCCGATGGGATTTTTATTGATTGAGTTTAAAGCGCCGACTGCGGGGTGTTGTTGTCAGCTTTAATAATGCAACGCGCGGGGCCTCAACAAAACGTGAGGGATTAAAGATTGAAGGTTTTTATGATTGATTATGACAATAAGGTGTGAAAATTACAGTATCAGTATAAGGGAAAATGATAGGTCGAACAAAAATACTAGATATTTAGTTTATGTACACATGTTTTTCATTTATCTATTGTCATTTTATATCAAGAAATAATTTAATGATTTACTTTGTTCCAGCGATTTTATTAAGATATATTGATGAATTGAAAAGATATGTTATTATACATGAAGCATAGCCCATAATGAAAGGTAACACGACTCCCGTTCAAAAGTCACCTCCTCTCACGCAGATAACGAAGAAAAACATCCTAGAATTAGTACTTTTAAGCGGCGAGCAGTTAAAACAGAGCTCTCTGCTTGTTGTTCCTTCCTCCCATAACCTCCAACGAAAATACAAAATAATACCAGTATACCTTTTAATAGCTGTGAAAAGAAAGACTAGCCTCTTCCCTTCTATTTTGCTTTCCAAAGCCGGGAAACCCAAAAGTCAACCCTTTGCGGCTCCAGGTGAAGAGAGGGAGAGAGAGAGAGAACGAGAGAGACTTCTTTCTCGCGCTGACAAGCCGTCGACAAACACGGCGGCGCCTTTGGCCCTGTTGGAATAATAGGAGACCTCTAGCTTTCCAAAGAGACGCCGACGACTGCGTAATACGAGAACTTTGAACTTTAACGAAGAGCGGCGCGCGTGTGTGACTCCACTTTTCGGCCGATGTTTGTGTATCCTATAGGTGTATGGAGAGGAAGGCAGAGAGTGAGAGAGATAATTTTATGTGTGTGTGCGGACGCACGCACGCGCACGAGTGTATGTGGTTTTTGGCCTGCGGTCCTGTACTAATGAACGGTTAATGGTTAATAAAGCCGACAAACAGGACGTAGGAAAGAAAAAAGGATTTTTAGGTGTTATCGTTAGAATAATATTGGGCGAAGCTGGAAAGGTGGACTTGCGAATTTCCGTGCGCGAGGATGTTTGATTTTTGTAGAAATATGAGACGGGCAGGTAAAAGATGACTTTTTCAATGACGTTATAGTTAGATGGCAAATAGTTATACACAGAGAGACTGAAATATAAAAAAAATTATGGTTTCTGCAGAAAGACTTTCGATTATGTTTACTTAAACTTACACTGAGAAAAAAATCTACGAAATATTTTGCCTAGAAAATGCTTCTATTATAATTTAATGGTACCTTGATCAATTTGAAGAAAGATTGATTTAACTAAGCAAATAGTATACCAAAAATTAATGAATAGCTCACCTTGAATGAAGTCGTTTTAAAATGATTAGAGAAACTTTGAGTCAATGACAAATATTTTATAGATTGCAAACAATATAATCTTCTGAAATTCAACGAAATTTTTTCGCAGGTGTAGAATCCCGGCTGGAAATCGTCCATTTTTCGCCCATTTGTGAAACGATTTTTCTCCCATTTTCTAGCCATTTAATAGCGAGTTGACCGAAATCACTAGAAAATGGCTACAAAATAGGAGAAAAATCGTTTCACAAATGGGAGAAAAATGGACGATTTCTACCAGGGATGTTCAGTTTTTAAATCTATTGTTAAAACATCTATTGCAAGTTTTGTCGTACAAATAATAGAATGTTATTGTCTTTCTTTATGAGCTGCTTTTTCATTCACAGTGGATAGAACTTTTTGATTTACGTGGTCATGAGAATAGTTTACGAGTAGATTCATATTTTCCGTTATGCGCCACCTGCAGATTATTTTTGTACTGTTTTTCCATTGCCATACTACGTAAGTACTGCGATGAGATAAAATCACGAAAAAAAGAAAATTATAGACAACTTTTTTCATAAAAATATTAATTTAAAAAATTTACAAAACGATCGACGACCACGTTACACTGATATTATCAAAATTTCAAACCGCGATCCTGTACACAACGGAATCACGAGGCACATACACTCGCGCACAGCCATCTCGCAGTCCCTAAAATCAAGCCGTATAATTCGAAAGGCTCGTCGACAACCCTCCGATCCCGCTCACCCACACTACATCGCTCTCCTCCCCCGCAGACTATCGATTACACCCTTCTCTCTCCCCTCTACCGCGGCCGACTCGCTATCTCCGCAGCGTCGGCGCTCGACATTGTAACGCATAATGGCGGGGATTGAAAATTCAAATACACCTCGGTGGCGGCGGTGGCCGCCATTAAACTGAATAACGAGACCGCTCGCCGGCGCGCTGCCTTCGAAATATGAACACGACGATGATTTGCGGCCTCGTAAACCCCGCTTCATAACGAATAATAATGTCACCACCGCGAGCGAGCGATATTGTCGCCGCGAGCTTTTTTCATGCGCCTCGTAATGCGAGCGCGCGCGCGCGTGCGCCAGGCGAAATTAAATAATAAAATACGCGCGAGGAGGCTTTTTTTCGATTTAAGGTCTTGGGAGGTAGGGAAATTCTTTATTGGGTGGACGGAGTTTTTTTATTATGCGAGGATTGAGAAAATTGTCTCGGGAAAGGTAATAAAGGAGCGGTAAGCGGGCTGTTTTGACGAATCAAATTTATTTGCACGGACGGGCTGCTTTTATTACTTTTTCTCGTTAAGAGTGCTGGGGTGGCTGGATGATAAAGGTATATAGGCTCGAGGTGTACTTACTTACTTGGAGTGTACTTTCGGTTGTATTTGAGTTTAACTGGCGGATTTTGTTCGTACCGCTTTTGAAGGTGCCAAATGATAATATGGAGTAATATTTGAGATGATATGCGTATAAACCTCTAGACGACACTAGACTAGACTCCAAAGTAATATATATCGATTAATATAAAAATCTTAAGAAAATTTTCATTTATTTACTACGAAATTACAGGTTTGGCTTCAATTTTATATAGTTATTTTAAAACAAACTATGCAATATTATGGGTTATAATTTCTAAACAAAATCAATAATATTTCTTATTAAAAAATATATAAGAAAAATATATTCCTGTCATTTATTAACAAACTGGTACAAATTTTAGATTTTCGCGCAAGGTTTCGAAATTTAAGGTTAAAAATAATTATGTACGAATCGATGTTCCGATAAGATTAAGTGTTCGGATATTAGGACATTTCTTCTTAAAATTATATTAACGTCCATTTCCTATTCCCCTTCAAAGAGCAAATTGATGCAGATTACAAATCTTTAATAAAATGAAAAATGGGCATCAATCTACAAACGGACAACACTGACCATTATATCACGAATTCTCTGAAACCACAATACGATTTGCTAAATTAAAAGACACATATATAAGTCAAACAAACTTCACTACCAAAAATAAGGCAGAAAATCGCCTTTAAAAGCCTTTTACACTCGAAGCCAACCCATTCATACCCTCATTACGCACACGAGCTGCGAGAGCCCTCCCTCTCTCTCTCCTCTCCTCCATTCACCTCGGCGAGCCAAACAAACACAACACGCGCGTGCGCATTAGCTCTCCTTCCCCCTACATACGCGCGAATAATTTTGTCCCTCGCGAATCGCCGTGGCGACGAAGAAATTGCTCCTACTGCGCGTGCGCACACACACACACATACAGAGGAATGCCCGGAGCAATTTTTCGCATTAAAATTCCCCGCGGTCGGGGCGAAAACCTGGGCGTAGGCTGAGCAAGACTCGAAGAAGAAGAAGAGGAGAAGAAACAGAGGAGAAGAAGAAGGAGAGAAGGCCCTTATAGAGGCCGGGCTAACAAGGGGCCGATACGCGGGCAATATATTAGAGCCCGAAGCGCGGGGGGCCCTGCTATTGTCGTCGTCCTCTCCTTTGTTCTCCTCGTCCTCCTCCTCACTTGCGCGCGCGCACATGCAAAGTCACCGGGGCAGGAAAAATATACGCAAAAAGGGGCGCCAGCAGCAACCCCGTAACGAGACGCAAGCGAGCTCGCTTGCTTGCTTTTTAATTGAAGCGCGTGCGGGGCGATTATTTTGGGACCCTCCTCGCCGCCGTCGCCATCGCGTAATCGAAATAAGTTTTCATTAAATCCGATATCTTCTTCCCTGCGCGAGCTCGTAAAAAACGACGTCTCAATCTTCTCCGAGGTGGAGAAGAAGAAGAAGGAGAAGAAGAGAGAGGAAGAGAGCACAGAGAGAGCCGGCCGCGCCTTAAGTGGAACCTTCAGGGCGGTTAATTGCCCGCGCTCGAAAAAGCCGGCGTCCTCCATAAAATTTGTTTGCGCTGCTGCTGCTGCTGCTGCTGCAAAGAAGCGCCTTAGAAAAAAGGCGTGTGTGCGCGTGTGTGTGTGTGCGAGAGCGCAGACGCGGTTAACGGATGATTTAATTAAGAGCCGCACAAATTACGGGATGCTAATGCTCGCGCGGCCTTAATTGACCGCGCGCGGCGCTCGCGCTCTCTCTCCTCACCTGCGCGCCCCCTTCCGACACTTTTCGGGCCTTTTCAATTAAGCCATCATCGTCGTCGTCGTCGCGGGTGTTTGTGTATACATATAGCGTGCGCGCATAAATTTTATCTCGCGCGGGATATTTCGCATCTCGTTAGGCTACCGTTCAATTTGATTAAATTAATAAGGCAATTGATAAGCGCTGCGGGCCGCGAGAGAGAGAGAGAGAGAGAGAGAGAGCGTATAAGTGGCGCTGGTGCTGGCGGCGCGCGAGCGCGTTAATTAGCGGGAGACGCCGCCGCTGTATAGCCGCGGGCAATTAAAACAACATCTTCATTATTAGGCGAGTGTGCGGTGTACACGAGCACAAGCGCCCGCTCGCAGCTACTGTAGGCACATACACGTACGTGCGCTGGGGAGAGAGAGGTAAAAAGGGGACGTTGTTGTAAGACCGCGCTGCGTACACTTCGTTTGCTCTTCTCGCGCACGCGCGCACGAGGCAGGGAGAGAGTGTATTTAAATTTCTCACAGCGTGGAGGTAAAAAGACGAAGGCGAGTTGAGAACGGGTCTATTAAGGTTGTCGTGAACGTAACGGCCGTGGTAAAAAAAAAATAAATGATTGTGTCGAAGGGTTGAGGAATTTTGTCGTGTTTTTATTTTTTATAATAGATCAGTGAATGGTTGCGATATGGTATTGTGGAATCTGTGGAATTTTAGCGATTCTATAGTTAATATTTATTTTTGGGAATAGTATACACTGAGAGAAGAATATTGTTACTGTTAACATATTTATCTATTTGAAATACAACTATTTGACATATTTAAGGATAAAATGTGATATTGTAATAGTTACAATATCTATATTAGCTAATAACATATTCAGATTTGAAAGTAGCTGATGGTAGAAGCTCTTGTAAATTGTAGTTTTTTAATCTAATAGCCAATTTTCTACCAGGATGATGTTGTTATATAACAAAAAGGTTTGAAATAAAAACTCCATTTAGCTTTTTACTCCAACGTTTCGGATATTTTTATTGTTTATGTCCCTCATCAGGATAAACAATAAAAATGTCCGAAACGTTGGAGTACAAAAATAAATGATGTTTTTATTTCAAACGTTTTTGTTATAAAACAACATCATCCTGGTAAAAAATTGGCCATTAGATTAAACAACTACTATAATAAGCATATTGTAACTATTACAATATCAATATTCTTAGGTACATATTGAAATTGTTTATGAGAACATGGTAACTTAACTGTTAACATGGCATTGTAACTGTTACAATGCCTATATTTGGTCATATTTAAACATACGCATATTAACAGTTACAATGCCATGTTAACAGTAAACAAATCCTTTTCTGAGTGTACGTATAAAGTGAGTTATGATTCTGATTGTGTAAAATTAGTAAAGTTTTTCGATAAGTTGGATAACGAATTTTTAGGGAGAAATTTAAACAATAAAACTTATAAATCGAAGAAATATTATCTTGAAATTGTCTATACGCTCTGAAAGATGTATAATAAAAAAATTAATAACGAATTGTAATTTTTAAAACTGCGTATTTTGCTGAAGCTGAAAATCAAGTTACCGTTTTTGTCATTACAAATTAATTTTGATAGTACAAGAGAGATAACACGGAGCAGACACACACTGTCATATTTCTAACCTAACTGCCCGTGTATAATCACGTGATCACATACATCCAATTGTATTATTATTAATAGAGGAACACTACAACCATAATAAACTCAACTATAATGTATGTTTGTTGTTTTGCGAGCTCCTGCAGATGTAAATTATCTCGATTTTCCCCTTATTTATTGCATTAACCTTCAAGACAAACACCCGGAGCGCATTCGAGATAAGCAAGGTTTTGTTAATGGCCAAGATTGAAGTGTAAAGACACACACCTGGCGCGTTATTAATTCGGTTATTACATCGGTTAAATCTCGGCGCGCTGTTAATGAGCCGCGACGCGACCAGTTCCAGTCGTATATAAGTATATTAATTGAGCTCCACCTTTTTTTGAAATTCGAGCGCGGCCAGCCGCTTTCGAGGTTAATTTGGATGAAAAAGTTCACACTGATAATGGGAATCGTTTGATCTTGCGCGAAGCCTGGTTGTAAAGAACGAAGGAGATTGGTAATCTTAGCGAGACGAAATTAATTTCACTTAAGGTGTTGCGATAAGATGCACTTCAGTGGTTTTGCTAAAAGGAAAGGTTGTTTAATGGAAGCGAAAGGAACGTGCCAAAACTTAAAATTCATAAAAGGATATACATTGAGATTAAGATTATGATTGTTACACAGAAAACAATAAATAACTAATTCGATTGCCCTGCAGTTTATTTAAGTTGAAAATGGATGGGTCATTTTTCTGACAACGATGAAGGTCGAGAAGAAGTTAAAGAAAAAAATTCTGATAAACGTTAAAACAACTTTAAAACAAATAAAGTTTCTATTGTTATTTTGAAAAGGAGATTCTACTTTTCGGATCCGCAGGCAAGCTAGAAGATCTTTGAGAAAGTACATGTGTGCGTGCGTGTGCGTGAGAGGAAATTCGACCAAATTTCGATCAAAAGTATGTAAGATCGAGAGATTCGGCGATCTGAGCGGCTGTTTATAAAGAGTCGTAATATCAAGGCTTGCCTGGTTTATTTGCAATACCGTCTTATTGAGGTTCAAAGTTTTATGAAATCAAAAAGATTTGTATAACAATTTTATAAAAATTATTTTATTAAAAATGTTATAAAGATAATTTTTTATACAATTGGTTTTATAAAAACTTTATAATACTTTACAAAATCTTTGTACGTGAGATTTTAGTATTTTTCTGAGTTGCAACAATTTTTAGACCTTTTGTAATAGGAACGTTTTTTATAACACTAGAATCTCATAAACGTTTCAACAGTTTTTTAGAATACATACATGTTCAGTTGAAAAATATAAGAAAAAAATGCACAAAGTCGAGCTATGGTTTTTCAGGATCTCTCGATATACATTTTTGTTTTGCTTCACTCGTGATTTTTTTTTAATTCTGAAAAAAGCAAATGTAAGCTCGTTTTCTCTACTTTTCTTCTACCTGGGTCTTTAAAATTGTATATTGCATCTTTTTAGACTAAATAATTTCTATTTGAAAAAAGATCTCTTTTTTAAACATTTTCTCTAAATTAAAGTATAATAATTCACAAGTCCAGTTTTTCGGAGCGTTACACTCTTCTATTGCATCATTATTAATATTTTGATATTCTAAAACAAATCCCAGAGTTTAAACGAAATCTGTAACCCCCAGATAGAAAGCCCTTCTAATAGCTGTTAATCAAATGATAATAACAGTCAAAGAATAATAATCAATTTATTGCATTAAAAAAATAATTATTTAAAGTAAAATATCATGCCTTACACCCAAAAAGTAAATCCATTCACTGAAAAAAATTTGGCACTCTAGCTGACCCGATGAGTACAGACGCTGTGCGAAAAGTAGGGTCAAATGTTGTACCGCGATTCGGTACACCTCCTGTCCCGTACTGGCACAGCTCCTCTCTGTAAACGCACCGCGGATGCCTCCTGCCATATAACCTCTGAACATTCGGGACAAACGCTGTGCCAAAAGTGGGAGATCTCACGCACGCAGCGAAGGGGGCGCTGACGAACTGTGATGGAAACAAATGCCATGCCAAATTTTTTTCAGTGTTTGAATAAGATTGAACACAACAACTCGGTCTCCGATTCTACGAGAAATCCCATTCATTATTTTCATAAAAAAATGCTTCCATCCTCCTGAAGAATTCCCCAACACCATTCAGTACACTCTTCCTCAATCACAATTAAAATTCAATACAGTCCAACAAAAGCAAACGGAAATCTGCCTAAATCATCTGGCCTACCCTCGCATCGCCCTCCACCCCAATATAAATTCCCACAATATCGCATCATGAATACATAACCCGCCCCATACACACGCACGCGTGGCTCTTCCTGTAATCGTTTCTCCCGCAACTCGAGTAAATACGTTTTTACCATCTACCGACTGCACTGCATGCAAATCGCGCAGCCTCCGTCATTACAGGCGACAATGATTCGGACGACCCCATCGCGTGCTTGCTTATTAAAAAGAGACGCGCGTGTTTTACTCTGCGGTGTCGACTTTCGCTCTCGCCTTCCCCTATATGTAGGGGGCGCGTGCGTTCGAGGGTCGCGTCCGTGTTTTATTGGTTTATTTATCACGCTGTAGCCGGGCGGGCTTAGCCGGGGATTACGCTCGTCAGATTTTTATTAGCTGGCGCGCCTTTCCCACAGTGATCTAGTTTTTCTTTATTCGGCGCCGTGATTTTATGATAATCGCGCGATTACGGTGGCAAAGGGAGGGGGAGGGAGAAGAAGAAGAAGAAGCCAGCGCGCTTATTGCCTTTTGACTCTGCGATTATAAGGAGGTTATTTCCTTCGGTGGTGGTGGCGGTTTGATGGATGTTGGCCCAGGGACGCTGGAGTAGAGGATAGTGGGCGGTTATTGAATTTTGGAGCATGAAATATAAATGTTTTTGCACTGCTTTTCGAAATTATTGTCTAAATGCAAAATAGTGAAATTCACTATTTCAATAGTTATAGTAAGTGGTTTACTACTGAAGTAGTAGGAATCCACTATTTCAATAGTGCATGTTCACTATTTGACAATGAAAATTAAATTCTAGCAGTGATCAACTTATAACTACCACAATAGTAAATAGTTTAAAAAGTTTAATTGAAGAAGAAAAAAATCAGAATTAGTACTTTTTTTATTTTTGATAGCTTTTAAGTTTATTGCTACATTAACTTCGATTTCCCTTACTCGGAAATAAATCTTCTAGTAAAAATCACTACAGAATATCGTAATATGCTTTTTCTGTAAAATTACTATTTTTCTAATGATTTTATATAAATATTTAGTATAGGGATATAGACTAAAAACAGTCAAAATTATTGAAAATATAGTAAAATTAATCTTTTTTTTAAAAGCTATTATATACACAATAGTAAGCCTGTCTATCCACATTTTTTTGGAAGCTTTTTCTCTGCAATTATTTGACAATAAGACATAAAAAGATCTATTTATAAAACATTAATGTAAAAAATTATGTTCTACTTGGTAACTCCACCTTAATAATTTACTGCACACTGAAAGTCAGTCATTGTATTTGAAAAAAATCTTGTAATAAGCATTCGTTAATCTGAGAAACTCTTAACTGCATTAAACATCGCTTACTAATCACCAATCACAATCTCTCGCATTTCCTTTTACAAAGCTACCCCTCCAAAAAAACCCACGAGCAAAAAATTATCTCCTCCCAAAATAGCCACCTTCGTCATTATTTTATTCGACACATTGTCAGCTGCGCTGAAAACCGAACCGTGGCTATAGTCGCGCGCCGATTGACACGAGCGGCGATAATTGATGCGGTGAAACTCGACTACTCGCGCGAGAAGAGAAAGTGTTATTAATTGGCGGCTCAATGAGCCGTACGCGCGCGCGGCTTTGATCTTAACGATTCGTTGGGAGAATAAATAACGGCGGGTAAGTAAGTGATAGGTGAGGTGTGAAGATTTATGCGGAAAATTCGTGAATGAGGAAGAACAAATGAAGAAGCAGATTTTTTAAAGGTTGGTAATGGTTATGCCGTTAGGTAAGACGTGTGACGTAAACATTAGCATTAACTGACACAATTTTTTTCTCTAACGAATCTTTTCTCAAATGAAGTACAAATATTATTGTATAATTTGTAAATTAGTACACTGCCTTATTGATAATAAAATAGTGAAATATTAGCGATGAATAATTAAACAAAAACTTAGTGACAAAGTCACTCAGTCATTCTATTTATAAGAAGCTAAATGTTAATCTGAATAAATGCCAGCACTGACAAGGCTAAGTATCAATTTGCGTTTTAAAATTTCATCAGACTCTTCTACTCGACCAACTACCGACACCTCGATTTGCATCACAACTGGCCAAAAATTTCACATCATAAATCACACGCACCCAAACAACGTGGGAGTTCCCGCGAAGTTTTCTCATATCCAAAAACTCATTCATCCCTTTATATCCCCCTTTTTCTAAAAAAACGCCTCCTCATTACATTCATAAACGAAGAATCCTCTCACGATGACGTCCGCGCGATCTCCTTTTTCTTTTTTATCGGTCGGCTGATCGTTAATTCACTTTACTGTGCGAAAGGCAAACACACCCCCGAGATTTTCGACGTTTTAATAGTGTTTGCCAGGGGCTTAGCTGCGAATTGACTTTCTTTGGCGAGCGTCAGCGACGGGAGCATATGTCTCTCGTGTTATAGTGTAGGGTGCGAGCTACAAGGGGGAAATCTATAGTGGAGAGGGTGCGCGCGTCTTTTTGCGGTGCTTGATCCGAGTTTGAGGTTGTATGGGAGGTAGGGGGACAGCGGGTGGTGGCGTGCCTATGGTGACGGTGATATCTAGGGAGAGTGACAGTTACTTTTTTTTCGAAGCTTTATGAGGTTCTAGTGCGCAATATTGCGGGAGTAGTTTTAGATCGAGGAAAGTGATTTAGCGAAGAATCGAAATAGTTTAACAAAAAGTACTATGCCACAAGGTGAAAAATAAAGTGTACACAGAAAACTTGGAAAGCCTGTTATTGTGCTTGAGAAGAAAATATAGAAAATAACAAATTTTCATACATAGTAATCCACAATCGATCTGATATAACCGTTTACATTTGTATCGAAAATTATTATAGACATTTGCGCACTTCCATGTGACACGTTGCGTAATATGCACAATAATAAGAACTGCGTTATTATAATAAATATAAATCTGTGCACTAAATGCGCACATGTGTATCGTGCTGCGCTATATTAGGAACTGCACTTTCAAAGAAATAATTTGTGCATACTAAATGTGCCCGTTCTGTTCTGTGCATAATATTAAGAACTGCGCGGTTAAAGAAATAATTGCCATGAAACTATGTAGAACGATGTATTACTGGATTACGCAGAGCAACTGGATTTGTTCAAGACAAAAACCGCTATTTTTTATATTAATTATTTTTACAGGTTCCGCCCACAAATCAGGGTAAATGGTAGAATAGAAATATTACACCCTCTTAAAGCATTAGTTTGTACGCAATAAAAATGTGCACGATGTGTACTGTGCACAGTAATACAAATAATAATTTGTGCACAACAAATGTGCATGTTTTGTAGTGTGCACAATAAATTTGCACGTTGTGTATTGTGCACAATAATACAAACTGTACTTTTAAAGAAATATTTTGTACACAATAAATGTGCCCGTTGCATACTGTGTACAATACGAAATGTGTTTTTAAAAAATAATTTGTGCACAATAAATATGCAAATTGTGTACTGTGCACAATAATACGAACAGTGCTTTTAAGAAATAATTTGTGCACAATAATTTTACGCGTTGTGTACTGTGCACAATAATACGAACAGTGCACAATAATAAGGACTGTGCTTTTAAAGAAATAATTTGTGCACAATGAATGTGCACCTTGTGTACTGTGCATAATAATAAGGACTGTGCTTTTTAAGAAATAATTTGTGCACAATAAATACGCACGCCGTGTACTGTGCACAATAAATGTGCACGTTGTGTACTGTATACAATAACACGAACTGCACTTTTAAAGAAATATTTTGTGCACAGTAAATGTGCATATTAATTCTTTACACTTATAAACATTGCACAACTGATCGGACTCGTATTTAAATACGATATATCGTAGAAGTGTAAATTCGTCTTCGTTTAAACTAATAGTAATATATGTAATCAAGGATTGCCTACTTTTTTATTATAAAACTGTTTTTCTGTATTCTTTTATAAAATTTAAATAGCCAGACCCCTGCCCTTCCGGTTCACGTTCTAAAAGAAAAGTTTTGCCAAAATTTAATTCCATTTCGGCTGGTCAACAATGAATTGCAAAATGATAATTGTCCTTTTGGGTTATTTTCATGCAATCTTGATGATGAAGTTTAAGGCGGTTCGTGCGCGACTCACTATGCCAATAGTATATCATTTTTTAAAATATTGCATGATATACGTTAAATACACAACATTTCCTTCTATAAATAAATGAAATTGATTTAGATGATATTTCCAGCAATAGATGATATTTCTTCATATAATTAAGAAATAAAACACTATTTTTAAAAACATGCAGTTAGTCTAGCATAGTTTTGTTTTGTCCGCATGCTTAATCTGTACATCCTTATTTTTTTTTGTTAAATTTCTTTTCGGGATATTCGGCTAGGTCAAAATTTTAAAATCTCATTAGAACGAGTAAAATTTTAATTTTCTGAACCTATAATTTCCGGTCTCGAGATCCAGTTTTTCTGGGGAGAAATCATCACTTCCAATGAAAAATCGAGAATTTGACAAAAATACGCACAAGAAACTGATTTTCACGAGGCATTTTCTCGCTATTGTAATCGGCAACCGTATCTAAAAATTCTTCAGAGTTCTAACAGCTTTTATTCAATTATCCAGTTGTTACTCTAGCGCATGAACCTCGTGAAAATACATATTATTAAGATTTTAAAAATCCGAAGACAAAGAGATTCAACTAAAAAAGGTATAAGTTTCCCTTTCATTCGGTTATCTCCTCCTATACTCGGTTCTATACGGACAATGCGAGAATGCATCGCACGTTAAATGTTACACATACGTAACCCCCGTAGACAAGTTTATCACGCGCGAATCGCGCTTAACTAGAAAGTTACCGAAATTTATGAATATCACCGGGAATCAGCATCCTAAACTTTCGATTTCGTTTCCCCTGCGCCCAAGTATAACAAACGGAATGCCGCGATAAATTATCGAGCGAGCGCGCTCGCGCCACCGCCGTTTGTACGCAGGCGCGCCATAACAAGACAATTAGAAAGCGCTAATTATCTAGTAGCGAGCGGTGCGCACGCGCTGCCGCCGGGGAAATAATTATACCTGCGCGCAAGAAAAGGCGGGGAGAGAGAGAGAGAGAGAGAGAGAGAAAGGACGGAAGAGAGGGAACGACGTAGCAGCAGCAGCAGCAGCCGCGCGTTAATGGAAGAGGCGGAGAGAGAAAATTGAAACCTTCGCGATTTAAATATATCTGCGTATTGTTAGACCCTCGCTCTCCGCACGCGCGCGCGCCTTAATTAAACCTACTTAATTTTCTTTGAGCGAGAGCGTCCGCGTGCCTGACTGCCTGCCTGCAGCTCCTCCCAGCGTAATTAGCGCGGCGGCCGCGGCGTCGCTCACTCGCGTTGCTCGCTTTGCGGCTTTTACCATTCCTCGTTCGTCGAAAAATGCCCGCGTGTGTGTGTGTGTGTGTATGTACGTGTGCAACAGGGAGGAAGGGAGGGAAGGTTTATTTGAGCCGAGCCAACAAATTACCCGCGCGCACTTTCCAAACAGCGCTTTTTGGGTAAAGTGGCTACCGGTTGAGCTAACACATACACGTGGAAAGAGAAGGCAGAGAGAGACGGTAGCTGTATGTATTTCCCTCTCGCGGTTAGGCGTAATTACCTACTCGTTAGCGACGTTTTTGCGAGTAATTAGCCGGAATGAGTAGTTTAGGACGGTGTATTAAGTGTCCGCGACGGCTGACCGGTCTATCTTACCGGCGACCGATACTGTAATGAATCTGGTTTGCGTAATGTCTTGGAAGGAATTAATGGTTTTTTTTTGTTTCATTATTCGGAAGTGAATGAAATCTTGAAACGAATTATATTCGCGTTCTCTTAGAAAAAAAAAGAATTTAAGCGGGTTCTTATCGATTATAATCTTAAATTGATAGATAAAGTCGGTAAAGTAGGAATTTGTGATAATACTTTTTTAATTAAGACTGTGTTTTAACATTACATACTATTATTTTTTTATCAAAGAGAAAAATTTGTTATTTTCATTAGTAACTACATAATGCAGGTATATATCTAAATTTTACGTACATAATGAGGATAACAATATTAATGGGAAAACATGTCAGTCGGTAAAGTAGAGCTAAAACTGATTAATAATTGTTGAACGATAACAAAACCACTCACGATCCCATTTTCAATTCCACACAATAGTATTAGAAAAATTATTCTTCAAAATTCCCAACCACCTCTACGATTGCGCAGCATCACAGTCTCATTTCGGGCCACAGCGCTTCCCTAAAATAGCATGAAATTGCGTACCGGCCATTGTTACCACTCTATTCAACTTGTAATTATCGATTACGCACATCTAGGCATTGCGCATTTTGCGTATCTTTCGTCCTGACTCATCGCCGACTATCATCATCATCGCCATCTCGATGCCCAAGGTACAATCGCGAGCACTGCAGCATGTATATATTGATTACGCACGGGCGGCGCATGCATATCCCGGCGGGGTTATTACTTAGAGGTTAATACGGCCGCGCCGCCTAATTGCAAGTCACACAAACGCCTCGTTCATCAAGCCCCTTCCCCCTTCTGTTTCTCTATATCACTTCCTCCCCTCTCACTTCGCTCTTCTTCCTTTCGAATACCTCGCGGAGAGCTCGAAACGCGCCAAAGTGCGTTGCCAAGCTCGCTCTTTCTCTCTCTCGCGCGCGATGACTAATGACGCTTTAAGTGCCGCTTAAGTGGCGCTGTTAGCACAAATACTCGCGCGCTCTTTTGCGCTTTTTGCGGGTCTTCTCTCTCTCTCTCGTCTGTTGGTCTCTGCCTCTTTTTTCTCTCGTCGTCGTCGTCGTCGTCGTCGTCGTCTCGCTCGTTCTTTTGGATCGCGCCGGAAAAACGCGCGTCGAGGAATCCGAGCGCTTTCGCGCGCGCGCGAAGTGAGCAGTGAAGAGAGAGAGAGAGAGCAAGAGAAAAAAGTGCGAGTGTCGTATGCGGACGAAGAATAGATCAAAGGTGTCTGTGCGAGGGTAAGTGAGGAGGAGTAAGAATCGATGAAGAAAGCGGCGCAGAGAGTGAGAGAGAGAGGATGGTTTTTTCGCTTGGTATTCGTAGAGTTTCAAGAATCTGGTGGTAGATATATTATGCCTCCGACTTGGAGGCATAAAAAAGAAGATGAAAGAGGGATATATACATAAGTTTGTACGATGTCGAGGAATCCCTAGCGATTGCTTGTAATTTATGTAGATTTTGTGTCTATAACCATTCCAAAGTTTGCTAAAAGTGATTTCTGAGAGACTTCTGCCAGTACAAATTACTCTGTAAACACGAGCTCAAGAACTTTCTAGCATCGAGTGTATGCTAAGCCATTATGCAGCTATATTTTAAAGATTTGCAATCTGGTGATAAAATAGGTGGTTTAATACATTCATTTCCTCGATTACAACGCAAAAATAATTTTGTAAACAACAAGCATCTCTTGTCCGCCGAGGAACGTTCGCAGAAATCACATTTTATCCGACATAACGATCGTCGCCCGAATTCCATCTAAATCAATCGGAGCCATTTTAATTCGCTCCCGAAATCCTTCATTAAGATTAATCAGCCTCGCGTACCGCGCGGCAATTTCTCGGCCGAGGATCCGGAATTTCGGCAGTAGGCCCGTCCGTCTATTAATTCCTCCGCGGGGCCGGGACAACCGAAACAAAGCCGCACGAGGCAAAGGAGTGTATATAGTCGAGACGAGACGGAGAAAGAGACGACCCGAGAGAGCGAGCCGCGCGCGGCTAATGGAGTCATTCTGAGTACAGTCGGCGGCAGAAGTGAGCGTGTCGCAAATCATCGCGAGATTAGAAATTCAAATTTACACGCGGCGGCGCCTGAAATCGCGCGGCCCGATCTCAATAGGCGAAACAAACGGACCGATTGTATTACATTGTGCGCAGCGATGGGAAGAGATTTGTTTCTTCGGATCCACGAATATAATGCGTCTGTATTCCTCTCCTCCGCCTCGTTGTCGTCTCCTTCGGCGCAGCTGCGCGAGTCTCGAATTTAGCCGCGGAATGCAGATTCATTCGCGCTTTATTACTCGATCCTGCCTTTGACAAATTGCCGCTCCACTCGCGCGCGCAGATATATATATATATTTTCGCGAGCTTTGTTTGTGCAGCGCTCTCGCCTCTTAATTAAGGAATTTATAAGGTGACAGAGCCTTTTAAGATCTATAAATGCGCGTACACGAGTGGCTCGTTATATGCACGCCTGTGTGTATGCGTATAACGTATATACACGCGAGAGGAAAAAATAAAAGGGCGAGAGCATATAACGAACGCGGGGCTGAATTGATGTAGTCGGCCGGCGGCGCGGCCGAGCGATGTAAACGCCGGCTACATTGATTACGGGCATTTTTCCTCGGGTATTAATGGCGCTGCTGTGTGTATGCGCGCGCCCCGGCTATGCGGAGATGCTTGAAATTACTAATTCGGAGAAAGGAGGGGCGAGTCGATGATATGGTAACTGATTCTCGAGGAGATTGTACGATTCAATTACGCGTTCAGCTCGTTTCGTTGAAAAGTTTCTGTAATAAGGGAAGAGAGTCGCAGGATTTGGGCACGAATAAGTACGGATGTGAGGAACGCGCGGAGTACTGGGATATACTTACTTTAACAGGATTTCAAGAGAGTCAATGGGCTTACATGGATTCCGAAGGCAAACGATGTCGTGGTATTGGGATTTGACATCCATATATATATAGCTAACCAAGATGGCACAAGTTAGCCCGTGCTTAACCTGTATATTTAAATGGGACTGCTGGCCAAGTCGCGCGATCTTGGCTAGCTATATGCTATATTTTAGTATGCATTTTAGTTAGCTATATATACGAATGTGAAATCCCAATAACTGAACGCGTCCCGAGTAACTAAACAAAATCATTAATATCCATTGTGGATTGATCTTGGATGAATTGTTCTGACCTCTCGCTGATGGATCAACAACGCGTCTTATTGATGCGCACGATCTTACCAATGTTAAAGCTACCAGCAAAGCAGAAATGGATGTGATGTGTGTAAATTACAGCATTAAAGCGCCTCGGCAAAGCTAAGAATTCAGGTACCTACTGATACCTTCGGTTCACATCTTCATCTGATAAAGGAACAATTCCAGCATCAGGAACGTTAATCCCATTTGCTTTTGTTCATACGATCGCTTTATTAATTTCAGAAAAACCGAGAAACCAGCCAATTCCAATCCATCCGGCAGCCATTCTCGGAATCCCAGAAAAATCGCCTTAATTACCAGCATAAACAACTAACGGTACAGCCGCTAGCAGCAGCGACACAGACTTGACGAGTGTTACCACCGTGAAACCTCACCTACAAGCCTCCCACCCATCCATCATCCGCAGAATTTCGTGGAATCCGCTGAAAAAGCGGATGGCGCGAAAAACGCCGCGCGTCCAATCAGCGCGCGAGTTTCCACGGCCGGGGCTAAAAGAAACGAGAGGAGAGCTAATCAGCATGCGTTCCGCTTCCCCTCGAGCCAATTAGAAATACTCTGTTTTACCGACTGTCAGAGAGCGAGAGAGAGCATCGAGCAGCGTATTGAGTTGTATCGGCCGAGTTATGTTCGCTTCGTTAGCGCGACCTCGCGCACGCGCGCGATTCCTTCCACCTCTGGCGCTTGATTTACGGGCGAGTCAACGGACTCTCTCTCTCTCACTGCAGAGAGAGGATCGCTAATAGTCCGCGGCCAGCCCCGAGGAGAGCAAATATTCCGCTCTCTAATTGGAATTGATTAGAGGCGAGCGAGAGGAGAGCTGGAATAAAGACGGAATTGCTCGCGACCGCCGCGAAAGCGGAACGAGAGACGCTGCTTTATGGACCTATACACACACACACGCTGAAAGAGAGAGAGAGAGAGAGAGAGGGAGACGTCTCTTTCTGCGAGCAAGCGAGCTTGTTGCGCCTCTTCTTTTTTCTCAAGCGGCGATGGCGGCGGCTGCGCTCAATCAATTATGCCTCAATCTGCGTCGAGCATTATTTAGCGCTCGACTACAAATATTAGCACTCGATTAATGCGCGGGCAAGCGAACGGCGAGAGAGAGAGAGAGGAGGAGTGGGAATATTAGCAAGAACGTTCTCTCTCTCTCTTTCCCTGGCTCGGCATTCATCAAGCTTATTACGCGCTTTGATGTTGCTCTCTCTCGCTATATACTCACCGCTGAAGATGAAGAGCGAATGAGATGTTTGCAGCGCTAATAAAATTTTTTTATGGACGTTGAATGTGATATCGTGTTGACGGTTTATTAATTTGTTGCGCATACTTTAGAATGATAGGGACGAATCGGGCTGGAAATAGTAGGAGAAGAGTGGCGATTTTGAGGTTAGATTAACGATTTTGTTTGATTAATGCGATGAACCAAATTTTATTATATTATGGTATATCTTTGAGATGATAAAACGTGTAATAATAATACATAGAAACACATAATTATAGGTTAAAGGCATTTCAGCTGAATTTAATTAAGAACAAAGAATGTTTTATCCCAATAAAGCGAAAAATCGCCACTTTGAAGTTATCCAAATTACTCATCTGCCAATAACAGCTATTTTGATCGAGGTAAGTATACACGTACAATGTGACTTAAATGGAACTATTCTCATTAGCGCAATAGGCACATTAAAACGTAACATGATTTTCGTTCTTCTCCAAGCCCAGAATTAATGCAGATAAAAAAGCGATTTAACAAAGGCATCCAGAACCTGATTTTCTTTCAAAAGCGCTCAATTAACGTGATTACAAAGTCCGAAATCGACTTAATGCGCAGCAAACGACAAAACTGGAAAATTCAAATGAACGAATACGCGCGGGCGCGCTCCTTCCGTTATAATCCAATTACACTCTGTTCGGGCGATTCTTGGCGAGGCCGAAAAAATTTAAAAGTATAATCTCCCTCTCTCTCCCTTGGCGTGTACATCGAAAAACAATCCGAAAACACAGCCGGCTGATTACGTATATATCTCCCGGCGCATTGCAAAAGGTGTCTCAATACAGATTGCAGAAAAAAGTGCGCTCGCTCGCGCGTATATAATAATAATAAACGAACGAGAGGCTTCTCCTCGCCTCGGCGCGACCGTTTGTTTTTGTTTTATCGGAGAGAGAACCGGGCTCGCTATCGCAGTCTAGCGCTAACGAGGCTGTTAGCAACAATTATTCTAATTAATATCTCCCCCGGTTACTCGCGCCATAGAAGCAACAGCAGCAGCAGCAGCAGCTCTTCTCTCATTTTTTCATGCCTCGGGGTCTGTCTCTTTCACTGCGCATGCGCGTCCCATTCGCTTTACGAGGAGAGGCTCCGTCCGATGCTTTTTGCCCTCGTCGAGAGGCTGATTGGCTATTACGTCTTCTTCCTACCTTAGTTAGCGCGAGATTGAGTCTTTCGGCTGCTGCTGCTTCTTCTGCTTCTTCTTCTTCTCTCGTCTCACTTTTTTTATGGGGTCTTGTGACGATATTTTCCGAGCTGGATGACGACGGCGGCGAGTATAACCGTCAGCTTTCGTTATGGCCGGCCGACTAATGTCTCAATTATGCAATAATTTATACGGAGGGGCCCTGTGTAAACATCTTTTTTGCCACGGTTATTTCGCAGGATGTAGACCAATTCGGAATTGTTAGAAATTTCAAATGACACGCGCACGCGTGCGTGATTGGATTCGCATTCTTCGCGGTTCGACGCTTGGAATTCTAACGAACGAGCGGGTTTGGAATTATTCCGACTGTATAAAAAGCTTTTTCAATATGAAGTAGTGATCTATTGATTGTTAAGTCGATAGTATAAGTCTTATTAATGAAACAGAGTTTCTTGAAGGCAGGTCTTGAAATGTTCCCTTAAAACTAGTTGTAATTGTAGCAAAAACGGTATTATACATTTGAGCATGTACGTAGAAAAATATTGCACAATCTAAAAAGTCATTTAATTCGCGCTGTCGGTAAACGATACACTTGGGGGAGTCTCAGAGTCATAACAGATTCCTAAATCGAATTTTTCATTATTTGAATTTGTTTTCAAGTTTTTTAAAAGTATGTCAATGAATTCATCGTTGAATTGAGTTGAAAACCCGTGAATGACAAAAGTAATTTTAAAAAGTCAAAAATAAAACAAAAAAAAATAATAATGGAAAGAACGAAAATCGTATATTTCATTATTTCAATCAATTTTGCAGTTTCTCTCAACGGTTTTAAATGCATTTATTCAAAATAACTTGGAGACCAGTAGAAAAAAATAAAAACAAAACAATAAAGTATGCAGCTGAGTAGCAGCCATTCATCCCTTTAAACATTGCAAAGCCGGCTGAAAAATTAAAGATCATCATCAAAACAAAGAAGCTCATCCTCCTTCCTCAACCAGCATTTCGAGACACGAAAATGTGAAAAATTGCCCGTCGATGATCTCGCTCGCGAGATTAGCATTTCTCGAAAACCGGGACCGCGGCGCTCTCTCGCCGTGACGAAATGGGCTCTTTAAGGCTACAAATCGCCTTTGTTTTTCAAGGCCTCTCTGCTGCGCGTTCGGGCGCAACGAGAGCCTCGGAACTGTCTTCCCCCGGGCTTCGCGTGATGAACGGAAGCCGCAGTTTTGCATAAATTGAACGCGGCCGCGGGACAATCGATCGATCACTTCACTGTATGCATGCACACACGCGGGAGAGAGAGAGAGGTAAGGCTGCTGATCTACGGCTCTTGTCACGCGGCAGAACGAATTTACAGCCTTATTCCGATAACAGTCATGCAGCAAAGATAGAGTGGGGAGGGCGCGAGCGTTTTTCAATGGGATGAGGTAAAAACGTGGGAGGTTGAGGGAATTTATTTTATATACGCCAAGGCTGCGGATTAAGGGATTTCACGGTGCCTGGAGTATGGGAATTCGATTAATTAAACGGCGGTGGAGAAATTTTACTATATGTTGAATTCTACAGAAAATTACCCCTAATTGTGGTCGAAAAATCGTAAAAATTCAAAGTTGAAGCACACCTCCAACAACTGGTTTTTCCTATTCTGTAGCAAAAATAATGCACGAAAAATGTGTCGAACCAAGGAAATCAGAATAGTGTTTTTCAAGAAGCTACATTTAATTTTTCTTATGGTAATTTAACATGGGAAAAATAGGCGAAAAGTAGTCATTGATGATTAACCAATAGTAAGCTACTGAAGAGGCAAAAACAAATTTCACAAAAAAGCGATTAAAGTAGAAGATAAGAGCTTTAATTTGAGACTAGAATCGTTAAAATCGATCGATTCTGTGAAAAGCTACGTGAATTTGAAAATTGCGAAAAATGACCAAAAATGATCGACTTTTTCCAAGTCCACGTAATTCTTAAAATTTTGTCTCAAATTAAAGCTCTTTTCTTCTACTTTAATCGCTTTTTTCGTAAAAATTTTTTTGCCTCTTTAATAGCTTGCTATTGGTTAATCATCAATGACCACTTTTCGTCCATTTTTCCCATAAGTTAAATTTCCATCAGAAAATGTAGCTTCCTGAAAAACACTATGCCGATCTTTGGTTCGACACGCTTTTCGTGCATTATTTTTGCTACAGAATAGGAAAAACCAGTTGTTGGAGGTGTGCTTCAACCTTGAATTTTTACTATTTTTCGACCACAGTTAGGGGTAATTTTCTGTAGAATTCGACATTTATGTAAAAGATGATTCTTTGAGGACTATTGTGGAGAATCGTTCAGAGGACAAAATTTAGTCATTACTTTATTCGGTTTTCTAGTTTACTATATACATAATGTTAAGGAAATTATACTATTATGCGAAAAATGGACGAATTGATTGTCATCTTATTACAACTACATACGATGATTTCTCGAAGAAAACTGAATCACATCGCTTTTCACAACAACCTCCCATCCTTAACCAACAATATAAACATACTTCTTCACGTCAACATCTCCCACCGCTGCATCTCGACCCAAAATCTAAAGTAGCCCGCATATAACAGAATATCCCGAGCCTCATCGTCGATGCACCGCAGAACCAGCCCAAACCGCGAGCGCCGCCGAAGAATTAGAATTTTAATTCGCAAACAAAAGACTTCATTTGAATTCGCACAGACCTCTCCCTCTCCATCTTTCTCTCATTCCCTCTCCACGTTCCAGCCCTACATCGTCCGAGATCGCCGCGAGATTACCGCTCACTCGCGTGATAAATCAATTATCGGCGCGAGACACATGAATTTCAAGAATAGAAGCGAGAGAGGGTGAGGGTATACACTTTTATGTATCGGCGGGACGGCACGACTCGCGCTCGCATGAAATACGGCCGGCCGATTGTGTCTCCCTCGCGCTCGCGGACACAAAAGGCCACTCGCGGAAATACGTTGTCTTTACAATCGCCCGCGCGCGCGCGCGCAAGCGGCCATATTGCTGAGGGAGAGAGGGGCTCCGTTGTCGTTGTGTACCTCACGAATTGCCGTGCCGAGAGCGAGTCTCGACCTTAAATAAGCCATCAAAGCTGAAAAAGTCCCCGCGGCGAGGAACGTGCGCGACGAGGGGACGCGTGGTAATGCAGTGTAGAGTTGTAAGGTACGAAGCTAACAGCGTTTTTGCGCTGGATAATGTGCGCTTGTTTATTTACGAATATCGTTGTTCGGGGACGGTGGGAGGGTATATGTACGATTCGGATAGGAGCCAGTTGGAAAATGTTGCTTTTGCGGGAGTTATGGGGGTTTTAAGGAGGTGAAGTAATTGTTTTTTAGGTTTTTGGGAGTTAACAAATGTTTTGAGGGGGTTCGAGGATGATTTTACCGATCGAAAAAAATCAGCTAGTAATTTTTAATAAATCGCACGGGTATAAGATTAGCGAGTGTATCAAGTAGCAAAGGAAAATCTTATCTAACCTAATAAATGTTTTCTGTCACCCTCCCATAGGGGGTAACATCGTTATTTACCAAAATCATATAGCTATTTTAGTACATAATTTATATAGAAAGTTTTCGGTACAATTGTAATAAAAGTACTCTTTTCAAATAAATCAGCAACCTCAAAAAACAACGCTTCAACGAAAAAGAAAAAACAACCCAGCCCGTATAAAGTCCGCTAAAATATATAATATATAAATTACAGTCACAGGAATACTTAAACGCCGATATTTAAATCCACCTTAACTTTAACATCTGCCTCCTTCCTCCCATTCACCGGAGCTTTAATCTGCATATAGGTATCCATCTATGCCTATATACAAGCACCAGCAGCACCGCCACCTCCTCCCGCCTTCCGATCTCCTCGGAAACCGAGCAGAAAACAAGAAGTAAACGTCGCCCGCGCACGGACGACTTCCTCTCGTCCTCTCCCTCCAAGAGGAATGTCTGTATACACTCGCGGCGCGCGGAGGAGGAGGAGGAGGATACTCGAGCGCCGGGGGGAGGAGCGTCGTCGTCGTGAGTAAAAAGCGCGCGCATCTCGTTGCCTCGGTTGCTGCGCCGCGCCGCCGCCGCGAGAGAGATTGCCGGGCGCGATAGCGGGGTGATCTGTGAGCCCCGGTGTGTGGTACCCCCCTTTCCTCCCCCTCCTTACCACCACTCCTCCCCCTCCGCCTCATCCTCTCACGTTTTCGCGACCCTCCGGATTGAGACGTCTCTCTTAGGCCTCTCTCGCTCTTTGTCCGCGCTTCTCTCTCCCCGTCGATCGTATTTACGAGTAGCTCGCGGAGCGCCGTCTTAGGGAAAGGACGCGCAGAGAAAGAGGAGATTACGGACAGGAGAGATGCAGAGCAGCCGGCGCGTATTTCAATTGAATGAAAAAAGGGGGAGGTTGAGAGGAGAGCACACACACACACGAATACACACAAATTATTGTGTGCGTGAGAGGCTGTGGATGCTGCGCGAGGGGGCACACACGTGGGAGAGAGAGAGAGGAGGAAATGGAAAATATGGCGCCAAAGGAAGGGCTTTGATGTATAGACGGGGAGAGTGCAGCGCTGGCTTGTAATGCGCTGTACGTATTTTAGAGTGTCTTTTCTAATAAGTGATGAAGGAATTCGCGGCGAGATATCGCCGAAGTATCGGAACGTATCGACGCCTATAGGAGATTAACGGCTGCATTAAACACCTCGAGAGATAATATTTATCGGAGCTGAAAGGGTGAAATGATGATTCAGTGGTCAAAGTATATGAAAAATCTCGAAATACACAATTTTAATCTATGTAAAAGGTAATAGAATATTATATTAATGTTATACATAAATATGTATGCGCAGATACTTAAGATTATGAAAGTTTAGTTCTAGAATCCTTCAGTTTTTCCGTTCATGAAAAAACTGATTAAATACGAAACTGTACACGGAGAAAAATGTTCTATTAAAAATTACTATGTTTTATTGTAACCGGAGGACAGACTTGAATTCTTAAAAAAATTACTATGTTTTATAGCAAAAATTGCTATAAATGTAGTAAAAATTACTAGAAACATAGCAATTTTTGCTAGAAAACATAGTAATTTTTTTAAGAATTCAAGTCTGTCCCCCGGTTACAATAAAACATAGTCATTTTTAATAGAACATTTTTCTCCGTGTATTGAATAAAAGTGTCTAT
The DNA here is from genome assembly GCA_036365515.1 of Torymus aiolomorphi. NCBI lineage: Eukaryota > Metazoa > Arthropoda > Insecta > Hymenoptera > Torymidae > Torymus > Torymus aiolomorphi. Next base: position 9,513,257 of record CM070877.1, on the reverse strand, counting down.
TTAATAATGGCATAGTTATTAGTCTCACGAAAGATTTTTATAAGAATTCGGTGTATTAAATCCAGCCGGTTCCCGAGCATTTATCTATATCGAACCATATATACACCACTATTCACATTAACCCGGCCTCTAAAAAGGTCTCTTATACACCCTCGCGTGTACAATATGTGGGAACCTCGACGCTATTAAACCCACTAACTCATAACAATAATGTCCCATCATTAAATCGGCCAAGCGAATCACATTACACCTATACACATATATACAGAAAAATTAATTCATCTCCATTTGTAAACACGCGTCTCTCGGAACCCACTAGCCGCTCTATCTCCAATTCCCTCGAAAGAACGAAAAAATCAAATCGATCGACCGTGAATCACCGTAATTTTCCCCCTAAAAAAGCCGCGCCGCCGCCTTTCATCCCTCCTCTCTCCAAGTGGCTACTTTATTTCCCATAAATCAAAAAAAAAAAAAAAAAAAAATAGTAAGTGGAGTACTACCAAAGCAGGCCTGCGCCGGCATAACTCATCGATTACCGAATTAGCCGAAGGGGCCCTGGGAAACGGCGGGAGCTCCGTGACCCAGAAGTCATCGTCGCCTTAGCGCAGGTGAGTACAAGAAGACTTCTTCTTCTTCTTTACGTGGGAGTGTACACGTGTTCTCCGAGCGACGAATTTTCCGGGTGATCGAGCGCTGAGTATACTCGACAGGTATATATATATATATATACGCGCCACTCGAGCCCAATAGGCGTGGCGGGGAGAATCGAATTTTCCTCCTCTTATGTATAAGGCTAACGAGTTCGCGTTTTTTTTTTTATTTTTTTTTTTTAACTTACGAGTAGAGAACAAGAAACGAGGTGTATAAGGGCTTAATTCGACAGAGATATATCCTAGAGTCGAATATACGCGCGCGCGCGCGCGTGCGTGCCTGGGTGGGCTGACTCGTATCTGAGCGGGCGATCGGCGGCCGCCGCCTTTGACGAGGATGACTGACTCTAATCCGCTCCGGGTTAGACAAACAAATGACAATGGAGCGCGAGAGAGAGAGATGGCTATCTGTAGGTAAAGCCCTGGCGACGACGACCTCTGTTACAGTGGTGCTGGTGGTGTATGTGTGTATGTGCCACACTACCGTACATGCAGGTGGCTCTAACGACGTTAGGGCGCCTAATGACTGATACGACACGCTAATTGGCATTAAGCCGAGAGAGAGAGAGAGAGAGAGAGAGAGAGAGAGAGAGAGAGAGAGAAAGAGAGAGAGAGAGAGAGAGAGAGAGAAAGAGAGAGAGAGAGAGAGAGAGAGAGAGTGTGTGTGTGTGTGACACTACTGCAGCAGCAGCAGCTACTAGTGCTTTTTTTATGTTCGACTTACCTGATTTTTGAGATCGTTTGTACGGTCGCGCGCGGGGGTAGGGGATGTTTAATTGGATAGGATTTGGAGGTATTAAATGTGCGCTGCAACTGTATAAGCTGGTTTGGTCATTTGATAGACGAAAGGGAGGGTCGGTACAATTCCTTTTTGTTTATATCAATTCGAGCTGATGCAGTTCAGGTGGGTGTATCTTTTGTGCTTTAATTAGTACTGTTGTTTATTGGGATTTAAATTGTATATGCTATCTTGTGTTGTACATGTTATTACGGTAAATGTGATTGTGAATGTTTGTACGATTATCTTTCTAAAAAGGCTCGAGGAGTGTAGGGGACTGAAATGTTTGGTAATTTTAGGTAAAGAAGATTTTCGAAGACTCAATATTTTTACTCTTATAGCAGAATTTTTATCATGGAGTGTTGAAGAAAATCTCAAAAGAATCATTTTTTACGAGTCAAACGCCTAAGTTTCAACGATGGTTGGAAAATTTCTGCATAGACAAAGATTAAGCTGAAGAAATAGGTTTGTGAGAGTATAGGCTTTTAACGTCTTTCTCAGACTTTATCTCTATAGGGGAGAGTGGGGCATAATTGTACACTTTTGCTTTAATTATTTCTCGTTTGAGCCCAGTGTAACAAACATTTTTTTCTCATTGCAGTCTACAAATTCACCTTTTGACTGAAGTAATTCATTTTTTTAACCAGAAAAAAGTAATTTTGTGCAGTTTCGCCCCGACCATGGGGTAATTCGTACACAGGTGTATTTAGTTAATGGGACATTGGCGACAAGGCGATTTTTAGTGCCTTTACGTGTATGTGATTCAATTCGAATTTTGAGATTTAAAAAAAGCAAAGATGAAAAAGTTGAGTTTTTTTACTTTTTTACAAAAATTTTCTCTAGGCTAAAATATATGTAAAATTGTCTTGGTAAAATGAGGACTATGTGCACAGTTATGCCCCAAATCAATTTTTCCTTAAATTTACTGTAATTACATCAATTTTTAATTATTTAAGGCCTTACTCTCAAAATGTTCGTAATTGAACCTACTTTTCACGTATGATGTGTGAAAATAAATAATTATTCAATTACTATTGTAAATTAATCAAGTTATAAACTCAAAAAGTTCTAAAATGGACCTTGATAATCACAACACTCGTCTAAAAAATTATATGGGCAATCTGGTAGCCGTATAATCTTGGTTATACACTCCTTTCATATAGAAAGCAAACATATATTTTTTCGGAATTTTTACTATACGGTTTTATTAAAAGATAATCAATGTGTACAGTTTTACCTCTGTCCAATTATACTCCACTCTCTCCTACTATTCAATTTGTTAATCAACTTTATCCACTCCATTGACAAAGTCAGAATTTTTACGAATTAACTTAAAACTACAACAACTCTCTTTCACATTTAATTCTCATCAAATCCCTTCTTGAAAAGCTAATGTATGAACTTCGAACGACAATCGTTTCACTAGTCCCGCGCCATTCGACAATTAATCCCGTGTACATCCCGTGTAATTCGATCCTCGCGATGAAAAATCCTTACCACAACTACATATTCTTGTTAGCCATTCCCTCCCCTTGAAAAAACAACAAGCTATCATCACTGCGCGAATGTACACGCACACATCTCGAATTATCGCTGTCGATTGCCGCGGTAATTTCATACTCTCGCCAGCAACAAGAATGCGGAACACGTGGGTTGCCGCCGCCGCCGGCGTCATCAATCTCCCGCGGGGTGTAGTAATACACACTAGCCGGCAACAACTATATACACTCCGCGTGTATAGGAGTGAGAGAGGAGAAGCGCGCATGCAGGTGTCGGTAATATGCAACAAGAGCCTCTCGCAGCACGCATATGTATACGGGTCCGACAAAGACCGGCATTTGTTTCTGCGCGGATAATACTTAGATCGCAATCGAGAGCGATGTTATATGCGCGGCCGGCGCATTATAATATAATGGCCGCGAGGAAGAGTCATCGATTTTTGTTCTTTTCACACGGCATGAGAAAAATATGACGCGGAGGGCGAAGAGGTCTGGTATAATTTCGAGGGTGAGGTGTGGCTGTTGCTGATGCTGAGGAACAATGCGATAGCTGTACGCAAGGGTGGGATACCATAGTTAAGAAAAAAATTAAAATATTAAAGAGAGAGTGATTTAATCAAATGTATTTTGTATTATTAGTGAAAGTAGCAAATCCTTTACAAAATAAATGCAAAATAATTTGTTTATTTTTTTACAAAAAAGACAAAAAAAAACACATTTTTAAAATACTGGATAAACGGGGAAGATGCCATATACACCTAACAAATCAAATTTTCATAAATATAACGATATTAAAGTCAAATAATATAAATGTGATTAACGTGGATGTTGTTTACGAGTGGCTGTTTTAGGTAACTGTGATACTGGTTTAATTGAATGAAAATTGGATACCGATATATGTATAAGCTCTGTATTTTTTTCCGTTGAAACAGCCACGATTAGTCTTTCTATCGTATAAAAATGATATGAAATTTGCTTATACTTGTGATCCAAAATGCACAGCAATATTCACAAGTTCATTATTTACAATCCAAAAGTTGACTACTAGGGTCAAAACTTAATAAATAACGCGTACTTTAGATAATTATAAAATGATTTTAAAAATTAGCACTTTCACTTTCAAAGGTGCTGGAAATCGAATAAGAATGACGTATTGTTTTGTCTAAACGTTTAGTCAATCATAACAAATACTAGTGTGACCCGCTTTTGTTCACAAATAGTTGATAACTACGAAAATAGAGCGTTGAGGAGTCTTACTCCGCCTTACCATCTTACGACGAGTTAATGTATTTTTAAGGACGTTCTCCGGGGCAGTGGGGTTAAACTTCATCAATATTGCAAAACATGTGATCTAAAAATATTATTTATGATGGAAACCCTTCATGAGCCTTTATACACTACTCCAAAAATAATAAAAAATGATGGTGTAAGAAAAAAGGTGTCAATACGATATTTGAAATAAATACCATTTACACAGTGTAACCATATATAGATATACAAATAACATGGAGTTGTTCTTTATGTTTCTATGTCTCTAAAATTAATACCGCGTGCCCCCTGGTAGAAATTCATCTATATGAAATGGCTAAGAAGTTAGAAAATAGCTAGTAAAACTGGCTAATTAATCGCTATGATGAAACAATTTTTCGACCATTATTTGCTTATTTCTTAGATTGACGTAACAACAAAATATTCCTATTTGATTTACTTACTAATTTTATCTTTGGTGAAAGAGCATTAAAGTGCATTGGATGGTTTAACAAAATATAAATAAATAACGTTAACTAATAAATCATTTGTTGTACTCATTCTATAAATAATTCATCAAAACTTTTATTTCTCCATCTGATTCTGTCTCTCTCACTCCTTGTCATAACAGCAAGCCTTCTACTAGTCATTTCTAGACTAAAGAAACTGATCAGTTTTAATAACTTTAAAATTCTCAAGAACAAGCTTGTGCTTGTCTTCGAAAAACTCATTCTATTTTTCATCTATTAAATAATAGGAAAAAAAGCATTTCATCGTAAGCTAGAAACTGGACAAGAAAAATTCCCATTTTATAGCAAGTTTCTAATATAAATGGCCAGTTATTAGTTATAAAATGTTTTGGATTTCCACCAGGACCATATTGAAAATTATACCATATTATTCCTCATGATTTCTAGTTTTGCATGCCTTACAGTTGAAAAAAAACCACACATAAAACTTTTTTGAAATGAAAATGCATTTTTCAAGCGAGCTTATATAGGGATAAAGGGAATCATGTCAACGCTTCAACTTTGAAGTCAAATATTTCTATTTTGAATACCGCTTTGGATGCCGGGCTTTGAAGCATTTACGCTTTCTCAACAAGTTTCACAAAAATTATAAGAAATGTGATTTTCAGAAAACGTCCTTAAGGTTGCAATAGTGTCAATGCCTCGTCTGAAAAAAGAATTATTAATCGACCAGCAAATGGCGAGAATAGTAAGTGAAGGATTATTTTACGACATATATCAATGACGTTGTTTGCGTAACCAGGTACACTGGCAAGAAAAAACTGGTTACAACAAGTCTCACTATTCTAACAATGATTGGGTTTCAATTCAAATTGTTTCAAGATACAAAGAATTCAATATTTTACGATCCATCATTTCATTACTTTAATCACTCAGGTATAGTCATATAACCAGATTCAACCACAAATACTTAAACTTATGCCTTAAAATCGCAACTAAACATAATTCTCTGAAGATGAAACCCTGTAAACTCGGACACTAGCACAAATGAGTGAAAAAATTCACCAAATCAGCAGTTAAAACTCTCTATCTGATTGTTAAAATTCAATTTTATCACATTAAAAATTGTACATTTGCTATAGAATCGGTTGATTTTTCACCGATTCGAGTTAGCGTCCGACTGTTCACTGATTTATTTTGAACCACGACGAACGAATTTTAGCTTCAACCACCACAGGTGCTTTTCCACCCTGACCATCGCGTCTACCTAAACCACCACCGAACCTGTCGCCGGTGTCCACTCTACCTATAATTAGTCGCGCGGTAACGCGAATTAATGCGACATTTGAAACGTTTAAAAGGTATACAGAAAGAGAGAGAGAGAGAGAGAGAGAGAGTGTGTGTGTGTGTGTGTGTGTGACACGGGAGAAAGGAGGCAGCAGTATATATTCACGAGAGGGGACTTCCTAATGGCGTGATTCTTGAGGAACTCGCGGAGGCTCATTAAGAGCGCTCGCGCGCGAGTGCATCTGTAAGTACTAATTACCCGGTACGGCTCGCGTTCTCTCTTCTGTTTCTCTCTCTCTCTCGCGCTCTCTCTCGCTCTCTTCGGTGCAGCAGCGCGACTGTAATTCGGAGCTCGCGACGCGTGATCGACTAACTAATTACTTGGCGACCGGCTCGGCTTCTTCCCCGAACACGTGCTCGTGTGTCCTTTTGCACTCTCTCTTCTCTCTCTCTCTCTCTCTCTCTCTCTCTCTCTCTCTCTCTCTCTCTCTCTCGCTCTCTAGACTTCGTTCGCTTTTTTCGCGGCTCTCTCTCGCTCTCTCGGGTCGCCGTCGATTTGCTGCCCGAGTGTCTGGCAATGCCAAAGAGAACAGCTGGTGCGAGGTAGGAATGTTCTGAAATAAATGTTTTAGGAGATTCAAGGATATTTAAGTTTAGTAACATTGTTGTAATGTTGCAGTTGTATTGTAACAGTGATAATGGTGGTGGCATAATAACGTTATGATAATATTGCGCTTGTGTTGTTACGTAAGGTTGTACGAAGATTTTAACGAAACATGGTTATATAGATATTCGGTAAAATATAAATTTCAGTTCATACAATTTTTATGCAAGAATGGTTGCTGTTTATCATTTTTATAGAATATTTGACAAAGATAAAATCAGATCCAACATAATCCTGTTGTAAATCGCGAGTGTAATAAAAAAAAATTATGGTTTTCTCTTAAACAGCAGTAATTTAAATACGCTTTTGTAAGATTCCCTTGCTTTTAATGTTTTACTTTTAAAAACATTAAAAATAATTTCGAATCAGTAGAAGTACCGAATCCTTTCAATACATTACCTTCCCAAAAAATCAAGTTATTAGCTTTTACTGCATTATTACTTTTTATTATCACCACGTAACAAGCTTATTGTAACATTATCACAACATTAGCAACCTTTAACCAGCCTCTCGCGTCTTACAAACATCCACGACTCAGCGGCGCGTCCCGCGAGGCGTAGGCGAATAATAATCCCGAACCGCGTGCGAGTCTCTCTCTCTCTCTCTCTCTCTCTCAGCAACGGCGGTGCGGCGGCGTTTAGTCTCTCAAACGCGGCCGAGAACGATGTTCGAGCGCCGGGTCGAAAGACATTCGTATCAATTATGGGAGGTTAGCGCTGCGGCGCGCGCCCGCGTGCGTTCGCTCGAGAGCAGAGACACACGAGCCTCGCTCGCTTCCTATATATTACGCAGCGGGGGTCCTTTTTTAACCCTGCGTGTAATCTTGTTTTTTTCCTTCTTCTTTTCGTTGACCAGAGAAAGAAAGAAAGAAAGATAGGGATATATAGAGTCTTTCCCGCGAGTCTTTTTTCCAATTGCGTCAATTAGAGGAATGTGGGTCGGCGGAGAGGGACGCTTTCGAGGAAGGTTTAGGATAGGAGGCGGGAAAAATTTTGATTTTATTGGGATTCGGTTCGGGGAAGTGGCTCTGAAGTTATATAGAGGGGGGCTACGCCTAACCGGCCGTTTGGAAGCGGTAGCTTGTTAAGTATTATCGCGCGATCGTAAAGCGTTCGGTCGGCCTTTATTTAATGTCGCCACAATTATTTTACTGAATTTATCAAGACGTTTATGCGCCCGGGTCTCAACAGATTCATAATTCCGTTGGATAGAATCAATTTGGGAATATATTAAGGAGTATTCGTTTCACTAATATTATTACAACGATGTAATAATATTGTTTATAAAGTAATATTGTTCCGTCATTGCAAAAATATTGTTATAATACCATTAAAGTTATATCAATACATTTCTTACGTTATATGAATATCAAAAGATATAATAGCTCAGCAACTATTCATCTAGTTTCTCTAACAATTCACAGCTCTCATAATAACTAAAACATTATCGCACAATCTGTCCGATCCTCTCCTATAACAAGTCAATACGCAGCTAATAAACGAAACCGACAAACAGTAATGAGAAAAATTGAAACCGCAGCGCACAAGAAAAAAAAAAAAAAAAAAGAAAACGATCCAAGCCGTCGGTACAAATCAACGTTCTCGGCCGCTAATGAAACGCTCTCCCTCTCGACAACTGCGGCCCGCTTTATTAATCCAAAAAGGAACGACGAAGTGGCGGCGCGCGGTGGTCCAATTTGTCTCGGTCGGCCATCCTATATTGTTACAAGCTCATCGTTAATAATACGATCGGCGGCTCATTTATCTGGTCATCCTTTTTCGGTCTCTGACTCTTAGCAGGTATATAATTTAATCTAGCGTTTATAGTTCCACTCCGGCCGGACGGGTGTGTATACACGAGATAACGCGTTATTTTCGAGGGACACACACACACACTGCGCTGCTTTTTCCTATCCTCCGCCGGCGTCGAACGTTACAAATTGCTTATCGCGGTGTGAGCTCGTCGCCGCACGCTTATCTCTCGCTCCTGCGAGAGGCTTTCTTCGCTGTTTTACGCGCGCGTGGATGTGCCAGTGTCGATGGGTTAGGTACTTACTAATTTTTCAGAAAACTCTCTCGCCTGTCACTGGCGTATATATTGGGTTTATCGACGAGCGTCTCGCTGCTTCGGTTAGTTGCGTTTCTTATCTTCGCCTGGCGTCTTTGTAAATATAGACCTTTTTTCCGGTATTTTAAGAAGAGTTTGGTTTGGTCAGGGAGATAGTTCAAGGTTGGTTCTCGTAATCTTTCGTAATTCGTCTAAATATATGAGACATATTTTTCGAGTAAATCTATAACGGGCTATACAACTCGTTACAAACCGATTCTATAATACACTGAGAAAAAAGTTTAGTAAAAATTATTAATAATTTTGTAAAAATTACTATACTATCTGGGAAATCCACCACAAACTGTAAAAACTCAAAAAATTACCATACTTTATAAGAAATTTTGCTAGATAGATAGGAAAATTTACTATAAGTACTGTAAAATTTGCTGTAAAGTATGGTAATTTTTTGGGTTTTTTACAGTTTGTGGTAGCTTTATCAGACAGTTTAGTAATTTTTACAAAACTTTTTTCTCAGTGTAGTTACTGTATTTAGAGCAGCATTGAAAATCTTTTTTTTTTTCAAGCAATGATCATATACACACATTTATTTTAAGTACATATCAATTATTATCGGCAATGAACTCTCTATCTTTTATAAAGATACATATTAAAATTGTGACTGTATTGATTTTGTTATCAAATCCTTAATTTTTCCGTGTTACCCATTATCTTACAATTTTATTTATCTAATCCCGTCACTTTTACTTTATTGACACTTGTGAAGCACCGCGTCGTGACTCAGTGCGACAAATCAGTATCATCTATTCCAGAAAAAAATTATATAATACAATACGACCAGAAAACGTCGCTTAAGGGAGAAACACTTAAACTACCATTTTACGATTAATTTTTCAAGAAAATCTTTTCACGAAAAAAAAAGGCGAGCGATAAATTAGGCGGTAGTCAGCCGTCGGCGTATATACACCTCGCGCTATACCTAATTAAAGAAGACAAACATAATTTACAGCGCGAATCCTCGGGAGCAGTAAAAAATTAGAGGATCATTTTTCTCCCCTATAATTGGCCTTTCCCGCGCTCGCCCCGCTCGCCTCGCTTAGGCGCTCCTCCAATTTTTTCGTGATTTACGACCTTGAGAGGCGGGCCGGCTGAGAGACTTTTTGTAGATACCCACACACACATATATATACGAGCAGGTCAGCGCGTAGAAGCCTAGGTCAAAACTAATTTCGTAACGTCAGATAGGCGATCTCGACTCCGAGAAGGAATTCATTAGGCAGATGTGTGTGTGATCGGTTCGGGTTCGGATTGAGATGTCAGGATGTGATGTTTTTGGGATACTGCTGGTTGAGGGTACTTTGGTGTGTGAGGTATTGTGAAAGTTGTGTGATTATGGTTTTTTTTACAAGTGATGGTAATCGGTGCGAGTGGTGCAGGAGATTCGCGTAAATGGAAATGTTAGTGCGGGGAGCGGCATGAATGGAGGAATTTATCGTGGCTATATAAGGAGATGTGCTTCTGCAGATCAACGCTGCTGCTGGCATCTATCGTATTCATTCTACATAGGAATAGAACGCGTGGTGCGTATAGGATAAGGCAGAGTTCTAGATAATCCCGGCACTTCTTTTTCTGCATTACCATCATGCGTTTAAGAGCTGTCGAACTCGGAAGATAAATTACCAACATTCAATAATTTAATTACGTTTTTATACAATCTGTAAAAAGTATGTTATCAACTGTTTGGTACGGTTTAATACTACTAGAATGTTGAGCGCGCTACGCGCGCAATGCAGCTGTGTTTTCTTGAGTCAGCTACAATAATTGTGTAATGTAAATCATAATGTAAATGAATTTGTTAATGTATACTGTTAATTATTTTGTTAAGATGTTAATTCTGGATACATGGTACAACAAATTTCGTTGTAACATAGAAATAGAGGCAAATAGATCTCTAATATGGCCGATAGAGGAGAGCATGGGAAATAAAAAGCATAGATTTAGGAAAGAAGACAGTGGAGAGAACTCTGGCACGGGTGCAGTGTGTACTATTTGCAATGAATGTATTTTATTTATTCAATCATGATCTCTAGAGTTAAATACACACAAAAATAAATAGTATAAACTTATATAAACTTATTTTTTGCCCATCATTTCTTCGTTTATAATGCGGATATCCATCAGATGATATTATAGTTTCCACTCGATATTGTTTTGGGTAATGTTTCAAACATTGACCGTCAATGATCTATCTACTATCACATGGAACATGAATGACATTATTAACCACAGTGTTACACAATATTAAATCGGTCTCAGTATCAAGAATTTCAGCAAAAATAAATTTATCGCTATCATTCTTGGTAGACAATTTATAACCATCTCTCAAAGTAACTAAAATATGTGCATGAGGTAAACCTTGTATTTGAAATTCTACTACATGTACATGAGCTGAAACTTCTCCAAAATATTTCTCTTTTAAATATCGTATGTTGAAATGACTGGTCGCACTGTCCATTAATTATGAGGAAGGAGGCAAAAATAAAAACACTCAAGTTTGTGATTTTTTACCGACGTTTCGATCACTTCACTGTCATCCTCATCAGAAATGATGAAATGGTCAACAAAAAACCATTTACATGAATTAAAATACATTCGTATAGGCCGCATTACTTCGTCGGCAAAAAATCACACACTTGAGTGTTTTTATTTTTGTCTCCTTCCTCATAATTAATGGACAGTGCAATCAGTCATCTCAACATATGATATTTAAAAAAAATTTCACTGTCAGTTATCTCTACCAAAATCAACTATATTTCTCTTTTTTTATTGTTTTTTTAAATGAAAAGCACGCGCACAAATGTCAGGACGATTTGAAGCCTATTAACCCGTAAATAAATTATCTCTAATTTCATGCAAGTTAGAATCACACGTCATTGTTATAAACACATTGTTACTAAAGCCATTGCATCCTGATAATTTTACATCATATATGGTCAAAACCTGCAACGATATATCTATTTGTTAATAAAAAACATGTGTGAACTTATAAACATGAGGATATATCTTTACGTAGGTTTTAAAATTTGGTTTTAATTCCCTAACAAACTGCATGTGGAAAAAAATGAATCCTTCCAATTTGAAATTAAATAAATTAGATAATTTTTTTTATCAAGCGATATCTACTTTTGCAATGTTAAAATTTCGTCGCTGAAAATTTTTTTAATTAATTTAATATCGATATTTTATATTATACCGTTTCTTACATTACAACGTGTGAACAAACGATTGCAAACAAATTTTCTTAATGTGACCAATTCCCGCTCCCAAGCCGCCTTAATTCGATTACAATTTTGTTATCATCCCTAGCAGAAGTATTTTTGTTCGAAAAAGTTAAAAACTGTTAGTAAGAGATATAAATTGTTCAAAAATGTTATAAAATGTAGGATTTTGAACGTTAGTAATTGTTTATAACTGTTTGTAACAGTTTTTAACAGTTTTTAATAATTACAATAGTAGTTTAATTTTATTTGATTATTTATCACAATGTTTTTTGATGATGATTTATTTTAACAAAGTGTACACATTCTGATAAAATGACTCAAACTTAGCAGCTTCGAAATGGGAAAGGGCCGTAATAGAATAATTGTAAATTCATAGTACAGAAATTGGAAAGGCCTGAGAAAGCAACGCTTTGAAGCACGGGTGTTATGCATAATTTCATTGTTATTATCATTGTAATGTCAAAATATGACATTAATATAATTATTACTATTGTTATTGACATTAATAATTATAACTATTGTTAATTAGTTAATAATAGTTTAATTAATTACAAATTATTAATTCTTCTTAAATATGATCCAAAATATCATTCATAAATATAATACTCAAATATTATTCGTTTAATTAATTTCGAATTATTAATTAATTATGAATATTATTATTATTAGTTAATAATAGTTTAATTAATTAAAAATTATTAATTCATTTTAAATAACATTCCAAATTATTTGAAACTGCTTCAAACTGTTTAAAACTCCTGAAAACTATTTGAAAATGTGTCCAAAATCCTAAAATTTGTAACATTTATAAACAATTTAAGTTAGTTACAAAGAGTTTTAAGTAATTTTTAACAGTCATTAACTGTTATTAACATTTATAATTTACGACAGAGATGTTGATAATTTTGGACAGATGCTACAATAAACTGTACTCTGATTTTGTTATAACATATAAATAGAGACAAATAGATCTCGAATACGGCCGATATAGGAGTGGAATTAGATATACTATTTATTATAAAATTTCGTTAAAAACGTAATTTTTAACTTTATTATTAACCTAAATATAATTTTAATCCGTTCCAAGAACGGACATGTGAAATTGCAACATATAAGTGTCCATGACTAAAAATATCTTTTTGCAAATAAATTCATACGTTTGAAAATTCTGACCCTGATCTTAAATTGATAGTCATTGTAAATGCCAATTTTAGTGGAAACTCTTCTTTTGAAAGAAAAAGGATACTTATTATCAGAATATAAAGTAATGCGATTTAAAAAACGACTTGACCCTCTTTATCCCCCACTAAAATTTTACATTTCAATAAATTATTATTTAAATCTATAATACTTAATCGTGTTCCATTACATAATCCTTCATGTATACTAATATTTCTGATAAGCATAACAATAGAATTTACTCGTAAATGCAATTCGTGAGGTGGTAAGTTTTGTGGATTCAATGAATTAAGATATTGTGGTAAAATTGCTTCAGCCATTAAACTATTATCATCACAATGATTAGCTGAATCAACACTCGTATATACACGCTCATTGCGACTATATAAGAATGTTACCACAGTTTTATTAATTTCGTTCACATCTATATTTCGTACAGCTAATATAACTTATGAGCTCATTTCATCATAAAGGTGATTTTTTATCAAATGTTTATACATAGAATTAATAAAATTAGAATCTGTAGTTATAGACCGTTCAGGAATATCAATATTATCATTATTGTCATTTAAATCACTGTTTTCCACATCCAAACCAAATTTTGAAAAAGTAATATCTTTATCTATAGCTCTCATATTACACATTAACTTCAATTTATAAAACACATTCCACAAAATACTAATTTTGATAGATAAATTTATTACTTCACTTCCTATGCTTCATGGTAATATAGGTAATAATTGTCTGAAATATCCACCTAAAATGACAATTTTACCAACAAACAATAAATCATTACTCATAATATCTTTCAAAGTCCTATCCATGATTTCTAATGCGTAACGGGAGCCATTGGTGTCTCATCCCAAATAAACACATCTGTTTGCCTAAAAATGGCGCTTCCTTTGAGTGCACATCAATATTAGATGAATAATCCGATAATAAAGCTACAGGCAAACGTAGTACTTTATGAACCGTCATTCCTTTAGGTAATAACGCAGTGATTCCAGTAAAAGCCATACAACAAACATTTTTCTTTGACTTTTTGATAAATTATATAATGTTGAGTATATAATGTTCAGTTTCTCCACTTGCCCCACATTGATCAACACCTCCGTCAGCTCTTCCCCAGTTACCATACCAACAGCTCTAATCTCAACCTCGGTCGAGCCCAGGTGCGTGGGTACACCCAAGAACACGAGCTTCACCATCTCATCGCGTCCGGTCGGCGTTAAGCGATCCCTCGTCACTCTCACCACTAGGGTTATGATTTTTGTGATGTACAGGTGCTGATCAAAGGTTGTATGGTTCAGTGCACTCTTGTCACCCCATATGTCGAGCAGCTTCGTAACTAGCTTCACTAAGATTCTGTCGTCGCTAATTTGGGCATACAGGAGGTACGAGACCAGATTGTTGAAATTGTCATCCTTGTACCACGACATTAAGATAATGTGTACTTACCGACAAATTTTAGAACATGTATATCTTTTGCAAATAATAATTGAATTACTAAAAAAAAAAATTGAGTATAGTATTTATATATACGGAGCGCCTGACAGAGCTGTTTTTCCAAAAATCTACTCAGAATTTATTTAATTAAATAAAAGCCGCAATGCCGATAAGTAGGGATCTGTAATACTTCGAATTTTGCCAGTATTAAAACGAGCGTATCTCATGGAAATGCTGATAGAATCGCACAAAAAAAAAATCTGAGCATAGTATTTACATACACGGAGCGCCTGACAGAATTGTTTTTCCAAATAAACGTTCGAATGTTTATGAATTAAATAATGAAATTGGGTTGATTTTGAGGTTCACATCGCCTTAAGGGGATTCTAATGGTGAGCGTGTGGCGCCAGTTACCGTTGGCCGATAATTTACCAAAGACTTTCGGCGTGAACTTGCTGTGCTTTAAAAACAGAACTGCGATGGATTCGACGCTGTACGAGTCGACGTCAGCTAGAATTTTGTATAGAAAGCTTTGCAAATTGTTGGTGTTTGGTAAGCACCATTCCATCAACATATCCACCAATGGCACGAGGTCATCTGAATTCAAAAATAGGAACATTTTACTAAGTAGCATTGAAATGATCCTTGTATCGACCTCTACTTTCTGAATACGAGCTTCGCTGAAAAAGTAAATAACTTGAATGTATCCCATAGCCTCCTCTGCATCTTATTAGCAACCCTGTTCGGCAAGGATACTACGATCTGAATCATACTTTGGCAGATCTCATCTTCCGTGCTTTTCTCCAGCTCGCTTACACCAGCTACCCTACTGGAGGTAACGATAGCCGACAGCAAAGCATCGCTCATCACCAGAACACTTAACAACCCTCTCGTCCTCTGCCACCTTCATCCCCTGCGTCAGCGCAAGCAACGCTTTGTTCACCAGCTGGAAGCCGCACCGTCCACTACAAACAGCCGACGCACAGCAGCGTCCGACATCGGCCAATGCGCGTCGAACACCTCCGTCAGATTCTCCAGCACTCGGCTGCACGTTATAACGTCCACCTTACAATCCATCTCGTCATCGTCGTCAGCGAAATTTTGCGGGGTCAGCGGTCCAGGTAGGAACTTGGCATACTCTAGTATCTCGGCTTGGAGCTTCTTCAGTGCGGCTTGGCTCTTGGTAGCGGCGATTATGCGGAGGAACTCAAAGAGCCGGCCATCCGCGCGCCTCTCGAGGTTACTGCGAGCTGCAGGGAAAGGCTAACTCGGCGGCATTATACGAAGACGCGGGCTTAGGTTATAGCTTTTTTCACTCCGCACGCATGCCACGAAAGATAGAAGAGAGAAGATGAAGGTAGGAGAATGTAGGTATGTGCAATGGGATAAGTGTATTAATATTTAATGTTCTTGATAGACAGACTTGGGTAAGTTTAGTTGTCTAATTGAAAAAGTACAAATTATGTAGAGAAATATTAATTGAAATTAAAATTAAAAACATTTTCATGCTCCAAATAATATTTAGAGGCTAGCCAACAGAGGGTAATATTTATCGAAGGTATCAAAAAGTTAGTTTTAGTTCACTTCTCTGATGAATACTGCGAACGTTATACAGTGTTTGCGGTTTTAAATGTGCCCTAACCATTACTATGTTGAAAAAATGTTTTTGTTTTAATTTTAATTCCTGTATTTTTTTAACAATACCTAATTTTTCATTTACATACTTGCCCATGTCTGTGAACAATGTTGCAGAAGAAATATTAAATACTCATACAAGAGCAAGATAGAGCAGTGCGAAGTGGGTTACCTGAATTACTGAACGGGCTCACGGGGTCCGAGCCCGACGTCGGCGCGATCGGAGTGTTGATGGCGGCCAAGAGGGGTAGTAAGTCGTTAAAGTCGGTATTTGACATTGCTGAACAAATTAAGATCTCATTAATTTCATGTTCAATGTATCTCATCGCATATACTTTATCGACATAGTTCACAAGAGTACATTTGAGCAAGGGTCAAAGTCTGTCAAAGTTTCTTATCGATTACTAAAAAACAATTTCAGTAATAAATTAATTGTATAAAAACGTTAACATCCCTCAACTCATTTTATTTAACTCCCCCCCCCCCCCCCCTCCCCCGAATCCCCCGTTTCTATCCAACACAAAATCCCCACTCACGTGGATTATTATTGCTATTATTGACGCTCTGCGGTTGGCCGTTCTGCACGTTGAACAGATCATTGTCATCACTCCCGAAGCCAGCGTTCGCCGTCGTGCTCAACGGCGACATGAGGTTATCCGCCATGGGGTTCCCGATATTCGGAATCTTCGCGCCTAGCAACGATTTCTGCGGCTGCTGCGTCGCTTGAGGTTGGGAGGTGATGGTGAGGCTGGAGTCGAAAGCGGACGTGAGGTCGGCGAGCTTGTCGCCACCGGAGTCTTTAAGTTTGGAGATGGAGGAGTGGTACAGTGGTGGCAGCGGTGAAGCCGCCGAAGGCTGAAAGTGAAGTCCCCGAAGTCGGCCTTCGGGGCAGCAGCAGAGGTGGCCAGCGGCACGTAGTTCTCGGCGCGAGGGGTTGAAGTCGTCCGTCACATCCGACATCGGGTTGCCTGGAAAAGAGAGGAGTTTGATTATAAGTGTTGTTCCGAGGTGTGATATTTCGATCAGATAATAATCGGGAATAACTTTATTATTGATTCAAGAAGGCGGGGAGATATTAGTGACGGTCGAACGAAAATAGCTCCTTATGTTATAACGTTAAATGCGCGTGCACGATTTCATAAAATTAACGGCGATTGAAATATGAGGTCAGAAAAAAATGCTTTCATAATATCATTACGTTATATTTAACATAGTTTTCATAAAGTGTGTATATGGTATTCATAAAGTAAAGTAACTCCTTACATAAAGTAATGAAAATGCATCCTTTTCCGTGAAAAAATTCTCAAACTTTGAAAAAACCATGTTTTTGACGATATTCATAGTTATTATACGCTGATATTTAAAAAGCTTTTTACAATTTCATACGCGGATATGATTCTTTATTAGATGTATTTTTGCTAAAAAAATAATTGTAAGGATATTTTCTAACCAAGATTTCATTTTCCATCTTTACTTTAGCGCTTTTCTTGAGTGTAGCGTCTGGGTATCACGAAAGGGATTTCGTAGCCGATATTATAGTTCCACGGTTATACCAAAGTTTTTCTGACGTATTTTGACCCTCTGAATCAGAATTTCGAGGGTATTTTCCCGGAAAATGGTCAGGAAAACTTTTACGGCCGCTTTTCCGGGAAAACCGGAAAATTTTCGTTTTTCGCTATAAAAAAATATACTCGTATTCTTTGCGTAATTTAAAGACTTTTTTGTTCTTACAACTTTTTTCGGAAAATACATCCTTTTCCGTGAAAAAATTCCCAAAGTTTGAAAAAATCATGTTTTTGACGATATTCATAGTTATTATACGCTAATATTTAAAAAGCTTTTTACAATTTCATACGCAGATATGATTCTTTATTAGATGTATTTTTGCTAAAAAAATAATTGTAAGGATATTTTCTAACCAAGTTTTCATTTTCTATCTTTACTTTTGCACTTTTCTTGAGTGTATAAGCATCTGGGTATCACGAAAGGGATTTCGTAGCTGATACATAAACTAACTACAATATTTTTGTTCGGAATTATCTGTTGATAGTAACCTAAAAAGTGCAGAACAATTTTTAGTAAAAGTATAAAAAAAAATACGAATTGCCAAACTTTTAATGACTTGCGCATGTAGACTTTTCACCATAAAAAAGGCTCACTTATAGAAGATTTACCGCCAACAAGAAGCTCAATGAAATTACATATACTAAGAGCTTTTTATGTATAGTATTGTTTGGATAAATCCGTACCGCTAGATCCCGCGTTGTACGGTTTTGTTATAAAGACGATCTATTGATACCGGAAAAAGTAGAAATTTTATTGCTGCCTACTCACGAACTAACACAGAATGGTACGTGCAAAGTTTTTTTGCGAAAGACATGTGTTTATGTGGCAGCTCACCTGCTATGTTATTCATTTTGCTGTTGCATGCAAAGAGATACATGTAAAAATGTATAAAATATAAAAATATTTCAAATGTTTTATATTTACATATAAATAAAAGGTGATTGTTTGAGAATGCAATAATTTATATGAGGGACATGCTGTGGGTGATGAAATAAATTTGAGTCGAACACAGTTTGTATATTAAACTTCAAGTTATATTGAGTAAATCACTTTCGCTTACTAAATTACAAAATATTTACAGTTGTGGCAGTATAACAATAAAAACATTGAAGAAATCACTATTTAAATGAGGAGGCGAGTTTATTGAAGCACTAGTGGTTGAGTTTAACATTAAAAAACAAAGGCGAGTCTGGTCGAAAACTATTTGGTTGCGTTTAAATCACTTGATAATAAATTACTGCTGCTGATAATAATAAGAGTCACTGAATGAGTGTGCACGTGGGTGTGTTTAATCTTGCTTAAGCAATACAGTGTTTCAGAAATCCCTCAGTAGAGATTACTAACCTGTTGAGTTTTTCACTATGGAGATGGATGAGCGATGAGTGTGTCCGGTTCTGTATTTGAGTTTTTCCAATAAAACTCTCTCCTCGGCTCAGCTCAAGGAAGCTGATGTAATACAAAATAGCACACAAATATAATTGATTTGTTGCGTTTGAGAGTAACCGAGAATTGTAGAAATATGAAGCACCGGTACCAACACGTGGGTTGTAACCTAACCTCGTGTGGAGTGAGTGATGTTACCTGGCAGTAGTAGCGATTATATTAATCTGAGGTTGCTGGTTCGATGGTTGAGCGAGAATGAGAGTAGCGATGAGTTTTCCTATGTGAGTGATCCAGTGAATATCTGGTTGAGCTTGGCCGATGAAAATTAGCAGGAGCGCAGCGGAGAGATGATCCTCGTGGCAAGGCTGAATTCAGAGAGAGTGAGACCTTGATCCACTTCCATCTTCTCGGCCTTGCACGCGTCACTTCGCAAATCAAATTTACACCTCTCACATTTACATGTGAGAAAGCGAGAGAGACCGAGATATCGCGAATATACCTCGTAAATAAGTATAGCGTCTCAGCTGTTCCGCCAAGACGCCGCGAGGTGCTGCCGCGCCGTAGCTGCACCGTGAGTCGAGCCGAGCTGAGCGTAACCGCGGGAATTCAAATAGCTGAATTCCCAAACAGTGATATTATAATATGCACATATGAAATTATATACTGCTGTAACTTACAACTATCATAACAAGTATTTTTTAACAAAAATTTTTTTAAATGTAAGCATATAATAACTATGAATATAGATAAACCACCTTATTTCAAATTTTGGGAATTTTTTACGGGAAAGGATGCATTTTCCGAAAATAATTGTAAGGACAAAAAAGTCTTAAAATTACACAAACGATACGACTATATTTTTTTTATAGCGAAAAAACGAGAATTATCCAAATTTTCCCAGAAAAGCGGCCGTAAAAATTTTCCTGACCATTTCCCGGGAAAACACCTTCAAAATTCGGATTCAGTGGGTCAAAATACGTCAAAAAAACGTTGGTATAACCGTGGAACTATAATATCAGCTACGAAATCCCTTTCGTGATACCCAGACGCTACACTCAAGAAAAGCGCTAAAGTAAAGATGGAAAATGAAAACTTGGTTAGAAAATATCCTTACAAATATTTTTTTAGCAAAAGGACATCTAATAAAGAATCATATCCACGTATGAAATTGTAAAAAGCTTTTTAAATATCAGCATATAATAACTATGAATATCGTCAAAAACATGATTTAACGGTACTTAAATTATATATTGTAACTTTATGACTAAGTATAATATGTATGTTGTAACTTTAAAGTTAAATGATGACGAGTAAGAGGGAGAACCCGCGGTGCTACAACCGATAGTTATAGACTTAGTAGCCTATAAGTAATAAAAATTTCTTATATATTTTAATAAAGTCAAAATTATGTACTTATTGCTCTTTATGTATGTTGTTTAAATAAAAAAAAAATTCTAATTTAAAATTTTTTGTATTTATTATTTATATCAAATTACATTGGACTAGTTTCTGAAACGTTTCCAGCTGTTTTCCGTGGATACCTACATCCCTGGAAAAGTTTCAGTAACCTGTAAAATAACCTTTTCAAAAGTAGTATCTGAAACGTTTACAGGACAACGATCCTGTACAAAATTTGGTTTCCTGGAAACGTTTCAGAAACGTGTATAAGTAATGGACAGTTAAAACAGCCATTGCGACAGTAATAACAATAGTAATTGAGAAGCGTTGTTAAAACGTTTACAATATGATTATGTAGAAACTTTTTTTTCCTGGAAACGTTTCTGCAACGAGTAAAATTAAATAACAGTTTCAACAGCAATTATAATATTAGCAATGATAGTTGATAGGAGTAGTTGACGAAACATTTTCAGCGAGTTTCTGAATACCATTGCTCTAATGAAACGTTTCCGCCACGTATAAAAATATATTTCTACGCGAATATTTGTTCCCGATGAACAGGTTGCAATAAGTTTTTTCTGAAACGTTTACCCTGAAACGTTTTATAACTGATCCTAAAACCACTCAATAAGTTCTTGAAAGTATCCGTGTACAGAACCATATTACGTTTCAGCAACGTACGTCTGACGTTTGTATATGCACGTTTCTGGGGGGTGTTTTCTACGCATCGTAAACGGCGCCTGTACATTTCTCCAACGTTTATCAAAACACCTTAGACCGGACATCAGCGACGTAAAAGACACTTTAGTGTAAACGTTTGTAAGTTTCTATTGAAACGTTTTAGAAACGTTTCTGCTACAGACCGTGTTATGTGGGATTTGTCTTTTATAATTTCAACAAGTACGAATTATGACCTTTCAATATAACCTTTATAAGCAGCGACTATACAAATACATTATAAATTATACCTGACGACATACACTTCACAAATGCACAAAACGCAGCATATCTGGAAACCATTGTTTCAACAAACGTTTTAAATTACATGTTACCAAGCAATAAGTGTTTGTGTTAATTATAATTAATTATTATATGTATAATTCTACAATAAAATTGAAGATCTAACAAATTATTGCTGAAGGTTTTCGTCGCATTTTGGATAGTCGGACGTCCATAGCCTATCCGGCTACAAATATTAATTGATAGCGTTTTTTCTTGCCGCCATAATATTTTCTTTCCACGGCTAAAGCTGTCATTCCCTCGGAGGGCTAGAAAAGTTAATTTTTCTTAAAAAGTTTAACTACCTCTTTGGCTTTCAACGCAGATTCTAACGTTAAACTCATTAATCGATTTCGATTGCGGCTTTTGCAATTTTTCACCGCGTTTAATTGGCGATCGGGGTCTGCGTTTGCGTGTGGTACACACAGAGCTATTAAAACTACAGAACTTAATAGCGGACACATTTCCGCTACTTTTAGCCAAAATTCTACAATTCCCAAATTAACTAAAGCTTTTTTATTTTTTAAACTCAATCGGCGTATAATATCCCATTCATTTCTGATTGTGTCAAAATTATGATCATTATAGCCTATTAAGTAATGAAAATAAGTTAAACAATTTTCAAAAAACATTTTTTTTTCAACATGAAATGTTGAAGATAGAGCGTTACGCGGATTAAAGTATGTAGCTGCATCGTACAGTGGGAAAACGAAGTCTTTAAATCTTTCATTTATTTCAAGGGACAGTGCGACTATGAAGTTGAACGAGTTTAAGCAAAAATATCACATTTTACGCCCTTGAATAACAAGAAGATTTTTGACTTCGTCTCCCAGCTGCATGTCGATGCACCTCTCATACTGATCTTCGTTAAATACGTCGATGTTGCTTAAATCGACATTTTTCACATAGTTGACATCGAGTATTGAACTTACAATATACTTGTAGGTTTTTTTAACCTCTTCGCCAATGATGTGAATAACAACGCTGTTTCGTTGAAATGTCCTAGCTTCCCACTGCTGAAGCACCCGGTTTCCGGTTTCCTCTAAGAAGAGCCACCGAGTTGGAACATGACGCAGAATTTTATTATATATATAAATTCTTTACACTTATTTGAACTCTTAAATAATTTGTGCAATTTTTGTAATAAATTAAAAACTTCCGGTGGCAACTCTCCTTTAAGGGGAGGCCGAATTCCCGTCAGTTAGTT
The DNA here is from genome assembly GCA_036365515.1 of Torymus aiolomorphi. NCBI lineage: Eukaryota > Metazoa > Arthropoda > Insecta > Hymenoptera > Torymidae > Torymus > Torymus aiolomorphi. Next base: position 9,490,500 of record CM070877.1, on the reverse strand, counting down.
TTTCAAAGTTTTCTCTTCGAATAATTAACCGATCGGGCTGAAATTTTAGGAGAATACTTAAAATTTATATACAAAGCGAGCTCAAGTCTTGAAATTAAAAAAAAATTATGATCTTTCAATTTCGTAATTTATAGGTTACCCGCGCAAGTTTTTCAAGGTTTTCTCGGCAATTAATTGATTGTTTGAGTTGCGATTTTGAGAAATAACTAAACATTAATATCCAAAGCGCCCCCAAGTCTCCAAAATCCAAAAAGATAAGAATTTTTTAATTTATATAATAAAAACACGTTTTACTGATTACAGCGCCACCCTCCATTTAAAATATATTGACTCCGGCGTCCCCTTAAAGCATATTTGTGCAGTTGCTTAAAATATGTGCTGGGTACTGCACACAAAGGATATGAAGAACCGCCTGTTCTAATAAAGTTTTTAACCCACTCCGTTCTCCAATCATAGTGTTACATCCATCAAAGCAGATTGCGAAAATTTTTCTGAGAGATATTCCTTTTGATTCAAATGAATCTTTTATAATTTCAAATAATTTTTTAGATCCAGCTTTCGGCACATCTTCGGAATCTGGCTCGTCAGGAAACCCTGAGACAAATACCCATAATCGTGTAATAATTTCGTGAAGAGCGGGGTGTAGAAAACGAACAACGATCACTAAGTGTCCGTTCCTTCATCCACGCATATCGAGAAATAATGATCTGTAACAAAAAAATTTTTAATTTATTGCGCATTAGTATAATTTTCATTTTTTATTTAAAAAACGTTGCTTTTCGCATTTCAAGTTGTACTACTATATTCACTATTTTATTTGTTATTGTTTAACTATAAAAATTGAACCACAATAGATAAAAAAAGTAAAACTTCACAGAAAACTTTCTTAGATGAGTACGAATACAGTAGTATACAATTTATAATGCGGAAATAAATGATTCATGATACAACTATTAGGGCAAAGTACCTTCAAACTTGTAGAATCAAAATTTAATTAAAAAATATCATAAAAAACAGCTTCCTCTTTGAGAAAGCAAAATGGAAGATATATCAATTTTTCTATTATAATTTTTATTGAGGGTGTAATAGAAATGGATTCGTACACCATAGATCCTTTCGAGCATCATAAATTTATTGATACACCGACGTTTCGGGAGTATAATTAACTCCCCTTATCAAGGCTAAACAAAATGAACATACAAAAAATATTAAGGGGATGTGAGTACCGACGTTATTTTTCAAACGAGCATAACTCACGCAAATATCAATAGAATTATCCAGAAAAAAATCTGCATATAGTGTTTGCGTGTACGGAGCGCTTGACAGACGTCTTTTTCCAAAAAAATGATGAGAATTTATTGAATTAAATAAAAACCTTACTGTCGATAAGTAGGAATCTACAATTGACGTACTTTTCAAACGAGCATAAGTCACGCAAATATCAATAGAATTATCCAGAAAAAAATCTGCATATAGTGTTTGCGTGTACGGAGCGCTTGACAGCCGTCTTTTTCCAAATAAATGTTTGAATGTTGATTTAAAAAAATATTGAAATCAGGGTTGCACATCCCCTTAAACATAACGGAAATTATAAAATTTTTGCCACATTACAGAAAAAACGGAAAAAAAACGGAAAAAAACCTTTTTTCCTTACCATTCGAGGTGGTATATCAATTTACAAATTTATATAAAGCGGCCATTGCGTGGACTCCGCGTGTCAAACAGTTTATCTTTTTACAATAAGTTTTTTGTAAGACGCCAACGTTTGTAAAGCAAAACCTGTATAATGAGAATATTTAGAAAAAATTAAATTGTACTAAAGAAAAAGAAAAACCCAAAATAAGAAAAAAGGCATGAGAAATCAAAAAACTTACATGTTACAAATCAGTCGTTTAGTCATAATGTCAAAGGAGGCTTTACCCAGGATGATATAATCTCACTGTCGAAGAGACAATAAGAGTTACGAGCATCTCCGGGGTTATTCATACGGTATAAAGTAGTGGGGATAGAAATTTAGTAAGGAAATTGACTTAAAAACTACTCTCTGCTACGTAACCGACGAGATTTTATGAATTTGTTAGGTTTGTTACAAATGTTGGTTGATCTATTAACAATGTTGACTGTGGATTTATAATAATTTTTTAGTTTGATAGTATTAAACTGTCTATTCATATTATTATTGGCACTATAAATGTGTAACATCTCAGAAAACAATCTTTTATTCTTATAACTTTCGTGATCGGCGATATTGACCTTATTAAAATCTATTTTATGTTTATATAAGTGTGCATGTTCGGCTAAAGCCGACGTGGTGTCACCATTCTTAACACTACGCTTATGTTTATTAATGCGTAATCGTAATTGTCTACCTGTCTGTCCAATATATGACATTTTACAATCAGCACAATTAACTTTGTAAACTACACCACTTTTTTCAAACTTATCAACAGTATCCTTACTTAATTTAATGTATTTGGAAAGTTTATTGCATGGTTTTTGTTATAACCTTATGACTATTACGAGACAGAATTGATTTTAATTTGTAACTGAGATGTTTAATGTATGGGATAACCATGAGCGATTTTTTAGAATCATCTGCAGTATTCAAATCGTTTATGTCAGCTTGTAATTTTTTTGTAAAAGACAACCTACGTTGTATACCCTCATTAATAAATTTTAACGGATAACTATTCTGAACAAGTAATTGTTTTATAATGTTTAAATTTTGTACATGAAATCTACTGTGTGATAAATTAATAGCTTTATCAACCAAACCATAAACAATCGCTCTTTTTTGTGATAAAGGATGATGAGAATCAAAGTGAACGAATCTACCAGAATAAGTACTTTTTCTGTACCAATTTGAAATAATTTTATTACCTTCTCTTATTAAAGACATTTCTAAAAAATTCAAATGTTTGAAATTCACGATGGAAAATGAAGAGAATAAATCTATCAATTGGAAGTGTGAAAATAAAAAGTCAAATACGGCATCTGAATTACAGAAGTTATTTGTATACTTACAGGTATTTATACATACACATTTTATAGGCATCTTTACCATAGTCAACTGCAAACACTAGTATGAAATCGTATTCAAATAATACAATATTTTATAGTATTCATATGGGTATAATGAATACCATATCTTTTTCTCGGTGTACTTTAAAATTGTTCGAAAATTGATGTCTTGACAGAAGGGATTACATCAAGGTGTACTACGCTCTAATGCAACTGAGATGACTAATATAGGGCATTTAAAACTTTAGGAGTTAAAAATAAAGTTGAATACATTATAATTTATTACAATGTTATCAGCGTACCCTGTATTGTAGTGTTTTTCAATATCAGAATTTTGTATGTATCGATCAGCTTTGTTTTGCGACTGAGGCCCTTTATAATGCGAGATATAATGAAATGCAAAAAAATGTATTATTATAATTTTTACAAACTTTACTTGTACATAATCGAAAATTTGTTGTACCATTTTATTATGTTTATTGTTTGACTGTTAACATTCTTACGATACTCTGCGTACGGGAAACGTGCCCAGCGTCGGTCAGCGCCCAGTAGCGGTAGCCAAGCGTTTGTCTTTCCTGGCGGTACATCGGACAACTATGCAATACTATTTTTTCGTACATATTCTGTTCAATATTTTAAGTACAGAGTTCAAGAAATTACATTACAATAAGTTGATGCCAAATAAAATAAAATATTTATCTATGATTCATCATGTGTACCTAAATCGGCCAATCTAATTCAAGACAGTTTTTTCATTTTTCTTTTCAAAGCATATTCGACAAACACTCCTAAGCGTTTACGAAACTATAAACTACCTTCTATTAGAAAAAATTTCAAATGCTCAAAAAATGAAATTAACCTTGCTAAGAGCTAAATAAAAAAACTGGATAACTGCGTACACTCAATACATGTGTATACCTATAATACAACCACTTTTCAGTTTATTACACTTGTAAAAAAGTGAAAAGGGTTCGAAAAATTTTGAAATAATTTTGAAATAATTTATGGTCGAATTAGTTATAATGACCGAAGCTACAGTTACCTCATATCAAATAACTGCAAATAATTCGATTTTATAAATTTAAATTTTTAGTTATAAAGATACCAAGAAACGTAATAGTCAAAATAAATATTCTAAGATATTTTTAAAACATTTTGACAGTTTTTTTCGATCTATTAAGCAGCGCTCAAATTAGAAATTCCGTAAGACGAAAACATTAACTTTGTAATTTTGTTATAGATATCTTATTATTATCATTATAATTAACTAACAATATTTTCTTTACATAGAACCTGCAAACGATCGTTTTCTTTTTTAGGCCTTAGTATTCATCCACAGAATAAACAGTGTCAAACATTAAATTTCATATAAATATATCTTAAACGTAATACGCAATAATAATGAACAGCTAAACAACACAAAAACATTGAAGAAATAAAAACATAAACCTAACGTACACACCAGAACCATCAACCATACATACATACGTCCACCTACAGAACAAGAGCGCAGTACATTAAATTCCAGATCCCAAAATCGTTTAATAACAAATTTATTATGCCATTAAAAGATTTCATTTGACAGCCGTTATACGCGCGCACCGACAAAGCCGCCCAGAAATATTCCCGTGACGCTATCCAGAGCTGACCCTGCGCGTTCCCCGCCACGCGCGCGCGTCCTGTCTTTCTCAGCATATTTAAGATTTAGGCAGCAAATAAAAAATGACTCGTTTGATAAGCCGTAATTGGGATGATCATGCCCTGGTGCTACCGTACACATGCGCCTGTGGCTCGAAAAAAGCCACGCCTGTATAATATAGACGTGATTCTCGTTAACGTCGTGTTCTGTTACATTTGTTCGCGCGCGTGTACATAGATGTAAACATTAATTATGTAGCTTATCAATTGGTCTTATAGGTAAGTTGAATAATTATTTACAATAATTTTTAGTAAATATATTTTTCGTTTGAATGTGATGGAAAATTTGAAAATTTAGTGTATGTTGTAGCATTACAAAGGGGGTCTTGTTGTTCTGCGCTTTATGACTATTTGAGAGTTGAATACGCTGTTTTTGAGCTGTTGAGCCCTGTGTGAAGAAAAATATCGGGTTCCCTATATTTCGTATTTAGTCACAGGATGAAAACTTTCCCTTAGGAAAAAGAGCAGTGACGTTAAGAAAACAGAAAAAAAGCGGGAATCAATGCGTTTATTATGTACTTCTCGAATGATGATTTAAAGTCTTATTTTCAAACTGCGAAGTAATTATTTAACATTCTATCGAATAATAAGACTATTTCTTTCGCCAAATTCTAATCGTATTTATCAGCTAACATTAATTAGCTAAATTTTAATTTTTAAGTGAAAAATTTAGAAACTTTTGGACAGTTTAAATGGATTTTAACTGTACGATAAACAATTACATAACTAGGTTGTAAAATAAAAATCCAAATCTCTTATGTAAGCTCATTCGTTTTATGTTGGCATTACATGATTTATACATACGTACATTTGTCATGATAAACATTAATTACAGATTGAACTTTAGACACTAAATGTATAGTACAAAATAAATGCAAATATTTAATTATGCAAAAGAAATTTTCCTGCAGAAAAAATTTATAAAGTAATAATATAATCTCAATCATCAACTGTTGTAATTTCATTGGATGCTCTTATAAATATCATTTGTTTGCCTAAAAACCATAACACTAAAAACTAAAAAGGCGCTATTAATTTCTCAAAGTTACCATTTAACAAGCCATTAAAACACCAACCAGTAAAGTCACAAAACGCAGAACCCTAATGCGTTCTTTAATCGAGCCATCGACAGAGATTCCCGACATTTTCCGGGGATTTCCTTCCCTGAAAAGCCAGGCTTTTTCTCGAAAAAAAGCCAGAACCACCTCAGCCGCCGGCGCCTCTATGTACGCATGCGCGCGCGTATATAACGAGGAGCCACATAGCCGCGCGCGTCGCCTCGTCGGTTTCTGGAAAATGTAAGGAATAATAGGCGCGCCAGTCTAGACAGCCAGATCCACGCAATTGTCTGCGAGCGGCGGAAGAAAAAAAAGAAGAACCGGCCGAGGCTTATATCGCGCGCCGCGCGGCTCTTGAGAGTCGCGACACCTCGTCGGCGCATCCGTTACATATATATTCCCTTCCGAGGGTGAGTAAAAGAGAGAGAGAGAGAGAGAGAGAGAGAGAGAGAGAGAAAGAGAAAAAGAGTGAGAGTGGCTTTTGGGTGAAAGCTGCACAGAGATGACAGTTTGTAATGCGCAATGAAGTTATGGGGACTTGAAAGTAGGATGGTGTGAGGTCGGATGATTGGGTGACTCAGTGGGATGATTGCGAGTGGGGTGTATGTAAGTGGGGTTCCCACCCAAGGAGGGATTTTCGGTTGGGGAAAGGTTTGTGATGGTTATAACTGTTGATAGAAATTATTCTGATTTGAAAATTTTTAGAAAATATTGTGCAGTTACCAAGGATATCATTTTTTGGTTTAAGAATCTTTTTGTCATTTTTAGAAAAAATTATATAAACCAAATATTTGAGTCAATAAAATCTTCTTTTCATCTGCACTTCTATATAAAATCTTCCGATGTATATGCCCGTGTGAAAAAAGGCTTGGCAAGGTCTGGTGAACATCTGGATTAAAAAGTCTGGCAAAAGTCTGAAGAGAAGGACGGATCGAGCCTTTTTTAAAATATTTTTGCTCTCCATATAAAACGGAAAACTCATGATAAGCTCGATACAAAGCATAAAATTACATTCATCATTGATTAAATCATAAGAGTTGTATTTCATTAACGCTAAATTTCGTAACGGACCTTTCCAATCACGTTCCCCAATTTAAACCTATTATACCAATCAAAACCCAAAAATCCGAAACCCAAACACATTGACTCGCAAACATCGTTCCCTTAAAAATCCCAACTATACACCATAATCGTTCGCACTTCACCAAACCTTCGACAAAAGTCCAAGCGAAAAGAAAAAAAAAAGAAAAAGCCAGCGCCAGGGGGAAAGCAGAACACATCGACAGACGCTTACGATCGGCGATGGGCAATGTGGTGTCCAGTTGCAGCAGCCGGCGCCGCATACGCACGCGCATATAAAAGGGCCCATTGTGGCGAGACGCCTCCCACGACGAGGCCGAGGAGACGCCGCTGCCGTCGCCACGACAATGCCGAGCGCGTCGTCGACGTGACTTCCCCCCCTGCGTGCGGAAGTAGTGCGCCGCCAGGTTGACATGTATGCACGGATCTGGTGTGTCTCCGGTGTTCCGGTGCGATCCGGTACAAGTGTTTCGGAAGTGAAGCTAAGAGGGAGATGGGGATGAGGAGAGGGAGAAGAAAGTAGGGCGAGGGTGTGCTGGTTTTGGGAAGATTTGACGGCAAATTAGCAAGGGGGGGATGGGATTGAGTGGTGTTGAGATTGAAATTCATAGTTTTGCCGCGTTATGGTGATGTAAGAGCAACGGTGAAGTGAGCTTTCTGTGAATCGTAAAACATAGTTGTTTCGGGAAATAGTATCAAATATTTCATAAAAATAAAATAAAATACCGTCATGCCTTCGCTCGTGACCAATAAATTGAATATTATATAAACAAATCTCTTTAATTTAAATCAGCTTTAAATTTATAATTTCTAAGATACCCGAAATTATTTATTTCTCATTTTTTAAGTTTGCAATTGATTATTATAAATAAGTCGTTTATAAAAAATAGTAGCGATGTTTAATTATTCTTATAATCGAAAAATAATATTTACTTCAATAAAACACGTCAGCCGTGAAAAGATCGAATGAAGAAACTTTGACTACATTAAAATGAAAGACTTTTCATTGATTCGTACAAAGTCGAAATACACCTTTAATTATTAATGAAGTTCACTTTACTTATGCTCAGAAAGTGTTAAAAAATCGTAGTTCCTTAAAAAAATAAGAAAATTTTTATTGAAAAACACAATATCTTGAAATATAGTCTTTTAAGGATGTTCAATGGTGTCATGCTGCGGGGCGAGGCGAGGGACGCCCCTCTCTCCCTGCGGGCGCTCCCCGCTCACCGCGCACCTCCTCGCGCAGCCGACGAACTCGGTGTTTTGTTTACGTTTTCACTTACTTCTTTCCCAAATGCCCTGTAAGCGGTCAAGATCCCTCTACGTTTTTATTCTTTGATTATTTTTCTATTCAAATAAAGGTCTTTTAACCTAATCTCTTAACTTTTTATATGAGATTTTTATGTCCAAAGGTCACATAACCTCACTCTCCCATAAGAGCCTATGTTAAAAACTCGATTTTCATAAATTTTTTTCTCGAAAAAAATGCTCAGTATAAAATATTGAAAAAATTCAAGCTGCTTTTACTTTATCTAAGTAATGATATATTAAAATTTCAAAGACTTCTGTTAACTTTGCTGTAACCATTGAACATCCTTAAGGGGTTAATAATTTTGTTCTCCTTGAAAATACATTTAGTTTCTTTTGATATGCCATATTTTTCCATAAACGTTTCTAAAGTTGTTGAAAAGTTTACAGTGACATTGTTCAACGAATAATTATAAACAAAAAATTGTTACATTTTTTTCTTGATTTAAACGGTAAATATAATTTTCTCGCTGATTCTTATGTTCAATCAGGAAAATAATTTAATAACTTTCAAAATTATAATTTAAAAAAAAGTTCTTCGAATTTTCAAAAAAATTTGTTTAAAAACTCAATTTCTACAAGAAAATAGTTTAAAAACAACTCAAATTTAATCTACTAAAAATATTACAAAACTTAGCCTTCCATGTACACCCAACCCCTCATTACGATACCCAAAACAACAACCGCGAATACCGAACGGCCAATCCCCCTTTACTGTTTGACAACCTTAAGCCTGCGCTAACGGTAACCCGATCCACCCCCGCAATCGGCGCGAAAAAGTGGTTTAATGACCTCCGGGGTTGCCTTATGCTTATACGCTGCGCGCGCGCGCGCCTTCGAGCCGCCCGGCGCCCGTCGTCTTTCCCACAGTTAAAAGGCGCCCCCGTTATCTTTTGGCGCCCCCCATAAGTACGCGCCGCGCGGGGCTCGAAATACAGCACACCTACATACACGCGGTCGCGAAATGCCGTTGCGCCGCGTGGGAAGTGGAGGTTCGGAGGTTTTCGGTGATGGCGCGTATATAATGTATCGAATAACTATGTATGCAAAACATTGCGGAGATACGGGGATTAGGATGGTAACGGAGAAGGAGTAGGGATCGAATTACCTATGGTGTCTTTGGAGGAAGGTACACTGGTTTTCATCATTTTTTTGTGTATAGGGTTATGAGTATTGCGGATTAACAGTCGATTATATATGGCAATTGTATTGTTAAATTTTTAATTATCTTTATTGGCAGCAAGTATTACTCATTGTATGTTGGAAAAGTTAGTTTGTACTCCTTTCATAATTCAGTATCATTTGTACCACAATGATTGGACTGGTTCTTACAAATACTATTTTTTTTTTCATATATATTATGTTTAATGTAACAATAATATATATAGATTATTTGGTAAAAAAAATTCAAATAAAAAATGTTAAATATTATAGACTTATATATATTATTGAAATAAGTAAACTAAAGCATTAAATCGATTGATGCTTATATCATTTCTTAGTTAGCTTATTTTCTAATATATTTCCGGAACGAAATACTTTAATTAATAATGAGCATCGGAATTCCCGTTGTTACAGAAACCAGTTGATTGGGTTGATAAAAAAAAATTATAAATTGATTCAAAAACTTCGTAATTACTACCTAATGTAAGTCAATTTTAAGTAGGAAAGGAAACAAAGAAATTAAAACAGACAGTAATTCACACGAACCCACAAACAAACAAAATATAAATTTGCATGTAATCATTCAATATTCTCAACATTGCTAACCCAATAACCATCACCTCTCATCGATTCCCTATAGTAAAATCAAACTTCGCCAAAATTAGCTACACCGCCATCCCACCCACCAGCAAGAACACAACGTCGAACAAATGAAAATAGCCGACAGAGAAAAATCCACCATAGCCATATCGCAACAGAATTATAATTTCTCCGTATCAAAACGCACGCGTCTAAACGAGGCTCGTCCCGTCAAGGGCTTAGAATGCCGATGGCCGCACGTCTGGATAATGTTACGAGAGTATAGGCCCGGAGAAAAAAGGAACACACTCGCGCCTGCGTGCGCGCTATACATGGCTTCCTCGGTGGGAAAATCAAATGTCTTTTTGCCCCGTGTGCATCGCCGTCACGTTCCTTTTTTCTCTTCTTCGTGCGAAGGTGTGGGGGGTGAGACTGGCTTCCGAAAATTGTAGGCTGACGTCAGAGGACGGGTTATTTCCGAGCGGGTATCTGGAGGAATGTCGATTCGCTGTTTCCTGATGGGCAAGGATTTATCGTGAAGGTTAAAATAATTGGCTTTTGTTGCAGAGGCTGTGGCATGGTGGTGGGTTTTTTTAGCACAAATTGTAAAATTTCTGAGTAACATGATTTTTTGTTTTGTTATGTTTTACATGAGGATCAATTGAGAGAATATGAAAACTATAGGTATATAAAAGAAAAATGCTTTTGTTTTAGCATATATTATAAAGTGAATTATAACGGGATTGAGGTTTCGAAATCACTTTGATCACAAGCGTAAAAAAAGTAAAATTTAATGTCGAAACTCAGTTGTCCTCGGCTTTTTTAAAAGTTAATATAATTTTACGAGCACTTGAGGTGTAATGCATATCTTAATGTCAAATAATCAGTTGTGCAAAAGGCGCAAGAGTCCAAATAAAAGTTGCCGGTAATTAAAGGTTGGAGTATAGAACATTCAAAGAGAAGTTAGTCCTGGGAAAAAAACGACTTACATAGTCATAAAGTGAGTCTCGTTACTACCTGGTTTTAAGCTTGCAGTCTGTAATTACAGTGAGAAGTCGCAGCACTTGTATCTTGACTTACACTTCATTTAATATTTTCAAATGTTAATACTTTTAAGATTCTGTTAAATATAAATGTTCTACGAATGATGTTTACAGCAATATCAAATAAATTACTGAAAGTAGAATTGTAAATCTCTTACTGGTTGACACAAATTTTAAAATAACATAAATGTTGAAAGAAAGAAATTTACTTCTATTTAATCATGCGTAAAGGAGCAAATAATTTATTGTATTTAGATTAACAATAATTAACTATTTTAGAAAATAGAAAAAAAGTTGGCCTACGATTCTCAAGAAAATTGCCATGTTATGGCCACCTTAATTATACGTAAAATATCAAGGTCTGACAATATTTAATAGTGTAAAACCTGTGAAATATTTATTTAAATTATTAGAACGCTTCCCAATATTATTATGACTAAAGTTTATAATTCAATACGTAGCTAGTTTATATTAACTATATTTATTATGAATCTCTATCTATAAACTCTATTATACATAGTAATAATAATAAAATAAAATTAATTTTATTTATTTTAACATATATTAAAATATAAATAATTTATAGTTTAGTTGGCACTAGTAATACAGAATATACTATTTTGACAAGGTTCCAAGAAAGGTCAACATTCTAAGAAAGCGGGGTGTCTCATTTAAACTATTACCGATCGAGAAATACTTTACACTTTCGAGACGATATAAAAAACAATACTTTAAATTATACAGAATCAAGACTGCATTTCTGTATAAGTTTCACAATATTCTATCATTCTGAAAAATTTTGAAGTCAAAATATTTGTTTGTTTATATGTAACCTTGAACCAACATTTTGAGGTGCTATAACTGCAAACTAAAAATTTTATTTGAAATTTATGCAAGAACAAATTGATATTTTGACTTGAAACTTTTACAGGGTAGAAGCATCTCATAAAGCTTAGAGGAGTACACTCTTGATTTTGTATAATTTAAAGTTTTTGTAGCTCCCAAACTGTCAATTTACTTTGGCTTTACTGTCTTAGAGGTTAGATATTATTGCACCCGTTAACTATAAAAGATATATCATTCGAAACATAACTATCAAAACTGTAATTGATACTTCAATAATAAATTGTGATTATTTTGTGGATCGCAGGTTCTAAAATGCTTGGTGGTGGGTGACCAATGCAGTAAAATTGCCCTCTATAAATGCTAATGATTCAATTATAATAGTTACTGAATTGTGTCTAAGAACACATCTAGGCTTACTATAGTTATAGTAAAAATTAAAGATCATAGAAACGGATTTAAAAAGTCGTTGCTATTAGGTGCTAATTTTTGAGGAGCACACTTACCAGACCAGGTTTTTTTGGTTATTTAAATTATTTTGAATGTACAAAAAATTGGGAACATTGACTGGAAAGCTTTTTTGCAGACAATAACTTTATTTCTAAGAAATGCTTAAAAATGACCCCCTTCACACATATCATTTTGTCAGAGAGACTCGCACATACATTTCAAAAAAAGAAATTAAAACTAGTGAATGCAAGCTTTCATTTGTTTGTTACCAAATGAAAAAATGTTAGTTCCTTCAAGAGTTTCGTGAGTTTAAAGGTGAGTGTAAAATACACAAAATACTGTGAAAATGTAAAGAAGTGGGTTTTCGACATTTTTCAATGTTTTTACAAAAACTAGTGTATTCTACGTTCATCTTTGAACTCGTGTAACTTTTAAAGGAATTTACATTTTTCATCCGGTAAAATGCAAATGAAAACTTATATGCTCTAGTTTTATTTTCTTTGAAATGTATGTACGACTCTTCCTGGTAAAACAATTCATATGTGAAAGGGTGCCATTTTTAAGCATTTTAAAAAATAAATTTACTGTTGGCAAAAAGCTTTCCACCAGATTCACTGTATTCACGTTTTTTTTATATTCAGAATAGTCCAAAGTATCAAAAAATCTCGTTTAGTAGGCTTGACGCACAAAAAATTGTTATTAATTTTTTGTACCCAGTATTTTCATGATTCCTGTATAGAATTACTCATAATTACGCAAAAAATTGTCACTCCTCATATGCACTGCTAAATCATCAAATTCCTAGATATTTCGCATTAGTTTTTATTTTATCCTGTATGTATTATTTTGATGTCACTGTTTGATAACGAGCTCTACGAAACTGATTAGTCTGCCTCTAATACATATTATTCATAATTCGTATTACACACACGCACATACAAATATATATATTTTTTAATTATTTTCAGATTTCGGAATCTCGAGAACATAAGAAAAGCATTCTCTTTGAGAATAAAAAAATAAAATATACATTGTTTCTTGATTACAATACAAACTAACCATCCTTGATAATCTTTATCGTATTCAATTAAAAGCCAAACCTTCTGTCACCTTGATAAATAAGAAGACAGTACTGTGAGTTTTGCCATACGAGCATAAGTACTATATGTATCTCACATTTACTAGTTGTACGTGAAGATATATAACTCATGGTTCCAAATAAACAAAACCTTTCTAATATTGTCTAAAAGAAGAAAAAAGTCTCATAATCGTAACCTCAAAAACGTGAAATATTTACGATTATTTAACTAAATTCATTCATGAAACTCTAACAACCTTCCACAACATATCATAAACATAAAAACGCACGGTCATTAAAATTCCAATAACCAAAAGATAAAATAAATAAATCCTCCGAACAAAGTACGACTTAATCGAGTGTTTGTTGCTCGAGCGCTCGGCGGTGATTGGCTCCGTGTCGCTTGATAGGCGGCACTTGCCGCGCAATCCCCGCCCCGAAATGATTCCTAGCCATGGCTGTCTGTATTAAACTTTCGCGAAGTGCCGCTTTGCAATTGTTATTCCCGTACGATTATCGCGTTATTCTCGCACTATCCCGTAAACAAATTCACTTTTCATTCGATTACAATTGTTCGCAACGTGCATACTTTAATTTTTATAACAATTTCAGAACAATATTTACATACCAAGAGAGCTATACATAGGTAAAACTATTAAAATTCTTAATTTAAACAATTCCTTTATCAGCAGGGCATCAAGTCCCCATGAACTTTCGACCCACGCGCATCTGTGTTGGTGAAGAAAGTCCCCGTCTGTGAATCTCCACCCACGAGCGCTCACACAGACACAGCCACATGTGTGCGCGCGAGCGGCGACTGACACTTGACGCGCGGGGAGCGAAGAAACCAAGGCGCATTATACATCTACCCTCCGAGGCATTCACTTGTGCCACCCTCGCGTCTCGTGTGCCGTGCGTGTGTGTGTGTGTGTGTCCAACCAGTTGCTCCTCTCAGTGCGTGCCAGCTACACATATATATACACACACGGAGAGAGAGAGAGAGAGAGAGAGAGAGTAGCTCTGTGATCTCGCAGCCAAGTGTCGTGAAATAATACGCAACGATTAAAAGAAAGAAAAAAGCATGTGTTAGGATGTTGTCAACAGTGATATCCGCGAGCAGCACCCCGTTCAGTGTGCGCGACATCCTCAGTGCGGCCGAGCAGTCCGGCAGCATGGACCACTGCTACCAGAGCCAGGACCTGCAGATCGGTAATCATCTTCAGCAGCAGGCTGATTACTATGGATACGCAGGGATGATGGCGGAGAATGGATGGGACATGGAGAAGCTGAAGGAACAGGCGCAACAGAGTGTGAATGCTTATCAGCAGGGATACGGGGAGTTGAACCCGGTGCATCAACTCAGTCAGGTTGTGCCGCCGTATCAGGATAGTCAGCAGGTTGAGGATGGTGAGTTGAATTTAATTCAGGGGTTTTGAGGACCGAGATAAGTGAAAATTTAGAAAAAAATTTTAGTGTAAATTTGCGGTACTTTATTTTGAATATTTTATGGAGAATAATTTTGATGTTATAAAATCAGGGTAGGCAGCAGGTTGAGGATGATTGGTTGAATTTAATTAAGGAGTTTTTATGGTGGAGATGAGTGAACATTTAGAACAAAATTTTAGTATAAATTTGCTGTATTTTATTTTGGATATTTTAAGAACACTTTTGATGATATAAAATTTTTACGACGTTGTTTTGTAGAATCAAGTTTTGTGACAAAACGTTAGTGGTTTTGCTAAATTTTTTAAATATTTATCGTTATTTTTTTAGGTAATCTGGTGACGTCGAGTAAAACAGAACTGCGCAAAAGTCAGTCAGGCAAAAGAACGAAACGAAAGCCACGAGTATTATTTTCTCAGGTAAATATATTAACTATTTTGCACACATTTATTTATACACAATTTTTGGTTCAGGGCAAAGGAAAAAAATACATTATTATTGTCTCTTAAAACCACATTAAAAAACAACCAGTTGCCGATTTTATATACAATTTTCAACAAGTTTCTGTTAATTTTTCTTCAAAAAATTTAAATCCCATCGCACACTTCGAATACATACAAAAACCAATATCAATCTAATAAACAAATTGCCATTACAGACCCAAGTCTATGAGCTGGAACAGCGGTTCAAGCAGCAGCGCTACCTGAGCGCACCGGAACGCGAGATGCTGGCTCAGTCACTGAAACTGACGAGTACGCAAGTGAAGATCTGGTTCCAGAACCGTCGGTACAAGAACAAACGGGCGCGCCTCGAGGACGCCGAGAAGAACCAAACCCAAAACCACCTCAAGTGCCAAACGTCCGCCGCCTCCCTCAAGAAGATCACCGTGCCTGTGCTGATAAAAGATGGCAAGCCGAATCTGCAGGAATCGACGTACGCGCCAACCTACTGGCCGACCATGAACGCGAATTTGGGGATGACAACAGGTTCGTGTGAGCAACACATGAGCCCGGAGTACGTGAGGACGGACTTTTCGACGACTAGTGAGGTCGGTCAAAGGCTGACGCCGATCGAGAGCCAACGGGCGGCGATGCTGCCGACGGACTACGCGAACTTCTCGCCCGAACTGAGAAACGTCTCCGGTGACGAGAGGACGATGAAGTCGGTCGACTACAAGTCGCATTACACGAGTGACTTCATGCCGTTCCCCGATATGAGAAACGTCGTGCCGGAGATTAAGAATCTGGACAACAAGAGCTGTGGTGTCGAGTCATCGGCTGACTTCAATTTCGGCAATTACGCGAACACCGGGGGCTACCCGATGCATTACTATAATTTCATGGAGCAAGGGCCACTGGATCAAAGCCTTCAGAGATTATGGTGAAGATTGGTCGGAAGGCGATGATAATGTTGTTACGGATGATGATGATGATGAGGTTTCTTTTCGAGGAATGAACGTTATATTATGTTTGAGTAACTATCGGTGTATTATTCTATTTATATTAAACTTTAAACGGTAATTTTTTTCTAATCAAGTATTACGTGTTCATGGAACGTGCGTCGATGTGTTAAGAATTAAAGATTTTAGTTCTCTTTAGAGTTTAGGTTTTTATATGCAATATCGTTGTACGCTAAGTTATCTTTAGGATTAATTATATTAGATGTAAGGTAAAAAACTTGTAAAAATATGTTAATATAAGGTTAATGTGTAAGAGCCAAAGACTATATAGTTCTATATGTAAAATAAACTTAAAGCTATAGTTATTAAAATAATTTCTATATATAAATAATATTCTTTTTTCGATACAACCATTATGTCCTTTATTGTCGTTATTAAAAAATATATATATCCGTTGATAAGATTGATTTATAACAGTGGGATTTTGTGAACAAAAAATTGATAGAAAGGGACAGCTGCACTTTCTTCTTTGGTTGGGAAAATTCGAGATTTTTTTTGCCCAAGACAATCCAAGTGGGCCACTTTAAGGGAAATAAGCGGAAATCGTTTCAAGTGGCCTTTGCGGAAGCATGTATCACGAGATGATGCCCCTTAGATGCTTCTTTTCTCATCTTCTAATACAGCTCAAACTCAGTCTTTTAATCTCTAATCCAGCCCCGATTAATCTCTTATACTTATATAAAAAATTTACGAACAATTTACTGATTATAATTAATTTTTTTAGTTTTGCAAATTTTATAAATTTTTCTTTCTTCGAATTCTTTCGGCCATATATCCTTTGGCATTCCTGTCAAAGCAAAATTAACCCGGCAAAGTTTATAAATAATTTCGAGCGCGGGCATCATCGTCGGGCTTTATAAATAGTCACCGATGGTGGTAGCGGCTCTGACAACTTGAGCGAAGCCACCGGAGGCTTTTAGGTTATCGCGCAACGACGGGTCATCTGGCAGTCAAGTGTCTACGTATAAAACGTTCGCACACGAGCGAGCGAGCGAGCGAGCCGTATAGATGTATTTATATGTTGCACCGTGTTTCTGGCTGATTAGCGGGCTGCCGGTGTCGTAAAAGACCATGGGAACAAGTTAATAAAACTGTCAGGGTGGCTAATAATGGGATAAAATAGCTTTTAAGGCGTTTTTTCACGATTACTTTGTAATTCTGTTGATGATTTGATATTCAATGATAGAAACAATATTTTTGTTCGCTTGGATTTTTCAAGTAACTCTAAATAAAACTACCAAATCAACATTCTAAAATTGTAGCATAAATTTAAAATATCTAAATCAAAGTTTGTAATTTTTTATGATGTTATATTTAAAGAACAATCTCTGACATTATCTATATAAAAAAACTTTGAAGTATTTGTATGACACATTACTGTTTAGTGAAAAGTTTAAAAATTATTCATAATTGACTTTTCGATATATCTTTGTTGATATAAAAGGTTGATATATAATTGACTATTAATATTTGACAAAGCATCAATTCTCGTTAAATAAATAGTCTTTCATTAAGTTATATTTAGATTTAAAATTTGAATAAAGGTCATCGCGTATTTTAGATTCCATAAACGAGTGATCAATCAATGTCGCACTGTTTAGCAGCGATACTTGATCGTATTTGACTGCGGGGGGATGCTTTTTACGGCACTGTGGTCGTTTCGCCATGACACGCACATGTCAAGATGACTTACATATGGTCAGTGTATATAGCTTTCTATACAGCAGCTCTCGTACGCAGAAAGGAGACGATTAATGTATTTATTCCCCCCGTAAAAAAAGTTACTATGGCCCAAATATTGCACATAGTATTAGCCAAGTATGGGCATGATGTGGCCTATAAAAAACAATGTATGGAGAAATATTGGCTTTACAATGCCGGAGCCACACACGGCCTATCTTTAGATATATCTTGGGCAACTATTGCCCATATATTGCTTATACAAATTCAATGTTTCAATTAACATTGTCAATAAACGAAATTTTTCCGTGTGTGTAGCAGTAAAAGAAGCAATATTTAGGCCAAATCTATCCACATTTTTATAAAAAGTTGCCAAGATGTGAGAAAAACATCATTATATTGCAGAACTATGTCTACATATAAATAAAATGTGTCGATATCGTGAAAGTAATAAAAATAAAAAGAAAAATTATATATTATGATATGAATAATAAAAAAAGCCCATCAAAATATATTAAAACATGAAAAAATTTTCTCATGCCAAGCATTTAAAAAATATCGATAAAATAAATTAATATCGTACAAGATAAAAAATGCCTGAGCAAAAATCGATCCTGTCGGCGGCATAATGCTGACATACCGGAAATTCTATGAGCAACTAATCGGCGACATATTGACCCTCTCTTCTCAACATATCCAGAACATAACGGAAACGCGCAGTTTTCGACATACTGCCAATTTTTAACTTTAGTAATACTTTTAGAGTATTACCAATATATTGCCAACAAGTTTCATAAAAATTATAGGTTTGTAATATATACGCGATATATCGCCACTAGTCTAATATACAAAGTATTAGAATGAATCAAATTAAAAATTGAACGATGGGAAGGGTTAACCCTCAAAATAAAACAACTTCATATTCTATCATCCAACGTTTTGCTGAACCATGTTGTCAGCCTCTTAATATAATATCCACGACATGTTAAAAAATATTTTTCTATTGTAGTAACAAGTACATTGTCAACAATCCTAACATTGAGTAACATTGTATGTAAACTAAAAGACTAAATAAGGAAAGATTTGACTATATATTCTAGTCAAATCTTTCCTTATTTAGTCTTTTAGTTTACATACAATGTTACTCAATGTTAGGATTGTTGACAATGTACTTGTTACTACAATAGAAAAATATTTTTTAACATGTCGTGGATATTATATTAAGAGGCTGACAACATGGTTCAGCGAAACGTTGGATGATAGAATATGAAGTTGTTTTATTTTGAGGGTTAACCCTTCCCATCGTTCAATTTTTAATTTGATTCAAGTAATGGAGGGTAGTCAGAATAACTATGTCAAAGTATTAGAATATTATATACGATTACTTTAATAGAATTTATTATAATAGCTGTATATATAAAAATTTATTTATTTATTTATTTAATCATTATACGTTATCATTATACATTATCTACAACTGTTATTTAATAAAATCAACTCCTTTTTATAATTTTTTGTCATTTATTAATCAGCGTATATTGTAATTTATACAAGAAGGTAACACATAACATTATAACTTTAATATTTATAGTTAATTATTCAGTAAACAAATGAAATTATTTTTTCGGGTGTCTTAATGATTGTATCATCATATTCGCAACATTAGTAAAAACTTCTGGTCTTAATTTCCATGTACACTTTTTATTCACGTAATCTAAAAAATAGAAATTATAAAATTATTAAAAGCTTGAATTTTCATTAATATTTATATTATAAAAAGAAAAGTCAGATTTCACTCACAATCAAGCGCTTTCATAATATCAGCGGGAATAGCCTATCTTTGTTTTGACCCCCCTCTTGCGAACATGTTTTTGAGATTCGCTCTGCCAACTAAAATTTTCAGAAGGCTCCGAGTCATACCACCTTTGCAGGTACGTCAATTCCCCCTGATCAATCCACACAATATAAGATTTGCATATTAGCACCCTTCCGTCTCCAGGTCGTCTACATTCAACTAATGGATTTTCGTTGCCTGTTGATTTCTAAAAAATGGAATATTAGAATATTAATGCATCAGAAATTATTATATGTAAACATAAAATAAAATAAAAAATCACATCATCATCATTGTCAGCCTCTCTTCGTCTACCAACAGTACGTTCTCATCTACGTCTTTCGTCTGCCTGTTCTTGCTGTTGATCATCTTCTGGTTCTAGCTCAACTACTTCATTCCTCTCTCGTTCTTCTCTACCTCGCTCATCATTCCTTTCTTTAGCATTTACTTCTTCTCTCTGTACTGCACGCTCTTGTTCTCTCAATCTCTGAGGATTTCGCCGCTATTCTTGTTCGCGTTCTAACTCACGGTCTTGGTCCCTCTCTTTTTATTCGGTCACGTTCTCTAACCCTTTCATTCTCTCTATCCCGCTCGCGTCCTAACTCTCGTCCCCTTTCCCCACTCTCTCGTTCACGTTCCAAAGTCCATTCTCTCATTCTTTCTCTCGCTCCCGTCTATGTTCTCAAACTCTGCAAGTCTCATCTCTCTTTTCCGTTCGCGTTCCAAACCCCATCCTCTAACTCTTTCTTCTTGCTCCCCTTCATGCTCTCGGCCTCTCTCTCTGCCTTCCTTCTTTCCCTCTCACGTTCTTGTTCTAACTCTCGTGCCTTTTCTACTTGCTCTCGTTCGCGCTTACGGTCCCTCTCTGCCGCCCTTCTCTCTTCCTTCCATTCGCGTTCTAAGTCTCGTTCCCTTTCTTCTTGCTCCTGTTCGCGCTCACGGTCCCTCTGTACTGCCCTTTCCTCCCTTTCTCGTTCGTGTACTTCTTCCCGTTCTCTAGCCTCTTCTTCTCGGTCTCGTTCGCTCTCTTGGTTACTCTCTGCCGCCCTTCTCTCATCCTTCCGTTCGCGTTCTAACTCTCGTTCTCTTTTTTCTCGCCCCCATTCGTGCTCTCGGTTCCTCTCTACCGCCCTTTCTTCGCTTTCTCGTTCGCGTACTTCTTCCCATGTTCTAACTCTTTTCTCTTGCTCCCGTTCATGTTCTCGGACCCTCTCTGAAGACCTTCTCTCTCTTTCTTCCGTTCTCGTTGTAACTCTCGTTCCCTTTCTTCTCGCCCCGTTCGCGCTCCCTCTCGGCCGCCCTTTCTTCAGTTTCTTGCTCGCATACTTCCTCACATTATTTAACTTTTTCTTCTCGTACCTGTTCGCTCTCTCGGTCCTTGCTTTCCTCTTTTTCGGAGTCCGTGTAAGAAGAAGAATAAAAAAGGGATCGAAATGCCAACATTTTGCGATTTGATGTACGCAGCGTTCTATTCTGCTGTCTGTTCTTCTCCTTTTTCTGGATAGCAAGTTTCGCCTTCTTTGCCTTAGTAGAATCGCTGGCAGTGTTAGTTATTGACCGCTTCATATTTAACAGGTTTCCCTCGTTACTCACGCGTAAACGTAATAGTTGTTATCATCTGGAAAGCACAAGATACATTAAGTTAACCCCTTAGTCTAATTTTCGATCGAATTTTATTATTTAATAAAAATAATTTTTTTTATTTTAATTTTATTTATTTTTATTTTTTTATCGAATTTTATTAAAAATGTATGTGAAAACTTACAACTTTTTTTAACTACTTTTCCTTCATACACCTTATTATCCGTATATTGAACACGAGTTGTTTCATCTTCTTCTACATAAGGGCATAGATCTCCTACGTCGACAACACTTAAGTTTTTGTCTTTCATCCAAAAAATTAAGGCGTAAGACATATTGTTAGCTGATAAATTTTCAGCTATCAAAATTAACCTACACCAATGTTGTCAGGCAAGTATATAAATGTTGGGTAGCTGTCGTTAGCAACCAAACAAACAAATAACGACAACTTTATATTGTTCGATGTGTATCGATCAACAAAAAGAAAAGGTTAAGAACATTCTTAAGGGGGTTAAAAAATTTTTTTTTTTGGATTAACCTAAAAAATAAAAATTTTGATCAGTAATGATATTTTGTATATATATATTATACAAATATAGTTTATTTTTGAGGAAATAAGCCCTATCAGAGGTCTGTAAACCCATTTTATCCAAAGATATTGAGATTTTAAAATTTGTATCCTTCCGTAACCTACAGGCTGAACCATTTGATATTTTTTAATGGGATACGGGCCAAAATCTTTGATTTTTATATCTCTTTTGACTGAAGCTTTTCGCATCCCTTAATTTTTCCAATTAATATTTTTAAAGTCAAAAATTTGATTTAAAATCCACCATTTTGAAGGAATTTTTAAAAAACTCGGCTTCACCTCGGACGGCAACCTATACGCGAATGTAATATCCTACTTCCCGGCCTAGGTACGTAATATACTATTATATTTCTTTACAACAAGGAGAATACATAATTGAACCAGCTAATAACTCTGAGAAACAGTGAGAATGTATAAAGCAAATTATTATTTTGATAAATAAAATTTTTTATATAAAAAATTTCTTTATTTCCATTCTTTTAAATGTACCTCTTTTCTGTATAATTTTTATTACTTCATTTTTTAGCTTGCACGATATTAATTTATTTTACCGATATTTTTGAAATGCTTGGCATGAGAAAATTTTTTCATGTTTTAATATACTAGCCATCTTTAAGCGCGCTTCGCGCGCTGTAATTTTCTCAATCTTTCGCGCTACTTTTGTTTTTGTAACCTAGCAACCCATTACTCCCACCAACCAAATCACGAATAAATTGATATTATAACAAATCCATCATTTTTTAAAGATAGGATTTTGATGTATTTTTTTTTATTATTGATATCATAATATATAATTTTTCTCTTTATTTTTATTACTTCCACGATATCGATACATTTTATTTATATGTAGACATAGTTCTGCAATATAAGGATGTTTTTCTCACATCTTGACAACTTTTTATAAAAATGTGGATAAATTTGGCCCAAATATTGCTTCTTTTACTGCTACACACACGAAACGGAAAAATTTCGTTTGTGGGCGATAGTTGCCCAAGATATATCTAAAGCTAAGCCGTGTGTGGCTCCGGCGCCGTGGCATTATAAAGCCAATATTTCTTCAAATATTTTTTATAGGCCACATCTTGCCCATACTTGGCTAATACTATGTGCAATATTTGGGCCATAGTAACTTCTTTTACTAGATTTTAGTCTCTTTAGATTTTACTCTCTATTTGTTTAAAACGACTTTAGTCATTGATGAAGCTTAAAGTCATGAACATAGCAGTAAATTACGAGACAAAATACTTTTTACAAATGACAAAAGGTTGTCATTAAATTTTATAGAAGATATTTGCGTTAGACATGAAAATATTGTGCAGCAGAAGCAAGGATTATGGAAAGCTGCACGAAGGGCGGGTAAAACATCCGTTATCGGTAAAGTAGGATACTATAGTGTGGGAGAATCAGGATAACGCGCGACTGGGGGTAACTCTATTACAGTTCGTATATCAAGAAATGGTAATGTACAGCAGCTGTAGATAATTACAAAATCCTTTTAAAATTTTCTTTGGATGTAGATAATAAAGATATATCACAATAAAAATGAAAAAATTATCATTATTTATGAGTATGAAAATATTAATGTTTGTGTTCTAAGTAGCGAAAATTTCTCTTGCGAGGTTTAGACCTACTTACTTTCTATCAAACTGAACGTTTATGAATTATTTAAATTGTTTTAACTTAATGGCATATAATGGATATATTCTTAGAGCACTTCTCAATTGATTTATTGTAAATCCATAAATGTGATTAAAGACACGGGGAAGAGTTCATACATTAAAAATTAAAAATCTTTGTGCACTCTCAAACATTATTACGTTCATTTCATTTCTTAGTATAAGGAATTAAAATGTTATCATTGTAGAATTAGTAAACTATTATTAGAGCAATTTTTTATAGTTATGCGGTAATCAAACTATTTTAGTGACAAAATCTTTAGTAGTTAGATGACCAACCAGAGAAACGACAATGTTTTCACACCGAAAAAATATAATCAAAAGAATATAGCAAAAGTAATATAAGGCGAATGAGGCACTCTTAAAATATCGCTATGCTTATAAAAAAACGACCGTAAATTTTGTAACAAACACAAACCAACATCTTGATCTGAAACCCAAAAAAACGAAATCGGAAAAATAAAAGTAGCACGAAAAGAGTGAGAGAGAAAGGGGGGGGGGCGAAACGATGAAGAAGGCGAGTGAATGAACAGTGCTGCATATACTAAGCACTAATATTACATCTTCGGACTGACAGACGTGTGGACTTTAAAAGCCAAGACTAACAAACAGTCGGCAGTCATCCGGTCTTCTTGTTTTTATGTTCTTCCGCGGATACGAGCGTATGTGCCGCTCTCGCGCGCGCCTCGAGCGTATAGCGCCTCCATGAATGAAGTCGCGAGGATTATTTTTAAATGTCTTTCGCGCCATTCCCTCGTGGCCGCGCGCAAGTAAATTTCAAGTGTATTAGGGTTAAATTGAGAAGCGCGCTCGTTTTTCAGAAGTACACGCTGCGTCAATTAGTAGCGGTCTACTTGATAATGTTACATTAATATTAGTTGAACGTTGCAGTAGTATCACCAGCAACTGCTGCAACAATACATTTTCAGTATTACTACAGTATTGTTTTGTATTTCGTTTAAACAAGTCAAGAGCATTAATTCGATTACCAGTGAAAACACATCGAAGCGTTTCCCGAAGGAAGTCGAGTCGGGGGGAGAAAAAGTTTCGCCTCTGCGAAAAAGTAGCGTAAAGTCTCTCGCTTGGTCCTCGGCTGCGAGGGGTAGAGCTCGAAATAAGGTATAATTTTCCGCGCCAATTAAGGTCTTTAAGAATTGCGACCAATTGAGCGGGAGGGTCAGAAAGAGACGTCGTCTTTGGGGGCGCAGGAGCAGCTTCTTCGTTCCCTATAATTTATTATTGATTAGATTGGTTCGGAAAAAAAGGAAACGCACTCGCCCTCTCTCGCTTCTTATCTTGAACTTTTAGATTACTTACTTGCGGACGAAACTTGCCGCGACGCTCGCGTCTAAACGGAGCTTATCGTTAAAGACCCTCTGGTATACTTGGAGTTAATACTTGTTCCTTTATTGAATTTCGTGTTGTAATGCTTGAAGATTATTTTGTAGATGCACAGTCACTGATGTAAATTTTTTATTATAAATATTGATTTAAAAGATGAAATTGTTGAAAATTATCTACACAAGATGAAAATTTATGTAATAAAATAATCATCCTCTTACATTAAGCATCACAAGGAAACATAATTAGAATAGTTTTATTGCTATATCATTTTCTTTTAGTAAAGAGCAAGTTAAGGGGGGGGGGGGGGGGGGTATGGTTAATTTGTAAAAAAAATGGGTCATTTTTAATGATTTTTATATTCGCTCCAGTAAATGAAAATTTATTTTAATAAAAAGTATACGATTCAGTAACTATTGTACAATATTCTGTGAAATTTTCATTGAAAAATATTAAAAATTAAGCCGTTGGCAGCAATTCTGAGGAGGTGCCTTGACAAAATGTTGTTTTGCGGTGGACAGCATATCTCAGCACTGGATCGTCTGAAATTAAAAATTGAAACAGATATCGTTAGATAAACACATTCTCGAGGTAACAACGAGAGGGATTTTTTTTTTCGATTTTTCAATTTTTGGTGACACTTTGACATAGAAACACCGATTTTTGCTAAAAAAAATTGACATATTTGTTACTGTAAAATTGTTAATAATTAAAAAAAAAAAAGCTCTCGTTGTTACCTCGAGAATGTGCTTATCTAACGATATATGTTTCAATTTTTAATTTCAGACGATCCAGTGCTGAGATATGCTGTCCACCGCAAAATAACATTTTGTCAAGGCACCTCCGCAGAATTGCTGCCAACGGCTTAATTTTTAATATTTTTCAATGAATATTGTACAATACTTACTGAATCGTATACTTTTTATTAAAATAAATTTTCATTTACTGGAGCGAATATAAAAATCATTAAAAATGACCCATTTTTTTTACGAATTAACCATGCCCCCCCCCTTAATTTAATCTAAATAAATATTTGCTTCTTCCTGGAGGAGGCTTTGTTTATATTTATGTTGTTAGAAACCGTATATACACGAATTACGAACGAAATTCATTTTTTTTTATTTCAGGTATATTGAATTACAAAAAAACTCATCTAACAAACTATTTCAATAATTATGAAAGTAAAAAAATAATTTTCCTCAATGACTAGAGAATTGAAAAAATGAAGAATTTTTTCAAATATTTCTTTACGTATATTTTACATTAATTTTACCCTTTAGTATCAGAAAATAGTATCTTTAGAAAGATCATCATTGCATTGAAAACATATGTTGACAACGTTTTAACAATATTTCTATTGTGAAAAAGTTTTCAATATTCTAAAAGATATAATTCCAGCAATTCCACATACTATTTCACAATGATTTCATCTCAATGAACAAACTTCAAAAGCTTACTTAGCCAAAATTCTAGAAAAGACCGTGTCAAGTACAATAAGTCTGTTACAAAGCACATGAATAGACTTTAATGATTTTTGAAACTTCTCTCGCACTCACTCACGCTCGCTCTTTCTCTCTCTCTCTTTCCATCTCCCTCTATCTCTCTCGTCGGGTCTCTTGCAAGTTTCGTATATCCATCGACTATGGGCTCGACACGCGGGGTGTGCTTTACATGACAATCGGCGCTAAAGACTGGTGGCGCGGCATTGTGTGCCCGCCTGTCACGTGCGCCGTGCAGCGAGCTTCCGAGTTCACTGTGTGTGTGTGCCTGTTTAATTAGGTGTGAACCACAGGAGCGTTAAACACGCCTCACTTGACCTGATGATGGCCTACTGCCACTGCGCCAGTATATATATCGATGTGAATTTTCGCACGCGCGAGATCGTTTCTTGGACTGACCAAGTTCGCTCGTGCGATTAATGCTGGCCAAGGGGACTTTTCGAAAGAGAGAGACGTCTTTTTCTCTCGGCGTTTTGGGTTGAAGTAATTTATTCGATAAGTATAGAGTGGAGTGGCGAAAGTGGGACTTTGAAGGAGCTGCTGGGATGGGTAGGGACGACTGGTACGAGTAATGTTAGTGCAGCAGACAATGGAGATTTTTTATAATTAACGTTGTCAATAATTGCAAGAAAATTTTTATTCAAGAATGGTGGAAGTTTTTCAATGAGCAATGTAATTTAAAGTTTGCTAATTACTGAAAAAATTAATTTTAAAATAAAGTTGAGAAATTTGTCAATTTGTTCTTATACAGATCAAAAAGTCAAAATATTTTTTTTTAATTAATTTTATTATGATAACTTTTTATATAACTTGGTAGATCACTGCATTGACTAGATAACATTTAAATCAAGAAAATGAGTACAAATAAATTAATTCAATAAAAAATAAAACTGTCTGAGTCCACACTTCTCGTCTAAGCGCAGCAAATTTCGCTTAATTTTTTGTCAACGTACATTAGTTTTGAAGAAATTATTTATTCTAATTTATATTGCAACTAATAATCAACAATTCACTGAAATAAGTTCGAGATAGAAAAACTAGACAAAATTGTCTGATTTTTATATGAGGTTATATTACTTTTCAAATAAACTAGCAAATTTTCAACGCTCTACCCGCTCACTTAAAAAAAATAAAAAAAAAATTAAAAAACACGAAGTTATAACAATATTTAAACAATTAAGGAGAGAATAAAAGTTTAATAATAGTTTAAGCTTAACAGAATTATTGATATAATTTTTTATGTATAAATCGATGAATTAAATTTTAAAATTTCCTTTGATGACCTTTAGTCATACACCTTTAGTGCTACATTCAAATAACACAGAAATAAAATTAAATAATTCACAACCTTTTAAAGACGGCATACAACTTCTAATATAGTGAAAAAGATATATTATTTCAAGATATGTTATTTATGTTACTCCAAACATTTTGAAAAAATAGTAAAAAATTTATAATTATTAATTATAACGAAAACATAATCCTAACAATAACGAAAAATTTTGCCTCTACTTCAAAACCAGCTTTTTACAAAAACCAACTAGCTTCATCATTCTGCCCAATCTTATTAAAAAAAAGCCACCAAAACTTCCATAAACGTAACAAGTGCACCCACGCGTACCCCTTCCTCCCTCCCCCCCTTTCTCTCTCTCTCTCTTTAAAAAAAGACTCACTCCATGCACACACTCTCCGTCTCTGGCAGCAGGAAAAAGTTAAAAAGAGGCACTTTTGTTAAGCGTACGCTCGCTCGCGGGCTTTCAGCGCCTTCGCATCGCAAGCTCGTGCCGTCGCGTCTCCCACCTCTCATTGGCCTGCGGCAGCGACTCGGCCGAGCGTCGATTGGCCACGGTGGGCGAGGCCAGAGCGCCGACTAACCTAAGCCGCGTGGCTCCGCCTCAGGCGCGAAGAGCTTTTCTATGGCCTCTCGCTCTCTCTCTCTCTCTCGAAAGGAGAGGAGGACGGGGTGATGCACTTGAGCGAAGCACACACTCCGGCGGAAGGGTGCGATGCGCGCGGTCGTGTAGTGAGAAAGAGAGCGGGAGAGCGAGCTCGTATTAGACGTGTGTTGATAAGTGGACTTTTTCGTATATCGTGAAGAAAGCGCGTATTGTTTCAACGTTGTTGATATGACCTGGTAAACAAAAAAGAAGAAAAAGAAAAAAAGGAAAAATACGTGAAACCATGGAGGACACAATGCGAAGGAACGTTTCGACGTCGCCGAAAGCGAGCAGCCAGCCCACGCCGTTTAGCATCGCGGATATCCTCAGCCGACGATCATCACCATCCTCTCCGGACCTCGACCTCATCCCCAGCAGCAGCAGCAGTAGTGCCGAGCAACACAAGCAGAAGCTGACGAGACTCTTCGCCTACCACGACTCGCGACTGCAGCACTTTCTGCCCGACCTCGCTATGGCCAAGGAGCTCGATCTCCTACGTCGCAACCTCGCCCTCACCGCCAGCTTCTCCAACCTGCCCCATCACGCGCAGACCTTCGCCGATGCTCAACAGCAGCAACAGCAGCAGCAGCAGCAACAGCACAGCTATCATCAGCAGAAGGAACACCAGCGGCAGCAGGACGAGGCGCTGGACATGAGCAAAAGTAAATACCTCGGTGAGCGAGAGATAGAGAGCGAGAGAGAGAAACGAGAACGAGCGTTATTTTAGTGCATAAGTGGCCACTTGAAAAACCCCCGCACGAGGCTGCGTGCGTGCGTGCACTTGCGGCGCGCTGCGGGAAGATGGATAGATAGATAGATAGGTCGGCGCCTAGTGCTGGCGGATGAGCTGCTCGTAGGTTGTTGAGTAACATGATTAGCCCGTGTTATTTTAGAGCTTCTGTAGGGGCTTTTTTGCGCGTGGTCGCGTGCGGTTATAATGAGAATTATTTTAGAAACTGATTGAGCATGCGTCATGGTGCTTGATTATTATATCGTGGTATTGTAGTAGTCGAATGGTTGTAGTCAAGTACACGGAGAAAAATAACATAGGAAAAATTGCCATATTTGATTGTAAGTCGAGGACAGACTGAAATCCTCCACAAAATTGCCATAATTTATGGTAGAAATTGCCATAAATTTATAGTAATTTTTACAATGTAGGAAAAATTGCCATAAATTTATGGCAATTTTTACCATAAATTATGGCAATTTTTTGGAGGATTTCAGTCTGTCCTCGACTTACAATCAAATATGGTAATTTTTCCTATGTTATTTTTCTCCGTGTACTGGTACAGTTGTCCTGCCTTTAATATTTTACACGAATTGGACGTTTTGATTTATATAAGATAAAATGAAAGAAGTTATTTATTAAAAATAATCTTAAAAGAATCCTGAATAATATGTGTTTTGTCAGTAGTGTTCTATTTGATTTATGATCAACTTTAATGTCGTAAAAAATAATTTATATTTCTGGTTTTCCAATTAGACCAACTTAGTTGTAAATTAAGTACTAAAAATTTTAACTAAATATTTTAAGTGATCACGAATAATCTTTTTTTTGTCATTACAATCATTTACTTGGCATTTTCGATGATAAAAATCATGAACTTGAACTCAAAGCTCTTAGCGGCCGAAATCGAAGATCTCGGGTTACAGAATTCAAGGGATTCCCGCCACTCTCAACCCACCCACATACACACACCCACCCCTCTTACTTCCTGTAAGAGAGAGAATCAATCATACCCTCTACTAACAGCATATAAACATACATACATATATACACACCCCTACCACTACCCACGCAAGCAATTCTCTCGCACTTGACAGTTACACCCACCCCACCGCTCTGAATCACGCGAATCTACATTTTTCGCTTATATATACCTTGTATTCCATTCATCGTTCCTCGCACAATAGAAGGGCGGGGGATCGTATCGGCGTCAGGTAAACAGCGAATCGAAGCCGCAATTAACTAATGCCCCGACACGAGTTGGCACCGATTCAAAGCGCGCGCGGCACTCAGAAAATTGCCCACCTCAAGGATCCCCTCCTGTAGACGGAGAAAGCGAGCTTCGAGCGTGATTCGCAGGAAAACATGTACGTAGAATCCGCGTGGGCTTAATTAGTTTTTGTAAGAAAAGGAGTGATGATTTTAGTGCGGACGTAGCTTCCGTTTCATTAGCTGATGTATTGGGTAACGCGCGCGGAGTAGGAGGATGACAGGCGACGAAAGCATTAGCTGTGGGGGGTGAGCGCGGAGTAAGTGGTCAAATATAGAAGCGGCCCGGATTTCCTGGACAGTGGCGTGGGGGAAGGTGGAGATAAAGGTTGTGAATTTTTATGGGGGTCGGGGGGTGGGTTGTTGCGAAATTGAATTGTAGAAAATGTTGTGTTTTGGGTTATGATCGTGGAAAATGATTTTGTAATAAAAAGTAGCGTATTTTATTGTAAATTTAGAACAGATTCATATTTTCACGAGGGTATGAGTTTGCCCCACAGTTACAATTAAGTGTAGTACAATTTTTCACCGTGTATGATTTTCTCAATGCAACAACATGATGATTATTGAATTCATTGGGTAAATAATATATGAGTGTATAAAGGCTGTTTTTGGTAAAGAAAAGAAATTTCTTTTGAATAATTAGGTGAAAATTTATTTAAAAAAAAAAAATTATAAAACTCAATAAAACCTGATTTGAAATAATCCCAGCCATCACTTAATCGCAAAATTAAGAATTCAGATTTCGGGCTTTCGCGGTGATTGTTCATCATGTTGCAAGATTTTGAAATTTCACCCGTGAATAAACTCAAAAGTTACTTTTATATAGGTAACATGGAGGTTTCAAAATTACTATTTTTACAATTTTCTTGTTTATTATTATATCATTCCACGCAACTAGAAAATGTTGTGTGTGAATCGCGCGCTTAAACTTTTTTCTTGTTTAAGTGTTAATCACATTTAAATTTAATAACAAATAAAAAACTTGAAGCTAGCTTTATTCTTTGATAATATTAGACCAATCATACCACCAATAAAAAATCTAAGAATGCTGTTACCCTTTAATTCAAAATTCATCACCATGATTCTTTTATAAATGAATCCACGCCTAAACCTCCAAACAAAACAAAAATTTCACACACCAGATACAACTCGATTATTTGTCCAACATTATAAGTTAAAAGTCCAATTTGCAAACTGCAACATATCGAGCCTCGTGCAACAATCCATTTCCTGCGGACCACCGCTGCACCTCACCTCTCTAAACACGCGCCGAAAGTTTACGTCCGAG
The DNA here is from genome assembly GCA_036365515.1 of Torymus aiolomorphi. Lineage (NCBI taxonomy): Eukaryota > Metazoa > Arthropoda > Insecta > Hymenoptera > Torymidae > Torymus > Torymus aiolomorphi. The sequence goes on along the minus strand of CM070877.1, from coordinate 9,458,849 downwards.
AGACACACTCCGCTATTGTGCATATAAGAACCGACTCTCGGCCGAACAATGTCGTTACACTCGAGCGAAAATGCGCACAGACTAAACTCTCTCTCCCTCTCTCACTGCGCTCGTTATAATCATCACGCGCGACGAATAACGCCTTTATCTCTCTGGCGCTCGCCCATGTGCACACTCGCGCCCGCGCGCAGGGGGAAATTACCGAGTAGCGGATGGGTAAACAAATTGGAGTAGCACGTGTTAATGTTTGAACGAGACATCAAAAGCTAAAGAAATTCTCTTTCCCCCCTCTCTCCCCTTCGACTTCTCTGGGAGCTTGCGCTCGTCCTTCATCTCTTTGCTCGCGCACGAGTCTTAGGATGTGGCGGTCGTCTGATGTTTCTTGGATGACGAGGAAGAGAGGTTGCGGGTGCAGGCGGGGTGGATCGGTATAATAGGAGTTTTCTGGGGTTTTGATAAGTAGCGAGATATCTTGGCATGTGATTGGGTTTTGGTAAGGTAAAATACTCAATACCCGGACAAAGAGAAAATTGACACCAATACTCGGACAGCAGTAAAAAAACCACTATTATTGTTTTAATTTGATAACAAAAATGGTTCAATTTTATTCATTATAATATTAGTTACGTAATAAAATCGATCTTGTATTAATTCAGACCTTACAATCATCACAAAATCAATTAAAAGTTTATCGAGGTTATGTTTCAGAAGAAGGTATAGGCAAATTTTTGTCCGACTTAACATTCCACTCAATTCGCATAAAGCAGTAGTCGGACACATTTAAAATCATATGTCTGAGTACTGCGTCAAACCGATGTCCGAGTATTGCATCCAACTCGACGTCCGAATACTGCGGTCTTGTTTACATTTTTTCGAACTTAATTTTTTAATAAAAAAAAAAACATGTTAGAGTCTTTTTCTTTGCATAAATTAGTAAAATTAGCCCTAAATTAATGGTAAGACGTTAAAAGTATGAATAATTTGCGTTATTGGCTCTAAAATCATCATTTAAAAATGAGATCCAAAAGTGTCCGAGTATTGGGTATTCTTGTCCCAGGTTTTAAAGGAAATTTCAACGTACACGCGAATTATTGATATTTAATTTATTTATAGTGTACTGTTTTAGGGGATACAAACAAAAACAATGATTTTTCCGTTCGATTCTGTCTCTCTCACTCCTCGTCATAAAAGCAAGCCTCTTACTAGTCATTTTTTAACTAAAAAAAATTGGTCAACTTTAATATCTTTTAAATACTCATAAATAAGCTATTGTAAATCTGTGAAAAACTTATTCTATTATTCTGCCCATTAAATGGCGAATATAATCGGAAAAATCGTTTCATCGTGTCTAGTTTTTGACAGATATTGGTGAAACTAGCTATTTATTAGATAAATAATGGAATCGATTTTCACCAGGGGTAATGATTTAAGATTACATTTCACGGCTTTAGGAAACCGACCAATTGACGACCAATCTTCACTCTGTTTGAAATTTATGTCACTATTTTTTCAATAAATTCCATACGACTATATAGCAACCGTGAAATAATTATAACCAACTCAAACTCCACCTTGTGCTTTCCAGACGACATGGACGACGACCTGTACGAGGCGGCGTGCCACGGCGCTGCGAATCTTCCGGGGCGCAAGAAGCGCAGTCGCGCGGCTTTCTCCCACGCCCAGGTCTACGAGCTCGAGAGGCGATTCGCCGCGCAGAAATACCTCTCGGGTCCAGAGCGCGCCGACTTGGCACGGGGACTCAAGCTCACCGAGACGCAAGTCAAGATTTGGTTTCAAAATAGACGGTAAGCCGCACGGAAGATTGTTGCAGAGGGTATCGTGGCTCTGTGTGTGTTTTGGAAGACTAATTTCGGGGGTTAGGTTGCCGAGGTTTTGGGAAGGATTGGTTTTTTCATTTTGTAGGTGAAAATTCATTTAGTGGGAATGGAACTATATTAATCTTTTTGAATGGTAGAGTAATCGTTTTATCTTTGTTAATGGCTGTTATGCAGTCAATTCTATACTCATTAGAATTACAGATATGTGGTTATTGATTTACATGTTTACATTGTACACCAGTCAGATGTACAAAAGGTTTATAATAGGTTGTCAACATTTCAAAGATTAATGCCTTATTGAATGAGATCTTGATGCTCTGTTAAATAAGTTTGTATTATTGGTCGTTACAATATGAGAGGTTGCAATATGAATGTTTTGAGCGGTTAACTATAGAATAAAGTGTTTGCCAAAAGAGATTAAATTCTATTAAAGTGGTGTGAAGACTTGATAGTATGAGAGTTGATAGTGAAAGCTATTTCAGAATAATCGTGATTAAATCTGTGCATTGATTGATTAATTTCAAAAGCTATGTATTGAATAAATTTGTACAAAACTGATTCTAATTTATTATATAAAATTACTGTTAAACGTAACTGGATATGTGCCAACAGTAAATCAGATTAGGCTCGTCTTGTAAAGACGAGCGATTGCTTTTGCGTTCTTGATTCCGGCAATAGCACGCTTAATAAAGCACACGAAATTAAAAAATGTTGAAACTATTGAACCAATGTGATACATAAAAGAATAAAATACAGATATTAAAATTGAATTACATTTCTTCTATGAAGTTTGGCACCGCCTATAAAATAGTCAGAAAAGATAATAGATCAACCTTTGTAAAAAGAAATAGTATTGCATTAATTTACGTTGAGATCAAGATCATTATTTCAAGTGACCACTCGAAGACTGCATCAAAGTCACTTTAGAGGTTTTTAACAGTATTTGGAGATTTTATAGCACAGAAAAGTTGGACATTATCCGGATACATCAATTTATAATTTTATAATTTATAATTTATTAACTAGAGGACCAACTATTTTTAATTCCATTTTGCAAACTTAAAATTATTATTTTATAACTTACGTAAGCGTTGTTCTTCTATTCAAAACCACTCCCTCGAACATACCATTCTCGAACAATAATGTAATTAAGAAAAATATATTTTCCTCTCTCTTACCGACCCCCACTTATCTCCACTTCCAGATACAAAACGAAACGACGCCAACAACAGGAACTCGGCGCCCTGGTCAATTCGAACGCAGCCCGACGTGTGGCGGTTCGCGTCCTAGTGCATCCGGACGAGCACCTCCACCCCAACCACCTACCACCGTCCCTTCGAGGCGCATCCTCTATACCCGGAGGTCTACCTCCAGGCTCATCTCAACTACACCAGCACCCAACGTCGTCGAGCAAGGCGGCCCTCGCAGGTGGCTTTCCCTACTACTGTCTGCCCTATCATCCGGCCCTGCTGCACCACTCCGCCATGCAGATACATCCGAATGGTCCGTCGGAACAAGGTGGTGGAAGCGGGACGAAGGTCGAAGCCGAGAAGTTGTAAATAGTGGTGTAGCTGTAGACTTTGTTCAGACTTTCATACCACAGGTTTTCTATAGGATCTATGTAATAGTCCAGAAACACGATTTTACGATAACAACTTCGTTGTGAAACACATCAGATTTTAGTTAGAGTTGTTTTGTAAAGTTCAGGAAGAATGGATGTGAATGACACGAGAGGGAATACAAAATTATTGCACATGTAGTGCGAATTTTTTAGTCTGTACCAAAGATTGTTTTCATGCTTAATAGTTTATGAGAACGAACAGGCAAATAGGTGTAATGATTTTAGTAGGTTTCGAATCAGCACTAGTACGTTCTATTTATGAATACTCTATTTATTAATTTTAATGAAGTAACATTGTACAGCGTGATGCGTTCACTTTGCAATTGATCGAAAAGAAAAATGAATCGAACCAAAGTGAACGCATCGACATACCAAAGCAAAAATTGTTATGTTGTGAATTTAACAATCAATTTGTACAATTCTCCACACCACCTCCACCACCTGCACCGGAAGAACCTCGTTAGACGCAGCGCGAGGAAGTCTTGTATATTAGCGTGTAAATAAATGTATAAATACGAAAACAAACGTGCACCGCCGCCACAGCGCGCTGCACGAGACTAATAAAGCGGAAACAGAGCGACGAGTTATAAAAAATATGAGAGAAAAAAAACGAAGCACTGGTCTAGTTCATTTAACCTTATTTTCCAAAGCCTGAGTTTATTTGAAAGAGAGTATTTTCGAGATTTACGAGGGCAGCAGCAGCAGTGTAACCCGATGCAGAGCGAAGAAGAAGATACAAAAGTCACCAGATGACGCTGCGAAGGGGTGAGAGAGAGAGAGAGAGAGAGAGAGATTAAAGAGCACCGGACCGCGTTTTTTACTACGCGTAAGTGTGCGTGCCTTTGCGGCGCCCGCGGCACGGGTGGCCCGGACATAAGATCTGTTTATTCAGACGAGGATCGTGAAAAACGTGAAAAGGGATGAGAAAGAGAGGGGGAGAAGCTGACACTTGTCGCGCAGACGGTTGTAGGTGGAAATGCCGGGCCTTTCCGCAGGATCTCAGGCGGCTGTCCGCGTCTTGGGTGATAATATGATGGAGTTCCGAAAATCTGATGTTAGGGGTTAGGGGTTATTGAATTTTGTTGTTTTGATAACAAGAAAAGTAGAGTTCTTTGAAGAGAATATATAAAATTAGATCGTTTTACTTTTACAGTCAATTGTTCAATTTCATTTTTATTCCATTTAATAAATATTTTCGACTCTGCGGCACTATTAGCTTTTCTATTAATATTAATAATAATTGTTGTTTATTCAGCACAACATAATCTTTTTATTTTATATTTATATATTTATTAAGTACTTATTTTCTTGTAGTTTTTTTATTCATGTGTACATTAATTAATATTGCGTAATAAAGTTTTCTAATAGTTTTGTACAATAAATTATAATATAACGTTCTCAAATTTATGTAAGAACGAAACAATTTTATGATTTTTGCTCTTATAACACGTACATTAATTTTCTCATAAATTAATAATTAAATTTTCAATCAATTTGGAATCAATCAGTTAATTTATAATGTTATCTACCACTTGTAGCTACAACTAATCTTTTAAACGTTTACGTTTTTATACGCTGAAATGCTTAGCTCATCGATCAATACTTCTAAAAAGATTAGTCACACATCCCATCCACTCAACCACACGACCAAACGAGTCGAAGCGCGAGGTTCTCGCGAAGAATCACAAAAAAAAACGCTCGAGTATACACATGATTGCTTCTCTCTCCCCCACCTCTCTCTCTCCTTCTCTCCCTCTCTCTCGTTCGCTCTCTCACTCACTCTTCCACACGGAGGCACCACGACCATCGCGATATTTTTTCACTCCTCTGTCCCCCCTGGCGGATGGAGAAAAACTTTACGGCCGCTTCTGCAGTCCATTACCGTTTTGTTTGTAACAATTTATAAACACACGCGCGAGCGCGAGGCCAATGGCGCTCGCTCGCGCGCAAACAGTTATATACTCTTCGACAGCGAGATCTTCGGAAAAGACGAGGCTTAACGACTGCGGCTTCTCGTATTTTACATTTCTGCAGCGCGGACGTAAGAGAGCTGCTGCTCTGCTGGAAACGCTGGCGTGCTGTGTGCGGGGACGTGCATACTTTTTCGAGAGGATATGGGATTGTTAAATTCGACCGGCGATTGGGTAAACGAATCCGGAAAATGTGGTTTTGAGTATTGTTTTGATTTAGTTTTAAATTAGATTGGTGTCATTGGAAAGAATGAAAGATTTTTTTTTCATGAATTCATGGTGGTTTTGTGGATATTACTGATAATACTTGAAAAAATGTTTTATGTTTGAAAATTATCGGCATTTATTGAGGCAAGAAAAGTCTATTAAATGGGTTTGGTGAGATGGTTCTTATGAATGTATCTGATAATAATCTTTTGTCTCAGAACCTTCTCTTACAACCTTATTATCCTTAACTATTTGAATCGTATTTAATCGATATTATCTCAGCCAACTATGTTTGTATTTATACTATATTTCAATTTTTTTATTGCTTAACTACCAACGTTAAATTGCTCTGATATTTCACATATTTTTAAAAATAATTGATTACACCGGTCCACAAAATAAAAAAGTGGTTTGTGCGATGGATTTAAATATGATATTCCCGTATATTTTGGCCCTCTCAAACCGAATATGACCTCAGTTTTGGCAGTGCACCTCAAGATTTTAAGATATTCTTTACTCTAAAAATTTTGAGATATCTGCATAGCAATGTTAACAAAAATTTTGTAATCATTTGATCAGTGGTATTATAGAGTACTTCTTAGTCACTTGTCATATAAACCATTTTGAATTATCTAAACACGATTTTTCTTCTTGGAGAAACATTAAATTGAAATTTGAAAATGATATGTATACGCGTTTTCCTTCTTTGAGATAAAATGACTGAAAAATCATATTCATATGATTCAAAATGAATTCTGTAGGACTCTATAATACCAGTAACCGAGTGAATAAAATAATTTTGTTTGACCTTGCTATGAAGATATCTCAAAATTGTTAGAGTAAAGGATATCTCAAAATTCTGACGTGTAGAGCTAAAACTGAGGTCATATTCGATTTCAGCTAGCCAAAATACATCGGAATACCGTAGTATAGTTCATTGCACAAATCACTTTTTTATTTTGTGTTATTAATATAGTTAAACCTTTACGTTGAAAATTTATAAATTTAAAATGCTTCATTTAAATATTAATTTACGCAACATCTGTTAAAAGAACTGGAGAAAGAATTTATTTCATAAAAAATTAACCCGAAAAATGAAAAAGTAGAAACGAAATTCAATCGGCAGATTCGTCGTCCTCCTCGAATAAGAATAAAAATTTTTTTCCATATTCGTGAGTGTCATTAAACTTTTTGCCGTGGCGCAGAAAAAGGCGGTAAAACGACCCAAGATCGATTATACTTTCAAATTTAAATTCACGTGCTCTTGATTCGCGCCGATTGTCGTACGTACACCCGACAAATTTCGCACTTTTTTCCGCAACCGGAAATGGCTCGTACGGTAATCGGTAATCGTCGCAAAAAGAATGCTCGACGCTCATATTCTCACTGCGTTTTCTTTCTCAAATGACTGCAATCTTTCCGTATTTTAAAAAGTACGAACATTTTTGATAGATAAACGGAAAATGGATATAAACTTTATTAATTTAAAGTTACATATTCTCGCTTCAAAGATGTCCGTTTTTCAATTATTTTTTTAAGAGCTTTTAACAACATTTATATTGTCTAGCGAAACAACTGCCAATTAATTACAGCCAAAACAAGTTTACAAATCTCACCGATCGGAAACACTATTTTTAATTCGAAATCAAATTCAAGACAGAACGATTTAATAGGAAGAAGAGGGAGTGACGGTGTAAAGCGAAATGAGAGGCAAATGAGAAAAGCGTGTGCGCACACTAAACGAAAGCGGAAAGGAGAAAGAAAGAGGATGAGAGGAAAAGGAGGAGAAGAGAGGGAGAGAAAGAGCGAGAACAAGCGCGGAGGGTGGAACCATTAACGGCTAATGAAAATTAGCTTCTGTCGCCTGATTGAGCGACAAATCGTTCCTTTCTTGCAGGGAGAGAAATCCGTCTGTGTCGTTAAAACGATTGACTCGCTCCTGCAGTTTAAAGTTTTGTAGTTTTTGTCCGCAGCCGAGCCGCACAGCCTCCCAACTTATCACGAATAAAAGAGGACTCGGAGTCTCCAATTAGTACTTCCTTTTTTTAGGGAAAAGGGCGGAAAAGTTACGGGAATCTAATTATTTTGCTGTTTTGAGGTCGACACTTTTGTTTTGACTCTTTTAATTATTAGTGAGTAATGTATTTATACATTATAGATATACAGTAAAAAGTAATCAATTTACGTAGTTGAAGTTTGTTATGAAATACGCCGTGAATAAAAGGGATGGCAGAGCTATTATAGATATTTACATTGCATTTTTCGTTATATTTTAATTCAATTTTGAGTCTTTTCATACAATCTTCAACGTTCCCCCTTTTTAGGAACCATTACAAATTTGTGTACTCTAATTTAGTTATCATAATTTCAAGGTGTTAAATAGTCAAAAAGCTTTTTAGCAAAACACAAAAGTATTAGCTATAAATAAATTGACTTTCTCTGTGCATCACCACTGGTGGAAATCGAGTCCAGTATTTTTCTAATAAATAACTAATTTTACAGGGAATGATCTAAAACTAGACGCTTTTCTCCGTCATTTATCAAAAGATATTAAAATTAGAGAAAACAAGAAACAGTTGATCAGTTGTTTTAGTTAAGAAATGGCTAATGAAGGTTTGTTATGACGAGGAGTGAGAGAGGCAGAATCAGATGGAGTGAATATAGTAGTGAATTTTATTTATTTACATTTTGGTAAGCTATCCAATGCTCTTTATAATGCTCTTCCCTATAAGATAAAATTCGTAACTAAATTAAGTAAAATACTATATTTTGTAGTTGCGCCATTCTATTACCAATCTACGAAATAGGCAAATTATTGACAGAAAAACGTTTCAGCAGCGATCAATTGGACAGTTTTACTAGATATTTTCTAATTTCTTAGCCATTTCATACAAATAAATTTCTACTAGGGACATTATTCTTAACAATTAGTTTCTATTTATGATTTCGATTTGAAAACCAATAGAGAACCAATAAATGTATAAAACTGAGAAAATTAGAGGATAACTCTTCAATGTAATCCTTCTTTTAATAATTTTAGACATCTGCATGCGACATCACTAGCTATAAAATCATATCAATCCAAAACTACAATTTCCCGCATTACTATCACCCACTCCATGCATCAACACCCTGATCCTCGACGACACTGTTTTTCGAAACCCCAAAGCAGCCAAGTCCCCTTTAACCTCTTCAATAATCCGTTACACGCCGTGCTCGGTTTCCCTGACAACCGGCGCTCGAACGTTGCACGAGAGAGAAAAAAAGAATGAGGAGAAGGAGAAGAGGGCCAAAAGAGTGGAAGGAGAAAATCTCGAAGTTTGAACGGGCGAGATTCCGCCTCCTCTCGCGCGCGAGCACCTCAATACTAATGCCCGCTTTGCATACGAGCGAGAGGCTAAGTTGCCACTTAAGGGGCCTGTTGCCGGTGCGTCACTGATAAAGAGTGGAGCGCCGGTTGGCTTCTAAGGAAGACGATTGCCTCCTTATCGCGGTCTAATTTAATTTGGTTGTTTTGATAAATTGGAGCTGAAATTAGCAAGCTGAGCGTTGATGTTTGTAGTGTTTTTTTATATTACTCTTCTTGGTTGTATCTAAGTTTTTAATTATTTGAAAAATCAATCTCTCGAATGAGATTTAGTATAACGGGCTAATTAATTTTGTTCTTCATTTACTGTTTCTCCTTTGTTTATGGTATTTTTGGCAAAACGTGGATGAAACTAGTACTTTTATATTAACACAATATAGTTTCAATGAAATTTTCATATAATGGATTAGTTTAAATGGTGGATCGTATTCACTAATGTTCCTTTATTATTTACCATTTCCTTCGCTTACGCACGCGCCGATCCTCATAAGGCTCGACAAAAATCTTATAAAAATAAATCATCTCGAAGAGGATTTTTACATAATGGATAGACTGTTTGTTGTCTTAAATTCAAAGCATGAGAAAGTACTTTATAGCTAGTTAACAATACTCCCGAAACGTTGGCTTTCGAATAAACTTTAGTCATCTATCAAATTGGTTCGTCTGATGTCCATTTTCTTACCATCTAAGTTTATAACTAATAATAATATTAAGAAACAATAGTGAGGATCAACCCAGGGTGCAAAGAAAATATACACTCAAATTTTCATTTTCCAAGGCCACAACGTTTCGCTAGTCTAGTTCGCTAGCCTCATCAGGTGAACATTTATTTCAAATAAAATTTTTTTCGCCGTATTATAACTAATATAAAAATAAAATCTTACCTTCTGAAAAGTAATATTGAAGAAAGCCCTGGTTCCTCTTTGCAATTCTAAGTCCAACCTGAAAAGTTAAAAGTATTAGCATTGCAAAATGTAGAACATTATTAGAATTACGATTTATGATAATATTTTCAAATAGTAATGAACTGCAAAAATATCAATTCGTTGAAAATAAAAAGATTACCAAACCATAACAAAATAAAACAACATTCACGACTTTATCCAAGAAATACGTTTACCATCCATACCCCTCACATCGGGAATATTAGGAACAAGTCGTCGAGGAAAAGGGGGAGGGGGGAAATAAGAAAAGTGTCTGTAACCGCGCTTTTCCGGCGCCTTTCAAAGAGACGAAATTTAGCGATTTTCACGGAGGAAATTGGCGAACGACCGGCCAATCAACAGCGCTTCATGCAGGGACATGCGCTTTAACTTCGACTCCGACCCTCCGTAAAAGGGGGGCAAGAGGGAGAGAAATTCTTCTTTCTTTTCATTGAGATTCTTAGATCTCGCTCTCACTCTCTTTGACTCCTCTTTTCTTAACATTCGCCGCAGGCACTTACCCGGCGCGCCGCCGGGAATTCCAAATTACCGTCATCGACAGTATTAATAATTTCGCCCAAGTATTTCTAATGGTTATTGAATTCAGCTTAATGTCGAACATTATTTTTAAGAAGAAATTAGTATTGATTGATCAAAGTTTTAAAATTTTCAAACAAAGTCTAGATAATTTATTTAGTTTTTTTTTCTTTTTACTTTATTAGAATGATACTTTTCTAGCAGATTAAGTGCAATCGGTTCTGAATCGCGTAATTATATGTATTACTCCAAAAAGTTATCTTCGGAGTGTTAAATTTAGTTTAATGTCAAACACTATAACAAATAAAACAAAATGTTTAAATTAATTTATACTTTATAGAAATATTAATATTAAATATACTCTCAAAATAAATAACAAGATAGCAAGTTTCTTTCAAGTATTTAAAGTAGCTAAGTATTCAGTGAAGTGTGCTCATCTTTTGAAAGGACACTTATATTAAACTTACTCTCCAAGAGGCGTTTTTGTATGGAAATCACTTGAAAGCCCTCTGAAAATTGCGCGAATTCAATAAAAACAATTGCATTTCTTGAACTAATTTAGCAGCATAGAATAATCTATTAGCATATAAAATAAATGTTATAGTTTATAATTTTTATTAGATTAACTTGTTATTTTCGGTATGATGAATCTTTTTAAAATGAGTATAATAAATAACATATCTCCTAAATCTGAGACCATTCAATTCACAGTCTACACAAATCGAGATTATTATTACAGCAATGTAAGTTAACACATAAATCACTTTTCAATCATCTCCAATTTTAAACGGAGCTCAATTTTATTAATGAAACGTAAAGATATAAAACGATTAAAATCCAGATACGAATCACGCATTGGGCAAGATCGTCCTATAAACGCGAATTGTCAATCATCGCACCGGCCACTCATAAAATCGCCAACCCGCGCAACGCGCTCGGGGCATTTAGCGCTGCCCGCGCGGCTCCGAACTCACACAGGCAACATATCGGCCGGCTATAAATAGCCTTCAAATTACCGAGTAGGATGTACCTCGCTCGTGTTTTAGCCGCTCGTCCATATTGGAAAAATAAACGAGTAGTATATAGCGGGGAACCAGATGACTGCGCGTGTCAGCAGCGAGTGACAGCGCGCGGCGCGTATAGGGCAGCGGAGTAACGATTGTTTTTCAGTTTACACGAGCGCCGCACAGCAGCAGCAGCAGCCCGCGTTTCTCCGATACACCGGTCGTTGAACGACGACAGCCGTTTTATTGCCCGGCGTTTCCGTTACGGATAGATTGTGTGTCACTCGAGGAATGGAATGGGATGGGTGCGAGGCTATTAATATATTTGAATGGCGATTGGGAGGAGCGACGAATGGGGAGTATAGAGTGTTATCGGAAGTGGGTTATGAGGGTGGCGAGGTTACCGACGGAGTAGATTGATTAGTTTTCTATGGTATCATGAAGTGAAAAAAATTCATAAAAATCAAGGTCTAGATAAATTTTTAAAAAACCTATTAAATTTCATAAATTCACACAAAGGTTGGTTTTGAAACAGTCGGTATTACTTTTCTTTATCAATGCGTGATGTGACGGTGTTGGTTTAATGGACTGCCGGTAAAGAAGGAATTTTCGAGAGGCGTACCACACGAGTAGTCGACAGTGGGTGAGTTACCGACAGGCACTATGTAAAACTCAAGTTAGTTTCGCCTACGGCAGATGGTCTATTCGATCAAGTGGGCACGGTAGCTGCTATTTTCACTGTTATGTCCATTTAAGTCGAGACTATTGATTCACCAAGCGTAGCATTATTCCTCGGTGTTTAAGCTTAGAAACTACTAATAACGCGAAGTAATAATTATTTATGAGATCTAAATTTGATCGTGAGATTGTAGTCATGCGACAAAATGTTGTTTTAGAACAATAAAGCTATAACAATATAACGTGTAATAAATGGTAATTTATGTCAAAAGTTATTAAACTTTACAATGAGATTGATATACACAACATAATAGTATGACATCAATTATTAGCAACGGAAATAGTGATACGTTATCATTAAATAATAACTAATACGGACGTTTCATATAATCACATATTTTCAATGAAATCTTTGTTTAAAAAAATGTACTGCTCAGGATATGCTAATGTACTCTAATTATTGATAATTACAAAAAAGAAAATTCCAACTGATTATTCAATGGAGAAAATATGTGTAATTATTTTACTAAATAATTTCAGTTATCCTAACGTCAGAGATATTTTGTTGAAAAATATTTGCAAAAAATTTTTATACAATGCTATTCACAGTGCAGTACAAAGCTAGTAACGATGATAGAAACTTTGTTTTTCTATATCGAATGCACGATTGCAAAAATTACATAAAAGACGCGCCACCATCTTCCATTGTTTAAAAAATCCATTTGAGAAACTGCAAAATTAATACCAACCGCCTCGAACAGAACACAAAACGACAAAACCCAATTGTTTGTTTTCCTAACCTACTTTTTCCGAGGGCAAACCACGGTGGATGACACAGCCCATCGATAAAAATGATGACTCTTCGCCGTCGTTACTTAAACGTAAAGTGATTAGCCGTCCGCGCGCGCTCTGCACTACTATCGCGAATTTGCATCGTCACACGGTGGCGAGCGACGGCGGCGGACGACTTAGCCTCTCTATTCTTTGTACCCCGCGCCGCGAAAGAAAAGAATGGGAAAGAACAAACACCGGCTGATTTGACAATTAGCGCAAGAATTGCAAGTATGCACACGCGATATCTGCATGCAGAATATTATGTAAAATCTCGGCTAGACAATAGGGAAGTCGCAGTCGACAGTACGACAACAGCTGCATCGCGGTTCTTGCTTTTCTTTTCCGGGAACACAAAACCCGGCCGAGTGTGAAAGATTGACACCACGGGCTAATCTCGAGTGGATTAGGGGAGCAGGGAGGTTAGGTTCCTTTAACGCTATTAGCGCGCACACTAATTATTTCATTAAAGCGGCTCTTTCTCTACACTCCTCTGACCGTGAAAAAAGCCTATATAAGGGCCTAATACAGACACTCACCTGGGCGAGAGAAAAAGGGCGGGAACGCCATCATCGGGAAAGCGCGGGCTTATCGACCGAGCCGATCGCTCGCTCGCGCGTGGGCACGTGTGGCCCCACTAATTTCGCCTAATAGATTAAACACATTCTCCTCCTACCTTACGTACCTTCTCTCTCTTTCTCGAGCGCGCACCTCTTCTTGTACTTATGCCTCTCGCGCCGCCTGGACTTTGTCATTCGAGTGGCACGCTAAGTGAGGACTGCATCACACAGCGCGTATAGCACTATAGCTATCGCGCTCTCCATTGTTTCACAAACAAAAGAGAGACGACGACGGCGGCGGCAGCGGCGGCGGCTTTGCGCCAGTCATGGCGGCGAGGCTTTGAACGCCCCTCGGCCAATCGCGCGACGCCGGGACAGAGCGAAAGAGAGAGAGAGAGAGAGAGGTGTATGTGAGAAACCGGCTTATGCGCAGCGCGTGTAATGTGCGTGCTCGCGGGGATGATTGAAATTTACTTGCGTGCAATGTGTCGCGAGTGTATGTATGCATGTATGCATGTATGTAAGTAGTTGAGCGTACTTAGAAGGAGAGAGAGAGAGAGAGAGAGAATGCGTGCGTGGAAGAAGAGTGTTGTTTTGGGAAGAGACGACGGCGACGACGGAAATGTGCGGCGAGGTAAGTAGGCAGCCTTTTTTTCGTAGGTAATATTAGATAGTTTGTGAATAAGACATGATAAAATAACGGCTAGGAAAAAGTAAGGTAAGATAATGGGAGATAAGGTGCGTGCGTGCATGTGTCGTTCCGAACGAGGTTATGTTGACAAATTCTGTTTTCATGAATTTATTATAACGAATGACCGGAATGACACGTTTTTTCTCTTTGATTTAATTCTCGAAGTTGTAGGAAAATTGAGGTATTTTTTGCAATGAGGTTTTTTTGAGAAAATTTACGAGATTTATGTTTCTATTTCGAACAGCATATTGTTTCAGTAACATTAAGATAATGTGAAATTAACGTTACTTTATATCCTAAAACTTACGCTCGTTTAAGCCATTACAGTAATAAGATACTCACCAACAACAAAAGATTATACAACTGAAAGGTCACCTCGTCACACACCGGAAGTTCACTTTAACCAAAGTGAAATCTCACTCTCGAAATAAAAAACGGTACTACACCAGCAACACAGCCTCCTCCTCGTTCTTCTCTCGCTCGCTTGCCCTCTTTTTCCGTCCAAACCTCCGATATTTCGTATTCCGCGAATGTTCCACTCTTGTTTGCCGACAGCGCCGCGCCCCTTTTTTGCGTAATCGAGAGCTTTGACTTTTTGGCTCGACTATACTACCCTGCCTACTGCCATCGCACTCTCTCTCAAAGGGTTTAGCTTCGTCACATCACGGGTGGCGCGCGGCACCTTTGGCTTCTTGCCGGCGGCGGCGATTTTTGAGGCGCTCTCACTCTCTCGAAGGATCGCTAATTGATTAATCCCCCCCGATTCGGCTATGGCGGTGAGAATCGCCGTGTCGTTTTGCTGACTAGCAGAAGTTGAGGTAAAGACACGTCAATCAGTGGGGGCAAAGCAAAAAAATTAATTTTAGCCAGTATCGGATTAGGTTGAGTGAAATAGTTGTGGTTTTCAATGTGAGCGTGAATTGAATCATTCGTAAAAAATGTATCTTTATTGTGTAAATTTACTTGGAATCCTACGTTTTTGAATGACGGTGGTAAAATTTTTAACCACTTAAAAAGTAAAAATAAAAATTTAAAATATACTTTCGAGAAATTAGTAAGAAATTTTATGATTATTCTTCTATATAGAGAAGAACTGTCCATCAATTCCGGCTGTAACTTGATTCTGTGGACGAAAATTAATGTCTAAAAAAGAAGATAATCCTTGGCAAGTCATTCACAATTGATTAAAATATGTTGAGTCAATTATAATGGTAATATTTTTTGCTGTTCTCTAATTCTTACTGACAACCTAAAGATTCCATGGAATTTTGAATTTCAATAATCCCAAAGATTTTGATTAGTCTGTGAGGAATAGGCGCGAAAATTCGCTTCCGCTACATTTGAATTTTTGAAATTGAATTTTTATTCTTAACTATATTTGAAACTAATTAAAACTAAATAATTAAATCAAATTAGAATAAAAAGATTAATTTTGTCATGCTTTGAAAAATGATCTGATTATCCTATCATTTAAACAATTAAAATGAAATCATAATGAAAAATTATATATTCATAACCTAAAAAACAAAATAATACACGCGCAGCGCGTTTTGGATTTTACTAGTTAATTATATATTACAATGTTTTTTAATATTCTTATAACGAAAAATTGAAAATTAATAAAATTATATTATTTACAATATTTATTTGATATACATAGTAATTATAGTTTAAATATAAATTCACCTGGGCATAATTTAGAGTAAAATAATATTTATTTTAGTTAACATTAACACTGAGCATATGCCCATGTGTAATGCACGGTTGATACTAAACACCAATGGAGGAGTGTGTGGTACTGTTCAAAAAGGGCATTATTCCATATTCAATCATACCTATTCAGCAGCCAAAAGAATTTATCACTTTTCTTACATTATGATTCTTGTTACTATACTAAATTGCAATATAATTTTGTGAAGTCTATACTCTCTAAAAATGAATAAGTGAAAAGTTGCTCACCGGTGCCAATAAGTAGAAAATTTTTTAATGAATATTTACACTTATGCAGTCAAAATTTTATCCCACTCCTGCAATAAGTGAATATTCACTGAAGTTATATTAGTAGATTTTTTCACTTATTCGTCCTAGTGAGCGACTTTTCACTTATGCATATTTATAGAGAGTACATTTAAAATATTGGATGCGAAACGTTCGATCCTCTCTTAAAAAAACGATGGCCGGATGTTGTGAAGCACTTAAAGAGTGATTTTGATTGGTCTGTAAGGAATAGCCGCGAAAATCCGCTACTTCCGCTACATTTTAATTTTTTAAATTGAATTTTTATTCTTAACTATTTAAAACTAAATAATTAAATCAAATTAGAATAAAAAGATTAATTTTGTCATGCTTTGAAAAATGATCTGATTATCCTATTATTTAAACCAATTAAAATGAAATCATAATGAAAAATTATATATTCATAACCTAAAAAACAAAATAGTACACGCGCAGCGCGTTTAGATTTTGTTAGTAAACTAATATTTTACACCTGGGACCCGATTCTGTTTTGATAAATTTCGTTTATCGTCATAAGAACTTGTGATAAATGAATTTATCACTTCTTTATCGTTACAGAATCACACCCCTGGATCATATTCGTCCGACATCGTCACATATCGTCAGAAACGAGAATTTTCCTATAGGAAAATAGATATACCTATTTAATAAGTTATTGGAGTATTAAAAAAAATTAATTAGCTCGTTAAACAACTTAATATTCCTTGATAACATTAAAATAGTAATGATATAAGATTATTTAATTGTATTCGTATAACGAGATATTATAAGTATCCCATAATCCTTCGTTTATACTTCGTAAACGTACTATATTTACCAAGAACTATTATTAACATTTCTCTTATAACTTGGCTTGTATAACTTTTTACTACTTTTTTAATAGGCTGACATGCAACATTTTTAAATATGTCTATACTTCGTCTATACGAATAATAGTCCTATTGAAATAAAAAATTTGAAATGATGACCAGAGACAATATTGTTTGTGGGCTTCGTAAAAGCATATTCACAGAATATTATTTTCTTTGACGGATGCGATAAAGTATTGCAAGATTGGAAGTTGTATAAGAAAAACGTGAAATTACACAGCAATAATCGTTTAGTTGCTACCATTAAAATGAGTCTTATTAACATTTTACAAGTTTTACTATTTCACACGAAAATTGTCGGTTTTAGTACGTCCGAAAAATGGTTTCCCATAGCCAATGGGCCATAATTTTGAATTTACACCCATGATTTAATACTCATAAAATAAGTTTGAATCTAATCACTTTTATGCTGTTACCACGATGAACAATACTTTCACTTACTATAAAGAGAAGCTTTATCCCTCATGTGTTATTCATAAATTTTGATGGTGTACATTTTTTATACGAATTTTTATAAGTGCTTGATTCAGACGATGAGAAAATTTGTTTTGGCGTTCAAAATTATTTTCGCTTTTACGAGAATATAAAAATATCTTACAGCATGTAGTAAGTCAATTTAACCACGACCAACCTATACATTATAATGTAACAAAAATATTAACAAAAATCTCGCAATATCATAAGTTTTCAATCTTCGCACTCAAAAAACCATAACCACGTCAATAACCTATATTGCAAAACTGCAATTTCCTCCGCTGATTAGTATTTGTATTCCATATGACATGATGGATGAGTTAATTCGAGTCTCTATCGCAGAACCGACCGTTATCGATATTAATTACCACCGGATATGACTAGCCGCAACCGTGCCGCTAAAACGACGACGAATCACGTGACCGCGCGCGCGCGCGCGCACGCGTATATATTTTTCAACGCTGCTGGTGTAGTCGCGGAACGGGAACCGTACACACACGAACATATATACACACAAGCTGGCGAAAAGTCGTCGTCGTCTTCCATTAGAAGAAGACGCCGTTGTGTGTCAACGCGGCTGTCGACGTCGATACGCGCCGCTAAGCGTGGCGCAGAAGGACACACGTACATATATATACACACTCACTCGAGCCAGCCCTTTTTCTACAACCAGCAGCAGCACTACACAAGTGCAGCAGCGTCATTAATTGGGCAGACCGAAGCGGTGGCGGCGGCGGTACAACCGTCCGGCGATATTCCATCAATCATTTTTCAAAACTGCCCGCCCCGCGCGTGAGAGTCGAGTGGCTCGCTATACACTACACACTAGTGGGTAGTAGTAGTAAAGGCCTGAGAGTCTTTCATTAATTCATTAAACTTTTTACTAGCTCATTTGCCGACCTGCTCTCTCAGGCGCTGGAAAAGGAGCGAAGCGATCGACGAGGGAAACGCGGTGCGTGCGTGCGTGTATACGAGTGTGCGGAGGAAAGTCCTTGCGAGAGAGGCGAAGCGGCCTGTGTATATGCATTCATGTATATGTATATGCATGGGAGAGTCGGTATTTGACGCGTGCGATTAACACTGTTTTATGGCGCTCTTGCGTGTTGTGGTGCGCGCCGCCGCCCCCGGCTGCTCCGACTGGATTATGTAGTTAGATAAGTTTAGATGTTGAAAAATAGGGGCCTGTGATTAGCGTCGGTTTGTAATTTTTCGTTAAAGCGGTTATGGATTGTAGCAATTTGAGGATATTTTTATTTAGACGTACCTATGCTTCTTTTCTGAAATCTCGTTAGATTTTCTTGTGGCTATCGGTTGTGGAATTTTATTTATTATAAGGGAATTGGTTTTTCCGGTTAGAGTAGGAAGGATTATTTTTATATATGAAAATGTTTTATATGAAACTTAATTAGTGTATATTATACAATGAATGATAAGAACGCGGTCTCGCTCCTTCAGGCTTCTTCTATACTTGCCTTCGGAGCGCTCCCGCGCTCCTTGACCAGTTGTTTTGAAGAAAACAAGCTCTTTTATGTAAAGCTTCCATGTTGTTGAGTTAACCGAGTTTTTAATAAGTTTTTTATGGATATTTTACTATTTTTACAATAGTTGTGCAGTAAATAAGATAACAGACAGATTTAAAATGTACAGTTTGCAAAATAATTTATAGATAATTTCATTTTATATAATTCAAGTATACGTTTTGGTAGTTTTCATACAGTATAGAATTATAATCTCAAGGAACAAAATGTATGTTTCCGCAATCAAACACAACAAATTGATAATTTGGCGAAGTATTCCATCGAGAAAGATTTTTATTTTTATTTTCAATATAAAGTGAAATAAAAAAACAACTTGGGGTTTCCCACTTCATGTTTTCGTTTAACTTCCAGTACGCAATTAAACGAAAAAGCGGTATATCCGTGTACCCACACGATTTGTCCAAACCAAATATTTGTTGCTATACACACACACATCGCGCGCGGTATAAGTAAGCGCTAAAAATATCAAGAATTTTTCCATTTCCTCCCGTCTTACGCATCACAACCACCGTCGATGTGTACACACACGCGCACACACACACGTATACCCGCGGCAGTTTCGAAAAAAGAGGAGATTTTCGTGTTCCAGCGCCGAAAGCCGCTGTTTGAAGTGCAATTAGTAAGTCCGAAGTCGGAATAAAAGATTTAATGGATTTGCTTAGTTGAAAATGGCCGAGAGCGCTCGCTTGCTTGCGCTTTAAAGAAACCGAGTTATGGTTTTATACTGTTGCTTATCTCTCTCTCTCTCTCTTTTCCTCTCTCTCTCTCTCTTTGGCTGTGAAACCTTTTTTATTTTACGGCTTCGGCCAGTCATCGCTCGCTGCCTTCGGGATAATACGCGCGTTACACTCCGCCGAAAAAGCAGCGGCTGCGGCCGATTTTACGACGTGTCGGCGTCGGCGGCCTTTGATTTAATTAACCGTTTTCGAGGCTTACGCTTAACGCTGAGTATACTACACTAGTATACAGCGCGATACGCGAACGCGCGCCCATACCTGCGGTTTTTCCGCTGCAGACGACGCGCACGAATTTCGGAAGCGCGAGGGCCCGACGCTAATTCGCGCGCGCGGCCTTTTTAGCGTTAATTATAAGACAGCCTCGAAATAGTCGAAGAAACGATATATATATACGCTTTTTTACGCTTTTTATTGCCCCGCTCGCCGACGTTTTGATGATGGATGAGCGCAGCGGCTGCGCAGGTGTAGTGTAGCTGAGAGCGGCTGTCTCACTCTCATCAATTACGATGAGTGTGAGCGAGAAGAACGGAGGAATTTTAAAATGGATCGTTTATTCGCGATTCGGGAGGCTTTAGCCGAGATTTCGAGAGTGTCCCTCTCTCCCTCACTCTTGTACGGTCGTTATAGTTTAATCTCTTTATTTTTTTGAAGGGAGAAAAGAAGTAGAAAAGTTCGAGACTGAGTGATATCCGTGAGCGGCAGCGAATTTTTTGCAGTGATCTGGAATCATGCGAAGAATAAGGTATTTTAGCAGTTCTATTGGTCTTGAAGTCGTGAATGGTTGATTGAAATTTTTTTACGAGGAAAACATAGTTTTTCAAGAACAAAGAAAAACAATTAGTCAAGCGTAAATAATTACTTATTGACTACTAAGTTACATTCTTTTTTCTTGCAAACTGTTTAATTAGTTGTTATGTAAAACCCAAAGGTAAACATGGTATTCATAGAGTTCTAAAATTGCTGTTGGAGAGGACTAATAAAGCGTTTCTTTTTTTGTGGCGAATAGAAATTGATAATCTCCTATTGCCTTGGCAATTTTCTGCTCTGCGATATTGGCATAGCTTTGTTATTAAAACAGCAAAGTATTATCTGCTTTGTTAAAACAACAAATGTTAATTGCGCATGCATGCATGCATGCATAGCCGTAATGACTTTAGAAACATTCTCGCTGTTCATATTACGTACGTCATTTAATTTTGTATTCATAAATAAGGTACAACTAAGTAATAAAATAATATAGCTTTACATCTATATTAATTCAATTTTTATTATTGCATGTTCAAGAAATTATGGGCGAATCAAAGTAGATATGAGCATTATATCTAATATATTACTCACGATGATGTTTGGTCTTCAAGGTATGTATTCATAAGGCTCTAGAATAGCGTAAAAAACTGTTTAATTCATAACTTTTTTTTTTATTTTATTAGTATTAATTTCTTATTTAATTTATCTAAAATACATGACTGAAAATACTTCTGCTTTTAAAATGGGATGAATAAATTTAGAAAATAAATTTAGAAAAACTTACGTGATTATGACAGAATATGTAGCAAAATTAAACTTTCTGATTTATTTCACAAATTAAATAAAAATATATCAGTTCTGCATCAGAATGACTTCGCGTTACTATTGAATAAAACAATTTTCAGAATTCGTATTATGTTGTAGAAAATTAGTTAATCTGTTGATCGAGTATTGACATATTTCGATTTAACATTTTTAACTATAACTAAATTAAGACGAATAAATTGACTAAAATAAATTAAATAAAAATAACGTTCTTGATATAACAGGATTCTCGACAAGATTTTTTAGATTCATGAAGAGATTTTCTTATATAAAAGCCTCTGATGTATAGCTTTTATAGCTCTGAACTTTCTTATTTTCCTATACATGCCTGATTTAAAGCTTAATTAAACCATTATCAAATTTTAATTATAATCGAAATAAATTTACTTTATTAATTTAATTTATTTTCCACGCGATCGCAGAATCACGACACTGCTGTAGAACACAACTTACACAATCAAAATGGACCTTTTCCTAAATTCCCTGACAAAAAACTTAATCAACCCATTGTTTCATTTCAATTCCATTCGAAACAAATCGATATCCCCGAACCGTAACCACTGAACACATTACCAAGCAACGTTCGCACGGGTAATCTTCATTTCCCAAAGCCCTTTTGCATTTGCAAACCAACAACCTGAAGCCGTGCGCAAAAACGTCCGATCCGCGAACCGTGGCGAACGAACCGCGCTGTAGAGAAAGAAAGAGGGAGGGAGACCAAGGGAGGCCCTCGGGGCACTCGTCGGCAGCCTCTTAATGATCGAAGAAAGGAGCCGCCTAAACGACCCGTGTCCTCGGGTGTTAGGAGACGCTGTCGCCGCCGCCGCCGTCGTCCTCGTCCTCGTCATCGTCGCGTTTGGCAACTCCCGCCGAATCCTGATTGGATAAATCGCCCTCGTTACGAGCGTCAGGCGCTCTCTCCTACGGGGCGCCAAGCGCCCCTCTCTGTCCTTTTTTTGTTTTATCTTCGCTGGAGTGGGCCTTATTTTCCCGGGGCCCAATTACCGTGGGCCTAATCAGTGCGCGAAACGCGCAAGCACAAAGAGAGAGTTAGGACGCGCGATGATACATTTCCTAATGAAGGTGCGGGAGAAGGGAGACGTTCGGGGTTTGTGGAATTCCGTCAACCTGGAGTTTACGGGCTGAGGTGGTGTGGAAAAGACAAATGTTTGCGGAACTATCAAAAGAGCGGCTGTGTTTGTGAGCGAGGTACTGAATTTTTGTATACTTAATAGGTGGATAATATCGTGCAGGGAAAACTGTAATGAACTTGTCGACAAATACTTACCTTCTAATTTTCAAAAATTTCTAAATATAACAGAAATTTGTGAGTTGGTCATTTTTCAATGGGATGTAAAAATCAGTACTTTCATTCCATCTTTTTTAATTTAAATTTTTCTTAATTATTGAGTTATTTATTCTCCTGACATTTATTCTAAATATATTACGATCAGAATCAATATCATAACTATTGAACCCTAAAATTGAATTAAATTAATGAAATTACAATAAAGGTATTTGTAAGGATTTTAACAGTCAATCACTTTAAATTGAAAGATAATGATGTCTTACATTTTAATTCATTTTAAAATAAAATAACTTAAATGTCAGTCTTATTTTATCGTTTGATTAGTAAAATAAATATATAAAATTTCGAACTCAAAGAAGACATTTCTTTAAATTTGAAATATACCAGCTCTAAATACACAAATAGTTTACAATTCTTGTTAGATTATGGACTACTGGGCCAACTACCTTACACTGAAATTGACAATTTTTAGCTGGAATCGTAAAATATAATTTGCTCAGTCGGTAAATAGTTCATGTTGAGACCATATTAATAATTACCATGACTGTTTACCAGTCTACATTTCATCTTCAACATAGATTTACAATATTAACGATCTCTAGAACGTATATACGCAGATAAATATTTTGCAGTATCAATTCCACAAATATTTCCCAGGCGATCCAATCCTGTGTGGTCGTCCAAAACACATCGCAAATTACCAATCGAACCAGAACCTCTTGCCATTCCCTTCTCTTTCTCTCCTTCCGTCCTTCTCTTTTTCCCACTCGTCAATCCAATAAATTCATATTACCCTAACCTCGCGATCGAATTAACGCTCGGACTCCGAAAAAACTTCCAGGCGACAATGGTATAAAAAAGCCGGCTGATCGATACGGGGCTACCAGTCTTACCGCGACCCAAGAAATTCCCCTAGGAAGCCTGTTAATATCCCTAATCACGTTTTCGGTAATACGGCACGAAGAAGCATCTCATTAGAAGTCTCACGCATACACACACACACACACTCTCTCTCCCTCTCTCTCTCTCTCTCCATTGCCTCCGCTCTATCCATAAATAAAGTTCAGCCAAGGCTTAAGGCCCCGAAAAAGACCTTCATCTCCTCTCTCTCACTCTCTCTACGATTGTGCCGGTCGCGCTTAAACGCGAGATTAATGACGAATCGGGGCTCGCTCTCTCGCGATCGGCCAAACGAGACAGCGCGTCGTATCGAACGCTATCTCTCGGCGGAGGCGCGATACGATGTTGAAACACCGGTAACCGATCTTGTCCATCTCGTTGCCGGGCGCTCGAGAGAGAGATACGAACGCACCACTACTACTACTACTACTATACAACGTCGTCTCCCTTCTCTCTCTCACTTGCTCGCGTATAATTTTCAGATGCCTTGGCGCGGCCTCTCGCTCGCTCTCGCGCGCCGGCCGTATGGCGGCGCGATGAAGGGGAGCGGCGTCCTTTGAAGTCCAGTTGGAAGCCAATTACACGAGTCACACAGGGCCGCGCGCGCGCTCGCGCTCGCGCATCGCTCCCTCTCTCTTTCTCTCTCCTTCTCCTTCTCCTTCGTCGCTGCTCGCGCGCCTGCGCGCTCGCTGTACATACATACATACATACGCTACACTAGCGGCTCGAAAATATTGTGGCGAGCGCGCGTCTCTATCGATTAAAAGCGAGAGCGCGAGCGTGCGCTCTGTGGCAAATTGCGCGGAAAAACCGAGAGAGAGAGAGAGAGAGAGAGAGAGAGAGAGAGAGAAGGGAGGAAGAAGGCGACGAGAGCCACTTAGGGCTTTTCACCTGATTTTTCAGCGTCTCGCGGGCATAATACACGCTCATGCACGCGCCAAGGCTGCATGCACGTCCCGAGGCGGCGGCGGCTACGGCCGTATGAGCTGATTGAACGACGGCTGATTGACGCCCCGACTCTCTCGCGAGCGCGCCGACTCGCATTATCGCTCGTTACCTGGCCGGCAGAGGCCGTATCGGGGGCCCCGATCGGCCAAGTCCATTCAAAATATTCTGATATATATCTCTCCGCGAGCGTATTATACGAGCTTTCTTCTCTCTTCTCTCTTTTCATTCCCCGGAGAGAGAGGGAGACTCCTTTTCCTTTCGATCGATCTAGCGTCGTCGCGGCGAGCGGCAATTAGCGTCGCGGCGGCTTTTACTGCGATTTCTTCGTCTTCTTCCTCTGCTTTAAAGTAAAGCTACGACTCATTTTGAGCCAGGCCTGACGAGACCGCTAGTTTATGCCCGGCGAGGCTTTGTAAATCACGAGACGGAGGACGTTTGATGGAGAATGTGCGTATGTGTACAGTATACGTGGCGCGACATTTTTTAAATGTCAATTAATAAAAAATGCCGTGACTCAGCGTTACCATACTTGACAAGGACGCGCCGCCGCTGTATCCCTAAGATTTATAAGCTTCGGTATTCTTTAAAATGCTTTAAAAGGGAAGACCTTATTTGGCTTCGAATGATTCTTCTGCATTAAAAACATCATTGTGTGCGAGGGAGTAGCGTTCAATTAGAGTTCTCAAAAGTTTTCGAAAACACGACCTGCCGTAAGTATAATTTGTAATTGGAAAAGATAAATACACGATCGATTAGTAGTTTAACCGCGAGGAAAGTTTCCTTCTAATGTTATTAAATATAAATTGATATAAACGACGCATCAATCATGAACAGCTGCAGTCACATGCTTAATAATAGACGCTATCGCGGCTTTTACATCTCTCAAGTACTTTCGATTCAATAAAAGTTTAACTCGCCACATATATCACTAAAATCGGTGGACATAATCATTTTCACGCGCAATATCGCAGAAAATTAGCGTCGGACTATGGCTTTTTAAAAAGTTTTCTCAAAGCGAGCCGTTATCGCTAGTACACAACTTACCATCTCCCATAGCCAATCAATTAATCCTTTTAATCAATATTTTAATTAATTACCCGCTCGCGCGCCGCTCTGTGTGTCCCGATACTTTGGCAAGTCATTAATTTTATTACGTGCTCGAATGAATGAAAAGTCAGAGGAAGACGGCGCTCCTCCTCCTCCTCCTTCTCTACCGCATAATCACGCTTACGAAATGCTAGACGAGATTGTCTCGGTCTCTCTCTTCTCGGTGGCAAAATCGGCGTGCAATTTGGAATCGGCTCCGACGGTTTGCGCTTGCGCGCGAGCGGGAAAGCGGCAGGTGGCAAAAAGAAATTAGTGGCTTTCTCGCCTCTCGCTCATTCAAGACGACGAGCGTGAGCAGCGAGTACCCAGCGCTTGAGTTCTCGATCTTAATAGCCCCACACACACACACACACACACACACACACAGGCAGACACACACCGGATGGTGGTGGTATCGGCGATGCGCCTCCCGTTGCACACCCAAGGCACCTATAGCTCAATTTGCCGACACCTCACTAAGTATAGGTTGGCTGGGTGGTCCCCCTGAGCATGAGAGAGAGAGAGAGAGAACGAGAGAGAGGGAGAGAGAGAGAGAGAGAGAGAGAAGGAACACTTTACATCCTGCGCGAGCGCTCACGAGCGAGCGCAAGTCTACCGCAAGCGAGTGAGCGAGCAAGACAATGGACCGAAAAGTCTCTATTCTCCTCCCATCCGACTCGCGTGTGTATATACATATGTGCGCGAAAGAGTTTTTTTACCCAGAGGTGGATTAAAGCATAACGGTGCGCGATAATGGATAATGAAAGGACCCTTGATTTATTCGCTGGCGCGCCGTAATTGAACCGCTCGCTTGCTATAGCGTGCGTGCATGTGTGTGTTCTTAGGCACGGGGAGAGGGGGAAAAAACGCTTGTTATACGAGCGATTTGTTTACGGTAAACAGCGATGATGTGTGAATAAATCTCTCTGATTGAAAATCCTTTCGATTCGAGAATTATACCGGACTTTCGTAATGATATTGTGCGCTTGCGCTCGTGAACGATTTGAAAGCGCATATATGCGCCTATCTCTTTCTCTTGTGTGAATGAAAATTTCCGAGTGAGAGTGACTTATCATGTAGGTAAGCCGCGCGGTGCGGGTCGATATATATTAATGAATGATGGCGGTTAATTTTTAATTTTTATTAAAACGTCATTAGTTATCTTCGTGATTGATAAAGTACGTGTAGAAATCGAGGGAGGTGAGTTCTTGGAAATTAGAATGGAATAAGTTTCAAATTTATGGAAGACTATAGCCACACCCCCCGGCTTATTGGCTATGAAATATTATGATTTTTTTTCTTCAAATTCTAAATTTAAAGGACCACTTTGAAAAGATGAAAAAAGGCCACTAAAGATATTATTTCCGAAGAATCCATATATATTTTTTCAAGAACACGATACGTGCATTCATATATATGTTAACGGTAAAATTTGAAATTCACTTCCGACTGTCGAGGGGTGAATAGGGAGAGAGAGAGGGAGTCACACCCAGCCTTCAATTATTGAACGAAAAAGGCCGAACCGGGACATTACGAAAACAAACAAATTGCCAGCATCGCTATATTATATCCTGCCCCTCGTCCGCACCACCTCGATCAGCCCGAGCTAGAAATTTTCCGCAAAAATAGGGACTGTCGTGCCAACAGCAGCGCGACGCCCCGAATAAAAACACACACCACAAACACTGACAATAGTCACATATTGCGTCTAGGATATATATCTACCGCGGGGTCAGCCAGACCCACACGCGCGCGCGCTTGCAGAAAACAATCGCGAAATAACGGCTCGCAATATGGGGGCATATACATACATATATATTCCAGTTGCCGGTGCAAAATGTTGTGTCAACAAGACACAAAGGAATAATGAGGAGGGACAGGGGGATATATAATGAGGTGCTGCCAAGTGAGTGTCTCTCTCTCTCTTCCTTTGTCGCGCGCGCGTCACACGGCGCAGAATATAAAGCCATGTGACTTCCTTTATGTACGTGCACGAGGAATTTTGGCGCTCCCGGTATCCTCCTTTTCGCGCTTTCTTTTGGACCGGGACAGGAAGGCGCGGAGAAAGGGCCACTTCTTCCTTTTTTTCTTCTTTCTGGATGGAAGAGATGATGGTTTAGGCAATCAATGCGAGAACTTGCGTGTAATGAGGTTAGCCGGCGACGTGAAAGAAGGGCCTTTTGAAGGGCCTATAGCACCGCAGCGGTTGGATTTCATTGTGAGAATTGGCGAGCGGTTATGATTGCCGGGAGCATATTGAAATATTTAAAGGAGCTCGGCTGTCGTCCTTCTACGGAAATTGTGTAAAATTGAAATCTCAAAGAAGCGTGGCTAGGCTTTTGGCTTTGAGGTCTTAAGGGTCTTAAGAATTAATAAATTGTGAAGATGAATGTCTCTGAAAGCTCTTCGTAAATTTTAATAAATTGGAGGTACTGTAATATTCAATTAAGATAAAGTGCACATTGAGCTTGAAGCGACACTTGCTGATATTAAAATAATGCAATGTCATTGAATGATTTGGACCTCTTAACATTGTATTAGATAATGTTAACCAGTAGCTGATCTAATTTCGATTTTTATAGATCACGGTAAAATGAAAGAGTGACCCTAAAAATGAGCCAAAAATAGCCTGTTTCCTGGACCTTGAATTTTAAACCAAAATGTGTGCGAAATGAAAGTTTATGATGAAATACTACTCTCAGTGAAGTTTCAAGTTGAGTCCATGTTCTGGTAAATGAGTGTTCAAATAAGCATTACCTTCGAACGAACCATTTTAACCGCCAGAGCGACTATATTTGGACATGTGGAAGAAAAATTTGTTTTCATCAACCTATAGCAAAAATGACTTACCCAACATGTAATATAGTCTGTTCTTATCAATTCCGACGTTATTTTTTAGTTACCACACCTTCTGAGGGATAAGAAGGGGGTATAAAGTTAAATAATGTTATGTTAAAATCCCGTTGGACAAATATATGGAAAAATTTTTTTATTAGCTCAATAGTGGTGTAGTCTTATAACATTTCATTCAAAACCAACAATTTTTGCCTATATTTAAATATGGGTGAATAACCAATATCTCGCAAGCAGAATTGGATTTCTGACAAACGGAATAATAGTACATTACGATACTAGTGGCATAAGTGGCCTATTATGGCCACTTATGCCACGAGTATCATATACTATTTTATAGCTCGTGTGACATAAATTCGTCGTTCTTTATGATCAATAAATAAATTAAGTAAATATTAGTTACGAAGAATTAAAAATTCACAACCCACATTTTACATGTATGCTTGATCATCTACGACCGACGCGCCATCTATAAACACGATGTGTCAGTCTAGGTATACCTTACATTCGTGCGCTTACTGGTGTGCGTGTTCGAGCTTCCGACCCAACTTTTCTAATGATGAATCCCGTCTTTCATTGGGTCGTATACGCTTTAGTGAAGATATTTATGAGAAGATACTTATGAGAATTTGTAAAACGCTTGAAAATGAGTTCAGATAGTGAACTTAGTGAAAACAATTGTATGGAAATCGTACCAGAAAGTATTAGAGAAGCTGCAAACAATGTTTCATTAGATCTGTTGCCTAAAGTATCAAAGCAACTATATACGGCGGCTTATACTGCCTTTAAAAAGTGGCCAAGAGACAAGGGAACTAATTCTTTCTGTCAAGATGTTTTGCTGACTTACTTTTTTGATCTGTCAAAGAAATATGCACCTTCTAGCTTGTGGTCCACATAAGAACTACAATTTACACATATGATCAAATTGACATCAATTAGTATCAAAAATTGATTTCTTCTTTAAAAAAACAATATTCAGGATACAGATAAAAAAAATCATTAACTTTTACAAAAGAGGAAATATCAAGATTCCTTAATGAAGCACCAGATGTTTTATATTGATCTACAAAGGTAAATAAAACGCATATACTCTTGAAATAATTAATTTATCTCTATTATTAACCTCAAAATCACAACTTTGATATGATTTTATTTAATAACTCTTTTTTAATTATTTTTAGGTAGTTCTTATCTTCGGCATTGCTGGCTCTCTTAGGAGACAGGAATTTACAAAGTTATTAGTTAAAGATGTTATAGAGACAGAAGATCTGCTACTTGTTAAAATCAATGAGACTAAAAATAAAGTACCCAGGTCATTTACAATTACTGGTGAATTGTATGCTATTTGTAAGCAATACATGCAATCCAGATCACAGCCATGTGTACTCGATAGATTTTTTTTAAGTATACTAATGGAAAATATATAAATCAACCTATCGGTATCAATAAATTTGGATCCATGCCAAAAGAAGTAGCTGTATACTTAAAATTGCCTAATACTTATGGATATATACAGAACATAGCTTTCAAAGAACCTCAGCTACTCTCTTAGTGGATGCTGGAGGGGATATAACTACTCTCAAGAGACATGGAGGTTGGAAGTCAAACTCAGTTACTGAAGGGTACATTGCTGATTCCATTAATAATAAAAAAAGATTTACCAACAAACAAGTTCTGGCATTGTTTTAGATAAACAAGCCACTATTACAAGCAATGCAGAACCAGAGCCGATTTCATCTTCAGCCGATCACATTCATAGAGTCCAATTACATGTACCCAACCCAACAAATATTGTTCGATTACTAAAAATTCCAATATTGAAACTCGATCCACATCAAGCAATAGAAATTGTATCAATGCAAGAACTTCCATTACAGAAACTTCATCAATTCAACATGTAAAATCATCTGATCATCATGAGCGAAGACAATAATTTAATAATATAATTCTGACTTTCACCCTCCATGTTTAATTTTCAAATGAGGAAGTTGATCCTTTGAGGGCCAATTTTCCAAGTAAAAATAAGTAAAATTTCTTTGCAACGTTTCGCCAGGATATCTCCTGGCCTCTTCAGGCTTTATTTAAAAAAGACAAATTATAGAAAACTTAGTTAAAGATGATAACAAACAATATAATTTGACATAAATAAAATAATATTTACCAAATCGTCTAAAACGGTGTGTAATACCGGTAGCGTACAGGTGGTATAGAACATAATCGACCGTCACGTTAGAGTTTATATACAGTCGATACTGTTTACAAATTCGCAACCCATTTTTCTCACTAGCTTTTTGTATATGTGATTTAAACTTTTAGGGAGATCATATGCTCTCGGAAGTGGAGTGTTTGTTTGTGTAAGTTGGTTATTGTGATATTTTTTCCCCCTTGTCTCTCTAAAATTCATAAAGAAAATATTCCATTAAGACCTATTATTTCGGTTATTGGTAGTCCTATTCATTTTTTAGCTAAGATTGTATATAATGACCTGAAAGTATGTATTCCGAAACCGTCTTCTCATGTCAACAATAGTTTCGATTTAAAAGAAAAAATTAACAGTGTTAAAATATCCAACGAATATGTGCTTGTATCTCTTGACGTATGCTCTTTATTTACAAACATACCGTGTGATTTAATTTTAGAAAGCCTTGATAGGTTCTTCCATTTCTCCATTATTTGCTGATATAGTAATGAATGACTTAGAAACAGATTGTTTACGAGAACTAAAAGAGATTTACAGTTGCATTCTACTATTTTACTATAGATATGTCGACGATAAAATTTTATGCATAAAAAGAGATCACGTAGATATAGTCTTGACAGTGTTTAATAAGTATAATAGACATCTAAAATTTACCCATGAAATAGAAAAAGATAATAGCATACATTTTCTCGATATAACACTAATAAGAAAAAACAACTGTATTGTAACGAATTGGTATCAAAAGCCAACAGAATCATCTAGACTATTAAATTTGAATTCGAATCACATTGACAATCAGAAAAGAAATATTTCAAATCTTGTAGATGAAGCCATTCTCTTATCATATGCACATTTCCATGATACAAATATACGTAAAATTAAAAATCTTCTTTTACATAATGATTATCCTGAAAGATTCATTGACCTACACATTAAGAATAGACTTCGAAAAATCAAATTTGATAATAACAATAGTCAAAATACAACGAAGAACACGCCAATTACTACTGTTGCTATCCCATATGAAAAGTTTCTATAAAAAATGTTCTTATATTTTGTCAAAATACAACATCCGTTCTGTCCCTTTAGTTAATAAAAAATTAAATTGTATAATAAAATTAGACAAAGACAGACTAGATAAGTAGTATATAAAATAAATTGTTTGACATGCCCAGCGATATATATTGGAGAAACGAAAAGAGCATTAAAAACTCGAGTAAAGGAACATGAAAATGATAAAAATAACAAATCAGTAGTATCAGCACATGCAATAAACAACGGATATATAATCGACTGGAAAAACGTTCAAATTTTAGACAAAGGAACTAATTATAATAAACAAATCATCTCTGAAATGCTACACATAAACATACACAATAACACGATAAATAGAATAGAGGACACACAAAATTTAAATCAGATATACAAAAAGCTAGTGAGAAAACTGGGTTGCGAATTTGTAAACAGTATCGACTGTACATAAACTCTGACGTGACGGTCGATTATGTTCTATACCACCTGTACGCTACCGGTATTACACACCGGTTTAGACGATTTGGTAAATATTATTTTATTTATATCAAATTATATTGTTTGTTATCATCTTTGACTAAGTTTTCTGTAATTTGTCTTTTTTAAATAAAGCCTGAAGAGGCCAGGGGATATCCTGTCGAAACGTTGCAAAGAAATTTTGCTTATTTTTATTTGGAAAATTGGCCCTCAAAGGATCTACTTCCTCATTTGAAAAAAAAAAAGAATTTAATAAGAATGACACTATCACTGGGAATTTTATTTCAAAAATTCATCTTCATCTACGGAGGCTCAAAACGAACAAAAATTCTAAGTTTTATATGATGCAGATATTGGATTATATATAAATGATTCAACTGATAAGGGCTTAAATAAGTCTTATGTATTTTATAACTGTAATGTTAGAATAGAAGGTGATTCGCATCAACCAATTGTTTTCAATAATTGTAACATTACGGATAGAGATGAAGAGACTAGAAACGAGAAATAATTCTAAAATAATATCAAGAATTCAGTTACTATTATGTACTTAATATTTTTTCAAAGTTATTTTTTTCTATACAGATTATTTTCTTTAATATATAAGTGTTGAATATTCAGTTTATATTCAGTTATAAATTCTATTGTTAGTATTCTAATGTACTATTCAAATTTTTGAGTTTAATTATGATGAATAAGTATGCAAGTGTTCATTTAAATTTTGAATATTTATTAATTATTTATATAATTTATTTTAAAAACATGTCTAATAAATAAGCATATAATTTCAAAAGTATCCATGTATTTTCTTAGTATTTTTTAAGTTTCTTAAAAATATCCATTTTCCTTTCCCTTACATTTATCTAAAGTGTAAGAAAAAAAGACAAAATTTATAGATTCCTATAACCTCCAAATTTATAAATTTTGAATAAATGATGAAAAAAATTTGTTATTTTATACTAAATTTCATGCACTTTCACAAAGCTTCACTCATTTTAGCAATCAATTTAGTGCACACTAGGATACTAGTGGCATAAGTATATTTACATATAATAACACGACGTGAAGTTGGCGACAGTGGCGTAATCAGCTACTTATGCCACGGAAAAGCGTGCTGTAAGTGCGGATTTATGTCATGCAGTGCTATAATAGTACATTTCGACACGGGTGTGGAAGGTGATTATTTAGCTCAGGTGACGTTTTTCGGACGAGCGAAGCGAGTGAGAAAAATCACATGAGCTAAAAATCTTCTTACGTACCAGTTTGGAACCGTATTTTATACCACGAGAGCCGAATAATCATATTGAAGTTATGATTTTGAGGTTAGAATGGTATAAAACATCTTTTTTTATCAATTATCAATATTTTTTATCAGTCGATAACAGTCTTTTTTTATCAATTATATTTGAAAACGTGTTAAAACAAAGTAAAAACACATCTACTTGTAACTACTGAAACTCATTATTAATTCGATTTAGCTAATTTCGATGTTTCATTTACAAAATGTTTATATGGTAAAAGATCTAGGAGTTTTGATTAATCAGTCAGTAAAATTCGTTGAACAGTTTGAAATTACTATAAATAAAGCTAATAGGATGTTAGGTTTTATATGTAGACTGAGTAGACAGTTCAATAATATATATACTATGAAATATTTATATTCCACGCAAGTTTATCCAATTTTAAATTATGCATCTCCAACATGAACTCATACAAAATATTTAATGGAAATGTTAGAATAAATCACACACAAATTTCTAATATTTTTCTAGCTTTTAAAAGTAGAATGTGATTTAGTAAATATAATCATGAATACACGATACTGTATGAAAAAATTTGGAATCAATAATATTACAGACCAGCATAATTAATGATATTCTGGCGTTTAACTCTCTTATATAATAACGAGTATGTGTTGATGTTCGTTTTATTTTCATATTTTATTGACTTATACTGATTGATTAGCTTTTCCCTGTGATAATTTTTGTGATATTCCTATTTATATTTATCAAACAGTTACAGATAAATCCCTATTCTATCATCACATACAACCTCTGAATCCCTCAACGTAAGTGCCCCCAAGAAAATTCATCAAACAAGAAAGTTCTGGTTCGCTATTATAACACTAAAGATTCATTAATTTTACCATAACTACAATTTCCAAAAAAAGAAACAAGCACCGTGCAAAAACTTCTCACCAAAAAAGGCACTTAACAAAAACCGAAGAAATTCATCAACCAACCCTTGTATATGAGCTATATAGAACCACTTTTTACCCCCCTTGAGCCCTGAGCAACAAAATACAAAACCTCGACAATCGGCAATTTGAGGCGCAGCCTATCCACCTATACCGACACACCGATCTTAATCGAATAACACGGCACAAGCGATATTTGGAGACACGGCGTTGCGTCTCTCGACTGCTATACCCAGCTCCCATCAGCAGCAAAAAACGGGCTCGCGCTGCTACTACTCCTCCGAGAAAGACTTTGATGGCCGAGCATCGCATCGCGGCTTTGATGGTTCCAGCAGCAGCAGCAGCAGCAGCAGCAGCAGCGATTAGCCAAGATAGCGCTCTGCGGTATCCCGCAGACTACTACCACCACTACCACTGCCTCTCACTCTGTGTCTCTTTTTCCGGCATCGCCGTGGTCTAGTCATCAATGTTTGTATGATAATCGCGCCGCGAGAGGCGCAGCTCTGTAAGACATAGACGGAGAGAAAGACAGAAAGATAGAAGCAGAGACGAGCGAGAAAGACACCGCCCCGGAGCTGTATATACGCGTACGCGCGGGGCATTAGACGAGCGAGCGAGCGGTCCTTTTGAACCCTTTGTCGGTTCTCGCGGCGCCGCGCTCTCGCTCGTGCGCGCATTTGCAACTCTAAAATCGCGGAGCGTGATTTGCTGCGAATTTATTAAAATGACGCGCAGCGAAGAGAGAGAGAGAGAGGGAGAGAGTGGAGAGAGCATCGACACCTCTCGGCCCATTCTTCTCTCTCCATTAATCGAAGCGAGTGGCGCGCATATGCACTCTCTCCCCTCCCATCGGGGACTTCGAGTGCCAATTTCACCGAGAATTATGGCCCAGTGTCCGCGGCTGTAACTTATTGCCCTTAACCCCGTGACCACCGACGTTGATTTCGTAAGTATGAATGCAAGTGGAGAGGAGACTAACGAAAGTTTATTATGCGACGAAGCATAACTCGCTAATCAAACGATCCTTCGGTTGTTGTTTTTTATCCTGGAAATCCTCGCGCCGATCGTATCGCACCTGACGGATCTTTCGATGATTGCGGCAAATTACGGATTTAGGAGGCGCGCGGTGATGGCAGAAGAGAGGCGAGAGTTTAGGGATGTAACTGCCGCGCGTAATGACAGGGTGGCCTGCGCTCGTCATTTAATATTGTTTCGGGAGATATCCGGGAAACGGTCTTACGCAGGCTCGAAAAGTGGTTTAGGTAATGATACGAATTATTGGCTCTATCGGTGTATCTTTGAGGCAAATGGAATCCGTATTATGTATGCCCAATTTCGATGTTTATCAGTATGGGATTGTCGGATTGTTATTAAATGGATTTCAGAGCTATCTCAATTCTCTAAACTGCAGTGCTTCGGCGAGAGATCACAAGATCCGATTTGAAAGAACGTAAAGGTTGGATAACCTGTCATTAAATGACATTCGTGTTGCATAAAAATGTGTTGTTGATGAGCCCTTGAAAAGTCTTAACAATTGTCGTTCAATAATAAGCGAGTTTGCAATTATATTTCTTCCATTCTTCATCATCGAATGAATTTCCTTAAGGTCTTATAAGTCTGACAAAAATTGTTGGTTCGTCTCGTACGTTTGTAATCCTACTTGTGTAATAACTTTAGTTGTACATTGTGGGAATCGAATGATCAAGTAATTTGGAGTTGCTCCGAATTCTCGTGATGAAATCAAAAGCAATCAAAAGTGGTAACAGTTGAAAGGACCTAATCATCTTATTAGTCAAAATAAAATAATTTCGTGCGTGCGCGTGAAATATCAAGATCGCGCATGGATCGTTGGCGCGAATGATTAATATCGCGTCCAATTCGTCTTTGTATCCGTCAGAAAATGATTAATATCAAATTTATTTGAATGCCCTCAAACGCCCCGGCGAGAGCGCTATATCCCACCTATAAAAAGTTACTCTAATTTGTTCCACTTAGAACCGTACAAGATTGAAGCCGGAGATACTACAGGCGCAATCTAAAGGCGCGCGCGTTTTCATTTGTATAATTCGTAGCAGTCGTAGGTTTACTAATTACTGCGCGCGGGTACGAATAAATTAAATGTAATTCTTTTTACTGATGGTAATTAAAAAGACATTCGGAACAGAGGAATCTTATCTTTAAGGCATTTTTCTGATCGTTTTAGTCATGATGGTAAGTGCATGTTCCAGTCTCTTTTTTCTCTACACCTACCATTTTCCCGCACATTATCATTTAGTAAAGTAATCGTTCTTTTATTTAATTTCACTCTTTAGTAAGATTATAAACTACGATCAGAATGCAGCTTTCCTTAGCTATTGTTTGGTAACAAGATTATGACGAATTTCACATTAAAAGACATGAAAAGTAAATTGTATTAATTAAATGAAATAGAAAATTGTTAGTACTGAAAGTTTACAATGTTTTTTTAGTAAAAT
Source organism: Torymus aiolomorphi (assembly GCA_036365515.1). NCBI lineage: Eukaryota > Metazoa > Arthropoda > Insecta > Hymenoptera > Torymidae > Torymus > Torymus aiolomorphi. The sequence goes on along the minus strand of CM070877.1, from coordinate 9,421,940 downwards.
CATCATTACAGTCCTTATAGTCAATAATTTAAAATCATCTTCTGTTCTGATTATATTTTATACTATTTGATCTTGTCTTGTAAGCTTTTTGTTTCATTCATTGTTCATAAATATTGTACATAAAATCCGTTCCATTACACTGAAATTACGATTAAAAGGATTCGCACAAAGAGAATCCTCATTGATATAATTGATAAAAGCTTTCACCTTCGAGAAACATTTCAAGCCCAAGAAACGAAGATTGCCGTAAAATAAAAGACCCGGGCGCTTAATGCGAATCGGCAACAACAACAATTCTCTCGAGCGAAAGAAATAAGCGTATACCACCGGCGAGACAATACCTTGATTAAGATATTATTACTCTCCGGGGACCACTCACAGCTCTCTCGCCAAAAAAAAGAAGGATCTGCGCGTAAGGGTGAAAGGTTCATCTCCAGGCCACACTGCGAAATGAGATCAGCGCACACTCTCATCCCGTCTCTTCCTCTCTTTCCCTCTCTCATCATCATCAAATATAGTTGTCGGTCTTTGAGACAAAGTGACACACGCACACATTCGCGAGCGCGGAAATTTGAATAATATAATACACAGGTGTGAGCGAGCGAGCGAGCGAGCGAGCGAGCGCGAGAGGAAGAAGGAGTAAACGCCGCGGGACGAGAGAAAAGGAACAGCGCGGATAAGGAGGAGGAGGAGGAGGAGGATGAAGAAGTGGAGGAAGACGAAGGAGAGCAAGAGAGAGAAAGAGAGAGAGAAAGAGAGAGACCACCCCGTGGCTCGTCGGCTCGTTTGATCTTCTCCCACCACCCCTTCGCCTTGGCGCGCGGCTTTTTTCTCTCTCTCGCTCTTACTCTCGCGCGCGCGAGCGCAGAAGCAGCGGACGAAGCGTCAGAATCACACCTTCTACGATTACCCGAGCTCACTAATAACGCCGCCGACCCCCGAGACTGGTGTATAATGCAATGAGCGAGAGAGGAGAACCTCCTTTTCTCGGTACGGGCGCAAGGAAGGAAATTACGAGGCTACATACCTGGGCATACCTTGCTCCCATACCTGACGATACGCTGATTTATCGATCGCGTTTTAACGACTCTCGCTCTATTCAATCGCTCTCCTCTCATGGCCGATCCATAAATCTGGAATTCGGACTCGGGGGTTCGCTAGCCTCATTTGGGCGCAGAAGCAGCCATATATAGGTATAGAGGACGACTCTACACCGGTGCTGTAAAAAACAGTTTATTTCGACAGGTTGTCGAGGGCCGCGCGCGCACGCGCGTGTGTAGCAGCAGCAGCGAGGCGCGCAGCCTGGGCGTATTTTCAAGAGGCTACTTAATTATCTTGAAGCCTCTAATCTGCACACTCGAGCCGACGGACAGACAGAAACACACACACATGCATGCGCGCATATACCGGTGTAGTGTCTAGTAGTAGATGCCGATGCGCTTAACAACCCGCTCTCGTGTGCGCACGCGCGGCTGCGCCTTCCCGAATTTCGCGCCGCGCGACATGTGCCAAATTACGAGCGTGCGTGATGCGAGCAAGGGGATTCCGGGATACTAATTGCGGGTAATATACTTATTTCCACGTGTGCGCATGCGCGTGTGTGTCTGTGTGTGCATGCATCTACTTATAGAGGTATAAGGGGACGCGAGTGCAGTGCTCGGGGGGAATTTTATGACTTAATCCCTTTAAGTTCTAATAACGAAATTTTATAATTTTGAGATTAAGTGCGAGCGTCGGGATTTCGAAGGGGACTGATAATTTCATTCTGACGAGGTTCGTAAGTCGGATATAGCTTGACTTCTGGTTGGTATTATATTTTTTTTTATTCCGGTTCTTAATTAAATTATTTATAAATACGATTTAAAAAGATTTAAAAATGACCGTCGCTCGTGATTTCTAACTATAATTCCTAGGAAGTATCTAGGGATTAAATGTTTTAATCTTAAGCGGAAAATCTGGTTCCAGTTTCGTCTATAATAATAAATTTTATATTTTTAATATTTAAAATTTATTTCGAAATTCGAATTCAGTGTACTGAAAAACCATAAATCAATCAATTTCATTGTAAGTTACTCAATGGAGCTTTCAAAAATGTTATTTTCAATTATTTTTCAGCAACTTTCTTCATTATCAGCTGATAAGCGGGGTACGTGATATTTAAGCAAACCTTTTTCACTCGATCTCTCTTATACAAGTAATGATGTTTCCATGTTTTAAAATTTCGCAAAAATTGTCACATATCATTCAAAATTTCATTAACTAAATTCAACCCAGCTATAAAAATCTTCACCATATCTTTTCTTATACCCATAGGAACAAACTCCTGGCACCGTTACATCTGAACCTCACCTCTACCCCACCGCCATAAAGACATTACACGAACGCGTGCAAACCTTCCTCTATATACCAACAGCTCTCTGCTCTCCTCGCGACACCTGTTACATGTCACCTCTCTCTCTGCACTCGGCGTCTCCTTAGCGCACCGCAAAAAGCGCATCTCTCTGAAAAATACTCGCAGCAGTTGACAACTCGCTTCTCTCTCTTTCTCTCCTTTAGACCACCACCAGGGTACTACACACCGCTGCGCTTGCGACAGCTCTCGCGCGAACCGAGGTGAATCGGCTCGCCGGTTCGCGGCGAGCTACACAGAGAGAGGTGAGAGCGAGAGTGTAGAGAGGGATCGCCGAGCTCTGTAATCAAGCGGCCGCGCCGCGTTCGTTCTTTATCGCTCTCTCCTCGCCTCGCTAACAGCTATTAACCTATCCGAGAGGGAGAGAGAGAGAGAGGGGCACAGCCCCCCACCTCTCGCCGCGCGTGCGCGCGCGCTCATGGGGATCGAAGGAAATTCCGAGCTTCGTTAGCGCCTGCGCAGCCGCCGGCTGTCATTAGGAACGAGAGAGAGAGAGAGAGAGAGAAGTAGAGGAGGAGAGCCGATGGACAAACCAGCGCCCTAGGCGACAGTCCCGAGGAAACCGATTCGCACCGGGAAATTTTTCGCGTTTATGCCGAGAAGGGAGAGAGATAGGAAAGTGGGTGATTTGGGACTGACGTGAAAAATTGGACTGTCGTGTGGTGGTTGGCGGTTTTTTGCGGCCAGTGTCGTTTGCGCGGATGGCAGGATGTCGGGGACGACGGGGAATTGCGCACTTAGGGATATTTTTGCGTTTCACGTTGGTTTCTTTTATTATCAATTTGCGTTCGTTGGTCGTTGTAGATTGAATTCCCGTTATGGAAAAATAGGTCACTTGGTGGGTGGTAAAAATAATGGAAAAATATGTGCGAGAAAAATTGTAATTTTTACCCTTAGTAGTCCTGATAATTTAGAGAAATTAAATTACTAGTACTCAAGTGTGAAGAACTGCTGGTTTTTAAAATTACTAATAATTATCATATTGTGCTAGAATATTTTACTAGGTTAGTAAATTGCATTCCAATTTTCAAGAATCTTCTTGTGATGTATAGTAAATATTACTATTTTGTGGTAACTTTTACCGTTCCCATGACAGAAAATATGTGCAGGAATTTGTAATAAGCAGCATCCCATTCATGCCTTATTTACAGCTACTTGCAAAGTTAAATGTCCGTTTTTATTCATAATACTAATAGTAGTAAACATTTCTGTTTAAATAATACTATCGATGGAACGAATGTTAAAAATAATTTTATATTATATTTAAATATATTCAAGTACGATATTTTAAGGGGCAAAAATAGTTGATCAGAATTTATCTTTAATTTATGGATAACATCAAATATTGTACTCAAATTAAAATAATTACTTATCTATCATTTCAGCTATTTATTTTTTTACAGCATTCTTTCAGGTTCCCAGAAAATGATGACGAGCTAATGGCTGGCTTTTTATGTTCTAATTACATTAAAATTCGCAGGAGCAGTTAGCTATTTTCATTTAAATTAATTTTGATTGACAAGGATCATCCTTACACTTTAATTGACAAAAAAAGGATTTCGTGTCGGAAAAAATTTATTAAAATTTCGCTCGCCACAAAGGAATTTCCTTGATACAAAAACGTCTCTGCGAATATGATACTTAAATCCTACCCATCAATTATCCGGCACCTCGGCGCACCGCATTTATTTATAAAAACCTTTTCCTTCGGCTTATGGAAAATTGAGTCAAGCCGCCGGACGATTCCCTTTGAATTTTTTAATTACATCGAAATTTACGGGAGTTACGGCGCGCCAAAGTTCCTTTGATGGCGACACACTGCACTAAACTTCAAAGGACGCCGCGTTATAATCGTGACGTCACAAAAATTTTACAGCCCCGTAACTCCGTCAAATTTCGGAATATCGAAAAAGTCGAAAAAAGGATTTGCACTATACACAATCCATCAGAGAAAGAGAGAGAGACTATCATTAGCCACGGAACACGTATCTCTCTCTCTCTCTCTCTCTCTCTCTCTCTCTCTCTCTCTCTCAAGCTATACACGTTAAATCGAACGGATTGCGCTCTTAACAGTGTATTTGAGCGCATTTTATGAGGCTCATTAATTTCTCGCATTTCTCTTTCCATCTCTCACCATTCACACGTGGAAAAATGACGAAACACTCGTCGTCGGGAATCAAACTCTCGGCTCGTTAATAAGAAGTGCCGCTGCCGCCACCAGTTTAGCGTAAAAATATATTACCAAGGCGTAATCGATGACAATGGCTCGTGCGTCCTTAAACGATCGGGCCCCAACACCGACAAAGGCGATCTTCCTTCCACGCGCGCCACGAAAAATCTCTCACCTTCTATATTTTATACGAAGAGGGAGAGGGAGAGAAAAACGTTCTACACAGGTCGTCCAATTAGCGTGACGTATTACTCGCGGGAAAAAGGCCGAGCCGCCAAAGGGGCATCAAAGGCTTGATGAGAGAGCGAGACTCGGAAAACACGCGACCGTAGTCCGAATATTATACCCGAGGGGGCGTGTCAATGCCACGACAGAGAAGGGAGAGAGAAAGAGAGGGAGGGAGACGTACTTAACGGGCTCATTATCATATTTCTTTATTTATAATTCGGGAGTCTGCGTCCTGGCAGATTTACGTCTGTGATCGTGGAACATGGGACAGTTGGTGACGGCCCCGTGATTTGTGCCTGAGATATTGGTCTGGGACGAGAAGAAGTTGGTTATTAAGGATTTTCTTTTTCTTTTTTTTTCGCCAGCAGTGGGAATTTGAGACTTTTGTGAAAAAGTTAGGGGTTGATGTAGTGTAAGATTTTTCAAACATTTTTATCTGATTTGGTTTGAAATTGGTATCCTTGCTAAAAAAAGTGACATTATAAATGTATAACCAAAAATCTAATCATATTTTACGCAATTTCTCTATCAACTTATAAATGAAGTAAATCTTTCAAACGAAATTATGATATTTCAAAACCATCGGGAACAATAACAACCCACTTACCGATCGAAAGAGAAAAAGAAGTTTTGATCCAAAGGAATTCCAGGAGATCAAAGGTGTTAGTCTCATTATACACGTCGACCATTCAGTGCTACCAAGAAAACGCGATATTCCTAGACAATTTTTTGCTACAAACTCATCTAAGCCATTCCCGGAATCACAGGCTTTCTTCGGAAATAAAGAAATTATAACCGCGTATACCGATCTAAAGTGTGGGTATGAAATATTTCCTTCCAACTTTGACTTTTTTTCTATTTCTCTCCCCACGCGCGCGGAGAAGAGCAATAAATTATCGCGGAATAATGATACACAAATCGTAATACGGTAGGCTCGAAAGATATTGGCCACCTACGACGCGCGTCGGTTGCCTACTGTTTGTAACTTCTATCTAATTAACCACGCGGGGATACTATAATCATGCCGCTGGCCAGGAGTTATTGATGCTCGAATCGAAGAGCAGTGTGTGTGAGTGTGTGTAACCGCCCAAAAAATGAAATATTTTCCATTTTTTTCGAATGTTTCGAAGTCGTCAGTTAGACTACCTTATTGTCGAATCTTTAACAAAAATAACTTTTGTTAGCTTTAAATCCATTTTATACTCTAATAGGATAATTTTCTTTTCAAAGTAGTATAGGAAAAATATACGTTTGTTGCAATACACGTATTGTTATAGAGCTTATTAAGTTATTATATCATTAATAGCATTATCCCATATTATGTTATTTCGTTTATGTTAATGATTACTTGTAAACGGAAAACTATTAATGTACAAGCCAATTAATAAATCATTGGCTATTTACCACAACAATTTTGAAGCAAAATTACCGATGAAAAGATAAAAGAATAAGAAAACATTAAAATAAAATAATAGATTATACTTGCCGTCGGGACGTTTACGTGTGCAAAATAATTTTGTCTTCTAGCGTGTAATATGTGTAGCGTAAATGATTTTCAGACTATAAAAAACATTGATCCTACAAATTTATATCTACATTTACAGAAATATTCAAGAGTAATTCTAAATCGGTACTTGACATCGAAACGCTTTCATGTCCCTTGACATTTATATATACTAGAATATTCAATCGTATATTTCCCTCAACAATCGACACATAAATATATGATTAAATAATTAACCCAATTCTTCAGTTTATTTCTAACGATTTCTCTCCGCATAAAAAGTGTAAAAAAGAAAATATAAGGGAAATAGAAAAACAGACCATAATTAGCGTCCACTTAGATCTCTCCCCTACCGCTAAATTTTTGCACTACTTAATGCCTCAACTGAGCGCAAAAAATTCAATCGCCTATCTTACGAAACGTAACAAAATTGTCCGGGTGAGAGAGAGGGGGGGGGAGGAGGAGATAGGCGGCAGCAACAGCAACAGCAGCAACTCTGCTGCAGTTTTGCAATCAGCGAATTTATATAATACCGACACTCGCGGCCGCTCGCTCACAATAAACGATCCTGCTCGACAAGATGAGATCGGCTGCTCTCTCTCACTCCCCCTCTCTCTCCCCTTTCTTTCTCTTACTTGATGTATTGGCCCGCGCGCACGGAACGAGAGGAAATTGCCGCGCGCTGCTCATCATCGCCATTACAGATTCTTTATTTGAATGTAGCGGCGTCTGAATTACAGGGCGGCGTCCGGCTACCTTGCTTACCGCTTCATATACGCCGCGGCAGTGCTACACCCGTGCAGCGTTCGATCCGCACGCGCGCGAGTTTTGAAACTACATTTTTTCGCGACTGTATGTGTGTGTGTGTGTGTGTGTACATATGTCGGGAGGTGCATCGAAGTTTTATAACGAGATATGCCAGGCGCGTGCACCAGGCGCGCGCTAATTATATTCAGCGTCAAGTGTAAAGAACAGACGGCTCGTGAAAATTGCATGGATAGGGAACGGACGTTTTTAAGCGGCGGCTATCGTTGCGCTGCAGCTGGGAATGAAAAATTGATTGGATACTTATGCACAGGAACTTCCTTTGTAAAAGAAGCTCGCTGCGAAAACTAGCGTTCTTTATTGACAAGTGTAAGATACGCTTCTTGCCTTTTTTTTTCATCGGTTGGAACTTACAGCTTTGAAGCGAACCTACTTTTATACTTGGCCGTTAAATACCAAAGTTTCGACTTCACTAGTTAATGTACACCTACTCTATATTTTATTCACTATTGCATATTCTGTCAATCGTGTTATGTGTAGAACAATTATTGCTTGTATATCTTCGTAGTTACATTCTTATTATATCGAATAATGATATTTACTACTTGAAATCCTCATTATCACGGGATGATTCAAAAACACTATTATAATAATATTATCACAATACTCTTACAATACTATCTAACGGTTATTTTTCCAAATTGACGCTAATTTTTTCCAGAACCGTACACCATCATCGCCTATCACCGAAAACGTAAAAATTTACACAAAAAAGTATTGCACAATCCCACCGAAATGTCTCGGCGCAGACTTTTCTCGTCCCACCAAGCAAGCGAGTATAAACAACCAACCAACCCACCACCACCTCCGCACTTAAACGTCTCCTCTCGCGATTCTTCATTCTTTGATCGCCGCGCGCGCTAGCGACGGCAGAAGCCGATGCGCGTCTGTCTTACGGTCTTACCGTGTCTGCGGTCGCGCGAATGACAAAGGCTGCGGAAAGGGTCTCTCTCTCTCTCTCACTCTCCCACCACGACGACTCTCATTCCTCTCTCCCTCTCTCGCATACACGCAGGCCGCGAGCGAGCGCGCGCGAGAGATGAAAAGAAATTATTCGCCAAAAATAGCGCGGGGCCAGCCTTCCGAGAAGCTTTTTGAAGCCCGCGCGCCGCGGCCTGGTTATAATTTATTAAGTTGCGGCCATTACGCGCGCATTGACATCGCCTGGCGTTCGTCATAACGTACGTATATATATATATATATATATATATGTATGCGCGTATAATATGCGCGATCGGTGGCCTCGTCAACGCCTTTCAAGTTGCGCGGAGTTGCGGCTGTAAAACGTCGATCGATCGGTGCAGCCGCGGTGTAATGTCCAGTTGGAGGTATACATATAAGCTGCACGTCTTTGGTGTAATCGGGACTATAACTGTAATAATAAACTGGCGAAAATGCAGGGGGCCGATATAGGCGACGGCTATCTCGCCGGTTCCCAGTAGCGCGATGAGGATGATTATTACGGCTCTAGGTGCAGTTAATGCGAGTTCGGTTTAAAGGGGGCGTTGAGAAGTTGCTAGCTTTGTGAAAGTTAATTTTGAAAGTAATGTGTGTTGGAATATGATATAGTATCTGTTTTTTGTAATATATTCATATTATTTATACATCGCGTTTGATGATTACTGGTCATTTTAATACCTTATCACCTATTGTTTTAATGTTTGAATTATTGTTGATGAAATGATTAAAAGTATTTAGAATGAATCGAACCTTGCGAACCAAATGAGATTTTAGACAAGGATGATTAGACAAAAATAATGGGAAGTAGATAAAACTGTTTTAAAAAATGATGCGTTTTGCACCAAATTGTCTGATGAACTCATCAGTGGGAATGTCTTCATCCAAAAGTGAGCAGAGGTCGATGTGCTACAAGACTGTTCAGTTTAATAATTACACATAATAACCGCGAGAATTGTAGATATAGAGCCAATTAGAACACCTTATGGTTCACATTTATACCACTAGATAATGTCACACTTTCTTCTAGTAAAGTTTATCACTTCATTCATAAGGAAAGCAATAGTCGATGTACCACGTTCTGTGCAACTGACATAGAATCGTCGATTTTCTCACCGATGAGAGCCCAGCAGGCGGTTTAGGGCGAAACGTATATTTTCGTTAAAGTCTTACATATATTTAAACATTTTAAGTAATTATCTTTTTTCTAATCTTATTTGGATACTGGAGTTCCATTCATTCTAAATATAAACTATTTACACTACGAACATATTTTCAAATAATATATTAAACTAATTTAATTATTATACTTACCTTTAAAAGCTCGATTCTCGATCAAGGAAGTATAAATGAAATGTTTCAATTCTTTGTTAAATTGATAAAAATAAAACAATAATAATAAATCTTTTATGAACTTTTTCGTTAATTACTTGAATTTTGAATTAAAAAATGTAACGAGTTCATCATTGTAAGAAAAAAAAAATATCAAGTTTTGAAAAGAATTAAAATTTGCCATGAATTCATTATTGTAAGAAAAATATCAAGTTGTGAAAAGATTTAAAATTTTAATGTTGATTTTAATTTTTTTTTTTTTAAGTAAAACGACAAAATTTTAAAAGGTTTACATAGATAAGGACAGGTCGAATCAAACAAAAATAAAGTGTTTTTCGCTTAAGATCATGTTCCCATTTATTTAGGATCGCTATACACATTCTACTTTTGACCGCAGATATCCGTTGACGCGAGGACGTAACACCGTCACAGCTCGCTTCTTCGAGTGTGACACATGTATATGTACGCGTATGCGCAGTATATCCGATTAAAATGTACATATCTTAAAAAATCGTAAAGCTCCCTATTTAAACTGACAATTAGGTATATTGCAGTGCCCGCCTAATATCGTATATCACTTTCCCCCCCTAATCAGGTTATCTTCTCGTCTCAAGATATACATACAATTATTCGCGAAATTCGGCCTACATTGACGAGGACACGGTTTCTCACCCGCGAGCACTTAAAGACATTGAAAGAGGATATGTACGTTCGTACGCTCGCTATGTATTTACAGACTATTTACAGCTTGCTCAGCTTCACTTCGACGCTTTTCTCTCTCACTCTCTCGCCTTCTTCGTTCTCTCAACTTACGAGCTAGATTCGTTAATAATTTATTATCCTCGACGTAGTGGACAGCGAACTTTAATTACACTATAATACAACAAAGTTTATACCGTAGGTACATAGGGGATGAAGAAGGGATGAAATGAAGTGTGGGTTGCTTTCTTTCTCTCGCTCTCTTTCTTTTTGCCGCACATGAAACATCGAACAATAAGGAGACGATATTTACAAGGATACACGCATACGAGAGGAAAATCTATCGTAGTAACGTCGCCGTTCCGTAGAATGTAGTAAGTTAGTGGTGAGTCGCGTTATTGTCACGCCCTCTATACTCTATGATGGACTCCTATTTTTTTCGGATGAAAAACGCAAGAAAATAAATAAAATCGCTTACAAGATAAAGGTTGGAACGTTCGAACGTTGAATGACAAAATTTTCCCATACTGTATGTAATACTGTATGTAGTTCTATATTAAACTCACTTCATCATACAACGAATGGCCCGTAAAACTAAAAATTAAATCTAGGCGTTCCAAATTTCCAGTTCTATGATGAAACGAATTTTTGGACAACGCGAGGAAAATTTCGTAGACCATTCAACATTTGATCAATTCCCCTACCAACGTTTTCCATAACCTAACAAATACTCATCTCTTATCACGACGTATAGAAACGTTAAAAAAAAAAAGGCAGAAACACCCTCCCATTACACTAACTTTCTACAATCCTGCGACCTTCGCATCCCGGAACGATCTCCCAGACTCGGATAATTAGGACTTGTCGTCTATCGAACTGGGCAGCGGCCTCTTCTTCAGGATCCCGAGATCCTGGACGTTCTCAAGGAAAGTCTTGTGATGCTGGGCGACGAGGAGTGGATTCACCGACTGCACGTCCTTCTTCAGCTCCTCCATGTCGCGCTTCAGCTTGGCCCGGCGATTCTGGAACCAGGTGATCACCTGAGCGTTACTAAGACCCAGCTGGGCGGCTATCTCGTCGCGGTCGGCCGGCGACAGGTACTTCTGGTAAAGAAAGCGCTTCTCCAGCTCGAAGATCTGCTGGTTCGTGAAGGCCGTCCGGCTCTTTCGCTTCTTCTTCGGCTGCTGCCGGTTGTTGAACAGGTTCAGGTGATTGGCTTGTTCTGAAAGTAAAACCTTTATTAATTTCTCTGTGGCGGCTCTCTCTCTGTGTGTGTGTGAGCGGCGGCAGCCGAAGCCGCCTGTGTTGCTCTCTTAATTCCCCCCGCAACCATCCGTGACAGAGCGGACACTTTCAGCCTTATTTCGATCAAAGTTACTTTTTCTACGCGTAGTTGTAGAAGTATTTTTAACGTAAATAATGTTCAAACAATATCGTTAAGGTATTACAGTAATATTGAAATAATCTTGCTAAATTATATTGTAATAGTGGTAAAAATATTTCTGTGTGCGATTAAAAAAATGCAGCTGGCTCAGTTTTGTGAAATATTTTGTGATGGTGGGAAAAAGGGTCCACTAAAATCTTTTTATGGTACTTATTAAAATATTTTATCAATTAACTATAGCTATTTTTTGGCTTAATTATCTCGAAATTAAGTTTACGATGATTGCTCCAACATTCGTAGAAAATATCTTAGTAATAAAACTTAATAGGCTTGCTAAAATATTGAAGAAACGTTAAAACAATACTATCAACGAGTTGCGGAATGATTCGCGCACATCCCGTCGACTGCGAAATTTGGAATTTTTCACGTTATTACTCCGGGGTCATACGTTAGCTAAATGACTCCTTTGTTGAAGCAGCGCGTCAGAGGCCAGAGCACGTATAACCCGCGCCTCTCTTTCACGAAAAAGGCAACTTTATTTACAAGTCCTGTAAAAGGTGGCACACTGGCGTTTATTATCGAGTTTATTTGAAGAAAAAACCTTGCTCTCTCTCTCTCTCTCTCTCTCTCTCGCGCATGCGCGCGCACGGTGAAACATATAAGTTTGAGAAATTTTTATATACACTCGAGAGAAGCGACGAAGGGAGAAGAGGATCTAGAGAGAGAAAGAAAGAGCTTCGCCGGTGCCCTTTGTATATGCAAAGGCGCGCGCCACAAATCAGGCGCATCTCAAAATGTCGGGGAGAGAGGATACCCCATAAAAGTCGTATTACGCATTCGTTCCGGACCCATCAAGCGCCCGCGCACACACATATAACACACATACACACACACATGTACTCACACGGAATTCCAGAACGTGTGAGAACTAACGCACTTATGATATCATCGACAGGACAATCGAAAATTTTCACGATAGATAGAGAGAGATCGCAGAGAGGAGAGCAGTCGACGCATCGACGTGTATTTATCGCGGAAAAAAGCGTAATTGGCTCGAAATTGGAAAAGAGCGGCCGAGCTCGGACAAAGTAGTCGCGCCTCGATGTGGATCAAAGAGTGCCGCCGCCGCATCGGTCACACCTGCGCGCGCGCGCGCGCGCGAGCGCCGTGGTAGAGGGTACAGTCCGCGGCAAGAGTTCGAGTGATGCTGGTCCGTCGAGTATGAGGATCGATCGCGGAGGCTCTTGGAATAACACGCGGATTTACACGCGCAAACGGCGATCGTATATTAGAGGCTAGACTTTTTTCTGTCGTGGTGCGTGGTGTGGGTATAATAACTGCAAAAATATGGTACATTATGCAGATTGTTATGGCTTTTGATATCGTGTGTGATTGGAGCGGTTTTGGAAAGGAGACGAGGAATTGTAAAGTGCGGTGAGATGTGTTTATTGCGAAATTATAAGATCGAGATTTAAGGTTCGATAGGGAGTTTTAATCCGAATTGATGTTGTAAAATTGATTGAAAAAGGAGGACCACACTGAACCGCCTCGAGGTTTCCAAATTAAAAAAAAATATATATATTCAACGCGTAATTTCTACTAATTAACGTTTTCTTTAATCTAAGAAAATTCTCAATGTCAACAGGTGAAAAAACAACGTCATTAAAACGTTAATTCAATACTGCAACAATTTCTATATTACGCGTACCTACCCCACCCGCCTAATAAATCCCGCCAAACATCAGCAACATATCATCACAATCAAAATCGATTATTACCCCGCTCTCTCTCTCTCTCATCGTATACATCCCCGCCCGAGCCATCATCGCCGCACTCCCATCTACAGGCACTACGCGCAAATCGATAAAACTGGGTTACGCGCGGAATTGAATATACACACAGCTGCATGCGGCGGCACGCCGCCTCGGGGCCTACAGCGCGAAAAGGTGTAACATTTTCGGTAAAAGGTCGGTCGGCGAGCTGTTACTTCTTCCTCTTCTCTTTTTTTTTTATTACGACCGCGCGCGAGGTGGGGAAGAAGCGAGAAAAAGGGTGTAAGTGGTGGGGTCGTCCATTTTGCTGGCGGTGGCGCACGACTACTGCACAAGAAGAGTCGAAGAAACATAGAGCGAGGGAGAGAGAGAGCGAAAAGAGGCGCTGAGATATTAGTTTCTGCGGTCGGCTCCGCCGCGGAGATTTAATTCGTTTGATGTTCACGAATTCGCCGCCGCCGCCGTCGTCGTCGTCGTTTTTCGCAAGCCTTTCCTCCGCTCGCTCCCACTCTCGTCTCTCAATCTCTCTCCGTCTCTATTCGTCGCGCGAATGTTTTCCACTTTCGATGAAAAATACCGGCCCATTGACATGCAAAGGAGAGAGATTTTTGAAGCGCGCGGTGAAAACTGGTCGATCGAGTGTGTGTGTGAGTTATCTACGCGTGTGGTAGACGGAAAAGTGGACGCGGGTCGATCGTTTTGTGATCAGTGGAGCAATAAGTAGAGGAGATATAGGGAGAGGGGGGGGGGGCTTTGTAGGTCGATGGTTAAAAACGCCGGTGCTGCGCGCGCTATAAGGCTGATTTATTCGCGGACAACTTTATTGCTTGGGCTAATTTTAGACGTGTCGATGGCGTGACAATAGTTGTTAACAAAGCGATACCATAGGCTTTGAACGGGGTGGCGTGTGACAATGATAGTTACGGTTATCGACATTCGCAAGCAATGACTATAATAATGCTGAGAGAAGAATGAATTACAAAAGCACTTGGTTGATCAATAAAAAATGAAAATCAGATGGATGAGGATTGAGGTGAGATTGAAATAACACTAGTTCAACGTTCTCCAATGACGTTTCAACTTTCTTCTAACACCTCGAAGATCCAATCTAACCTAAAAACCCAAAGAGACTCTTGTGTCCCCTAATCCAGTAAACCACTACCCTGAAGGCGTGAAGAAGGTATCGCGTTCGGAATCCGTCTCACTGCCCAACACCTTGAAGAAAAAAGAAGGAGAAGAAGAAGGAGGCGAGAGAGAGAACGAACGAAGGCCGAAGCGAGAAAAAGAGAAAAGGCCTGACAGGCCAATTGGGCGGGCGTGCGGGCGCGACAGTCATTTGTCTAGCTCCATCTCTCTCTCTCCGGCTTTTTCTCGCATTGTTTTGAGGAGCGAGGGAGAGAAAGGACCACAGGACAAGACCCCGCGGGAGATGCGCACATGTCGGCGATATATCTCTTAGGTGGGCCCCCCAAACACGAATTCCGAAATTGGAGCACTTACTCAGGCCCCGCAGGAGAGATTTATCGCTCGATTGCTCAATCGCATCCGGAATGCTGTGCGCAGCGATACCCCGCGAGTTGCGGTACGAAGAAGGGAAATATTTAAATTTTTCCTAGCGGATGCTGCTGGAGAGTCAAAATATTGAGGAGGATGTGGGCATCGGTTGCTCGTTCCCTGAATTCGTTTGGGTGATGATTCTTTCCTAATATCTGGGGATATTTTTTTCTTTTATAGGGGAAGTGGACGGCCGGAAATGATGAGGCGGCGGGAAATCGAGGCTGATTAGTTTTTACTGCCGGTGGATGATTGATAGTGATTTTGAATGACGTAGTGCTTAATTTATAAGTCTGTATTTATTATTTACTAACATAACCTCCAAATTCTTAACATGTTCGTGGATTTAAATATTATAAAAATGACGATACTGTCGGAAAAATAAAAAATGGAAAACAGACGTTTAGGTTTCTTACATGTTACGTCTCCCGCAGAGACAATCTTAATTGCGTTTGCATAATCGGTAATTCGGCCGAAAAATAAACAGCAATTAACCGAATGACGGCAAAGTAGAGGAAAACGGAAGGCCAATCTACTTGAAAAATACTACCCCACGCTGGCGGTGAATTAGTGCTTTTAGAACCAACAGCACGCACTTGTTACGTTAACAAAGAAACCGAAAATGAGACGTTCCATCCGTCCGTCCGTTTCCTTCGGTTCTATAGCAACGGGAAATGAGCTTTGAATTTTCCTACGGAAACGCGTAAACGTCTCAATTATCGAACGCCACACAGTGCGCGTGCTCGCAGGCTGTTGCGAAGATGAAAAATGATCGGCCCCTTCTACACCTACTTCTTCTTCTTCTTCGCGCCCGAAAAAATTTTTCCCTCCTCGCACAAATTGATTTCCCAAGCGTACTGTATACGCGAGAGGTATAGGTATACATATAGGTGAGAAGAGAGGCGTGTACAGAGCGCAGCAGCAGCGGCATCAGCAGAGCCCGCGGGATCCGTCTTCATTAGGGCGTCCCGCTGCGTCCCACCTGGTGATTTTCGAGTGAGGTGTTGAGCCCCGGAGCCGATATTACGATCCTCGTCGATAAAAATGATAGTTCGCCGCGTGCGCGCGCACACGGGTGGTCCCGATGCTGCTTTCCCGAAACGGACAGTTGGCCGGCGTGCACGAACGAGCGCTTTCGACTCTAATTATTGGCCTTACGAAATTTTTATCGCGCTCGAGAGAGAGAGAGAGAGAGCCTCTCTAATGCCGTGTTTTATGGCCGCTGGGTGTGCGCGTGCGTCGGCTGCGACCACTTAATTAACGAATTTTTATTTACTCACACCTATGGCGGCCGGGATGTCTGGTGATAGAATTGTACAAACAATTTTCTTTTTTTTCGTTTCCTATCGACTGTGCGATGCTCGCAGATCAATCATCGATGCCGTTGGCTTTAAGCTGGCGCTTTTTTTCGGGATGGACGATGGGAAAAGAGAAAATGGTGCTGTTTTTCTATTTAATTTTTATATGCTCTTTTATAGACTCCTCCTTAAAAATTGTAGTATTCTTAATCCTTATTTATTGTTATTATGGCTGTTAACTACTAACATTTATACAACGCGAATTCTCTGCTACCTATCTTTTTATCCATTAAAAAATATTTTTACTTTATTTCTTAAAACAAAAAAAAAAAGTATAATATTATTATAATATTGTTACAACGTTACTACAATACATTGTGTCAAAAAGCGAATATATTTCATACCACGTGAATACAATGTGTCAAGCCGACTCAACTGCCAACGTGCAAACATGGCTAACTGTCGCTCGGATCTCTGCATAATATAAACTTGTCAGCTGTGCATGCCGAGGCCGTCTTCCCCGGTGATTGAATTCCCGGATCGCCGTCGGTACGCGGAAATTTTCGGAGCTTAGAAAGGAGCTTTGACTCTTGTTTCGGTAATTGCACTAATCAGCGGCACGTGGCTACAAGTAGCCTCTCTCTCATCCGACGTAGTGAGAGAGAGAGATAGCCGCGCGCGCTCGGTATATATAAGCGCGGCTCCGCGCGTCGGCCCGAAATAGAAGGGCTGCGCGGCGAAGGTGGAAATAAGGCCGAAAAAAAAGTATTCGGGGAAAGAGGTCGTCGCAGTTAATAGGATCACAGGCTCGCTCGCTCGCACTAAACGGCCCTTAGTACCGCTCTTCTCTCTCTCTCTCTTGCTGCGGCGGTAAAGGGAGAAATAAGACGGCCAAAGGCTTCTGTGTAAGCGGGCGCATTTAGCGACATAATTATGCTGGTAGTCGAGGAGCTTTTTGCGCTCGTTTTTCGTGTTAACGGCTTGACAAGCTAAAGTTGACGTGTTCCTGCGGCAATGTTGACTTAACGTTGTGCTAGTATTATAGCGTTACTTTGTGAAGGCTCTGAAATAATATTGTTTCAACGCTACAACAATGTTGCAATAACGATTTGGAAAATACTTTCCCCTCATACTGGTCCCTCTAACCGCATAGCTAATTATAAGTCATTAGAAACTGAAGCGGCCAATCATCACCGTTGACAAACCCCAACAGCCGACAACCTACACACAACATCACCGCCCCGAAATTAGTGGAAAAAAATCCCTCCTCCCACTCGAGCATCACACATCTGCATACGTTATCTCTCACCGAACAGACTTTCGAGAATCCATTCATCACCGTCCTCGTACGTTTTTCGCGCTCGCGCATCAATCAAGGCTATATCTCTCTCTCTTTCCCTTTCTTTCTTCCTTTACTCACAGCGTCCCCGGGGACCTCGAGATATTCCCGAAAAGCCGGAAAAGCCGCGCGAGGAAAAGCCCTGGGAGTCATTAGTCAGCGCGTCGTCGCCTCTATCCGCAATTAGAAACCGCGCGCGCACGACGGCTTTACAACCCGCGTGCGATCTCCTCTCCCTCTCCGGTCCCGTCCGCGAAGGAATGTCTCTATCTCGATTTTTTGCGCGCGCCCCGCTCGTTAAATGGCGCAGCCCCGCGAACAAATTGAGGGAGCCGACGACGGAGAGATTTTTCTACGTTATACACCACCGCTCCCGTGCCCTGACAAAAAGTCTCCAAGGCCGAGCGAGAGAGGATGTTCAAAAGGCCGCGCTTTTATCGACGATAAACAATTATTAATAATCCATCGCTGCGAGCGCCTGATTTATTATGATTGCATGCAAATGCCGAAAGAGGCCCGCTCGTGCGTTTCCCGGCGCACTGTCACAACACCGCGGCAGGGAAAATTGAAAAACGCAAAAATCGCCTGACGGTGTATCACAATAGACCTACACGCACACGAGAATGTGATATATTAATTACACAAAGGAATAAGCCACCGTCGCGGGGCCAGCAAAATAATTGATAGTCCACGCCGGCCGCGTGGCAGAAACAGACGCTCCCGTGAGCGAGCAAGGAAGCGAATCGCTCGCGCGCACCTGTCACTACTTTTCGGCTCGCCACCGATACTCTCTTCCGTTATATACGCCCGGCTGTGTATTATATTATATACACTCGGCTGCTCGTAAAGCGCTAAACTCCGTCCTCGCGTTTTAATTTAAGAACGCGCGCACGCGCGGACGACAAATGCCTCAGGACGACAGATCTAATTGCTCGCCCGCGTCGAGCTGCTGCCGCTGCTTTTTTGTCCCGCAGCGTTACGCGCGTGTACGCCACCTACGTCTTAGGCGGAATTCGCGAGGGATTATGAGTGGTCGTCATTTTTCACGGCGTGCTTCTCGGGATCTCTGGGTCTTTATTTTCTTTTTTTTTCGTTTCTTTTTTGGTTTGGAGTTGTATGCTGGAGTGAGTACAGATATGAACGGAATGTAGCGACGTTTATCGCTGTTTAATGGTGTGAGAATGGTGGTGCGCGTTTATTATGTGGGGGTGTTGTTTTTTTTTACTAGTTTTTGCCGGGGAATGTTACTGTTTTATTGTTGAAATGTGGTTTCAATGTTGTTTTTTAAGAATTTAACCGATATTATGTAGAAATACTCATTTGACGTTACACTAAAATAAAGTATCCAGAATATATTTTTTTATTATCAAAGCGAACGTGACAATTAACTGTAACTCATGGTTCACCTAATTAAAGTACTTTCAGAAAAAAGTGTAGAGCGCCCATTCGACGACAAAAAAGACCGTCGATTAGACTTCTAAATTTTATCATTAGTTTTACCAACGAAGCGGCTTCCCGGGTAGAAAGCGCTTGAATTATCGTGCGTTTTTTTCACGTCAACTCCTAGCCACACTGCACATACTCTAAAGATAATAATTCAAATGTATAACAGTATATTATATTCCCTCGCTTTCGTTAACCTCGCGTACGACTCCACCTACTTCAAGTTCGCCTTCGTTATCACATCGCGACCGGGAGCGAATTTTCCCACAACCACAGCCAGGCGAGCGAGCGAGCCAGCGCAAAAACAACAAACAATTTCCGCCTCGTGAGCCGAAATTCGGCCCGCTTTTTATACATCCAGTCGCACGTATTTAGGCGGCCGCGCCGACAATAGATCTCGAGCCGCTCTCGCTTTTTTCCGCCAATAAGAAAGCGCGGGTCCGGGCCGCGTAAAAACGCATAATTACCGGCCCTCGGTTAACGAGAGAGATATATATACGTGTATATGTGTAGAATTGACCGCGACGTACGGCGTCGAACGTGATGCAATCATGTTGTCAGACGGGCGTTCCGCAGATTCCTCGAGTTAAGCGCGTTAAGAGGCAGGCGTGTCGAGAGAACGACGGCGTGTGTATATATATGGGAAACGAGAGGAAAACGAAGGAAAAGGAGACAGCGAGAGAGACAGTTCGAGAAAAGGGGGAGGGGTATATACTTGTGCGCGTATGACGGGGAGGAGGATAGTCGTAAAAGCAGTTGTCGCCTCGTCTCCTGTGCCTCTTGATATTTTTGATGGAAACCGCGTGGATCAATAAATGTTTTATTATATATACCGCCTTTGTAAAACTGTTAAATTGGAACGGGGAATCGCGGTGGAACCGAAGCTATTAATATGTTCGGGACTTTTAGAACTGCATCGCGAAATTCTCTAACCTGCAGTCCTTTTATATGTATGGGCCACAACCGGTTCTCGAAACTAGTATATTATCGTGCTATTATTGGTAATCCGAAAAGAATATATATAGATACGCGGCGGCACAGCAGCTGCCGGCAGTGAAATTAAGATTACCGCGCGCGATTCGCACAATAATTCGTATTAGAAACCGATTTCCTCCCGCGAGAACCGCGTAGACCGAAAAAACTAAAACGACTCTGGAATGGTTTTTAAAAATATATACGAACGCGGCCGACGATACATCATTCCCCGCGGGGGAATTCACCGCGGCGAGATCCGACTTTGTCTTTCGTTATACCGTCTGCGGGCGCTTACTTATTTCTGTCTCTACCTCGCGCACACCACTCCAATTGCCCCGATAACTCGCGGCATTTTCTTTATTTTCCATGCGCGCGCGCGCACTCGAAAAAATGATAAAATTAGCAGCGTAATTTATAGCCCCGTGTGCTCGCGCGCGGGCAAGGGAGAGAATTAGCAATCGACGAGGATGATATATGGCGTGTAAAGCGATTTAAGCGTTACGAGAGCGAGAGAAGGAGAGAGAGAGGGAGAGAGAAAACGCGAATACCTCTCGGCTGGCAGACTGGACGGCTTTTTCGGCACCGCGAGAGCACAAAGGCAGCTGTATCAACATGCATTTGTTAAACGTAGGCTTTAATTCCCTCGCTTCTTTTTCTCTCTCTCTCTCGTTCTCTCTTCGCGCTCGACGCACGCGCGTCGAGAGAAGAAAGGTGCGTTCTATTTAGCTTCACGAAACGGTAGCTACTGCGAGAGATAGAGAGAGAGAGCAGCTTACTATCTCTTTCAATTTCTTTTTCAATTTACTTTTTGCCGCTCCGGGTAGAATTCCACTCGAATTAGCCGGCTTTTTTACAGTTAATCCTTTGATTAGGTTGGGACAAACAAATTAGTAGACCGAGAGCAAACGCGTCCTGCTGTTGGCCTTCGTCGGATTAATGACCAGAAGCGATATCGGTGCGGTGTGCACCGCTTACGAAATTTTATATCGTTATTTTTAATTAGTTTCACGCCTAAATGTGGCCCTATACAAATCGACTAGAAATTTTCACTATCTTTTATATTTTTTTTCTGAAAATAATATTGTAATAATGTTATTGTAATATTGCCTTAAAGTGATATTGTTGTAGCGTTATTGTGATATTGAAACAGTATTAGAAAAGTATTTAATCAATACTAGCCGTTCAGAAGTCCCGCGATTTCGCCTATCAGATAGATTAAAAACAAGGTCAGAAAGAGATTTCGTAAAAATTACCATCCTCATTGCCACTTAAGGCTCTCTTCTCGTCTGGCCCAACGCAACGAATGTGTTAGTGTGCGCAAATGCACGTGCCGCGAGCGGCGGCGACGGCGGCGGCGGCAGCCACCTGTGCGCGGCCGCGCGCCGTGGCAAAACGATTACCGTTGCGTCATCGTCGGCCCTCACTCTACACGCCTTTCCAGCAGATTAAATTCAATCTTTGAATCGGTTTGTTCCGAACCGGCAGATGCCTAATTTCAAGGGAAGCGTGGCGACGAAACTACTGGGGCCTGATCGCGCCATCTATATAAGCATCGCATTATCCGAGATATATCGAGATTACTATTAAGAACACTAGCTCTCGCTTCGTATACTGTGTTTTTTATAACCAAAGAAAAAAAAAGAAGCAATTGGGAGCAGGTTCCCGAATTGAGTTTTCGATCGATTACACAGGAAAAATTAGCAGGTGTCCAGTTTCCGAGAGACTAGGCGGTAGCAGCGGCGACGCTCACCCTACACTTCCGTGATTGCCCGCGCGGAAGCATGACTAATTTCTCTCGGCGCTGTCTATAAAGCGCGCGGCCGGTGCCACGAAAATGTGACTTTGCAACTTTGCGCACGAAAATTGAATGTTATAAGAGACGCGGCTCTCTCTGCGCACACGCCCGGTCGGCTCACAAAAACGCCCGAAAATTCCATTAAGTACGCCACTTGGCTCGCATTTGAAAAACAAACAAAATATTGCTTTAATTATGGTTTGATGGGGCCTGTAATATTATACCGGTGTTTTTGTTCGAAAAATCCGTTATTTTTCACTTTTGAATCATCTTTTTTTAGGCGAATGGACACTGAAACGGCCCTCTCGTCAGAATAATAACTTTGAGAAGTAACCTTGAGAGAATTTATTTTTATCACAACAATACTCCAATAACAAACATGAATCAAACAAAAATAATTTTATTCCGATATACGAAATAAATATAAAGAACACTGCAACAACGTTATATCAATATTGCAGCAACACACTAACAAAGTTCAGCGAAAATCAAAAGAAATTTGAAAAAAAAAAAAAGAAATACCCCTCAATCAATTACCATAAATACGAAAAGATCAATAAGAACTTATAGTTCTGCAAGTTGATAATAACTGCCCCGAGACCACTAAATCATGAAATCAATAGAGAATCTAGCTTGCTCTCTGATGTACACGCGCGAAGAATAATACACACAGCTCGCCTCGCTCGTCCCCTCGTGCAAAGGAAAAGCGAGCTCGCTTCTCGCACACATGCATACATACACGCACACATGCGCGGCCGTAGTCGGTTAAAGTGAAATTCCCGGACGGCGGTGCGTAAATCGTCGGTTCATTTTTCTCTCGCGCGCGACGCTGTTTACCGGCAGCAAATCTCTCGTCGCGCGCGCGCGCACGAGCGTTTCATTCCGGCAGGCTTGCGCGGAATTTTAGTTGAACCGCGCAGGGGTGTCTGCGCTACATCTCTCTCTCTCTCTCTACGTTTGTTTTCGCTGGATATTATATTATATATATACGCCAGCCTTGTACGTACACATTCGATACGAGGGAGGGAGAAGTGGCGCCTTCGTGCCTGATCGACAGCGTCCTGACGTCCAAATTAGCCACGCGTCAAAATGGAGAGGAGAAAAAGAGAGAGGCAAGATAAGAGGCCTCAAACGCGCCGCCCTCTCTCTCGTGTTTAGCGCTATCGCGGCGGCGCAGCTGACTCCAAACAGAACACCCCGTCTGGAGTACGAGCGCGCTGCTTACTGTCATCCATATACGCGCGCGTTATCGTTGCTAAGGATCGTATATGCGAGGAAAACAAAATGGTTGCGGCAGCTTTTTTTTTCTCCTTCACAAAATTTCTGTGGCGTTAGGAGGCAACAGAACGCTATGGTGGTATTGGAACAATGTTGTTGCAATATTACTTCCTATATATATGTCATAATTATGAGCGCGTATACTTAAAATAAACGACAAACATATTAGAAAAGTAGTGGAGGAGATATAAAAATAACAATCCTAAATCACACGAGAACATTATATTAATGTTATGGACAGTATGAATAGAGCATTAAAATAACAACACTACTCTCCGCGTCGGAGTTACATAATCGTTCGACGCTATACGGTAACATCCATCACCCGACGAAAGAAAAAACACGCAGCGAAACGTACGTTACGCGTTATATTCCCTGTTATTATCACAATGACTTAAGGAGGCCTAAGCCAGCCCCAGAAACAGTTTTAAAGAGACGAGCAAGTGATGAGGAAAAATCTGTTGGTTATTACCAGGGGGGGGGGGGCTTCATACAGTACGCGCACGTGTGTGTGCGTGCGTGTATCGCGCCCGCCTAGTCAACACACAGATTGCGAAGTTAATCGGGCGTGAAAAGAGCAAATCGTTTCATGCGATTATCCCCGGCTTAAGCGTGTCCCTCGCATTTCTCTCGAGTTACGCGCGCGCACCCCCCGCTTCTCTATACTCCTGTAGCCGCGAAATCGCGTTAATTCCTCGCGCGCCGATTCGATACGCCGCTGCACGATACTTATATACTTACTCTCTCCCCTTCCCCGTGTACAGAGTGAATTTTCCTCGATCGACTGTCTTCGAGGAATCTCATTTTACCGGTGTGTGTGTGTGTGCTTTTTTTATGTGCCCCCAGTAGGGAGAAATATGCGTTATGGTAATCGGCAGCTTGGAATACGTTAAAATAGTTTATACATATATAGTGTTGCTAAAATCTTTCAAGCTAGAATGTTGTATAAATTTTGCAGAAAGGTTAGAGAAATATACTAATAACTGAAACTATAATAGTAGCTTAGATGGCTGTCGTCATTAAAACTTTTCGCTCGCATACTAATATCGTATAAAAAGAGGAGGAGGCGTATGAGGAATTATAAGCCTGTCGTGCAGCGCCGAGCTACGCCCGACAAGTGTAGGTGCGGAGACAGTCATAATTTATAAAAGTGATTATGCAAAGAGAAAGAGAGAGCGGGAGAGAGAGAGATAGCAAATAATAACTCCATCGCATATTATCTTATAGTTTGCCAGCGCTCGATTTTTCCTCCTCGTTTGTTCTTTTGAAGGTTCTACATAACGCGCTCTCCTTTAGATGATCCCGAATGATGATTCGCGCCTAGCGTCGCTGGTCGATCGACCAAGCTAGAAATAGCCTTATACGCGGTTAATGAGGCCTTTTGCCTCGAGACACTCGGAATCACGTCCTCGCGAAACGCCGTCGCGTGGATTTTTCTAGGAAAGTTTGTGAAACTAACGAGGAACATTAAAGTTCACTCAATATAGTTATATGGTTCTTATCAAGGAAGCTACATAGAAAATGATTTATAAATAATTCAAGCAATGCCTATACAATATTACAACAACGTTGTTAAAATATTTCATAAATATAAACTTGAAAAGTTTCGATAATCCAAACTCTACGAAAGAATTTACTTACGTCAGGGAGTAACGATTTATATGGACAGGGATTCTTGGACCGAAAAATATGAGGGAAAAAATTGAATTTTCGGACGCTACATACCAGAGATTCTCTCTCTCTCTCTCTCGTTCTCCCTCGTAACTACCCCGTGTTGTAGACAGAAAGTCAGCCCCCCCAGCCCGTGACAAAGGGGCGGCGGCGCGGTTGCAGTTTGCGCGGGAGAAAATACCGACGTGTAAATTGTCCGGAGCGTCATTTGTCACCGCGCGCTCGGGAGCCTGGTTGACTGGCTTTTCCATTTTCCGGGCGATTACACCCTCCTCCCTCGCGCGTGATATCCACCCTCGAGAGAGAGAAAGAGAGGGGCCGAGAGCTCATTTTCGCCTCGGCAAACTTCTTTCGCCGCCGGGACTATATACCCGATAGACAATGACGAGTCGTTTGTTCCCTTTATGAGCTCGCGCGCGCGCGACTAGTACCGAAATTACTGCGATTTACTGGCCTGAAATCTCGACGTGTGATTTGTATGAATGATATGTGTGTGCAAGGTGTTTTTATTCGGATTCAGTATTTATCGGTTCGCGTGGCATAATCTTCATTCGGTATTGTTGTAACGTTATTTTAACATTTGCATAATGCTGTTACAATATTACAACAGTATTATTTTAACGTTGAATCAACGTTGAACAAGTAAATAATTTTGAAACTTATAAAACACTTCGAAAAACTATCCATTTTCTAAAATGCAAATCCAGCGTGTCATTACAATACCATTACAATCACCAGCACCTCGTAAACTCCCCTCTCTCTTTCTCTCTCTTTCCGCAAAACGCGAAAACTTCCGAGAACTACTTGACCGGCAAAAAAGAGGCCTAAAGAGGCGACGCTGCCTCATTGTGTCGCGAGCTCAGCCGAGGCTAACGATTGCGGTATGCGCCGCAGCACATGCATAGCGTAGTCGTCTTTTTCCAGCGCGCATCTATATGCACGCAGCCGATTATCGTGCGTCAACTTTATAGAAAGTCATTTCTCTAGAAACTGCACGTATATAGCTATAGTAGAGGAAAATTACGTTCCATATAGACTGCCGACTAAGGCCGGTTATACATACCGCCGCCGGCAGAGGCGCATATACATAAAGAGGACGCGCGCTTCCAAATAAAGTACTTAGAGCTTAGATTATTATATGCAGCGCGTGATGTGTCCTTGCGCGAATTACATCTCAGAGCGACGCGAGAGAGTCTATATAAAATTACGCCAGCGAGTTGTGAGTATAAATATCGCACGCCTGCGCGTCTGTGTGTACTTTAAGGAGGTTCATGCGATTTTAAAATGGGTTCACTATTTCATTTTTATGTCATAAATTATTAAAATATAATAATGTAAGTTCACTCAGATACGAAAAGCAAATACTTTCTGAACCGAAAAAAAATATTGTGATAAAAAAATTGTTAATCGAACACGTAGATATTGTTCAATAAGTAAAAAAGTTACTTTCGCTATTTGCCAACTTTTTATTTGTCTACGACCCATCCAGGCTTATATTATGGAATAATTAATATATACAAAGCAATATGTAATTGTTTATAGTACAATGCAGTATAAACTTGAAGTTTGCTGTGCTTAAACTGTAAACAATTACATGTTGCTTCGTATATATTAATTATTTCATAATATAAGCCTGGATGGGTCATAGACAAATATTTAAGGAGTAAAATGAGACGTTAAACATTAAAATCGAATGAAAAATAAAAAGTTGGCAAATAGCGAAAGTAACTTTTTTACTTATTGAACAATATCTACGTGTTCGATTAACAATTTTTTTATCACAATAGTTTTTTTCGGTTCAGAAAGTATTTGCCTTTCATATCTGTATGAACTTATATTATTATATTTTAATAATTTATGACATAAAAATTAAATAGTGAACCCATTTTAAAATCGGATGTACCCCCTTAAGGGGATGCCATACTCGTACCATTACCGATCGAGCAATTCACACAGTTTTAAGCTGATTAAAAATAAAATACGTCGAATCACAAAAAATCAAGAGAACACTCTTCTGTGTTTTTTAACGTTCTATCATCCAGTCAAAGTTTGGAGTCGAAATATCAAGTCGTTTTTGCAAAAACTTTGAACAAAACAAAATTTAATTTCGTTCAAAGTTTTTGAAAAAACGGCTTGATATTCCGACTCCAAACTTTGACTGGGTGTTAGAACGTTAAAAAACACAGAAGAGTGTTCTCTTGATTTT